>OV179154.1:12500000-15000000 GCA_921972225.1 Euplexia lucipara
AATCTATGTTACTTTAATCAACCGACTTCATTAGTATAATATGCGAAACCCGAAAAGGGGTTGTTGTACCTACTCATCATTTTGAACAACTTTTACTATGGGAGCAACCCTGAAATCGTGCTAGTAGTACATCTATGTAAGCACAGCTCGACATAATGTATGAACAGCTGATTTTTAGGTAAATCAATGAACGCCAGCTGCACCCACTAAAAAGCATGACTCATTGTCACGTTCCGCCTGAGCCGAGCGTGATAGACTGTGGTGATAGTGAGAGCGTGGAACAAGCATTAGAGAGGCACGATCGGATGACGTTATCACGTAAAATTATAGTCTGTAAACCGACTTTACAGAGCATTTTTTTTTCTCGAATTCAGGGTTCGTCCATAGTTATAAGTAAAAAGCTCGCGACACGAGATTTGTCCGGGATAAGCTCCGGAACTGCTTAAACATTTATTTTATGGAATTAAAATTTTCAAGTGTAATTTGTCAAGTCGATCTTAAAAGTTGGGTTTTTTTTCGATTATGTACCGCATTTATTTTTTCCTGTAACAAGTTCCATAAGTTTTAAACAGATACTTCTGTCATGTAATTTCAATTCATTTGGCTGCCAGACGTTCCGGCTTCTGATTACCCGCAACGATTGTACGAGTTCAAACCCGTATCAATAATACTTAATTTACATTTTTGTTCCGTAGGAGAGACTCTTCATAGAAGTGACGCCAGAAAAGTACAAGAATAGCGTGGTCACTCCCTGGTACAGAGTTCTTCCTGACAGGTAAACCCCAGTAATGCTGAACTGTTTAGAAGTATTCAAATTATAATTGGTCTGCATATATTACATCACTGAAGAAATGGGTTATGTCGATGGAAGAATTGTCAAAGCGACTAATGGTACAAACGTTTCTGCCGATTATCGTAGAAATCATGCTTTACACTATATAGGGTGACTGGTAATTAGTGACCGATACTTACATACATACATACATACATAAACTCACGCCTTTTTCCCATGGGGGTAGGCAGAAACTACAGAGCGCCATATGCTACGATTCTTACATACTTCTTTTGCTTCGTTTACATTCATACATGTTGTCATACACACACGCCGGTTGCGAGTACTACGCACCTGACCTTTCTGAAGAACCTCACCAATAAGGTCTATGTATGTCCTTCTAGGGCGTCCCCTCCCGGCGTTCCCACTTACATCTGCCTTGTAAATACCTTTCGTTAGTCGCCTTTCATCCATCTTTTCAACGTGACCAAACTATCTAAGCATACTCTTTTCAATTTTTGTTTCTACATCTTCTTTTAAACCACAACGTTGCTTTATCACATCATTCCTCAATCTGTCATTAATTGTTACACCACACAAACTTCGCAAGGAACGCATTTCTACAGCATTTATTCTACTTACAAGCCGACACTTAAACACGTGATTGTACTCATGGATACGAATAACTTTCCCAAAGAAACTTTTTTTTATACCCTTTAACTTTCAATGAATTCAATTACGTCAGTACTGCACAACGGGAGCGGTGGGGGTGGCGGGGGATCGTGTGACGCTATACTACTAGTAGATTTGGCCCATCCCGAGTTCAGACTATCAGCTGATAGATCGTGCCGATTCGTGCCTACTGTGATCGACCGTAGGATTTTATTGTGTATAAAAAAAAGTTTCTTTGGGAAAGTTTATTGAAATCATGAATACAATCACATGTTTAAGTATCGGTCACTAATTACCAGTCACCCTATATACTAGTCGACTGAAAAATCGATACATTTCTTCTCTTCTGTCTTGACATTGTCATGGTCAAGACGGAAGAAATGTTTCTACAATCTGTCTCTTTGTCGATTCTTTAGTAGACATAATCATTTTTTGCGGTGATCATGCTCAGTACGGGTGCTGTTGTGAAAACGGTGGTCCTGTATGTATAGCTCCTTAAAAACATTTCCTTCAGGGCTATTACACATCACTGCTGTCATTTATTTGTGAGTGATGATCACTGGGCCAAGTGTTCAATGATAATAAATAAATATTCCACAACTTTTCACACAACGCCATTTAGTTCCAAGTTAAGCTTGAGAGCTTGTGTTATGGGTACTAAACGGCTGATAAACATACTTATATATTTCTAAATACATACATATTATAGATAAATTACACCCAGACACAGAACAAATGATCGTGCTCATCACACAAACATTTGTCCTGGGTGGGAATCGAACCCACGACCTCCGGCATAGCAGTCAGGGTCACTAACTACTAGACCAACAAGCCAGTCAAAATGATTAACTGTCAAACCGTTAGTTTCGGATTGGCTACCATTCTTGTGTATCTAGGATGACGTCGTGCGCACTCGCAGCGATGAGAAAAAGCGCACCGTACCCCGTCGCCGTCATCCCTACTTGAAGTCCACTTAAGTATTTTTCGGGAGTTGCCCGTAGTCCACCTCAGTGTACCACGGTACACAATTATTGCATAGTGATGAATGCTCGTGCTTTCTCTGTATGAGTAAAGGTCTTTGCCCTGCGGTTTGTCTGAAGCTGATGTAATCATATTATAATGTTGTTTTTTTACAGATACATAGTGTCCAATGTTCTGGAATACATGACACCACAATCACAATTTGATTCGGATTCTTATTTGACGTTTGCCGATTACTACACAGACAAATATAAGTTGGAAGTTATTGGCGAAAAATCACAGCCTTTATTAGAGGTAAGTGCTTCGAAAATATTGCCGTTCTCGTCTAAAGTCGTTAACTCAATATAACTGAACTCTATTAGAAAACACCTAAATATCTTAAATCATTTTATTTGTAATGGGAAATGCCCATTTTATGCGGACATTTTGGCCAAAAGTGATGCACATGATAGAAACAAATGAAAGGTATATTAGGATTTACTAGGAGCTTGGTGGTACTATCTTATACAGAATTGCAATCCCTATTTTGATAGTACTGACCACCGAACAGAAATATTAAAATGCAATAAATTGAGTGTCATAAAAAAATCGGCTTTTGATACCCTTGTACTGATTACAAATTGGTAATATCAATATTTATGATACTAAATTAGTAAATTTTTAATATTTATTACACAGATGGGAAGAACATGGCCAGAAATGGGCCTATCCATACGCCATGTTTATGTGCTGCGAAGTATTGTAGAATTTCAAGTAGCCTCTTGAACGCCAAGTCAAAAATCAAAAACGTGCTGTCGGCGCCAAGCTATGAATTAATACTTTAAATTTGCCATGTAGTCGTGACGCCTGGCGTGCTAGGCATATTTTCGTTAGTTGGAGTTCGAACAATTGTTCTTTTTTGGTTTAAAATTAAAACTGTGTTCGTATAGGTACGCAACATAAGTTCAAGAATGAATTGTTTATTGCCCCGAGCGGCTACCATAAATGCCCTGACGGACAAGCAAAAGAAACTGGTGTCGGCTTCCCAAGGAGACGACAAAACCAACAGGGGATTCGCAGAAATATTCGTCGCGGAGTTCTGTGTGAAATATGATTACCCCGGCGTTTTGTGGTACAAAGGAATGATGTTGCCGAGTATTATACACAGGTAAGTTCTAGATTATGTTGCTAAATATGACGGCCTTTTTTTGTCTCTGATTCTGCGCCAAAAGGTTAATGTCTGGGGTAATGCTAATGCCAGACAGGCGCTGCCTACTTTGCCGTAGTTACATTATTAATTAATTTCTTAACTTTAACAAAGCACACAATTATACCTCTGGGGTTTGTCTTAGCATGCCATGGTCTGAAATTTGATCAACGCGCTATTAACAGTTAAATTATAATCGAGTTGATGTAGTGTTCTTTAACCGCTTGTGTCGCATAACACATATTTTCGTGCCCCTATCGCGCTGTGTCGTATTTTTGCGACAGAGAACATGTATGACTTTTTCGTTTTATTTTCAAAATACTGACTGTGTGGTATAACTAAAACTATTATCGAATTGATATATTATTTATGTAACAAAAAATGACGTGTGGCACTCGGAGGCTGCCACGGTAAAGCTATTGCATATCATTTTTTATCAACTCCTCTCCTCTCCCCCTCCCCCACACCCCTCCCCTCCTCCCCTTCCCTCACCGCTCCCCCTCCCCTCCCCTCCCCTCCCACACAACATCCCATCTAATCGCACACAACGCCGTATCGAACTGCCGAACTGAAACGACAAGGACTAGCCACACGGCCTTCAAGCCGGTGTGGCTTGTCCTTGCCCGTCGGAGTGGGGAGCGTGAGGTTTTTTTTCGGTACGGAATTTCTGGATTCGGTCCCCGCGCTCAAGGCCCGCGATAGAAGCTATGCAATAGCTTAAAACTAAAAATCGATACAACGATTGTTTCTCCTTATTTACTGTAGGTATCATTTTATTGATTTGTAGTATTGGCCCGGCGCTAGGGGAACGGCAACTAATATTTAGCCAAGCGCTTGAAAGGTTAAGCTTACTTTTTATTTTTTTATGTTTCACAACATGCTGCAGTAACTGATTTCTGTTTCAGGGTTTATATGTTACTGGTAGCGCACGAATTGCTCGTAGGAATATCAGAAGACACCAAATACGGAACACCAATTCGTAAAAAAGGCAAGTACAATGAGCAACCTGATATTTCAAGTAAGTTTTTCCCGGTGCTTTACATTTTAGTCCATGATAGTTAATACCTGTTATGATATTGAATATTTTGCAGTACAAGACTGGAAGCCAGTAAAAGGCTACTTACAAATAGCAACGAACTCTCTCCTTGCTCAAGTCGAAGAGCCAACTCAAATACCATCGTTTGACAGGTAAGATTACATTTTGATCGTATAGGTTATGTACAGACGCCAGCACATCAACCTACCCCAAACTGTCAAATGTTCCCAATTGAACATGAACCTTATTGTGTTTAGAATAAAGTTGTAAACCTATCAAAGAAATTTGACACATTGGGGTAGGTTAATGTGCTCTCGTCTGTACTTTCGAATGCAACATTAATTTTATTTTTTTTTTTTTTTTCATAAAATCTAAGTTCTAAGTTTCAACCGTTTAAACAGTATGAAAATAATCGATGAGCCCAAAAGGTATTTTGTTAAGATAGACTGTTTCAAATGACTTCTATGAATGAATTCGTTGAATCCTTATAGGATTCATTTAAATTCTATTCTAATAATTTTAGAATTGTTAATCAAACGATTTCCTTATCTAATAGCAGATATAGTCGGATAACTTTTATCTGAAGAATTGATATGGCGGGTTGACATCGTTCAGGTTAGGTTTACTTAGCTATGTTAGCTCTGGTTAGATTCGCTCATGTTTTAACATAAAAAGGCAAAGGTACCTTCAAAACCAGACAGTAATATTTGTATTCAAAATATCCGTCATAGAAGATCATGCAACTATGATATATAATATGATATGGAATATATGTATGAAATATGGTGATATGTTTATTATTTATTTATTTATTTTATTTTTAGGAAGGCTTACAGACTATTAATCCAGTGAATTAAGAATATAATATTATAATAAATAGCTAATAACAAGCCTCCACATATAGTAAACCTACGTACGTATGTTACCTATGCTGTTGTATGAAGGGCTATGTGTAATAGATTTTGAAAATGATTGTTATTTTATTGTTAAAAGACATTTTCTACAAACTATTATGCTTAGGAACCATCGGTACTACTTCTGTCCTGCTTTAGTTACTGGGGAGTTTGTTCCGCCACTTCATCTTCCCAACAAAAACACTAGGAAGTGACGAAGGGCGGGCTTTTTCGAGGACTGCCTTATGTAACTTCAAAAAGTGCTGATCCTCAGCCTGGATGTGAGGGGATTAGAAATGATTGTTGTCTTTGTGAGAGCGGGACAAAAATTAAATTAGCTAAGGTTTTATGGCCGCGGCAGCGGCCGCCAAGCGCCAGATGGCTTCTATTGTTGGTGAATCATTTAGGTTAGGTGAGGTTATTACAGTATGATGTTTTCTGATATTTACTTATTCACTACATAGTTTGGGCAGAAAATGAGTAAATATGAAAATTAGGTCAAATTAACGTTATATTAAAAGAATATTATACATATTGAAAATTATACAAAATGAACGTTATACTAAATGTTATTATGTTAAATGAATATTATATGATGTGAAACATTAGGTCATATGAATTTATGTCATTTGATATTATGTCATATGAAAATTATGTCATGTGAACGTTAGTTCAAGTGAAATTAGAGCATTTGTTATTATGCCAAACATTACACACCCGGTGTCGGGATAGTGTCAGTCACGTCAACAAGCGTGCTGAGAAAGTATCTGTCTATTTATTTAAGTATTCATATATTCTTTTTAGAATTAACAATCCAATTGATGATGATGGTGGAAAGCGTCCGAGCATATTGTCAATGAAGGAAAGCCTTTACCAATTGCAGCAGAAGAGGCTTAACAAAGCATACCCGTGGGACGTAAGTATTTTTGTGTGTCAGTTAGCAGGTTATTACAACTATAGGCATTGCGTACAAGCTGCGTGAGTTTAAAATAAATATATATCTTGACTGCATGAGAAGAGGCCTTTGCCCTGCTGTACGGCAGTAACAGACCGATTTTGTGATTACTTCCTTCATTAATATGCCAATTGTCTAATTCGCCGCTTTACCTAGCGGCCCGCCATTTTGTATAGCTTTAGCTTAATTGTATTACGACTGAAGGAATTCGCTTTTATGTGCTTAAACCACCCAGCAGGGCTAGCATGGCCGGAGATATTCTTTCCACGGGGAGAGGATAAAATACCATTCCCCTCTGTCATTTTTATCCACCCTCCGAGCATGTCGACATTGGTGGATAAACTATTCACGGGGATAAACCAGGGGAAACGCTTGTCCTCGAAATTATTGCCATTATAAGAAAACTTTTATGAAATTACACATTAGTCGAGAATGTCATGTAAACCAAAGTACTTTCATCGTTTTATTACATCTGTACTGGATATTTATTTTGTTTTGTTGTCAATTGGGATTGCTCGAATCGCGAAATCTTTCACTAGTCGCCATGCTATAAGCCGTGGATGAGTATCCACTTCAAATGTCATAAAGTGATATAATTCTCTTTCCCCCTGTTGCCGTGCTTTGGCAGGTAGATAAGATAATTGTATCCCTTGTCAGTGGAAATAACCGGTGGATAAAAGTTATATCCCCAGCCCATGCTAGCCCTGCTGTTGTTCAATGTACAGAGGCCAGCACATCATGCTACCCCAATGTGATAAGTTTCTTTATTAGTTTTGAACTTTATTACCAATCGGAATAAGGTTCATGTTCAATTGGAAAAATGTTAAAGTTTGGAGTAGCTTCATGTGCTGGCGTCTATACGATTCTTCCGCAAACAATGGTTGAGTAATCCAAACCTTTTTTTAACCCTGGGTGATAAATCGTCAAATATTGTCCTGAATATGCAACGATGTCTCTTTCCGTCCTGTACCTAAATCCCAATTGAACTATTCTTGAATTTGTAATCTTATTTTATGCTAACAAAATCATAACGTTTCTTGCAGGAGAAAATGGAGCCAATAGATATAGACCGCAACCTGTCTATAGTAACCGTGATGGATGTTGAATGTTACGATGAGTTCGTGTCCGCCCCGCTGCACGCGTCGCCCGGCGCTTCGACGTCGGGCCAGAAGCCGCAGCGTCCTAGGATCTATGGTATCCCCAACGCTGCCATCTCAGCGCCTCCTGCCAAGTATGTACAGCAGAAAACTTATTGTAACCCAATACCTGTATATTTTTTGTTTTGACATCAGCCTGCGCATGCGCACTCTTGTCAGAGCTGTTAGACCCGCTATAACGTTTATTGCTTGTGCTACTTCGAGATATAAAATGAACAAAAAAACTCGCGGTGTGCCCTAAATCTCCTTATTTTTAAGTCGACAAAGGAATATTCTATTTAAAAAATTATGTTTCCTGATAATTTTTCTCTTAACAATATTTATAACACCGCATGTGGACATCTCAACATATATATTTTTTTTTGTAATTTATACTTTTCTTGATTTAAACAAGTTGCGCAACCATACCTTCATTAATCCGCGTATGACACTCGTGGGTTGTAGCTGAAAATCAGCGTCAGATAGAACACCCTGTGTTCTCATCTAACATTATTCTGAGCTGCGGCCCTTTTGGCATTATAATCTTTGTATTTTATAGTTTTAAGGTGTATTTTGTTGTAATGCCAATAAACACATTTTTCTACTAACATTAAACCTTTACAGATACAATGACGAAATTAAACTCCTTAAAGTGATAACTACTGGGAAAACACCGGAATTACGTGACATACTAGTCGCTCTTACTACAATAAAGTCTCACGATACGTTTGATCTAGAGCGCGTGGAGACACTGGGAGACTCATTCTTGAAATTCGCTGCCAGTTTATACTTATGCCACAAGTTCCCGACGCTCAATGAAGGACAGCTGACTAACATAAAATGTCGAATAATTAGTAACAGGTAATATTAATATTTCGTTTATTAATTGTACAGACGCCAGCACGTCAAGTTACCCCAATGTGTCAAATTTCTTTGATCTTTTTTCAACTTTATGTCAAACATAATAAGGTTCATATTCAATAGGGAAAATTTGACACATTGGGGTAACTTGATGTGCTGGCGTCTGTACATTTCTATTTATTTATTGAGACAGTACACCAACAACGTATTCACTAGGGAGAGACATACAACAGGATACGGGTGTTACAGGCGTACACAGCCCTTACATGAAAAAGATTTTATAAGATATACAAAAAAATATTAAAATAAAATAAATATTAAAACAAATGACAAATTAAATCAAATCCTACTAATATTATAAACGCGAAAGTTTGTGAGGATATTTATTACTCTTTCACGTAAAAACTACTGAATGGATTTTAATAAAATTTGGCATGGAGTTAACCGAGACCCTGGATTAACACATAGGCTATCCCTGTATTCCCACGGGAACGGGACCTACGCGGGTGAAACCGTGGGACGTCTGCTAGTTTTAAAGTAATAAGACTACAATATAATTAATAGAATAGAAATAGAATCGATTTACGGGGGCATTGAGTCCAAGGTTAGTTCTTGATGAGAATGGGTTTGTTCTTGATATAAGTATACAGGGTATCTCATTCAAATCGGTCAGTATGGGAAAGTCTGAAACTATAAGACATACGAAGATCTGTTCTGAGGAACCATGTCATCGATTTTAATAACAAGAAAAACTGCATTCATACATTTTAAAACACATCGGTACTATTGTAGGTAATATTGTAAACGTGGTCACTTCGAGCACCTACTAAAATAAATTAAAGTATGTGGAAACAATGCATTTTATTCATTTTAGACATCATGTTTCATACAGACATTTACTTCTTAAGACCTACACAATCGATATCTAAATAGAAATAGCGTAGGTTTTTTTTTCAAAATAACCGGGTTCGATTCCCGAACGGAGTACAGATGTTTTTTTTTAAATGTATGAATGCAGTTTCTTTTTTTATTAAAATCGATGACATGGTTCCTCAGAACAGATCTTCGTATGTCTTATAGTTTCAGACTTTCCCATACTGACCGATTTGAATGAGACACCCTGTATACAGGGTGGAAATGACACTGTCGCACTTCAGACACCATTAGTACAGTCCAATTCAGCATTAGTACATTTGAAATGTTTAACGCTGGGGGCGCTAAACACAATATCGGCGTTACCCAATATCCAAGTTATTCTTGATAATGTTATTTTTTACAAATCAAGATTTCTACCTAACCCAATGAGATTTTAAATGAAATAAGTGGGAACAAGTCTTTTGCAATACTGCATTGCTAAACGCAGAAGCATGTGGTATCTCAGGGAAAGTTAGTTTGGAGAAAATTGAAGTTTGGTAAATATAGTTTAAAACATAGTTGGCACAAAAGTTTGACTGATAAATATTTCAAAGACATAACATCACGCCCGTAATCCCTGAAAAGTTAGGCAGAGTTGAACCTGCAATAGCGCACCCTAATTTCACCAGTTATGTTTAAGTCATTGAATAGAGGGCGACACTATTGACTTCTACTGAGAAATTCCAGATGGATAAACTCAATAATACTTTACCCGACCCTGGGATCGAACCACAGCAGTTATAGCGCTTGCGACCACTAAACCAACGAGGCAGTCCTATATAGATATTTCAAAGGCTTATTTCATTTTTAGGAATCTTTACTATGCTGGAGAGCGGTTCAACCTTGGAGGGCGGATGAAAATAGAGCAATTCAGTCCGAGAAAAGATTTCATGTTGCCCGGATTCTTCGCGCCGCGCGAAGTTGAAGAGTTCATTGCCGAGAAAGAGGTAAGTCATTTATACAATAAACGCGAAAGTTTGTAAACATTGATGTATGGATGTTTGTTATTCTTTCATGCAATAACCACTGAATGGATTTTAATGAAACTTTACAATAATAAAGCTTTTACATCAGAATATCACATAGGCTATAATTTATAAAAATATAACAGGCATACATACATAAACTCACATTTTTCCCATGGGGGTAGGCAGAAACTACAGCGCGCCATATGCTACGATTTTTACATATGTACTTCTTTTGCTTCGTTTACACTCATACAATATAACGTAAGAGTCAAATAACTAGTAAAACAATTCTGCCATCTGCGAGCTATTCTGACGTGTAACTTTAGCGGCATGCGCATATGCCGTTAAAGTTACACGTATGTAATGTATTATGGAATTGTTTAACTTAAATTGCCCGCGACAGTATATATCTGTATTTTATAAATACAATAAAAAACGATAATTTATTTCTAAGCACGTTTGGTAATATAATAGAAATTGATCTGTTACGCCTTCACGACATAACCGCAGAACCAATATTGATGAATTTTGGTATAACGATAGATAGGTTTTTGGAGAAGAAAATAAGCTACTTAAAGTACTAATTCTACGCTATCAATGTCTTTGTTGTCTTGTCATGTTTTTTGTACTACTTAGATGATAATAATAGTTGGTCGGTTTCCTGAACGCAAGACAATGTTATAATGTTCTTTCACTGTAATTAACTTACTGCCTGATCTTTTTTTTTTATATATAAATAAGTATTATTTATTATTTTTTATTTTTTTTATGACATGATCTTCTCATTATATTGTTTTATAATGCGTTGTATTGAATTACATGTTAACTAGTGACCCAGCCTATTAATTGATTATTTTTTTTTGCATAAATAACCGGAAGCAAGTTCGTCATGCTCCCTTAGATGTTACTGCTTGCGGTAGCGTCGGGGGTCGGGTTACCACCTTCCCTCTAATATGGTGAGGGGGGTAATGGCTGATCTTTGCGTTATGCTCGTGAACGGGTGCTGCTTGTGGTGACTGGTCGTCTTGCTGACCTTGGTTTTGTTATTGTTTAATTAGTAACTGATTTTTTATTTAGCTTCGATGGTCCTAGTGTCTCATTTTTTTTATTGTATCGTTTTTTTTTATTTATTTTTGATGTAATGTCGTAGACCTAGTCATGTATTCCAGTTTTGTACATGTAAGCGGGCACGCCCTTTTTACTTGAAGGCTTATATTTATTCAGTTAGTTATATTTTATTTTTTGCATGAGTTTAGTTGTCAACGTCGGTACTTAGGTACTATTCTTATTACTACTGTCTTGTATATTGGTGTGTGCTAGCTAGCATGTAGCAAATTATTTAATTTAAATGATTAAGTTTATTAATTTCCAATGATGTTTAAACTGTTCTTCTAACATATCAGACAGACGTGTTGCTGGGGAGTTTGTTCCGCCACTTCTTCTTCCCAGCAAAAACACTAGGAAGTGGCGAAGGGCGGGCGTTTTGGGGGACTGTCTTATGTAATTTTTGACGTTCAAAAAGTGCTGATCCTCAGCCTAATTTGAATAAATGACTTTTGATTTTTTTTTTTTTTTTTTTAAATAATGGTGTATAACAGTTATATAAACTACATTTCTTTTTTTATGAATTATTTAGCAATATCATCATCAATTATTAATTATTATCATCAATTATCATTAAACGAAACTGCTTAACTGTAAATAAGTCTTTACTTAATGCAGTTATTTATGACTCAATTATTAAACACAAGCACTTTGCTAGAGACTTCTTCCGCGTGCATCCCGTACTTTAACTTCCCCTCCACCCCTCTTACTAACAATCTTACAACACAAATAATATGGCTTACTATTGGTAAAAGAACTTTCAAAATTGGTTCAGGAGTTCGAGAGATTACCCCCTACAACACGATAAACCAAAACAAAATCACTTCAAGTGCCACGCAAAAATAACTTATGGCAGGCGAATCGCATCTTTCACAATAGCAAATCTACTTAACCGGATAACTATAAATATCAGAGACTCAATGACTCAATGAACAGTAGAAACGTAAGGTAAAGGCTTAGAGAATACTACATCAACTCGACTTCAATTTAACTGTAATTAGCGCGTTGATCAAATCCCAGACCATGGCATGCTAAGACAGACCCCAGAGCTCTAATTGTGTGCCTTGTTTATTTTAAGAACATTGTAACTAGTTTATAATAAATAAATAATAAATAACGTCACAAACTTTACCTCTTTACAATATTAGTAAAGATTAAGGAATAATTAAGGATCACGCAATAAACATACTGATTTATTAAAAGATCAAAGTTTACAAACATGGCCTCATAATCTCTCAGACGATTAGTAACTCGTTTTTTGTTTGAAACGCGCAATTATGATGTCAGCTAGAAACATGATAAAAACAGGTTAGCTGGACCAAAAACTGTGTATATGCACTATGTACAGTCAACAAAAGAGGGACAGATCTCTAAAGAAAAATAGCAAGCAAACTATCGTGCGTCAAGAAATAACCAAAATGCTTCCTAGAACTGCCACTTGTTTCTACCCAGTTTGTTGAATATTCAATTTATTTGACTGTATCATGCCGTTGAGGAGTTCCCTCGTCGTTCTTTGGCATTTATCAGATTCACTCCCATGGCACCAAAATTTCGAATAATCTAAGTACTTAAATGTGTACACAGATAAATTAATATCAATGGATGAACATTCAATTATTCTACATTTTGCTACCTTTAGGGGTAGATTTTTTTCAAAGGTCTCACTGTAAAAGTTGTTTATAATCATGATTTGTTTTTAGTGTCATTCCATTTTTCTTGAATAAACATATTAAAATCCAAATTCGCGTCGACTTGAGAGCTTTTGCCTGCATTTATTGGGTTGGAAAGAAGAAGTTTCACATACATAAACTCACGATATCTTCCCATGGTGGTTGGCAGGAACTAAAAAAGTATTTAGTGAAGTAAACGAAGCAAAATAAGTATGTATGAGTCGTAGCATATGGTGCATATGCTACGATTCCTACATACTACTTTTGCTTCTTTTTGTTAATTAAGAATATCAATAATTTCTAATTTTATCTCATGCAAATCTCACCTAAAGTAACTTAATATAACTTTGATGCAATTCCAAACATATCTTAAGCGTGTGCTGATTTTTATTCCCCTCTACAAAAATAAAATTAACATTTGTCATTTAATATTAATCGTTATTTTTGGTGCGAGTGTGTGCAGTTGCAATGGCATAAATGCTAACCATTATACCGCTTTATAGCATTCTTGCGAGGAGTTGACCAATAAAATATTTTCGTGACAATATTCGAAAAATATGGCATGCGTATTTCTTTTTAGCGCCAAGCTTTTTTTTAAATGAAACTCATTTGGTGCCTAACAGCCAAGTACAAAATCATAAAACCTACCTATATATTGATAAATAGAACAGTAATAAATTGTCTTTTTAACCGACTTCAAAATAGGAGGAGGTTCTCAATTCGGTTGTATATGTATTTTTTTTTTTTTAGGGTTTGTTACCTCAGTACTCCGTCATTTATGGACCGATTTTCAAAATTCTTTTTTTGTTTGATAGGGTATACTAACAGATTGGTCCCATTTGTATTAAAACTCATATCTGATGAGGGGTCTTCAAGGAATTGAGGGAACTCCTCCAAAAATATAGGCACACATGCACCGATTTCAACATTTTTAGTAACAAATCAAGCATTTTCATTTAGAAAGTAACATTTGGTGAAGAAAAACTGATGAAGAAGACAGGCAACGGAACTCTTCAACGCATAACAGCAAATTATTCGCGATTGCTATAGTCAGATGTATATGCTGAGCTTTTGTATTTCCACAACATAACATTACGCCATTCTATTTTAAAAGGGGCCGGCAGAGATGTACAGATTAATGTTTAGAGATACAACTTCTTTAGCAATTGTTATCCAATTTCAATGATTCTTTCAAGTTTTGAAAGACTTTCTTTACATACAAAGAAACTAAAAATAACAAAATAAAAACTTTTTAACAAAAAAAACAACCGACTTCTTAAAAAAAAACTAACAGGTGAAAAATAACTCCAGTTTCGGAAGTTGGTGGCCAATAATGAACAAAACAAAACCACCAAAGCCACAGACTTCCGAAACTGGAGTTATTTTTCACCTGTTAGTTTTTTTTTAAGAAGTCGGTTGTTTTTTTTGTTAAAAAGTTTTTTATTAAATAAAAATAACTTGTTTCATGAAATGTAATGTTTATTTAAGTTACATATTCTATTTATTAACACAGTTTATTTTTAATAAAAAAACATTTAGGGTTAAAAAATCATGAGGCGCTTTGCTAAGTTTGAAAAAATAATCGCTCATTTCTGACTAGTAATTGGACTATTATCTGTGATGTGTTTAGTGCTAGTCCGTGTATGCGAAATTAAACGCACACGTCTGAAACAATGCATTGTGAACCTAAAAGTAGTACAATAAGAGCTAGTTTCCGTGTAAGTGTTTCGCTAAAGATATTCTACCTACATGACCGACTCTTTAGTTGACTGTAGGAACTAATCGCTAATTTACGTACAATTTTAGATTACCGCAACAGTGCTTACTCATGCTCACTGAGTTATTTATTTTTAAGTGTACTTTGGAACTTGATAAACGCGTTTACTGAGGCAAACACATCATCTGCTAACACTTTAGGCGTGTGTAAGCCTGCGAAATGTCCTCCGAAATCGAAAGAGGTAGATCTTACTAGATTCGGGAATTTGTCTTTTAGTATCCAGTCTGGTTGGTAGACGACTTCGTGTAGGAATTTGATTGCTGCCGTTGGTACTTCAGTTGGTATACTGAAATAGAAGAAACAGGTGATTTAAGTTTGATAACAACAATGCAAAGGAAGCCGGTTGTATTATTTGTAAAAAAAATAGTTGTTATATAAAGTAACTACCTATCTGATCTCCACACTACAGTATCTGGGTAACACAATACCTCTTGGTAAGTAGTTGTCGGACTTTCAAACTTATGTCTAGCCGTTATGACTGTCAAAAATCTGTGAATGACGGTCAGGCACAACCAACTACTTTTCGTGTCTTTCAACTTCATATTTTCCAAAAAAGTAAAAATAAGTTGGCTGCTACTTACTCTTGAGCAATAAGTATGTCAGGGTGGTACAATCCTTCAGCGTACAGTCTCGTAGCAGTGACAATGCACTCATTCACCCATGCTATAGTCACGGTGTCCAATACATCGTCTATGTCCAGCTCTTCCAAACCACCGTGAGGGGTGTCCAGTTGATCCCTGTTACTGCAAATGGCTATTTTTTCCATCAGGTACGCGGCTAAACCCGCTGGAGAATCTGTGAGGGCAACTCCTGCAAAGGCGTTTATATTATTAACTCTTATTCGTGATCGGTCTTGAATGAAGGCTGAATTTGGGTTCAAAATTATGTAAATCAAATTAAATTACTTTATGAAGAAACTATGAATCATTTGTTAGTACAAAAATTATCCTATTTTAGAGGATTACGGTGTAAAGTTCTTCATCCCGCCATAGAAAAGAGAGGTTCATCCGAACATGTATACGTTCAATCGTGCGGATAATTTTAACATCCCGATGTAGGATATGAGTTTATAGTTGGTAGGTAAGTATGTGGCAAGATAAATGTCGCTACACTTTGATAGTAGATAGTTAAAAAAATTGTATCTATCGTCAGAACAAGCATATAACAAATTCTTGTAGAACATATACAGCGACAGTACCTACTGCCCCGCTGCATTAGTAACCCGTTACGTTTTAAACAACATAAGTATGGCGTAATATGAATATGATAAGCTTATAATTATAGTAAGAGGTGCCATATCCGACTACTCGGACAACGACATTGATCTTTGCTCTTGTTAACATATTATGGCTAAAAACTAAATAAACATTATGTTTTTAACTAGCAACAATTTATACTCAAACATATCACGCTGTACAGTTTAATTTTACTCGAAAGCCCCAGAAGTAGGGTTGTGTTTTTGATCGTATGTGTGCATGTATGTTTATTTTTTTGGCACGCTCTGTAGACTAAATGCTTGATGTATTTGAACAAATAAGATATCATTTAATTTGTCATGACAGCCTGAATGAAAGAAAAAACAACATGGCGGTCGCAAATAAGTGTACTCGTAGGCAATGACTTGGTCAAGTGATGTATTTAAATACAGCGCTTCTGGAGATTTTAGAATAAAATATTAAAAACCTAAGTGTACAACTTTTTACACCGCCTGTCAGCGGGCCAATGTCTGTGCTCGCGCATCTCGTGACAAAACTCGCACCGCGCAGATACCTCAGTGCGAAGCGTTACTGAAGTAATTCCTGGCGTGACAATATTTTTATTTCTACCAAATAATATGTTCCTTACTTACCAATAGTGTCGGGTTTCGTAGCTTGAATATGGAAGTATCCACTTTCTCTTAGTAAGTACGTAAAATAATTTTTCAAGGGGTAAACTCTTTCGGGGCGATCTGAGTCAATCCAACTTGGAAATAGGGATCCAATGAATAACTTCAAGTAGCTAATTGGTCTTGAAGATGCGGCCATGTTACAGTGGTATCTGGAAAAGAATTGGAAATATAAATGACTGGTCCATTGAGGTCGCTAGCGTGATTAATAATAACTTATTGAAATCAAGGAGTAAGACTCACAGTTTTAGTATACATTCACAAACTACGTTAGTATCATACAAAGACAAAAATAAAATAAAAACAAGATTTAGGTTGTGACATCGTTGCTGCGAGGTGATAGGTCCAGCAGAAACCTTGCAGCAATGGTTCACAAACATACAATCAATTAACTTATTTATGCTTAGTCATCACGATTCACGCCGAAAGAGGTCGCCCTAGAAGGACATACCGAGATCATATTCGTTACGTCCTTTAAATATCCGGTGCGTAGTATTCGCAACTTCACAAAAATTTTTTTTTTGGAATTCATTCTTTGATATAATGAGGTAAATAAGGGTTTGTAGTTTGACGGGGAGTCCCACCGGGCACGAGGCTTGTACAAGATAAGATTTTTGTTACCACAGTAAATTACCACATAGAGATACCACAACGATACCACACTTTTTGTTATCCGCTAATTGTGATAAAGGGAAGTGTCGCTATCAGATACCTCCAGTATCGAAACGTCCTATCAGCAATATATGCTGTTTATAAAAATAGCGATCAAAATCATTACCCTCTTTTTTTGCTACGCCGTAGTCGGGTAATTACCCGTTATTAACGGTAATTCATCCTATTAGCAGAGTACCTTAGTAATCATCAATTGGTTTTTTTTTCCATAACATATAAATGTTATGGAAAAAAAAACCAATTGATGATTATCGTTCGAATAATTTTTCAAATAATGAATTAACAAAAATTACGAATTACATAAACATGGACTTGCCTATTTATAGCAAAAAAAAAACAGCTGCAAGGATATTATGTGCAGCCGTAAGTGAATTAAATGATAACCGCACACCATTAGGTCCATATCTAACAGAGACAGTTAGATATCGTCGCCTTAGAGTGAAAACCTCGGGAATGCATTTTTGCTCACAAATTTATTTTATTGCGTTTCTAGGAAGAAAACTTCGCAACGCACCTCCTGCTGCCTTATTCTAAACCGTTCGATTGGTTTCCGTGTCGGTAAGGAACCGTTTTCGACAATCTCATTTCCGAGCCGAAGAACTGCCAAAACGCTATTCACAGATCCGAACGGATACGTTTTTTTTTCTATACGATTGATCATTGTATTTATGGGGAACGCTACAAAATGGTAGTAAAAAGATCAGCGTGGTAGAAAATTTAAAGTAGTAAATAAAATTGGTTTATTTGAATGTTTCGATCCGTTTAATTATAGAATACAGCTAGTAATTTAATAGACGGCAAACGGTACAAAATGATTTTATTATTAATCAAACAAACTTTATTTCAAATACACTTGCTTTGTAAACAGCCGTCTGTCAAATTGGCATTGCCAGTTTGACAGACTTTTTTACTTTTAAACTTTTTTTACTTTTTAAACATTGTCAGTCTGGTAATGCGGAAAAAGTTTTTATTTGAAATAAAACTATGGATTTTTTTTTTATCATAACTTTGCTTAAAAAAGGCTAAATGACTGTAAGTATTTGATATTAATACACAAATCTTGCTATTTGCTCATTGTCAAACAATTACATGTACAACTATACGAATAAAGTAATTTAAGTAAATGCGAAAGTATCAATGAAATACGGTCAATAATTGTATAATGAAACTTCATTTACTTAAAAGTGCAGTGTTTTAAAGGTTTACAGTGTTTATATTTCTCTGAAATAACCTGGATTTATGAAAAATAAATCGTTTAAATTTTGCTCGGTATGGCTCCCGATAGCAAACAGCTGTCGGAAAGATTTGAGTCTTCTTATCGAATTAGGCTTGTCAAAAAAAATCGGTTTCGGATTTGTGAATTGCGTTTGGATGACATCTTCGACATCTTAGCCGTTCGATTCGGTGCGGAATCTAGTCGAATGGTTGTGAATAAGCCAGCTGATGTGACTATTTTGTTCATTTGATCATCAGCGCCATCTCTGGCAGTAAATGAGAACCTCGTAAATACTCGCATCTGTCAGTTAGACGCGCAGTTTTTTCTTCCTTCTGAAAAGTTACTTCTTTTACACTTACGAGGTTTTCACTCTAAGGCGACGATATAGACCTAATGGTAGTTCTTATTTGCCTGAACTTCGAGGAACATTTTTCTCGGAATGATTTTAGTCCGATTTTCGGGACATCACTTCCAACAACAATATAAAACATATGTGGTATGTTGGTTATTTTGCCATCCGAGAGATGAAGCTAAAATGTCATACGTACGTACAGGCACTTACGGAATTTTAATCGGCCTCCGTAGCCTTCAAACCGTAACACAGTAATGTTAGTAGCAGAATTGTAATGGATCAAAAGAACATTAATGATTTATTAATTTAATGTTTTTATATTGTAAGTTAAATAACATTATTTACGAGTTCTTGTGAGTCCGATTCCGGGTTTCAAGTTACCGATAAAATTAAATGATCGTGGGTGCCTCACGAAATATTTAGATGGGCAATGACTATGACAGTTCCCTTTTCGTATTTTAATAAAGGTACTTTACCCCAAAATGTTTTCCGGGAAAATAGTCGCCATATGTGTAGCGCACTGTGAACCCCAGTCTCCCGCTTGTAAGTAAAACTTTTTGTGGCCAAGTCGCAACATTAAGTTACGCATCATTATTCCAATCTGCAATGGGTTTAAACCTGGTTTGTTTGTTCCCTGTGAAAAACAAAAAAAATACATGTATGAACAAACATAACGAAACATTACGCCCGTAATCCCAGAAGGGCTAGCTTGAACATGAACCTTATTTTGTTTCTATTAGAATAAAGTTGAAAACCTATCAAAGAAATTTGACACATTTGGGTAGGTTGATGTGTTGATGTGTAGGTACAGCAGACCTACATCCAGATTTCGCCAGGTCACACACATACACACAAACGTATAAGTTGGTAAAAATATAATTTCAGAACTTAATGTATCGTTCACTGCTGACTGTTTCACATTTCCTTTCTCGGAATAAGGTCAATAATGTTAAAAATAACTTGTGTACATATTTATACATTCCAAGTTAAGCAGCTGGCCTAATAAATTCTTTACTTTAGTTGTGTTGTCAAAGGAGATCCGTTAAAATCTATAAATATATGGAAACTTATTTTCGTAACTTTTCCTTTGTATTGAAGATGTCGGTCGAGATAATCACGTTACACGTATACATATAACTACTCTGATATTTACTTGGTTCATGTTTGTGGTTGAATACCTCCCTCCCTTTAGCTTACCTCTGAAAATCCGTACCCGGGTAAGTCTGCGGCAATAACTTCAAACACGAAGTTATATCCGTCTTTCGGTGTCGTCAGCATTGGAATTACTTTGACGAACTCCTTGGACGAACTAGGCCATCCGTGCAACATAAGCAGTGGCAGGACTTCGACACCTTTGTTCACTTTAGGCTTAACGTGTATATAATGTAGATCCAATCCCTGTATTTTCGTTTTGTAATGAGAAAATTGGTTCAACAGTTCTGCCCTCTTTTTAAAATCATATTTCTCAACCCAGTAGGTTAAAATCTTCTGTAAGTAATCCGTGTTCATTCCGTACTCTGATTGTATGCCGTCTAGAGGTTTTGTTAGTCTCCGTCTGTTTTTTAGCCTTTGTTTCAAGTCTGAGATCATCTATAACAGTAGAAGAAATATACATAAGTATGTAGATCTCATCGTTAGGAAATTGGCATACTTGAGAAATAAAAACTCTGACATCGTCACAAACCAGCAGGCCTAGCCATATTACAAATTATATTTCTATTATAAGTAATCGATAAGGCGACAATAGAAAGAAAATGGCGTATATGGAATCAGCTGTTTGCCAACTGTCAAGTGTTAACGAGTAGAATTTGTAATATGGCTGAAAATGAAATACTCTTGACAATTGACAAACAGCTGATTCCATATACGCCATTTTCTTTCTATAATAGAAATAGAAATTGTAATATGGCTAGGCATGTATAGACGGAAAAGAAAGAAGAAGCAGTCGGTATATATGACGGACAGACTGTAGTACCTAATCAGCTCAGAAAATATGAGTCAATAATACCTACACTACACACCAAATCCATTTTTTACAACTATGGAATTTGATTATGTCGCCACTACCAGCGCCATCGCCTGTGGTAAAGTCGAAATCTATCCCACGAGAACGTATCACAAGCATGTAAAGTATTCTATATCCAGGTTATCCAGGTGTACCTGTGAGCCAAATATCATCCAAGCCAACTCAAGCTTTGAGCCATCATTGATTAACGGACATACTTATTATAGGTAGTACATACAATTCTCATAAAAAGCTTATGCTTTTTTAAATATTATAAATAAATACAGGTTTTTTGCTGACATAGCTAAAAGAAGTCAACTTTTAGCTGAGTCAGCATAAATCATGTTTTTTTTATTCAATGTTAGATGTTTTTTTCGCGTGTTTTTCCTATCGTTTAACTACAGTTTTTTGAGCTTAGTTTCAATGTATACATTCCATTTACCGTATTATTAAAGTCGATCTTGAAAGGCCTTATAGACTCGTCTTGCTTTTCGGGCCTAATACCTCTTCCCCACCATTTTTGTACATCAAACTCTGGCGGGTCAGGAACTTTATTAACCATGATCTTAACTCCTACGAAAATGGCTCCTATGACTACGAGCACCGATAAAAGAAAAAACTTCATCTGAAAATAAATAAAACAAAAAATTAGGATTAATAGGTGTACGACTAAACACAGTAAACACCGACAGACTGAACACCGAAAAGACTTTACTTCGACGGGACTCTTCGCGTATATACGTACCATGAAAAGCTACAGTAAGCTTCACGTCGGTGTTAACATTTTAAACTATGGCCTATCGTAGTACGTTTTAATAGAATAAGAGAGCAGTTTCTAATAGTTTCGTAAAAAAAGTTTGGGAAAGTTTATTGAAATCATGAATACAATCACGTGTTTAAGTATCGGTCACCCTATATTTCGAGGTATCTTTTCACATAAGCACCAAATTCCGTAAAAAAAATACTAATCCAATCCATACTAAAGTTATATTATAAGAAGGTAATTTGCAAGTTTTTTGTAGAGGGTAGGTACCTACTCTCGAAAGTTAATCATCCGAATTAACAAATCTTTTATTAATGGAACGCTACCTTATTGACGAGTGCTATACGAGTAGTAGGTAACTATATATTTTATGATATTATAGTAGACCTACATGGGAACAAAGTCGCGGGAAGCTAGTGCGCAGTGGCGAAGTGTCCATACAACTCGTCTCCTTCCCTTTGGAGGTCCAGAAGAGCAACATACGGCTTTTGAATAATGGCAGGTAAATAGACCGATGAGTTCAACAGAGACAGCAAATAGTGATACGAATACTAAGTTTTTTTTGTCGGTTTCCCTCTTGAGCAAAATTGACCCCTCGCCACTGCTAGTGCATAATGGTCTTACAGATATAACAGTACTTACGAGTTGTGTTTCTGTTAGGCTAAGCGCGGGTGATACGAATACTAAGTTTTTTTTGTCGGTTTTCCTCTTGAGCAAAATTGACCCCTCGCCACTGCTAGTGCATAATGGTCTTACAGATAAAGGTAACAGTACTTACGAGTTGTGTTTCCGTTAGGCTTTGCGCGGGTGATACTAATACTAAGTTTTTTTTGTCGGTTTCCCTCTTGAGCAAAATTGACCCCTTGCCACTGCTAGTGCATAATGGTCTTACAGATATAACAGTACTTACGAGTTGTGTTTCTGTTAGGATATACGCGGACCTAGTCTAAACAGTATATTATTATCTATCGTTAAAATAGGTAACATGGATTAGTTGTGCATCATCACTTAAGTTTGACCTAACATAAATAAATATTCCTCAACTTTCACACAACACTATCTAGTCCCAAGCTAAGCAGAGCTTGTGTTATGGGTACTAAGCAGCTGATAAACATACTTATATATTTCTAAATTCGTACATTATAGATAAACTAGCTGCCCTATCAAACTTCGTTCTGCACTTAGGGGTATGAAAAAAAGATAGTAGCCGATTCTCAGATGTACTGAATATGCATATAAAATTTCATAAACAGGTCAAGCTGTTTCGGAGGAGTATAGTAACTAACATTGTGATACGAGAATTCTATATTTAAGATAACACCCAGACACAGAAAAAATTATCGTGCTCATCGCACAAACATTTGTCCTGGGTGGGAATCAAACCCACGACCCCGGCATGGCAGTCAGGGTCACTAAATACTAGACCAACAGGCCAGTCATAGGTACCTACTAGAGACAGTCTAGACTAGGTCTTGTAATCCCTTAGAATTTACTAAGAAAACTAAACGAGAAGGTAGGTACCTAGTACACATGTACTTACCTATATTTAATTAAATTTCTTAAAACTCTGAACATATTTTTGCTTGCATCATAGGTATTAATAGCATTTGCAGTGTATTATGCATGAAGTTTCAGTAGGATTTCCTTAATTTATAACAGCATGCCTGTAATCTCCGAAGGGTCAGACAGAGGAGTGCCTGAATTCCCCTCCCATTTCGCCAGTTACGTTTAAGTCATATGTACCGAATAGGGGCGAGCATATGGCCGAACTTTAACAACGATATTTAGTTTTCTATCTGATAATTACACTCAGTAGCAGCCCGGAGTCTAGATTTGTGCCTGATTAAAGTTTACTTTAAGCACTAAATACATCGTACCTTCATAATAGTAAAAATAAAAAACTGTTTATAATTACTTGAAAGATGGATTCATTAAGACAGTTCGCAAAAACCAGTTTACAAAAGTTTTTTTGCTACCTCCTCGTAAGTATATACCTACCTAATATACAATTAAACATGTCAGTACTACGCTAAGCACGTTTAACTTAAGTTTCACATGCCCGTAACAATGTATACTATGTAAAGGTTAAAATTAGTCGAGCATTAGCATGAGTAAAAGTAAGTAAATATCTTTAACGTTTGTGGTCAATTGTAAGTTACGAGAGTAGATTTTAATTATTCTTAATCTGCGTTGCCTTTTCCGACTATGTGTGGGCTCAAGGTTACTACTGATCCAACGTACCTACATTATCAATTCAGAATAAGATTACCTACTTACAAATTGGTGCGAACTAAAATAATGAAGACCATTATCATTCTTTCGAAACAATTATAGACGCAGTTGTAATTTCAGTTGCCACGAAAAATTTGGATCGATAGGGAATCGGAACTATGCAAAATACTTTCACTCATTACCTACTTACATTGCATAACAATAAATAGATAGACTTTATTATCAAAATATGACTCACTTTTAAGATATTCGGTAGCTGGAGTATACCAGCTAAAAATTCAATAAAACTGCACACCCACTCACACAGGCTAAAAAAAAATAATTTTGGATATTCTATACTTATTGATCACCATAGACTTAATAAAATACGTAAATGATTTGTTCGCTCATAGCACGTGCGCAGCCGGCGATCACCGAAATTATATTGTGAATCTGACAATCTGTTATTTAATGTGTTCGCGACGTTTCGAGTTCGTCGCACCGACCGGCGACCCGCGATCGGCAGCCGGCAAACCCCCGGCCTTGACCTTATTAAGCCCTTATTATTGAATGTTACCAATGGTAACATTTAATAATGAGGGCTTAATAAGGTACATGGTAACTTACCATGTACAATGATGGCATTAATAATATGACGGGTAATTTTCAAACACATTCGATTCACTCAACTTGTCTAATAGCTTTTAAAACTGTTCAAGTCATTGTCACTGACATTGTATTGCCGAATAACCCTTTCAAACGCGTTGTTTGTTAGTCTGAATCTTGTTTAAATCAGATGTTTCGCTTACACTAATCAGTGTCAATTTATAACGTCGTCGTTATATTTTTCAACTCTACAAATGCTTGTGCCTTCTCTGTATGAGAAGCTTCTTTCTTTGCCCTGCAGTAGGACATTACAAACAGGCTGGTATTTGTCATTAACCTTTCAATCGTGTCAATTAGAGACACAATAGAAAGACAATGACAGCTTGTACGCCGGTCCGCTTGACGTTTAATGAATTAATGATGGCATAGCAAAGTTGATTGTAAAATGATTCAGTTATTAATCAATAAATTCATGAATCCTTAGAAACTTTAAATGGACTAA
Source organism: Euplexia lucipara (assembly GCA_921972225.1). Taxonomy (NCBI): domain Eukaryota; kingdom Metazoa; phylum Arthropoda; class Insecta; order Lepidoptera; family Noctuidae; genus Euplexia; species Euplexia lucipara. Next base: position 12,525,139 of record OV179154.1, read on the forward strand.
AACGAAGTTAATCGAACTTAGGTACACCAGTAGGGCTTATCCCAGGTTTTATTTAAGATCTGATTCTTGATTTAGAACAGCACACATGAAATTAAACCTGAAATTACGAATAGACTGTAAAACATATGGGGCGCGTAGTACACACTACCCTGATTCTACCCATATACCCATAGGTATACGGTGCATATAAAGGTGTCCGTGTCAGTGAACGAATAAGTCACTGTTAAAGTTAAATTATAGTAAAATCTCATGCACCACGTTTGTATGTAGATAATGAATAATATAATTAATATCTTATTTTTGTTTTATTTATTATTTTAAATTTATATCAATGGTTTAAAATCTATAGTCGTTGTAATTATTCACTCAAGAATGAGGGTAGATGTTTAAGAAAGTGGCAAATAATTGTGTTTTGTTATCATTTTTCTGTTTTATTACTTTGCATTTAGATACACGATGTTTTGTTTTTAGCATAAAAAATAACAGAGATTTCGAGGAGGTAGTTAAGGGTTCTTTATTACGCAGAACTATTTGCTTAGCTACTTTTTATTTGGCGCAGCCGTAAGGCACATAATAATTACGATTGAAATAAGTAAATTATCATATTACACGTACGCGAACTAAAAACTTCGGATCTCTTTCCTTCCTTATTATTGAAATGCCGTGATAGACCAGTTGTAGATGAGGTCGCCTGCCTCAGATGCGCTAAGTTGTGTGTTAAAATTCGTGCAAAAACCAATGTAACTTTATTATGTACTTTCTAAGTTTATCATAAGAAGGGAAACATCCTAATGAAAGCTTCGGATCGATTCAGCTAAATTCACGCCGTGAAAACCTGAGTGTAGGGTAGGTACTGTCAATGCCTAGCATTAGTATGGAATCTTCTATGAAAGCTCAATTTGCCTTGATTTAATCTACATTTTCCTTCACGCGGTGATTTTAACAGAATCGACCAGCCGATCGATTTACTAAAAGTCACCACGTGAAAACTTGAGTGAAGTGAACTGGTGAATGTCAATGCCTAGCTTTAGTACATATAGAATGGCAGATCAATAACCTTCACTTCACCTACAATTTGAAGGGGTTATTTAAACAGAATTACACTGCAGTTGGACTTATAATAATAAAATTAATATTATGTCTGAAGTCACCATTCGCCTTGCATGCGTGATGATCATTGCTTATGTCTTCTCTGCATGTGAAAAGTCCTGTGCCCTGCACTGCTCTGCAGTGGGGCAGTTATTATTTTATGTGGAGAAGAGCAGAAAAAGAGTTTATTATAAATTTTACCATACACAATTATTGCAAAACAAGTTGAAATTTCATTGCATTGAGAGTACACTGGGTGCAGTACAGAATATCAACTGCTTTATCTGACTTTTTGAGAAAGTAGGGAAAGGTGTATATTAATTATAATCGCTGCAATCTTAAGCCGCAGTAATCTAAGTACATATAATGTTATTACAATCAGGTACCTAAAGCGTATCCCTGACACCTCATAAATGTAAAAGTGAAGTGAAACTTTATAGACCGTTTTGGAAAAAAATGGCTGTCTTCCAAATACAATACACTCGAAATCACCTACATGTTCATTTTATTTATAACCAGCTGGTAAACAATTATTTCTAAAGGCCAGGGAACAAGAAATATTGTAGGTATATGTATAACATTTCGAAATAATAAATTCATAACTTGTATTATCTTAGTAGTATTTATAAGTTTTTGTATACCAAACCTTTGAATCCTCGATGTCAAATTCTTTTTTTGTTAATCTTTCCAGATTCGTCCGATTTTCCTGATCGGCGTGCAATTTCCGACGTCCGAAGTTCTAGATGGGAAGCTGTCAAAGGAAAGCATGGATATGGTACGGGAACGCTACAGGGACTGCGATGGCACCGCTGAAATCGAGCCAAACGGCTGCGCACAGAACGCCATGCAGTTGTACGTTCATTCACAGGCTGTGTCTGATAAGGTAAGGTTTTTGCTGTGTAAAATCTTTCCTCCTGTTTTTGCTGGATACTTTTGTGGAAATGCTTTCGTGAAAAGGCACGAAAAAGTGTATCAGATAAACGGGAAACGCGCGCGCTACTTGATTTAACCAATAAGCGTGCGCCGTGGCGGAAAGATGTTGTCAACCCGTTTTATTTTATACTAGCGGATGTCATGCGGTTTCACCTGTAAAGTTACCGTTTCCATGGGAATACAGGGATAAAAGTAGCCTACGCCACCCGGGGATAGTGTCATCTATGAGCTAACCCAACGGTGAAAGATTTTTTTAAATCGGTCCAGTAGCTTTAAAGTTTATTCGTCTCTAAAAATATTTCCTCTTTATAATATTAGTACTATGCGTTTCAAATGTCAATAACCTCCATCTGTCAGATGTCACTTGAAAAGTATGGTCTGCAACGAAACCTTATTCGCGTAATCAATTATTTTTAGTTTTTTGTTTTACCGAGTCGCAGTTATTCAAAATAAAAAAAAACTCGTCTTAAATGAATTAGTCTTGTGGACCGTACTTTTCAAGTGTCATCTGACAGATAGGGGTCATTGACGTTCCCATTCTCATTTGAAACGCATAGTATAGATTATCCTTGAATACTTCTGAGTAAGTAAAATAAGTTAGCGCAGTATGGATTAGTCAAGAAGTTTAAAGATTTTTTCCCTTATTTATTAGGGAGTTTTATATCATCGCAGTGTACACAACTGTACCATCTTATAAAGGAAGGGTGGGTACGGTAGGTATAAGCAGTTACCAGTTCTATTGTTCCCTAACTCCACTGATAGAAAACTATAATATTAATCAGTTCGAATGTAGGTACAGTCATAAAGTAATCAGTGGCGTGCTATTCAAGTTTAAATTAAATTCAACTAAAAATAATTTGTAATTTGTTTCATGGATCTTGGTTTTATGGATCTTACATGATTTGACCAAGATAATGTCTGGACTTTAAAAGAGACTATGACCTCTGAGTTTCTTTCGGTGTTTCTTCTCAGAGTAGTCAGGTAGTGAAACTCCGATCTTATCTACTCGTTAAAAAAAAAGACGTGTAAAAGTGTTTGTGAAAACCTATTTACTGAAATAAATATCATCATCATTTATCATTTATCATTTTAATCATTAAGAGTATTAATAATCTAATATATAAAATTCTCGTGTCACAGTGTTATTACAAAACTTCTCCTAAAAGGCTTAACCTATTCTTATGAAATTTTGTGTTCATATTCAATAGGTCTGATAATAGGACGTAAACTATTATTATTTTAGAAATAAGTGGCGGAATGAACCAACCGCGGATCCATCGTTGTGGGTACTGGACATGCTGCCCACATCCCTAATTGAGGTCAGACGGAACAAATGATCGTGCTCATCACGCAAACATTTGTCAAAATCAAATCAAAATAATTGATTCACGTAATATGGGTAGATAGGATATAAATGTGTAAGTGTTGGATCCTCATATTGACCATTGCTGGTATGCGAAACTTAACTTAATAAACGAAACTTATCTGAAACTAAACACTTTTGTGTAGGAATTAAACCCTCGTCTTAGCAGTCAGTCACTCACTAGATCAACAGACCAGTCAAAGTATGATAAACCAACCGAGTTAAATATATTACCTCCTACTACTGCTACTTTGAATACTACTACCTCGTCTAGCATTGTACGTAATGCAGAGACACGCAGCGCAGTAGTTCAGTTTAAAATGATGTATTTTGTATCTTTTAAAATCAATGCATAGTTAGGTTCGGTAGTTAGGTTAGCTATAGGATAGGTATGGTAAGTTAGGTTGGGCTATATGAATATACATTGAGGTCGATTGGACAATGTTTATATCCAATCGTTATAAAAAAGCGTTGTGTATACCTACTTACTTAGCGTTACACTTTTGTTGTATTTTGTATATTTGTTTCAATCCTGTAGATTTTACGCAAAGATGTCTGAGTAATATGTCCGTATGCATATGTATGTATGCACTTATGTATACCTACCTAATCAATATTTATGAAATTCTCGTGTCACAGAGTTTGTTACAAAATTCCTCCAAATCGGCTTAGCCGATTGTTATGAAACTTTGTGTGTATTATTCATTAGGTCTGAGAATAAGACGTTAGGTAACAAATAAAAACTAGTAAATTGATAGCCCCAGTTAGAAAGATATGAAGATTAGATTTATTCGTTTCTAGAGGTTTAACTTAAAAACTACTACTAAAAACTACGCTGCGCTTTATTTTATTTTCAAAACTGCGAGGTGGTAGAAGGGAAGTTGAAGTTCGCAGGGAAAGTACGAAATTCTCTAGCGAAGCGAGCGAGGTGCTAGTGAATAATAAACTAATTCAAACGTTGAACAAACCACATTAAACATCTGTTAGGTACAAACAAGATTACTTCATTTCAACGCGTTCACTGAACTCTCATTAGCACTGTTATTCTTTATTTTAAGCAGATTATGTATACGGGCGTGTTTCTGATTCATACTTTACACACATTCCACGATGCACGGGTTCCGTAGCCGAGATAACATGATCGTAACATTACGTCTGTAATTCCTGGAGGGTTAGTTAGACTGAGGTGTACCACAGACTATGCATTTGTGTAGTAAAAGACATTCAATACCTATAGACCGGACATAACGAACAAAATTTTCATCCGAAACTTTTGTTCTACTGGACACAAGTCTGAGTTTTTTTTAGTATGCTCCGCTGCCGCTCCAATATTCATATATTATTCTAGATGGCGTTATTGAGACATGGGATCAAAGTTTTTCTATGATATTTTCTCGAATGTCCGCTCTATAGTATTTTAAATCTCTTTGAGTAGGTACACCTTTTCGCCTGTTATGTTTAAGTCCCATGAAAAAGGGACATAAATGTTTAAACGATATGCATATCTTATACGTAGGTACATTATGTATATTGTCTTCTTCTTTATCAAGACCATCCAAAATCAAACAACCGTTTAAGGCCGTCCATCGTAACGAATGTCGCTTTTAAAGTTAATATTTGTATGTTTTTTATGGTGTACTGTACAATGAAGACATTTTTAAATGTAGGTACCTACTCTATTCAAAATGAATACCTTTTCCCAATAACAACTTGTTATATTCATAGTTTGTAACCTTAATGTCTAAAATAACATCTTGCATCGTCCGAAAAAGTTATATCTAATTATATCGTCGTTACTTGAATATGTATTCTAAATTTAAACAAATTAAACTTATAATTCAACGAATTCTTCTGATAAAAGTAAACTTGTAAACATTATCAGTTTCCTGTTTACATGACTAACAAATTTGTATACTTAAAGATAATCTTTCCATTTTGCGATTTGGTGCGGAACTATATATTTGCTTACACGTGCCTTTTCTGGCACAGGGCGCTGACATTAATTCGATTGCCCCGCCTTGCCCGAGTTTGCCTTATGTCATTATTATGTGTTCCACGTGCGGCCAAATGTCGTATGACATTTGGGAAGCGTAGAAACAAAACCAGTTTTGTTTTTGGACGATAAAAGAAAAGAGCACTAAAATATAATCTAACCACTCGGTATGCCGTAATTATAGAAACAATTAAAAAGCAATTGTGTCATTAAAATTATAAAAAGTGGTATTTAACCAAACATATGCCAGAACGTAGATCTACGCGAGACACAATTTTGTGACATTATATAGGGTGACTGGTAATTAGTGACCGATACTTTAGCACGTGATTGTACTTATGAATACGAATAACTTTCCCAAAGAAACTTTTTTTATACTCATACAACGGGAGCGCTGGCGGTAGCGGGGGAGCGTGTGACGCTACTACTACTAGTAGATTTTGTCTTTCCCGAGGTCAGACTATCAGCTGATAGATCGTGCCGATTCGTGCCTACTGTGATCGACCACAGGCGCGCGCGCGGGAAATTCAAACAGCGTTTTTGTTATTTTATTGTGTTGTAAGTTATTGTGTATAAAAAAAAAGTTTCTTTGGGAAAGTTTATTGAAATCATGAATACAGTCACCCTATTATATCTTACAATGTGGGTTGCACATAACTAGTAGTCTTGTTAACCCCGCCACCTAACCTAAATATGCTTGTGTCTGGAGTGGGTACACGTCAATAGTACCTACAACCTGGGTGGGGATCGAACTCACGACCTCTCAATCGCCAGTCCGACGCTATAGCCATTGAGCTATTGCCGCCGATTCGACTATGAAACACCGTACACTAAACTAAACCGTTCCCAAGATTATTAGGACTTAGATATTTTTAAGTACATAATAATATGCAGTATAACTGTCATTAACTTTTTTTATAAAGGGATTCGCTCTTCAAGATCTAGTCTCCACATAACCTGTTACCCTGTGTAATTAAAATTGAACATGTAACAGCCTTTCTGAAAAATCGAAAGTATGTCTTATACATAAAATAAACGAATTAATGTTATTCTTCTTTTGCAGTCAGTTGCCGATTGCGTGGAGGCGCTCATCGGTACCTACCTACTAAGCGGCGGAATAGTGGGTGCCGTCAATGTAATCGAATGGATGAAGATCATACCTCCTGCGGTAACTATGATTTTTATTCTTTACTAGCTGTACCCTGCCACGCTTCGCTCTGGCACATTGTGATTGAAAGGTTAAAAAACAAAGAAAAAAAAAATAGATAAAAACAATCCTTGATGCGGATTAAATATCATGCTAAAATTTCAGCTCGATCGGTGCAGAACTTTTTGAGTTTTTGAAGCGTACATAAACCAACATAACATTTTTATATATTTAGATTTGTTATAAGTTATTTTAATTTATTGATTTTGAATGTTTTTATATTTTACCAATTATAAATTATTATTCGTATATTTGTACGCCGTTGATGGCAAGACAGAGTGAGATACTGTTTTTTACCTATGTTCTACAATTAGAATAATTACCTACGTATAAAAACCTAGTACCTACGAGTGCAAAAAGTGAGGCAACTAAAAATGAGCCAGAATTGCTTGATTGCTCGGGGAGCCGTGTCAGTAGGTACGACAAGCCACGTTAGATACTTATAAAGGATGATGTTTGCATGGTTCTTAATAGTTTTAAGGAAAAAATAACATCAGAAGACAACGAAGCGTTTTTTTTTGTAATTTACAAAAAAAAACAATGTTCCAGAATAATGTACAGACGCCAGCACATGAACCTACCCGAAACTGTCATATTTCCCCAATCAATTTTGAACGCATACGTTAGCAATAAAGTTATATAGCGTTTGTTATAAAGTTCAATAACTATTTGACACATTTAGGTAACTTTTTGTAGTGGCCTCTGTACAGAAGTATCATTATATGCAAAGAGATTTAATATATAGGTACTATAGAGAAGAAATGTAATAGAAAAACTGTGATCTCATGTCCCAGTAACGCCATCTAGCACAATATAGCAATATTGGAGCGGCAGCGGAGCGTACTAACCTAACAAAAAAAAAATAAGAAAAAAGAAAGGAAAAGAAAGAAAGAAAAAAAGAAGAAAGAAGAGAACAATGAACGTTTACTCCGTGATGTCCCGTCTATACTAAATATTGAATGTCTTTGATTATATGTGACAATGTCCTTTCCACCCTGTATTAGTCAAGTCAAGTCAGTTTTGTATGTCGAAATATGTTCATCGTGGAATGTTTCCGCTAACTTTAATAATCTTTTCCCAGGATGACTTCACCGAATATTTGCATAGACGTGTGTCGACTGTCATAACAGAGGGAAAAGCGACAGAAGAAAACATAAATTTCTTATTGACGTATTGCAGACCTGATGTGGAGGCAATTATGAACTATAAGTTCAAGGATCCGTCCTTCCTGCTAGAGGTAAGCAGTAACAACAATATCCAACATTTATTTGAATCTGGATGAATAATCTGCAGGCCTAGCCATATTACAAATTCTATTTCTATTATCGTCATCGATAAGGCGAAAATAGAAAGAAAATGGCGTACCTATATGGAATCAGCTGTTTGTCAACTGTCAAGTGTTAACGAGTAGAATTTGTAAAATGGCAGAAAATGAAATACACTTGACAGTTGACAAACAGCTGATTCCATAAACGCCATTTTCTTTCTATAATAGAAATAGAATAGAAATAGAATTTGTAATATGGCTAGGCCTGCTGATCAAACAAAAGTAGCTAAAAATTCACTTTGACTTTATTGATGACTTGGAAATGCTATCTCGAGTCGAGGTTCGCATCTTGGTTTTTAGTATGACTAAATCTTGATTTCAGAATTTTGACGTATTTTATAAAACCTTATTTAGAAAAACATGTTGGAAACTATTTCGTGATAAGCATGGTTAAAACAATTACCCACTAGGTATTAGCAAGCACCATATAATATTATTTTAAAGTATATTGTGCCAAGTCACGCTAAGTCTCGAAATCTTGACCAATAGACCTGGCTTGTGTCCTTAACAACTAACGATGTTGTCTAAAAAATGATTATGAATGATTAATTACGTTTCCTAAGTGACATCATTCGAAAGGTGCAATAGTATGATTGTAACGAACGCAGGGTCTCTAGTTTGCTTGTTTTAAATTGTTGGAATACTGGGATAATACATTTAAGTAAAAAAGTATTAAGATAACACTTAATAACCAACTTCTTGTCGATGTACAGAAAAATGATGAAGATGCCAGCACATCAAGTTACCCCAATATGTCAACTTTATTGCAAATAGAATAAGGTTCATATTTATTTTGGGAATATTTGACAGTTTAGGATAGGTTAATGTGCTGGCGTCTGTACCATATTTATTAATTAATTACTTGGTTAATAACAATATGTGACGACACTGACGCTAAAAACTATTTTCTCCCAGCCCAGAGTCTCCAAAGATGTTCGAATTCAAGCAGGCAAAGGTCAAACCATTCGGCCTTGGCAACAAAAAAAACTTTAAATACCTTGATGTAAAGGTTTTTGCTTAAGAATAGTTAACACAAGTTTTCACTGAATTACTTAGGTTGCTAACAATAATATGTAAATCTGATTTCCAGCCGGAAATTTCCACCAACACGAGTAGCATGATCAAAGTAAAAATGGGTATGTCGACAAAGTGACAGATTGTAGAAACATTTCGGCTGATTTATTTATTCATTTATTTATGAAAAACAAACAGTAACATATTACATTTTTTTTAATGTTTATTAATCAACAGCAAGTTACAAATATATCAATCGGTTTACATACCAGCACAACCCATCGCGGGTTTAACAGCGGTATGTCAGAAGCGGCAAACTCGGTGTCGAAAACATATTTTTCGGCGAGTAACAAATAATTAAAACATACCAAGTTCAATTCATTCAATTCATCTAACAAGAAGACACTTTCTACTTCGTACTCGTAATACGATCTAAAAAAAATTGTGACAAGGTTTAAGTACCTATAGGTATGGACAAATATGCTACCCACTACGTTTTCCACAGATTACTTTAAAATGATTAATACCTAGAGAGACATTTTTGTATATGTCGTGGAAAACGATATTCTTGAATAATATTTTGACTGGCCTGTTGGTCTAGTAGTTAGTGACCCTGACTGCTATGCCGGAGGTCGTGGGTTCGATTCCCACCCAGGACAAATGTTTGTGTGATGAGCACGATCATTCGTTCTGTGTCTGGGTGTAATTTATCTATAATATGTATGTATTTAGAAATATATAAGTACGTTTATCAGCTGTTTAGTACCCATAACACAAGCTCTCAAGCTTAACTTGGGACTAAATGGTGCTGTGTGAAAAGTTGTGGAATATTTGTGGAATATTTAGGTAAGTTGTGAAGTTGTTTAACTTAGTAGGTACGGACTCTATGGTGACCAGCGTGACGTTACTTGTCATTTGAAATGGCGCGAATGTATTTTTGGTAATGTCACGTGGACAGAGTCGTGCTGGTGCGTGGGGGAGCTGGGCAGAGCTCAGGTTGATTTGAGGCACCAACGAAGACGCATATCCAGTACGTAACTGTCAGTTACCTATTTGAATTATGTTTTGGCTTTACGATTGTTAAGTGAGGTTATTTTGCAATGAAGATTGTTATTCTACGCTATGAACTTGGTGCTACAAAACCCCTATCAGTGTCGGCTCATCGCTCAGCCATCGCTGACGCCGACATATATATACATTTATTATAAACTATAATAACAGTTACAATTTAATCAGTTGTGCATCATATTCAAAAAGTTACATAATAGGCCACACAATACATTTATATACCTACATACATATTACATCACAATGGTCGACTGCCGATCCTTAAGAACTGCGTGGATTTGCTTCCTGAATACGTTTTTAATGAGGATAGTATGTCGAATATGAATGATTGATTATAGAAGAAATAATTCTCCATAGGTATCTTAGACTACTTTCAACTGAACAATCGACACATTTCTTTTCTTTATTCTAGACATTGTCGTGCTCAAAACAAAAGAAATGTTTCTTCAATCCGTGACTTAGTTGATTCTTCTGTAGACAAAATCTCTTTCTACGGTGATCATGCTAAGCGTGCATTATGCCCTCTTGATCAGAAGCTATTGCTAATTAGACTTACTGCTCATTGGACGTTTCACGATGTTGGAAATTTTGCTACTTTGACCTTCTGATCAGGAGGGCATTATGTACTAATTGTAAGAGAAAGAAAGACCTGCTTAAATGCTATTTACTTTTTCTTTGTTTTCTAATGACGTCAATATCCACGTTTTCAATCTAAGCCGTGATTTTAAGACACCTATCTTTTTTAGGCTCTTTCGCATCCGTCATACATCCGAAACAGGCTGACCCATTCATACGAACGTTTAGAGTTCCTAGGCGACGCCATACTGGATTTCCTTATTACTTCCCACATATTTGAGAACAGTGAAGATCTAAAGCCTGGTGAAATGACTGATCTAAGATCCGCTCTCGTTAACAACGTCACATTCGCGTCATACGTTGTTAAACTTGGACTGCACAAGTGAGTAACCTAAACTATAAAACTATAGAATTGGACATCACGAACAAAATTTTCATCCGAAACTTGTGTCCTGCCGGACACAAGTCTATGAGTTTTTTTTAGTACGCTCCGCTGCCGCTCCAATATTCATATATTATTCTAGATGGCGTTACTGAGACATGGGATCAAAATTTTTCTATGACATTTCCTTGACATGCCTGCTCTATAGTATTTTAAATCTCTTTGGTCCTAACCGTCTAGTTATTCACGTACCTACAACCAGAACTACTTACTAAGACGTCTAGATAGCTAAAGTTTTGAATACTTATAGATTTATTTTATTATGTAAACATGCACTAAGAAAATATGGTTTCGAAATTTTAATTTTAAAGGGGGAAATGGGAAGGGGAATCTAAATAAAATACAGAATTTCCTCCTTCCTCAATCATTTTTTTTTAAATTGAAGATGTTTTAGAAATACATTGTTTCAGATACCCGTTTTTTTTTCATAGTTATGTCAATAGGTTTGGACGCGGCAATAGCCCAATGGTCAAGGCGTCGGCGTGGCGATCGGGAGGTCGTGAATTCGATCTTCACCCATTGCGCTATTTACGTGGACCCACTCCAGATACAAGCATTTTTACCTTAGTTGCAGGATTTAACAAGACTACCCTAGTAATGTAAAAACCCCCGTAGCTAGTAAGCTTTTTCAAAAAAAAAAAAATAATGAAGCAATTAAAACATGCTTAAATTACTTTTGGGCGAAAACTATACATATTTAAAAACAAATACCAGCATTTATTTTACTGTTCTTTTAGTAGAAACCCACCATTTATTTTTATTAACAAGTACTGTACCTATACAATAATGTAGGTACTTCTAATCTGCCATCATTTCAAATTAATCTCATATATTTCCAGATTCCTCTGCTCTGAGCTGAATCCAACTTTAGACAATGCCATCATAATGTTTGTGGAGCATCAAGAGCAAAGAGATCATGAGATCGTAGAAGACGTTCTCTATCTGATTGATGAAGAAGAATGTCATGTTGCTGAATATGTTGAAGTTCCAAAGGTTGGTATTGCATTATCATTGGTTTCTTTCGTGTGGAGACGTTTAGATAGGAGAAGTTGTTCGTTCCCGCGACCCCCGGCTACGGAACACCTATGGATCTGAAAAACCTGTCGATCTGCCGATTAGGATGTCCTCCGCCCTGGGTAGGGCTTCCCGACCGCTGCTATTCTCTTAAAATAAATTGTAGTATAAGTTGTTTAACCCTTTAACCGCTTGTGTCGCATAAATATGACACATATTTTCGTGCCCCTACCGCGCGTGTCGTATTTCTGCGACGGACAACATGCATGATTTTTTCGTTTTATTTTCAAAATAAGTACTGACTGTGTGGTACAACTAAAACCATTATCGAATTGAGATATTATTTATGTAACAAAAACTAAAAATCGATACGAATGTTTCTCCTTATTTACTGTAGATATCATTTATTGATTTGTAGCAATTTTGGCCCGGCGCTAGGGATACGGCAACTAATATTTAGCCAAGCGCTTAAAAGATTAAATATAATAAGGCGACACATGTTGAATAGTTTGTAGCCTACTTAATAATTTCATGTAAGAAAATCATTTTGTAATGGCAATAGGCTCGCCCCCTATTACATGTGACTTTAACATAACTGACAAAATGTGGTTGTACTACAGGGACACCTGCCTGACCCTTCGGGGATTACTGGCGTGATGTTATGCATTAAAATTATGTTGTTTCATACTCTTTGTTTTTAACAGTAAATTTTTAATATGCTTACAAAAGAAAGCTTATAATGAATTACTCAACCCCAATAAACCTTACTTACCTTTTAACCGCATGTGTCGCATATTAGCGACACATATTTCCGTGTTCCTACCGCTCGTGTCGTATTTCTGCGACAGAGAACATGCATGATTTTATCGTTTTATTTTCAAAATACTGACTGTGTGGTACAACTAAAACCATTATCGAATTGAGATATTATTTATGTAACAAAAACTAAAAATCGATACAACAATAATTGTTTCTCCTTATTTACTGTAGGTATTATTTTATTGATTTGTAGCAATTTTGGCCCGGCGCCACGCGCCGCCGCGCGGCCGGGCACGGCAACTAATATTTAGCCAAGCGCTTAAAAGATAAAACTATAATAACATTATATTACAGGTCCTCAGCGACATTTTCGAAGCCTTAATTGGGGCTATATTCCTGGACAGCGGCGGCGACCTGCAAGCGGTCTGGAAGGTGGTATACCGCATCATGCACAAGGAAATACACTTGTTCTCCAGCCGTATACCGCAGCAGCCAGTCAAGATACTGTACGAGAAGATACATGCGTGCCCAACATTTGGGTGAGTCACTTTAGTCATCCTCTTGAATTCACTTTGTTCTCCATCTAGATAAAAACGGTGAAGGAAAACACCGTGAGAATGCTTGAGATATATTTCTCGAGGGCATGTGATGCCAAGTTAGAGGCCCATGAGCGATACCTATTAAAACTGACACCCAGTCGATATATTAATATATTAGTAAAAAAAAAAACACAATTCAGGCATGAAGGTAAAACGAAGGCGCAGGCCCATCCTCAAAAAAAGGTTGTAGTCACGCACGGCCCACGGCCACTCGATAATTCGTCAAGCGCGAGTCAGACTAAGTATTCCCTACGATGAACAAAATAAATGTTTTAGCGCCACAAGATCAAGGCGCCTAATTATTGTTCTGTACATGAATGCATCTACTAACTAAATTATTTATTAATCCAAAATGTAGCAAAATTTTTATATGTGGGTTCTTCCAATGATATTATAAGATTAAGGTGTAGATAGGTTACCTAAACAACATTCGATATTCAAAAACGGCACACTAACGCACATACAATACTAGAATAGGTAGTTGTGTTTGAAGTAGAAGTAGAAGCGGGAATAAATTAACTCGATTGGTGTGTCATCCATGCATAAAGTAAGTGCCTACTACTTTGTCTGGCTTGTTGATTTAGTGGTTAGTGGCCCTGACTGCTATGCTGGAGGTTGTGGGTTCGATTCCCACGCAAGACAAGTGATTGTGTGATAAGCACGATCATTTTGTTCTAAAGGACCTCATTTTGGGTTGAGGGCATGCCCATAGTGCCCACAACGGTGGATCCGCGCTTGGTAAAACGTGAGCATAGCATAGACAAAAATATACCGACCACCACTCCACTGAACAAGTTATTATATTTACACTAACTGGAATAGCAGACGTTGTTCGAGCCATCTACTGGTTTCAAAAGTCTTTTTAAACCGTCTAAGGATCTACACACTTTTCATCCGAATCAGCCCTACCGTTTAGGAGAAGTTGAGGGACAAACACACGTGTCGTATTGCATCCTCGTTATTGAGGAGGCTTCAGACATAAATAATCAGATAAAATAACGATACCTGCTCATCCCTACAGCTGTTTTGACTTACAAATTTAAGTTAAACAGTATATCATGAACTACTAGAATATTATGTCACTTTAAAAGAACAGAATCGTCCCGGAGCGTAGGCATTTCGCACGACTTTGTCCCTCTTTGCGTGCGTAGCTACAACCGAAAGGTCTCGCGTATCCCACACAAGCAAATTTATAAAAAAATATATATATTTGTGTCGAGAACCATTAGCATAGAAAACTCCCTGAATTTAACGAGGATGGAAAACGACACCTTGCGTACAAAGATTTTTGAAGTTATACCTACTTTGTCGCGATAGGGAACCATGATGAGAGTTTTACTATGCGCGCGCACACCGTCACGAAAAACCGACACCCTGAAGTTAGCTATAATAGTCAACATTTTAGTTTTTTTCTATTATTGGTGTCGTTTTTTCTACAAAAGTAAGATAACGCGAAAAATAAAAAAATAGAAAGATTTGATTCTTGTTACAACGAAGGAGTATTTATAACTTTGAACGCGTGTAATAAGAACACAGACACTTTTTATTTAAGTATAGGCCCTTGTTGCGTGAAATCAATGTTTTTTTTCTTTTTCAGGAAAGTGGATGTCGTCAATCCCGATATACCAAAGATAAGGTTAGGAGTAACTATAACGAAAAACGACCGACAGCACACAGTCTTCGGCATTGGTCGGAACAAGTCACAAGCGAAGCGAGCTGCCGCGAAAATGGCACTCAAGGTTTTAAGTCTTTAGATATTTACTATTGTTTATACTTTTGTTTCATACCAGAATAATGTTACTTGCAATTTATAAAAAAAAATAGCAGAAGTCACGCGGTTTCACCTGCACAGTTCCCGTTCCCGTGGGAATATAGGGATAAAAAATAGCCTATGTCACCCGGGGATAGTGTAGCTGCCCAACGGTGAATGAATTTTTCAAATCGGTTTTGTAGTTTCGGAGCCTATTCAATGCAAACAAACAAACAATCAAATCTTTCCTTTTTATAATTAATATTATAAAAAGGAAAGATTTGATTGGTTGTTATAGATAATTAGTTTATATATTTTCATCTGCCTTTTTACAACAATGTTGTCTCAGACACAAACTATACTCCATTTATAATAAATAGCATTAAAAAAAGAGGCTCGTAGAAGCAGGAATGCAGAACATTTTATACTAAAAATAATTGAAAACAATTTTTCAATGTGTTTTATTTTAAATTTAGAAGAATAAAAGTGAAACGAAGAATGTGTAGGTATTGTTGACTCCTGCTTCTTTGAGGTTTTTATCATTGACACTGCAATTTTCAATTAAAATGAAATAATATAACCGAATGAAATCCACAAATAAATTGTTGCAATGGTAACAACTAAGTGTGACAGCTGCTGTGTAAATAGATTGTAATAAATTCAGCATGTATCGTAATGTAATGTAACAGCTTAATTATCGTACTTTCGTTACAAAGTATGCATTAAAAATAACCTTTTTTAACTTCTGCCTCATTATTATTATTATTTATTTATCATAAAATAGTTACAATAAAATTGTTCTTAAAATAAACAAGGCACACAATTAGACCACTGGGGGCTTCCTCTCTCTCTCTCTAATGCTGTTGTAAACGGAGTATAGTATCCGAGTAATACGTTAGAAGCTCGAAAGTCTGACGACCAGCCAGGGTGTTTAGCGCGCACTTAACTGGATGATTAGGGGAGTCTTTTACCCAAAGACCCAAGACTTAAGTCCCACAGTAATTAGGATTTCTTTTTTAGATTTTTCTTTGCATTACCCGAAACCTCCCTATGACAACATGTATGAATGTAAACGAAGCAAAAGAAATATGTAAGAATCGTAGCATATGGCGCTCTGTATTTTCTGCCTACGTTGTGGAGTTATTTTAAAACTATGATATCTCTCAAGATATTAATTGAAATCAAATAATGTCAAAGGCAATTTTGTTCAAAATTAAATACTCGTGATGATTAACATATTTATTTGGATATGTATTAATACCATGTTAATAAAAACTTCCTCGCAAATAATGCATTATTTTAGAACAAATTTGATTTCCATCCAAAGGGTTTAGTAAGTTAACCTTAAGAGATATACATCTTTTTTTTAGAACTTTTTAAGAGGAATAATTGAGTAATATTTGATTTTAGCGTAATTTAAACCATGTAGGTACGCAACGCACGCAACGGAAGCTTTTTCCCGCTTGCAACATTTCTTATTCCTGCTCCGCTCCTATTGGGCATAGCGTGATGTTATATAGCCTATAGCCTTCCTCGATAAATGGACTTTCCAACGCAAAAATATTAGCGAGCCGGTAGTTCCTGTGATTAGCGCGTTCAACCAAACAAACAAACAAACTCTTCTGCTTTATAATATTATTATAGTAAATAGTATATTTTATATAAAAAAAAGATCACACAAGCCCATCCAGTCTAAAACTAAGCAGAGCTTGTGCTATGAGTACTAAACAACTGATAAACATACTTATATATTATTTCAAAATACATACATATTAAAGATTACACCCATGAAATGAGTTCTATACGCTCCCCAATTCTCCAAAATTGACGATTTATGTGCCAAACTTCCTGAATGTTCCTACTCTGTGCGTAAGCGCTGAGCTGCGTTTACGCATGTTGTTACGATGTGTAAGCGTGTTATCAACAATCCTACTCGTACTCACACAAGGGCAACCCTTTTTGTGAGATACAGCCTCTAATTTATATTACTTTAATGTCTTTTCCTTTTTTATCTGAAATCAAAACCAGCATTTCAGTTTTACTCTTTTAATAGTTATTGAAATATAACGTAGCATTTATTCTGGTATAAACAATAGTAAACCTAAATGCTTCGATAATGAAGAATATGGAACTTCTCAGTAGCAGCTTGGAGTTAAGACTTAACAATTTGACTTTTACAGCGCCTTTATTTTACACCGTAATAATAAAGGTGTGTAGTTGATTGTACTTTATTTTGAATACTAACTGATCTCGAGGTCACGTCCTTGAAATATTGTGCTAACAAATGAAAAAATATCTTTTCTAATCCGCCTAGCAAATCCGCAGATTACCGCATTCAAAAAAGCAAAAAAAAAAACTATTTTTATTTGTATAAATAGATATACAGGGAAAATACACCATGAGATCTCTAAATCATTCCGGATCCCCCAGTTGATATCTTTCGTCGGAATTTCCCTAATTTTCAAGTTTTAGCCCGATTCTCTTTTTACTTTAAACTGTATGAAATCGTGATATATATGTTCCAAACAAAGGAGATTTTAACAAAACGAAATTTTCTAAACAAAAAAAAATATAAAAAAAACCGAAATAAAAACAACAACTCGGAAAAAAATGATGAATGTTTTCAATGCTGGGGGAATTTAGAATAATGTAGAGAATTCATGGTATCATCATTCAGTATGCGCGACGAAGTCCTTTCCACCCTGTATTTGCATGACTCAAAACAGTTGTTGTTATTGATTTTTATTTTACAAATGATTTGCAGAAATTTTCGAATCAGCTAACCACTGTAGCTTTTAGCCCTTCAATAATCATCCCATAGGTTTCCAAAATTTGGATTCCTTCTTTCACTCTGCGTTTCAAAAGCGCAGCAAAATAAAATGACTATAGGTAATACCTACTCCATTTATAATAGCACTAGCAGACGTCACGCGGTTTCACTCGCGTATTTCCCGTTCCCGTGGGAATACAGGGATAAAAAACTTTTTCCATTAAAACAACCGACTTCTTAAAAAAACCGGTGAAAAATAACTCTAGTTTCGGAAGTCGGTGGCCAATAATTAACGAAAACCACCAAAGCCACAGACTTCCGAAACTAGTTATTTTTCACCTGTTTGTGTTTTTTAAGAAGTCAGTTGTTTTTTTATTGGAAAAGTTTTTATTTTGTAATTTTTAGTTTCTTCGTATGTTAAGAAAGTCTTTCAAAACTTGCAAGAATCATTGAAATCGGTAACTAACAATTGCTAAAGAAGTTATGTACATCTCTGCCGGGCCCCTTTTAAAATAGACAGGCGTAATGTTATGTCATGCAAACATAAGAACTCTGCATAGACATCTGACTGTAGCAATCGCGAATGATTTGCTGTTATGCGTTGAAGGGTTCCGTTGCCTGTCTTCTTCATCAGATTTTCTTCACCAAATTATACTTTCTAAATGAAAATGCTTGATTTGTTACTAAAAATGTAAAAATCGGTGCGAGCGCACCTATAATTTTTGAGGAGTTCCCTCAATTCCTCGAGGATCCCTCGTCAGATATGTCTTTTGATACAAATGGGACCAATTTGCTACTATACCCTATCAAATAAAAAATGAATTTTGAAAATCGGTCCATTAATGACGCATGATGCTGCAGTGAAAATAGATTATAATAAATACGGCGTCTATCGTAATTGTGTATTAAAAACAACCTTTTTTAGGGTTCCGTAGTCAACTAAGAACCCTTATAGTTTCGTCATGTCTGTCTGTCCGTCCGTCCGTCCTCGCTTAACCTCTGTGACCGTTTTCACTAGAAAGCTGAAATTTGGTACCAATATGTGTATCAATCACGCCAACAAAGTGGTAAAATAAAAATTGGAAAAAAATGTTTTATGAAATAATCGCTACAAAGGTAAAAAACAATGTGTCGTCCCCCCCCCCCCCCCCCCCCCCCTCTAACTTTTGAACCTAGAAAATATGAAAAAAAATCTGAAATGTAGAACTTTATAAGGACTTTCTAGGAAAATTATTTTGAACTTGGATGGAAACAACAGTTTTTGTACAAAAAAAGACAAAAAGTTGTACAAAATAATTTCTGGACTAAGTTTGTAATATAATCGTATATGCAAGCATTTTGAACACTTATTGTGACGGACGGGAAACTACGGAACCCTACACTGAGCGTGGCCCGACACGCTCTAGGCCAGTTTTTTAACTTCAGTCTAATGCTATTGTAAATGGAGTATAATGGGGTAAAGTTGAAATTTGTTAAAGGAGTTATATTTTAACATTTAAAAAAAATATCGTTATTAGGATATAAATCTCTCGTTAGACTAAATAGTATTAGTATGTGTTAGTACCTACTATTTAAATGTATCTTCTCAGATAGGTTAAGTATGTAACTAGATTAAATGTTTCACAAACGTAGACAGAGTATAACAATGGACGAGTCACAAAATATTAATAAAAATAATGTAAATGAATTATCTATATCGGAGAACTTCAGATCCCTCTGTACAAAGCGAGAGTGCCAGATTAGGCATAGTTTCGCCGTATGCTTGGGCATACGGCGAAACTATGCCTAATTTGGCACTCTGAGAGAGATTCAGCATATAAAAAAAATTGTTCGTTCGCGTTAGAATGCAGTAAAAATGCAGTGCAACTGCAAGATAAAAGTGTGTTCCACAGTGGTGTTAAATTCAAACAAATTATATTTTAAAAGAATAAGTTTAATGAGAAAAAGTTGAGTAAGCTAAATTGTGCAAACTTTTTGCAAAGACCCAGTTATAAGCAGAGCAATGGCAGGGTCCCAACACTAACACTCATACAAATTCATTGGAAACCATTACCCGGTTTCAAAATTCTAGTTTACATGTATGTGAGTGTCAAAAATTATCGTTATCTCATATCCTGACAATACTCTTTCTACGTTTATACACCATTATCAACTCGCCTCCATTCAAACCACGACTTAAATATTAAAAAAAAAAAACTCGAGTTTTCTTTCATTTTTGTTTAAGAAAAGATCATTGTTTCACGATATGAAGAGTCGAGTTGATGCCTTACGGCGTGGAATGGCATTTAAAAAAAATATTATTAAAGTATTTATAGTTAGGAGAGGGAAGTATGTAAAAAGACATTCGTACAGGGAAAGTTGAAATGTAACTGGGATTATATTGGAAATAAATAAGTGTAAGAGTTTAAATTGAAAATAATGTGGTCGTATGTTTGTTACTTTTTAATACTCAGTTCCTTTTAGTCGTAATTTATTAGTTTATATTTTTTTACTATGTTTTTAATTAAATTACACATAAGTATAACAAAATTATGGTGAAATTAGAAGTCAGGCGCTGCCCGTTTGAGATTTTTTCGTACGTTAATGTTTTGTGAATTGTCTCTTTTTGTTTTTATGTACTTTCAGGCTCGTTTTAAACCACACGTAATAGTTGTATACTGTAGTGCGTTGTATGTAATGGGGTATTTGACAGTATTGAAAATTTAGATTGTACTGACGAACAATAATAGTGTCCATAATTGATTCGATGTTTTAACATACCCACTATTAAATGTACACATTACGGAATGCGAATTGACCTCGCCCACCGTGTTTCGTGGCTTGGTAGGAAAACGCAAAGCTAAAGTATTCGTTGCACAAACCAGGCTTCGAAAGTACGATTTTGTATTTAAATTGGCAGATTTAAATATAATGTCACATACCCTATTTTTCAAACATTAGAACTGTGTATTTAAATTTAACTTTAAAGTTAGGTATATTTTATTTTCAGATCCTCTGTACCTTTATTAAATGTGTATCACTATTATATATGAAATTCTTATACGTAATAAAGTCAAAATAAAATTTTATTGTTATTTTTCTGTACACATAAGTCCTATACAATGGAAAACGTATTATCTTCAATTTCTCTTGCTACTTACACTTTGCTCAACGGTTTACACTTAAAATATTAGTAATAAATGGCACAACTAAACATATTTTTAACCCTTTCCCTGCCGTCACCGTAATATTCCGTGTTTTGATTCTGATGCCCGTGGCGCTAATCCCGTAATATTACGTTCTATTTTTTCGATGTCCAATTCTTAACTACATTAAAAAAAACTGAAGAAATTTGATATTATTTATAATACTTCTACTTTACAACAATAAAACTTTTATAACTCAGACTCATCATTTTGATACATAACAATGAAATCTTTATGCAGTAATCAAATGAGGTGCTTTTACAACCCTGACACACTGCGCCGAACCCGTAATTTTACGTGGGCTAGTGATGCGCAAGTAAAATCTAAATAATAAAAAAGCAATGGTTTTCAATTATTAATTATCTTGCTAATCCATGTCTAGACTATACCTAAATTAACACTTTAATGGCTTTTTTTTTAAATTGTCATTTGAATACTGGACAACAATTGAAGAGAATCTGTAGAAAATTACGAAATCAAAAAAATATATTCTTGGTGTCGATATTATTTTGGGGCGTCACTAGCCTGACGGACACTGGCCGCCATCACCGTGATTTTCCGTGCGGCGCAAGCGACACGGACGCCATATTTGTTGGTAAACAATTAAACATCAGTAGCCGCAGCGCCGTCCCCGTGATAACACGTACGCTTCGGATACTTAGTGTTGAGAAACATTATGTTGGAAGACGACGAATTATTGAATATTTTAGAAGGAGATATCAACATTGGCAGTTCCAGTTCGAGTAGTACCTACAAGCGATGAAGAATCGGTAACTGTGTGTTTCCAATAATAAAATTTTAGAGAGAATATATAAACCAGGAGAAAGTGAATATGATCTTACGGCTGTTATTAACTTGCCTGATGCCAATTTTTTTAACCAAAGACCGAAAGACCCTTGTAATGAATATTTTGCTTCCCTAATAGCATTCGAAATGGAGACCGTTCGACCAGATATGCGATCGGTATTATATATGAAAATTATTAATCTAATATACCACGCCCGTGGAGATTCAACAGAAGAAGTTCAAGAAGAAATCCGACCGTGTTCATCTCCGGAATATTGAATTATTAAATTATGGCTGATTAGATTTTGAGTGAGAAATTGATTTGTGTGTTAATTTTATCTACCTATTATTAAAGATTGCTTGTCAATAACATATGAGTGTTTTATTTTGCATTAATCTATATACCTACGGCTCTACCTTAAGGTTTTAAACACGATGTCGCAAGCAAGAGCTGGTACTTATATAATATCGATAACAATTATTCAGATTTCCTAACACTGTTCGAAATTATACCTAAACATGTCTGGCCCTGGGTGACCGTCAAGATGGAGGGACCAAGTCTCGGATATATGTCAAACATATATAAAAGATAAATACCATAAATCTACTATTTGCTACCTTAGCTAAAAATTTTGCTACCACTATATTTGCAGAATAACTTTAACAAAATGTTGGTCCCTCCATCATGACGTCAAGATGGAGGGACCAAACTGATAAACTGCCATTTGACTAGGGGGATACCAAAATTTTCATTATTTTTGACCTAGGACGTCCCGTTTCAGAGATATGAACTGAAAACAGGTTTTCTGAAACCAATGAGAATTGCATTTAAAATTGGTCACAGAGCTTTCGTCGACTCCACATTTTGGCGACCTGTGACGTTGTGATTGCTGGAAAGTCGACTTCCTGGGATATTTCGTTAAAGGATGTTTCAGATAGTTGGCAGACTTTGTCATGAAATACTCATGGAAGTACCTCGACACCGATCAGCATGGTTCACACCTGACCCGACCAAGACAATGTCTAGACTGCCAAGGCCAAGGCCAATCAAAGGCCACCTACAAAATAGAGGTACTTATATGTATAATATACCTTACTCCCCGGGAGGTGTACTTAACTAGGGGGATACCAAATTTTCATTATTTATTACCTAGGACGTCCCGTTTCAGAGATATGAACTGAAAACAGGATTTCTGAAACCAATGAGAATTGCATTTAAAATTGGTCACAGAGCTTTCGTCGACTCCATATTTTGGCGACCTGTGATGTTCTGATTGCTGGAAAATCGGCTTCCTGGGATATTTCGTTAAGGGATGTTTCAGATAGTTGGCAGACTTTGTCATGAAATACTCATGGAAGTACCTCGACACCGATCAGCATGGTTCACACATAACCCGACCAAGACAACGTCTAGACTGCCAGAGAAACTTGGGTTCGTGTGGTCTAAAAGTAACCATTTAGTCAAAATCAAGGCCAAGGACAATCAAAGGCCACCCACAAAATAGAATACTTTTCTCTCCGGGGGGTGTGTTTTGCTAGGGGGATACCAAATTTTCATTATTTTTGACCTAGGACGTCCCGTTTCTAAGATATGAACTGAAAACAGGATTTCTCAAAGCAACAAAAAAATCCTGTTCGGTTTTCGTCGACTCCATATTTTGGCGACCTGTGACGTTGTGATTGCTGGAAAATCGGCTTCCTGGGATATTTCGTTAAGGGATGTTTCAGATAGTTGGCAGACTTTGTCATGAAATACTCATGGAAGTACCTCGACACCGATCAGCATGGTTCACACATAACCCGACCAAGACAACGTCTAGACTGCCAGAGAAACTTGGGTTCGTGTGGTCTAAAAGTAACCATTTAGTCAAAATCAAGGCCAAGGCCAATCAAAGGCCACCCACAAAATAGAATACTTTTCTCTCCGGGGGGTGTATTTTGCTAGGGGGATACCAAATTTTCATTATTTTTGACCTAGGACGTCCCGTTTCTGAGATATGAACTGAAAACAGGATTTCTCAAAGCAATGAGAATTGCATTTAAAATTGGTCACAGAGCTTTCGTCGACTCCATATTTTGGCGACCTGTGATGTTGTGATTGCTGGAAAATCGGCTTCCTGGGATATTTCGTAAAGGGATGTTTCAGATAGTTGGCAGACTTTGTCATGAAATACTCATGGAAGTACCTCGACACCGATCAGCATGGTTCACACATAACCCGACCAAGACAACGTCTAGACTGCCAGAGAAACTTGGGTTCGTGTGGTCTAAAAGTAACCATTAAGTCAAAATCAAGGCCAAGGCCAATCAAAGGCCACCCACAAAATAGAATACTTTTCTCTCCGGGGGGTGTATTTTGCTAGGGGGATACCAAATTTTCATTATTTTTGACCTAGGACGTCCCGTTTCTGAGATATGAACTGAAAACAGGATTTCTCAAAGCAACAAAAAAATCCTGTTCGGTTTTCGTCGGCTCCATGTTTTGGCGACCTGTGATGTTGTGATTGCTGGAAAATCGGCTTCCTGGGATATTTCGTTAAGGGATGTTTCAGATAGTTGGCAGACTTTGTCATGAAATACTCATGGAAGTACCTCGACACCGATCAGCATGGTTCACACATAACCCGACCAAGACAACGTCTGGACTGCCAGAGAAACTTGGGTTCGTGTGGTCTAAAAGTAACCATTTAGTCAAAATCAAGGCCAAGGCCAATCAAAGGCCACCCACAAAATAGAATACTTTTCTCTCCGGGGGGTGTATTTTGCTAGGGGGATACCAAATTTTCATTATTTTTGACCTAGGACGTCCCGTTTCTGAGATATGAACTGAAAACAGGATTTCTCAATGCAACAAAAAAATCCTGTTCGGTTTTCGTCGACTCCATATTTTGGCGACCTGTGACGTTGTGATTGCTGGAAAATCGGCTTCCTGGGATATTTCGTTAAGGGATGTTTCAGATAGTTGGCAGACTTTGTCATGAAATACTCATGGAAGTACCTCGACACCGATCAGCATGGTTCACACATAACCCGACCAAGACAACGTCTAGACTGCCAGAGAAACTTGGGTTCGTGTGGTCTAAAAGTAACCATTTAGTCAAAATCAAGGCCAAGGCCAATCAAAGGCCACCCACAAAATAGAATACTTTTCTCTCCGGGGGGTGTATTTTGCTAGGGGGTAACCAAATTTTCATTATTTTTGACCTAGGACGTCCCGTTTCTGAGATATGAACTGAAAACAGGATTACTCAAAGCAACAAAAAAATCCTGTTCGGTTTTCGTCGACTCCATATTTTGGCGACCTGTGACGTTGTGATTGCTGGAAAATCGGCTTCCTGGGATATTTCGTTAAGGGATGTTTCAGATAGTTGGCAGACTTTGTCATGAAATACTCATGGAAGTACCTCGACACCGATCAGCATGGTTCACACATAACCCGACCAAGACAACGTCTAGACTGCCAGAGAAACTTGGGTTCGTGTGGTCTAAAAGTAACCATTTAATCAAAATCAAGGCCAAGGCCAATCAAAGGCCACCCACAAAATAGAATACTTTTCTCTCCGGGGGGTGTATTTTGCTAGGGGGATACCAAATTTTCATTATTTTTGACCTAGGACGTCCCGTTTCTGAGATATGAACTGAAAACAGGATTTCTCAAAGCAACAAAAAAATCCTGTTCGGTTTTCGTCGGCTCCATGTTTTGGCGATCTGTAATGTTGTCATCGCTGAAAAACCTAGGTCCTGAGTCATCCTGTTATGGGATGTTTCAGATATTTGGCTGACTTTTTCATGAAATACAGCATAAAACAGAGTGGGGCTGCCTCGCTTATTTAGTGGTCGCAAGTGCTTATGCTTATAGCGTGAGGAGCTTACGAATACTAATAAATGTGTGCATTGAATAGACACAAAGATACTAAATACTTACTAACTAAAACAAGTCTAAGCTCTGTGTGGTTCTTTCATCATAAGAGTACCTAATACACCGATCAGCGTGGTTCACACATGATGACCCAACCAAGATAATGTCTGGACTTGAAAAGAAACATAGTCTCGTGTAGAGTAAACTAAACAGTAAGTCAAAATCAAGGCCAAGGCCAATCATAGGCCACCTACAAAATAGAGTACCTTACTTCCCGGGGGGTGTATTTTGCTAGGGGGATACCAAATTTTCATTATTTTTTACCTAGGACGTCCCGTTTCTGAGATATGAACTGAAAACAGGATTTCTGAAACCAATGAGAATTGCATTTAAAATTGGTCACAGAGCTTTCGTCGACTCCATATTTTGGCGACCTGTGATGTTGTGATTGCTGGAAAATCGGCTTCCTGGGATATTTCGTTAAGGGATGTTTCAGATAGTTGGCAGACTTTGTCATGAAATACTCATGGAAGTACCTCGACACCGATCAGCATGGTTCACACATAACCCGACCAAGACAACGTCTAGACTGCCAGAGAAACTTGGGTTCGTGTGGTCTAAAAGTAACCATTTAGTCAAAATCAAGGCCAAGGCCAATCAAAGGCCACCCACAAAATAGAATACTTTTCTCTCCGGGGGGTGTATTTTGCTAGGGGGATACCAAATTTTCATTATTTTTGACCTAGGACGTCCCGTTTCTGAGATATGAACTGAAAACAGGATTTCTCAAAGCAATGAGAATTGCATTTAAAATTGGTCACAGAGCTTTCGTCGACTCCATATTTTGGCGACCTGTGATGTTGTGATTGCTGGAAAATCGGCTTCCTGGGATATTTCGTTAAGGGATGTTTCAGATAGTTGGCAGACTTTGTCATGAAATACTCATGGAAGTACCTCGACACCGATCAGCATGGTTCACACATAACCCGACCAAGACAACGTCTAGACTGCCAGAGAAACTTGGGTTCGTGTGGTCTAAAAGTAACCATTTAGTCAAAATCAAGGCCAAGGCCAATCAAAGGCCACCCACAAAATAGAATACTTTTCTCTCCGGGGGGTGTATTTTGCTAGGGGGATACCAAATTTTCATTATTTTTGACCTAGGACGTCCCGTTTCTGAGATATGAACTGAAAACAGGATTTCTCAAAGCAACAAAAAAATCCTGTTCGGTTTTCGTCGGCTCCATGTTTTGGCGATCTGTAATGTTGTCATCGCTGAAAAACCTAGGTCCTGAGTCATCCTGTTATGGGATGTTTCAGATATTTGGCTGACTTTTTCATGAAATACAGCATAAAACAGAGTGGGGCTGCCTCGCTTATTTAGTGGTCGCAAGTGCTAATGCTTATAGCGTGAGGAGCTTACGAATACTAATAAATGTGTGCATTGAATAGACACAAAGATACTAAATACTTACTAACTAAAACAAGTCTAAGCTCTGTGTGGTTCTTTCATCATAAGAGTACCTCATACACCGATCAGCGTGGTTCACACATGATGACCTAACCAAGATAATGTCTGGACTTGAAAAGAAACATAGTCTCGTGTAGAGTAAACTAAACAGTAAGTCAAAATCAAGGCCAAGGCCAATCAAAGGCCACCTACAAAATAGAGTACCTTACTTCCCGGGGGGTGTGTTTAACTAGGGGGATACCAAATTTTCATTATTTTTTACCTAAGACGTCTCGTTTCAGAGATATGAACTGAAAACAGGATTTCTGAAACCAATGAGAATTGCATTTAAAATTGGTCACAGAGCTTTCGTCGACTCCACATTTTGGCGAACTGTGATGTTGTGATTGCTGGAAAATCGGCTTCCTGGGATATTTCGTTAAGGGATGTTTCAGATAGTTTATGAAATGCTCTTAAGAGTACCTCGACACCGATCAGCACGGTTCACACATGACCCGACCAAGACAACGTCTAGACTGCCAAAGAAACTTGGGTTCGTGTGGTCTAAAAGTAACCATTTAGTCAAAATCAAGGCCAAGGCCAATCAAAGGCCACCCACAAAATAGAATACTTTTCTCTCCGGGGGGTGTATTTTGCTAGGGGGATACCAAATTTTCATTATTTTTGACCTAGGACGTCCCGTTTCTGAGATATGAACTAAAAACAGGATTTCTCAAAGCAACAAAAAAATCCTGTTCGGTTATCGTCGGCTCCATGTTTTGGCGATCTGTAATGTTGTCATCGCTGAAAAACCTAGGTCCTGAGTCATCCTGTTATGGGATGTTTCAGATATTTAGCTGACTTTTTCATGAAATACAGCATCAAACAGAGTGGGGCTGCCTCGCTTATTTAGTGGTCGCAAGTGCTAATGCTTATAGCGTGAGGAACTTACGAATACTAATAAATGTGTGCATTGAATAGACACAAAGATACTAAATACTTACTAACTAAAACAAGTCTAAGCTCTGTGTGGTTCTTTCATCATAAGAGTACCTCATACACCGATCAGCGTGGTTCACACATGATGACCCAACCAAGATAATGTCTGGACTTGAAAAGAAACATAGTCTCGTGTAGAGTAAACTAAACAGTAAGTCAAAATCAAGGCCAAGGCCAATCAAAGGCCACCTACAAAATAGAGTACCTTACTTCCCGGGGGGTGTATTTTGCTAGGGGGATACCAAATTTTCATTATTTTTTACCTAGGACGTCCCGTTTCTGAGATATGAACTGAAAACAGGATTTCTGAAACCAATGAGAATTGCATTTAAAATTGGTCACAGAGCTTTCGTCGACTCCAAATTTTGGCGACCTGTGATGTTGTGATTGCTGGAAAATCGGCTTCCTGGGATATTTCGTTAAGGGATGTTTCAGATAGTTGGCAGACTTTGTCATGAAATACTCATGGAAGTACCTCGACACCGATCAGCATGGTTCACACATAACCCGACCAAGACAACGTCTAGACTGCCAGAGAAACTTGGGTTCGTGTGGTCTAAAAGTAACCATTTAGTCAAAATCAAGGCCAAGGCCAATCAAAGGCCACCCACAAAATAGAATACTTTTCTCTCCGGGGGGTGTATTTTGCCAGGGGGATACCAAATTTTCATTATTTTTGACCTAGGACGTCCCGTTTCTGAGATATGAACTGAAAACAGGATTTCTCAAAGCAACAAAAAAATCCTGTTCGGTTTTCGTCGGCTCCATGTTTTGGCGATCTGTAATGTTGTCATCGCTGAAAAACCTAGGTCCTGAGTCATCCTGTTATGGGATGTTTCAGATATTTGGCTGACTTTTTCATGAAATACAGCATAAAACAGAGTGGGGCTGCCTCGCTCATTTAGTGGTCGCAAGTGCTAATGCTTATAGCGTGAGGAGCTTACGAATACTAATAAATGTGTGCATTGAATAGACACAAAGATACTAAATACTTACTAACTAAAACAAGTCTAAGCTCTGTGTGGTTCTTTCATCATAAGAGTACCTCATACACCGATCAGCGTGGTTCACACATGACTACCCAACCAAGATAATGTCTGGACTTGAAAAGAAACATAGTCTCGTGTAGAGTAAACTAAACAGTAAGTCAAAATCAAGGCCAAGGCCAATCAAAGGCCACCTACAAAATAGAGTACCTTACTCTCCGGGGGGTGTGTTTAACTAGGGGGATACCAAATTTTCATTATTTTTTACCTAGGACGTCCCGTTTCAGAGATATGAACTGAAAACAGGATTTCTGAAACCAATGAGAATTGCATTTAAAATTGGTCACAGAGCTTTCGTCGACTCCACATTTTGGCGAACTGTGATGTTGTGATTGCTGGAAAATCGGCTTCCTGGGATATTTCGTTAAGGGATGTTTCAGATAGTTGGCAGACTTTGTCATGAAATACTCATGGAAGTACCTCGACACCGATCAGCATGGTTCACACATAACCCGACCAAGACAACGTCTAGACTGCCAGAGAAACTTGGGTTCGTGTGGTCTAAAAGTAACCATTTAGTCAAAATCAAGGCCAAGGCCAATCAAAGGCCACCCACAAAATAGAATACTTTTCTCTCCGGGGGGTGTATTTTGCTAGGGGGATACCAAATTTTCATTATTTTTGACCTAGGACGTCCCGTTTCTGAGATATGAACTGAAAACAGGATTTCTCAAAGCAATGAGAATTGCATTTAAAATTGGTCACAGAGCTTTCGTCGACTCCATATTTTGGCGACCTGTGATGTTGTGATTGCTGGAAAATCGGCTTCCTGGGATATTTCGTAAAGGGATGTTTCAGATAGTTGGCAGACTTTGTCATGAAATACTCATGGAAGTACCTCGACACCGATCAGCATGGTTCACACATAACCCGACCAAGACAACGTCTAGACTGCCAGAGAAACTTGGGTTCGTGTGGTCTAAAAGTAACCATTAAGTCAAAATCAAGGCCAAGGCCAATCAAAGGCCACCCACAAAATAGAATACTTTTCTCTCCGGGGGGTGTATTTTGCTAGGGGGATACCAAATTTTCATTATTTTTGACCTAGGACGTCCCGTTTCTGAGATATGAACTGAAAACAGGATTTCTCAAAGCAACAAAAAAATCCTGTTCGGTTTTCGTCGGCTCCATGTTTTGGCGACCTGTGATGTTGTGATTGCTGGAAAATCGGCTTCCTGGGATATTTCGTTAAGGGATGTTTCAGATAGTTGGCAGACTTTGTCATGAAATACTCATGGAAGTACCTCGACACCGATCAGCATGGTTCACACATAACCCGACCAAGACAACGTCTGGACTGCCAGAGAAACTTGGGTTCGTGTGGTCTAAAAGTAACCATTTAGTCAAAATCAAGGCCAAGGCCAATCAAAGGCCACCCACAAAATAGAATACTTTTCTCTCCGGGGGGTGTATTTTGCTAGGGGGATACCAAATTTTCATTATTTTTGACCTAGGACGTCCCGTTTCTGAGATATGAACTGAAAACAGGATTTCTCAATGCAACAAAAAAATCCTGTTCGGTTTTCGTCGACTCCATATTTTGGCGACCTGTGACGTTGTGATTGCTGGAAAATCGGCTTCCTGGGATATTTCGTTAAGGGATGTTTCAGATAGTTGGCAGACTTTGTCATGAAATACTCATGGAAGTACCTCGACACCGATCAGCATGGTTCACACATAACCCGACCAAGACAACGTCTAGACTGCCAGAGAAACTTGGGTTCGTGTGGTCTAAAAGTAACCATTTAGTCAAAATCAAGGCCAAGGCCAATCAAAGGCCACCCACAAAATAGAATACTTTTCTCTCCGGGGGGTGTATTTTGCTAGGGGGTAACCAAATTTTCATTATTTTTGACCTAGGACGTCCCGTTTCTGAGATATGAACTGAAAACAGGATTACTCAAAGCAACAAAAAAATCCTGTTCGGTTTTCGTCGACTCCATATTTTGGCGACCTGTGACGTTGTGATTGCTGGAAAATCGGCTTCCTGGGATATTTCGTTAAGGGATGTTTCAGATAGTTGGCAGACTTTGTCATGAAATACTCATGGAAGTACCTCGACACCGATCAGCATGGTTCACACATAACCCGACCAAGACAACGTCTAGACTGCCAGAGAAACTTGGGTTCGTGTGGTCTAAAAGTAACCATTTAATCAAAATCAAGGCCAAGGCCAATCAAAGGCCACCCACAAAATAGAATACTTTTCTCTCCGGGGGGTGTATTTTGCTAGGGGGATACCAAATTTTCATTATTTTTGACCTAGGACGTCCCGTTTCTGAGATATGAACTGAAAACAGGATTTCTCAAAGCAACAAAAAAATCCTGTTCGGTTTTCGTCGGCTCCATGTTTTGGCGATCTGTAATGTTGTCATCGCTGAAAAACCTAGGTCCTGAGTCATCCTGTTATGGGATGTTTCAGATATTTGGCTGACTTTTTCATGAAATACAGCATAAAACAGAGTGGGGCTGCCTCGCTTATTTAGTGGTCGCAAGTGCTAATGCTTATAGCGTGAGGAGCTTACGAATACTAATAAATGTGTGCATTGAATAGACACAAAGATACTAAATACTTACTAACTAAAACAAGTCTAAGCTCTGTGTGGTTCTTTCATCATAAGAGTACCTAATACACCGATCAGCGTGGTTCACACATGATGACCCAACCAAGATAATGTCTGGACTTGAAAAGAAACATAGTCTCGTGTAGAGTAAACTAAACAGTAAGTCAAAATCAAGGCCAAGGCCAATCATAGGCCACCTACAAAATAGAGTACCTTACTTCCCGGGGGGTGTATTTTGCTAGGGGGATACCAAATTTTCATTATTTTTTACCTAGGACGTCCCGTTTCTGAGATATGAACTGAAAACAGGATTTCTGAAACCAATGAGAATTGCATTTAAAATTGGTCACAGAGCTTTCGTCGACTCCATATTTTGGCGACCTGTGATGTTGTGATTGCTGGAAAATCGGCTTCCTGGGATATTTCGTTAAGGGATGTTTCAGATAGTTGGCAGACTTTGTCATGAAATACTCATGGAAGTACCTCGACACCGATCAGCATGGTTCACACATAACCCGACCAAGACAACGTCTAGACTGCCAGAGAAACTTGGGTTCGTGTGGTCTAAAAGTAACCATTTAGTCAAAATCAAGGCCAAGGCCAATCAAAGGCCACCCACAAAATAGAATACTTTTCTCTCCGGGGGGTGTATTTTGCTAGGGGGATACCAAATTTTCATTATTTTTGACCTAGGACGTCCCGTTTCTGAGATATGAACTGAAAACAGGATTTCTCAAAGCAATGAGAATTGCATTTAAAATTGGTCACAGAGCTTTCGTCGACTCCATATTTTGGCGACCTGTGATGTTGTGATTGCTGGAAAATCGGCTTCCTGGGATATTTCGTTAAGGGATGTTTCAGATAGTTGGCAGACTTTGTCATGAAATACTCATGGAAGTACCTCGACACCGATCAGCATGGTTCACACATAACCCGACCAAGACAACGTCTAGACTGCCAGAGAAACTTGGGTTCGTGTGGTCTAAAAGTAACCATTTAGTCAAAATCAAGGCCAAGGCCAATCAAAGGCCACCCACAAAATAGAATACTTTTCTCTCCGGGGGGTGTATTTTGCTAGGGGGATACCAAATTTTCATTATTTTTGACCTAGGACGTCCCGTTTCTGAGATATGAACTGAAAACAGGATTTCTCAAAGCAACAAAAAAATCCTGTTCGGTTTTCGTCGGCTCCATGTTTTGGCGATCTGTAATGTTGTCATCGCTGAAAAACCTAGGTCCTGAGTCATCCTGTTATGGGATGTTTCAGATATTTGGCTGACTTTTTCATGAAATACAGCATAAAACAGAGTGGGGCTGCCTCGCTTATTTAGTGGTCGCAAGTGCTAATGCTTATAGCGTGAGGAGCTTACGAATACTAATAAATGTGTGCATTGAATAGACACAAAGATACTAAATACTTACTAACTAAAACAAGTCTAAGCTCTGTGTGGTTCTTTCATCATAAGAGTACCTCATACACCGATCAGCGTGGTTCACACATGACGACCCAACCAAGATAATGTCTGGACTTGAAAAGAAACATAGTCTCGTGTAGAGTAAACTAAACAGTAAGTCAAAATCAAGGCCAAGGCCAATCAAAGGCCACCTACAAAATAGAGTACCTTACTCCCCGGGGGGTGTGTTTAACTAGGGGGATACCAAATTTTCATTATTTTTTACCTAGGACGTCCCGTTTCAGAGATATGAACTGAAAACAGGATTTCTGAAACCAATGAGAATTGCATTTAAAATTGGTCACAGAGCTTTCGTCGACTCCACATTTTGGCGAACTGTGATGTTGTGATTGCTGGAAAATCGGCTTCCTGGGATATTTCGTTAAGGGATGTTTCAGATAGTTTATGAAATGCTCATAAGAGTACCTCGACACCGATCAGCACGGTTCACACATGACCCGACCAAGACAACGTCTAGACTGCCAAAGAAACTTGGGTTCGTGTGGTCTAAAAGTAACCATTTAGTCAAAATCAAGGCCAAGGCCAATCAAAGGCCACCCACAAAATAGAATACTTTTCTCTCCGGGGGGTGTATTTTGCTAGGGGGATACCAAATTTTCATTATTTTTGACCTAGGACGTCCCGTTTCTGAGATATGAACGGAAAACAGGGTTTCGGAAAAGTTCAGACATTATCTTGGTTGGGTCATGTGTGAAACCTATGGTATATTTGGTCTGCAGCCACGATATCTAGCACACTAATACACTCTTGGGAAAATAATAGCAGATAATCGTGATTGGATTCGTTTTAACCAGCATTTGACTCTGCATTCAAATGCACTAAAAATATCTCAAAAGCGTTAACTCTTTAAAACAAAATTGATGCGTTTATTTTTTTTTAATAAAATGAAATTTAAAATTTAAAAAAACCTCACCTCAAAAAAGAAAAAAACATTTAAAAAGTTAAAAATAACACTTTCCTATCCTTGAGTCATGAATACGTCAACTCGGGGTACCGCTCAACGATAGGGAAGTGTTATTTTTTACTTTTAAAATGTTTTACTTTTTAGCGGTGGCGGTTTTTTAAATTTGAATTTAACTTTTATCAAAAGAATTTTGATAAAAGTTAAATTATAATTAATATAAAAATAAAAAGCCCCAGATGCAATTAGAGGGGTGTTATCAGTTTGACGTCGATGTCTGTTTGTCTATCTGTCTGTGTGCCTGTCTGCGTTGTGCGTGTCTGTCTGTGTCTAAACGGATGAACCGATTTCGATGCGGATTTTAGATAGATAGATTCGTTTATTTGTGGATTGATGTTTATTATTTGAAAACCAGTTTCCTGGCGGTAGTTCTTAGCTATACTGCGTTCTTAGTTATACAGCGTGGTGATGACAATGCGACAATAAATGAAACTTGGTATACTTAAGGACGTTCCCAGTCTACATACAAAAAATCATTTGAAAATATCCAGTAGTTTAGTCACAGGAGGTGATTTTACTTTTTTAACATTTGTTACATGATGTATCTGTTAATACGGAAGCAATGACAGGTTAACGACCCCCGCATCGGTAACATCAAAACATAAAGACACGTGGTGACGTGGCCAACTCGCAACCTACTTAAAAACTTTCGCCAAATCAGTTTTTAAATTTAATTTAGTGAAAATTATGCCTTAAACCCGTGTCATAAGAGTCATAAAGCGTGTCATGTCATCAGAGTTCGATAAGAAAATAACGCACGCGGAAGTAAGTTGCTATGCACTCATATCAATAGAAAATTTAGTGTGTGCGAAAGAGATAAATCTAGTTTCGTTTGCTTATTACTTCACTTTCTTGTCGAAACTTGCAACTACAAATTTAGGTCACGGTCACTGGTCAGTGTATCGCCGTAATCCTGTGACGATCGTGTGTGTTCGCGCAGCGGAATGTTGTTGAATTTAAAGATTTTAATTATGCAGATATTTAGTGTATGGCGTCGTATAATTGTGTATGGTATAAAAAAAATTGTGCACGCAGCCATTGTGGAGAAATTCACCAAAAACTGATTCCGCTGGGCGAACGTTGTCCTGGCGGAACTTTTTTTAATCCATAAACTTTAGAAGAAAAGAGATGTGTCCAAAAATTTGTGTGTATTTGTGTGTAATTGTGTATGTATGAATAAAATTAGTGCATGCATAAACTTCGGAGAAATTCAAGTTTCCGCTACGCGAACGTTTGGCCATTAGCTAGTTTTCATATAAAGCGCTTACATAGAGAGCTGTAGATTTTTACATACGTTGTTTTGAATTTGTTTATATTTGTTTAAAAACCAGATTTAAAAAAAATCGTAGGGCTTAAAAGATAAAAATATAAACGTAAAATACGCTTATTAGGTCTTAGTTCTTAAAGTATGCACTTTGGGGTCTAGATTTTCACGTTTATACAAACCTTGTAAGCGTCTGCAACATGTTGCCAAGTGTCAATGATGTTCCGTTAGTAATTAAAGAGTTATAGGACAATTTACCATGAATAGATCACTGTTTACAAAGCAGTCAAATATCACGACGTTCTAAAGGAATTGCATGGTAAAATGTATGCCAATAATTAGTTTATTCATTCAACTATTCACATGCAAAATTTCAGGTCATTAAATTCAATAATTAAAGAAAAACAATTATAATACTGACGAAGCATCAAAAACCTACATAACCCGACCAAGTTCGGATAGCTACAAAAAAGCGGCCGTGCAATATATTTAGGTAACATCCCAAAATTTACAGTATAATACCGGTATTGAATTGGTATAGGTGATAACACAATTGTTGTTTCGATATAATCTATAGGTCATTTATTTTTGTACACCTACTTTTTTAAATGTATTTGACTATGACAGAAAGTAGGTACTATTTACGTAGGTACTTTATTTAAGTATGCGCTTGAGACTTGAGATATAATCGAGATATACCTATTTTTTAAGAGAAATAAAATTCATACAGCTAATTTCTATTGAAGATTTCACGGATCAGGATTCTAACTATAGACCCCTTAGGGAAATTAAATAATTACCACATGTAAGTACTACTGTTTAGGTAAATATTTATCATATTGTAGCTTATTACACTATTTAACCAATGGACTAGGCATGCACGAGCGTTCGCCTTTGCAACTTTAGTGGATCAAACAATCTAATAACTTAAATAAAACTACTTCTTGAATCGATTTTTTAATTGATGTTTATCGTTGTACTGGTAGTGACTTATGTATATGAGCGTGTTCCTCCGCACCCCACCAAAATATGCAGAATTATTTTGTTCGAAGCGGTACGCTTAAGGCTAGTCCTTTGGTTAAATAGTCTAAATAGAGTAGTTATGAATTGATCAAAAATATTCTAGTGTTTTATATTAGGCAGATCCTCAAACCTAAACAACTGAATAGTCTAGTTATGTGATCTGTGATTGTTAATCTGTGATTTTATTATTGAAACTAAAAAATATTAGGTATACTTAGAAATCTTGAGGTTATTTACTGTATTTGCTACTCATTTAAGAATATTTTCTTGAAAATACCTTTTTTATACCAATGTTTTAGTTTATAAGCACTTTTTTAATGTTGATCAAATCTAAACAACTGAATAGTCTAGTTATGTGATGTGATTTTAATTTTTATTGAAGCTCGAAATATTATACTTACCCTAATATTCATAATCGTTTATTAAACCTAATTTAGTTAAAACACATTTAAGTCTATTGCTGTCGTTGCAAGCGTTTGTTAACGTTATAATAATTACATAATTAAGTATTATATGTAATTAAAAATATTTTTGTACACGGATATTTAAATAGAGAAGTACTTGTTAATTGAAGATTTATTTTTATCGTAGATAGTGGCGTTATTGTTAAAAAAATATTTTTCATTCAAGAAATTCTATTGTTTTATTTTTTCCTAACGCTTGTGTACGCAACTGTTCAATATTAATAAATACTATATTGCAAGGTTAAGAACGTTTCTTAGATATATGGCACGGCCGCTTTTTTGTGGCCAACCGAACTTGGTCGGGTTATATAGGTCTTCGATGCTTCGTCAGTATTATAATTGTTTTTCTTTAATTACTGAATTTAATGACATGAAATTTTGCATGTGAATAGTTGAATGAATAAACTAATTATTGGCATAAATTTTACCATGCAATTCCTTTAGAACGTCGTGATATTTGACTGCTTTGTAAACAGTGATCTATTCATGGTAAATTGTCCTATAACTCTTTAATTACTAACGGAACATCATTGACACTTGGCAACATGTTGCAGACACTTACAAGGTTTGTATAAACGTGAAAATCTAGACCTCAAAGTGCATACTTTAAGAACTAAGACCTAATAAGCGTATTTTACGTTTATATTTTTATCTTTTAAGCCCTACGTTTTTTTTTAAATCTGGTTTTTAAACAAATATAAACAAATTCAAAACAACGTATGTAAAAATGTACAGCTCTCTATGTAAGCGCTTTATATGAAAACTAGCTAATGGCCAAACGTTCGCGTAGCGGAAACTTGAATTTCTCCGAAGTTTATGCATGCACTAATTTTATTCATACATACACAATTACACACAAACACACACAAATTTTTGGACACATCTCTTTTCTTCTAAAGTCTATGAATTAAAAAAAGTTCCGCCAGGACAACGTTCGCCCAGCGGAATCAGTTTTTGGTGAATTTCTCCACAATGGCTGCGTGCACAAATTTTTTTATACCATACACAATTATACGACGTCATACACTAAATATCTGCATAATTAAAATCTTTAAATTCAACAACATTCCGCTGCCCGAACGCACACGTGACGATCTACGCGTCATTGATTTGTGCAAGCGCATTAGCGCACGAGTGCCGCAGGCAGGAGCACCGGTGCTCGCGCCGCCTTTGAAGTACCTAACCGCCGCCTTTCAAGTACCTACCCGCGCTGCCCGCCGCGCCGCCGCTCGTGTGTTTTTGTAACAAACGACTGATTATAAGTGAGAAATTGGACGCTTTATTTTAGTGATAAGATCATAATTATGACACGTATAATAGTAATAGGTACTTAGTTAAATAGTTAAGTGAATGTGCGAAATTAAACGCTTAGTTTTTATTGTGCTTTCGTGTTTTTTGTTAAAAGATAGGATAATATTGTCTGTTAATAAATTAAATGACATGGCTGCAAATGGTGACCTCTTAGCAAACGTTAAAAATAACCTTCTCCGACTGTGCGATTTGTGTATTCGTATTCATGGCGGCCATATCGAAAAACGAAAAATTTAGTGACATAGGTACCTACCTACCTACTGAGTTATGTGATTGAATAGTGATCCTGATTGTGATTAATAATTTGATTAATAAATGACGCCCTGGTGAGAGTTACCTGATTATTCAGTTAATAATCTGTGATTCAGTGTTATTGTTTTTACTGAGCATTAATAATGGCGACAAAAGAAAAAGTCGCTGCAAGACCGCGCTGTTGCCACTTTTACCACAGGTTAGTGAACTATTGTTTCTAAAGGGCGTTCTATTTTGTTTTAAGTTTTATACCATTTAGTTTGTTTGATTTTATTTTTTTTTTAATTTTGGTGTTAGGATTTTTTTGATGGTTTAGAATTATTCCTAGGAACTAGCAGTGTCCGTGATTTCATTTATTGTCGCATTGTCGTCACCACGCTGTATAACTACTAGCACACATAGTTCCCGATCTCGCGGGATCTCTTCAAAAATGAAATGTGGAAGATATTCTAGGGAACTCTTCAAAAATCAACATAATGAGCTCTGCGTTTGAATTGAAGATATGTATACTCACTTAGGGCATTAAAGCCGTTATTGCCGATCGAAAAAGGCGAAAATGTTATTTTTCCCTTTTTTTTCAAAATATTATTTTGATTTGCCATTTCAGAAAAAAATACTGTTTCTCCCGTGACAAATTTTCTATTATTTTAGGCTTTAAAGATTATTAAAGTTTCTTACACCAAGACATTTCTGTAGGTATACCACGTTTTTAGTTTTGCCATCTTTGCAAAAATATATAGGTTTTGTGGTTTTGACACTCTTGAGCCCTATGTCCTTTCTCAAGTTCCAAACTATGTCTGTACCAAATTTCACACAAATCGGTTCAGTAGTTTAGGCGTGAAGCAAAGACAGACAGACAGACAGACAGAGTTACTTTCGCATTTATAATATTAGTTTGGATTTGGATTTATTTCATACCTTTTTACTATTTATTTACTTTTTTCCGATGAATTAAAACAATAACATGAACCGAACTCGTGTCACGATCGACATCATTGCGCGATCACCAACTCGACATATAGTAGGTACTAATAGAATTATCTATACTCCGTTAGAGCATTTTCTTGGTACTAAAAGTTGTATTATATTATATTTTCATACCTTTATTACTATTTATTTACATTTTTCCGATGAATTTTCAGTACTGAATTGATGCCGACTCTTGACTAATAGATGGCGCTGTATGTCCGGAATAAATTTTATTTTTTATTTTATTTTATTTTTTTGTAATAAAAACTATCTTATGTCCTTTCTCAAGTTCCTAACTATGTCTGTACCAAATTTCACACAAATCGGTTCAGTAGTTTAGGCGTGAAGCAAAGACAGACAGACAGACTGAAAGACAGACAGACAGACAGAGTTACTTTCGCATTTATAATATTAGTTTGGATACCTATTGCGTTAAAGCACTTAATAATTCGTCAATTTAAAGTTTTTAGATTTTGGCTCTCTAAAACAATCTATAACTTAAAAAAATAATATCATTTGAAGGTAGTAAATAGGTATTAAATATGTATCCTTCGAAAATTTAAAATAAACTGACCATCTATATACTACACTATATAATTGAATCGTCAATATGGAGGGACCAAACAAATTACTCGATATTTTTACAACCAATATTTTTTCAGTCAGTCAGAATTAATATTATTTAGGTAGAATTAAGGTATTAAAAC
This sequence comes from Euplexia lucipara, assembly GCA_921972225.1. NCBI lineage: Eukaryota > Metazoa > Arthropoda > Insecta > Lepidoptera > Noctuidae > Euplexia > Euplexia lucipara. The sequence continues at coordinate 12,565,358 of OV179154.1, forward strand.
ACTAGCAAGGTGGAACATTCCAGGGTGCAGTTTATCAGTTTGGTCCCTCCAACTTGACGTCATGATGGAGGGACCAACATTTTGTTGAAAGTTATTCTGCAAATATAGAGGTAGCAATTTTTTTAGTAAAGGTAGCAAATAGTAGATTTATGGTATTATTTTTAATATATGTATGACAGACATCCGAGACTTAGTCCTTCCATCTTGACGGTCACAAAATCTGGCAGGGAAAGGGTTAATATAAGGGACATATTATTTTCTAAACCACTGGGCATTCTTAAATAATTATTTTGATAATAGCATGAAAGGAGAAATTCAAAAAAAAATCAAAATTGGAGCAGACACAGATTTTTGCATTTTTCTACTAAACCACTGTACGTATCACAAAACTTTTAGCTCGATGCCTGTCACAAATTTAGGTGACGCCCGTTGATATGCAAAAAGTCGTCAAAATCACTTCCGTTACCAAGATTGAGAGACCAGCAAAAAAGCTTGAGTTTTCAAGATGGCTGGACACGTTTTCGATCGATTATCTAAGATTCAGTAGCGTCACAAATTCTGAAATAAGGGTGTTTAGCCGTCACATAAAGTGCCCTATTGACCTTAAAATCTGTATTAAAAAGTAATACAGATTTTAAAAAATGAAACGTTTTTGGACTCCCCTGAAAAACCGTAGTACGTCCCTTACGTTTTGATACTTCTGGTATATAAACGGTCAAAGGGTTAAATGAAATATTCAGGTTGGTTCCCACATCAGGATGTGGATTTTAATATTATTATTGCATACATAATAAAATTAGAGGAAATAGGTGCTGGGCCTCTTGTATGCGAAGGTATTGAGGCGTTTGTGGTGGTGCACGCGTTTGGGCAGCGGGAATCTGATGTGGCTGTTGTGGAACTGCTTCACCTGCGGCCTGCGGCACGCTCCTGCCTTGATAACTTCCACTTTGATGATCTGTGACAAGAGATGAGATGTGGTAATAAATTACAATAAATTATTCTTTCGTAATTCTGGAAATTGGCTTTGGATAATACTTATGCTATCATAATAATATATACATTTTTAAATGGCACATTTTCTTTTTAGTGGTACAAAGTAGAACCATAATTGTGGCATTTGGAAGGCCTATTCAACAAAACATGCGCCAATTTCTTATGTATTAAAAAAACAGATCATCAATAAATTCACAGCAGGCTAGACAATAATCTGTCATCTTTAAAAAGATTTTTTATAACACTAGACTTACAATAATAATAACCAGTAATTGGAAAAATCGGGCTAAGGTTCCCAAGATATAACAATTATGAAAAACCACTAAAACTAAAAGTTCCACTATTATTAACTGTAGTAAAAAAAAATACAATGAGAATTTAACATGGAACTGCCAGTACGTCCATACGCAAAATACGCGCTTTGACGTGGAGTTGCGGATTGGATACCAGCCCTGTATCTTTATGGAACAGCCAGTTGAAAATACGAGAAATGTAAACATTATAGCGGCAATAGCCCAATAGTTAAGGCTTCAGACTGGAGATCGAGAGGTCTTGAGTTCGATCCCCACCCATTGCACTATTGACGTGAACCCACTCCAGACACGAGCAAAGTTAGCTTAGTTGGAGTTTACTAGTAATTTACAACCTACATTACTAGTAAACTTGAAAAAAAAATACTTAATTAATTTTTACGAGTTCTAACTATATTTAAATATCCAGGTTATATTTTTAGCAATCTCAGGAATTCGATTCTGGGATCCAGGATAATGAAAACCTTGTCAGTATTATTCTTTTGTGAATATAAAAGTGTAGTTACGTTTAGTGGGTATATTAGCGCCCGATAATCCGATCCATAATAGTAACATTATCCACCAATACTTTTTATTTTGAAAAACTAAAGGTCAAATCAGGAATTTAAAACTGCATCAAATATAGGGAAAACTTATTTTTTGTGAATTTGGAACACTATGCTCTGCCTGTTTTTGGTTCAAGAACATTTAGGTTTACTATAACTTCACGCATTTTCTAAATTCTACGTAAATGAGCAGAAAAACGCGTCAGGAGACATTATGATCGTTTTACGTTTGTATAAGGTTCTGTTTTTGCTAAAATTTTAAAAAATAACTAAAATAAATAAACAACAAAGGCTATCAGGTTTTATTAATTCATTCAACCCCAAGAGGATACCAGTGTCCGTGCTGTCATTGTCTTTCTATTGTGTCTCTAATTGACACAATTGAAAGGTTAATGTCAAACATGACGAAAATCAATTAACTATGCTCAAATTATCCAAAGGAATCTATGGCCTGATCTAATTTCTATGACTGCTTTTCAAATGACAACTAGGCTATGATTACAATTTGTTCATATGCCACGGAATAATATGCTGGCACTTCATGTACCTTCTTAGCAATTCAATGATCTGCCCTGACTAATACCAGAGCTTATATATATTATGTCCTGCCTGCCTGTCTGGCTTTTGGTCAACAGCTCTTTGATGCCATATGAAAACATGTGTGAGACTCACATGGTCAAGCATATAATTGGTGGGCATAAGTCTCAAATTAATTATACAAATGAGTATTCCATTTTTAAAATTTTACATTTAAAACCAGTTGCAGGCTTTCAGGGTTAAATATGCATGTGTCCAGCTTTTAAATTTTTGGGCCTGGTAACCTTTGCCAGAGTGGAAATAAGGTATATTTTGTCCTCAACCAACAAGGCAGGCAGGCTTAGGGATTAAAAGTTAAGTTACCTGGATGGAGTGAGCACGGGCTCTGTGCCTAGCTCCCATGTCGCGGTAGCACTGAGTGACAGCACCGCCGACGCTAAGGTCACGGTATTCACGGTACATGTTGTGTACACCAGAGCGGGACTCATAACGCAGCCAGATACCAAAGTTCTTGATTTTCACTGGGCTCCTTTCGGGAATTTCCTGGAATTTAATATAAGAAAACATTGAGTTTTTTGTTATGGTAAATAAAAATGATGAATATTTCATTGAAAGTTACATTTAAAACAGCACATGCTATTTGGAATGGTTAATGGAATTAAACAATAAAACTGTCCACACAAGGATTGCAGTCCAGTTCTGCCCCTAAGAGGACCAACTGACCTAAGTTTGGAGGGAGCAAGACAGTGTTCTAGTTCTCAATTGTTTAAATTGCCATTGGTAACCATTAGTTAACCTTTTGCAGAAACCTATATATCTACTTACAGCTCAGTATCAGAAATCCTTACCAAGAGTCAAGTGCGTTTAAATTCTAAGCAGAACTGTTAGTAAACAGTAGAACAACAACTACAGACTTCAAATTGCAGTACTTCAGAACTTCAGGTAGTAACTTCAGTTTCAACATTCAGCGTATACTTAAAAATAATACTAACCCTGATGGAGACAATTTCACCAGTGGTCTTCTTGAACTTCTTCAGTTGACGCAAGAAGTACCAGAAACGGGACTTGGCCACAATCTGGTCTGGGGAGAAGATCCTCATCTTGTATAGTGGAGGCTTGGGCTCGCTCTCCGAAGGGAGCTTGCGGCCGATGACCTCATATTCCTTCAACTGCAACAGATATTTACACATCAGCGCATGCTTACCTTACGAATCTTAGAAAATTGAAATTATAGCTCTTTATATAAACGGAACCAATTCACTGTTTGAACAGCTTCTTTCAAGAATTCTGAATAAAACACAAAATCCTGAATCTACAGCATCACAACATGACATAACCTCAAAGCACCCCTATTTATGTGTCAATAAATCTGCAATTCTGCATCCTCCCAGTGTTGATAAAAAGTTATATCGCCAAATGTAGTATACTGCACGAAGAGTAATAAATTATTGTAGAAATCAGTCGAAAATGAAGAACTCGGTAAAATAATTGAATGGTTTGCACCGACAACGTGTACGCTTCACTCATTCCGAAATTATCACTTCTCAACCACTTTTTTTAATGTTTCTGTTACTGATTAGAGTTTCTAAACAGAATAGACTAGTTTTTACATTAATTTAACACTTATTTTGCTCAAAATTACGAGACTCACCTCTCCTTTAGCCTTCATTTTCGGAGGTTTTAGTCTGAAAAGAATCTGTCAACGGAAGCGGAACACTGACGCGAAAGAAAAATGGCGTCGATGAACTAAAGTTACCATACTAAAAAAGAGCTTGTTGACTTTATGCTGTATAACATTTTGTAAAACTTATTATTTATATACGAACAAATTGATGTACAAATAATCACATGTCCTACTGGTTTATCTGCGAATGATTTCTGTCCGGTATCGCTTGCACCTTATTACTAGTTCGGACTCAAGCCTAATTCTTTGGTTTTACCGTATCCCTGATTAATGATAAATAGTAAAACGTAAATAATGCACTAACGGCAAAAAGGAAATACCAACTTTTACTTCAAAATAAGGAACTAATGTTCATTTTGGTAGTGTCTGCCTTTGCTTGGAAACCCTAATAACACTTTGTTTCATGTTTTATTTTCAATGTTTGTACGGAGTTACCTAGAAAAGGAAAAACTTGAGTGGAATCAGACGTTTTATCTAAAAACGTCTGATTCCACTCAAGTTTTTTCCTTTTTCTCTTTCAAGGAAGGGTGTGCATTTTGGGAAACTGTCTTAGGTATGTATTACTGATAGTCAAAAAGTTTTGACTCACAGCCTAATTTGAATAAATGAGTTTTAATTTTGATTTTGTGCTGGCAGAACCATGATACAATCCGATATGCGCTTTCGATGGTGCCGATTGATGTAGTAGAAGTTCCAATGGTTGACTTTTATTCAAAACCTGCAGAGCTATTGCGCATCTCTCTTGACAGTTCACGGTGATGATCACTGGGCAAAGTGTTCAACGATTAACTGTCAATTAGCTAAATAGAATTTCGTATACACACTAATGATAACCAACACGAAATTCTAGATACATCTAAGAAGACGTCATGCGCACTCTCAGAAGTGTAGCGCACCATACCGTCCCTACCTCGTCTGATAGTCACCGTGACTTGAAGTCCACATAAAGTGCAATACCATTTTTTGTAAATTCTCAGTTGTCATCAAAGTTCGGTGTGCAGCACTGGATGCCAGTTAGTCACTGGCAATGAAAAGATAGTCTAAAGCCCTGCTGATGGAAAAGATTGTAGGTACGCTACCTACAATAAAGTCTAAAAAAAAGAAGTACGTAACGTACATAAAGTAGAAGTACTACGCTGGAACTTAAGTCATACTAAACGCAAATGACCCATGTATTTACAATCGTAAAACATAGAAACCAGGGAGAATTAAATTTATTCCAATAAAATTGTTTTTCAAGGGAATTCTACGAAAACTTTGTTTTTCGATAAGTTTTCTTTGTTATTTTTTACATGCATTTGCCAGTAGACGATTTTATTTTTTTTTCACCAGTAAACTTTGAATGAATCTCTAAAAAATAGTTGAAAGTTTTGTACACTATTGTTTAAAAAAATGTGAGCAATCAAGTAAAATATTCCAGGTGGTTGGAAATGCCGCAACAAAAGGGGTCGGAAAATAAAGTTCGGGCGTCACTGTTAGTTTATTGTCTCACACTGCAAGTTGGTGTTAACATCTGTACTGTTTTTCAAAGGCAAGCTTAATGTTTTTCCTGAAAAACACGAAAGAGAAGCCGAAAAGGAAAAATTGCTCTGATTTCTTATGGTGTATGCATTGATATCTAAAAACTTTCATATCAATGGTTTTTTTTAGTTTTAACAAAATCGTCGGGGTAAATGTTTTCGAGACATGGTAACACTGATTGTCAATGTGACAAAACTGACAACTTGACAAGACAAGACAAAGTGACAAGTGTTAATGACATTGAACAATGGTTGTTCACACGTATTATTTGCACGCACTGCCCGAGTGCTAGTACGTTGAAAATAGTGGCCTGAACAGTAATAATATGTGACTATTACGTAGTAGTTAGTAAATACTAAATATGTTCTCAAGGAAAATAACACGGGTAGTTAAGTATGGACTGTACGGTAGTGTTGCTATTGGTGGCACAGTTACTGCTGCTGTAAAACTTCAGGATGGTGATTATGACTCCTTGGCGATCGTCAGGCTCTCCAGAACAGCATTCACTGCTGTGGAAATCGGGAGAACGTATAAATCCTTACTGTACAGTAAAGATTGGGACAGAAGTTCAAAAGAATATTTGGAGGTCAAGAGTCAAGCTCACCAAATTGGGGCAGAGAAATTGCTTGAGCTATGTAAAGCTAATAAAGGTGTGTACATAAAAGTTGGTCAGCATGTTGGTGCGTTGGACTACTTACTGCCCAATGAATATGTGAAGACTATGAGAATATTGCATAAAGATGCACCACAAAATAGTGTGGAAGAGCTGTACAAAGTTCTAAAAGAAGACCTGAAACGGGATGTAAGTATGTTTAAATAAACTGTTTTATTTTTGACCATATTCCTGTTTTAAAACAGTAGTACTTATAAAATTGTTACACAATGATTTCACTTTCAGCCTAAAGATTTATTTGATGAATTTGATCCTGAACCTTTGGGAACTGCATCACTAGCCCAAGTCCATAGAGCAAAACTGAAAGATGGCACAGAGGTAGCAGTCAAAGTACAACACTACTTTGTAAGAGACAATGTAAAGATAGACCTAAAATGGATGGAGTTCATAATCACAACAATGTCTAAGGTGTTTCCAGATTTTGAAATGCAATGGCTAATTGATGAAACTAAAAGGAATATAGCAAAGGAATTGGATTTTGTACAAGAAGGACATAATGCTGAAAAAGTAGCGGAGTTATTTAAGAGTTACACATGGCTGAAGGTGCCAAAGATTTTCTGGGACTATAGTACGGAGAGGGTTCTTGTCATGGAGTTTGTGAACGGTGGTCAGGTGAACGACGTTAAGTATATTGATGTAAGTATAATTATATACTAGCACTTTGTCTGCATGAATTTCGTACTTTCTCCTTTAAACTTTGACATTCCCTTGGAGGTCTTCGTAGTTTTGAAAATATAATAACAAACAGAAAGACCTATGTAATGTTACTTGGTGATAATATGGCTATTTCTAACGGTGGAAGAATTTTTGAAATTGGTTCAGTAATTTTTTAGTTAAATCCCTGAAAACAAAGAAATCTTTCCTCTTTAAAATATTAGTATCTAAGATTTAACTGAAGGTTCCTTAGGAAGTTAAAGAGTGTGTTAGGAAAGAAACTCCACATAAGTCCTAGTATAATTTTGTGCTTTTGGTGCAGTGTCTTTGCATTATCTAAATATTCCATAGTGTAAGTTTTTTTTACTAAATTACATATGAGTCAGTTATGTTCCCGTGACCTCATTCAATTTTTGAGTGCTAAGCCTCGTAAAGTAAAAATTAAAACTCTAATAGGGATCTCTTAAATTATCTGTCCCTTTTTCCTCTAGAATGGGGAAAAAAGTACTAATCTCTTGGGCTCCTAACCAGATAGTAATAAAAATGAGTTCTTTGCAATATTTTGTTAGGTTTAGTTTAGTTAAGATTTAATGTTTTTATGTATTCAAATAAGTTTTGGACAAAACAGTGAGTTTTCAAAAAAAAAAATTAAACATTACATCATACCTACACAATGGAAAAAATGAATGATGAAATTGCATAATCTATTATGAAGAAAGCAAATGAGATGTATTTTGCACCTAACCACTAAATATTATTTACTAGCTAATTTGTGAAGGGATTAGGTATTTAAAATTAAAATAATCTTTCCTTCTCAAGTATTCTCAATAAAATATTAAAATTATTGTGTAAGTACTTCCTAGTAGTAGCCATTACGCTTTCAATTATATTATTATTGGTTGGCACAATGGATGAGCAATTACTCAATTAGTTGTTGCCCTGTATGTTTCTGATTTTAATTCTAGCATGGAACAAGCATTTGTAGGGCCAGTTAGGTACGCTTAGTAGTTAACAACAGGAGAAATTCCTCCAGGACTATTTTTCTTTTTGAACTATCTGTTTTGTTGGTTGGTGACTCATCAAGCTATACATTTCCAGTTTACACTGACCTAATGTTGTACGGAAATCCGATACAATGCAAGATCAGCTAATACTGGAAATGTATTGTCAACCAGAAATAATATTTACTTTGTCCTTTTTTAGGAGCACAGAATAAACAGGTATGATCTGTGTAAAAAACTGGGTGACCTGTATTCACACATGATATTTATCAGTGGCTTCGTGCACAGCGACCCACATCCAGGAAATATACTTGTAAAGAGAGATCCCAAAGACAAGGATGTTACCGTCTACTTGTTGGACCACGGTTTGTATGCTGTAAGTTGTAGCTAAGTGTCATACAGGTATTTGTGGACTGGTGATAGCAGATATTCTCCTTGACTAATGAACTTTGCCAACCTACTGTAGATGTCACATCTCGGAAGGCTTACCTTGGCCCGCTAATATGGGCCCCTCACTAGAATGCCTGTTGCTGTAACCTAGTGCGAAAATAGGGTGGCATGTCAACAAATGGGGGAGGCCAATGCAAACAGTCGTTGTTGTAGACATTTTCGTTGATACCGATTCCGAATGTTATGTGCAGTATGTACCTACATACATACATTACATTAAATGTAGTAAGGTTGATTAGCCAACAAAATATAAACCAAAACTGATTTATTTTTGAACGTCAAATTTACTTAAGACTGTCCCCCAGAAAGCTAACCCTTCGCCACTTCCTAGTGTTTTAAATGAGTAGGTAGGTAGGTATAGAATAGACAAGTCATATAGAATTTTAAATAAAACAATAAGCAAGATAAGTGTAGTTTTTAGTAAGTCCAGTAATTAGGTATGTTCTTTAAAAGTAGGTAAAAGTGCGAGTGACATTGAAGAGGGTACTTTTACCTAAGTGTTCTTGGCAAAGTGCCAATTGACGAATTGAACTACGCCATAAAAATGTTACACTTATACATAGGTACTGTACCTATATTTATCAGTATAATATACTAATTAAGTCAACGCAATCAAAAAATATACGCAATCAAATAATAGGTAGGTACCTACTACTTTTAATACTGTCAAAGATTTTGATTCAAAATTGACACGACCTCAGAATTTTTTATTTGCTGAATTAGCGACACGAGTATTAAGAGACACTACACAATATAATTAAAGGAAAAAGTCGAAATATTTGTGTCCATAAATATATTTTTATTAGTCATGAAATTGTAACTAACCGTAACAATATTGCAAAGTACGTGTCCAGAATAAAAAAAAAAATAAAAGCAAGGTTACATCCTTCTAGCCTTTACCAACTATGTTGAGGTCAGCTTCCAGTCTAACCGGATGCGGAATAAGCAGGACCGGCTATCGCATAATTTATTTTCGGCCGAAACGACCCTCTGCTTAAAATTGAAACTATAGCACTTGCACTGATCGTAATCAATGACGAAGTTACTTATTAAGTAAGACCAATGCAAACCGGTAATAGGGCTGCGACCAAAACTCCGTAAAAAACTCACACTCGGCTCGGCTCGAGTCTGCTATTGCAATCGTGTCTCAATGACCGGTCATTGATCGAATATTTGACAACTTTGACAGTTTTTGTATGGGAAATATGTCATATGTTTGACGTTACACGTCAAAAATCGATCATTGACCGGTCATTGAGACACGATTGCAATAGCAGACTCGACCCCCTGGACTCACGTACCCGCACTTTGCATTATACAAATTCCTACCTGCCTATTGAATTAGAGTGCGACATTCGTCCCGAGTCTGATTTTTTTTTTATTTCCTTCCAGCAATTGTCAGATAAGTTTAGGTATCACTATTCAAAATTATGGCTATCAATAATTGATCGGAACCGAGATGAGATGAAGGTCCATGCCGAACAATTGGGGATTCGGAACGAGCTGTACGGATTGTTTGCATGTATGGTCACTGGAAGACCATGGGAATCAATTATGAAAGGCATTGGTCGGACTAGACCAACGTCAGATGAGGCAAGTAAAAACAAGTCCTATTTTTTTTTAAATTAGGGCATTCGTATTTGAGTGCGCGCGCATTACGTACAGAATTTCTTGTCTATCGAGCCAATCCTGGGTGCTGAAACAGGTCACGCTTTTCGAAAAAATCTATTGTCACTTTGTATTGTAGAGGAATTGAGTCAATTTTAATTTGCATGATTTGATAAAGGACAGACAGACACCGGAATAGGTGAAACTAAATGCAAGCTTGTAAATACACAGTATTGTTTTTTTTCCGAATTTTTAATAATGAAGCAACCTCTTTACCTATGTAGGTAGGTATGCTAATGAGCTGCTCAAGAAAAAAAAATACTTTGTTATTCAATAATCATTCGTGAAGCAAAATAAACAAAAACTTCTCCTTCAAAGTACCTTCAGCTTAATATCTTGTTTTATTTTTCAGAAATCAACATTCCAAAATGAGTTGCCAAACATTTTGCACTATGTTACACAATGTCTAGAGCACGTCGATAGACAAGCGCTGCTAGTATTAAAAACGAACGATCTTATCCGTAGCATAGAATACGCACTCGGCATGCAAGATCGCATGTGCGGGTTTGTTATCATGAGCCAGTGTTGTGTACAGAGTGTGTACAACCTCGAATATCAGGTAAGTTCTTTTTTTAAACAAGTTGTGAAACTGTCAAAAAGTTTGTTGTAGTTTTTTTCTCTCGGTTCATTCAAGGTTGCAGTGGCACAATCTCAGTCGCTTCGCAATTACACAATTCTTTATTTACCGAACCATAATTAAACGGTCCTACACTTCGTTCAAGGTCCTACATTAATCATATTTTATTTACGAGTTTACCGTTATTGTTTACCTATATTTTTGTTTGTTTGTTTCAGAATACGACGAACATTTTTAACAGATCACTTTTAAACATCAAGTTTGGATGGTCATTAGTGTTGTTATATTTCTACAGTTTATACCAAAACCTACATTTTAAGCTTTCATTTAAATAAGTAACAGTTAGTTAATTTTGGAAATGGTAAGAGGAATTGTAAGTCTGAACAAAGTCATTATGTAGCTTTGGATATTATTGACCAATTTAGAACGCACACGTTGCCTACATATTTCACACGTGTTACAAGTAATAAGTATGCAAGGCACTAAAGAACAAATTAAACCTTTCGCTAGACATTTTTAGATAGGCTTACAGAAATATATTTGAATTAATTATATTGCCCTAAATGTATAGATCATGCACAACTTTTATCCTGGTCTTGATCAAATATTGTTATTGGTAACACAATGATATGATAAATAATAAAAAAAGCATTCTAAAAGTCTGCTGCGTCGCAAATATCTTTTAAACATTTAGCTGTTTTCAATGATTTATCATCTAATTTTACCCAATTCAATCATGAAAACGCACTCAATTTTCACCAGAGTGTACAACTGTACAGCCTTGAAATTTGAGATTGTAGAATGATTGAGTTATACCATAACCTACATTGTATAAAACTGGGGTTGTGTCTAGTGTAATACCTACCTACTTATTAATAAGGGCACGGCAAGAATATTAAGTCAAAATACTCGGTATGGTTCACAAAGGTGACGTTGTTCACACAAACTATTAACAAATGTATAATAGTTACACTAGTCCAAATAATTATTAATTATTTTTGTACATAAACAGTGTAAAACTGTGAAATGTAAATAATAATCAGCTAGCGCAATTTTATACCATGTATAATTCTGTTACATTGTTAAATATTATTTTTGAAATATAGATGTATTTATTGTAAACATTGTTTTAATACTTATGGTGCCAACAGCTTAAATCGCATAAAATCATACTAAAGTCATGTTCTTGTAGCTGAGACACGGAGGAATCCACGAGAGGGAATGGGCCGTGGTCCACCACGCAGGCCCAGTGCGGGGTCGTTGATGTCACAGAATTTTTTCGAATATTTGGTTCTGGGTCTTGCCAGTTTCCTCCTGAAGAGACAAATACATAACAAAACCCAAAGACAAAACCAAAGATATTTAATACGTAGGTAGGTACTATAGGGACATCTCACACAAGTCTATGAGTTTAATTTAGTACGCTCCGCTGCCTTTCCAATACTGCAAAACATTTTAAACTAATTGCCTACCTGGATTCGATCACCAACGCGTAAGTTTCGGCCGCATCCTCGGAGACAAGTATAATAAATAAAATTGTCAAGTTCGAACAGAAATTAGAAGCATTATTAAGACCGCGGAACGCTTAATTCAGTCTGTTTGAACAGACAAAGTAACAAAAGAAAAGAAAAGGATACTGTTATATTTAATATTTTATTTGAAAACTTCACGATGGCAGCTTCTTTTCCAAGACCGACAATTTGTTGTTCAATGTAGACAGATCGCCTTGTATTTTTAACAGAATATTAGTAACGTTGTCGCGACTTTTCCTTCCACCTAGTTTGAACATACAAGTACTGGAAATGCGACACGATAAGTCTGACTTTTTGAAGTCCGACAGCAAGGAGTGATGCGCAGGCATTTGTTTATCTGGAATGTGGAGTTTATTCAAAGCCATTGTTTCGTTTGATATTGTTGATTGAGCTGGAAATGAAAATTAATAGCTGTACTCGTTTTTTTACGTATTTAAATAAAAACAATGTGGATGTGAATTTTTACGCAAACACGTAAAATAACTGCGTTAATGCGAAGCACGAGTAAGTAGTAGTAGGTAGGTAGGTACAGCACCACCACTTCATATCACTCCCGCTTAAACGAATGGTTCAATTGGTTCACTGGTTATTATTGTATTTACCTACATTGGTTTTGAGTTTTAAATAAATATATATTTTTTAAATATTCCACAACTTTGACACAACGCCATTTAGTCCCAAGTTAAGTTTGAGAGCTTGTGTTATGGGTACCTACTAAACAGCTGATAGATATACCTACTTATATATTTCTAAATACATACATATCTATATATATAAAAGAAAGTCGTGTTAGTTACTTCGCTTATAACTCAAGAACGGCTGAACCGATTTAGCTGAAAATTGGCAGGGAGGTAGTTTAGAGCCAGGAGAAGGACATAGGATACTTTTTATCCCGTTCGACATCATAAAAATAAATATCAAGAATATCGGTTGTCTCAAACATTTTTCAAACGCAGCGCCATCTTGGATGACATGACAGTGGAGTCAAACTTCCCAGTTCATTATCAGGTGACAATTTGAAATTGACAAGTCTTAAGCTAAACCCAAGAAGGAAAGGTTGTCAATTTATAATACGCACCTACGTTCTGAAATTTATTTTGTTACTAAACTTAGAGGTTTTATGTAGCATAAAAAAGTCTTATATTTCAGAAATCAATTTACGTAACTAGCAATGATGACAGAGACGAAATTTAATAATTCTTTGCAAATAGAACTTATTTTACTGTTAGGACTTTAATTAAAGTAGACCGGGAAAACTATAGGCATAAATTATTGTATGTAACATAGAGGCAATAGTTCAGATTAAAATTATGAATTTAGTCTTTTTTAGTAAGGTAGTTAGGTTAGATAGTTGGGTTAGCTATAGGATAGGTATGGTCAGTTAGGTTAGGGTATATATACATGTTGTAATTTAAAAGTAGTAGTAGTTATTATTGGTTTGGATTTATTTGTTGTCGTCTTATTCAAAGTATGTATATCTAATATAAAAAAAAATAAGAGCAATGAATTGACTCTAAGGCACAACGATGTTTGCCGGGGCAGCTAGTTATAGATAAATTACACCCAGATACAGAACAAATTATCATACTCATCACACAAACATTTGTCCTGGGTCGTAACTAGCTATGCCGGAGGTCGTGGGTTCGATTGTGGGAATCGAACCCACGACCTCCGGCATAGCTAGTTGCTCTAGTAGTTAGTGACCCTGATCACTAACTACTAGACCAGACCAACAGGCCAGTTGCATTTTATTTTTAAATTGACTCAAAAAGATTAAAAGACACATCGTGATTTTATTAAAAACCTAAACAAAACGAGTACCTAAACTATGTATGGATTTTTGAATTACGGTTCAGGCAAAGAATCTGAAAAGTTTAACCAAGTACTACCGTAGTAAGTCTATGCAGAAATGCAGCTCCAATGCGCTAAATATCATGACATGAATTTACATAGCTCTGTGTTCATTGTCGTTTCCGCATAGATGGTCACCCACTAAGTTGGTCGCGCAAATGGCGGCAGTCTCCAAGTAATAGGCAGACAGCAATTCGTCAGACATTACTTCAAACTCCATTAGAAATTCTCTTGATTAGCAATCAGTTGAGCATTTAATTGTCAGTCAAACCATGACCATGCATACATTTCTAAACACAGAACTTGCATTATAATGGACACCATGTCTTCGAATAGAAATGGCCTTATTAGTACGTCCACATTGTCCGCCATTGGTCCTTTAAAACGACTGACTTTTCACTTTTAAACTATCTATCAAGATTTAGAGGTCTACGGTAAGGGGTCTTCGGGATTACTTACACTTATTTAGCTCCATTCAGCAGAACGAAAGTTTACCCCTTTTTTGTTTATTCATATTCATATTCATTTATTTTGCATTCCATATTGTATAAAAGATGTTACAAAGGGCTTAAAGCTAGGTACATAAATATGGACCCCGTGAGGGCACAGCAAAGTCGGGTAATTAATTATGAACGGAACTTACAGAAACTGGTACAACCACGCAGTTTGTCCTCATTATTCTCTTGGTGGATGTTTTCATAGACCGTGTCAGTGGACTTCATTCGATTTGCATATTGTGACTGCTCGTCACCATTGCCGATGGTCAGCATGTTGTTGTTAAGTGAGGCTGTAAGTACGTAGGTACAATATTTGGTAATGGGTGTGCATTGTGTTGGGTTGCATAATTATGCCAAGGTGATCTTGGTAATACATTCATAAAATTATGTGCGTCATACGCAATGTGGTATGAAACATTTAGCACTTCTTTTTTCCGTAAGTAGGTAGTAAGGTACTTACCTACTTTCAAGTTTTTGTTTCAACAAAGGTAATAAAGATGTTATTTTTAAGTGAAAGTTCATGATTTTGTTATGATTAAGTACTTAGTAGAAAATAGGTACCTATTACTAGTAGGTATTGATACGGAAATCGGACCCGCAACTGCACGGAAGTGCAATCTTTTGGTCTGTTACTAAGCATTTTCGCAACAATAACTTGTTAGCCATGAGCTGGTAAGTCACTTACCTTGCATCCGATTGCTTGGCAGCCATACTTCAAGAATGTACGGATGTTGGGGGTCATTGCCCTTCCGCAACTCGACCAGCGGTACCACAACGTCTTGGTTTGACTTGAGCACGATGATTTCCTCACAATAATCGGGAAGGTCCAACAAGTGCCACACTTTTTGACGTAGCCCTGATATTGATGCAGTCGGCTTCACCGCTATGTATCGGAGTCTTTCTTCAAGGACTAGAAAAAAATGTAGGTACCTACTTATAGGTAATTATTTAGAACCGGCGACGCCCTCTCGCGGCATGGCAAGGGAGTTTGAATAATATGCAAATGATTTCGATTCCTAATTTAAGACTTGCATTTCATTGATACGCCGCGTCACAGCCTTCGGCATGTGATTCCGTGGCGTCCCGAAATATAGACGCATTTGCGCCTGATCTTAATATCAAAGGTATAGGTCTGTATTTATGTACCTAGATATCGAGCACACAAAAATACTTAGAAAAGGTTGTAGTAATGAAAGCGCATATTTAGTTAGAAATCGAAAGTCGACACTTAGGTACGGCTCGTCGGTCGAAGGTATAGCTATAGCTTAATGTTCAGGCCCATGGGGGGCATAAAAACTGGCACCTGAGCTGAGGTCAGTCCGATTTCTTTTAGGCACATAAGCATCGATCGATCCCTCTGAACTCGGGAACTTTCTGAAGTTCGTCAAAAAATGGGTCTCGTCGGTCATTTGTAGATCTTTGAAAGACGCTACGGTTAGTCACAAGCCTCAAGGTCAAATGTACAAAATATTGGGAAACGTCTGGAACATCAAGGGGTAGTGAGCTTGACCTCAAGGTCATTGACCTTGAGGTCAAGGTCACATGAAGTGTCTCCTGGTGTTCCACCATCCTTCTACTCCCACATCCCACCGGATCCCGAAGGTTAGATCAAGCGTTGTTTTTAGACGAAATTTTTTAGGTCTTTTTTGCAGCAATTTTTTCCTCAGTGCCCCGTTACATACACTCCTACCCAATTCCTCGTAACAGGATTGTGGTGGTAACATAGGCAGACGCTTAATATTAAAAGGCTAGGCAGATGATTATGATTAGAGAGTAACTTGAACAATTACTTACCTCCCAGGTCGTACCGTCGAATGATCACAAATGTAATGACATCCTTCCAGAACAGTTTTATCGGAGCTTTTAAAAGCTTGGTTAGTGACATGGTGTAAATGTGTCACAACGACTGCTCTTATATGCTATAGAATACTTTGTATCTCATAATAATCAAAGCATTTTTGTTATTTTGTGGGTATCTATTCAAACATTTCTTCAAGTCAAACACATTGTTACTACTGACAGCAGATTTCGACACAGCATTTTAATGACAAATTGGTATTTTTTTTTCTGCTATAATGCAGATCCATAGATCCGAGAATAATGATATTATAAGTAAAAAGGTGTAGATAGGTTTCATAAACAACATTCGATCTTCAAAAACGGCACACTTAACGCACGCGTGGGTCCGTTGACGGCGCAACGCGGCACGTCGCTCGCGCCAAGTGATGTCGGTCAAGTGTGGCTAGTTAGTAGTTACATTTAAACGTGTCGCTTGCTATCTACACCTTTTACATAAAATAGGTATATTGTCCGAAAGTATATAATAATGGAGTATATTGTCATAACAATATACTTAGTTACCTACCTTTTTTAATAGCGACGATAGCAGTGTGGTATAAAAATACCTATAGAGAGGCAAAATAAAGTATTTTAAAAGCTTTTTAAAACAAACTCCAGACTGTTAAATAATATTGGCACGACTTTCGCTCGAATTTATGATTTTGGCTACTGGAAAAGGCTGCCATTAATGTAGTGATCAATCGAACGACTTAGGTGACTCATCCGCTAAATTGTATATCATCCGCGGATGAAACATTACCCTTCTAAAATTGTAAGGCGACGATCCATCGCAAGTTCGGATGAGTTTGAGTATATTTTCGTATGTAACGAAGAAACTTAAAAACTACTAGACCAATTTGAAAAATTCTTACACCGTTGGAAAGCTACACTATCTCCGGGTGACATAGGCTACTTTTTCTCCCTGTATTCCCACGGGAACGGGAACTACGCGGGTAAACCGCGTGACGTTCGCTGGTATACATTACATAAAAAAAAACCAAAGGATTAAAACAAAACCGCTCTATTTAACATGGACAAGTCTTTTTAAACCCTTTTTTTCGTAATAATTTGAACGCATAAAACATAAATACTGTCTGACACCTAGATTACAATTATTTCTTAAATAACCGTTTCTTGTTTAGACGTAAATTAACTTAATTTCGTAGCCTGTAAGGCATACATTAGGTGTTGGTATTGCGTGAAGTCCCATTTTTTAGTTATTGGGTTGTAAGTCACTCCGTAAGTCAGTTCCACATGGCAATTATCTGTAAATAAATAGAAAATTAAATCATTATTAAAGTATTTAAACACTATTCTTATCGTGCATAGATGGTGGCGATATTGCACGTGCCTATTGTAAAGACTAGTACCAGAGAGTACGCCTTAACATGGGACCAATATGGTGAGCAAACTGGCGTTTCCTAGAGTCAAAAATTCGAAGATAGACGTCTTCAAACCTGCACAGGGCCCTTTCGACGGATAACGATCTTTAACTACCCCTCACAGAAAGAAAACTGAAGTTCCAAGGACACAAAAAACCCACTGCTTGATACTTACACACACTATTGCATTGGGTCACTGTAATGATAGTTATGTATGTTTTTTGAATTAAATAAATAATCATTAAAATCTCCCTCAAATAGATGCAAACCATTTTCCATACAAAAATTAAATTGCAGTGTCTGCTTGCTTGCTTGCTAGATTTTTACTTGTACTTGTAGTACATATTTTTTTTTGTTTGAATTAATCTGCAAAAGCACAGGACCGATTTTGACGGTACTTTCACTGAGAGATCGCTGATGTTATATGGAGTAAATTAGACTACTTATATTGAAGAAAAATAATTCGAGTTTCCCTTAAAACAATTCATTGTTAAAATCCGCGCGGATGAAGTGGTTGAGACAGCTAGTCTTAAATAAAATAGGTACTTATACTGCAAATACTTACTCCTTTCTAATAAAAAAGTGAGTTCATTAGGTGTAATAAATTTCTCGTACTGGTGGGCGCCTCTGGGTACAGCTTTGATTACACATTCGCCGACAAATATGACTACAAACTGTGACAGTCTTGTCCTATTGGGAGTCGTAAAAAATATCTTGCCCGATGGCTTTACAGCCTCTATGCAAGATTTGACAAATAACTCCTGGTTAAGCACATGTTCTATGACCTCTGATGCCACTACTCCGTCATAGTGGTTTGAAGCCGTTTTTGCATACTCCTGAAATAGTATAAAGAATAGTTTAAGTTCTGCTACAAACAAGAATTGAAATGGGCATAAAATATCAGTGCACACTGGGGGTAGTGACTAACACTGGAAGGGAACTTGATGTTACAAATTGTCATAATTTTTGAAAAATACACACTTTCTCTATTCATTTGGACGAACAATTACTGAGGAATATTTAAATAAAAATCTCAAAATATTTTTTTTTGTTTTTAAAAAGTATTTAAGTAACATACCTCTATAGTACAATTAATGTATGTAGGTTTATTGTTTGCTATTTTAGGGTCAATATTTTTGTGTTCCTCCGCCACGCGAATTAGCTCAGCACTAGCATCAATTCCTGTAACAGACGCTCCAAGTCTTGCTAATCCCTGAAAGTTATTTTTTATTTTTTTATTAATTACAATAGTTATTGATGTTATAGCTAAACCTACAGCATTGTTATTTTCATAATCAAAAGATTACATCTCTTGACCATATTTTATTTTAAATCTCACAATCTAAGTGCCAATTGTTTAGGATTTTCTCATTGTTATTAAAAATGTAACTGTTTTATTTTTAAGAAGACTATTTCTTAAGTATTTAATAATAATATGTTTTTATTACAAACAACCTTAACAAGTTTATGTTACACACCACAAAAAACTTTAATGTGGAGAGTAAATATTTTGGAATTTCTTGAAGTTAAACTAATTGTTAGCAACACATTATTATATTTTTACCGAGTACCAGAAGTAGTGTGAACCCATTGATGGGTGATGATTTCTTTTTGAGTACTGTAAAAGTGATTCGTAATCTTTAGAAATAAATGAATTCAAACTGTATGATCAGTACAATATTTTAAGGTTAAATTTAAGGGTTCCACATCAAATGACTTGACATGTGTCCAGGGGGTCGAGTCTGCTATTGCAATTGTGTCTCAATGACCGGTCATTGATCGAATATTAGACAACTTTAACAGTTTTTGTATGGGAAATGTGTCATAAGTTTGACGTTATACATCAAAAATCGATCATTGACCGGTCATTGAGACACGATTGCAATAGCAGACTCGACCCCTGAACTGTTGTGGCAACATTCAACTGTTTAAACTTTTAAGAGCAAATGCACTATGAAACGGTCATGCCATGTGAATGTGAGACCAGTGGAAGAACCTTTAAAAACTCTGTAAGAAATGATTGCATTCATGAGTGAGATTTTATGTTTATTTATTTTAGGAAAAACAAAGAAACGCTAAATTGCCTTAAATGTTAAATTAATTATACTTATTATTTATTAATTCTTTATATAAGACAATTTTATTGAACTTTGATATCTCTTTAGTTTAAAAAAATATTCTCTCTGTGCTGGGAGAAAGTTAGCTGGGTAATTTCACGCCATAATCTGTCATAAAGTCGTGTGATTAGATAGATTAGATTTTCATTTAGTGTAAAGCATTTAATCTATCTACAAAAAAATATTTATATGATTTGTGGTTTTTACCTCTGATAGTATGCCTCCACCGCAGCCAACATCTAGAATCTTTTTACCTTTGAGTGGGTATAGTTCTCTTTGAGCAGTTGATATGAGACCATCTCTGACAAAAGGAACTCTGTAATAAAAAGAAAAAGTTTTTGTATTGATTTTTTCTTTTGCTTAAGTACCTGAAAACCTATCATCATGAGTTTTCAAATTTAAAGGATATTATTGTTTTATCATTCATTTCATTTCTTAGAACTCAAGCAAACACACCCAAGATCCTCTTTGTGTGTATCTTTGAAAATATATTCACAAATTCCAAATTCAAATGCTCCATATTGACTTATTTGTTTCCATATTGATATTATTTTAAATATAGAAATAGGTATCAACTTTATGACTTTAAAAACTAAGTTTATTTAGGATTCATTAACTAACCAAAAGGTAATGATTAATAGTATTACTGGCAGTGTCTACAGTGTGTTTGACATACAGCATGGGTGGATGGTCTTATTTTCTATTAGGTACTAATTTTAAAAAATACACATTAGCTTTAATTGAGTTTGAATAATTGAACTGAGCAGAGAAACATAATCAGAGCATGTTTTTTAATTCATTATTTTTATGTAGGTAAGTAGGTATTGTTAAATGCCCCCATAGACCCCACGATTTTTATGACTCGTTTATTAGTCTTACCTTATCATATTCATACTGTGTAGCATATACATTTTTCCATCAAGTTTCCACCAGTCGTTCACTTGTTTTGAAAAGAATTCCACATCAGCGGCATCGATCGTTGTAGACGCTTGTGTAGTAACCAGGTTGCTTGTGTGATTCTGTGTAGTAACTTCGCTGATTTTCATAGATCGCGAGAACACCAACGGAGGCAATTTCGATGCAGTATTCCTGAAATTTACAATGACCCACAATCAATACAAACTTCAATATCACTACTTGAATACTACAGCTTTCTCGTTAATATACATACATAGTCTTATCTAAAACACATTTGCTTATTATCCGGGACCACATTTTCGTATTTAAAAAAAGAAATTATTTGTATATAAACACCGGTTTCCGATTTTACAGATTTTTGACATTAATGACATAACCATAACCACACTTCTTGATGTCGTAGAGTTGTCTCCGTTATCGAAAACAAATATTATCGACGCTTACTCGACTAATGACAAAACCATAATTTTAAGTAACGTTTATTTTAATTTTTATACGTAAATATATTCTAGCAAACAAATGTTTACTGTGGAGTATGAACGATTGAACGATAAGGCAGTAATGCAGTATTTTATAGGTAAAACAGTAGGTACTGTATTATGACGTCGTCGCGTCCACGACTACTTCTTTTTAGGGTTCCGTGTCTAAAGGGTACCAATTGAATCATAACAGTAGTTGCAAATATTAGGTACTAACACTCGTCTATAAATAAGTAAACATTGTTACTTACAACATAGACACCAGCACCACGGTCTGAAATATATGAATAACAAGGAGATGTAATGAAATAATAAGTAAGTATAAAGTAAGTACCTATAGAATGTCTTTGAGTTTGGTCAGAATGAGTATTAATATTATTGTTTTTTATCTTTACCAAAAAATAATTGATGGAAAAATTAAAGGGTTCTATGTAGGTATGTACTTACAAGAAATGTCTGGTATTTTTAGCGGTTTTGTTTTAAAATGGTACAGAACACTTTCTGTGCCAGTCCAAAGCGCACTTTACCGATTTTTTTTTACTTTTTACCCATTCACGTAACCGTAACCTGCTATGCACAGAACCGTGACTGGTAATAAGACAATGTACAGACGCCAGCACATCAAGTTACCCCAATGTGTCAAATTTCTTTGATCGTTTTTCAACTTTATGTCAGACAGAATAAGGTTCATATTCAATTGGGAAAATTTTACACATTGGCGTAACTTGATGTGCTGGCGTCTGTACAATGTACATTCATAATTATATTTTGAAATGCTTTAACCTTCCAAATCGTGTCAATTAGAGACACAATAGAAATACAATGACAGCGCGGACACGGTGTCTTCTCGGGGTTTAATGAATTAATGAACAAACACAAAAAATATGAAAACAACAGTAGGTACATAAATGCCTGGAAGAAACCTGTAGGTACCTATTATTTTTGGTCTATGGCTGTTCCTACCTAAGTACAACTTTTCTTGTAAAAAAAGCCCATGATGTGTGTCTGATGTGTCTATCTACACATCTACACATATTGAGAAAACTTTTAGAAGGGGTTTTTTATTACAGCAATAGAAGCCAAAACAATTATTTTTATTGTTCCGGTATTATCTTTGTGTGAAATAAAGGAGATAGGAAACCCAAACCTAGAACCACCCGGAAGAACCTTAACCCAAAGGCTTTACTTAATACATATTTCTGCAGCGCACTTTCCGCATAGTCAAAACACTCGGAGTGTGAAACCACCAAAGCGGTTGATTATGAGTTAGTTTTTAACCGACTTCAAAAAAGGAGGAGATTCTGTGTTCGTGTGTATGTATTTTTTTTTATGTATGTGGACCGATTCTCAAAATTCTTTTTTTATTTGAAAGAGTAGGTACCTATACTCCTGAGGTGGTCCCATTTTAATTTGGTGAAGATCTGGTGCTGATATTCGGAGATACCTATAGGATGGAACTCTTCAATAAGAACAAAAAAATACATAAGTACACACGAACGTAGAACCTCCTCCTTTTAAGAAGTCGGTTAAAAATAGACGGCAAATCTGTCGTGATTGCTGGAATCGCTTGGATGTTTATTGTTTATACAACATCATGCCGTATCATCACGCCTGTATGCTCTGAGGGGTACGCAGATGCGACCATTAGGTATGTAAAGTTTCATTTGTTAGGGATAAGTAGATAACCCTATTACCATGACATGTATTGTTAACAATTAACAATATAAAATAAATTCATGGCAAATATTTGTATGGGAACAACTAAAAATGGAAAAATAAAAACTTTTTTGCAAAAATAAAACCGACTTAAAAAAACACTAACCGGTGTAAAATAACTCTAAATTCATCATGAATAAGGCAAAACCACCAAACCCACAGACTTCACAGACTTACACCGGTTAGTGTTTTTTTAAGTAGGTTTTTTTTTTGAAAGGATGGATAAAAGGCGACTAACGAAAGGTATTTACAACGCAGATGTAAGTGGGAACGCCGGGAGGGGACGCCCTAGAAGGACATACATCGACCTTATTGGTGAGGTTCTACAGAAAGGTCAGGTGCGTAGTACTCGCAACCGGCGTGTGTGTATGACAACATGTATGAATGTAAACGAAGCAAAAGAAGTATGTAAGAATCGTAGCATATGGCGCTCTGTAGTTTCTGCCTACCCCTACGGGAAAAAGGCGTGAGTTTATGTATGTATGTATGTTTTTTTTTTGCAAAAAAGTTTTTTTGATTGTGAAAATGTGTTGAAATCATTATTTCTTGCTTAAATTGACTTCATGATTACGACGACCAGAAAGTTTTTAAGGAGAATCTATATGGTCACCTACTTTCTTTTGTTGTAATATTGTTTTTAGTTATGTAGCAAGCAGTATGGGGATGACACGAGTTTCGGTGCTCAATTAGCTAATAGAATAGCTTTCGAAATCGAGTTTGATCCACTAGCTGGGCTATGAGCTGCACGAGTGGCAAAGTTTACATAACGTTTGAAGTCTCGGAAGACTTTGTATTAGTTAGTGATGTAGGTAAACTAAGAACCAGAATAGGTTCTTGTACCTTAAAGATACAGATTTTATTCTGTAGATACTAACCATGTCATCGTACGTCGTCGTCGCTTCAGTGGTGGTAACCGACTTTGTAAAATTAGACATGATTTCCATGACTTATATTTTATCTTTCTTTTGACGAACTGTTCAAACACAGAACGACTTCGCACTACGTCCTAACCAATTCCGTGAAGATACGGCCCGGAGTAGTCATAGAACTGTTTCTATGGTAGTTTACGCACTAAATCCAGCTTCAGTCATCCAATTTCTTTATGACGGAAGCCGGAACTAGCAATAGTTTTACGACGACTCCGGCCCGTATTTTCACGGGTTCGGATCGGATTCGGATACATAGGACGTACTTACTTACCGCTCTTTGGCGAATCTCGTGCGGGGAACCATTAAGACCATGTCTTAATCTTACACGTCCCTTGCACGCAGTCACGCGCGCCTATGTTTCTAATGATTAGGTAACCACGCGCCTATTCACATTAACGCCAGTTTCATCACGTTAAGGTTGATTAGTTACAAGTTAGTCGATGCAACAGGCGCAAACGAATTTTGTTTCAGTTTGATCAGAGCTTAAGTAACTCGATTCTGTACTCGTTAAAAAAGTCAGAAGAAAACATGAGGGGAGGTCTACGAAAAACAGTCAAAATGCGAAATGTTTCACAATTTGGCAAAGACAATATTATTTTTTTATCAGTCATTATAATAACGTCAATGTCTTTATTTTGTAAAAAAAAACTTTGAGAGTAACGTATTTTTTTGTAATTTATTTTAAAGGTGAAAAAAGGGTACAATAAGTATGAAGTCTATAGTAGAATCAAGAGGAGATAGAAGTAGACCGAAATCCTTGGTGTCAAAACCTTTATTCTGCCCTAGTGCTTTCACGCTCACTTTTGTGGTAGAGGTATTGGGCCTCGATATCTGGCACGATTGTCATGAGGGATGGCTTGCCCTCGGGCCGCCAGCTCAAGGGGTCAAACTATCATACCAGTTGTATCCAGGGCAATCCTTCGATGTGGATGTGGCCATATGGCCGCATGTTGCGAAGGTGAAAGCAATAAGATTAAGTATCGTTGATAGCAGTTGTTAGTCTAAAATAGATGGTACCAGATGGTACGTCGTTGAATCTATTTGACATTCAGCGGGTTGTGCACTGTACAAAATGAATGTAGGTCTTTACAAAATACAATTCTTATAATAGAACGCTACAAGAGAAACATCATCTGGCACAAACAGACAGACAAATAAATATAGGTACCTAATTGTTGTTTTGTATACCAAAGTATCTATCGGAAAGCTGTTACTTTTACATTTTATTAATTTGTAGGAATGCCTATTGGTGGGGGAGCCCTAGGCTGCCCCCTGGGTATAGCTTTAAGGCGAGACTCCACCAAAGCGGAGACGAGAGGAGATGTCTCGTATTTTACCAATAGGATATTGTATTGAGCTGAAGCTAAGCACTGAGCTGTCAAAATGACGCAAGCTGATTGGTTGTACGACACATCTCTTCTCGTCTCGCTTTGGTGGAGTTGGAGTCTCGCCCTTAAATAAGTATAAGACAATTCTAAAGCGTCACCTCCTCTTAATCTTTGTGTCATACCGAAATAATACCTATCATGACTTTGTAAATATCTGGATGTTTTTAATGATCCATTAGGTGTCCTGCGGAACTAACTCTGATTGGGTTCGCACTTGGCAGTTTTTAGAAAGAAGATGGCTGTCGTTTTCGATACGTCACATGTTTGCCGTTGAAGTGATGGAGCTGCACAGCTTCGTGGCAACAGTATCCCAAAAGTCCGGATTAGAGGCACTAAGCGCCAAGTATGAAAACAGTTCTTTTATGGGGTAGAATAGAAAGTTTGCCGAGAGCCCCCTTGACGGGGGGCTACCGTCGCGTCGTATCCAATGGTACGGTTGTCTCCTATCCAGTTGGAATTGTACTATTACAACGCCAACTAGAAAAGTAACTTAAAAACAGTGTTTTGCTGTGGTAAACTCGTGTGTATTTCCGTGCTGAATATCAATTTCCGGCCCGCTAGTAGTGATAACAGAGTGTTGTGACCGGCGGACTGCAAAAACATTGGTCTTGGGTTCAAACCCAAGCCATGCACCTCTGACTTTTCCGGATTGATGTGCGTATTGTGATTGATCCTTATTTCAATCATAGCGAAGGAAAATGTCTGAGACGATTCTCGACGGCATTTGAAATCCTGTCAGAGTCCCATGGGTACATAAAATCTGACACCAGGTTATCCTTTTACCACTCCGAAAAAACCTTTGTTCTTTTCAGTTCAAAACCCAAGAACATTACCGAAGTATACCTACCTCCTCTGCGATTTGGTGACCGTCGACAGTTCGCAAAAGTTGTAGAAACGGAAGACATTCTAACGAAGTATTTCGAAGACATAATATGGTTTCTCGTTGTCGAATATATTCCGTCTTCACCTTTTGATGGACAGTTCAATACGCCGTATCCAGTTCAAGGTTGGTCATTGTAGTAGGTATTATTGTGAAGTAATAAATTGTGTTTTTATTTATTACAAGCGGACCCGACGTTGTCCTGCTCCTGCCGGCTTTAAACCCGATCGCACCACCTACTACCTGGGCGAATTGTGAACCTTAACCATCCAGAGACCAAAAAAAAACCAACAAAAAAAGAATTAGTCAAAAAGTGCAGTCGTTTAGAAGTTATGCGTACATTTCGGTGATTCACTGTTTTTTATATGGAGAAAACTATGCCTGAATAAAATTATTCCACTGCAGGGCAAAGGCCTCCCTTTCCACTTCTATATTTGTGTGTTGCATGAGGAAGTAGAGGGTTAAGACAAATAAACCCATCATACTTGTCTAGTGCAACTAACTAAATGCCTAATACAGTTAGAGCTCCTTTCGTGAAAATAAAGAAAAATCATTGCATAATGCTTACGAGTAGGTACTCACACTTTCAAGGCAGCTGTTCCTTGTTAAATTCTCATTGTATTTTTTTTTCGATTTTTAAAAGTCTATTTTAATGGAAATTTTCATTTATTGGTTGTTTTTACAAAATTCTTCAATCCCTTATTCAGGAAGGTATGTTCATAATAATATTATTCTTTTGTGAGAAAAAGTTTAGGTATATAAGCGCCCGAGTACTGATGATAAATGAATTGTATTTTTTCATAATGTTTTATTTTGACCAATTTTTACGTTATTAATTGTAGTTTGTTTGCTCGGCTTATAGCCTGGGACTACAAACCGAGCAATCAGGGTTAGGTATAACAGGGAAGCTTGAGGTGCTGTTTTCCACTTGAAAAGCTTTATCCGGTTTGGGTTGCATTTAATTCGATTCCAATCAATGTTTGAATGAATAAACACAATCGAATTGCAGACTCGTGGACCTGTAGCTATTACTGTGTTGTTATAACAACGTGTTGTCCAGAGGTATTGCTGGGGAGTTGATTCCGCCACTTAATCTTCCTAATGTGTTTTTAAAAATTGCTGACCCTCAACCTAATTTATTCAAAGAGTAAAGAGTCCCTTAACGTAAACGAAAACTACATATTCTACCCATCACTGGGACAGTTTTTTTCTTCTAGAACATGCCTGGAAATTCACTGGTTTTGGGGATATTGAAGTTCAAAGTGAATTTCTTTTTTCGTATTTTTTGAAAATCTTATTCTTAAATCGTAAACTTTCTTCCGAATAAACATTATCAAATTATAGATTTTCCAAAATGATTACGCATTCAAGTTACAAGAATGCAATAGATACTCAAGCGGGCGGGTCGGGTCAGTGACCAAGCGCCAGTAGCCGCGGCCGGCCGTACGCTCAGCTGATCTTTTCGCTTTTCATTGTGCGCAATAATAAACATCTCTTTTTTTAGACAGGGAAAAAATGTATTTTCCCAGCAATATTTTTAGGTTAAAGTAACTTAATTAAGTATATAGAATCTGTAATTGTGTAGTTATCGGCTATGTGATCAGTCTTTTTACACCCTGTATACATAGGTACATCACGCCCGAAGGGTTAGGTGAAAGTGTAGCTGTAGTATAGGTACACCCGAATTTCGCCAGTTATATTTAGGGTCCGTGTAGGGCTAGCTATCAATCAGGCACAAATTCCGTCTCCGGGCTGATAATGAGAAGTTCCATATGGAAAAACTCTATATCACAGCTGGGGATTCGATCTAACCCGGGTCTCATGTTCAGCAGTAGCGTTGGTTTGACGAGGCAGTCACTTGATTGGTACAATATTACAGACGTAAGACATCAAGACGCAGTACTTTATAAAGTACAAGATGTGATATTGAATCACCAAGAAATTAAAGAAGAAAAAGGAAAAATTAAAAAAGTTAGCCGTCTCAATGTAAAAACTAAAGGATCAATGAGAGAAATCAGGAGACAGTCTATTAATGAAGAGGTGAAATACGCAATCGAGTTATCCGGTGATTGGATCTTAGCTGGTAGTATCTTTGCATTACTATAGTAGATGCTCTATAGATGGAAAAACACAGAAAATAGGTGCCGGTAATACCCTTTAACTGCGGTTAGTGCGATTTCTGTAAAGCAAACAATGTCCTTCTCATATTTCGAATTAATTTGTTAGACAAGTCCTAAAGGACTATGCGTCCAAAAATTACTTTTTCTTGTAAAATTGCTTAACTTCATAATTTTAGGGGTTCAAATGAATATACTGACTTTTAGGGATACATAACCATATTGTAAGTGTTACAATGATTGAAATTTAGGGTTTTGTGCTCGAATGGAACCCTAACTAACTAACTATAGAGAAATAAGCGAAAAGCCTCCGCAGGCCTTTCGCTTATTTCTCAGCGGGCTATATCACAAAAAAAGCATGCAAAGTGAATTTCTTTAAATATTGGTTTGTTTATTTCCGTAGAATAAATTATTTAAGTATTATCAGTGATTTAACTTTTAATTTATTTATTTTAGGAATTGGAAGAGTCATACCGTTTGTAACAACAGGCGTTCGCCCTACAGGCCTTGGAGAAGTGATAGCGTTGATTAGCAGCGCAAATCTGCCGGCGCAAGACGACTTCTCAGTTTTCTTTGTAAATGTCGGCAATCTTACAGATGTGCCAATAAAACAGTTGCAGCAAAATAGGTAATTTTATCGTGTCAAACATTTTTTGTAGTAGTTCATGTTTGTGCTGACAAGTTTCATATTGCAGAGATTCAATAGCCTATGCTATATGTTTTCTAGTGCAAAAGTTTGTGTAAAACTGTTAACATGGACTGGTTCAATCCGAGTTTGTTTGAAAGTAATTATTTATGAATTGATTTTAATATCACTATCAGTGTAGTAGTATCTATCTATGGCTTTAAAACATCGAATTTTTGGTCATAGGCACCGGCAGAATTATTATAGGAATGCCGAATGCGTCTTTATCTACACATAGTTGATCTCGAACAAGAACGTACTTATAAGTTATTTTAGTGAAATCAGTAAATTTAAAACAATAAAATAGAAGACGCATAGTTAACGCAAGTGAAGCCGGGTAGAGCTCCTTAGAGACCAGTCGTGCACCGAAAACTTTAGCCCCGCCACGGAAAGTTTTGGTTATTTTATGACCATTCATACAGAAAACGAAGTTACTTTGTCGACTTATAATGCAGACAAGCGTCCGAAAGACAAGTCTCATAATATATTATTTTTATTTAAAATTAAGCAGCTAGCGAAGCGTACATGTAAAATGCAGCAACCAACATTGAAAGGAAATGGTTTCCTGCCGGCCATCCATAAAGAAATTGAAGTAACTTGGTAGAATAAAAAAGTGGGTGATGTAAGCTCGAAAAATTGAGAACCGTGCCTGATATATACTTACCTACGTTTTAAATTATAACAGGTGCAATTGTAATAACTGGAAACCTTTCAAGGGATCATTGTAGTTTACCTCGTTTAGATGAGTTGGTAGTTTAATGTTGACTACTTAGATTTATCGTGTGAATCGTTATCTTTCTTGAGTGCACTCTTTCTAAATGACTAAACCTGGTGTCAGAGTTTTTATGCCCCACTTTTAACTTCTTATATGTGGGTCTCTAACTTGGTCTTACATGCCGTCATGATATATCTCTCAAGCCTGCCAGTTTTATCAAGAGTCACGATGTTTTACTTCTTTATTATACTAAAAAGAGAAATTTGTTACAGATTTACACACATTTATACCAAATGGAGGATCAGTGAAGATGAACAAAGTTCAAAGCAGCAACCCATACAAATTAATCATTCCAAAACCGCGGTTAATTTCAATGATCACCATTCGGTACCACTGCCGAGTGCTGCGGCATCGGATGTTATGGTTACATTCCAAGATGTTCCATTTCAACTAGAGGTTAGTGATTTACCAGTAAGAAATTTTTTGCCTCTAAGTTAAAATAAGTTTAAAATCGCCTATCCGGGGAAAAGCCCATTACACTAAAGTCGTAGAGTAACACGCTGGTATAGAATGTCTAGCCTATGGTTACCGGCGAATCCTACTTCAGCATCGTCAAATGATTATGAATTTCGAAATATGCTTTTAGCTGACAACTGCTGATCACAATCATACTTTACATTTAACTTGGTCATCATCTGCCTAGCCTTTGCCTAACTCTGTTGGGGTCAGTTTCCAGCTTAACCAGATGCAGTTAGTGTTTAACATAGAGCAACTGCCTATCTGACTTTTACAACCTGTATGTGATTCAATACAAACACAATACAATTAAACTACCCGTAACGCCAGTCAAAGGTCTACACGTGGTACCGCCTGTATTAGCATTATTTATTTTACATTTCCTGACTAATATAATATCACTTTCTGCATAAGTTTACGTTTTGTTTATGATTGTAGCTCCGTGGAATTAGAATACCTCCAACGGTAACTAAGAAGTCGTTATTTTTTGGTTATGACATAACTGACTATGGTAAAGGTGTGCCACCTTTGGTACCTAATCAAGATGTAGATATTCTGATCGCAGTGACAAGGATTGATGCAAGAGCACTGACCAAAATGAATGGATCTGTCAAAGGAGAATTTCCGTTATATCCCCCCCAAACATCTGTGGTGTCATTGGAACGTGAAGAAATTTGTACGAACGATGTAAATGCAATAAGAGCGAAAGTAAAACCCGACATAATTATATCACCAGGTGTCATTCTAGAGGCACAAATGACGATAGAAGTATCTTTGGGTATCGTTGGGTTCAAAACTGAGTCAGAAACTGAAAGATATTCTAGATTATATTGTCTTAGTAGTGATCATGTCGCTGTGATGGCACTATTACGTGAAATAACGGAAATAAACCAGTCAGTCATGGAAACAGAGCATAGAACAAGTTTGTTGACAGGATTTGTATTAGACACAGGGGACACAGTGATGCTATACTTGGAAGGCCCAAAGGAGGGACATATTTTGCGAGTCTGGGAACGGACAGAAGATTTTTATCCCACAGTGAAACCAGTATTCTCCACATCCGCTAAGTATGGTTGCCGAATGTATCCCGGTAAATATAAATAATCTTGTTTTGTAAGGATTTCGTCGTCATACGATTTATCTGTTTTTTAAACTTCAGAATTGCTGCAGGCTGCAATGCCTTTCAATATTATGAAGATGTTCGTGCCGCTATCTGTGTTGTTAGGTTTGACACCAATTTACGTACGCCCAGCATTACCGCTACCTGCTCGTTCTGTAAGTAATTTCTCAGCAGCCTTGCCTTTTAGCCTGCCAGAGGTGTGTATATGTTACGGTAACTGTGATTAATTGTAATATGTTCATAATTATTCATAATTATTAATAACTATTTATATTCACATTTAACAAATCATGAGGAAAAAGGATTATGAATATAAAATTGAAATTTACAAGTTTTTTAATTTGTTATTAATATTTCAGTACCCTCTTCGGTAAAAGTAATACAGTTCATAAACAAACTTCGCAATTTTAATTTTTAATGCAGATTTTACGGAGTCTTTGCCATCACCTCGGTCGCTCGATCGAAACGAATGACGCTTGCTTGATATTGAGATTACATTCAAAATCATTAGTAAATGTGTTTTTTTTTTCAATTTTACTATTGACAGATGAAAAAACAGGAATTAATCACACTCACCGTAACATATATTATAGATGCACACAACATTTCTTTCTCGATATTTTTGCAGGCAGTGCTCAAGTTAGGCCGCTTGGTGGCGAGTAAGATCAAAAGCGCTTCATGTTGCGGTGCGATGCCAACGGCTACGGAACTCAAGAGTTTCAGACTAGAGCTCTGCGTAGCACCTCGTCCTCCACCCGTATTCGGTTCAGAAATACCCAAAAAATTATCAGGTTTGGGAAAGATTCATCAGTCCAATAGGTATTTGCCATAAAATTTAATAAAATCAATAATACGTCGTCGTAATAATAATATCGTCTTCAACACAAGTCATACATCGTTTCTTTTGTATCCATCACGTTTGTAGCTGTGCATATTTTTTTTGGTGAATAGGTGAATACAGGTCGAAAAACACGGGATTCTATTACATATAATAAAATAGTCAATGTATTTCGAACAGTAATTTACCAAAGACATTCTATACTTACTATAAACGGGACATCACGAACAAAATTTTCATCTATGTAATTTTTTTAGTACGCCCCGCTGCCGCTCCAATATTCATATATTATTCTAGATGGCGTTACTGAGACATGGGATCAAAGTTTTTCTATGACATTTCCTCGCATGGCACCTATAGAGTATTTTAAATCTCTTTGAATTTTACAAAAACATAAGTATATCGATATTGCCGCGCAAGGGCGTCTCTCGGGTTGTTGGTCGGCTCACTCGGGTAAACAATCAACATGTCATAATCTGTCAGTCAGCAATCGGCCGCACGCTGTAAATCGAATCGCTTGGAGTCGGTTAAAAATTGTCACCCTTATGTCCAAACTTTGTTAAGCATATGTACAATTTTAAAAGAGTAAGCATGGAGTTTATTGATCTTTAGTCTCCAATCCAAATTACTTTTTGGAACACAATAAACTACTTTTTCTCATTTTTTGTAAAAACGTTCAATTATTATTTGACTTTGCTCAATGTATTATTTTCTGGCATAAGAAAGGAAGGTAATTATTATTTAAAAAGCAATAATAAAATTATTGGATTTACAGTACTTTCCTGGGATCAACTAAAATCTGCTAACACAAAGATCAATTGGGGCCCGAAAGAACATGAGTAGAAGTTTTGCTAAAGTGTCTTCTTTATTTTTATGTTTATACTTTCTTAATTTTAATTTGTTAATGTTATGTTTGTTAATGTTTGTTCTTTCGATACTAGCCTTTATTTACTATTGTAAGAAGAAGAAGTTGTTCTATTTTTAGTGAAATAAACATTGTTTTATTTTTCTTTACATCTATTTTATCGCTCTGTTACCAACTACGTTTACTCTTTTGCATACAGATTAAAATTAAACCTATCAATATCGTCGCCAAAAACTGGGTCTAGAGATATAGACGAAGGGGCCGACTTTTATTAGTTTTTTTCTAATTTTGTTTTTTACTTAAAACTGTAAATAGCATGAGAAAATTTAAATTGTCAGTTATCTTAATGAAATAATTCGAGGTGAGACCAGTTTATCCGTCACACAAGGTATCGACCCTATCAAAAAGGATCTATTTTGTTTAACTCGCAATGTACTAAATTTTAGCCTTAGTTTATTTTAGTTTTAGGCCTTAGTTTTTTGGGGGGGGGGGGGGGGGGAGGGTGGAAAATTTTCATGGAGTCTGTCAGACTCTTAAGCGCAGGCCACACCGCCAGCTAGCGGGCGGGCGGGCTAGGCGGGTGAACATCGTTTCACCTCTTTACATACTTAGTCGGTAGCTCGCGGTGTGAACCGAAGTATGGAAAGAGGTTAAACGATGCTGGCGGTGTGGCCTGCGCTTTACTGACTAAAAACCACCCCGTATTACACCTGGGCCGGGGGTCAAGGGAACTAAAGATATATTTATTTTTATTATTTTATTTATATTGCCATCTGTTAGAAAATTATGGAATTTATTATGGGCAACATTATATTTTGAAAAAAAATAATGAGGTGAATTATAATATTCGAGATGAAATCTATCCTCATCACGGATATCCTAACACACACACACACACACAAACATCTTGATTCGAGATTCTAATGCATATTTGAAGATATTTTTTTTTGACACATTGGAGTAACTTGATGTGCTGGGGTCTGTACGTCAGACAGACAATCTCCAAAGATCTTCATCTATTTGTGTGGTCACTTACTAAGTGTTAGAGTTTTTATGCCAACCATGGAACTCTGACTTGGATTTACATGCCGTCGTCGAAAATAATTAAACTAAACTCATTTGAATCCAAAAAGTTAGAGACAGGAGTGCTACTGCACACTTGAATATTGGCACTGGAATTTTTTGCTACCGATACTATATACTCACAGATTTGAAAGCAAGGAGGCAAGATATGCCTCGTTAGATTTTTTTTCTCTAAATTAGGTTGAGCAAAGTTTTTGACAAGCCTTTCAGATTTGCAATCAAACACGTCAATGTCAAAACTGTAACATATTTTTTTATTCAAATCCAAACGCTAAAAAATCGTGTTTTTACGACAAGCAGCTACTTACACAAATTCTAATGACAAGACATTCGGAAATAAAAGGAGAACCAGGTGTCGTCGTATCGAAACTCTGCCCAAGTGCCTTCACGCTTACTTTTTTGATAGAAGCAGTTGGAATCGATGTCTGGCACGATTGCAACGAGGGATGGGTTGCCATCGAGCATCCAGCTCAAGGAGTCAAACTATCTTATCAGCTATATCCAGGATATAATTTTGCTCTTGAAGTAGTAATATGGCCACATATTGCGAAGGTGATGATGAATTGAATATCCTATTTAATCTCCAGCGTTTGATAGACCATCATCACCAAAGTATACACCAACATGTATTTAGCAAAATTTTGGTGTCTTTTCCATAAACGCTATTAATGAAATGTTGAAGTTGATTTTAATAGGCACTTTAAATATTTTTTTGGCCTCTTACTGAATGCCAGCTTTTTTTCAAATAGGGGTTTAAAATACAGATTTTTCTGATAAAATAAAAAAAGAGATGAGTTGCATTTAATTTTGTAAATATTTCTTAACTGAACTATGAAATATTCAGGTCACACATAATAAATCAAACATGAAATAGCTGTCATAGTGTGATATGAAATTGTTATTAAATTTATTTTATAGATAAAAAAGCTAAAAGCTTTTAAGAAGCCCTTGGCAGAGAAAAGTCGAGAGAAAGTAGGGAGGAGGCCTTTGCCCTGCAGTGGGACAATATAGGCTACTAATATTATATAAATTTTCACAATTCTTCAGGTGTATTGTGGATCTAACTACGGTTGGGTTCGTACTTGGCAGTTTCTAGAGAGAAGATGGCTGGCGTTCTCTATAAGTCACGCGTTTCCTGTAAAAGTGTCAGATTTTCGGAATTTTGTGGTAACGTTGACCCCAAATTTGGGAGTTGCTGCACTTAGCGCCAGGTATTAAAATGTTTTCTTTATTTTTGTAGAAAAAACAAACATTACGAATAGCTACTATTCAGAAAGTAACTATTGCCGTCTAATAACTGCCGCTCAAGTACCTTGGGTGGACATGAGTTATAAGCACCTCAAACTGTTATTCTCTATATTTGACCGTACGATTAGAGCTGCTGCAGGATGCACTGTCTGAGTCTGGCTGTTCGTGTATTGTTGTATAAATATTTGTAAACGCATCCGACAATAGAAATTCCTAGCGTAAGGCAATGTTTTCTTAGAGATTAAAGAGATTTAAACAATTTTAATAGGTGCTTTTCGGTGGGGTGGACTGATAAACATTTGACCAATGATTTTTGTAATTTTCACTTAGTTCCAAAATCGACTACCCAAGCGAAGTGTACCTGCCTCCTTTGCGATTTGGCGTACGTCGACAGTTCGCAAAAGTTGTAGAGGCGGAGCTTTCTTTGAATAAGTATATTCAAGATATGATATGGTGTCTCGTTGTTAATTATATTCCGGCCTCAGTTATAGATGCACCGTTCGACACGCCTTATCCAGTGCAAGGTAAATCATTGTAATTTTACATTATTGTAAACTAATGAATACGTTTTTTCGTGTAGTTGTATGACCTCTATTCATCCGTCTAGCCTTTCTCCAACTAAGTTAGGGCAGCTTCCAGTCTAACTGGATGGCTTCCAGGCCATCTGACCTTCCAAACCCAGTGACTAGGTAACACGATAACTATTGGGTAAATGGAGTATTCCCGTTCGTCCCACCGACTTCGTCCCCGTCGTGGGACGAAAGGGAATTTACAAAAATAATATTAAATGTATTCCCGATCGTCTCATTCAGGATTTTTTAGGGACGAATGGGAATATGTTCTTAGATTAGTGGCATTCCTCCCACTAAATAATTTTTTGCTCAAAATGTTGAATCGTTGTTTCGTAGTTTACTTTCAAATTTGTAGTGATATTACATGGTTTTGGTGGGATGTCATTAATTAATTAATTATTTTCGGGACCAGGAGGACTAAAAAAATAATTAATAAATTATTCCCGCTCGCCCCGTCAACAAAGTTAGTAGGACAATCGGGAAAAAAAATATGAATTCCCGTTCGTCCCACGACGGGGACGAAGTCGGTGGGTCGAACGGGAATACTCCGGGTAAACTGGTTCTAACTACTCGTAACACCCGTTAAAGATATAAAAATGATAGGCAGGATCCAAAGGCGTAATGTGCTATCCGAGGCAACCGACACTGCTGTCATTTTTTAGCCACAAACCCCTCTAAATGACCTTGAGGTTCGATTTTTGTATTTGAAGAATGTAATAAATTAATTTCAACTATAATACACACACACTACACACACACTAGTAAAGTCGACCGTAGATTTGAGACCAGCAGTTAGTTTAGTAATTAGAACGTGGTCTAAAGTTTTCCTGGATTAGATCCCATATTATTTTACACTATTAGATATACGGCATCAAGATGCAGCGCTTTTCCAAGTGCAAGATGTGATCTTAAATGGCCGAAATGAAGTGAAGGAACAAGAAGAAAAAGAAAATATAGAAGAGGACAAGACAAAAATGAAAACAGGAAGAAAGTCCAACATTAAAGAAGTGATTAAAAAGCCTGCTGTTGAGAAATACGAAATTTATTTGTCCGGTGACAGGATCTTAGCAGGTAAAACTTTTTACAATGCTGTAGTGCCTGCTGCGTAAAAATTAAACTCCAAAAACCGTGACCGTCAAAAAGAAGGGACCAAGTCGCGGATGTCTGTCATACATATACCTAAACTCGTTTATAGCGATTTTGACGGTCACGAAAAACTAGAGTAAAATACAATTAACGTTATTACTGACGAAGTTTAAGATCTCGAATCAATTTGTGGTTAGAAAAGTTGGTTAAAAATTTGATTTGCTGGTACACTATACCAAAAAATCATTCATCTCACTATGAGTGTGTATAAGTGAGTGGCTTTTAAAGAACCAACCAGTTATATTGGACTGATGTCATTCTTGAATTCAATTGAAAATAGACCGTGAATTCGATTTAACATAAGTAGGCATTGTGAATTCTGCAGATTGAAATACATATAAGTGCGATT
The DNA here is from genome assembly GCA_921972225.1 of Euplexia lucipara. Lineage (NCBI taxonomy): Eukaryota > Metazoa > Arthropoda > Insecta > Lepidoptera > Noctuidae > Euplexia > Euplexia lucipara. Next base: position 12,602,754 of record OV179154.1, read on the forward strand.
TCCTAAAGTTTTTACGTCATCGTCATCACCAAGGAAGTGATCTAATAAAATACTTTACTGACGTAATTCTAGGAATTGGACGAGTAACACCATTTGTAACAACAGGCAACCGCCCCACTGAATCTGGAGAAGTGATAGCATTAATTGGCAGCGTAAATTTGCCAGCGCAAAACGATTTACCAGTTTTCTTTGTAAACGTTTGCAACCTTACTGATATTCCAATGGAACATTTGCTGCGGAATAGGTAAGTTTCTCAACTATCTCGTGCTGGTTATAACAAGGTAAATGTTAGATAGGGTGGTGTAGTTTACTTCATTAAGAAGAGGTGATTTTGATACCTAATTCAATGATGAGTACTTGGATTTATAGCGTGAATATCTTTGATGCACCTCATAGAGAAGTTTGTTACAGATTTACACACATTTATACAAAATGGAGGATCAGTGAAGAAGAACGAAGTTCAGAGCAGCAACCCATACAAACTAAACGTCCCAAAACAGAGGTCAATTTCAATGATCATCATTCAGTACCACTACCGAGTGCTGTGGCATCAGATGTAATGGCAAAGTTCCTGGATGTTCCTTTTCAAGTAGAGGTAATAGATTTATTTATGACTAGCTTTTGCCCGCGGCTTCGCCCGCGTGGATGTCGAACTTCCGCCCCCTATGTTTTTCCATTAAGGGTTGAATTTCCAAAAATCGTGTTTTAGTGGATACTTATTCTTAACTAAGAAGTCCCCTTCAAGTTTCATGTCTCTAATACCAGCGGTTTGGGCTGTGCGTTGTATATAAACGTAATCATTTTAGCATAATACTTCCAGATAGACTACTTTCAAAGTTGATCCTTCCAGTATGTATGCGAAGGGTGGGCGTTTTGTCTTATATAATTTTTTGACGTTCAAAAAGTGCTGATCCTCAGCCTAATTTGAATAAATGACTTTTGATTTTGATTTTTTAAAGATTTCTGGAACTACTGACCCGGGAAAGAGCGCCGTGCAACTGACCATGTGTAAAACAACTGAGACTAAGATCAACCTACCCAGGCGTATTGATTACAACCGTACCAAGTCAATCCCAATCCCTATAATAGTTATTGAACTATGCGTGCACAAACAGACAGACAGACAGACAAAACATTTACTGATTGCATTTTTGGGCATCAGTATCGATCACCAATCATCCTCCAATATTATTTTTGAATATATATTCAATGTACATAATTACCTTCGTTGTGTGTGATAGTCCATTGAACTGTATGGCGAGAGATATTGTATCTTAAAATAAAATATTATAATGTCTTAGCCGTGTGCAGCGCCCCTTGGTGAACTCCAATGCGGGTGACGTAACCTACGACAAACTTATTATTTGCGGTTGGTACAGTAGTCGGGTCTAGGGGTCGAACCGCAAAATTAAGTTTGTTTTTTATTGTATATACTTTTCCGGGATAAAAAGTACCCAGTGTTGTGCCCAGGATACTAAAGAATAAGTATACCAAGTTTCATCGTAATCGAACCGGTAGTTTTTGCGTGATACCTGAACATACAGACAGACAGACAGACAGACAGACAGACAGACAGACAAACATTTTTTTAATCATATTTTTGGGTTCGCTGTCGTTCTAGTAACACCTCCTGCTATTTATTTTTTTGATATTTTCAATGTACAGAAATTTTATTTCTACAGATTTATTATAAGTATAGAATAGATATAGATAACCCTTAATCTTTGCCGATTATTGGCAAGTTATCAACACATTTCTGCTGATCATATGCAGTGACAGACAGGCCCTCCGATCGAGAAAAGCTTGAAGTGCCTTTTGCGAAGTTGACTTATACCGATTGCATTATACATATAATATTATTGAAATTTGAAAAAAATATATAATGAAATTTGTCTGTATGCTTTTGTTATGTTGTGTTTCGTTGTAGCTCCGTGGAATCAGGATACCTCCACCGGCAATAATAAAGTCGCAATTATTTGGTTACGACAAAGCTGATTATGACATAGGCGTGCCACCTCCAACACCTAATCAAAATGTAGATATTCTGATCGCAGAAACAAGGATTGATGCAAAAGAATTAACTAAAATTAATGGTTTTGTCAAAGGAGAGTTTCCATTATATCCGCCTGAAATATTTGTGGTGTCTCTGGAACGCGATGGTATTTGCACTAACGATATCAATGCAGTAAGATCGAAATTAAAGCCTGACTTAATTATTCCACCAAACGTCATTCTAGAGGCACAAATGACGATAGAGGTATCTTTGGGGATCGTTGGGTGTAAACCTAAATCGAACTCTAAAAGATATTCTAGATTATATTGTCTTATAAGTGATCATGTGGCTGTAATGGCACTATTACGAGAAATAACGGAGATAAACAAGCCAATTATGCAAACAGAGAGTAAAACGGGTTTGTTGACAGGATTTGTATTAGACACAGGAGACACAGTGTTGTTTTTTGTGGAAGGCCCAAAGGACGGACAGATTTTGCGAGTTTGGGAACGGACTGGTGACTTTTATCCTAATGTGAAGCCTGTTTTCTCGACATCCGCTAAGTATTATTGCCGATTGTATCCAGGTAAATGAAAATTATCTTGGTTTATTTATTTCATTTGTGTGTTCACGTAAATAATTTCATTTTCTACTTCAGAATTGCTACAGGCTGCAATGCCTTTCAATATCATGAAGATGTTCGTACCGCTGTCTGTGTTGTTAGGTTTATCACCTATATACGCACGTCCAGCATTACCATTTCCCGCTCGTTCTGTAAGTTATATGTCAGCAGCCTTACCTCGATTGCCAAATAATTATATGTATAAACTTTTATAGTAATATTATAAAGAGGTAAAGTTTGCGTGTTTGTTACGTTGTAAGGATTAATTTCTGGATAAACTAACCGATTTTGAAAATTATTTTACTAATAGTAAGCCACATTATTTTCAAAATTAAGAGTGGCAGAGGGGTTTTATACAACGAAATGCACGCGCACAAAGTCGCACGTGAAGTGCTAGTTTACTATTGATGCAAACATTACTTTACTGTTTTTTTTGCAGGCGGTGCTCAAGATAGGTCGTTTGGTAGCAAGTAAGATCAAAAGCGCTCCATGTTGCGGTGCGATGCCAACGGCTTCTGAATTCAAGAGTTTTAGACTAGAACTTTGCGTTGCACCTCTGCCTCCACCCACTTACGTCCCAAAAACACCCCGCATATTATCAGGTTTGTAAAATCGTTTCCATCTTCATGTCCTTAACTCAATCAACTTGAGATCGGTGCAACACGTTTTCTGCTTTAAAATAATTATCTTTATTATTTGTGTTCACAGAAGTCACCTGTTTTAAATAATTTCATCTTCCACTCAGTTCCTTTTTTTCACTACAAAATTGTGTGTTTATTTATTTGGCTCACCAACAGTAGAATACACCCATACAAAGATATGATACATACATCCAATGCATTTATAGACTAGTGTTCCAATTTCTTACAGGTAACCACATAATGCATTACCCAGTTGTTGAATAAACATTACATTTATTGTGACCTAAAATTAAAATTTACGTTGCATACTTTGCTCCACGAGTCTAAATTTTGAAGACATAAAAGGGCTTTCGCTAAAAAAGGTCAAGGAGACTTGTAATTATTGTAACTTAGTAGTTTGTTACATTTTGGTATTCTAATTAATATCTGAGTCTTTGCAGGATGTCTAGAGTCTAAAGTATAAATTGGTTTAAAATATCTGCCCTAAACGAAGAAGGTTCATTAACCTTAGACCAGACCATTTAGAACAGACACAGACGGTAGTTTGTAGGCGTTTTATTTATATTTTAAAATTGTATTCTAATTTGTAATAGATTCCTGGGAACAGCAAAAGGCTTCCAGTGCCAGAAAGATAAAATTGAAAACAGAAAATACCTAAGAGTATTAGAGTGTCTTCAATATTGGTAGGTTTTTATAGTTTTAATTTGCCTTAACTTAATATTAGAGTATTATTATCATTTTATATTATACTATGTTATACGAATACCTACTTTTTTATATACGAAATAAAAAAATCCACGTTTAGATCCTCACGTTCTTTTTTCTAGTTTTACAATATAGTTACGATACTTACTGTAAATTGTCTTTAAAAGTTCAAACAACGTCATTTTATTCTTGAAATCACTGCTCAGATTTGTGTTCATGGCCAGAACTACACATATGTGTTTATGGCATAATCCTTTGCATCGGCCAAAGGATGAGCTAGCCTGCAAAACTAACATTATAAACCAAAATACATTTCACAACTTTACCAGCAAACGTCACTCTGTCTCATGCAAATTCTAATTTGTGTGTCGACTCACATACGCTTCTACTTCCAAACTTATAACAAATCGCTTCAAACTTGAAATTTATTGTGTCAACAACTAAAATTAATTGTAGGAAACTGTAACTACTTAGCATTGTTAGAACCTTAGAACACGCTTAGAGCGATGTCAGACAGTTGAGATATATTTATATGTTTTTAATCTTATATACCAGTGCTTGACTGCAATCTCACCTGATAGTAAGCAGTGATGCAATCAGTGATGGTGAAGCGCACTAGTTTATTAAGAGCCTTTTCTACTCTAGCCTTGAAGACAACCAAATCATAAACGGACGGAAAGACCGCAGCAGGCAAGTTGTTCCAGTCCTTCGATGTACCTACGGTATAAACGACGTGGCGAAACGCTTTGTCCGAATCGTACAGGTGCCAAAAAAGTAAGGTTGGACACTCGCCGTTGTTATCCGATGGTAGAAAGGTGATGGCGGAATCAAGTCATGTGATTCCCGTGCACGCTCCCCAAAATGTATCATATGGAATACCGAAAGGCTAGCTACTCTACGCCTGTGCTCAAGGCTTTGCAGATTAGTTCTAACCAATATGCTAGAGAATGTCTGGGTATACCTACGCTAGCATATTATAAACGTGGTGAAGGCGAGGCAAGTAAAAGCGAGGCTGTTTTTGGTTTGCGGGATGCTTTTTGTGAATATATGACGCGTTCACCGCAGTTTAATAGTCCTGTAAATCACTCTCGTTTTTTTCAAGGGGGTAACTTGCTACGCATATGCGGTGGCCTTGCCTCACACATGTGGTGAACTGGTGACCTTGTTAAGGATGGCCAGTGACCTTGCTACAAATACTTGGAGAACTTACTTATGCACATGCATATCTCCATTGATAAATGTTATTTTTTTCCATGAAAAAAATAAAACTTTTACACGTCAAACAAGTAAACATTTTTTCAAACTAGATGGTTTCGGTTTACTATTTGATTATTTAGTAAGAGAAGAAATACCGCAATAAACTCATTTAAAGTCCAGACAGTATTTTGGTAAGATCGATCGTAAGAGGCCAATCCAGATTAATGTATGAGATGTTTTTTGAGGATTGACACTTTAAGTGGACCTGTCCAGTCAGTGCACAGATTTGTCAGTAATCCAGAGCTCAATTTAGACCTTAGCCCTGCACGACTGCATGACGAATTTAAAGGATTCATTCGTAGATTGGAGCCGAGGGAATAATCTTACTTTATAGACTTGGCCGAGACAAGAGAACAAGAGGTTCAAAGACTCGATAAACAATACCAAAGAAATCACATTTAGGCAGGCAAGATTGAGGGATCGCTTCAGAAATAATTGTACTCGTAAATTGCCAGTGAGGCAGTCCTCTATGAAACATTATTTCGCTACAATACCTACAAGTATTAAAGGTAGTTTAAACTTTGTAGTTTACGCGGCTTGTTGGCTCCTGAGTCAGGTAAGGAGCTTACTAAAGCGTAGGTTTGGGTTTCTGTGTTAACACTTTGTGATAGGTTAGCGGAATTGACGTGATTGGAGTTTAAAGGTGTTCAGTAATGTTGTTGGCTTCATTATTGGTTAGAGGGCGCTGAACTGCTTAAGTTTAGTCTTTTTTTTTGTCTGTTTAAGTCAGAGATTTAAAATACTATAGAGCGGGCATGTCAAGGAAATGTCATAGAAAAACTTTTATCCCAATGTCTCAGTAACGCCATCTTGAATAATATATGAATATTGGAGCTGGCGGAGCGTACTACAAAAACTCATAGACCTGTATCCACTAGGACACACGTTTTGGATGAAAATTTTGTCCCGTAATAGTAAATATTGAATGTCTTTGGTTTAAGTATAGCTCCACTATTGTAATGTTAGCTACATTGCCAAATCTGTAAGGTACGAATGTTACTTAATCTACAAAATGAAGAGAACACGTCATTGTTGGCAAAAAAAAATGGAATAAGTAGGTAAGCTTCCCGGGCATTGTGCGAATAATAAATCTGTGTGTCATAAAAATGAAAGGGAGATAGCAATAAAATCTGTCATCTTAAGTAATTCCGTCGTGTTTTAGGCTTATCTGTTAACGACGACAGAAATCTTCGCCTCCGTGAAATTGGTAAGATGGTAAAGTAAAATTTATCGCGCCGCTCGCGCTTGTCACTGCAATAACCTTTTCTTGTTACCTAATTAAAGCTGCCTTTTTTTTTTGTCGTAAACATAGCTTTGTAAAGGTTGCCTGATGAGTTATTTTGTTGTTAATTATTTATTTTGTTATTGTTATTTATGTATTGTTACATTCGTCATCTTTGTTTAGATAGTGACTAATACGTGTCAAAGTTTTTACGCCTCTCATGGGCCTCTGAGTTGGCTTCATGATTATGTCGTCGAGAAATGTCTCTTAGGCACGTTTTTTAACCGTTTTTGAATCAAGTAGTAATTGTACAATACCCATTTGAATCCGTAGCGTTGGAAGGCCTCCCACAAGGTGGACCGACGGTTTGATGAGGGTCGTGAGAATCCGATGGATGCGAGACGCACAGGACCGGTCGTTGTGGCTTACACTTAGGAGGAGACCTATGTCCAGCAGTGGACGTCTTTCGGCTAAAATGATGATAACATCAATCCGAAGTGTTAGAGGTTGAAGAGTTATCAGTCCGCCGGTCACACCACTGGGCTTACACGGCTTGTTCACACATTTATGTTGTTACATAAATGTTGTGTGTAAAATACACATTGTTGTGTTAAGTCATAAATAATAGTGTCGGTTTAATACTTTTCCCTGTATCCTTATTAAAATCAAATAAACCTAATGGTCGAAAAGGACTATTTTAATAAGGATACAACGTTGTAAACTTCTTTCTTTTTTTTTCGTATACGAAACTACAAAACTCTAATAGTTAATATTGCCACATTGTAAATATCGCACAAACATAATCTGCAACTCTAGCCAGTATAAAAAGTGCTCTTAACATTTCTACAATGAAAAAGAGTCGCCATGAAATATGTATAAATGGAAATGCATTATTCATTTGGATCTTTTCCAGTGGACATAAAACATTGAGTCTTTTATTACTGCTGCTAACATGTCAGTTAAAAGTCGTGTCTCATCTTAAATATGATGCTGAATTTTATGAATCTTGAGTGTTTTTTTTGTGAATTTCTAAGGTTATACTCGGTAGGTCCCATTTTTTCTTTGGAACATGACGTAATAGAACAAATTGAGAAAATATTGTCCCTCTTTGTACTATAGAACAGCTTGTACTTTTTGTCTCAAATTGTTCCATAGAACAAACTATTTTATTATAATGCTTTTATTTTTCAAAATAAAAATATTATGTAGCGAGTAAGTAGTTTCATTTTTTTGATAGTGAACTGTACCTTGTATTAACGTCAGTGATTAATGTCATTCACGTCTTATATATCTCATCATGGAAGAATTTGGGAAAAGCGATTTCCATTTAGTTCTGTACATTCACAGACAAATAAAAACAGGAGCAAAAGCTAGTATGTAGCTCTATAGTACAAATAGGGACAATGTTTTCTCAATTTCTATTACGTCATGTTCCATAGAACAAATGGGACCTACCGGTTATACTGACATTCTATGCGATTTTAGCTTCAATGATAGTAAAGGGATGGAATCCCCTTTACTATCATTGAAGCTAAAATCGCATGACGCATTCAAAGTAGATGGAGTATTCAAGTAAAAGTCAAAGATTTAGGTTGGAAAGAATTGGACTTAGTTTTTTTTATTATTTAAAAAAAAAAAATTCGTTCGATCTGTACTTGTCTCGGTTCGGTGAATCGTATTAAGGGCGAGACTCCACCAAAGCGGAGACGAGCAGAGATGTATCTTACAACCAATCAGCTTGCGTCATTTTGACCACTCACCGCTTAGCTTCAGCGCAATAAAATATCCTATTGGTTAATTACGAGACATCTCCTCTCGTCTCCGCTTTGGTCGAGTCTCGCCCATACTCGGTTCCAGCAAGTCAATTCAATAAAAGTAAACTGTCAATGCCTAGCATTAGTATGAAATGACAACTCAATTAGCTTTTACTTCACCTACATTTTCAAGGGTGATTTTTATTTTACAGAATAGCACTGCAGTTGTCATCACGTTTACCTACTGTCTATAACAAGTACATCGTTTAAAGAATTTCGTGTTATTTATTTACTCATCATTAGTTTTTTTGGGTGTTTAAACTTTAGTGCTATTTATTGAGCATTTCATTGTATAGATTCTTTGTACAGTTCTTCAAACGCATCAAACAGATGTGGTGCTGGGGAGTTTGTTCCGCCACTTCTTCTTCCCGGCAAAAACACTAGGAAGTGGCGAAGGGTGAGCCGTTTTTGAGGGACTGTCTTTATGTATTTTTTTTTGACGTTCAAAAAGTGCTGATTCTCAGCCTCGTTTGAATAAAGACTTTTGATTTTGATTTTTAATTAGAATATGATACTATAAGTTTGTAACACTAATATCGTGTGGTATTAGAAGAAGGTTTTGAACTATTCTTTAAAACTTTTGTTTAGCGACTTAGTCCTTAAAATTTCATAAATATTAAACGGAACACCCTAAAGTATTCCGTGAATTAGCCGGAGGGTCGTAATGTAACAAAGTTGGTGAGAATGTAGTTGACAACAATACAGAATCACTTATTCATCATAACATACTAGGCACTCCGGACGATAATCGTTGCTTTGAACAAAGTGAGTTGCTGTTAAAACTTCAGTGTTGCCTTGCCAGTAACTTAATACAACATTTTGCACACCTAAGCGGAATAAAGTTAATAATTATACATAATTTACTTTTACAACTTTATGAAAATTTACGCAAACCACCCGGTAAACTCGGTAAGGTGTTGTAACTTCGCCCCGTCTCATAAGTTCGAAACTTTGACATTATCACTGTGTTGTGTTCACACTTAAGTTATTGTGAAGTGTACATTGTATTACTTGCTGGTAGGTGAGACGAATTGTTTCAAAATACAGTAAAGTAGAAGTTTTGCACCGTCACTCGTCGCCATCTTTGTTTTCTTGCTTTGATTTCGAGAACTATTACGTGACTTTAGAAACTTTGTCACCTTTTATTATCTTAATTTTGCGTACGGCGTTTTACTCAAAGTCTTCGAAATAAGTTTTATTTTGTATAGGGCACTTGATTTTATTAAGTCTCCTAAATATATTGAAGCCCAGTGGTTGGGGCACCTGTCTCATGCACAAGGTTCAAATCTGGGCAGTACTAACGTGACTTTTTGAAGTCATAATAAATTATGTACTTTCAAAGACCAATTTTTTTTTGAATTTTTATTGTGTGCCTATATAATTCAAGTTACTGGGTAAAACGGAGTGGATAGAAACTCAAGGGTGAAAAGAAACAAAACTTTGAGGAGGATATTCACGTAAGTTTAAAGTTGTTTGTTACATACGAGGACTGTAATGCTTTTAAATATTTAAAATAAATAGCTTCAACACCTTGTTAGTATTAAACAATATTAAACTAACGTAAAAATCCTCCTCAAAGTTTTGTTTCTATTCACCCTTGAGTTTCTATCCACCCCGTTTTACGGTACATGTCCATCATTTTAATTTTATAAATTTATGTTAATTGTTGTATTATAATTGGTAAAGTGTTTCCGAATAACTCTTCGGCAGCTATTACGAATTCAAACTAAGTAATACTTGACAGATAATCGAGACACTTTTCAATTTCATTCAATAAATCTCCCTTCGAGAGGCTCCAACGGTGACTTTGGGGGCTCGGGAATAGCCGGGAATCTTAGAGTGATAGCTAAACATCCCCTAGTAAGATTAATTTGAGTTTTTCGAAGTAGATTTATGGGGAAGGTTGGATCCCGTAAGCATGGGCGCGAGCGACGACCGTTCTGTTCGGCCATCATTTGTCAGTGTCTCGCTTTATCTGATCCGAAAACTGAATGAATTCTGGGAAACGCTTTCAGAACGCCTTGATTGGATCAAAGCAGACAGATGTATGTGGTGTGTGTGGCTGGTTTGGGTTACTTAAACATACGATAGCGGGGAATTGCTTCTTGGGTTACTTATAATTTATAGCAGAAAATGCATTGATGCACGGTTTATCGTAACTAGTTCACCCCTTATTATAAGCCCACCTAAGAATATACATGTGGAATGCAATAAGTATTACGTAATATCTAACCATATCTAACCAACGACTTTTAGGTATAGGTACAGGCGCCAGCACATCAAGTTACAAAAGGTCAAATTTCTTTGATCGTTTTTCAACTTTATGTCAAACAGAATAAGGTTCATATTCAATTGGGAAAATTTGACACATTGGGGTAACTTGATGTGCTGGCGTCTGTACTAAAAATACACTATCTGACAATTACTACGGAGAATACCTACAGGCGTGATGTTATTTCTGATGTTTTGCTTTTGTAGAGAAAAATGGCAAATACCAACATAAATAATATACGGAGCGATTTTAAGCATGGGACCTTCCACCCATGAATATAAAAAAAACTTTCATTAGGACCGACTCGGAAATCTCGAAAAAAAATCAGGTGTTTCATACATTTTGGTCCAAACTTTTAAATGCAACAGCTGATTGATTGATGGTCCCATACAGTTGAAGATCTTGGCCAATTAATGTATCTTATTCGATAAAGTAGGGGGCCTAGCACCAATAAATAAACGTGATTAACTTGTGTAAAGTAAACTACCACAGTGAGATAAAGACGACAAGTATGGGATTCTGAAATAATACGTAAGAGGTGTCTTGAGACATGGGGTGGGGACACCAGCGAAGTCCCGGAAAATACCCTACTCAACCCTTACGTGACGTGGTTCCCGACTATCTGATTTTTATCACAATTAATTTAGCTTTACAGCTCCAAATGCTCTTTGTAAAATATATGTTGCCGATTTTATTTGAGAAGGCGATAAGGTCCTCTTCTTTATTGCTGTTGAATGGTTTATGGCTTTATGTCTATGTTGTTTGTTGAGTTTGGTTCCGTAGTCAAATAGTAAAAATGTCAATCTTACAATTTGGTTTCGGTCCTGTCCAACTGTGAGACTATTAGTATAAAATTTGGTCAATGTTTCGAAGGAAGGTTGAGATTGTGTGAGGAAAAATTACGAAATAAACTTTAGTCTAAATAATTAGAAAAAGCGGATCTGTATCGTAGGAAACTAAATTAATTATCCTCCATTTATAATAGTATTAGTATTAGAAAAAAGAAGCTCGTAGAAGTCTAATAATAATATAATAAATAGTAATAAGGAATGTAGAACATTTTGTTTTAAAGATAAGTTAGGACATTTTTAATTCAAATTGTTACATTAAAATTTAGAAGAATAAAATGGAATCCAATAACATTCATCCCTGCTTCTTTTAGGTATCATTGTAATTTACTACTAAAATGTAATAATATAACTTTCAGTAATAGATCTTTTTTTTTCTCTTGACATTGCTTGTATTTGGATGTTATATTATTATAATATGTATGTATCTATGTATTTATTTTAAATTATTGTTGATTTGTCTTCATAGTTTTTGTTATCTTCTTGCGCCTACCATGTTCTGTCTCTGCATCACCTTAAGGTAGACTGGTAGAAAATGCCTAAGGCATTAAGTCCGCCTTTGTACAGTGTGTTTTACTAGTGCATAAAGTTTTAATAAATAAATAAATAAATAAATAAATAACTAAATGAAACTAATATAAGTAAATGAAATCCACATAATCTCTTAAAATAAATTGTTGCAATGGTTACAACTAAGTGTTACAGCTACAGTGAAAATAGGTTATAATAAAGGCGTCTATCGTAATTGTAACATGCTCATTGTACAGACGCCAGCACATCAACCTACCCCAATGTGTCAAATTTCTTTGACAGGTTTTCAACTTTATTCTAAACCCAATAAGGTTCATGTTCAGTTGGGAAAATTTGACAGTTTGGGGTTGGTTGATGTGCTGGCGTCTGTACTTTCGTTACAAAGTGTGCATTAAAAATAAACTTTTTTAACTTCTGTCTAATGCTATTGTGCAAGTATAGATGCAAAAATACTCGTTCCTATCACTGAAGTTTAATGTTTTACACGCAATTCCGCAGTATGGCCACAGACTATTCTTCACGACCGAAAAGATAATGCTACAGATGAGAGCGTAATAAACAAAGGGCACTGTTATGTGATCCTTGGCCCCTTGTGGCGCACAGTAAGTACAATGACTGCTAGGTTTATAGCATCGTCGTAGTGTAGGTTAACCAGGTTTAAGACTCTCTTAAGTTTCTTAAAAAAATGGCTTGCCGGGTACTTTGCTGTGCCTTTTATTGTACAGAGGCCAGCACATCAAGCCATCCCAATGCGTCAAATATCTTTGATAATTTTTCAACTTTATTTGAAACAGAATAAGGTTCATGTTATTATTTTGCCATTTTGTTGTCAACTGCAGTAGCATCAAATACCGCAAACTGTGTTAGATGCTCATTTATTTTCAAGCCTCCTATTTTCTGAATCATAGAACAATGAGGTCAAGTACTGGCAACCAAAAATCTGCAGATCAGCGTTCGTTCGAATTTCAAACGCCAGAAGCAGGCAGGCTGCCAACTGCACTGTTTGCTCGCGACAGTTGCACAGCCACGAGGTTTCATACCACGACCTTACAAATCCAGAGCAATAAGTCATTTTCACAACTTTTTACGTCGAAATGTCAGGACTAGTCAGGAGGCAATTTGAGAGACTTGTTTTGTGTGCGTCGCGATGCTCACGGCATGCGATTTATGAAAGTGCACGTTAAAAACTACCGATTCCCAGTTGCATTCAACTTGCACCTTATCACAACGAGTGAAGGATCATTATCCATTATTTTAAAATTCGTAGTTTTATTCCACTGGCAACATACCGGGAGCTGAATAACGGTCGGGTTGTCTGCGATTTATGCTTGGCGAAATCTGTTATTGGGATCCGGTATAATAGACACTATTTATTACTTTAAGTAGGTGTTTAAGTCAATATATTATGTTTGTTTGTCTTTTCGGGATAGGCAATATTCGCAAAGTAAATACCTACACAGTACTTCGTGGTAAAGTCTACCTACTGCAACTGTATAATTATGTTACGAGATGATTTCAAAAGCAGTTCGTAATATTTTGAGTTTTAGTCGAATAAGTTTTAACATGAGTTACTTGTTTGAGGGACTTTTGTTGCTAAACGCATTCGTAAGTCGATGGTCTCTCCTATCATGGATGATCTTCTATTTATTTCTAAGATAAAGTGCCGAATTATAAAACATAACATCATACTTGTATTCTCTGAATGAGCATAAAGAGGTGTATCCATAGTACACACTATTTTTTTCTAAATACAAAACAATAAACTAGGATTATTCTTGACAGAATGGTCTTGGTCGTCACGTGTTGGTGGCACACTCCACACGTCACCATTCCTCTCTTACAAATGCCTTCTTCGCTCGTTAATACTCAATATCTTCATTGCTTTTTGTTAGTATTTTTAGGTACTTAGTAATATTATAGGGTATAGCAAAAGGGTAGGAGAGAGGTATCCCTGTTTTAAGATACTTATCTTGTTTTTTTATAGCAATAAAAGAAAACAAAACTAAAAACCATTGACATAATAAATGAAAATTTTGAAATTAAATAAAAGTTGAACCTTGTAAATAGTTATTTTTAAACAGACTGTTTGAAAGATTTTATGGTCCTCAATCCTCTAAGTATATATTTCTTAATCTTTTATCTTTACTTAATAAACAAATAAGTTACACTTTAACAATAGTCAAAAATTTATTGTGCAAGGCATCATCTACCTTACTTGATCGGACCATCTCATTATGTTCTCTGATATCTACATATTTTTTACTCTAACTTAAACAGTTAAAAATCTTACGTTAATCTTTGTCTTACGTTAATAGTTTCCGTCTAAAGTCGTCGCTGCATTTTCTCAAATATAATTTTTATAAAATAGTGAGGTTTAAGGGGAAAATAATAATAAATTAATGTTGAAAGTCCAGGCGTGGGTAATGTGCCTTGACGGGGACATTTCAGCTGCATTCAAACTGAGGTACTGAAAGCCTTTAAGAAGCATTCAGAAACGCGTAAAGAAATACGCTGGCATAATTGTATTTTTAATGCTGCTTATTCCTTGCCTTTTTTATTTCTTAATTATTAGCGTTGTCATAACATATCATCGAACTTGTTTTCCCGAAGGGCGTTACATACACATAGTAGATAAATTAAACAAAAGATCGTTTTCATCACACAAACATTTATCCTGGGTCGGAATCGAACCCACGACCTCTGGCATAACCGTCAGAGGCACTTACTACTAGACCAACAGGCCAGTCGAGATGTTATGTTATTTGTTGTCTTTCATTTTGTTCTTGTGTGTTCCTTTTGTGTACTTTAAATAAATGTAACCTACTCTATTAGGCAGAATCAAAAACTATAGTTTAAATACGATGTTTAAATCTGTAGCAAAACATATTATTATACACACTCAATCTAACTAACTCAAATCTCACCCAAGCGTTCAACATGTCGCACGTAACATTGCATTACGTCCGAGCTGAGTATCCGCAGACTGTCCGTATAATTTGGATGCTGTGTTCACTGAATTTAAGTGGCTATTAAGTTGAGCGGACGCAACCGGGAACGTATTGTGTATATCATTGCTGTAAAATTAATATCCCAGTCTCGGTTTTATATAACTATTCCTTGTAATTTCTCGGAACCCTTGGGTCTCGGACCTTTGGAAGGCGTACGAGGGGCCGAAGCCAAGTCGCAGAGGCCCATTGTCGTTTTTAAAGAATTGAGGCACCAATCGCAGATTTTCCCTGTATGTACTAGACAAGTGCACCCAACGAAAACCTACGACTGGAGTATGACTATTGCAGAATATGGTAACAAAAGTACTAGACTATAGGTTAGGGTAGCTAAAATGGACTGAATACCTAGAACTATGAAATACTACTGCCCCTGCCTTATCAATGTTACATTTACACAGGTTAAATGATAGGGGGTGACTTGCACACTCAATAATGGGCCCTCTAAAACGGCCGCTAGCACATAGTGACGTAGCGACAAGAGGGCAACATGTCCTTACATAACTATTATTATTACGACACTATAATTTGTTAGCTACCGCCAAGCACGAGGTTTCGATCCCCGGGTCGTCATTGAGTTTTCTATTTGGGATTATTCAGTATCAGCCCGAAGTCTGGATTCGTGCCTGATTGATGGCAATAGGCTCGGCCCCTATTACACAGGACTTAAACATGATTGGCGAATGTTAAGTATTTCGGTTTATGATTTATTACTCATTACTCAATATTTATTGCGTTACACAATGTACAGACGCCAGCACGTCAAGTTACCCCAATGTGTCAAATTTCTTTGATCGTTTTTCAACTTTATGTCAAACAGAATAAGGTTCATATTCAATTGGGAAAATTTGACACATTGGGGTAACTTGATGTGCTGGCGTCTGTACATAAATGGTCTTAAGAATGAACTATTATTATTTATTATTATTATTGTCAATTAGCTAACCCGGGCACGCTTAGTTGTGGCTACGAAATAAATTTACATTCAAAATCAAAATTAAAAAATCATTTATTTAAATTAAGCTGAGAATCGGTACTTTTTGAACGTCAAAACTTACAAATACCTTCCCCCAAAAAGCTAGCCCTTCACTATTTCCTAGTGTTTTTGCTTGGAAGATAAAGTGACACAACAAACTTCCCAGCAACTGATCTGTCTGATTAGTTTGAAGAACTTGAATGAATACAATTGAATGCTCAGTAAATAGCATTAAGGTATTTAACACTCCAGTATAAGAAATAAAAAACATCGAGAAAAAAACTCGAAAAAAGCCTACACAATTGAATTAATAAAAGCCTCCAGTCTACTGCCATCTGTTTTAAAGTTATGGAACTAATTGAAGGAGTAGGTATATTTAGATTACGATAAAATAAAAGTATTATATATAAAAAAAAGATTAAAACATTATTCGATATATTGGGCTCAGAAATATACAGTCTGAAACAGGTTCTTTAATCGTTATAATACAAAAATAAAGTAGAATGCAATAGTTGACAAGATAAAGCTTAGTCGAAAAAAATAAATTATTTGAATTACGAGTATTAAGGTAGCAAGCAATTAGAAGTTTCGATAAAACCGTTGACGTTGTTTATGCATTGAACAAAGTCCCGTTTATAATAGTCCCAAATATTGGCATGACTCCCGCCGAACGGACTGGATTAACTTTAATTATTCAGCTTCAGTTCCTGAAAGGATTATAAGGGTCGATAAACATTTTGTCAGATTACAAAAAGGGGTCGCGTAAGCAAAAACAAATGCGACGAGCAAACCTTTCATACGAATAAATAAATAGTTTTGCCTTATCTTGACCCATATTACTTTCTTGCTTGCTGGCTTCTGGTTTTATCAAGTCATAAACTGTGTACTACTTTATTGCCTTACAAAGACTAAAGTACTCATAAAATATTGTGGTAGCTATTCTGGAGAGATTAAGAACAGCTTTTAAAGTTATGGTATACTAACAATGGGTGACGGTATAATACGCACTGGGCTACGGCGTAGCACCCATTTTACTACGGCGTAGTACACATATTTTGCTACGGCGTAGTACATATTTGACTACAGATGTAGTGCACTCAATGTTCGACTGTTTGTTCGAAGTAGCAACGTTGTATTAACTAGCATGTTGCCCGCGACTTCATTCGCGTGAATTTCATACATTTCGCTTCAAACTTAAACATCTCTTGTACCCCCTTAAAGTTTCGAAAATAAAATATTGCCTCTGTTGCTAGGTGATTCTAATGGTGAAAGAAAAGATAAAATCATTTAAGTAGGGTTAAGTGAAATCCTTAAAGATAAACAAACATTTTTTTTTTGTTTTTATAACATTCGCATAAGATAAATAATTTAACCATAATTATTATAAAATAATAATATTAATATTCTTTTTTAGTTTTCCGATAGCAGTCAAGGTACGCTGAACCTAAATGAAGCAAAAGAAATATTTAAGAATCGTAACATATGGCTTTGTAGTTTCTGCATACCCCATGGGAAAAAAGCGTGAATTTATGTATGTATGCATGTAATATTAGTATCTTAGTGCTGAAATAGTCTACATTCGGTTTCTTATACGTTAAAAAATATTATCCGTGCATCAGTAATTTTACACCAGTCGAGTGATCAGATTCGATTGGCTGTTAAAGAGCAGTTTTATTCAACCAACCAAAGCAGTTAATGCCCATTTGACAGTTGGTTACATTCATTTTGCTGATTTTTTATTTTATTATTGGTAGGCACGCGTTTGACCACTATCTCACATGATGGTAATTTAAGCGATAATGTGGTCGACGATGAAGCACGCTTGCCTAGAAGCAACTATATTACTTTCGTTCCAGAAATTAAGCCTCAGACAGGTAGAGTTTTTTATCTTTTTTCTTTTAGCAGAACCCGTTTTTTTATCTCATTTCCACGTGGCTTGTTCATTAAAAATGTTCCCACTGTCTTTCTAATTTAAAAATATTTCCAACAATTCCCGTTGCACGGACTATTGCACTACTCTATCATGGAGGCTCCTCGAAATTGCATCGTGCTCGGAATTATTCGAAGTAGCAAAAGGAATACGTAACGAGATTTTTAAGTTACACTCACTTATTATTACATTTTACAAGGGCAATTTAATTCTAATGAAAACTAACTTAAAAAACAATTATGCAGGAACCAATCGAACCCGGTGAAGGTACAATTAGAAACTGCAGGCCTAGCCATATTAAAAATTCTATTTCTAGTCTCGTAATCGATAAGGCGACAATAGAAAGAAAATGGCGTATATGGCAGCCGCTGTTTGTCAACTGTCAAGTGTTAACACGAGTAGAATTTGTAATATGGCTGAAAATTAAATACACTTGACAGTTGACAAACAGCTGATTCCATATACGCCATTTTCTTTCTACAATAGAAGTAGAATTTGTAATATGGCTAGGCCTGCTGAGTTGTTAACACAGTTGGCGCATAAATTTTTTTGATGCCGTAAGGTACTTACAAATATTTTATAAGTTAGTTTTGTTATTTTTATATTTTATTTTAGTACAGTTTTTATTTCAAAATTAAATTATAAAACGAACTACCAAGCTGGTTTCGGAGGAAGATGATGGCATTCGTGATACAGGATAATTCTAGTAAGAGTACCAAAGCACTGCTTTCACACCAAAGAGCACATTGTACCAATTTTTCCAATAATACATATTTTAACATAATTTCTTTAATGTATTTTTATTTTGATGGCCTGCAGGTAGCTTTTCAAAGCCTGCCTGTTAGTGTAAGTGAGTTTAAATGGTGTGTGTGTACGGATATGTATATTGTAAACGCACCCACGTCACAAGATAATTTCCTAGAGTTCCGGTTAGAAAAAAAATGAGAAAAATGACAACCTAGTAGGTACAACCTAGTCGAATAAATGCATTACTTTCTCTAAGGGCTCGTACATAAAACTGCGATGCGATGCGATGCGAATTCGCAACGCAGAAAATTACGTTAAAAAGTTCTTGCGATGCGTAGAGGGAGCTCGCACATTTTTGCGATGCGACGTCGCATCGCAGTTTTGTGTACGAGCCCTAACAGACAAAGTTACAATTACGCGCCTAATAATAAAAACAAATTGCTTGCAAATTATACATGTAACACGAAACTAATAACCGTTCCCTTTATACAGAAAGTTGAAGGCTCGATGTTGTTACTGTTTCTACCAAACTGTTATCTCCAACGTTTCGACTGTATGTTCGGCACAAGTTGTTATCGGACTCGCAGTTCGACTCCAGCCGCGAGTCTGCGACCGACCAAACACACATAACGTTCCGTGTTTACATAAAACAAGATATTCTTATCTGATTAAAAGTTGTCAAATTCAACTCTACATCTTATAAAAGTCTCCCTGCAACGCCTGGAACGTTCCTGCGAATAAATTTGATTTAGTTATCAGACCCTAACCTGCTTTAGAAAAGACGTGACCTGCATACATTTAAAAGAGATTCAAACGGAAACGATTTCTCGAGTTCCGTATAAAAATATAGAAATGAGCCCTCGGTTTGTGACTGGATTTCCTATTTAACACTCCGATAGAAACGTTCACTTCTGTATCAACGGAATGGCAAATATAAATGGTAAGTGTTGGGGTTCTAATCAAAATATAACTTATCATATTTTTGCGGGTCCCTTGTCAAATAAGTAGCATTTTCACTTGACTTGGTAATTTATCCAGCGCGTTTGTGAGACAGAACCTCTGCTATCTCTGTTCAAATCAAGTGACCGATTTATTCGTTCGAATCCTCTGGGAGCGGTTTCGAGATTCTTGTTGGCGTATGCGAACGTCGCATGTCAGCTGTGTAGATGCTGTCGTTGAGATTATACTGTGCTCGTGTAGTGGAATCATAAGATTAGTATTACAATATAACGGGAAAAACTGTACAAAAATGGGATCTTTCCATGTGTGCCATTGGAGCCTTTTATAATTTGTTAAACCATAATGTTATGGTATGGAAATGCAAAATCTTTGCATAGACATCTGACTGTAGCAATCGCGAATCATTTGCTGTTATGCGTTGAAGAGTTCCGTTGCCTGTCATCTTCATCAACTTTTCTTCACCAAATGATACTTTTAAATGAAAATGCTTGATTTTTTACTACAAAATGTAAAAATCGTTGCGTGTGTACCTATATTTCTTGAGGAGTTCCCTCAATTCCTCGAGGATCCCACATCAAATATGAGTTTTGATACAAATGACCAATCTGTCGCTATACCCTATCAAACAAAAAAATATACAACCGAATTGAGAACCTCCTCCTTTTTTGAAGTCGGCTAAAAAGTTAAAAAGGTCAATTACTTTTTAACTTTGGTTAATTGGAAAGTTCACTCGTAAATTATCATCTGCTTATTCTTTTCCTAACAATCTTAGGGTCAGCTTCCAGTTTAACTGAATGCAGTTGAATACCAGTGTTTTACGAATTCCTCGTGATCAAATCAGTTTCACCATTAAATTTGACCACAACACGTTCCTTGTGTTTTACATGGACCGACTGCCAGTCTGACCTCTACAACCCAGTTACTGGGTAACACGATACCCCTTGGTTAGACTAGTTATCAGACTTTCGGGCTTCTGACTACTTGTTGTCTTAGGATCAACAGCTTTACGTGCTTTCCAAGGCACAGTGGAGTCTTGTTATGTAATGAATGCTCACCCATCCACGTACTAATCTCTTCAAGCGTAGCTTAACCCTCGATAAACCCTTGAGGCTTTATTATTTAGCCACAAGCTCCTCAAAAGCTCACTTGCAAATGAACTATCATAAAGTGTTCCCAGTATACTTGTGTATTGAATGTATATAGGGTGACTGGTAATTAGTGACCGATACTAAAACACGTGATTGTACTCATGAATACGAATAACTTTCCCAAAGAAACTTTTTTTTATACTCATTAACTTTCAATTAATCAAGACCGGGCAAAATCTACTAGTAGTGTACTGACGTGTACACTACTAGAAGATTTTGCCCGGTCAGACTATCAGCTGTTAGTTTGGTGCCGATTCGTGCCTACTGTGATCGATGACAGGCACGCGTGCGGGAATTTCGAAGCGCGTTTTGTTAAGTATTTTATTGAGTTACCTTTAAGTTATTGTGTATAAAAAAAGGTTATTTGGAAAAGTTTATTGAAATTATGAATACAATCACGTGTTTAAGTATCGGTCACTAATTACCGGTCACCCTATATAGCTCAGCAAGAATAACGTTGAAATGGCCTTCCCCATCGTTCGCTACAAATAATGATGGCCGGGAGGATTGATGATAGTGCCGTGGATAGGCAAGCAGCTAGCATAAGCACCGTGATAGAGCAATTGCTTTGTGTTATTAGTAATACATTATTTATAAAACCATTTTCTCTGGCAGAAGCCCTGTGATCGTAATAAATTGAATCAATCCTATGCTTGTGTATTTTCATTAATATCGAAACGTCATTACCATAAAGCTGATAACAGACGATTCGTTCAAATGAATTGTTTACTCGCGTGAAGGTAGCTTTATAATATTTATTTATTTATTTATTTAACGACTTTGGAAGACTTACAGCTAAATACAATGGAAATAAGTAACAGTTAAACAATTATAAAAAATTGTAAACAATTATAAACAATTATAATTTGTTATTAAACAATTATAAACTTTTATCACATATTTGACTGGTCTGTTGGTCTAGTAGTTAGTAATCCTGACTGCTATACCGGAGGTCGTGGTGTGCGATTCTCACTCAGGACAAATGTTTGTGTGATGAGCATAATCACAGTACACAGCCCTAATTCGACATCGGATGAGTAATAAATTTATTTTTACTTTATATTAGTGTTTAAACAGGATAGTAATAGAACAAAACAGAAAACAAAAACAAAAATTGGAGCATCCGATAATTGTGTTCCTTGAAAATGGTTAAGTATTAAACCTTTAGAAGCGTTAACAGGTTAAATTACAATTAGATTATTTTCAAGGGATCAGCTGGCGTTTTCGTAACGATAGTTATTGCAACACGATACGTTTTAAGACCTTTGGTACCCTACACTTTTATGTAATCGATACACTTGAAGGTCTTTTCTTATTGTAACCTAGTATTTTCAAGCATTGAAGCCAGAGAACATTTCAGTATTCCTTTCACCGACGTCATAATTGACCACAGATAGTAAAATCGTACATGCGTGACCAAATAAAATAGAGTATGTAAATGTGAAAGCCAAATATAATCAAAATCTTGTAAATGTTTTGCAAATCTGTCATATTATGTGCTCAATGTATGTGCTATATCAATTACAGATACATAAATAATCGCTAAAAATCGAGAAAATCTGCACACCCCTTAACAAAATTCAATCTCACTCATAAATGTCTCACTTTATTCGTACCAAACTATTTATGAATCGGCGACACGTTATACAAATTTGTATTCGTCCCAAAGCAAACATTACTTGTCTAGGATCTGGACTTAATTACGGGCGGGCTTAATAGACTCGTTCATAAATTACAGGCCACTTTGACGGACAAGATCAGAATTCTGTGCATAGGGTTACCATTTATTAGGAAACTATTAGATTCATAACATTCAAATAGGATGTCTTAAAAATAAATCATCTTCGTCAGCCAATACCAGTCCATTGGTGCACATAATAATAAATAATAGTGCCAGCATATTATTGCCCCACTTTAGGGAAATGACTCATCAATCTTGATCACGGCACATTTGTAGACATAGGCCACTTGCCGATGTCCACAATCGTGGTGGAAGCTGTTGGTTTACCTTTAATAAATAAATAAATAAATAACAGTGGTCTAACAGTGGTCGCCTCTATTAACTAAGATTTGAACAAACAATCTAGTGTAGGTAACTAGATTGTTTGTTCAAATCTTAGTTAATCTTAGACATCATTGACATCAGTGGTGCAGAGCATCGTAAGGAAACTCGCATTTATAAATATAAGTCTGGAATCGTCAACCAGCCTTGAGCAAGCTTAGTGATTGATGTTCGTTCCTTCTCTGTAGGAGAAGAAATCTTTGTTCTGCAGTGTGGCAGTAATGGACTGGTGTTTCCCCGGCAAAGTTCTTTCCGCCTTAAGCTGTATACGCACTATGCGGCTAGCTCGCACGTTACGGTTGCGTATGCGGCTGCCCGTGATATAGCAACGTATAGCTACCATCCGTGTGGCCGGAGCGGTCTGCGGGTAGACGCATCTCAATGCGTATAGAAATTAATATTACGTACATAATTGTGCTTGCTCGCATAGTGCGTATGATCTCTTAGAATAAATTTATTGGTTTACGTCCTATTAACAGACCAACTGATCATACACACAATTTAACAATCAGTCGAGCCGTTTAGGAGAACTTTTGTTACTAACACTGTGAAAGGAGTATTTTATATTTTATTAAGAAGAAGAGCACAAACCTAAATTATTCGATTTTTATTTTTATTATTGTTCTTTTATATTAGGTTAAAAAAAACATATTTCGGATATCTGAATAAAATCTGAATAAGGCGACGAACACCCGGCCTTGTTAGATAATTCTGAACGGTTGGTAACCCTAGTTGTGTAGGACCCGTCTCTAAGGGACAATAGCTCTGCAAAGTCACACTACCGAGATTATCTGTTGTTCGCTTATTTTGGACGGAATTAAGTTTTGAGACGGTTTGTGCTAGATAACAGTATTTGGTATATTGAGCAGATTATCCAAGATCTACGTTCGAATATGTCAAAGTTGATTGATTTATTTTAGCTTGAAATGATAATATACTGCTGACTTATAGGTAGATACAGAGCGGACACTATCACACACACTGATACCATTAGCTCAGCAGGACGATTCAGTAAAAATTACCCCGTTAAAATTTGAGTGAAGTGAGCTGTCAATTCCTAGCTTTAGTGTGGAATGACAGCACAATTTGCTCATCAACCTCCATTTTCACCGGGTGATTTTTACAGAATAGCACTACGAACTGTAGTAAAGCAAACTTTTGTTGGTTTTATCTCATTACTGTGTTTTATTCAAAAAAAAAATCTTACTTTGAACAGCCAAATCATCATTTCTGTCTTGCCCAATGAAAGCTTTTATTAAATAAGCGAATAACTGTTTTGTAAATTAAAAACTTTCAAAAGCATGAAAACCATTAAGGGTTTCATGTTTTTGAAAGTTTAAAGAAAATTAAATCAAAATGTTGGAAAAAGCGATGAAACTTAAAAAGATGAGTATCAATGTCAATTCCACGACTCTGTTTAAAGCAAATATACAGTGTATCCCTTTTTTTTGTGGGGTGGAAAATCCTCATGGATGTCCCCCGCCCGGGGAGGCGGAGGGGTCTGTCAGACTCTTACTGACTAAAAACCACCCCGTGTTCCTTCTCACACCTGCGCCGGAGGTCACGGGAACAGAAGATACTTCCGCGACCCCCGACTGATACATTGTATCCTAGGTTAACACTAGATACGTTTTTTATGGTAGTAATGCATGAAGCATTACCTTTGAATCGCGAGTAAAACTACGGGCAATAGTAATATTATGTCTAAGAAATAATATAGAGCAAAATTCTCGGATGAATTAATAATAAATCAATCAAAAGAGTAATTTCCATTTCAATGGCCGAACGGAACAAACAAAACCTTCTTATATCAGTATGATACAAGTATTCGACTGAAGAATTATTTCCTCCGTGTTTCCCACTGTAAACTATCGGAGTACGAAATAGTCCGGAAATCGACACTGAACGTGAAAAATGTGGCCGACCGTAGCAATAGACAGGCTTCCTGTTGTTTTTACAACATACATATATATTATAGATATACTAGCAGACGTGTCGCAGATTCACCTGCGTAGGTCCAGTTCCCGTGGGAATACAGGGATAAAAAGCCTATGTGTTTGTCCAGGGTGCCAGCTAACTCCATTCCAAATTTTATTAAAATGCTTTCTGTAGTTTTTACGTGGAAGAGTAACATTGTTAACATTAACATTAACATTGGTCCTATTTGGCGCAGCCGTGAGTTACACACTCTTTTTCGTGTTTAGTTCTTAGTTTTTTATTATTATTTTTTTACTTTGTTTTGTGCATTTGTAGCATGTGCCACATAAGTATGTTTTCTTTCTGTCTTTCTTTCTTTCTTTCTTTCTTTCTTTCTTTCTTTCTTTTAACAAACATCCAATAACTTTCGCGTTTACAATAAGTGTATAAAAAAGTTGGTACTGGTAACATACAGGATCAATTTATACGATTATGTCAAGTCACGCCCATGAATGGGCTTCTGGCTTGGCTTCACAATACTGTCGAGAAATCTAATATTCTCTCAGGCAAGCCTGTTTCCTCAAGTTGTTTTCCCATGTTGTTTTAACTTTTATGCTGGTCCTAAAGAAAAGCACTGAATTTTAATTTTACATAGTATGTTTTAAATATTTTGTCCTTCGAATTTTAGCATCGCCTCCCGCTTGTAATTTGAGTAATAAAAAAAAGTTTAGGTTAGTTGGTGATGACAATGTTACGGTAAGTGTGTTTAATTGAACATTATTAATGAATATCCAAAAGCCAGGTTGTCATCACATCTATCGGTAATTATTTATAATCCTAACCTTAGTTACGACAAATGTTATACATTTTAAAAACATAATGTAGATACGCTAAGCGTCTTTATGTTTGATCATGTACCTAACCCAGAGGAATAGACTTCGAAAAATCAACAATAAAATTAAAATCGCCAAGTATAGGTACAGACGCCAGCACATCAAGTTACCCCAATGTGTCAAATTTCTTTAATAATTTTTCAACTTTATGTAAAACAGAATAAGGTTCATATTCAATTGGGAAAATTTCACACATTGGGGTAACTTGATGTGCTGGCGTCGTAGATTATCGGCATTAAAAGTATTGAAATAAATATTCTGATTCTGATTCTGATTCTGATTATGATGGAAATGGTATATCCATTTGCGAACTTTCATCCAAATCTTTTCACACACGCGTGGTCGAGTAACGTAACGATCATCTGTACATAAAAACATCTAAACATTTTCACGAACTTGCACATTTATAATTTCTTATAGGAATTTGTTACGTTTTTAATGTCATACAACTGTTGTGTTTAGAAGGTAAGGGAGCTTGCGACGCAACACGCACAAGTCATAATTTAGCTTCGTCTAAAAGCTGCCAAGATACTATGAGCAAAGCTTTAGGTTGAGGAGGTCTTTAGGCAAAGGTACGCAAGGCTTTCGGAATGTTTAAAAACTTAACAATCAACCCCATCAACTCCAACCTTTTCCCATAAAAAGTGGGTTCTTGCGTGTTTACTGAAAATATGTTTTCGAACGCCCCAATTCTATCTTGATAGTAAGTTAAGGTATACTTAGATACGGATCATTTATCTTTACGTGTTTAGCAAACTTTTTTATTGCGTTATTTGAGAAGTAGTAACTATTGACGATGCCGCTGCTGTAGATCACGAATGTAAACGAGTTTATTTTCAATTTCGAAAAAATTATGTTCTTATTATTTTTTCTTTATACATCACAACATTCTTTTCTTTTTATACTCTACAAAGCACACTATAAGTTCCCTGGGGTCTTTAAAATAGGCATGAAATAGTTAAGATAGATTTTGATTTAACAAAACACATAGGTAGTTTTATTTCGGTCTATATTATGGGTGTGTAATCTGTTGCTTTATATCAGAATTGGTTTCATAATTAACGTAATACTGTCTTTTTCTCGTGTCATGATGGCGCGGAAAGGTTAATGCAAGAGGTTGTGTTACAATTCCGGGCTAGTACAAAATATAAAAGTGACCATTTCAATTCGAATGTACATTTTAAATTATTGATACTCGTATCGTGAAAATAAAACATAGTAAGGAAACCTAGACTTACAGTTATTATATAAGTTTAATATCAAGATTAATATACAAGATCCAGACAAAACCCCTCTGATCGGAGGATCCTCCTTTTTCTACGGGGGATAAGAAGCTTTATACCCTGGTCCTCATACCTATGAATTATCATTTATAAAACGTTAATTTAAATCAATAGGATCTAGAAAATATTGTAAGCGTACAAAATGGTGAAAAGAAAAAATATAAAAAATACAAACTGACTAATTAAAAATTTACATTCAAATTGGTTCTTTAGCAAAAACTAACCAGACGTGATTACGGAGTTAGTACTAAGAGACGTGAAAATGTTCCGTGAAATTATGCACGAAAATGTTCAAAGAGTACGAAGGCTTATACTTATTTAAATAAAGTAAAAAGTAAGTCTCCTTTAGGGACTATTAGGGTGATTTTCTGTGTCTATATAATGTGTTCAGAATTTCTGGAATGTTTACTAAGTGAACGGAACGTTTTGGCTTCATGCGTTGCTAACTGGAAGTATTAAAAAATGACCTCGGTAAATTAACATAAAATCACGCTTGTGATCCCGAAAGGTAAGGCACAGGTGTACCTGTTAAGTACACCCACATTTCGACCGTTATGTTTAAGTCCCATGTAATAGGGGGAAAGCCTAATGCCATTAAACGGACACAAATCCAAACTCCGAGATGCTTCTGAGAAATTCCACATAAAAAAACCCACCAACGATTTGTGACCACACCGACGAAGCAGTGTGGGTAAATTAAAAGTTTACACTTCAATCATATCTATTAATATCTTAAGTATTTCAATAAAATAATAAATTAAAACTGTCTGGAAACGTACAGACGCCAGCACATCAACCTACCCCAAACTATAAAATTTTCCCAATTGAACATGAACCTTATTGTGTGTAGAATAAAGTTGAAGACCTATCAAAATAATTTGACACGCACATCAACCTACCCCAATGTGTAAAATTCTGTCTGTACAAAAATGCCGCAGGATAAGTGGTTTAATTTATGGAAGTTCAAGAAATTTTGCGGACGACCAATTTCAAGGAACTTACAAAGATTTCCGGAATTAAACATACCTATATTTTGCTTTTTTTTAAAACGTCTGTTTAATTTTTACAAGTTTCCAATAATCCAGTCTATTGCCAAAAATATTAAGGCTAATTTTAAGGCAAAACATGTTTGAAATTAATATTCTGCGAACTGCGTAGGTATTGATAATTAAAAAAAAATGTTTGTACATTTATTTTTCATTTCAGCCAATAAAACGGAATGTTTTATTGGCTGAAATGAAAAATATATCTATCTTCTTACGAATTCACAAACATTTTAACGTTATGTATATGCATTTTAATTTTCCATCCTAAGGCACAACCAGTATTAAAGCAACGCGTCTCGGTATAACTAAGTAAGCCAGTAAACAGCTGGCCATTGTTAGAATTTCAATCTTCAGTTGACAAACACCTATTCTCTTAACTCTCCCAAAAATTAATGTCGAATGGGCTTAAGACAACAGCATTACATTTACAAACGCGCTCATAAAACCGTACATCTGGCTTTTGCGTTTAGGAACGAAATAAATAAGTCATCTTATCTCAAGCTTAATTTCTCCAACCGACAGGTTACTACTAAAATAATATAGGTAATGACATCAGCCGGTAAATGCCTCACTGCAGGGCATAAACCACTTTTCGTATATTGATCACCAAAATAGGGAATTTGACAGAATATCAACATTAAAATATAATTAGTCCATCAGTTAGTAATCTTCGACATACTTTTTTTTCTTTTTAAAATTATTATATAATCTTCTAATCGTGTGGTTAGTAACTAACCTGGTGTCAGAGTTTTGATGCCACCCATGGGCCTCTGACTTGGCATCACATGTCCTCGAGTAATATCTCTCAGGCATGCCGGTTTCCTCACGATGTTTTCCTTCACCGTTTTTGAAGCAAGTGATAATTATACAATCCGCACATGAATGCGAAAAGTCAGAGGTGCGTGCCTTGGGTTCGAACTCGAGACCTATGAATTGGCAATCCACCGGTCACACCACTAGGCTATCACTGCTGTCGATTTAATAATAAATAATAATAAATTTATTTTCCCAAAAAACTTAGTTCTATATTACAAAAACAGTTTAGCAGTAGTTATATACAAGTAAATGGATTTAGCTTCTGTAACCGAACTAGGCAATGCTTGTATTTCGGCTAACAGAGCCATTCCCCCGTATTTTTTTTTAAATAATACTAACAAATACAAAGGACTGGTGGTACTATTTTTATGTGATTATAATACGTGTAGAACTATTTTTATGCTTAATTATTATACAATGCTAAATGAGAAATCTGTAAATGAGCAAGTGTCTATGAGTGAGTGTGTGTATGAGTTTGTGTGTGTGTACGTGTGTGTGAGGGTGTCAGCACCTGAGTGAGGTGTACTGAGAGCTAGGTATTTGTTATTGATGGAAAACTGCTTAGATTAAGCGCATTAAAGTTGAGGAGAGGGGCTTGTAACGTTATTATCTAGTATAAACTGTACTGGCTAGTGACATCATGCGACATTTGACTCGATGTATCTAATGTTATTTTTCGATAACGTGAAAAAAGAAAAATTATGTGTCGAATATTTTCTTGTAATCTAGATGAGGGACTAAAAACTAAAATTTTGTCAAGTAGCCCATTGCTAATGGTGTATTGGCGATTTCAGACTGATAGTGAAGGTTTTCTCACGTTGTTTTCCTACACTAACATCAATGATGCCTAATAAATTCTTAAAAAGCATAACATATCTCTTTTTAAAATTTACAGTTAGTTTTTCCGGGTTTGTGCATGTGAAAATGTTTCTTAACGCACCCACGACACAAGAAGGAGGAAGTAGTAGGAATAGATAACGTTTTTTTGTTTGAATTGGTGAGCTTAACTAATGTTTGCGCTTTAAGGAATTATTGAGTTGCACTTAGATGATTGCGCTTAGAAATGGCTGCGCTTTAAGGAATATCCCAATTAAATGTCATCGAATTAATTTACATCTAATATCTATATTTTAACTTTTAAATTGCATTTAATGCAATGTCGTGTAGTGGTTTTATTGTTTAATCAATTCTTGTGTTTATTTCTTTGCAATTTGTAGAGCGTAATATAGAAATAACTTCTTGAAATAGATGGTAGCTGTCAAACCGATTTTTTATTCCTTTGATAAAAGTTGTCTGGAGATTGAAAAAATAAACTCCGAGTGAGAAGATTCTTGTCTCAATTTGTGAAAGCTAATGTTGACTTTGTATTATTGTCCTAAGTCCTACCGGATAGCTATTGTGGTGGAGGGTATTTTGACTTGTTTGTTCCATTGTTGCCTAATAAAGTCGGGACTGTTTGGGCTCAGCTTTGTAACGTATTCAACTTGTTCAGTTGAGTCGCCTTTCCTTGAAATGGATAATAGATGTTTAATCTTCTATTCGGGAATTACGCCTTGAAGTTTTTGGACAAGGGTACTCGTGTAGAAATTCAGGAAGCAATGATTTGTTTTAAGTTTAAGTGGTAAGTATTACAAGGATTTTAGTGTCCTACTGTAGGGAATGGTTTCTTTAACGTTATTATTTACTAATTGTGAGATAACTTTTATCTACTCAAGAATTATAATTATACCGGTCTGTTACCGTCCCACCTCAGGGCAACGGCTTCTTCTCATACAGAAAAGGCAGTAGCAAGATTTCAGAATTATAATGTCTAAATCTAGACTTCGTCAATATCACCATGTTCTTCACCAATATTAGTGATATCTAAGATAAACTTAAAAGTGTTAATAAGAAATTAATAAGTCACGACAAGTTTTCGTTCAATTAGCTATTTCACAAAATTTTAATTTTTAGTCCCTCATCTAGATTACAAGAAAATTTTCGAAACATAATTTTTCTTTTTTCACGTAATCTAAAACTAACGGCGATACATTGAGTCAAAATGTCGCATGGCGTCACTAGCCAGTACAGTTTATGCTAGCTTATGACGTTACAAGCCCCCTCTCCTCAACTTTAAAGCACTTGATCTAAGCAGTTTTCCATAAATTTGAAAAAGAAAAAAATATGTGTTGAATATTTTCTTGTAATCTAGATGATGGACTAAAAACTAGAATTTTGTCAAATAGCCTATTGGATCATTGTCATAAATAACTTTAACAGTAATTTATTGCTGAACATATTAACACAAATTTTATCATTGGGTGAAAACTAGGCAAGCCTGCATCTTGGGAACCATTATGATGTAAAAATGAAAATAGCAACAATAATAACAGTTTTAATTTTTAAATTCAAGAACTTTTTTAAGAAGTTCATAACGGTTCACGTGAATTAATCCAACTTAAGCATTTACGATTACGTCAATCTTCCCCATGACCGCTCTTCCGTCAGTCCAAAAAAAAACAACAAACACTCAAAGAAAATCAAGTTAATATCGTTACTCCGGCGATATATTACGTACAGTCGACAACACACGAGCATCGAGCCATTTCATTAGCTCCTTCCGGATCCCCCGAGCCCCCAACAGATTACACAAAGAGAGACGAATAAAAAACATATTTTTCACCTTTGCCACTTATCTCTGGAGGCCGTAACGCATTGTTACGAATTAGGTGATAATACGAATGGCGAAACGAAATAATACTTATTCCAGTTTATTTATTGCATCAATGTATTTTTTGGTTTGTTTCTTTATAAAGAAATAAAGATGAATGTTTTTTTTGGGACATGCACAGAAAAAAGTAACAACAAAACTTAATCTTTAAATTTAAAATACAACCCAATTGAGAACCTCCTCTTTTTTCAGGTGGATAATAAGACCTGCGCGAAATATGATTTGACATTGGCACTGGCACCTACCTAACCCGTTCTCATTGTAAATATCAGTTTTCTACCTAAATCTTTGACTGACAGAGGTACGGAGCATCGTTTACAACCAGAATCGCAAGTGAAAAAGAATAAAAAAGTAGGAAGTAATCGACTATGCATTAAAACCCGCGAGCTTTTCCCTTCTCTATTTTATTAGGTAATATCCTCCCGACCGAATGTCGGTGATGGTGGCCAATCTCAACGGAGATTAGCAGTGTTATGTAGTAGTTAGTAAGTACGCAGAAGATATTATTATAGTGCACAAATGTGTGCTCAAACTTGTGCACTCAATTTTCATTTATTTTTTTAGTGTAATAGGATGGCAATCCGACACGACTGGGGAGAGATCAGAGCAGAACCAACGGCTTTACGAGCCCTATACTCTATAGTAAGCAAACAAAATTACAGAACTTATTCCCAGAACTTACAGTATGGTGCACTGTGATGCCCGTTTTCACCTAAATGTAATGCCTAAACAAAAGTGCACTGTTGGATTTTCAACGCTCGGCTCTGGACGGGGAGTTGAAAATCCAACGTGCAAATATATTTTCACATTACATTTAGGTGTAGTTTAGTTTTAGTGAAAGCGGGCAGTAATCCCACAAAGATACCTACGTGACACGTTAGAAGGTTTCAGAAGCCAGTAACTAAGTCGGAACTATTTCAATCAATAATGCAGTTACTGCCAACTTAGTTCATCTCAGGCGGATCGCTCTTCTAAAGGAATACGTGAGGGGATGACATGAAATTGTAATGTTGCGAATATAAGATTGTAGTACATAATGGAGCCGATTCCCTTGTATTAAAACTGAACTAAAATTTGAGAATTCAAATGACTTTTTACAGACAGCTCAAGAAAAAGTCAGTGAGAAATAAGAACTGAGTTATGAGATGTCAAATTTCGCCGTGTCTTCTGAAATGTGCTTTGAAATCAATTTGAAATGGTCATGAACATAACATGGAAGCTTTTAGTGTAACTAAAAGAAAAAGTGATTTAAATTCAGTTTAACAGCAAGGGAACCAGCTGTTTGATTTAGATTTTTTATCCGTACGAGATCTAGGTCTGAGATCAAAAGTTTCCAACACAACATATTGTTTGTAATAATAACTGCAGGTACCGTACGAAACAAATCGTATGATGATTTTTTACCATTTAATTTAGCACGTTTTTTTTATGCAGCCAGACATGAGCTAAGGCAATTGACAAAAATACATAGTAAGTAATTGGTAATTCACTAAAACCAACGACCATACAGCCCATAGACGCCATTGTTTGATCTAATGCACCAAAACAATTCTGTCAACTAGCTGAGGTGCGACGAAGCGAGGTA
Organism: Euplexia lucipara; assembly: GCA_921972225.1. Classification (NCBI taxonomy): domain Eukaryota; kingdom Metazoa; phylum Arthropoda; class Insecta; order Lepidoptera; family Noctuidae; genus Euplexia; species Euplexia lucipara. The sequence continues at coordinate 12,635,737 of OV179154.1, forward strand.
CTGCGCTCTGATTGGTCCTTTCAAGGTCATTTGGTTATAAAAATTGGTACATCATTGGTTACGTTTACTTTTAAAATAGAGAGAAAGAGATAGTGAATAAATTACTTTCAGAAGAAATAGATGATGATCTTTCACCTTTGGCAGGATGTCTTTGACATTCAAATATGACCAGTATAAGATGAACTCCGATAAATCAACAGCTTACCGATGAAATGTTATGCCATCTTTTTGAATACTAGAAGTTTGGCTATTTTTACTACACCAACGTATTGTACAAGGGGCCATTATTATATTTATTTTCTTAATATTTTAGGGAATAAACGCGGAAGTGTTTACAGCTCACGTAATTATTGGTCGGAACTAATTCGAATTAGTTGCCTAGCGACCTACATCAGATCTATAAGTCTGATGTGTTGACAGATATCGGTTGCCTGTTATGCGGCGTCTATGGGCTGTATGGTCGTTGACTAAAACCCTTTTATGGGGGTAGAAGTTCTTAAAATTATAAATAGCTTTTACTATGAGACCGTACCCTAAAATAAATAAAAAAAATATATAACCGAATTGAGCACCTCCTCCTTTTTTTGAAGCCGGTTAAAACAAAAAGCTCATTCTTATAAAATATAATGTTTGCCCGATGTGAACATATGAACAACGTTGTTGTTTTGTGATCCGCAGTTACAACGTTTCAGCTCAATGCGTTCATTGAGCTTATCCGTTCTTTCTAGACTAATCTACGTAATATGCATGGAATAGCCTCTCCTACGCTGCGTAGGTACATAACAATGCGATATCACGGGCTATGTATTTTTATTTCCAACGTTTAAGCGATATAGCACTGTGATTTCCAACATTTTCAACACAAAAGTTCAACAGGATTCTCGAGCAATAAGATGGAAGTCAAGAAAGTCTTATAAATTTTATCGCTACAAGGAGATCGGGAGAAGTCGACAGATAAAATTTTACAACGGACTAATGCGGACTTTAATATATTTTTTTATTACTGAAAATTTCATGATCCTTCAAATGTTAAGAATCTTCGTTGGGAATATTTCTTAATACATTTTTATGCTATTCTAGTATAGTAGTATGGGCACGCAATGTATGTAACGCAATAATGCACAAGACAAAAAAAGGGTATTTAATTTCAGAACCAAAATTAGGAAGCAATAAAAAGGAGGTTACTTTAAGAGTCCCGCTTTCAAGGATCCCTTTATACGTACGTTAATGTTACGTTTTAATTTATTTAATCGCATAAAGTTTGTGGGTTACTAAGGGGTACCAGAAATTCAAACGAAACTCGAGTTTTTCGTTTTTTGGAAAAACGTGTCCTTTTTAATGAAAGTATAATGTGTGTTGTGCTGGAGTAACATGTACCTAGATAGCGCCATCTATCGAGTTGGACGTGAAGTGTTAGTGATGTAATTGAAATTTATATGTGTGTAGTGAGTGAACTAGTATTACAGTGTTGTTCTTAAAAAAACAGGTGGATAGATTCTCATACGAAGTAGAAATAAATGATAATAAAAGAGAAAAGACAAACAAATCTATGAAGTCAATCTTGTCCAGAATTGGTTTCAAGAAACGATTTCAGTTATGGCAGTTTATTGTATGTCGCTAAGGAAAAGTGTGATTTTCTAAGGATCCAAGGATAAAGATGTTATCAAGAAAAGTCTGTTAAATGTCGTAATACCAATGTTTCGCAATTACTACTTTATTTCACGACTACTATTGCAGATTTTTTTGGCTGTAGTCGCTTAGTTTGCTCGATCTGATATTGCGATGTGATGAATGATATGTATTTCTGACATAATCTTGGTCAAATCAAGTAAGGATCATGTTGTCTAGTGTCTGAGATGGTCTACTTAGGAAACAAACACACAGAAAAGAGTACACCAGTCCAGACATAGTTCGCATTTTTGTCAGTAATCGTGAGCACACCTCGAAACTCGAAGAGCCCATGCGACGTCCTAAGTCGAGTTTAGCGTTTACTCGCATATTTTATACTAGCTTCTGCCCGCGACTTCGTACGCGGATCCTGTTGCTTATGTCAGCGACAACGGATCGAATGAATCGAAGATCTGAAAGTCTGATGTCGAATTTTAAAAGCCCGGGGACGGGAAAACAATGGGATGCGCGAGACGATTCAAGACGTTCCCGATTTTTTACTTTTGTTGGTCAACAGGAAATGCCATCAGACTTAACAACTTTTGCTAAGACGCCATTTCTATTATGTATATGTTATATTGTCGCTGGGCTTTGGAGTTCCAATACAGGTGCTCCAGATCTTCAAATTTAGTCTCACAGCAGAAAACACTCTTCACGTGGAATAGTTTTTGCAATGGCACCATTTTTATATCTCTTTTACTTCAGGTGTTCCATTTTCCAAAATAAATTATAGCCTATATGTTGCGTGACGTTCACGCTCAGCGGTCAGTCGCGCATCTCCTTCCCTCACTTATCTCTAGAGTCGATGCGTATGTACGCTGAAAACTCAAGCGTCATGCTTTTTCCGTGAACGTCTCCAACTCGCGAGACAGTGCATGATGATCACGATCAGCGGTCAGTACCGCACATATTCTTCACTGGTGTCTAGAGACCTGGATACCTGGTAGATGCGTTAATACGCTGAGAATGCAGGCGTGCTTTGCAAGAAGTTTACGCGGAGCGAGTTGCAGCCTCATGATCTCGAACAGCATCAAGTCTCTCCTAACGCTCTTCGGTAGATTGTTGGGATCTTATGATCTTTAATCATTTAGCACCTTTGGAACATTGGGAAAGATTTGACCTCTTTCTAGGCATGGTTATAGTTTTATTGTGATGATACCTGATCAATTAAAATCTAAGTGGCTGCTCCCCTGCGTTACCGGGTACGCAACCATGTAACGAAGATAAATGGAAAAGGAAATTAAACACTCAAATAACATAAGCCCGAAGGCATATTTATACGATAAAAAAAAGGAGTTTTGGCCAGTAGAGTCTAATTTTCAATGATATACCATCGTCATCGAAAATCAGTCCTGAACTGTTCCCGCCTTCACCGCGTGGAGGTACTTATGTTATTTTATAATTATGCAATGAAATTAGTGATAGTTTTAATTTCTTATACCAAATGTTTCTGATCTTCGATTTTTATAAGTCAACAGGAAATGCCTATCAGACCGAACAACTTTTGCTAAGACGTCATTCCTATGTGAGTTATGGTGTAGCTGGGCTCTTGGAGTTCCACAACAGGTGTTCCAGATATTCGATTTTTATACGTCAACAGCGAGTGCTCATAAGGCTGAACAACTCTTGCTAAGACGTCATTCCTATATATGTTATAGTGTAGCTGGGCTCTTGAAGTTCCTCATCAGGTGTTCCGGATCTTCAAATTTATTCTCTCAGCAGAAAATGCTCATCACGTGGAACAATTTTTGCTATGGTACCATTTTTGTATCTCCTATAGTTTAGATGGTCTGTTGCGGTTCTGCATCAGGTGTTCCGGATCTTCAAATTTATTCTCTCAGCAGAAAATGCTCATCACGTGGAACAATTTTTGCTGTGGTACCATTTTTGTATCTCCTATAGTTTAGCTGGTCTGTTGCGGTTCTGCATCAGGTGTTCCAGTTTCCAAGATAAATTATAGCCTATGTGTTGCCCAGACTTAATATCTATACATCACTAAAATCCGTCAAAAATCATTCAAATCCGTCCAGTAGTTCCGAAGATTAGCGTGTACAAACAAACAGACAAACAGACATACAGACAAACAGACAGACTTTTTTTTTGGATTCGTGCTCTATTACTATTTCTTAACCTCCCTCAATTATTATTTTTTAAATATATTCAATGTACAGACGCCAGCACATCAAGTTACCCCAATATGTCAAATTTTCCCAATTGAATATGAACCTTATTTTGTTTGCCATAAAGTTGAAAAACGATCAAAGAAATTTGACACATTGGGGTAACTTGATGTGCTGGCGTCTGTGCAGACACAGTTTTTTACTGTCTTATTATATGTATATAGATATAGAAGATAGATGGTTTATACCCGTCGTTATTAAAGTACCAGCGAAAAGCCTGGTTAGAAATCAAAGATTGAACTGCGAAATACCCCATATGAAACAAGTTTGGTAGTAGATCTTATAGTAATAATAATAATACCAGCCTGTGACTGTCTCACTCCAGGGCAAAGGCTTCTTCTCGTACAGAGAAGGCAAGAGTATTGATCACCACGGTTGCTTAAGGCGGATTGGCGATTTCAGACTTATATTTACTAGAAGTCCAGGTTTCCTCACGATGACGTATGATGATGAGTAGATCTTATAACCTAAAAATATCGTTTCAGCAGTAAACCCCATATTATTATGTTTATCTGCGAGGCGCCCGTAACCAATCATTCATTTTTGGACGACGATCGCGAAAACAACTCGAACGTAACTAGGAATATCGAAGATTACAAGTGGTAGGTCTCTGGGGAGTGACTAACTATAAATGTCACAACGACGCAACCCCTGCAGCTTGTTGAAACGTTTTATGGACTATAAATCGGAACGTAGCGCCCTCGTTAAGTCCTCTGCTTGGTCAGATGTTGAAATGTTTTATTCTCGACATTAGAAGGGTGAAAACCTTTAGAGTAACAAATTATACATTTTATTGAATCTTAAATTCTACTTAGTTTGTGAGGGTTTTATCTACGGTTTTATTTTAGGAACTTGGTTTAATTCCTGTTAATCACGAGATTTTAATGCTTAGAGAAGTTACGTAAATGCGTGATGTAATACAAGGATTTGCTACAACTTCGTCTATGAAATGCAGACATTAGATACTAATTGCCTACAATGTGTTTTAAGATTGACAATGAGATCAATATAACAAATAAGTCAAAGATATATATTATAACAATAGAACACAACAATCACAGTCATCAAAATAATAGTAATAATAATTACGAAATAATTTAATAATCAAAGTCAAAATTAGGTAGATAAAATAAATTATGTAATCGAAGTCTGTTTTACCTGTGTAGGCGCTTTGCATACAGAGCAACTTAAGTTGGGCAACTATCAACTTTTTGAAAGGTTTCTTTACAAATTGCTAGACTACTTGCCTACGTTAGATTTGATAACATGTAAAAAAAAGGTAAAGATACCGGGCTGGTATCATCCGCAACTCCACGTCAAAGCGCGATTTTGCGTATGGGCCCAGTGCAAATTGGTAGATGTCACATGTCTTCGATTTTTTTTTTGGTTCTAGTACATGTCAGTTTCCTCACGATGTTTTCTTTCACCGTTTTTGAGAGCAGTAGTGATGAAATAAATTACACAAAGTAATGCGCCTGACTGGATTGGAACCCACGACTAACTGTTCGTATGTTGGGGCCTCCACCACTGGGCCACCGCTGCTCTTTGATAACATGTAACAAAGCAGTTGCCTGTTGCCAGTTGCTGCAATAGTTGTTCCATGTGCAAAGCGCCTAATAGCCCTAAAAATGTGTCATCGTAAATGTATTCATCGTAGTTTAAATCAACTAAAAACCATGATCTCTGTGGCGAAATAAAGAGCTTGTAAATTGAACAATTCATAATTGCCCTTCGAACTCATTAATACTTATAATCCAATTTTGTGAGCCATGAATTCATCTATATTTACAAAAGTAATTTGAATGTAGCCAACTGAAATAAGACAGTTCACTTGAACGCGACACTTCAAAATTACATTGTAACCCTTACGTAATGTAAGTTTATTTCATGTTATTCAAATTCCTTATTTGACCTTTAACCCTTGTTCTAGGTGGAATAGAATGTCTAGAACATTATTGCCGGTCTGTTAGGCAAAGGACGGTCTGTTATTGTCATCAATACGGCTGTGAGGTATTTAAATATCCTGACCTTGCCGAAATTCATAGACCCAAGTGGTAATGTGAAAAATTCTTACCATTCTTTTGTACCTGAATATTGACGGGAGAGAATAAAGATGGTGAATATGGGAACCACATTTCCATTGTTATATAATATGTCGCAGGTTTTTCATAAAATTAGGTTTTTGATGAAAAACCGGAAGATGACACATTTTAAACTCTATTTCATCATAAACCTGTTACAATCCAGATTTTTGATCAAAAACCTGAATTAGTTTGGGTTTATGATCAATCTATCATAAAACTTTAAGACCTAATATAACTTGGCACTCTTTTATTAGTCCTAATTAAATTTTAGCATAACATTATTTACGCATAACAGCTAACGTATAATTTTTTAAGCATAATTTATTTAATCATAATAAAGATTAAGCATGACATTCTAAAGCATACTTTTATTTACGCCTAATGATATTCAAACATATTTCTTATAGGCATAACAAAGAAAATATTAGGGTCTTCTATTTCTGTCTGCAGGGTTTAAGGGACCTAACTAACCTAACGTCGGGGTGCCCCAAGTCCTGATTATGGGAGCAAACTCTTTGGGATTAAAGCAAACCCGTTATTTTGACAAGAACTTTATCATAAACCCAAACTAGTTCAGGTTTTTAATAAAAAAATCTGAACTAGTCTGAACTGTTACAGGTTTATGACAAAATTGAGTTTAGAATGTGTCATCTTCCGGTTTTTCATCAAAAACCTAGGTTTTTGATAAAAAAGCAATTTTATGAAAATCCTGCGACATATAGATTAATTACACTTAGCTCGCGACTTCGTCCGCGCAAAATATAGTATATGACAGTCACAAATATTGTGGCTTTCTAGTGGCAAATAAATTACAAAATCGGTTTAGTGGATCCAGAGACAACTCCTACAACCTTACAAACTCACAAACTCTACCTCTTTATTATATTAACACATACATAACCTAACATAACATCACACTTGTGATCCCCGAAGGGCTAGGCAGAGGTGTACTTGGTAGTACACCCACATTTCGTCAGTTATGTTTAAGCCCCATGTAATAGGGGGCGCGCCTATTGCCATCAATCGGGCACTAATCCAGACTCCGGGCTGCTACTGAGAAATGCTAGATGGAAAAACTCAATAACACTTGGCCCGGCCCGTGGATCGAACCCGGGACCTTCTGCTCAGCAGTAAGGCTTGCGACCACTAGACCAACGAAGCTTTATGATATTACTATAGACAAAACAGCTGCAGCGCCCGGTGGTGGTACCCGTGATTCAAAACTCGATAAAGGGTAGTTCGAAATTCCTACAGAAATACTCATTTGTGCACGATCACGATCCTAGAACCACCAGACCTCACTTATTTTCTGTCAATCGTTTGACAGAAAATAAGTGATGAAAAGTAGTGTTACTATGTACCTACTATTTTCGCATATCTGCTTCTTATAAAGGTATGTAAAAACAATACCCACCCAGCCTAGCTTCCCATTAACTATTCTATTTTTCGGGATAAAAAGTTGAGTAGTTCCCCTTAAAAGGATACATAGACCTTATTGTTGAGGTTCTTCAAAAAAGTCAGGTGCGTAGTACTCGAAACCGGTGTGTGTATGACAACATGTATGAAATATACGAAGCACAAGAAGTATGTAAAAATCGTAACATATGGCACTCTATAGTTTCTGTATACCCCCATGGGAAAAAGGCGTAAGTTTATGTATGTATGTAAAAAGTTGAGAATGTATGGATTTATTCAGATGGGAGGTATCTTGCTGAGGCTGCTTACTGTAAGCAGGCGATGTAAATTAGTATTCACAAATGGATTCCCAAGTCTAAAGGCCTAGGTATCGGCAATTGTCGTTTGATTTGGCGCTGACAGGGATTCAGAATAATTGATGAGATTACAGTTCGCACTTAGCATCTATGTTCTATTCGTTCTAATGACTCATTGTTATCTTAATTGCGTTTACGAATAACTGGTTAAGTAGGTACATTCAGTGAGTTTCGTTGCCTGACCCTTATTTTTTTTCTAAGATGGATCAGGTAATGCAGAGCACTGACCGTACCTATAAGGTCAGCCTTAAAGGTACGGTCAGTAGCTACAGTAGGCAGCGATTTGCGATGCGACTGGAAGAGCGAAACGAGAAAAACATGGTATGGCTACATTACAAGCGAAATTCCGGCGTATTTTCGGCGATGACATGGCTACAGTACACATGCTCAACAACGAATTAGCAAGAGCGATTCACTTTCAGCGATTCGCTCATTATGTTGATGTAGCCGATGCCGTGATTTCAGTAATGTTGTTCCTATCGCATAAAGAAATCAAAGATCGCTAGTCATATTTGATGTACGGTGTAGCCATATAAGTGAGCATTCATTTATTTGTTTTAATCGCTCATGTCGTGATGGCCAAGAGGTTAAGGAGCCTACCTCTCATGTACGAGGTTGTGGTTCAAATCCGGGCAAGTACCAATGTGACTTTTTCCATTCATATGTACTTTCTAAGTTTATCTTAGACATCATTTGACATCGGTGAAGGAAAACATCGTGAGGAAACCTGGACTTATAAGTTTGAAATCGCCAATCCGCCTTGAGCAAGCGTGGTGATCAATGCTCGTTCCTTCTCTGTATGAGAGGAGGCCTTTGCCCTGCAGTGGGACAGTAACAGGCTGGTATATATATATAATCGCTCATGTGCCGCAGGTCGCGTCGCGGCCTAATGTAGCCTCAGCCTAAGTGTTAATGCTGCTTTTTTTTCTTTGAACTAATGTCTGTAATCATATCAGCATCGGCCTAGCCTTTCCTAACTATGTTGGAGCCGGCTTCCAGTTTAATCGGATGCAGCTGAATCCCAGTTACATGGAGCAACTGCTTGTCGGTTCTCCACAACCCAGTAACTGGGTAACACGAAACGCCTTGGTTAAACTGGTTGTCAGATTTTCAGGCTTTTACTATCAGTAACGCCTGTAATAGATCTACAAATGACAGTCGGGACCAACGGCTTTACGTGCTTTCCAAGGCACGGAGGAGTCTTCAACCTCATCAAGCGTTATAGCTTAACCTTAATCTGTAGTGATAGCGCCTTCTTTGCCGCCAGGTGCCGCGCGGCGGCAGCGGGGCTGCAGCGCAACCGTCGCGCTGCTTTGTTAATCCATATAAATAAAAAACGCGCGACTGCAGCGCTACACCCGCGCTGTGGCCGCGCATCGGTTCATCAATCGACTAGTGATGATGCGTACCTACGTGTTTTTATTCAGACAATTTATCGATGAAGTTGAAACTAAATGTACAACAACCAATGTGCTCGAACCTGCCGCTACAGCGCTGCCACCGCGCGGCTCTTTGCGGCTAATTTGCGACTAATTTGAAGGCGTCCTTAGTTATTAAGGGCAAAAATAATAATTACAATATCGCCTACATAACTACATAATATCATAATTACATAATCGATAACACCTTACTACTGGTATGAACTGATCAACGGGTTAAAATTAAAAGCAATTTGACAATATGTTTAATCAATTGAATCAATCTAATCTGTATAATCACTGTTGAAGAGATGACTTTCAAAAAGTACTTATATTCATATTTCATATTCATTTATTTGCGTTCCACAAGGTAAACAAGAGGTTAACAAAGGGCTCAGAGCTAAGAGCCGTTGTAGACCCTGAAAGGGCACAGTAAAGTTATTGTTAAATACGGCAGGTGTAAGTAAAAGGCCATAAGTAAAACCCTAGAAGGACATATACATATACACTGACCTTTTTTGATGTTCTTCAGAAAGGTCAGGTACAACCGTTGACCTGTGGTATGTATGACCTTTAACAAACCAAAAGCAGTATGTTAGAATCGTAGCAGATTGGGCCTGTAGTTTCGCCTATCCCTATGGGCAAAAAGGCGTGAGTTTATATATATGCATACTGTTTGTGGTAACTGTCAAAACTTACTTCTGTCTAATTAAATCTGTACTCAGAATGTTTTTGTCGACAACACGTGACGCTGACAAAATAGTCAACATCAGTTCAGTGGCCACAAAAAAGAAAAAAAATCTACGTGTAGGTATATGTCTTACTTTTCATAGTTATAACCAAACCCTTTTGGAAAATAAATAAACACTACAGTAGTGTTTATTTATTTTTGTTTATAAATTATTAAATTCTATTTATTTGGCTAAGAATAGAAATTCCTACAAACGAAATAATTTCTGCGTGGGAGTTTCTATTTTTAGGTTGTTAGGGTCTCTTATTATAAAATTTACAGTCTGCGTGTCCAATATAGTAATTCTACCTAGTTGAAAGGTATAAATACCAAGTGCCAAATCGACAAAATTAGAACAATTTAACTATTATCCGTTATTAGTTGAACTGTAAGCAAAATGGTCGGGCTCATTGATTTCAGGACGACTCGATTAATAATGCCTGGGGTTTGAATGCCCCAACAAATTGGCGTAAATTACTTCGATTCAGTGAATGTCGCTTGCGACCTTATTCATCTGGGTTTTAGGCACTAGCTTATTTGTGACGCGGCTTAAGGAAGTGATTTATTTGGTTGGATAAGTGAGAATTATAACGGTTTGTTGGTGATCTACTTAGACAGGGGTGGACAAACGTTTTTTTATGAGGGGCCACAAAAAATAGGTTATTTCAGATATATTAAACAGGTAAAGATTAAAGTATAATGCGCTTTATTTTTATGTTACAACTAGCAGACATCCCGCGGTTTCAACCGCGTAGGTCCCGTTCCCTGGGAACAAAGGGATAAAAAGTAGCCTATGTCACCCGGGGATAGTGTAGCTTCCCAACGGTGAAAGAATTTTTCAAATCGGTCCAGTAGTTTCGGAGCCTATTCAATGCAAACAAACAATAAAACATTTACTCTTTATATATGCGTATAGATTTGCCGTAAGATGATTTAAATGCTTGACACTTTTAGGGTTGGTCCAACTAGTTTCTTAAGTAGCAACGTGCAGTTAGACTTTTGCCCGATTGATGCCTATAGGGTCGCTCTTGGCATGTTTTTTAAAAATAAATGGTAAAAAGTACACATGTGCCCTTTGAGGATTACAATTTGAGATCATTTATGAGACTAAATATAGGAATATAAGAGTCATAGAATTGACTTTTTTATTCTTAGTACTTCCTTTATAAATATGCCTTTTAATAGTAACTCGCCACCTGTGAAATGATTAGGTTCCTAAAGTATCACCTGAACTGACTTTCATTCACATAAACGACAGATATCTAAAGGCATAGATATGATATTGACCTAAGAATAATCTTTTTAAATTAGGTAGAATGGCACACCGTCACGTTCCTACGGATTTAATTCAAAGAAAAAGTCGCCCGACACCCCAGGTGATATCACAAACGGGCCAAAACGTTTAGTTTGTCAAAAATTTGTGCATCAAAAGAAATCCTTCCACTCAATTCCCGATATCTGAACGGAATTCAGTATTATTGATAGGAGATTTGCAAATATACGAAAAATATTCTCCTGGGGGTGGGAATGCTCGTAATATACGAATACGTACGAGGAGACGGCTTTTACGACGTGCCAGTGGTTTGCGAGATACGGAATATGGATATTATGTCGAACCTATCCGCGTCTCGGAATAGTGTTTTCTTATAAACAGCTCGCGGAGTACATTTGATTCGATAAAAATCTCTGCATCAAACCCGTAAATGAATTTCAACGTGAATCACAATAAGCAGGTAAGACCTACCGACTTATTTTGTTCTATTTTTGAACATGGAACGAATAACAAAACTCTTTGCTACTTGCACGTGAAAAAAAGTAAATAAAAACGGCTTTACTTGCTTTCTGCTTTAACATACAACGGAACGTTTAAAAACAAAATGTGAACCATTAAATCTAGCACGAGAAAACTTACGTTAGCATTATTCGACGTGCATTAAACAGGGCATCTGTTTCTCGTAATTAGCTCTTTTATCGTTGATAAAAAAATGCTACCTTACTTAGAGTTGGTAAATAACGAAGTCTTTCTAAATGACCAACATATATAAGAAAATACGATTGCAACTAAAAATTTTAGGCTTTGAGAGAATGAAAACATTTGCCCAAGTTCATCATCAGGCGGTTCAAAGATCATAAATCATCAGGGGGTCACCTACTCGTATTTATTTGTCAACATAACTATCTGCCTAGCCTTTTACCAGCTTTGTTTAAACCGATCCAGTTTCCAAGTCTAAGCAGATGCAGCTGAACACCAGAATTTAATATGAACAGCCTATCATTTTTTTAAAAGGTATAATGCTTGATCGCGATTCCACCTGATGGTAAGCAGTGATGTAATCAGTGATGGACCAATAAACCAATGATCTGACCTCCATAACTCTGGTAAACGGGACAGCTTGATACCCTTCGTGGTGTCAGACTATCAGGTTTCTAACCACCTGTGACGAATTACAAAAAAATACGATTAACAGCCGGGACCCACGCCACGACTTTACGTACTTTCCGAGGCACGGAGCAGTTTCTGTATGGAAAGAATAGTAACCCGTCTACAGACTGACCGTAGAAAGTGCAGCCGAACCTTCAGTTGACACATGTGGCTGTTATTATTTAGTTACAGGTCAGGTCCGCCAAAAACGTTGATATTGGGTGGTTTTCAACAAACACAGATACACAGCTTAACATAGTTTGCCTCGTTAAAAACTCATTTTTGAAATTAATTGATGATTTCGAACTAATAAAACGAATAGTGTTGTAGCATACGGTCCAAATGACAGGCAGTCAGACAAACCGCGTACAAACGACGCGTAATGCGGTGTATTACGACACACTCATTCTGATATATTGCACGGAGACCTGACAAGATTAATTTATACGACCGCGACGAATTTTGGTTGGAAACTCTTTATTTGTTTAACGCTGGCCGTGTTTACTAGCAACGAATACAGAGCATCACTTTTATTTTTTCAAATATCGAATAAGTGCAATCAGTGGTCTAGAAGTTGCATTTGTTTAAAGCCTCGCTGTTTGCTGCTATCAAAGTAAAAATATTAATAAAGTAGGACGCCTTTGATCTCTGTAAAAATGCCGCAACGTCTACACGCGTTAGCCCTGAATAATACCTCCCGAACTACGGACATCGTTTTGTTCGCAGTTCGGGAGCGGCTTTCCCGCGTCTCGCCCCTCACACCCCGCACGATTGCCCTGTCTAGACGGTTTCGTCGGACGACTCTACGTTTTTAGAGTGTGCAGCTATTTTTAGCACTGGTATAAGTTGAAGTTTAGGGGAAGGTTCATATCTGACGGAACATGCACCGAGCGTTTGCGACAATGTACAGACGCCAGCACATCAAGTTACTCCAATGTGTCAAATTTTCCCAATTGAATATGAACCTTATTAGGTTTAACATAAAGTTGAAAAACGATCAAAATCATTTGACACATTGGGGTAACTTGATGTGCTGGCGTCTGTACCTCGACGCACTAACGCATCATCTGTTAAGTGTGAACCGTCAAGTGTCTTTCTATACATTTGTCTGTTCTGGCTTTACGCGACCCATAATTCGCGACGCATTTTCCGTCAGATATGAACCTTCCCTAGTGCTCATTATTTCAACATGAGATTTGAAATTAGCCGGTCGATTTAGTAAAAGTCACCCCGTAAAAAATTTAGAGAAGTGAACTGTAAATGCCCAACATTCGCATGGAATGACAGCTCAATTTTATTCGCCTTCATTTCACCTACATTCTCACTGGGTGATTTTTAGGGTCCGTAGCCAAATGGCAAAAAACGGAACCCTTATGGATCGTCGTGTCTGTCTGTTCGTCTGTATGTCACAGCCACTTTTTTCCCAAGCTCGGTAAGTAGATGTATTCTGTGAACCGCATTAAGATTTTCACACAAAAAAAAACATTTTTTTGCAAATGTTTTTTTTTCTCATACCTATACGTGTGAGGTATCTATGGATAGGTTTTCAAAAATGATATTGAGGTTTTTAGTATATTTTTTTTCTAAACTTAATAGTTTGCGCGAGAGACACTTCCAAAGTCGTAAAATGTGTGTCCTTTAGAAGTTACAGGGGGGCCTGTAACTTCCAAAATAAGAGAATCATAAAACTAAAAATAAAATGACGTGCATTACCATGCATACTACCACCGAAAATTAGTTTGAACGAGATCTAGTAAGTAGTTTATTTTAATACGTCATAAATCATAAACCGCAATTTACCTTTAAACTTTTATATTATGATACTTGCTATTACGGAACCCTTCATGGGCGAGTTCGACTCGCACTTGGCCACTTTTTTTACAGAATAACGCTGTTGTCTTCTAAATCTTTGTTTAAAAAAAGCAAGCTAACAAAGTCGTGTTGGAAACATCATTTATAACTTAAGAAAGGCTGCATAGATTTTTATGAATAATATATAAAGATATTATTATTATTATTATTAGATATTATTATTATTATATAAATTTATTTCAAGGCGAAACGAAGTTAGCTAGTAAACAAAGAAATGCATTCCCCTGTTCCCATTGTTTTATAGTAATTATTTAGTAGTTTGGAGCTTCTAAAAGACTTTTAGTGGTCGTTGCTAACGACTTAGCTGTGGGACAGATAATCTGCCGAGTCAGGGCTCCTGAATCACATAGTATGCATTTCCTCCGGCCACGAGAACAATATATTGTCCCGACGGACACATCGGTAAGTGCATGCTCTTTAATGTGTGGAAATGCTTCCGAGAACGACTGATCTAGTTTATGTTCTTCGCTTAAAGGCAAAGACTATTTTAAGTCTGGTTGAAATTAATTGCAAGACGAAAATGTTAAGCAAACATCGCGTTTGTATTACCGAAATGCTATGTAGAAGTAAAAGTAGAAAGTTTATTGACAAAATAAAAGTACAAGCAAAGGTAAAATTAATGTTTATTGAAAAAATAAAAACAAACCTTGCATACAAATTCAAACAATCCTTTGATTTGTGAAAAGCTGTTTACATAATTTACAGAGCAAGAAAAACTTATCTGTCTAGCTACAATGATTGCCTGGGAAATCAAACTTGCAAGAAAAACTCATCTGTCTAGCTACAATGACTGCCTGGGAAATCAGACTTGCAAGAAAAACTCATCTGTCTAGCTACAATGATTGCCTGGGAAATCAGACTTGCAAGAAAAACTCATCTGTCTAGCTACAATGATTGCCTGAGAAATCAGACTTGCAAGAAAAACTCATCTGTCTAGCTACAATGACTGCCTGGGAAATCAGACTTGCAAGAAAAACTCATCTGTCTAGCTACAATGACTGCCTGGGAAATCAGACTTGCAAGAAAAACTCATCTGTCTAGCTACAATGACTGCCTGGGAAATCAGACTTGCAAGAAAAACTCATCTGTCTAGCTACAATGACTGCCTGGGAAATCAGACTTGCAAGAAAAACTCATCTGTCTAGCTACAATCTTCTTCTTATCGTGTGGTTAGTAACTAACCTGGTGTCAGAGTTTTAATGCCGCCCATGGGCCTCTAACTTGGCATCACATGCCGCCGAGAAATATCTCTCAGGCATGCCGGTTTCCTCACGATGTTTTCCTTCACCGTTTTTAAAGCAAGTGATAATTATACAATACGCACATAAATCCGAAAAGTCAGAGGTGCGTGCCTTGGGTTCGAACTCGAGACCTATGATTTGGCAATCCACCGGTCACACCACTAGGCTAGCTACAATGATTGCCTGGGAAATCAGACTTGCAACCAATTTAGCTAATTGGTTCATTAATTCACTATGGAAATCTCTAAATCTTTTAACACAATATTACTTGTGTGCATTAGCTGCCGAGCTATAAATGTCTGATTTATAAAAGAAATCCTACGAAACAATATAATAACAATAAGGTATCTCATTATTGTACAAATAAATGCTGCTCATCCACCCGAAATAAGCCTTAACACCCTCTCACGATAAGAGACGACGTGACCCTTTTTCATATAATATTCATATGAACAAAGTACCTGAAAAATTGTTGTAAATAATATAATAGCTATCCTCACGTCTTTTTCATCTCTACTTTAACAGATTATCTAAAGAAAATTTGTTCCGAAATGTCATACATAAACGAGGTAAACAAAATTTGTTCAACATTTAAGATGTTGACGGCGTGCGTTTTTTTATGTGAGAAATGTTCCAAAAATGTTCTTTTTATCAAATACGACAATGTGCTTAATTATAATCGACTACAATTTTCTAAGTGAAATATAATTTATTTCCTATGGTTATTAATCCTTGCACAATATTTCAGTGTTAAAATTTTGAGAATAATAATGTATTGTAGTTGTAATATTTATAAATATACCACCATAGATTTCAAAACAATTAAATTTATTATTTTGGCAAATATGATTATGGTGATATATGTATACCCATCTGTTTCATGTTGTAATAATTTGTACCATTTTGTTTAATAATTATTTTATAAATACCAGTGTCACGTATTACAATTATTTAGAGTAAAATAGAATGTAGTAGGTACTTTCCTCAGTTGTCAGTTTGATAGTTTTTCAACATACATTTTGAAAGGGGTTATAAGATTTTTTTTTCTGATTAATTTGACATTCAAAAATCAAAAGGCACTTTATGTATGGTCTAATTAAAATAAATCATTTAACTTTGATTTAATTTGATTGACTTTTAAGGGTAATTTATAAACATTATGCAAACCAAAACCAAAATACTTAATTAGTCTGTCATGTCAGCGCAATGGCACTCAAAACAGGCAAAATCAATTTAAAACCGCCAAAATTAGCAACTGAATCAAACGCCGCGACAGTAAGTTATGCATAAACACCAACTAGACCGTTAAATTAACCGGGAAACAAATTTAAAATTACATTTTCCGCTACAGATTCACAATTGGCTGGCGCTTGGCAGATTCCGGCCAAGTTCTTGACTGGTGTTATCAATCAGGCAGTGTCGTCTGATCGTTGTTGCTCAGTTTACAAATCGTGTGTCAGGAGCTTTAAAAGGTTTTTTAATTATTTTTTAGAACATATTGAATTAAAATAGAAAGTGCCTCGACAGGTTACCGTCGCCTCAAGCTCCACTGCTGACAAAAAAGTATCATAATCTTATGTATTTGACAAAAATCTATAATTTTAAATATGAAACCTTTTTTGTCGAAATGTCTATTGCACTCTTCTCTTCTATTGACATTGTATTACTTTTAAGGCGAGTTGTGGCGAACACAATATGAACTTTCACCTTGATGCAGTCAAAATACAATCACACCAAGTAGTTTTCCTGTGTCCACAATAATTCACAGTATCGATAAATTGTACAACATTCAGTACAAAATTTAAGTACAAAACTCAGTAATGTTAAAATCGGCCTACCCAAAGCACTCTTGCGGTTGCAAAAATATCGAAAACCCTCATTAAATGGGTAAATGTATCCCAACATACATTTATCCATTCAAAGGCAAAAACTTTCATAAAGAACTTACCCACTGCATGTAGGTCCCTAGTTATAATTTATAACGAATGGTTTCACTGGCAGCGCTGAAAGGCGCGCAATGAAAAACTTTGCCATTTAATTAGAGGCTCTGCAATCTCTCAGTTTTTAAACTAGATTTCCCTTTAGGTAGAAGTTCTATAGTAACAAATGTGTCAATAGTTAGAAGGGTGAGTTTTGTGCGTAGGTGTATACCTAAGTATCTTTCATTATTAGTTTCGATCACTTTTCTTTGCCGGGTATAATGCAAATAAAACAAACAAAACAGGGCCCTTCATTTGCTTTATTTTCGTTGAAAAATTGTTGCTTTTTAATTTACACGGCTAATATGATAAAAGTTACTTTCTATATGAACACAGCAATATAATAATAATAAGTTAATTAGGATTAAAGATTTGTAAAGTGATGAAGTGGAAACATTACATTACCTACACTTACTTGACTTCAACTTCAACTCTTCTCTATGGCATTACACTTACTTGAACACTAAACATAATTTAAATTGACGCTGCATGGCAGAATAGTCGACGTCGGACTTGCCACAAAGGAGGAATAAAAAATAAATTACAAAAAGTTCGACATCAACTACTAATTAATAGATAGAAGACTCAACCTCTCTAATTTTTATGCTACTGAGCTTTATAAGATGTTACTACTAACTTCATTTAATGTATTTGACATTACCGATAGTCACATACACAATCCTTGGTATTCTTTAAAGCATGATTGTATTTTTTTAAATAGCTCACTTCCTAAAAATATCCCCATCTGAACTCAATCTCTTAAAGACTTCCAACAATACTTGTGTTAAAAACAAACTGGGAAGCCACCAAGCGAACAAAAAATCTACAAAATCTGGCTAAAGATTCCGCGCTCATATTTCGGTCAATCTCATTGCGTGATGCGCAAGAATGGGAATGATGGATTAATTCTTAATTGCTGTGACAACACCAACTGTTCTCGAATTCCTCCGGTTGCCATTAAATTAGAAAACGTATTATGCTTCCAAAACACTCTCCCTTTTAACATTTTTAATGCAGTCTCACTGTGACAGTTCTTGCAAAATATTTTGTAAGATGAGAGGGAAGTCAAAACTTCGTTGAACAATATTTTGAAGGCGCTTTTGAGACGATTGCCTGCTAATATTCTAAAGGGTGTCGTGGTTAAAAATAACTGCCACACTGGATAATTTTCCAGGTTAAGCAAGGGTTACCGAGACTAACCTTTGGATGGGGAACTAATAAATAATAAATAAATAAATATTCCACAACTTTCACACAACGCCATTTAGTCCCAAGCTAAACAGAGCTTGTGTTATGGGTACTAAACAGCTGATAAACATACTTCTATATTTTTAAATACATACATATTATAGATAAATAACACCCAGAAACAGAACAAATGATCGTGCTCATCACACAAACATTTGTCCTGGGTGGGAATCGAACCCACGATCTCCGGCATTGCAGTTAGGGCCACTAACTACTAGACCAACAGGCCAGACTATTTATTGCACACCGAAACTCCTTTATGTCTCTGAGCTCACAGATCGTTGACAATCGTTATAAGCTGTCTGTTGCCAAAAAGTCTATCAACTAGCCGTACCTAGTAACTGGATTGTGAAAGTCAGATAAGCAACCGCTCTATGTAAAAGTATTAAGTGAGCTCAAGGTAGTTGGGAAAAGGCTAGGCAATGTGATCGACTGGCCTGTTGGTCTAGTAGTTAGTGATCCTGACTGCTATGCTGGAGGTCGTGGGTTCGATTCCCACCCAGGACAAATGTTCGTGTGATGAGCACGATCATTTGTTCTGTGTCTGGGTGTAAGTTATCTATAATATGTATGTATTTAGAAATATATAAGTATGTTTATCAGCAGTTTAGTACCCATAACACAAGCTCTCAAGCTTAACTTGGGACTAAATGGCGTTGTGTGATAAGTTGTGGAATATTAAAATTCATTTATTTATTATGTGATGAATCTGCATATTGTATCACTATAATAATAACATAACTTTGAATTTTTAAACTGCAGAATGACCTCTTTATTAACATTTATGCAGTTTTGTTTCAGTGACCGGTGCCACCCAACATTTTTGTGACCTCGGAACAGTTTGATTTATTTTTTGTTAGCAGGGACTGCAAAAAAAATAAAGTGTCAATGTAGTAAAAAGATTTCATGAAAAACTTATCTAAAAACAAAATCAAATTAAAGAGTTGATAGTATTGAAATTTTATACTAGTATTTAGGCCATTAGTTTGAAACCAGTAGTCTAGACACATTACCTATTTTACTCGTTCTATTTGTTCAAGTAAACAATACACAAAGGCGAAACCTAAACATCTTTCTTGGAACCATTTATACAGCATTGTTGTTGAAAATGATTCTTTCGTCCCCGTTTTTATCCGCTCACAATACAAAACGTATAGTCTATTTCTGGTTACATTCCGTTCATAATAGGAACATACGTGTATTTTGGCACAAAACGCTCGTCCATTCAGCCTAGTGAAAACAACTGTGTACAATAGTTTTTCCTCAATAAAAACTGGAATATAACAAGCGTTCCTATATCGTTGTGGGCCCAGTGACATTCGTGTAAATAAATGAAACAGGTCTGGACTGGCTTCTAGTGGGCCTTTTGCGTTGGCCCGTAAAGTTCCAAGACCTTTCTGTTAAGGCCAGGCCAAGTTTGTTTGCTCAAAATAATAATAAACTTTGATGAGTAAAGATTTAAACTGTTTTTGATTTCTTTACAAAATTAAAGACACTAATTTAATTAATATTTTTTTTAAAGAGGCCACTTTTATTTTGTGGAACGGGACCCATAATGAAGTTAATCATCATCATTCAACCGAACAGTTAATTAGCAATTTTCCTAATTTTCCATTGAATTTTCTTTCTCATAAAGTGAAGTTTTCCAAACTCATCAATCATTTCTCTCTTCTCAAAAACTCTCCAATACTTTCATAAGTTCAGGTTATTTGAGTTATGTTATAAAATACTATTTTGTGAAGAATTTGAATTTTCCATAAAATTATATCGAGTTAATTTTGATTGTTAATATTAGAAAATATTATAAAGAGGTATTTGATTTATGAGATAATTGATTGTTTGTTTGCATTGAATAGGCTCCGAAACTACTGGACCGATTTGAAAAATTCTTTCCCTGTTGGGAAGATATCCCCGGGTGTCATGGGCTACTTTTTATCCCCGTATTCCCGCGGTAACGGGTACAACGCGGGTGAAACTTTGTGACGTCTGCTAGCTTAGTAATAATTGTATCATTGATTGCATCCTTCCTATCAGGTGGGATTGCAATCAAACACTGGTAAACCATTAAAAAATATACACTAATTTAAATGCAATGCGCTGTTTACAATGAAGGAATGACCTTAAGCATGACGATGGCAAAAAAACCAACAACCAGTTCTACATAAAACTGTGCCTCATGCGGGCTTTGCCAACGACTGTTACACATCCACTCTCATGAAAATTTCTATGTAGGTGCTACATTAAGTTGCTGTCGGCTCAATAACACCTGAGTATATTTAAAGACAGAATCGCACAAAAAGTATTTAAAATAATATTTAAATAATAGTATTATTGGGAACAGAGTCGAAAATATTGGCGCGCGACGCGGTTGGGTCCATGGAAGAGAAATCGCCTAACAATCCAAGCCGTGTCGAGTAGTTATTAAATTAAGGATAATATTTTTGTGTTCACCAAAAATCGAATGGTACATCTATGTGTGCATTTCTAAAATATTGATGCCGCGGCAGCGGCCGGCGAGCGCTACCTCGAAATTATTTCTCAACTGATTAGTGTTAAAAAACATTTTTAGTAAGCATTACATTTTATAATGTGTTCATTTTTTATTAATAAAGCTACATTGGGCATTAATTGGTGTTTGATTCAAATACATTTTGCAGTGCATTATCTGAAGTAAAACTAAAAAAATAAAAGCTTGTTTTTAAAATTAGGTGTATTACTATTTTTACAAATTTGCAACAGTTGTTAATAGATGCTCGTTATGACATATTTTAATGAACATATTTTGGTGCACATTCAGTATATTTGGTGGAACACAGGCAAAATTAGGTAAATGAAATGGGAATAAATTGAAATACTTTTAAATACCATCCTTAAATTAATTACTATTAGCTCTCCCGGTGAACTTCGTTCAGTCCCGTATGTATTCAATAAATTGCGCGCAACATGACGACTGTCTTAGCATATCAAACTTCGGCTTGAATTTGTTCAACACTCAATAATTGTATATTTATTCTACTATTCGAGGCGGAGAGAAATCCAACAATGATTTGTTGGATTTGTCTCCACCTAAAAATCAGTCCAGCAGCTCTTGAGTTACAAGTTTTTTAACAACCCCGACTTTGTTTAATTTATTTAGCTTAAATTTTTAATTAAGGCTAGTGCAGTTTCTTGTTTTCGTGCTAGGCCAAAGTTTAGCATTTTAAATTTATTTAACGTATGTACGTGTAATTAATTAGACATGTATTATTTATTTTCCGGACATGAACAATAAATACGTCCCTATATAATATTAGTAGAGCTATTAAAATTAAATCCAAGTGTTTTAATTGGAATATGTTGAAGTTTGGTCAAAGCTGAAACTTCGATACAGTTTGATCTTCATTCCTCGAAGCGAACATCGATAGTGCAAGTTCAAATTTCATAAACGACATGTTCTACTTGTATTTGTATATTTGTATAATATAACTTGTACTCGTATGTATACACGAGTGCTGCCAACGAAATTTCTGCTTAAGTTTTGCCCGATATAATCCCGATGGTACCTACGTTTCTGTCCGATAATTGGAACATCCACACGGCGGGCGGGTAAACGCGTTTTAAATAAAATGAATTCACTCAAAACCTTGCCTAACCCTTCGGGGAACAAAGCTGTATGTTATGTTATGTGTAAATTAAAAAAAATGATTTAAAAATAAAGAAAAAGGAAACAATGTTAAAACCTTTTCATTTAACTTTTTTTTTGACGATATTATGACGATACACTTATACTACTACTACTGCTAGCTGGGCAAATGTATCTCTCCATAACTTCCAGTTTTTTCGATTCAGGGCTAAAGTGGGCCACTGGTCGTTTAATTACGACACTTATATTTATTTTGAAATAATACGACATGTATGATCTATAAAGAAATAAAGGTTTTATTATTACTTTTAAGATTTTTTATCTTAAACAACAAAAAAACGGGTTATTCACCAACTCGATACAAGAGACCGGACACACGTGTGTCCAGTTGGTGAAACTCAAAATTAGTATCACTTATTATTTCGTCATCTGGACACACCAAGATTTTTATTGGTGTCCACATAGTGAAACATAAAATAAATTACTTTTATGTTTTCGCCAACAGAACACATGTTCGCATTTTACCCGAATTCAAGATAAAGTACAGTCAAGCACATTAATGTTTTGTGACACAATCATCATCAGTCACTAAACGTCCTACTGCTGAGAACGGGTAACATTAGCTAAGTATACTTTTCTTCACATAAATAAATCATGATGATATTATCAAATTGTTATATATTTGTTTTATTTCAAAATTTGTCTTAAATAGAAGCTAATAAGGTTTTTCAAGTAAAAAAGTGAGGCAGCTTTGTCATGAAATCGAGGCGATTATTAACCTGACTGTACCCTTTTTTGCAAAAAAAACTGGGTGTGTCCAGTTGGTGAAAACATAAAAGTGATTTACTTTAAGTTTCACCATGTGGACACGCGCAAAAGTTTTGGCGTGTCCAGATGACGAAATAATAATTGTACTAATTCTAATTTTCACCAACTGGACACACGTGTGTCCGGTATCTTGTGTCGAGTTGGTGAATAACCCAAAAAAACTTATCTAAGAAAGTCGCACTACATAAATGAGAACTTTTCGTCTCCATTTTATTCGACGCTTTATTCCGATGGAACGACATGCGAGAGGCGATGTAGGATGTGGTAAAACATTCCGAGTCGAGGCTCTTGAATTATTTCAAGCCTTACATCTCAGACCCTTTCATCCAGCCACTCCGTCGGAATACAGAAAGAATAATTGAAAATCACAGTAGACTGAAGAGAAAAGGAAATGACATGAGATTCAAACTACTTAGGTGCTTATTTTGATGGTATGGATGGCGCCACGGATATCAAATTGGCGCAGTGGCTGACCGATTTAACTGGAGAAAGCGGAAGGGCTGTACGTCATCGCGACGCAGGTGTAGGACGAAACACCAGGATGTTTTTTTTAGGCAGGTAAAGTCTGACAGATCCCTAGGGCGTAGGACATCCATTAGGTTTTTGCGACCTCGAGATAAAAAAGGAAAAAAAAAACAAAATTAATTTACTCACTTCACTTATAAACGGCAATTAGCCCAATGGTTAAGGCGTCGGCCTGGTGATCGAGAGGTATTAATTTCGTCCCCACTACTAACGTGAATCCACTTTAGACACAAGCTTATTTAGCTGAGTTGGAGTGGTTAATAAGAATACTAGTAATGTGCAACCCACATAACTAGTAAAGCTTTTAAAAAAATCGGCTGAGTATCCGCACTTCATAGTTAACACTAGACAGTCTCCTCGAAAAACCCGTCATTTGCCACAGTGGTTGAGCGATTGGCTTCTGCGCTGAATGTAGCGGGTTTATTTTTTCCGTACATCGATATTGATGGTTTGACCTACAAATAGGTGGTTGAGTATGTGAGTTTAAATGTGTACAAACGCATCCACTATACTTACAGGAGATTTTTTTATGTGGGGCAACGATAGAAAAATAAAGTTTTCAGTAGAAATTTTTAGTGTAGGAGAAGAAGAAAAAGTTAATCTAACTTTTTGATTTATTAGTCTCTATGGAGACTATTTTACTATAAAATAAAAATATACTTACTTTTGCACTAAATATTAAACCTTGGAAGGAAGTAGCTGGGAGCGACTGGCGCAGAAACTAGGTTACCAGGTATTATGTCTATCTGAGCTCACTCCATTCACTGTGTTTTACCACCATTATTATTTATTTATATTTAAGACAGTAGTTTTTAAATGCGTTCCGTGTGAAGTATACAATGCGTGGCGTAACAATAAATGAGACATTGAGTAATGATGTGATAAAGCAACGATGTGGATTACGGGAAGATGAGGTGACCAGTGTCAAAAATAGTATTCTTAAAGGGTTTGGCCGCGTTGAGAGGATGAATGAGAGGCGACTAATGAAAGCAGGTGTAAGTGGAAACGCCGGGAGGGGACACCCTAAAGGACATACACATAGGTACCTTATTGGTTCTTTAGAAAGGTTCGGTGCGTAGTACTAGCAACAAGCGTGTGTGTTTAGCTACATGCTTGAACATAATCGAAGCAAAAGAAGTATGAAAGAATCTTAGCAGATGGCGGTCTGCAGTTTTTGCTTACCCACATTGAAAAAAGGCGTGAGTTAGTGTACGTTTCTTAATTCAGAAATAATAATAAATGATTGCTTTCCTAATTGTTTATTTATGTTTACAGAGTTAATCAATTTTCGACAGTACCTATATTAATTAAAAGCTTCTTTTGTTTATGCTTAGTAAATTGAAAGGAAGTTTTTGATTGATTTTATAAACTCTCAAATTGCGGTTTACGATGAATATAACATCTCGCCTGTATTACTAGAAGGGTTAGGCAGACTTGCTCGCGAGATTACGATGAAATATTTAAATTATTGACTGCCACGCTGGTGTAGTAGTGGGAAGTGTACAAGCGTGTCGAGCATGGAGCTCTGGGTTCGATTCCCGGGTCGGTTATTCAAATCTAATCATTTATTACTTTGCAAACATGGGTAATAGGTAGGTACATGATGTTCTTGTATAAACAGGGTTCTCCACACTTTGCAGTCACATGCAATGGGCATGCAAATACTTACATCCTACTAATATTATAAACGTGAAATTTTGTGAGTAAGGATAGATGGATGGATGGATGTTTGTTACTCTTTCACGTAAAAACTACAGAATGAATGTTAATAAAATTTGGTATGGAGTTAGCTGACACTCTGGATTAACACTTAAGCTACTTTTTATCCTGGTATTACCACGCGAACGGGACCTAAGCGGATGAAACCGCGGGACTCAGCTAGTAAATTTATAAAATTGAAATACAAATTTAACAAAATAAAATAAATAAATTTTCCACAACTTTTCACACAACGTTATTTAGTCCCAAGTTAAGCTTGAGAGCTTGTGTTATGGGTACTAAACAACTGATAAACATACTTATTTGTATATTTCTAAATACATACATATTATAGATAAATTACACCCAGACACAGAACAAATGATTGTGCTCATCACACAAATATTTGTCCTGGGTGGGAATCGAACCCACGACCTCTGGCATAGCAGTCAGGGTCACTAACTACTAGACCAACAGGCCAGTCACCAAATAATAATAATAAATTACAGGCACAGAGGCTGTATTAATAATATATTATTATTATTTATTATCTATTATTGTATTGCTTTTTCCATCTGGAATGTCTCAGTAGCAGGTGAGATTATGAATTAGTTTCGCCCTCTGTAACATGAGACTTAAACATAAGTGGTACACTATAAGTACCTCAGCCTTACCTTCTGAGGAAAGTAGGCGTGATGTAATGTGTATGTGACGTTATATTACTTAATTGAAAATAAACACAATTAGCGTGCGTCTTCTTCATTACTAAAATTAAAAGGAAGACGAAAATAAACGATATAAAATAGTAGATTGTTTATCTAGGGAGCAAACAACTATTTTAAAGGCGAGAGTGTTTTTTTAATCCAGAGCGGAGCGAAGGATTCTAGAGTAGAATCCCGAGCGGAGCGAGGGATTCTTAACTAGAATCCTGAGCGCAGCAAGGGATTTAAAGTATGTCACTAGAGCTTAAAATAGTGTTGCTCCCGAGGTGGACACTCTACTTTTTATCACCCTCCATGAGAAAATAAGTAAGTGCAACTTATGAACAAGAATTTATTTACGTACAATTCAGAACCATAAGACATAATAATACTTTCACTTGAGAAAGACGCACTCATTTTTTATAATTCTAAAATCTGAATATGAATCAACTACAAACGAAAGTAGAATGCATTTAATTTCGCGCGTTGTTTATTTTTCATCAACTTTTAAAATTTGGCGCGCTCGCAGTTTTTCAGCCAGTCACATATTCAATACACATTGTTCCCGCATGGTTTGTGATTCACCTCTTTGCTGATTGAAACATTTACTAACAATATCCACATTCCAAATTCAAATCAATTTTAGTCCCTAGGGATTAATGAGCTATTTTGGTCCCTGTTTACGAGGAATATAATAGCTCTTTTTGAATAGATGTGATAAAAAGAGTTTTTTCATTGGGTGTGACAGAGATCACTATATTTTATAGGTCGTAGTTGAAGATCTCGCTAACATTATAACTTAATCGAAGCGATGTTTACTGTGGTCATCATCATCTGCCAAGCCTTTTACTAAAAAATAAAGAGTACATAACAAACAACCTATAAAGAAAGAGTCTTCAATCCACTCAGGAACATATTTCAACCTTAACTTTGTTGCTAAAATACTAAAACGTCCTGTTTAAGTTGCAAGAAAAACGACGTCAATTCTCTACCGGAGACCTGCGCCGAATAATATTTACACAGTAAGAGACCGAATTTATCTAAGTACGTCCTTGCTTTCTAGGTCGGAAGAGAAAAATGTCGAGCGACTAAACTTTTATGTTTGGCAACAAATACAATATTGTTCCCGTAAGTGAGTAGGTACTGGGGACGGAATTAAATGTCGGATAAGATTGACGACCCCCTACTAAAGTTCTTTCACCTGAGTGCGCGTCCGTGATAGATTAGCGGAGTTATGTCAAAAGGTGTCGTTGGTCTAGTGGTCGCAAGTGCTACTGCAGACAAGAAGGTTGATATTCGGGTCAGGTAAAGAATTGTTAGGTTTCTAAAATCAAAATTTCTTGGTAGTTCCCGGCGTGCCTGGTTAATGGCAATAGACTCGCCTCTTAAGGCCTCCCCCACATTTGGCGTGCGCGATCCTCGGGCGTGCGAGTAGCGCGAGAGCCGCGCGCGCGCTGCGTGAGCGTCGGGTGTTGCCGCCATGTGACGCATGAGAGGCGTGCGCGCGGCGCTCGCCTTGGCGTTTAACCGCCTTCAGACAAGTCAGTCACAATTTGACCAGTGCCGTGTTAGCACACGTCGTTGCGTTACTGTTCTACAATTACTAACAAAAAGGACTCAGACGAGGAAACACTACTGTTAGCTTCGCTACTAAAAGAAAGTGGGGATAGTGGGCGAAGGGGTAAGAACGCGACTCAGTAAATGGCACTTAAACTTAACTGACGAATTGTTGGTGTATTATAAAATTAATTAGTAAATAAGTAAATAAAATAATTTTCATTTCAGACCAGGTGAGCAAAACCTTAATATTTGTTCGAGATACATCTCCGAACAATTTCGCACAGGAGTGGAGAGTCATCCCTCCATGCAATAGTTTTTAGAATGCTGTTGGGGCTGACCCGTTTCATAACACCTTCGTCTAACCCTTTGAGTAATACATAACAGGTGTGATACTATGTTTTGTCTTCTTCTCAAACTACTGTTGTGGTTGAAAACGTGTTATAATAGGGTTTGAGCGTGTTAGAACAAAACAGTTTGGATGATTGTGAAGCGTGCATAAATACGTGCATAAAAATATAATTTATTTCACCCGCGTAGTTCCCGTCTCCGTGAGAACACAGGGATACAAAGTAGCTTATGTTACTCAGGGTGAATGTAGTTTTCCAAACGTGAAAGAATTTTTGTAATCGTCACAGCAGTTTTTGAGTATATTCATTACTGACACACTCAAAAATAAAAAATGAAATCCTCTTTTTAATGTTAATGTTAGATAAATGTGAACCGTGGGATTAGCGGCAGATGGAAAACTTTAAATTGCATAGACATCAGCAAATAAATAAATAAATAAAATAAATAAATAATAAATCGAGCTATCCCAAACTGTGAACTTTTCCCTATCGGTGATCGAAGGTTAAGCTACGCTTGACGAGGTGGATCCGTGGATGGGTGACCATTAATTACAAGCCAAGACTCCTCCGTACCACGGAAAACGTTAAGTCCTTGGTCCCGGCTGTCATTTGTAGATCAAACAGTCATTACATGTAGTCAGAAGCCCGAAAGTCTGACAACCAGTTTAACCAAGGGGTATAATGTTACCCAGTTACGCAGTTACTGGGTTGTGGAGGTCTGACAGGCAGTCGCTCCATGTAAAACACTGGTATTCAACATAGTTGGGAAAAGGCTAGGCCGATGATGATGATGATGATGAACATAAACTTTATTCTTTTGTATTAAAGGTAAATAAAATATCAAAGCAATTCGACAAGTTAGGGAAGTTTGATGTGCACTTCCTGGAACGCGGTGGTGTCCTTCTGCGAAACGGTTGTCTTGCAGAAGGAGGCTGCGTTAAGGTAGAGGGAGATTAGCTCCACTCACCCGGCCCGCAGCAGACGCACCGGGCGCAGGCCGAGGGCAGACAACGCCCTCTTCCAGCCCCCCTGAATAGGTCCAAGGGCGACGAACACGGGGATGTCCGCCGCCCCCCACGTACATGGACCCGAGGTGGCGGCTCTTAGACGTCGCGAGGGGAGTCTGACACCTCACTCCCCTCGCTGACTTGGCGAGGCCGACGCCGACTGGTGCCGACCAGTCGCGGAAGTATCTTCGTGACCCCCGGCGCAGGTGTGAGAAGGAACACGGGGTGGTTTTTAGTCAGTAAGAGTATGACAGACCATCCGCCCTCCGCGGGGTGGGGACATCTATGAGGACTTTCCACCCCTCAAAAAAAAAAAAGTTGGATGTGCACTTTAAGTACCACAGTGTACTTTATAAAACAGCAAGGAATCGAGACTATTGAGTACGTTACAGCGTTGAAATCTTTATAGTTACCTAAGTAAACTCATGTATCGCAGAGAGTCGATTTCTCACATAGTAAGCTCAATGAACGTATCTAAAAGTCAAACTACAAACCGCCAATACTGCCACTGTTTTCCTTTAATTTCGACAGGTATCTACTGCTATCATGGAAAAATGTACCCCTAACCAATCACCTTGAACGTGGAATAATATTGAACCTGACAGATGTTTTCATAATAGGAGACAGGTGTATCCTCAATATTAGTGTGGCCCTAAACTAATACAGATAATGATATTACGTCAGAAAGTTGAATATTATTTTCGTTGGCCCGAGTAAATGACGAGCTGACTCAAGAATGTTGCCCTAATTAAAATTAAGGTCGTCGCGTTGTGGAAAAATACTGTGTCCAAGTGGGTTTTTTTTCTTAATAATTATATTATGTTTTGTAAATTGGCATATTTGTAATTTTTTATTTTTACGAATCTTTGCTTTCTAGGTGGGAAGGGCATAGATAAAGAAATATTTCAGTAATCTCGAATCTGCTATTTGGTTTCTGCGTGTAGGTGACCATTGAATATCAGCTTGCCTCATTCACGACGCAAAACTATCGAAATAAAATAAATTAAATAAATAAATAAATATTTCACCACATTTCACACAACGCCATTTAGTCCCAAGTTAAGCTTGAGAGCTTTGTTATGGGTACTAAACAGCTGATAAACTAAATACATATATATATACATATATATTTCTAAATACATACATATTATAGATAAATTACACCCAGACACAGAACAAATGATCGAGCTCTACACACAAACATTTGTCCTAGGTGGGAATCGAACCCACGACCTCCGGCATAGCAGTCAGGATCACTAACTACTAGATCAACAGGCCAGACAAAATCGAAAATAACACAGGTGTGTTATATAACCTTAAGTTCTTTCTGTTTTGTCTTAACTTAAATAATTTAAGCAAAATACTAATGTAAAATTTGCCATTTAACATCACTTGTAATAAGTTTCTTTTAATTACAATAATATGCACAAGTGTCTCTTACGGAAAATAAACATTTCTTCATTCATTCTTTCTATTTTCTAACACAGTATGCACCTTTGTTAACTGACTTTTATTTATTAACTTTAAAAATGCTTAAACCTACATCTATTGACTGGCCTGTTGGTCTAGTAGTTAGTGAACCTGACTGCTATACCGGAGGTCGTGGGTTCGATTCCCACCCAGGACAAATGTTTGTGTGATGAGCACGATCAGTTGTACTGTGTCTGGGTGTAATTTATCTATAATATGTATGTATTTAGAAATATATAAGTATGTTTATCAGCTGTTTAGTACCCATAACACAAGCTCTCAAGCTTAGCTTGGGACTAAATGGCGTTGTGTGAAAAGTTGTGGAATATTTATTTATTATTATTTATTTATTAAGGAACCTACGACTATTATGTACATACCTTAATTATAAACAAACATAAAGAAAAGTAAAACAATTACAGGGCATCAAAAATTCATACAGCATTCATTTACTAACTACATTACAAGTAACATCTACTAAATAAGAAGGAAACACACCCAAAACTATACTATTAAAGAATACTGTTCGTCATACGAGTAGACGGAAACCCCATTGGGGAAAATTGAATGTCATCTTATTCGTAGATATTGCGACAGTAGTTTAAGAGAAAATCACAAAAAGTCAATTCCCTCGTATGTATATTTAAGGGGTGAATTTATAAACCTCTCTTGAGTCAGGTGTGCGAGGGTAAATATAAGGCCTTTGGCACCTCAGGAATTATTTGTTTGCTGATATCTTTGGCGGGTCCGTACGATATTTTGCAATGCATCGATTGGTGAAAGTAATACAAATAAAGAATGCTTGAGCAATTAATTTTATTTTTTTAAAACGACTGTGACCTCTGAGTTCGTTTCGTCTTCTCAGAGTAGTCAGGTAGTAAAACACCGAACTCACCTTCATTTAAAAAAATACATGTAAAAGTGTTTGTATAAACATATTTACAGAAATAAATATGATTAATTATTTATTTTTCGTAAAGTAAGCTTTAAAACTTTATTCTTGTAAATACAATAAAACTAATTAAAATAAATTAAATATGTACACTTTAACTACAAATTAAATAGTAAAAATCGGACCACTCAGGCGTCAAAATACTCCTCCCCATCGCTGTCACCTGGAAACGTGCCCAGAAGACTGGCATAAAATAAAAAAATATTGAATTTACAAGAATAAAGTTTATAAGCTTAATTTACGAAAAAAACATATTTTAATTAACATACCGACAAACCTATATTCTTGCTGTGTATCATAATAGTATACTTACATCCCACATGCTCCGGTTAGGTTGAAATAATTATGTAATAGGAGCGAGTCATGCATACAAATAAAAATAACTAATAATTACTTTTTATATATGACTAGCTCCCGCTCACGACTACAGCAGCGTTATTCTATAAAATTCACCCCGCGAATATATAAGTGAAATAAAGGCGAATTGAGATGTCATTCTATATGAATACTAAATAATAATAATCATAATTTATTTTTTTAACAGATATCAGAAACCACGAGTTGGCTACAGAAATACTTACAAACTATGTTAGTAAAACCAAACACGAAACAGAAAACTAAAAATTAATCTTGCCTCACCAGTAATTCGCATAAAGTGATGCAGAATAGGTGAGTTAGTTTAGTTTAGTTTTGTTTACTAAGCATTGACACACTACAGTTTACTCAATTTTGCCGGCCGGCTGCATTCGTCGATAATATTGCTTTTCATTAATTGCATGATTTTTGTAATCAGATGGAAACGTTTTGAAAATAACCTGTTTATAATAATATAAGTGTACCTAAGACAAATTTGCCACGATTAAGTGATGTAGGCGAGATCGTCAACTGCGACCCACAACACAAATGCCAGTAAATCTCTTTGTGCGCATTCTACGTACTTACGTAGACGTTCGGTGGAATTAAACACTGATATTCAAGAACATGTACAGACGCGCGCCAGCACATCAAGTTACCCCAATGTGTCAAATTTTCCCAATTGAATATGAACCTTAATCAGTTTGCCATATAGTTGAAAAACGATCAAAAAAATTTGACACATTGGGGTAACTTGATGTGCTGGTGTCTATACATATATTATTGGGGCAGTTGTAGCTAAACCAAGGGTTAATGAAATCCCTTATTAGTTACAATAATATTGTTGATGTGACCCCGTTACGCAAGAACACAACTTGACCTGATTTCGCCACATGTGTGTCAGAATATGACGGAGATTTATTAACGAAATAAATAATACAGTTATTGTACTGATTCTATTCTGTATATAAGTAATATTACTACCACTTAATTAGAAACAATAAGTAAAAGAGAAAACAATTCATAGTTCACGTTTCGCACTTCGACTAAAACGAACTACATTCGCAAGCCTATCTCCTCCAACCTAATCAAGACGAGCCTTAGACATTGAACATTTCAATTCAACCTCTTAATCCTAACATAACGTAACTAATGACCGAGTTATTATACATCAGGGTGCTAAGTCTCGTCAAAGGAGTACTTCGTCCCCAGATTAATTATTACTCAACCTAATATTGTTCGACGGGTTGAGTAAAGCATCGTAGAGTTCGTACCATAGACTAAGAAAATAGTATAGACGTGAAAGTTGTGTCTTTTCTCTTGGACACCGATGCTGTGATTCACCTTAGGTTTAAAAACATATTTCTCAATTACATATTCAAGAACAATGATTGGTAGTTTACTTAAAATGAGATTAACAAACATTTTTTTACTAGATAACACGTAGCTTTCACACAGGCTGGCAAGTTCCATTAAAGACATCTTCAAAATTGTACTTTTACAAAGGAGCATACTTAGTAATAAAAAAAGATCATCTGTCAACGCTTCCAAGTAAAGGTAAAGGTTTCTACTTTGATATCTTTTTTCAATGGAATGTATGTAAATAGTTGTCATATTTTTTATTGTTCTTACCATAAAAAGGACAATGATTTAGAACTTAACTACTACATAAAAAAAACAAAAGGAAAAACGAAAGAATTATGGACATCCAACGAAACAAATACCTACATAAAGAGTATTTTATTCTACTCTATTCCAATGTAAATGTCTTCATTAACGCATTATCAAAAGTAGAGGAATAATGAATAACAGTATTTTAGTGTAGTGTATAAGTCCAAAAATAAGGTTTATAATTGTTTTTTATTTTATAAAAATTCGTTCGGCCCAAAATACATTTGCAACTCCAGTAACGCCACGAACCACTTGCATGCGTATGTCGCTTAATTTTTTTATAATTTTATTTTGTTTCTTTTATCACTCTTTTGAATATGACAGAGACAGAATGATGTTTAAAATATGTAATGCGAGTTTAGAATTTGAGGATAAGATTCGCTTCTATGTATTTTTGATCTTTGCGTGATATCTTTATTGTGGTACTGCATTACAACGTCAATGAAGGTTTGACCCTTCAAAATGTGCCTTTGAGGTTATATACAGACTGCATATCTATTAGAGAAATGTCTCCTTGGACCGTTTAATCTCGACCCTTGTCGCTGTTAGGCCCGATTTATACAATCTAGGGTTTATACATTATTGGGTGGGTTCACGAAGCTTAATGTTTTCTGAATACTAGATGGATAGTATTAGGATTTAGGTATGAATTTAGAAATCAGTCTAAATTTGTGTGACAAATAAAAATTAAGACTTCTAACTACTACTACGATTTTAGTTACTCAATATTTCTGTAATTTATTCTTATTAACAGTATCGTACTATATTTCAGTATTTTTAAAAATTTCTTTCTTCAAAATTATTCAATTGTTTTTGACCCCACCTTCTTGTAAGTTAACCTAAAGTCTTATTCTAATGAATTATTTCGTAAAATGAATAATAGTTTTACGCCTGTGGGTTAAAATTTAATTTGATTCGGCCAATCGATTTCAATGAAAGCCCTTTTGCTCCCATTTGAAATTGGGGTTTTGTGCCAAAACTACTTCGAGAGAGAAGTTTTTTGGGTTAATAATAAAACTTTGGAGTATAAATAGTCACAAAAAAAAAAAGAAAAACGTAGCGTAACGTAACGTACGTAACGTCGTAGTAAAGAACATTAGGCGCTTTTTAAACTACGCTATACTAGTGTGATATACAAGGTGTTTTTTTTGATATCCCATAACTCTAGGGTTATATTCTGTAGGTAAAAATAATACTAAAACCCCTAGAATAGATGGTCCAAAAATTCATAGTTTCGGAGATATCATCAATCATAATTAAATTATCAGTTGTTTAGTACCCGTAACACAAGCTCTGCTTAGCTTGGGACTAGATGGCGTTGTGTAAATAGTCGTGGAATATTATTATTAAGTATTATTAATATTATTTTTATTACCTAGTTAGTTCAAAAATTGTCACCAGGACGACGTATCTTCTTTCTAACGTCACTTTTCTTTCACGTAAGGGTGTTTTACATTAATCATCGTGACTTTGTCGAATTATTTTGTATCATAGTAAAAAAAAGGCTGATTGAAACATAATTCATATGCCAGTTGATTCTTTGAAATGGTCTAAATCATACCCTAGAGTTATGGGATATAAAAAAAAACACGTTGTATAGTATCGCAAATAAGGATCTAACACTATACTATATAGCATGGCGTTCACATTACGCGATATAATCGCAAGGTTTTTAGTATATGGCAAGCTCAGTTAACCACGCTCTTTGAAGAGGCCACCCTCTTCAAAGAGCGTGGTTAAATGAACACACGATAAGAATAGATTTAAAAGGAAATAGTCTTGAAAACTCATCGAGTGATGATGACAATGCGG
Organism: Euplexia lucipara; assembly: GCA_921972225.1. NCBI lineage: Eukaryota > Metazoa > Arthropoda > Insecta > Lepidoptera > Noctuidae > Euplexia > Euplexia lucipara. Next base: position 12,670,898 of record OV179154.1, read on the forward strand.
AATTTGAAGAAAAAAGAAAATTTTATTCATATTAAGTATTAAGTCATGTTTTTGTGGGAGAAATAAAGATATATTATTGTATAATAATACCAGCCTGTTACTGTCCCACTGCAGGGCAAAGGCCTCTTCTCATACAGAGAAGGCACGAGCATTGATCACCACGCTTGCTCAAGGCGGATTGGCGATTTCAAACTAATATTAACTATAAGTCCAGGTTTCCTCACGATGTTTTCCTTCACCGATGTCAATGATGTCTAAGATAAACTCAGAAAGTACATATGAATTGAAAAAGTCACATTGGTACTTGCCCGGTTTTGAACCACAACCTCGTGCACGAGAGGTAGGCGCCTTAACCTCTGGGCCATCACGACTTCCTCGACGATTATTGTATATATTATTATTATATTCATATTCATTTATTTTGCATTTCATATTGTATAAAAGATGTTACAAAGGGCTTAAAGCTAGGTACATAAATATGGACCCTGTGAGGGCACAGCAAAGTAGGGGAGAGAAATAGGGGTTTAATTTTACATTTATTTGGTATACACAAAAGCAACAAAATTTGAATATAATAGTACTTTAAAATTTGTCATTGAAATATTCATTAATGGTATAATAGCATTTATTTAATAAAAATAATTGTAATTTATTTATGAATGAATTACATTTTTGTTCCTTTTTAATTATTTCCGGCAATTTATTATAAACTATTTTATAGATGAACTATATCCTCCCTTAACCCTGGCGGGTTATGGAGGATATAGTACATCTAGAACAATACTGCACAGCATGAACTGAGCACACGTTCAATTTTATAGCGTATAGTAAGCCAATATTAAACATTTAGTACAGTCCAGTGTGAACGTGTACATAATTGTATTATGTTTCGAGCGCGATATTGTAATGCTATGAACTATATGCTATTATAATAGCGTAGTCTGAAAAGGGTTTTATGTATCTGTAGCTCTTCGTAACATTTATATTATCAAACTGATTTCAATCAAAACCTTTTTGCTTCATTTGGGTCGGGTTTTAGTGAGAAATCTTTTGAGATTTTTTGTTTATTGCTAAAGTGAGTTTTTCGAGCAAACTAAAGCTCTAGAGCGTGTTCGGGAAAATTCACTATATGTCATCGCAATAACTTTTATACACAGTAGGCAAAGCTCTGCTATTTCCTACTAAAACGAAGCGTTCCTTTGCTACATACCAAACTTACAAATAAATCTTCCCAGCAAGAGTAATAAAAAAACCTGAATAAAAAAAAAGAATTAGAGCCGATAGAACATTAGTTTGTGTAGTAACAAATTATTCGATTCATTAACTCCCTAAACGGACTTTGTAAAAGAAACGTGCTTACGTTTTCCAGACTAAAGACACAAATCGCCAAATAATTAGTTGTGTCCTTAGAAAAGAGTTGGGAGAAAAAAATGGTTCCGAACGAACAGAAAATTTCCTTATAGTTTTTTTATTTAAAAAAGCTTTTTTGTAGCGTAAATAATCTAACGTGCAGTTAAACTAAATGAATAACGAATACCAGCCTATTACCACAGTATAAATATTAATACAGTAGGAAGACGCCTTTGATCTCTGGAAAAATGCCGACAACTTCTACATGCGTTAGACCTCCCGTGAATAATACCTCCCGCAATACAAACATCGCTTTGTTCGCAGTGCGGCAGCGGCTTTCCCGCGTCTCGCCCCTCACACCCCGCACGATTGCCCTGTCTAGACGGCTTCGTCGGACGACTGTATGTTTTTAGACTGTGCTATTACTGTCCCACTGCAGGACACATGCCTCTTCTCATACACAGAAGGCACGGGTTGGTCGATGTTGGCTGTCGTTGTATGATCATAACTGTAATAAATAGAAGGGGGAATTATTACTGAACAACGTTTATTAATTTCTTAAAGTAATAAACATTAGTATAAGTAACTTTGTAATGAATATGTGTTGACTGCTATGCTGGAGGTTGTGGGTTCGATTCCCACCCAGGACAAATGTTTGTGTGATGAGCACGATAATTTGTTCTGTGTTGGGGTGTAATTAATCTATATATACATATAATAAGACAGTAAAAAAACTGTGTCTGTACGTTGAATATATTTAAAAAATAATAATTGAGGGGGGTATAGAAACAGTAATAGAGCACGAATCCAAAAAAAAAGTCTGTCTGTTTGTCTGTTTGTTTGTACACGCTAATCTTCGGAACTACTGGACGGATTTGAATGATTTTTTGTTGTTGTATAGATATTAAGTCTGGGCAACACATAGGCTATAATTTATCTTGGAAACTGGAACGCCTGATGCAGAACCGCAACAGACCAGCTTAACTATAGGAGATACAAAAATGGTACCATAGCAAAAATTGTTTCACGTGATGAGCATTTTTTGCTGAGAGAATAAATTTGAAGATCCGGAACACCTGATGCAGAACCACAACAGACCAGCTAAACTATAGGAGATACAAAAATGGTACCATAGCAAAAATTGTTCCACGTGATGAGCATTTTCTGCTGAGAGAATAAATTTGAAGATCCGGAACACCTGATGTGGAACTTCAAGAGCCCAGCTACACTATAACATATATAGGAATGACGTCTTAGCAAGAGTTGTTCAGCCTTATGAGCACTCGCTGTTCACGTATAAAAATCGAAGATCTGGAACACCTGTTGTGGAACTCCAAGAGCCCAGCTACACCATAACTCACATAGGAATGACGTCTTAGCAAAAGTTGTTCAGTCTGATAGGCATTTCCAGTTGACTTATAAAAATCAAATATCAGAAACATTTGATATAGAAATCAAAGCTATCACTAATTTCATTGCATAATTATAAAATAGCATAAGTACCTCCACGCGGTGAAGGCGCGAACAGTTCAGGACTGATTTTCGATGACGATGGTATATCATTGAAAATTAGACTCTACTGGCCAAAACTCCCATTTTTTTTACTTTATCAAATAAATATGCCTTCGGGATTATGTTATTTGAGTGTTTAATTTCCTTTTCGATTTATCTTCGTGACACGGTAGTCTACCCGGTAACGCAGGGGAGCAGCCACTTAGATTTTAATTGATCAGGTATCATCACAATAAAACTATAACCATGCCTAGAAAGAAGTCAAATCTTTCCCAATGTTCCAAAGGTGCTAAATGATTAAAGATCATAAGATCCCAACAATCTACCGAAGAGCGTTAGGAGAGACTTGATGCTGTTCGAGAACATGAGGCTGCAAATCGCTCCGTGGATACTTCTTGGGTTCGTGAAGCACGCCTGCATTCTCAGCGTATTTACGCATCTACATCAAGGTCTCTAGACACCAGTGAAGAATATGTACGCGACTGACCACTGATCGTGAACATCATGCACTGTCTTGCGAGTTGGAGACGTTCACGGAAAAAGCATGACGCTTGAGTTTTCAGCGTTTTCAGCAGAGACTCTAGAGATAAGTGGGGGAAGGAGATGCGCGACTGACCGCTGATCGTGAACGTCACGCAACATATAGGGTATAATTTATTTTGGAAAATGGAACACTTAAAGTAAAAGAGATATAAAAATGGTGCCATTGCAAAAACTATTCCACGTGAAGAGTGTTTTCTGCTGTGAGACTAAATTTGAAGATCTGGAGCACCTGTAGTGGAACTCCAAAGCCCAGCGACATTATAGCATATATTTATAGAAATGGTGTCTTAGCAAAAATTGTTAAGTCTGATGGCATTAATTTCCTGTTGACCAATAAAAATAAAAAATCTGGAACGTCTTGAATCGTCTCGCGCATCTCATTGTTTTCCTGTCCCCGGGCTTTTAGAATTCGACATCAGACGTTTCAGATCTTCAATTTTGACGACCCCGTTGTCGCTGGCATAAGCAACAGGATCCGCGTACGAAGTCGCGGGCAGAAGCTAGTTTATAATATGTGTGTATTTAGAAATATATAAGTATGTTTATCAGCTGTTTAGTACCCATAACACAAGCTCATAGCTTAGCTTGGGACTAGGTGGCGTTGTGTGAAAAAGTTGTGGAATATTTATTTATTTATGTGTAGGTTTGTGATTAGTCTTCTCAGTAGGTACACCCATTTCTCTAGTAACCCTTAACACTGACTATCAGACAAAATGTATTGACATTATTGTTGCATGGTAAATGACGTCACGGGCTGTCACTCCTTAACTTTAATGAGCAATGTACTTAGTATTTGTTTGTCAATATATAAAAAGAAAAAAAATCGTGTATATATCTTTTGGCGGACTACACAGATTTTATTCTTATACTGTGTCTATTGCAATGACGTCTTACTAGTAGACGCGTCATGCAAGAAACACGGCACTCGTAAAACAGCCAAAAACTACTATACGTAGGTAGTTGGTACTCAGACACATGAAGATAGGAAAAAGAAAATCAAACTTCATCAACGGAATACCGGTTGTTAGAAAAAAAATCATGTTAATGTCTCGTCCAGTCGCGGCACTGGTTTGTACGCTACTAAGTTGTTGTTACCACTACAGAGCGCGGGAAAAGTTTCTATAGTTTATATAACATGAGCCTATTATTGTTGTCATTCAAATCCTGAGAAAAATCTGAAAGACTGACATGGTTTGAACGTTTTTATTCCAAAATGTATTCAGGAATCTCATAAGCTTGTACATGGGAGGGTTATGAAAGCCGATGAAGCAAGGGCGACGTATAAAGGGCGCAAGTTATTGCGCTCGTTTTTCTCGACTCGTCAGGTATGCACGTATGCACCAAAGAGATTCCCTTCTATATTAAGCAAGCAGATAAAGAAAACAGCGGTGACTTTTGCAACCCTTTTTGCGAATTATTAAACAGATTTATTTTTTGTTTTGACAGAGATGAGCATCACACAAGAATTTGTCTTGGGTGGGAATCGAACCCGCGATCTCTAGTAGAGCAGTCAGGGCCACTAAGCACTTGATAAACAGGCAAGTCAAAGTAGAACTTTATGCATAGATGAAATACCAAGCGAGTTAAATTATTACCTCCTACTGCTACTATTTCAAATACTAATACCTTCTCTAGTATTGTATATAACAAAGAGACGCACAGCGTTGTAGTTCAGATATAAATAATGTATTTTGTATCTTACAAAATCAAGGCATTTCAGTAAGGTAGTTAGGTTAGGTAGTTAGGTTCGCTATGGGATAGGTATGGTAAGTTAGGTTAGGTTATATATATACATATGAGACATAGACAATAAGTGTTTTTATCTTGTGACGCTAAAAATATTAGCTTTGTATGAATGCAATGTAAAGTGATGGCCTGAAATACAGGTTTGAATAAACCTAGTTCAGGTTGTCGCTAATTAACATATATAGAACTTGATGGTCCTCCCTCGTCTAGCCTGTTTAACCCCATGATTGAGTATCCCTAGAAAGAATTTATTTGCTTCCACTCGTCCTTAGAAACCAATACTGTAGTTAAGAGACATTTCAGTATTCAACGTCATCTAATTCTTGTATTTACTTTAAGCAACGGAGAGTACATTTCACTGAGCGAACAATGTAGACTTTTCAACCATTCTAACTGTTATTTCGTAGCTTATCTCAGTGAGTTTAGGTCAACAATTAGTATAAAAATTATTAGTCTTGCTCGGTTTGAATAATATAACTATATAAATTAAATTTTACTAGGCAAAGTAGAATGATCGATAAGTTGGTACATGTGTGATTGTGCTTATTTAGCCACCGCAAATCGACCGATATCGTTCAGGAACGGGGACTCCCTACGCCGCGACAACGGCCTTTAATCATTGTTACAGGGGGCAACTTGACCTCCTTTTCGCTGCGAAGCGGTTATGATTTTTTTTCGTACTTGAGCTTATAAACTCTTCCCCAGAACCATGGTTTTTGTTGTATGTATTTAGTATTCAAGTGATTGGTAGTTTTGGTTTGGCCAAACCAAAGGTCGGAGGTCAATTGCAAGACATGGCGTGTATGGGGTTCCTAGTTATCGCCGCCGATGCGTCGCGCCAGTCATGTACTCTATGATTTCAATTTGTCAGAGTTGGGATATTAATGTGTAATACGTCACAACCAATATGTCTCTCCCCCGGAAATGACATCCCCGCCAGAATACTTAGGCAACTACTTATTTGACCAGCGAATGCTTCCATAGCTTTCGACTACTTTATTCCCCTCATCTGCAGCTCCGCAGACTTAATTCAGATAAATATATGATTTGGCTAACTGTAGTCTAGTGTCTTGATTCAAGGTTTGGGTATGTAAGGGAATTCAGTATTGGAGGTTCGGTCTAGTTTTATCACACGGATTTAAAAAACAGTGTTATTATAAAAACTTGTTCGTAATTAATGAAAGTCTGAATCTAAACAAATCTCCATTATTAAATACCCAATACATAGGCAGTTTTGTGGACATAAAGAAAAGGAAATGGTTATGGTTCAAACTTGTTTATTTTCTTTCAATAACATAGAATGAAGAAACTGTTTGTTTATTTAGACCTAGGTTCGATAGTATGGCATCGAATCTAAAGCCGAGCGTTCCATTCCTAACTAATCTGACCAAGGAAAAATGGCCCGCTCAAACCAAAAAACCTTGCGATGTCTTACACATATCGTATTAATATTATATACATGTACACAAGAAATACAGTTGAAATATATTTACAAAAAGTACAATGACTGAGAAAGGGGTAAGATACACACCTAACTATTTACACAGTTTAATCTAAAAGCATATATTTACGACGCATCAAGTTAGGTTCACAGCTATTTTTAATCAACTCATCTCGCATAGCTCGATGTCTACTTGAGACGCGCCACCGATACAGGCCCTCGCAAGTCGTCTACGACTCTCAAGTTTTCCTCCTCTCTAAACTTCTCTACACAATACCATAGAAATAGGACCCCCTTGTCTATAGTAGACCAAGGCTGGTTCCCCGTTCTTTGTCTCAGACGATATAAAACGTCGAATCCAGAATCTACCTCCATTTTATATAATTTGACTATTAATCGCGCGACTCTATTTAAATAATTAACTTAGAGCTGTGAAGCTATCTTGTGATCCGCCTTACAAATGAGTTAGTGTACTTTACCAGGTGTCGCTCTCTCCTTGTCGTCTGCTGAATATCACCCTTGAATTTACTTAAACTTGGCTCCCTTGGAACCTGAATGACAAACACTACACTCTACTGAATTTTATAAAAATTACACTCCAAACTGGATCTACTACAACCGTCAAGGCCAAAAGCTCGACCGCCTTGTCCCGTGCTCCAAGAGAGAGTCCCCTCGCTTGTCCCGCTACAAGCTCCTCTTCGCTGCAGACGAGCCTTTCCCCCTCTACATCCAGTCACCTCCCTGTAAACTGAACATACTACACCCAAAGTAAATCTGTCTTTGTGTAATTTGTCACGTCACACGGCTTGTTGCTCGGTATTGGCTCATGGCCACAGGAGTCGGTTATTTTTGGTCCCGCCCCAGGTTTTTTGTTTGTGAATCTAAAATTTCTAATATTTTTTTGCCTCTTTGCATGGACGGTCAAGTGGGTTTCGTTCCCATGGTCTCAGCTTCGATCACATCTGGCACCGATCTGCGCTGCAATTATGTCCTTAGAAAGTTGCACAAAAAGAACGATTTATCGCTGCAGTGTCACTTAGCTCTATTGCTTCATTTTAACTAATAGTTATTTATCTTAGCTTTTAAAAGAATTCTTAATATGAGTTTTGAATAACCTTTAGACAGGGGTCTCGACTTGTTGAAATTTATGGCGACTTGTAACATTTGTCAATGTTTATTTCTTTCTCTCGAGTAAAATAAACAATAAATGATCGTCGACCATCTCAGAACCCCAACCCTTTACTTCCACCTGTAGTAAAAATATTTTAGCTAATTCCTCTCCTTTCGATCGCTTAACAACGTTGTTTGCATTTTGAAAGTAAAAACTAAAGGTAAATCAACTATATCTTAAAGATAAATGTCCTGTGGCTTACACCGCGGCCACAAAGACCCCTAAACGAAGATCGTTACCGCCTAGAATGAGTCCAAGACTCCCGCCTAGATCTAAATTAACAAAGAGATTTAGTGCTAAGGAAAAAGAATTTTAGCTTGTTTAAAAAGAAAAGAGTGGGTGAAGTCAGCGAAGCGGTATAATAAAGTACTTACAATTAACATGAAGGATGAACCTAGTAGTAACTGTTAGTAGCAATCGGTTTTACACTGAGGATTCAAGCTTGAATGACTTAGTAAATTGAAACTACCAAATTTGGAAAGGTAATTTTATTTAAGGATATTTGATATTTGTTTTGTTGTTTCTTTTTCTGGCTTAGTAGGCGACTCGGACGCTGAGTCTCGTCCGATCCGGCCGAGACAGGAATTTTATTATTATAAATATTTTTGAGTGGTGTTTCGGACGATACTTTTTTTTAAGCAAATTTTGTACAGTCAGAATGAAAAACCTTAGGTAGAGTTTTATTACTTAAGTAAAAGTCAGGGAATTGTTAGAAAGAGATAAAGTTTAATATACAATTACAACAATCAACAGTAAACATGATAAATCACAATAATCAGTCTTATATATCAATTTAAAAGCGTACAATAATAATTATAAATGTTAACAACAATAATCAGTCTTTTATATCATTTGGAACGTGTACAACAAGAATATTAAATGTAAATTACTATAATCAGTCTTATACAGGGTTACCGGTAATTAGACGTGAGGGGCTGATAAGGGAGCCAAAATGCAACAAATTGAACCCCCATATTTATGGCCGAAATTCAATAGTTTTCGAGATATTTGAATTTTAAGGGTTTTTCGATATTTAACCAAAATTTTCCAAATAAAAAAAAATATTTGAATGGGTACCATTAAGGATGATGTTGTAGCTGGCACTTTAATTAAACTATGGACATATTTCAAACAACTTAACAAGAATAATCTCATATCGCTCATTATTTTGTTTTGACATATTATTTTCTTACCAATATTTTCATTTTACGCTTCAAAAATGTTGCTTCGTCACAAAAATTTCTATGACATTAATCGTACAAATAAATAAAACAACTTGCCTATTCTGTAAGCTTTCCAAAAAGGTATAAAAGTTAATTTTGAAATACATAATCGTGGCATGGCATGTGTCTGAATCGGCGCGGGGAGATAAAAGGTCATTTGTGTACCTATGTCTACCAACTAGAAGTTTTTATGTCTCAATGTGCGTGCAAAATGCCAAAAGTCAAAAACTAACCGACTCGTGAGATATTTAGAATTAGAATTTATTTAATTATATTTAGAATGTAGTTTTACATAGTATGCTATTAATATTTTTTTAAGTTCTATAAACTCTACCATAACATATGGTGTACTTATATTGAAATGTCATCCTTAAATAGCTAAGTACAATTAATTATATGATTTAATGATTGACAATAAGTCCAATATGAATCATTTTAATTAGGTAGTCGTTACTTTAAAATCAATGTCAAAATTAAGTACAGACGCCAGCACATCAAGTTACCCCAATGTGTCAAATTTTCCCAATTGAATATGAACCTTATTTTGTTTGGCATAAAGTTGAAAAACGATCATAGAAATTTGACACATTGGGGTAACTTGATGTGCTGGCGTCTGTACATGTCGTCTTGGATTTTAACAATATTCCACCATTACCACCATATATTTATTTTCACATAATTATGTCATAAAACAATGATTTAATAACCAACTTATCCGTAGGGATGAATCCTATACCGATACCGATGCCGATATATCGGCAATACTCGAAGCTTGCTGTTAAATCGGCATCGGCGATATTTTTATGGCCGATTTAACGAAACTTTTTAAATTTCGCGCTTTGAAAATGTAAAATAAAAGCGCGTGTTGTCTCGTCTACTTTGTTTTTGATACAAAAGTCTCATCAATGTTAATTTTAATTACTAAACCTATTAACTAATCTCAACCTGTCTATTGTTTCAAATGATTTTGTTTAGTTTGTCCTGTGATTATTATTTTTATATTATTAAAATAATAACCTGTCCTGTTACGGTATCAGTATCGCAGATATTTTTTCTAAGAGCCGATGCTCTTATATAAAAATAGAATACAGTACTGATACCGATGTATCGGTATAGTATCAAAGCAAGAGTGAGCTGACAAGTAGGGATACTTGTCATCTCATCACTCATTAATAAAAAATACAAAAAAATCTTCATTTTCAGGCGTCGAAGGCCCATAGCGTGTTAGTATTCAGTACAAAAATAACTTAAAAACTATGTTAGTAGTAACATCTAGACACACACAAGAACACAAATTATACACAGCAAAATAAACAGCTCCCAACTCGAGAAGGATTCATCAAGACCCATGTCTGACATGCAGCTTGCTTGATAAACCTATCCATCGTAGACCCTTCCAATCTTTCTGAAAATACCTTCAGAACGCTATTGCTGCTTCCCCTCACTCTGCGTATCACTGATGCCACTTTTTTTCGCAAAATGTGCAATGTGTTTTAATGTTTATTTTATTTGTAATTAATAATTTATCCATAGCGACAAGGTATAATATGTATTATTTAATTATGTGTCTGACGGTACTTTGCCTCTAAAAAAGGATGCGTCCGAAACACCACTCAAAAATATTAATAATAATGAAATTCCTGTCTCGACCGCATCGGACGAGATTCAGCGTCCGAGTCGCCTACTAAGCCCTTTTTCTATAGGTACTAATATTATAAAGATGAAAAGTTTTTGAGTTTATGACGTTGTAGGGGGTAATTTTTAGATCTAGGTACTCATAGACATAGAGAATGGACTGAGCAATTATTACCTCACAAAACTTGACCACTCTCTAGAAAAAGACAGAGGGACTGTGCGGCCAATACCTGTCTTTTTTCTGTAGGTCTGTGGTTAAAGAAAGAAAGAGACCACAGGCTCGCTTTATCCCTCTCACACTTTCTTACCAGTTTTTATTTCACAGCTGGATAAGGAACACTCATTCCATTCTCTATTTCTATGGGTCTACTGAACGGACTTTGAAAATTCTTTTACCAATAATAGAAAGTTATATTGTTTGTAAGTGTCATAAGGTATATTGTATTTTAAAAACTAAGGATGGGGTGGAGGCGATGTTGAAGTACGAAATGCACGCAGACGAAGTCACGAGCGAAGTGTGCGAAGTTTTATACACTAGCACACGTCCCGCGGTTACACCCGCGTAGGTCCCGTTGTCGTAGGAATACTGGGATAAAAAGTAACCTATCTATTAATCCAGAGTGTCAGCTAACTTCATACCAAATTTTATTATAATCCATTCAGTAGTTTTTACTTGAAAGAGTAACAAACATAAATAAATAAATATTCCACAATTTTTCACACAACGCCATTTAGTCCTAAGTTAGCTTGAGGGCTTGTGTTATGGGTACTAAAAAGCTGACAAACATACTTATATATTTCTAAATAAATACATACTATAGACAAATTACACCCAGGCTCAGGACAAAAGATCGTGCTCATCACACAAATATTTGTCCTGGGTGGGAATCGAACCCACGACTTCCGGCATAGCATTCAGGGTCTCTTACTACCAGACCAACAGACCAGTCATAAACACCCATCCATCCATACTCACCGTTTATAATATTAGTAGGATATTCTTTAAGAAATAAAAAAAAATAACCGTAAGTTCAAAATTGCATGCACTGCAAGCACAAAGCACAAGTCTATAATATCAAAAAAAGATGTTACGTAATTCTGTGTGAGTTTAGTATTGCTTGGCAATTTTCTACTTTGATTATTATAAGCTTAGTTATACGCTTGCAATATCCCAAAGTTGAGATAGAGAGGAGTGCTTATACTAAAAGTACTACATTTTGCAAGTTATGTCTAACTCCCATGAAATTGGGAGCGATCGTATTGCCATCAAGCTTGCACAAATCCAGACTTTTGAATGCTACTGAGAAATTACAGATTTTAAAGTTGGATATCAGTATTCGACCCTGGAAACGAACTCTGGATAAGCACCATAAGACGAATTTAGTAGGTACTTTAAAACAAATAAATATCATAGAGACTTCTTCTTCTTTTAGAGTCATAAACTTAAATTTTGTTTTGCTATAATGCGCGACGCAAGGAGGGTATAATGTTTATCAGGTTATAATAAAATCATGTATGTGCTTATACCACTGTGGCTCTAGAGACCAAACGCGTAGGCCAATGTTGGTGGCGGATATCGATTTGCCTTGAATGTCTTAAAACTGTCACAATACAGACATGACAAAATTAAATATCAAAATTAAATATGGCGGCAACCAGACTCCATATTGAATGCCGTTAGTTTGGTTTTCCTTGCTTTTCTTTTTATCCCGTTTGACTGCAGTACAAGTTTCACGATATTCCACAAATCGCTGAAGTGTTTTGCATTATTTACCACTTGTTTTTGTTCAGTATTCTCTATACAGGGTAAAAACGTGCATAGTAAAAGTTTGGATATTTTATTTGTTTCAACCTGTTGATCTAGCAGCCAGTACATTGCAGCTTTGGCGAACCAGATCATTCCAGCAGTATTCCAGAAAATATGGACTAAATGAAAAGTAAACTTTGTTAGGAAAACAAAACTCAAAGACTGGACAAACCAAACACACGTTTGGTTTGAATTTTTGGAACACGAACGGGATTGTGTAGAATTTCCACGAGCCATACCTTTTTATATCGGTCTACCAAAACTCATTGTACGACATAAGCCGATTTGAAGTAGCGCCATGACAGTTAACAAACCGAGATGCAAGTAAGGTTTTTTTTCTAGACATTTTATTATGAAATCAAATGTCGATTTTTGACGTCAATTTCAAAGCTTTGTTATTAAAACTTGAAATTGAGATCTATAAACTTTGTTCCAATTTTCAAGCGAAGGGAACTATTTATTAACCGACTTTCAAAAAAGGAGGAGGTTCTATGTTCGTGTGTATGTATTTTTTTTTTTTTTTTTTTTTTTTTTTTTTTTTTTTTTTTTTTTTTTTTTTTTTTTTTTTTTTTTTTTTTGTATGTTACCTGATTTCTCTCCCATTTGTGGACCGATTCTCAAAATTCTTTTTTTATTTGAAAGAGTATACTCCTGAGGTGGTCCCATTTTAATTTGGTGAAGATCTGGTGCTGATCTTCGGAGATATACAACGGAACTCTTCAAAAATAAACGGTAAATCTGTCGTGATTGCTGGAATCGCTTGGATGTTTATTGTTTATACCCGCCAAGTCGGTCGAGGCGAACTTCTGTCGGCCCACATTGCCTCCGCTGGTAAAACCTGATGGAACACTAGCTCATACGGCAAGAGCGAAAGCAGGTCTCTTTGCATCTCTCTTCGCCCATAATTCTCGTCTGGACACTGGCAGTGCTACTCCACCGACTCTGCCTCATTGTGACTCGTCAATGCCCGAGGTTCACATAAGGAACAGAGAAGTTCTGAGAGAGCTGCGTCGTCTAGACGTGAATAAAGCTAGTGGACCAGATGGCATACCAGCGATTGTTCTCAAGGCTTGTGCGCCCGAGTTGTCTCCTGTACTGATGCGCTTGTATCGCCTCTCATTTGGGTCTGGTATAGTGCCCAAGTCCTGGAAGCTTGCCAACGTGCAACCCGTGCCCAAAAAGGGCAGTCGTGCCGATCCTGCCAACTATCGGCCGATTTCAGTAACCTCCATACTCTGCAAGATTATGGAGCGTGTATTGAACTCGCGCCTCATGGCATACCTAGAAGGTAACGATCTCCTCAGTGACCGACAGTACGGATTTCGCCGCAATCGGTCTACTGGGGACCTACTAGTGTATGCCACCCACTTGTGGGGCGAGGCCCTCGAGAAGAATGGGGAAGCGATTGCTGTTTCCTTAGACGTCTCGAAGGCCTTCGACAGGGTATGGCACGCTAGCCTTTTGAGTAAGCTTCCAGCGTACGGCATTTCCCCTGGTCTGATTAACTGGGTAAAAGACTTCCTGAGTGAACGGTCTCTCCGAGTAGTTGTCGACGGGTGCTCATCAGAGCCCATGACGACTAATGCCGGAGTTCCTCAGGGGTCTGTTCTCTCTGCAACCCTATTCCTACTGCATATCAACGATCTGCTGGTGCCCGGTATCTATGGGTATGCAGATGATAGCACAGTTGTAGAGAGATACCTGCCCGGTGCTCGGGCTAGTAAGGGGCTAATCCAGTCCGAAAGAGAGGCTATGGTGGAGCGTACGAATAGCTCACTGCAGGCAGTCTCCAAGTGGGGTGAAGCCAATCTGGTGGGATTCAACGCCGCCAAAACACAAGCGTGTCTGTTCACCGCCAAAAGGAGCCCGTTTACCTTAGCTCCTGCTTTTCGTGATGTCTCCCTGGAATGCACCGATCGTCTTCAGCTTTTAGGAGTCGAAATCTCCTCAGACCTGAATTTTGGGCGGTTCATTGAGTCCAAAGCCAAGGTAGCAGCTAGAAAACTTGGCGTTCTTGCAAAGGTCCGGCGGTACTTCACACCGGGACAGCTTTTAATGCTATACAAAGCACAGGTCCGTTCGTGTGTGGAGTACTGCAGCCACATATGGGCCGGTGCTGCAAAATGCCACCTGGCAGCTTTGGACTCGGTGGAAAGGCGTGCGAAGAGACTAATTGGTGATCCAGATCTGGTTGAGTCCAATCTACAGAGTCTTGAGCACAGGCGAAGGATAGCCAGCCTTTCGGTGTTTTACAGGATGCATTTTGGAGAGTGTGCGCAGGAATTACATGATTCGATTCCACCATCTCACTTCTACCATCGGACAAGCCGACGTACGGCGAGTATCCACCCTTATGTTGTTGAAACCTCTACGACCCGGACCAAGCGGTTCGCCTCGTCGTTTATACCACGTACATCAAGGGACTGGAACAATTTGCCTGCTGCGGTCTTCCCGTCCGATTATAATTTGGGTGTCTTCAAGGCAAGAGTGAATAGGCTCCTAATAAACTAGTGCGCCTCACCATCAACGATTGCATCACTGCTTACCATCAGGTGGGATTGCAGTCAAGTACTAGTTTATAATATTTAAAAAAAAAAAAAAAAAAAAAATACAACATAATGACGTATCATCACGCCTGTATGCTCTGAGGGGTACGCAGGTGGGTACAATATACCTAGATTTCGTCAGTTAGGTATGTTAATTTTAATTTATTAGGGATTAGTGGAAAACCCTGTTATGATGACATGTATTGTTAACAATTAACAATATAAAATAAATTCATGGCAAATATTTTTATGGTAACAACTAAAAATGGAAAAATAAAAACTTTTTTGCAAAAAATAAAACCGACTTCAAAAAAAACACTAAACGGTGTAAAATAACTCTAATTTCGGAAGTCGGTGGCCCATCATGAGTAAGACAAACCCACCAAAGCCACAGACTTCCGAATTTTGAGTTATTTTACACCGTTTAGTGTTTTTTTTGAAGTCGGTTTTATCTTATTATAATTAGACAAAAAACGACAAAAAACTGAAGACAGCTATTATAATGTTCACAACTGACTGCCTCGGTCATCTAGCGGACGCAAGAGCTACTGCTGAACATGAGGTCACGGGTTCGATCCCCCGATCGGGCTAATTTAAAGTTGATTAAGTTTTATCATCTGGAATGTTTTAGAAGAAGCCTGGATTTGTGCTCAATTGATGGTAATAAACGCGCCCCATATTACATGCGACTTAAATATAAAAAAAGAACTTTCTTTATTTGATAATTTAACTTAACAACCTAACACAATTCTTGTTCAGAATACCTTTCCCTTAAACGATGTAATTTAATTCGTTAACCCCGGAAGGACACCGGTGTCATTGTCTTTCTATTGTGTCTCTAATTGACTCAATTGAAAGGTTAATCTAAGTCAAATTCAATGCGCCTCTAGACAAATAACATTGGTTGATATAACTATCAAATTTTACGGGTGCACCTACACCTAGTCCTCCGAGTACTTTATTGGGTAGATCTCCAGAGGCATTTTTTTTCGTGTCGGGCTGGATAAACCCACTTTAAAATCGAAGAACGTTTTTAAAATATTTTTTATTATACAGTTTGGTGTCCAATCTACATGGTACAAGACTAATATTATGAATAAGTTTATTTTAAATATTAAAAAAAAAATCTTAAACCCTAAAATTCTGATCGCTCTGGGTTGACCCGACTCCCGATTGAATGAATAAAATATTTTTTAACTTTTTAATAAGAAGGTTCTTAGGAAACAACTTGTTTACATTACATAACAAATAGTTAATCTTCATCGTAATAAATTATTTTCATTTATATTAACAATACTTTTGCCACAATTTGAATTTGAAATCGTGACCGGGCATTTTATCTCATCGCTCTGCGCTGAGGTAAAACATCGCGCTCATCTCTAGTTACGCGTTATAGACACTCTATTCCCCTCTCGCGGGGTAACCCTGGCAGTAGTCTAACCGCCGTGGAGGAAACCTGTGTGCCACGAACCAGCACTCCAACATTACGAAGGTAAGTTTATGATTGCTCTGGATTTGGTTCTCGATTTTTATGATTGCTATGGCACGTTATTTAAATTAAATAGTAAGCTTACGAATGTGTCTGTTATGTGAATTAAGTGATCGTTGTGATGTTTTTTATGAGACGTAATCATAACTTTCTATTGCTTTTAAATTCGGCTATATTTATGATTTTGTGACTTTTTCTGATCGCTATGTCTGTGATTGCTCTGTCCAAAAAGAACAGAGCAATGATATTTTGCATTAATTGTACGTTATAAATCTATTGTAAGTAGTAGTAACAATGACAAACGATGAACTATACATATGACCTTTAATTTACAACCATTCCTGGGGGGTTTCTTTGGGTAACCTAAACCCATAAACAGATATTGACGTATTTTACCTTGATGATATTTTTGTAATGGCATTTAACTAACCACAACTGTAACCCTTTTTTCTCTAAAATTTAATGGCAACTATTTTTGCAGGTTGAAATCATGCCTCGAAATTTTTCTACGATTATCTACGAGTATTGAAGAAAAACGTCTTAGGAAGAAATTGGCTGAGCGTCGTAGAATGGCCAAGATAAAATATGATCCATATCTAAGACGCACAATGACTTGTAAAGTCAAGAGCGAGTTACTAAAGGCAAAAAGTTTGGAGCACAGTACTACCAATGAGTGACTGATCTATTGACTATGAAAATTTAATGAGGTCTGTACTCCAAGTATTTCCGAGGTAGTTTTATCTTCGTTGGAAAACAATAACACCTTTACAAAGGTTGCTGCAGCAGAAGATTTACCCGACTCCGACTCCGAGTACTATTCAATTATCTGAGCTTAAAATAAACCTTAATTTTTAGTTTCCTGATCAACTAAGCCTTATAAAAATTGTATTTTTTTACTTTGTGTTAAAATTTGAATCATTATAATTTGCAAACATTAATCTGATCTGACCATCTGAATTGCATTTTACTTTGTGTTCTTCTTTTTGATTCTTCACTTTCCACTAAAGATATACCTAGTTAAGGAGAAAGTGATCATTACAAATCACTTACATATCTAGTTAAGACTGTTATTTTAGTCTAGTTTTTAAGTTCTATTAAGTATTATGATTAAAAATAGTTACGTTTATAGATTGTTCATTTTAAAGAATTTTATTTTGTTCTTTGTAAACGTTAGTTTTCTTTAATAACTTTTTTAAAACTGATATTGATTGAGTCTAAATCATTTAATAACTATAAAAGACTATGTAATATTGGTGGATTTCAAAAGGTTTTTAATGTTGTCTCATTTACCTAGAAGTGATTTAATTAAGTCCAAATAAATGAAACTAAGCCAAATTTTGTTAATTTGTTATTTATTTTTAATATGGAAGTACTTATGACTGATTATGCCTTGACCTTTTTCTAAAATAATACATTTCTCTTACATATAATAATCTTGTTACACGTACACTGAACATGACTTAAAACGGCTAAATAAATAATATTTTATCATTATTATTTATTTTTGTTTCACTAATTTCACCATTTATGATCGCTCTGGCACCAATTATGATTGCTCTGGTCGCGAAATTTTTTGAACTTAAATATTTCCATAACCATTTGTGTAAATTGAAGGCCAATAATAAAAATGTACTATTTGAATATCATTCTTTTTAATGAAATACATAATTACCATTATATATCAATATCTGAAAAGCACCAGAGCGATCACACGAATACGCCCGTTTTGGAGATTGACCCTATTAGCTTTCTGTGCAGAATATGAGCTTTTTCTATCATTTAACGAACATAACAAAGATCTAATGGTGTTAATAACAGCAGAGAGTTGGATGAGTCCTACGATACTATTAAGCTGCACCTACATTGGCGGAAAACTGTCTATGCAATGTTTGTAGTTGGATGTTTGTAAATCCATTCTTTTAACGTACTAGATGTTACAGCATGGACAATAAAATAGGACAAACAAACTACACAGAAATGTGCTCCGCCGTTTAGGAACGCATTCGTATTTTTTTATTTATTACAAAACATGTTACCTAGGTACATGTTTTTTATGTGTTACTATGGGGATTTATCCGGGTACAATGCAAATGGGGCCGCTGTGGGGGAATTGTGAGCAAAAACACGAATTACACGGAATCAGGGCAATACGTTAGTAGTGGGAAAAGGAAAGTTATGGCGTTCAGTTGTTTTATGTTTTACATTTTGCACAATATATTGTCGTAAAATAGAGGACATATTTTATGTAAAGTACTAAGTATTTATGAGCATTATGTTTAGTAAGCTTATATGTGAAGATTTAATTAGCCGATACATTTTTAACACAGTCGTGTGCACACTGTACACAGTGTATAAATTGTGAAAAGTAATTCTAATGTTTGTTTCCTTTGTCTACTTTTGAGTTTATTTTTGAAAAAATATTCTAGCCAATATTAAAAGTAGTTTTGATTAAAATTTGTCCCTAGCTCAGATAAAAAAGTTGAATGAGTTTCTTGAGGAAGTATTTCACAAAACGTATGAATGTCTTTAAATAATCTTGGATGAGATAGTTGTCATAGTAATCTGAAAATCTCTCTTAATGATGACATCATAATGTAAAAAATTAAAGAACCGATCGACTTTTATCTTAAAATAAATTTAAAAGAAAACTGCAAAGTTAAATAATAGTATAGTAGTATTAATAGTAAAATACAAAATGAAAGGAAAACATTCAAGTGATTATAATATAAATTTGATAAACTTACAAAAACAAAGATCGTACTTTTACTAGAAGTAAACTAAATAACACATTCTGAAAATAAAATGCACAATTTTTCACTTGGCAGAAGGCACTTGGTATAATAAATCAATATTGACCCAAACAGAATACAAGAGGACGTGCGCGATTTACTAAGTAAGTGCGTAAATCATTATTTTTAGATTCCTCCCCTCCCGCGTCGGTTTAAGAACAAAACTGTGCTTTGTGAAGCTGGAAGATAAGCCCTCTTTGTTCGCTTTTTGTACAGCGTATATACGGGGTGGAACGGACATCGGCGCGCATCCAGACATCAGGAATTTTCTACTTCATTCTAAATCCTAAAAATAACATCCTTGGTGTTTCCTGCTAGCTACAATTTACGGGCCTTTAAGTCAAGAGTGCACAGGTTACTTCTAGGCAAGCGTGCTTTATCGTCGAACACATCATCGCTTACTATAAGGTGAGATAGTGGTCAAACAGCAGGCATACCAATAAAAAAAAAGTTTTCGTCGATTTCTTTTCTTTTTTTTAAGTTTTTCCTGATGTTCTTTTTACTTATAAAACTGTATAAAATCAACTGAATAAAAATATGGTTTCTGTCCAACCTATGACATTATAAATAAAAAAAGAAGTGTCTTATTTACTTTATATGAAACAATCTCATAGGGATACGTTAGAATAAATGATTTCTTCATGTCTCATTGCAGTTTTAAACAAAATTAAAACAAAGAAGAAAACGTCAAAATGAGGAAATGACTGACGAAAAATGTTGATGCATAAACAAAATCGCCCAGAACCCCGTAGCCAGCTGCACATCAAGCTGCTCCCAACTGTCAAATTTTTCCAATTGAAGATGAACCATTTTATTTTTGTAGTAAAGTTGAATAACTATCAAAGAAATTTTGACAAGCTTGATGTGCTGGCCTCTGTACTTATTTATTATTTAATACTTCAAGCACACTAATGTACAGAGGCGGACTTAATGCCATAGGCATTTTCTACCAGGCAACCTTTAGGTGATGCAGAGAAAAACAGTGGTAGGTGCAATTAAAAATGAAAATAATAGGAATCAAAGATTACTAATACACTCACAGAACTAATGGTGTCTGGATGTGCGTCATGTCCCTTCCACTCTGTATTTTATACTTGTTCCGCTGCCCAATAATACTTTTCTGTTTGTACAAAGTTTCAATAGAACGTTTTAGAGATTTGAATTCAACAATATTGTTGTTATCCCTTTGTGGCTATTGAATTGAAAATTGTGCACGATCTCTTTTAAATTGAGGTTTTTTTTTATTGCATTGTGAAATTCAATCAACTGGATCTAAAAGCTTTGCTTTTATTTTTTTTGGGTTTTAAAATAAAATGACAATGGCTATTGTGTTGTTATGTTATGTTATGTTATGTACTTTAATTAGACCTGTATACAATAATTTTGTATCGTATTGTTTATTCAGATTTTGAAGCAACGCAGTTTTTATAAAATATTAATCATTTAGATATTGCGAAACTAAAAGTTACTTGGTAACTGCAAAAAATCAAAGTTGTTTGAAAGCAATATTGGTTTTTTACGGGCAACCAGGAAATAGGTATCATTTTCACGATTATAGCTTCGTGCTGTAGTAGCAAAATTTTAATATAAAGCCACTGCAATATTAGAAGTCACTTGTTTGCGTGGACAGGCTCATCGCAAATCTAGTCTGAATATATTTAAAAACAAATGACCGAGAACTACATGAGCATGTATGTTTGGATAGTTAAACAATTGTATAATTGTAACATTAAGCCAGTAGTAATACTCTACTCACATTTCACCAGCTAGATTGAAGTTCCAGATAATATTTTTTTTTTCCAGAATCATTGTTACAGGCTGTTTGTTATACTTATTACATTATAAAAGCTCAGCAATCAGCATGTCTCGCCATAAATGAAATGAAATGATGAAATGATATTTATTTCTGTAAGTAGATCTTCTCAGGTAGGTACTTTTACATGTCACTTTTTTTTAGAACTAAATGGCACTAAATGGCTGGCACTTACA
The DNA here is from genome assembly GCA_921972225.1 of Euplexia lucipara. Classification (NCBI taxonomy): domain Eukaryota; kingdom Metazoa; phylum Arthropoda; class Insecta; order Lepidoptera; family Noctuidae; genus Euplexia; species Euplexia lucipara. The sequence continues at coordinate 12,692,139 of OV179154.1, forward strand.
AGGCATAGAATCGGTATACAGAATTCGTTAGGCACATCAACCATAAACACAGCACTTATCGGCCTATGGGTCTGGGTATTTTTTTATTTTTGTATTGTAATTAGGTATGCCTAATTACAATATAAAAATAATTCAAATAACCATCGATCGATTATTACACTCAAAAAAAAACATTTCTAACATGTCTTGAAAAAAATAAATCTATTACCATAAAAATCACACAAATCCAGGCTACGAATCTGTAGTCTGGATTTATAATATGATTGAGGATTTTCCGTAACTGGAATCAATGGGACAATCATCAATGAAGCAGACGCTCCATAGACTCGTTCAAGATTATTTAAAAAGTTACAAATCGCCAAAATAACTCTGCGCACCGGGAGTATAGAGATACACAGAAAGTAATAAATGACGTCACTTGTCACGTTTGTCACGAACTGCCAACGCAACCCACTCGTTGATACTCGAGATCTACTCATGCATTATACACGCGAGTGTAATGTACTAGCAAATCGGATGACTCTTCCTGTATTTTTTGAGCAACACAACACACTGCCGTTGTTTACCTTTTTTATTCCACACCACTTGTTATTTGCGAATTTCATTTCACAACAACTCATTCGAAACTAAGATCATTTCAAAGTCAAAGTATTTATTAGATTACTATTTATCGGGGATCTAGCACTCGTTACATACTTTTTTATATTATTGAGTGGTAGGATAACCCGGGTGTGCTTCCTTAAGCAGGTTTCGTCCCATAGTAAAAGTTGTTCACAGTGATGAGTAGTTTTGAATAAACGAAAAATAATGTTGTATCGACTGTTTAATTCACTAAACCCCAAGAGGACACAGGCGTCCTCGCTGTCATAGTCTTTCTATCGTATCTCTAATTGACACGATTGAAAGGTTAATGAAATGAAATGAAATGTTTTTTTTTATATAAATGGCTCTAAACGGTATTTCCAAAGTGACTGATCCCTGAAAAGAAATGCCGAAAGAAACTCAGGGGTCATAGATCATAAGATTGTATTCATTTATTATGCGAGTCTCGCGATGCAGGGCAAAGTCTGGAAAAGCCTTTTGAAGAAAGAATCAATTCAGCTTTGTGTTGACCTGTCCCGACAGACGGCATGCTTATTGAAATTAGTGAAGTCCTTCGGAAAGATCAGGTGTGCAGTATTATAGAAATAATAAAAAACAGGTACCTTGTATTAGGAACGAGCGAGAGTGTACCAACATAAGATAGAGTATGCAATGATCCGAAGTTTCTTACTAAAACCATGAGAAAATGACGCGAGTTAATTTAAGTATGTACGAGTATGTATGTTCAATATGTAAAGAAATAATAATTATTTTTACACTTAATTAATGCTTAGTAAAAAAATATAAAATACAACAAAATATAACAACCAAATCCAAGCATTACATAAAATAAAATATCAGTACCGAGCAGATCTCGTTATGGCTTCTATTCTTCCATCTGCAATGGCTGATTACAGATAGAACAATATAGAAATTTTAAGCAGACTGCACAAGCAATAAATAAAAATGAAACGTAACTTTACCAATATTTGACACATTACAGGGATAATAAGTATCTTATATTAAAAAAAAAAAAAATGTGTTTATTATCTTAAATCTATACAATTAATTTGCAGGGGCTTCCCAGAAAGTAATCCGAAGATACTTGTGATGGGATAAACCTCGCTCTTCCTCGTTTAATTACAATGTTTCGTTGTGCTAATTAGGTAGGTATTATGTGGAAATGGTCAAACCCATGTGACAATTTTCATCCAAATCTTCTTCAACGGCTTACGTGTGATTGAGTAACAAACGTTCAAACAACTACACAATCACATTTATAGTACCTATGAGTAGGATAGTACCTATGAGTAGGATTATTTATCTTTACTAATATATAAAGAGGAAATGTTTGATTGTTTGTTTGCATTGAATAGACTCCGAAACTACTGGACCGATTTTAAAAATTCTTTCACCGTTGGGAAGCTACACTATCCCCGGGTGACATAGGCTACTTTTTATGCCTGTATTCCCACGGGAACGGGAACTACGCGGGTGAAACCGCGGGATGTCTGCTAGTTAATAAAAATTCCCAATAGTTTTAAGCGCCATTAACGTTACGAATTTCCTAACACATTCAACACAAACTGTTAAAATTTAAAACAAAGCGAAAACTCGCTGTTTTTCTACATGTTCTACTCACATTACCGACTCTCATCGCATTATAATAATAATGCGATGAGAGTCAACTTTTACGACGTAGAATAAAAGGATCAGTTGACAACCGTTAAGGTTCCTATGTCGACAGCTGGTAAAGTATTTTGCCGTTTTTTTATTACGCCATAAAACATAGTAACCTTGTCCTTTACGCTAACGTTTATTTATTCGATCTTCAGGATAAGTAAATAGCCTGCTTAAGTGCCTACCTACCTGCCTACCTACTTTCTAAAGCGACGCCGTCGTGACGACATCAATAGACTTGAGAATAATTGGATTTTTTATAGAAATTCTTCACCTAAAATTTTAGGCGTTAATAAGTGCCGCTCGGGACCCACTTTTGTGTTGTGTAATACATTTTCGAGCTTTTGATGCGATCATAATAGTATTTTGAACATATTTCACTCACTACATTTTCCTATTAAGTACCAGTATTATAAATTTGTTCTTAGGGTTACGTAGCCAAATGGGTAAAACGGAGGCAGTTTAATTTCGAGACTTTTGACAGTACCTCTATAAAATAAAATGAACAGTAATATGATTGTTTTTTGGGGGCAGTCCGCTAATAGAGATCTGGTTTTCAAAATGCAAAAGCGATGCTTAAGGGTAATAATAATAATAATAATCTTTATTCATCAGACAACGAGATCCACCTTGTTAGTAAACAATAAAATAACTTATATCTAGTGTTAGTACTTAATTTAATAACACAGAGAACACAGACCAACTAGTACTGTGAAAAGGACATCCCCAAACTAATGTTCAGTGATTGTCCTTCTCACAAAACTTTTAATAATCGGAGAGTCTACACTCTCCGCCACAGTTTTTAGGATGCCGTTGCCACTCGCCCGCAACCTTGCCAACAACGACGCGGTTTTCTTGCGAATGACGGCATGGAAGCCGTCAGTTCGGTTTTGCATAAACATGGTAGAGGCACTGCACCATCGCGGCAGTCCCAACAGCATCCTAAAAATGTTATTATATTGAACGCGTAGGTCATCCAGCGTTCTTTTGGTATAGCTGACCCAAAGATTCCCCGTGTAAAAGCACTGGCAATATGCCTTAAACAGTGTTATTTTCACTGAAGTGCTACACCGGGCGAATCTTCGGGCCAACATGTTACCTCGGACCGCCAGAGCCCTACGCTCCCTTTCAATATCAACATTGTCCTTAAGGTCGTCAGCGAGAATATGCCCTAGATACTTAAATGTTGACACTCTTTTGACGTTCAAGCCGTTTAGGGTAATGTTAGGTGTAGTAGCTGGGCATTCACTGCCGGCCTTAAAGACAATGTATTCACATTTCTTAATATTATAGATAAGCCCGTGTGAGGCAGCATACGTCTGACAAACCCGCAGCATTTTATTTATCGCACCTGCCGTCGGCGCCAGCAACGCCATGTCATCAGCGTAGCTGATGCTATTTATTTTTACACCATGGACGCTACAACCCACCCGCATATTGCTGAGGTCCACAATTAGGCCATCTATATATGCGCTAAAAAGCCTTGGAGATGTCAGACCACCCTGCCTCACACCGCACTCCAATCTGAATGTTTCAGAGAGTGCATTGGACCACCTTACAACATTCTGTTGGTTCCCATACCAGTACTGAAGAATCCTGAGCACTCCTGCCGATACACCCCTATCCTCAAGCTCCCTCCAGAGTATATCATAATTTACCATATCAAAAGCTCTGGAGAGATCCAGAAAACAGGCGTATACCGGCGTTTTACGATCAGTGTAATACTGGACGGTATGTTTGAGACTTACTATGGCACTTTCCGTTGACAGTCCAGGTTGAAACCCGAACTGTGAGTCATGCACGGATAGACACTCTTTCAAGCTAGAATCAATCATACCGTCCAGCAATTTCGCCATTGTGGTTGCGAGAGATATAGGTCGATAGTTTGACTTATCGGATATGTCGCCCGTCCTATTCTTAATTATGGGAACCACCAGTGTTTTCATGAGTTCATCCGGTAAGTAAGAGTGACTAAGGCACATAGTATAAAATAACGACAAAACCCTAGGCAGATGCACCCCAGCAAACTTGAAATGCTCAATACTGAGCCCGTCGTGTCCGGGAGACTTGCCTCTGCTGATATTTTTAATTACTGTGGCAACTTGCCTGGCCGAAAAGAACATTAAAGACTTATCTCCCCGACCTTCAGGCCCAGCACTAATCACATTTACCGACGGACCAAGAGGAGATTGTACTGTAAAATGTTCCTTGAACATATTTGCAATCCCCCCCGGATCACTCCTCCCACCGACACTCACCGACAGGCCAGGCTTAATATCAAGCTTACCCGTAGACTTCCAAAACTTAGCGAAATTATTTGTTGCTCTCGCTTTCGCTATCATGTCCATTTTGATCTGCTCCTGGTTATTTTGACACCATTTTACCCGAGCCTTGAATGTGTTACGGGCTACCCGCATTTGGTCAAAAATAACTCCAGAGGTTGGCCGATTGTGTAAAACCCACATTTGAAATTTAAACCTGGCCTCTCGGTGTGCATCCCTTACATGGTAGTTCCACCCGCACAATGTTTTGTGGTTCCTACCCCTACCAACAGTCCCTGCCTTTTCGTGAGTTTGTTCGGCAGCATCACATAATGCATGTGTTATCCTATTATATAATTCATCTAAGATAGTTCTGTGCTCGCTTAAATCACAAAAACTATGGCTACACTCTTGAAATTCTAGAGGGAAATCAATTTCTCGCAGTTCACTGTTGCATAGCTCACGATACTTGGCAATTTGGGATTCAGTTCGTTCCCCCCAAATAACTTTATTGCAAGGAGTACGAGTTGTTACCACCTTAGGTCTTACTACATTTAAGTCGCACTCAATGCAAAGTGGTAAATGATCTGACGTATATACGTCCTCTTGTATGGTAACCTTGTTCACTGCAGCCCAAGCTGACAGAGACACTATACAGTGATCAAGCCACCTGGTACATCCATGGGCCTCACTAATAAAAGTATAGCTACTAGAATCAATTCCCAACTTTTCAATATCAGCACAAACAAACGAATGATCTGTGCAAAAACTTATCAGTTCCCTAAAGAACAATTCGTTAGGATGTGCATTAAAATCGCCCAGTATAAACAAACTCTCGACCTCACCGCCCGCACCCACTGCGCTAATCTCACCTAACACTTCCGTAAACATAAGCAAGTTATCGGACGAATTAGTCGGCATGTACACACAAACTACAATAATCGAGCGCCCGCCAATACTAACTTTAACGGCCGCCAAGCGGCTGCTGTTACATTCTAACACAGTGACTGTATCAAATACACCTTTTCTCCACAGAATGGCTACTCCCCCATACGGCCTTCCAATCAGTAACCCGGCAGTTGTATCAACGGCTGACTTACCGGTGTATTCAAATTCATCTGATATGGTACTTAAGATAGGAATATCATGGGGTAGAAGCCATGTTTCTTGGAGGCATATAATATCACACACATTACATAACTTTCTAACACATTCGATCGATCGCTTAACAGACTTACAGTTAAAAGTAATGATCTTACAATGGTTGATATTATTATTATTTTGGTTCATAAAGAAAGGTTTTATCAAGCTATAACTTCTTCCTGTTGTTTACGGTACATAAACCGAACAAAACGCCTAAATGTTATGCCGTCTGGCCACAACTCGTCATTTAAAAATAATTCCAACTTATTCTTAGAAACAAATAACTTAAAGGCATTATATTTTCTAGACGTTTTCATATTAATCATTTTTAATGACACAACTTCGTTAGTTTTTTCCTTAATGTAACTAATAATATCCTGCTCACTAGTTTCAACACTAACATTTGATATAAATAGCGGTATTTTTACGTCTGCCGCCTTAAACTTGCCACCAGGGGACGTAACTGCGCGACCTCTTTGGCCGAATAGTTTATATTGTTTTGACGCTTTTCGTTGCACTAACGTCCACTCTGAATTTCTCGTTTGCTCACTACTTAACTCGGGCTCCGGCGTAGTCATACCCTTCGCAATCAATTGCGGACATGTTGGCACGTTCGAGTTAAACGTATCACGATGATTCGCTGCTGTGGTTCCAGGCGCACTGTCGATGAAGGGTGGGGATCGTTCTACCGCGGCCCGCACGTCGCCGTTGTCGCCGCGCTGCTCAGAGACCGCGATGACAGCCTCGTCCTCTGCGCGCCCTTCATGTTGCCTCTCGCTCATTGCCGTACATTTGCGTTGTCCCTGAGTCGGCGCAAAACCGTTCTCGCTCGCACTATTTGAAGCTCGCAACGCCGCCGCCGCCTGCGCCTTGACGTATCCTCGTCTATCTGTCGCATCTTTTAGTTTCTGCGAGAAAGAGATAGCACGTTCCTCGCAAGCTCTTGTCATCGGGGAATGACTTGCCGATTTCGTGCTGTCGTTAACCTCATCAGCTGTTTGTGTAGGCACATAATTAAGACCTAAAGGTCCACTGTCAGCTGGGCTATTTTGTAAACATGCCCCACGTCTCTTATTCACATAATTGCTTGATGGCCAATTATCACGCATTGACGCGTGCTTCATGTTCTCAATTTCTTGATTAAGCACTTCAAACCTTTCTGCAGTCACAAATTTCTTCTCAAGCACACTGAGTTGATTTTGTAGGCTCAATATATCTTTCAGGAGCCTGGTCACATCCACATGATCAAAGGTTACTGGGGGTAGTTTATGCAGTTCCTTTGCCACGAATATTGGAATCAACTCTTCGTCCGTGGTAGTCATTAGTCTAATGATGTCATCGAGATCACGTGAAATCTTTTTCTTCCCGTCTTTTCTTCTGAGTGGCATCTTCTTCGCATTGGGAACCGATTCGAAAATCAATGATTTGGCTTTCACTATATCGTCAGCCGTAAAAGACGTTGTACAAAGTTGATGTATGCTTTGCTCATCCATAAAGCCCAACACATTTCGTAAAAACGCTAAAAGTTCGTTAATGACAATATTACAATTAACACATTTCACTGTACTAGAAGTCATTGTCATCCGCGTGAGTCACCGACCGGTTAAAACAGTAACGCGTCCGATCGATATCGTGCGCGCATGCTGACTGATGTGTAATATTAAAGTAACTGATAGTTGTGTACCTTTCTTCAAATCTTTAAAACTGCTGACACTGCCCTCATTGTACATTTTGGAAACAGCTTTATTTGTGAAGAACAATTTACACTTATTTGTTAAATTATCGGATGTTAGAAAAACTCCTATGCGTACTAAATACCTAAATCAATTATGTCACACAAAATGTAAAACAGCTCTAATGAATAAAAGCTTCTTTGGCATCGCTACAAGGATATATAATAAAATACCAGATGAGATAAAAAAATTACCTGTTCACATGTTCAAGAAAACTTTGCAAAAAAATTTAATTGAAAAATGTTATTACACGATGGACGAGTTTTTGAATGATCAAGTTTGTAACATTAAGTAATTTCGGTGGTGATATACAGGGTGTAACGGAAAGGGTATATACATCCGAAGGGCACGGATTCTCTTGGTGATAAGAAACGACATGGCAACGTTCTTATACATATACATACATAATTGTAAAGTTGAGCCCGCCCGCGCCGTCGCGCCTTCGTCGGTTAGGCAGAGCCCGATAGGTCTGTACTAGGCGCGCAGAACCCGAGATAGATATACTGGAACCTTGCCGGACAGGATTATGACCCTCATAGTGCGGTGACACGTTTGTTATGATTTTGCATTTAATAAACTGTCGATATTAAATAATATCGTGAAGTTTCAAAGTTATTATTTGGGAGCTGAAATTTTGAGGAAAGACTCGTTATTAAATACTCTATTCACCCTGTTTGTATGTATATACCCTTTCCGTTACACCCTGTATATATATATTTTTTTTTGTTTTCTCTTTCTATAATATTTATGAATCTTTTGACATCTGTAGTTTTTATTTTTTAATTTTTTTTACTGTTTACTTTAAAACTACCCATATTTGTATGTCGTACTATAGACAAAACATAGCGCACTGTATTTACTTTTAAGATCTGTATCTTCTGTTACCTATGTTTTACAAATAAATGATTAAATAAATGATTGATTGATTGATTGATTGATTGATTGATCACCGAACAAAAGAACCTGCCTGTTACAGTCCCACTGCAGGGCAAAGGCCTATTCACATACAATGAAGGCACAAGCTTTGATCACCACGCTTGCTCAAGGCGGATTAGTCAATTTAAACTTAAACTGTTAAGTCCAGGTATCCTGTAAGATAAATTTAGACAGTACATCATTGTAAATTGATAAAGCCACATTGGTTCTTATTAGCCGGATTAGGATCACAACGTCGTGCATAAGAGGCAGGCGCCTTAACCTCTGGGCAATTTCGACTAATCGGCTGACGGAACATTTTTGGATATGTTCATAAATTTTTAAACTTCTTAGTTCGCCTAATTAAGAAGTTCTGTGAAATGTAAAGTCTGTGACGTTGATAAGCTAATTAAGTAAATTTTTATCCCGAATGCAGAACCCTTTTTTGATCGTGGTCTGTGAGACGAACTTGATGGTTTCTTTTATATTCAATCATGTGACCAATACTGACTGGTTATTATTTACATTTCTAGTGGGATTCAATGTTATTGCTGGCTTACCGATAAAAACTAAACAATTTTATGTTGTCTTCTTTTCGTGTAGTTTTTCGTGTAACCGGAGGGCCAATTTTAGTCATTATAAATATATATATATATATATTATAAATATATTCTGCCGTCTATTTTTGAAGAGTTCCATTGTATATCTCCGAAGATCAGCACCAGATCTTCACCAAATTAAAATGGGACCAATTCGGGAGTATACTCTTTCAAATAAAAAAAGAATTTTGAGAATCGGTCCACAAATGGGGGAAAAATCGCTTAACAAACACACAAAAAAAAAACATTTCGTCGAATTGAGAACCTCTTCCTTTTTTTGAAGTCGGTTAAAAATGGTATTAAATTGGATAAAACCATTTGCATTATGATGATACTGAGGCGCTCATGAAACACACAGTTTAACTGAAGTAACTCACCCATTTCTCTCTCTCTCACTCGCACACACACACACATGCACACATACATGCACAAACACACACACACACACACTCACATACATACATACATGTGCAAACACACACACAACCCCCCCCCCCCCCCATTCGCAATCACGTGAATAATGTAATGTAAAATGTATTCTGTTCTTTTGCAAAATTGTCTAGCTGTGATAGAGCGGAGTCTCCTAATACAGGCTTTTACATTGCTTAAAAGGAGGCTCCAATCATCAACTTGTTGTTCTGATTTGGTTATGAAATAAACAAATTTTTATTTTTATTTTTTTATTCTATAACTTTTTCATTTGACCATGCGGGTGGAGATATCGTTGATGAAGACATCTCGACGTATAATGCGTTTCATATGAGAATAGGAATGACTTTGCGTCATTTTGCGTCATAGCTGTCAATTCAAATAAATTGGGCTCAGATCAGAAAAACAAGTTTTTTTTCTAAATATAATCTAATTACGAATGAATGATTTTCTAAATTGACTCTCAAAGTATTTGTTAAATTGGAGATAATCTCTCAAGCTCTCCCATGCAAAACAGCGCCTCGTTCACATATTTTCGAGCAGTCAGAGAGATAAAAACAAAAACAAATATCAACAACAACAACAAACAACCGTGTAACAAACAGAATTAATTTAATTTAAGACTTTTTTTCATTTTGAATTACTTCGACTCGGTAAAACAAAAAAAAGAAAATAATTAATACGCGATTAAGATTTCGTGGCAGGCCGTACTTTTCAAGAACATTTGACAATAGAGGTCATTGACGTTCCTATTCTTACTTGAAACGCATAGTATGCACTCGACGCGTGTTGCAACAGGACTGAACAAAACAAATCGCCAATATATGGTCGGATCGCGAACGTTGGTACAGACTCTTTTGATAAAACCGACACTCAAACGACGGCAAACTGCCAACGGTCGCTTCAATGTTGGGGCCAATGCTCTTTTCTAGAACCTCACGTTGGGCGAGTGACGTTAGGGCCAATGTGTGAGGCCGGTGTGAAAGATATTTGTCGAGGGCAAGTGAAGCCCGTATTTTTAGAAACGTTCAAATTCAGTCAGTCAGTATCAACTTGTCAGAAAAACGTCAAATGTTTTGACATTAGTTTGTCGCTGACATGAGATTCCGACTGGATTTGAATATTTATAATGACTAAAATTGGCCCTCCGGTTACACGAATAACTACACGAAAAGAAGAAGACAACATAAAATTGTTTAGTTTTTATCGGTAAGCCAGCAATAGATATTTATTGTTTATACAACATCATAACGTATCATCACGCCTGTGTGCTCTGAGGGGTACGCTAGGGGGGGCTAGATTTCGACAGTTAGGTATGTTAATTTTCATTTATTAGGGATAGCTTTTGCCCGCGGCTTCGCCCGCGTGGATGTCGAACTTCCGTCACCTATGTTTTCCCTTGAAGGGTTGAATTTCCAAAAATCGTTTTTCAGTGGATACTTACTCTTCATAAAGAACACCCCTTCAAGTTTCATGTCTCTAATACCAGTGGTTTGGGCTGTGCGTTGATGTATAGGTAAACGTAATAATTTTAGTATTATACTTCCGGATAGACTATATTCAAAGTTAATGCTTCCGGTACGTAGGTATGCATGAAAATTTCTGGAACTATTGACCCGGGAAAGAGCGACGTACAACTGACCATGTGTTACACAACTGAGACTAAGATCAACCTTCCCAGGCGTATTGATTACAATCGTACCAAAGGACCATGCAAAAGATTGTATGGGCGCTGTCCCAACCCACCAACAGACATGGGACTTGTTTCAATATTATTATGAAGTCTCATAAAACACAAATAACAATTTTTAGTCCGTAAATATATGGGGTAAAAAAAAGTGTTTACTTAAAAAGGGTGTGCTTATTTTTTTTTAAATAACCTTGTTTTAGACATTTTACAATAAACAATTGATCAACTAAACACTTTAGGTTTTTATAACATGTATAAGTATATACATATTTATGAAATAACAACATTTTGGGTTAGTATTAATTACATTTTTTGTTATTGTTCATGTACAAACATATTTATGTCAACAGAACTGTTATCCAGTTTTGTAAGTTACTAATTATTCGTCTATCATTTTAGTAGATAGCATTTCTGCCGGCAGATTAAATTCAGTGTGACGACCTTTCTCCATATACCAAAAAATTGAGACTATGTGTATAATAAACGCATCGCCAGACTGGTTTTTTATCCTGTGCATCTCACGGCTGTTCACTATCAATAGTTTTTTCATAGTTAAATAGTGTTCCTGTACATTTTTTTTCCAATTTACTGTACCAAATAGTGTGTATAAAAAATATTTTTGCGCGCAATACCCCCATGACTTACGGAGATGTCGTCATAATAAAAAATGATCATGATGCCAAGATGAATTGATTGAGATACGTTTGAAATCTGTTGGTGGTATGGGACGATTTTTTGCATGGTCCTTTGGTTAAAATCCCTATAGTAGTTTTGAACTATGCGTGTACATACAGACAGACAAAAAAATTACTGATTGCATTTTTGGCATCAGTATCGATCACCAATCGTCCTCCAATATTAATTTTGAATATAATTATATTCAATGTAAGTACATAATTATCTTCGTAGTGTGTGATAGTCCATTGAATTTTATGGCGAGCGATATTGTATCTTAAGATAAAATAGTATAATATCTTAGCCGTGTGCAGCGCCCCTTGGTGAACTCCACTGCGGGTGACGTAACCTACGACAAACTTATAATTTGCGGGTGGTACAGTAGTCGGGTCTAGGGATCGAACCGCAATATTAAGTTTGTTTTTTATTGTATATACTTTTCCGGGATAAAAAGTACTCAGTGTGGTGCCCAGGACATTAAAGAATAAGTATACCAAGTTTCATCGTAATCGGACCGGTAGTTTTTGCGTGATACCTGAACATACAGACAGACAGACAGACAGACAGACAGACAGACAGACAAAAAATTTTCTAATCATATTTTTGGGTTCGGTGTCGGTCTAGTAACACCCCCTGCTATTTATTTTTTTGATATTTTCAATGTACAGAAATTTTACTTCTACAGATTTATTATTTACTAGCTTTTGCCCGCGGCTTCGCCCGCGTGGATGTCGAACTTCCGTCCCCTATGTTTTCCCATTAAGGGTTGAATTTCCAAAAATCGTTTTTTAGTAGATACTTACAGCACTAAGAACACCCCTTTAAGTTACATGTCTCTAATACCAGCGGTTTGGGCTGAGCGTTGATATATAAACGTAATAGTTTTAGCATAATTGTACTTCCGGATAGACTGCTTTCAAAGTTGATCCTTCCGGTATGTATGCATACAGATTTCTGGAACTACTGACCCGGGAAAGAGCGACGTACAACCGACCATGTGTAAAACAACTGAGACTAAGATCAACCTGTCCAGTTACAACCGTACCAAGTTTGGTTAAAATCCCTATAATGGTTTTTGAACTATGTGTGTACCATACAGACAGACAGACAGACGAAACATTTACTGATTGCATTTTTGGCATCAGTATCGATCACCAATAATCCTCCAATATTAATTTTGAATATATTATTTATTATCTTAGTAGTGTGTGATAGTCCATTGAATTTATGGCGAACTATATTGTATCTTAAGATAAAATACTATACTATCTTAGCCGTGTGCAGCGCCCCTTGGTGAACTCCACTGCGGGTGACGTAACCTACGACAAACTTATTATTTGCGGTTGGTGCAGTAGTTGGGGTTAGGGATCGAACCGCAAAATTAAGTTTGTTTTTTATTGTATATACTTTTCCGGGATAAAAAGTACCCAGTGTTGTGCCCAGGATATTAAAGAATAAGTATACCAAGTTTCAGCGCAATCGAACCGGTAGTTTTTGCGTGATACCTGAACATACAGACAGACAGACAGACAGACAGACAGACAAAAATTTTTTTAATCATATTTTTGGGTTCGGTGTCGGTCTAGTAACACCCCCCGCTATTTATTTTTTTGATATTTTCAATGTACAGAAATTTTACTTCTACAGATTTATTATAAGTATAGATTAGGGATTAGGGATTAGGGATTAGGGATTAGGGATAAGTGGATAACCCTATTACCATGACATGTATTGTTAACAAATAACAATATAAAAATAAATTCATGGCAAATATTTGAACGGGAACAACTAAGAATGAAAAATTAAAAATCTTTTTTTCAAAAAATAAAACCGACTTAAAAAAAACACTAACCGGTGTAAAATAACTCTAAATTAGGAAGTCTGTGGCTTAGGTGGTTTTGTCTTATTCATGATGGGCCACCGACTTCCGAATTTAGAGTTATTTTACACCGGTTAGTGTTTTTTTTAAGTCGGTTTTATTTTTTTTACATTCATATAGTTGTTTAGAGTATATGTATATCTCCTTGTTTACCCTATTATAAAGCTGCGCAGAACGTGTGTTGTATTGTATAGCCGCGAATTTTGATTTAGTTTGTGGGATTTGAGCAATTATGTCTTTCCGTCTCTTTGATAGGGTGTTTGCATTATAAGGAAGTGTCTTGTTGTGTGTTTTTTTAGGACTGTGTAAGAGATGTATAGTTTTCTAAAAGAAAGCAGGCCACTCATCTGGTATAGACTTTCAGTTATATCTTATCTTTTTGATAAGATACCCAACAGAATTTGTAGAACTATACCAGTATATCCAATAATGGAACCCATCTTAGAAGGATCATAAAAATAAAAAATAATAGCTGATGCATGGCACACTATTCAACAGAATATGAGAATGATTTATTCGACTGAAGAAATTTACAAAAGCAAGAGTCATTGTTGTGCACATATCGCCTTTATAGAAAGAAAGTTTGTGACTACTCGTTTTGGTTCATCGACAGACAACATTTTTAAACCGAATTGGTTCGCTAATGATCGAATGGATAGCTCTCTTGCGCAATCAGTACCGTAAAAGCGTTTAGAGCAATTTTGATTTTGGTATCGGACATGTCCATGTTGGGTTTGACGGAAAGGATCTAGTATAATAGCCAATGTGTGTACGTTATCCGACCTACATTGGTATCAGCGTTGGTGCCAACATGTGGAGCCCGCCTTAAACATCCCAGTTTTCTCACGATGTGTTCCTTCACCGTTTTTGAAGCAAGTGATAACTATACAAAGTCAGCGGTTTGAATTGCGTTCCTTGTGTTTAGTATTATTTATTTTATTTTGAAGAAGGCTTACAGACTAACAATCTAATGAAATAAATAATCCTACTAATATTATAAACGTGAAAGTTTGTAAGTATGGATAGATGGATGGATGGATGGATGTGTGAGATGTTTGTTACTCTTTCACGTAAAAACTACTGAATGGATTTTAATAAAATTTGGTATGGAGGTAGCTGACACCTTGGATTAACACATAGGCTTCTTTTTATCCCTGTATTCTAACAGGAACGGGAACTATGGGAGTGAAACCGCGGGACGTGTGCTAGTATAAAACTCTAATAACAAGCCTCCAAATATAGTTTATGAAAAAAATGTCGATAAAAAGAAAGTACAAATAGGTAATGATTCGGTTTTGGTTCCGTTCGATGCTGTAACAAAAAATCTAACCAACTCTTTCGTTCGTAAGAAAACTGCGGTTAGTTCTAAATGGCGCAATTTCCCCGGTAATGTGGTAGGTAGTCGGCACTAATACACTATTACTAACACTTGGCTTTATGAGCTAGAAACTGCTTAAACACACCACCGTGCTCGTGACTTTTGTCGAGATTTCGTTAATGTTTGAATTTGGAGAGGAATAACAATATTGTTCGCACTGAGATCATTTAAAGGTGTGGTTTTAGGGTACTTCTACACGGCGCATGTAACTGGAGCAAGTAAAGATGCGGGTTACCGAGTCTGGCTGTTTGTGGAGCAAAGCATCAAAAATACAGGAGAAATTGATAGTGTGGGCCACCGTTGTGCATATAAAAAAATGTTCTGTTTTTAATTTTGGTCATGTTATTAAAAGGTGAGGGGTTTAAGACCTCCTAAGTAAGCACTAGCGTGCTTTAACTATTAACGTCAAAGGAAAATATCTAAATTCTCGTGTCATAGTGTTAGTTACAAATTTCGCCCTGCCTCCTACTACTGTTACAAAATACTAGAACTACCTACTTTAGTGGTGTGAACACTATTAAAACACGCAGCATAGTTGTTCCCATTAAAATGGTGTAAATAGGTATCTTTTAAAATCAATGCATTTCAGTAAGGTAGTTAGGTTAGGTAGTTAGGTTCGCTATAGGATAGGTATGATGAGTTAAGTTAAATTATATATATAGTTTTTTATTAGTGATCAATGGGCAATGCCAATAAATACAAAAATAGACATACTACAAGTGTTATGATATTATTATTCAGACGTCTAAACGGAAATCTACGGCGTGGAAATCTCGTCGGTCTAGTAGAGTAAGTTCTACTGCTAAGTATGAGGTCTTGGGTTCAATTCCCGGGTCGGTAGGAGTTATGGCCTGTTGGTCTAGTAGTTAGTGACCCTACAATATGTATGTATTTAGTAATATTAAAGTATGTTTATCAGCTGTTTAGTACCCATAACACAAGCACAACTTAGCTTGGGTCTAGATGGCGTTGTGTGAAAATTTGTGAAATAGTAAATACTAGCAGACGTCCCGCGGTTTCACCCACGTAGGTCCCGTTCCCGTGGGAATATAGAAATAAAAAGTTCTAATCCTACTAATATTATAAACCCGAAAGTTTGTGAGAATGGATATATGGATGGATGGATGTTTGTTACTTTTTCACGTATAAACTACTGAATGGATTTTAATAAAATTTTCCATGGAGTTAGCGGACACCCTGGATTAACATATAGGCTACTTTTTATCCCTGTATTCCCACGGGAACGACACCTACCCGGGTGATACAGCGGGACGTCTGCTAGTAATAAATAATTTTCCCAGTATACAACAGATAATTTTTATTCTAATAAATATCATGTTGTTATGAACGCTAACGAAGAAAACTCCCAGTTGCAGTTTTCCTTAAACAAATATTGCTATAAGTATACATAATGGGATATAATTATTCACCGGCCGATTTTCGATGTTGCCAACTGCAAAGTTTACGCTCGGTTATAAAGCAGGCGCGACTCGATCGGGCGTTCGGAAACGAATATTTATTGCAAACGTTATCGAGTTACAAAATTAATTTAATATTTCCAATGACAGCAATATCATGGAGTCGAACATTAGCGGTAATGGTGCGATGAACTTTTTTACAAATGTATGGAGTTGAGTTGATTTACGTATTATATTTTAATGAAGGAATAATTCATTTGATGTGTGGTGACGGGAATCCGGACACCAAAAGGCCAATTTCCATAATTATTAATCATTAGAAGATAAACGAAAATATACCCAGTACGTCTTGGTTCACGTTTACATAACAGATTCAAAGGATCAATTAAAGTTTTTGCGCCAACGGTACGTTGCTTTTTTAACATGGCGGTCAATAGGTTAAAAACTTTCAAAGTGGACTCACAATCTGGTCTAAGCGAATATCGATTTTAAAAAGACCATCTCAGACACTAATCGGCATGGATCTTTCATGATTTGACCAAGATAATGTCTGGACTTTAAAAGAGACTATGACCTATGAGTTTCTTTCGGTGTTTCTTCTCAGAGTAGTCAAATAGTGAAATACCGATCTTATCTACTAGTTAAAAAAAAGACGTGTAAAAGGGTTTGTGAAAACCTATTTACAGAAATAAATATCATTTATCATTTAAAAATTAAGGGAAAATTAGACGTATAATAAGCAGTCCTTTACATTAGTCATCAAACCGGTATTTAAGTACTACAAGAAGAGCATTCGACATAGAGCGATAAAGTAAAAACAACCAGTAACGTTAGTAAATGGTAAATAAGTGCATCGGTAATATTTATGAAAAAAAAACTGACTATAACCTAGTTAAGAAAAGCGTCATGTGTGCTTTAGTATTGCTCTTCACCTCATAGATGACTTAAAGCAGCAGTTTGTAAGACTTCCAAAAACTCCTAATTACAGTACAATTCATTAGACACATTTTTTCCACTTCTGGATTATTAAGAATCTCGAATGAAAAACACGAGGAACATCGCAAAACCAAGTCAACGGAACACAAATATCACGCAGCGTAGGCTTCGTAGCCGCGTAGCAAAATTATTCCGCTACGCCTGCTACGAGCTGCTACGAAGCATTCCCACGTTCTTAAAAATACATTGAAATTATGGACGACATATTTTGCATTTGATATTTCCTGGCTTTTAGCACATGCCATGTTGGCGACACTTCAAACGTAGCTGCATTGACATAGTACGCCCATAAAAGCAGTTATAAACCTTTTAATGGAGGTTGACGCTTGGCCAACATTGGCCATAATCTACAGGCACCATAAAATGTAGTGCAACCAAGATTTACGAGTTTAGTCTCCATTCATTCAGTATTGATTCTGTATTAGACACTGAAAATCTGACAAAATTACTTATTTACTCTAACCTCATGACATAGTACTAAATCAGCTGGCTTATGGTATTTGGCTGTAGGCCAAGCGGATTGAGTGATTTCATCAAGATCTTGGGCCAGATTTTCTTGGATTACGAGACAGCGTTATTTAGATATCTGTGTTAGAAATTGCAATTGTATTTGGCGAACTTTGTTTCCAATAAGATTTGACGTACGAGTGTACGAGTATGTTTTGGTGTGTGGGGGGTGGGGGGTGGAGGGGTTTAGACTTAACAGGACTAATATTCACCGGAACGTACGATTCTTCCGCAACCCGCGACTGGTGCGCTTATAATATAATATAAATTCCACAACTTTTTCACACAACATCATTTAGTCCTAAGCTAAGCTGGGTACTGAACCGCTGATAAACATACTTATATATTTCTAAATACATACATATTATAGATAAATCACACCCAGACACAGAACAAATTATCGTGCACAACACACAAACATTTGTCCTGGGTGGGAATCGAACTTACGACCTCCCGGCATAGCAGTCAGGGTAACTACTAGACCAACAGGCCAGTCAACACAGCTTATGCGAGCTTCGTCAAGTCAACAATCTCTTAGGTCCTGTTACTAAAATGAACTATGCTGCATTTTTCTCGAACGGTTATTCACACATTTTCGAGAGTGTCCCAAATTGCATGAACTGGGTGGTAGATCTAAGTTATATACTTGGACTTCTTTCTAGAACTAAGTTAAGGGTTTCTTATACTTTAAAGTAAAGGAAGATTTTCTTTGAGATTGAAGCGTGAGCACGAGCTAGTATATTGAAGCTTCTTGGACATTTTATGTGAAAACAAGTTATTAAAAGATTGGAATGTACTAAGTGTGCTGATTGCTATGTAGTTTCAGTAGCAGTTACTTCTTTATGGTGGAGTTTCATTAATATCATATTCATTTCAGACCTAATTAAATAATAGCTCACGATTACTGATAAATGCTTGCACAGACTGATCTAGTACCGACACCATGTGTAGTTCTTACCTTAAAAGACCATTTCAGACACTAATCTGCATGGTTCTTACATGATTTGACCAAGATAATGTCTTGGCTTTAAAAGAGATTGTAACCTTTGAGTTTATTTCGGTATTTTTTCTCAGACCTCATCTATTAAGTAAATATGACGTGTAAAAATGTTTGTAGAAACCTATTTACTGAAATAAATATCATTTATCATCTATCATTAATGAACAAAAAAAAAACAATATTTCATGTAATATCATACGCCTACTTATAATAATTTCTAATAAGCAAAGACTTCAATAACATGATGTATTGGTGTTCAACATTATTTACTTTGATTTCACAATCTTTTAGCTCAGCAGAAGTCTTTCCAAACACTAAGCTAACGACCCAAGCCCAAAATAAAATAAATATTCTATTTTTAGCACAACATTGTCCTCTGGTGGGCAATATATTTACGAAATAGGACGGTTTACGTGTGAACAGGGAGTCAATTAATGAAACACTGAAAACAGTTGTTCAATAGTTTCATTTTGACTGAACAAAAAGTTCCATTGTATGACACGTAGGAGAGGCTTATATTTATTTGGGTACGTATTTAATTATTGTGGACATCCCTAGAGAAGCCTCACAGTATATTGCCGCATCTGTTGAAAACAATGTTTATATAAAATAAATTATAAATGAACTAGCAGGCGTGCCGCGGTTTCACCCGCGTAGGTTCCGTTCCCGTGGGAATACAGGGATAAAAAGCCTATGTGTTAATCCAGGGTGTCAACTAACTCCATACCAAATTTTATTAAAATCCATTCAGTAGTTTTTACGTGAAAGAGTAACAAACATCCATCCATCCATTCATCTATCCATACTCACGAACTTTCGCGTTTATAATATTAGTAAGATACCGTATAAAGTAGTTTGTACCTAGGTATTATGTTACTTTTTATTTGAGGTTTACATACGCAAAAAACAGTATGTAGCCTAACACATGGTAATTTTGTTTATTTCCCGTACCTACATAGCCACTTCTGACGCCCTTGACGAACTTTCGATGTCACCGTACAACGTAATGGATCCCTCCATTTCTTTTATTTATCGCCGGAAAGTGGGAGAACGGTAAATAAAACGTAAAATTTGATCATCATTCACGTGATAAAAACTGGTGCAAACATTCCAAGAACGAAGTTACAGGCGCCATTTGGCACTTTATTTGAAGTCACGCATGTTTCGAAGCTTTCTATTAGATATTATTTTCTGGCAATACCGTACCGCACCGGCGCCGGCGGCGGCCGCGTGGCGTACCGTTTTTTAAGAACGTTCGCATTTAAAAGACAATTTTTTGCGTGTCTAAAAACGGTCAAAATAGTCGCAATGTCATCTTAGCAACGATCAATGTCAAAAACTTGTCATGTGCAGAAATTAAACGTTTTTTTGACAGGTTGAGATTGGAATTCGAACGCGTGTGCTTAAAAAATACGACGATTTTACTCTGATCATTTGTCTTCTTTCATGTAACTATAGTTGGTGCCATTTCATTAGACACCGTATTCCTAGCCATATCATCTTACTTAGGTGTAGTGTAGGGTAAGTGAAAACGGGCATTAGGCGTACACGCCTAAATTCTAAGCACATATTATAATATTAGGCATTGTTTGTATTTAACTAAAATTACAGAATTTTCCTCCTTGACGTAAGATTACACTAATACCAGCAAAATGCGCACACACGCGAAAATTCAAAGCCTACTTTAATCTCAAGAGACTGGTAGACTCTTAGGTTAAAAACTCCTTGCAAGAATTCTTTCGCACATAAAAAGTATCCGAACGGTATTGGAGATACGTGACTTTGAGTTCAATTTTTGATTTTTTTTTCACTCTTTTTATTTTTGTTTTGGTGTTTTCTTTATTTATAAAATGTTTATGGTATCTTGGTGTTTCTGGCAGTTACAAAGTTTTGGGATGATTATGTAAATAGGATATTAAAAGATCATTTTCCTGCTGTACAGAGAAGGTTAGAGCTTTAGAAAACAATATACACTTTATATACTTGTAATTGTCTGTCAAATAACCGCACTGTTACTTATTTCCATTGTATATAGCGTAAGTCTTCCATAGTCCTCAAATAAATATTAAATATTCGTACGATAATATATAGTTTGAACTTTTTATTATTTTAGACACCAGTTACTTGATTATCTTGCTTTTCTCACCCATGACGTTCCCGCCACTTCATTAAGTTTCCCCTCTACGATACTGTCTATGTTTACAAAAAAAGCAAAATACAATTAAAAGCGAAGTATCTTATACTAAATGTCTTGCGAATTAAATGTAAGCAATAATTTTCAAAATACGATCAAAACACGTATGAAGTAATTTAACGAGAGGAAAATAATTTCGAAGCTCGAGGCATTACGTAATTGAACAAGTGTTAATAATTATTTGGAAAATTAAATTTAAGTACAACAGAGTAAATCTCCAATAATTAACAACATTTGTCAGTTATCCAATTTATAAGAAACTTCGTAATTTGATGAAATGTTCGCGTAAGTATCAAGTTAACGGATACCTTTTAAAGTTTGTAAAGTCATTAGAAATTGTCGATAATATTCGTATTACTCGGTTGATTTGTTAGTCGGAGTTTCGGTTGTTATCGAAATTATATCCGGTAAAGAGTTTTTCGGGAATTTTAACTCCCGAAATATTAATTTGAAAGTTGATTGCTTTGAAGGCTTCATTTATTTTGATGGATGTGGGTTTACTTAAAAAAGGACGTAACATGTTAAAAAAAAATTGTTTACTGAAATTTTTCGCAGCTTTTTATTTAATTTTTCCTTTTTTTTTGTATTATACCATAACAACCATCATGATTTCTTTGTAAACCAATGAGGTTTTTAATAAAATACTTGAATTATTTACTTTTAATCAAAACTGTTAGTGTGTTAGATGGAAAAGATGATTATCATGCCTTTATAAAGAGTATGAACAAAATAAAAATTTCAAAAAAGCCAACAAAAAATTAACATATCCCAATAACCTTGTACGTGTATCAAATATCTAAAAAAAAAACTAAAATGGAACGTGCCTACCCTACACGTGACTCTTTAATTAAAGTATCGAAAATCAATGTTTAATGAGTTTTTCTTACGTAAACAAGTTGTTATTGATCAAATATTGGGCTGGGCCACATTCGGGACAACAATATCGGGACAACTTCCGAGAGCTCTTAAACTAATTGAAAACGTTATTCACTTCTTTAATGCCTATTCATTCCAGATGACTGCCGACAGATACAGCTGCTCTCAACTAGTGGACACTATAGGTATTTACGATCTTATGATTCCTACTAAACTAGATTTTATTTATTTATTTCTTATGGCACTTCATCGACTTACTCACTAAAAATGTACATAAACACACACCGCAACAGTTATAAGTATAGTGAATTCGTCACTTACAGAAATGCACAGCACTCGCTAATACAATAACTAATAATTACTAATAACTAAGAAGTTACATTACAAAGAAAAATAGAAATAAAAATAAGAGTGGGCTTTGGCTTGCTTTTTTTTTGAGATTTTAATTATTTAAATTCATTATTACTATAAATCCGCTCCGATGTAGCGATATTAACTAGATCTGTAAGAATTTGATCTCAAATGACTATGTACTGAATTTAAAAAAGTTTATTTATCTAAACTAGTAGTAGTGAGTTTTTGACAGTGTAGGGAGTAGTTCTAGATCTACTGCAGCCATTTTGAAAATTCTTTTACAGTAGAAAGGTACATTATTAGTGAGTGTCATATACTATATTTTATTTTTTATATATTTTTTAAAGAGGGGGGGGGGGGGGGGGGGTGGTTGTATTGTTTAAGTACCTACAAATGAACTTAGACGAAGTTGCAAGCGAAGTGCAAGTTTTTAATAATTTACAAATAGAATACAGTTAATGGTCAGCTTGGTCTGTACATAATGAAATAAATAATTTTGGTATTATATGAAATTAAATAAATTACAATTATTATGCTGCAGTTGAATTAATTGACATTGGGTCACCCGTTTGAGATCGAATAACACCTGCATTTTTTGGCATGTAAAACTAACCTAGGTACTCTTTTGTTGTTGTTTTAAGACCTAAAGTTTCAAAGTTTATTTATTATGTCGGGACTATATCCCTTTTCATAGTTATTTGGTGATAATAAAATCATAAGGCGATTTATTTCAGCTGGCAAAACTTTCCCTTTCACAAAGATAAGTTGGTAGAAACCAATGCAATACTTACATACTTTTTCTAATACATGTCATTTACTAGACTAAACTTAAAGTACAGACGCCATCACGTCAAGTTACCCCAATGTGTCAAATTTCTTTGATCGTTTTTCAACTTTATGTCAAACAGCATAAGGTTTAAATTCAATTGGGAAAATTTGACACATTGGGGTAACTTGATGTGCTGGCGTCTGTACATATATTATCTACATAATGTGAAGTGCGTACAGTAGTAATAGGTTCCATCGTACCACGCATCCATCTGCGCTGATGACGAATTTAAAATCATTCTGCCCTCAGTTCCGGGAACGCTCCGATGGATTTGGGCTCGAAATTCCGGCCATATAACGCGCACTGAATTTAAATCACCCATATTCGGAATTCTGGCACACGACACGTTCACTTGGTCAGATCCAAATGGGTTGTTCTGGAATCTAATCAGATAGTGCTATATATTAGCATCACGAACAAATATCCAAACCCATCAGATGAGTTTACATATGGTTCCAATTAAAAAAGGGGGCATGGTCTTCTGAACCTTTTCATCCAGAATTAGGTTGCAACCAACTTTAACAAAACAAATCACTATTCTACGCCTGATGAATATTTAAACGTGTTAAAAATACTACCTGCGCTGATATTTAATTTTTTACGAGTATCTTAGATGTTGATAAAGCAGAGCTGTGTGGTTCTTTCCTCAAAAGACCACTATCAGACACAAATCTGCATGGTTCTTACATAATCTGACCAAGATAATGTCTGGACTTTAAAAGAGATTGTGACCTCTGAGTTTCTTTCAGTGTTTCTTCTCCGAGTAGTCAGATAGCGAAATACCGACCTCATATTCTTATTAAAAAAATGACGTGTAAAAGTGTTTATATGAACCCATTTACAGAAAATAAATATCATTTATCATCATTTATCATCAAATAGTAATGTAATTAAGCAAAAACAGTATGGTATTAAAAATATACTAGGTACTTACAACATTTTCCACAGATGACTAAATTATGTATCTATTAAAAACATGCTCTTACTATAAAGATATAAATCTCAGAAAAAATGCAAAACTGTTTCATAGAATTGCTGAGTTCTTTTCCTAATTGTATGCTATGATTAAGATTACCTACAGCTATTTTTGCAAAATATATTCATACAATTTGAAAAACAACCTTGAACTAATGTCTTACTTTAATTTTGATTTAAATAGCAATCTTTGTTCAAGAACTGACTCATAAAAATAATAACTTTTACTATGAGTTAAATTCTGAAATGTGAAAGATTTTCCCTATATTTTGTGGCGTGCACTCCGGTTTCCTATAACATGTCTCCGCCCCCTTTCACGAAAACAGTGCCACAAAAAATATCCAGCTACCAGGTGCAAAGCACTAACACATCAAAAAATAACTCTGTATCTAACGATGACCAGAAACTAATCATGTCGTTTACGCCGTACGTCACCGTGCTATAAGTGCGGTAGCACGCCGCGTTCCATTTCCCGAATAATATTCTCTTTGTCGCAGCGGGTAGCCAATTCGTGGTGGAGAGAAAAAATACACGGCACGGGCCTGAGATGACAACAGTTAATTAAAACTAAACTTTGGAAATTGAATGAAAAAGGTGTGAGGTTGAAAACATATTGTGTCTATGATTTTTCCAGAGAGAACATGCAAATGCCTAAGGCATTAAGTCCGCCTTTTTTTTACTTGTGTATAATAAATAAATATGCTAGTTTAGAGTTTGGTTATTTATACATACATACATACATATCGTCACGCCTGTAATCCCCGAAGGGCTAGGCAGAGGTGTACCTGGTAGTACACCCACATTTTTTATTTATGATATTTGCAAAGGCAGGCTTGAGGTCTCAATAATCTAATGTTATATCAATTATATAAAATGTCCTAATGACCTGATTCTTTATCAGTCCACGAAGAGTAGAAGAGCCAACACACTTGTAGGTACAAGTTTTGTTTGGTTATTTATTTACGAAATGTATAAAGGCGAGTTTATTTTTAATGGCGGATAAATAATATGGCTGGTGTGTAATGTGCGTGTATATTATAAGAGATCAAAACGTAAACGAAATGTCCAGTTTAAACGAAAATTGATACAAAAGTAAGTCAACGTAATCAAATATACGTGTTTAATACATTAAATATCGTTATTTTATATTAACGTGAAGGTGAAACTTCGGATACCTTTTTAAGTATATTGCGCGCACGGAGGTGTGTCAGATTTGGTTTTCATAGTTAAAGTTTACATGGTGTGGTGTTCATTAATAAAGTTTGTACACTCGGCTACACATAAAGCTGTACATATCCAGTTTACGCTGACCTCGTACTGTACAGAAATCTTACACAACGCGTGATCGGCTTATACTGGAAGTGTTTAGCTTGATGTGTAGCCGTGTGTACATACAGGATTGAGGTGCATCGTAAGACCATAAAATATTAGAAAAATATCTGTTTCATCGATTTTACTTAGTAAATATTGCACTTTTAGGCACAAAAAAGTTGTTAGTGTATTGCGAATAGCCCTACAAAGACCAATATAATTGATAAACTAGCATATCTATTTCAAAAATGTACACTGGGAATTGTATATAGTGGCACCGTGTGACTTTTTCCATATGTGCACTGCATTTTATCAAAGAGCTGGTTAAACACTTATTAGTTCTTTATTTATTGTCTTATCTACAATTTATTGTTACACTGGTTTACTTCATAGTACAAGGGATACACAAGCATAGTGTACAATAAGATGCGATGGACATAGCTTGCAGCACACATTCACATCTTCAAGTAATTAAGTACCAAGAAATCAAAACCATGAGATGGTGTTTTATTAGGTACTTATTCCAAACAATCTCCAGATAACAGACTGCGATTTCGTCACATCCCTGTTTTATGAATTGCTTTAACCATTATAGCAAATGAACTTGAACGATATGGGAAAAAATAAAACCCCCTTTTTCCGCCTATAATGTACGGCGACCATAAAACCATATATTTTATTCTCATGGTAACGAAAAAGCTTATAACAATAAAGTATGCAATAAAGCGTCGAATAACGGCTTATCTCATATCATCTTGTTCTAGGTCACTTATTATTCATACAGTTAGTATAGAGGTTTAGTTCAAGAGTCAGAACCGTAGGAAAGTACAGAAGGTTTACTCCATACAGTAAGAGAAAACGTTCATACTCATACTCACAAAGTTTACAAACAAAAAGTGGTTTTTATGGGCGCATAAACACCACTTTTTGTTTGTAAACTTTGTTTGGAATTCGAAGTATACCATCCTACCAAAACATTTCAAGTAAAATGTTGCCAAGACGACCACATAGGGTTTGCCATGTGAAAAAGATATCAGATCTCATATAGAGCCAAGCTTCTGAATCTACACGGCCTAACCGTCCGACCCTAACTTCACAAATTCTACATATCAGTAAAAATGTATGGCTTCGCCGTATCGCTGCCGTCGTGGAGGTGATGCGAATATTTAGTTTTTGAAGTAAGTAACGAAACAGCCAAGCTATACATTTATACTGATATGTGCCCTTGCGCTTCGCTTGGCTCGTCTTGGCGGGGCACTCCCGTGCCCCCAGATAAAAGCAGGCGTGCTTTTATGGTATAGTTCGAATTCCGAGGCAAGTACCAATGTGACTTTTTCAATTAATATAATACTTTCCTAGCTTATTTTAGACTTCGTTGATATCAGTGAAGGAAAACTTCGTTAGGAAACATGGACTTATAAGTTTGAAATTGTCAATTTTGATTTGACCAAACGTGGTGATCAATGCTTGTATATTCTCTGTATGTGAAGAGACTTTTTCTCTGCAGTGGGACAGTAATAGGTTGGTATTTACTATTTTGAGTTGCCTTTTTGGCCTCACATAAGTCCTTTTGAACAGACTTTTAAAAAAGGAGGAGGTAAAATGTTTGACTGTATACAATATTTTTATAACACCTAAATAAAAAAAACTAAAGTTTCGGAAGTCTAAAGTAAACGAAACAACCAAAGCCACAACCACTTCTAAAGTTCAGTTATTTCACACCTTTTAGTGGATTTTTGAACTCGATTACATTTCTATTTAATTTATATTATGTGCGTTTTTGTCCCATACTTTCTTGCCTTTTGTTTTGTTTTGCTCACTGTGTCTAGTTAACCTTCTGTTCTTTTCTATGCTGAAAGGGTAAGCATTAATGCATGAACAGTTTCTATAGCAGTTGTAGTACCTTAGTATTCAAAGCCGGAGAGCTATAAATCCTCTGTCAAAATGCATCCTCGGTAACCGCCCATGGTGCACCTTAGCCCTGCACAACTATCGGATTGCGGCGATAATTCGTATTTGCGAGTCTAAAGTGGATTTAAAAATATTCACAGTGGTTTTTGCGGGTTTTACCTAGGACATTCACTGAAAGAAAACTTCGTACTTTTTTGCTACACTTCGTACTATTTAAATATCTGTCTTAATCAATTTCTTTACTGCATAACTATGTATGTACTTAGAGATATATAAGTATGTTTATCAGCTGTTTAGTACCCATAACACAAGCTCTCAAGCTTAACTTGGGACTAAATGGCGTTGTGTGAAAAGTTGTGGAATATTTATTTATTTTATTTATAACTAAAATCTAAAATACAATAAAATAAATTAAATATGTACACATAAACTAACTACAAATAAAATAGTATAGAAAATAAAAATACAAAAACCTCCTTCTAGGAAAAACAAAATCGGAACACTCAGGCGTCAAAGTACTCCTAATCAATTAAATACGAAATTAACAGTTACAAGTCAAGTCCGCGTATTTAAATATGTATAATTTATGCATAAATCGTCTAATTTGACCAAAAAGTAATCTAATTCAGTGCAATAAATACAACTTTAATGTGATATTATAAGTGACTATTCACGACGAGTGTTTACCCAAATAAAGTCTATGTTAAGTTCTAGTCCAAACGCTACCTACCCAAATAGTGAAATAGTGAAAATAATGACAATCAACCCTAACATTACTCTATTAAATACCAAATAGGGTCCCATAAGTGCAGTTTTATCTTCAAAATAGTGAAATAATTACGAAATACTCTAATTTAAAGACCGTTATGACAAACTAAAATAAAATTGACCTTTGGACTACGAGCAATGTTCTACAACTAGCGCCAGCACGTCACCAAGCGGGGAATAGGCTAACCAAGTTAGTACCACTACTTGCCACCAGTGGCGCGATACTGACGACTGGGGATACCAGAGTTAAAATTATTTTAATATTTGGTAGAAAAAAAAAATTTTTTTTTTGAAGACTTTGATCGAACATTGAGATTTTTGGACCAAGTAAAAAATAGTCTTTATTCATTACTTTTGGAAGACTTGAATTGAATTTATAAGAAAATATAACCTTATACAAGATGAACTTCATAGAAAATATAACTTTTCGAAGAACACGCACACGGTCGGAACCGCATGCTAATGACATGTCCTCACAAACGTTGGATTGTACCGCTCACTCCTTGCCAGGCATGTCTGAAGATGAAGACGAGAATACAATCAATATTTATAAAAAAGAATTAGAAGAGCTTAAAAGTCAACTACAAAGTGCACACAAAGAAATAGAATTATTATCATTAGAAAATAGTGACCTGAAGAAAGCGAATGCGAATTTATTAGAAAAAAATAAAACGTATAAAGATATAGCATTTTTTGTTGACATGATCTTCTCATTACATTGTATTAAAAGAGATATATTTCATTATGTGGTGACTTAGATTATTTATTAGTTAATTTTAAGTAAATAGTCGGTAGGTAGCAAATTGGTTGTGCTCCCTCTGGTGTTACTGCTTGCGGTAGCATCGGTCGGTCGTTTTACCACTTTCCCTCTAATATGGCGAGGAGAGTAATGTCTGATCGTTGCGTTATGCTCGTGAGCGGGTGCTGCTTGTGGTAACTGGTCGTCGGGTTGGTCTTGGTTTTGGAATTGTTTTAACTAGTTCCTCTTTTTTGTTTTATTTAACATCGATGGTCCTAGTGCATCATTTTGTGACATTGTCTCGTAGATATAATCCAACTTTACACATGTAAGCGGGCACGCCCTATAAACCGGGAGGCTTCTTTTTAGTCAGTTACTTTTGCTTGAGTTTAGTTAGTATTAACATCGGTAGCTATACATAATATATTACATACTAGTATTTTGTATATTGGAGTGTGCTAGCTAACATGCACCGAAAAACTTACTTTAATTGTTACGTATAACTAATTCAAGTTCTTCTAACTTATCAGACAGACGTGTTGCTGGGGAGTTTGTTCCAACACTTCTACCCAGCAAAAACACTAGGAAGTGGCGAAGGGCGGGGGCTTTTTGGGGGACTGCCTTATGTAATTTCGACGTTCAAAAAGTGCTGATCCTCAGCCTAATTTGATTATATGACTTTTGATTTTGATTTTTATGTCGTTAGAAATGAGTTATGTACAGATGTATCTTTGATCGTTTTTCAATTTTATGTCAAACAACATAAAGTTCATATTCAATTGGGAAAATTTCACACATTGGGGTAACTTGATGTGCTGGCGTCTGTACATACAAACATAAACTATTGGCTTTTTGCCTTAGGCCTTGTCCAGATATACGCGCGAGTTTGATGCGTTTTGTAACACATTGCTCGTCAGCTAGAAGGTCTGTAAATAGTGTAAGCAACATTCACAGCATTGAACTTCAAATCGCGTGTCAATTCGTAGCGAAGTCGTTCCTTCTAGGCAAGGGCTTACACTTAGGCAGTCATTACAGCCAATCCATCATTATGCGCACAGCCAAGGAGTGGAATTCTCTGCCTGCATCAGTGTTCCCGAGTTCATATGACCCCAATCTGTTTAAGTCGCGAGTTAATAGGCTTCTTATGGGTAAGCTCGTTCCATCGTCGACCTCATCTCTGACCGCAGGACAAGATTGAGGTCAAGAGTAGACCCATTATATATATAAAAAAAAAAAAAAAATCCATTCAGTAAAACTCACCCAGTGAAAATCTTGAATGAAGTGAATTGTTTGGAATTTGTATGAAATAAATGGTTGATAATTAATGTATATTATTATTTAGCACAAAACTACTTATATGGCAGTGGGTAGGAGTCATGCTTTATGAGTATAAGCATTTTTTTCACTGTCTATTAAGTCTCACGAAAAAATATTTATAACTTCAGACCGTGTTATTAAAAATATACTTGTTACCAAAAAAATACTTTGTATTAAAAAAATATGCCTATTCAATTACAATTTAAACGACGTAAAACATATAGCTATTTTAATGTTTTAGTTAAAATAAGGGCCTAATTTTATTAGAATGAATAACACTGAGGGCATCAACAAATTATGATTTCCGCAATCAACAATAAAGAAGTTTTTAGTTTCCAACAACTCGTTGGTACTGGCACAGATAATCGCGTAGTCAGTGCAAAAACAACAGTAGGTGATATTTATCGTTCCATTGTGAACAAGCGTTGCCTAAGATTTCAAGCCTGTTATGGTCGATTTATCTCTGGATCTGTTGCGGATTAAAACAAAGAGTGGGGGGTGTGGGGGGCGACTTAATCTTGTGAAATACGGTCCGGGGAGGGGGCTTATCTTAAGTGAAAATGCGTACCAAAATATTAGCAACTAAGGTCCCCAGTTTTTTCTTGTGCCTGCGGTTAAATAGAAGCTATAAAATACGTTTGGGGTGCGTCGTTAAATTTTATGTTTGCGATTGCTTCCCCGGCGTTCATGGCACGTGGTGTTAAGTGTGGGCGGTTTTTCAGTTACCTTCATAACTTATATAAGTTTTTATACTATGGCTGTTAAACTACAAGTAGTCCACGTAGAAAAATACTAAGACAACATTAAAATGAAAAGTTACACAATGAGTAATAACACGTAGACTCTAACATAAATCTAGACAATTTTAATGAAGTCAGTTAAACTAACCATTACACTTAATAGAGCTTTAACTAAACGTAGTTTTATATTAAGTGTGCAAAATTACATGTAAGATAAGATAGTAAGACCCCTGCTAAGCGAGGTAAACGCGCTCGTATATTCACGCGAACTCATTTCCCCACACGAGGGGGTGATTAAGAAAATGCCCCTAAAAATTTCTAAGTTGAGGCAGTATCTTTGAACCGTCACTTGCACCTGTTACTAAAACATTCAGTAATTGAATTTTCTTACAGTTTACTCTAAATAAAGTCCTAGGATTTTGTACACGCGTTGACACTTCTATCGAAATTTTACATCGGGAACGTCTGACGTTGATGAAACGAGTTCATTCGGTGAAATTCCTACATTTATTAGGCTTGAAATTAACTGGGTTCATGAGTAGCTTTAGAGCGTGGATTCAAGTTCAAGGACGACTATATTTAGATTAAATTTAGTGCACAAAATATCGAAAAAATGAAGTTGGGAAATTGAACTTGAATTTTTACCCTAGCAAGTCTTGAACGAAATTCGTGTGAATTTGATTTCATGTATGTAGAATGATTATCATGTAATTCTGCTTTATCACAGACTGTTTTGTTGGCATAATGGTCGCAAAATAAAAATAGAAAGTGAAAGTT
Organism: Euplexia lucipara; assembly: GCA_921972225.1. Classification (NCBI taxonomy): domain Eukaryota; kingdom Metazoa; phylum Arthropoda; class Insecta; order Lepidoptera; family Noctuidae; genus Euplexia; species Euplexia lucipara. The sequence continues at coordinate 12,723,815 of OV179154.1, forward strand.
AGAAATCTTATATCAACCTATATGATGTGAATCAAACATTATTCACATCATATAGGTTGATATAAGATTTAAGATGTTGCTTCTGTTATTATTTTTTATTTATTTTGCTGGCTGTTCCAAGTAGCCGTACTATTGCACACTATGTTTCTAGAATCTGTTACTTTGTCGACTCTTCTATAGACAAAAGCCGTTTCTTCGGTGTTCATGTTACGCGTGCAGGTAGTGTAAAAAGTTTATAATAGTCTTCCTCCTATATCTATTAGATGCGACATTAGTGCTTGTAATAGCACCGAGAAGGTTAGTATGCACAGCATGCACGTTATCCAATAACTAACACAAGGAACAGATAGTCTGGTTGTGGGTTCGGCCTGGTACATAAATCTTGTTACAAATAGTTCGTTTGTACCATTGAATAAGAATGTATAGAAGCGACCAGCTTTGCTTCGCGTATTTAAGTAGTGCTAAGGTTCTTTGCGCGTGATATTAAATAACCTATCATTATCCATAGTAGTTAGGCTATTAAGTGCAAAAATTAATCTTTAAATATGAGAAAGTAGATAATTAGTACTTAGTTTTAAGGTGTAGTTATTTATTTCGCTGCAATTTTAACATTTGTCTTTCATTTCTTTCAAAAACTATTTCAGCTATTTCATCCAAAATGCAAAAAATCGTAATTGTATAAAGACGGATTCTATTTTATATTTAAGTAATAAGGGCCTACTAAGTTAAAGGTCTCGAATACGAACCTCTGCCTTTTAGGGTTTTTGTGTGTATTGTAATATTAGGTATCACTTGCTTTAAAAATGGTGCAAGAAAAAATCGTTAGGGAACCCGCATGCCTCATATATATTTTTCGGCGGCACGTGAAGTCTTGAAGTCAGAGGCATATGGGCGGCATAAAAAGTGTTTTTTTTTTGTTTTCATAGTAAAACTTATTAAACATTAAGAGTATTCAAACCTCTCCAAATTTTACGAATGTGTTACAAATGACCCCAATTAGTGATCATTTTGCCTAAGTAGGTACATGTGTGTCGCATCTATTTGGTTTTGAATCTATGGTTGTACCCCTGGTTTAATGGTCTGTCGAATCAGTTCGCTGGTCTACGTTACTAGAGTGACAGATGATAGTGTTGTGGGTTACACCAGAACTGTCTTGTGTGCCTTCTACGGTTGGTTGCACTGTCTTGTCTTGCTGACCGTGTAACCATGTTCAGGTTGTTTATAGCGTTGCAAATGTGATACAGAACTTGGCTATGGTTTAATATGGGATGGCTCTTATTTAAGGGCAGCAATGTAAATACCCGTTTGTGATGCCTATGTTTCTCAAATCCTACTAATATTATAAACGCGAAAGTTTGTGAGCATGGATTGATGGATGGATGTTTGTTACTCTTTAACGCCAAAACTACTAAATGGATTTTAATAAAATTTGGTACGGAGTTAGCCGACACCCTGGATTAACACATATGCTCCCTGTATTTCCACGGGAACGGGACCTACGCGGGTGAAACTGCGGGACGTCTGCTAGTATACAGATAAAATAAGAAGATAAGAGAGAGAGACAGAGAGAGAGAGAGAGAGAGTAAGGGTTTGGGTAGGGGGTCTTTTACTGAGAGTAATATTGGTTCTCATGTCATACTTTCAAGCTTCACGTTCTGCTGTTCACCCATTCACAAACTGACATTGCTAAGCGTAGGTTAACCTTCGACTGACCCGAGCTATTACAATGAAAATTGTTATAAAAAGTATAATGGCTTTACAATTCAAAGAGATATTGTAAGAAGTAACCAAGACATAGGATATTTGACAATCATTAAACAGGTTGCATTATGAATTAGGTACTTAACCTAACATTATTTTGTTTTATTTACTACTTAAATGTTTCGGGAACACATTCATTGTGCGTACAGCTAATGAGTGGAATTCCCTGCCGGAGTCGAGTGTTCCCGGATAGCTACAACCTAGGGGTATTAAGTCTAGAGTGAAGGTTGCCTCTAGGCAAGCATACTTCATTGGAACTACTGCCACCTACGGATTTTTTTGACTCACCTGTTGGTCTTGTGGTTATTGCCCTGACTGCTATACCGGAGGTCGTGGGTTCGATTCTCACCCAAGACATAATGTCTGTGTGATGTGTGATGAGCACGATCATTTGTTCTGATTCTAGGTGTAATTTATTTATTATATGTATGTATTTAGAAATAATTAAGTAAAATTATATTTTTTCTAGTAGGTAAGTACTCATAGCAAGCTCTGCTCAGTTTGAGACCAGATGGCGTTATGTAAAAGTTAGAATATTAATTTATAAATAAGACTTAAATTATTGCAGAAACTAATCTTACACTTCACAAGTCTGTCTTGTATATTAAGTCAAAAAAAAAAAAAAACCGATGACTGTAAGTTTCTCTCCTACATCATGGGTACGTATAAAAACATTAACCCTTTAACCGCTTGTGTCGCATAAATATGACACTTATTTCCGAGTCCCTAGCGCACGTATCGTATTTCTGCGACAGAGAACATTTGTATGAATTTTTCGTTTTATTTTCAAAATACTGACTATGTGGTACAACTAAATACATTATCGAATTGAGATATTATTTATGTAACAAAAACTAAAAAACGATACAACGATTGTTTCTCCTTATTTACTGTAAGTATCATTTAATTGATTTTTAGCAATTTTGGCCCAGCGCTAGGGGCACGGCAACTAATATTTAGCTAAGCGCTTAAGGGTTAAATTAACATTTAAACTCATAAACACAGACAGCTAGATCCGAAACATCTACCACTGAAGGACATACATAATAATAATAATAATAATAATAATCGTTTATTTGCTCAAACAAAATGTTTACAATATGGACACTGTTACTTAAACATGTTATTACTATTTATGTTGTTTTTTAAGTTATAAATATAACGACAAAACAAAATAAAAAACAGATAAAGACAATAAAAAATAGAATGTTATATGGGACGTGTGTGTGTGAGTGTGTGTGTGTGTGTGTGTATGTAGGGGTGTGTGAGAGTGTGTCTGTATGAATGTGAGGATGTAAGTCCCATGTAATAGGGTCCAAGCTTATTTATACCAATCAGGTAAAAATTTAAACTCCGGGCTACTACTGAGAGCTTTCAGATGGAAAAAACCCTTTTATTGCAAATTCAAACCCAAAAATTATATAATGTAGAACATAGGTAAACAAAAGATGTCAAAATTTCTAAAATAAGAACTATGCTATAAAAATCTTTATTTCGGATTAGCAACATCCACAAACAACGGTTAGTGAACAATTTAGAGAAAACTAACTAAATACGAGTTCATCATCATAATAACCTAACAAAGAAGAATTGTACCTCTCCGCTATGGTCTTTACCGTCAACGGCGCACAAATATTCTAATTAATATTTAGTTTAATTTAAAACCATTAAAATAAATAAATAAACCCGATAACATTTAACCCGAAGCGGGAATCAAACTCAACACCTCATACTTAACAATAGCACTTGCGACCATTAGACCAAGGACACAGTTTTTCGAGCGGGCTATGTTCCCGTCACCTATATCTTAGTTATCAGTTTAATGAACCTGTATGTGTACAAAATTAGGTAACTATGCGGCAAACCAATATGTCAATCTACTAATTGAAAGACTGACACATTCGACCTTATGTCTATACATTGTAGATCCAGTGTCTATAGCGTGCCTGGCCCCTGGTTCAGGTAAACATAGGACCAAGCTATGTCAATAGACTGTGTATAAGTATATCTGATTTGTTGCAAGACTGTGTAAGACAATTGTACACTGCATGAAAGTGGAATGTTGTCGTTGTAGACGAACATTCGATAACTTCAGGCTAAACCACTAGGAAGTGACAAAAGGGTGGGCGTTTTGGAGGACTGTCTTTTGTTAAAAGAATTTATGGATAAGAAGAGTTAGCTAATACGATAAGGTTGCAATTATGGCTCTAAACCTCAAATTTTTTCATGCTACACATGTTGTGACTTAGCTAAACATGTTTGTGTTTTTTTTGTTTTTCGCTATTTTGTGCAATGTTTAACGCAAATAAATGATTTATTATTATTATTATGACGTTCAATAAGATCTGATTCTCAGCCTATTTGAATAAATGACACTTGATTTTCATTTTTTATAACACAATGATGTCTATAAATCTATAGGTTGTCTTGAAACCTGCTAATTGGCTTATGTTCATTTCTTTGCTAATGATAATAATTATTGTCCCAACATTAACACATACATTCATACTATAAACTTACACCTTTTTCCCATGGCAGTAGGCAGAAACTACAGAGCGGTATCTGTTGCGATTCTTAAATACTTCTTTTACTCCTTTTAGGTATCTACGTTCATACATGTAGTCATGTTGGTGGCGAGTATTGTGCACCTGACCTTTCTGAAGAACCTCACCAATAAATTCTGTGTGTGTCCTTATTGGGTCTCCCTGCCTAGCGTTACCACTTACATCTGCTTTTTAAATACCATTTGTTAGGCGGCTTTCATTCATTCTCTCAACATTACCGATTAACCATCTAAGCATACTCTTGTTCGATTTTTGTTTTTGCTGCCAACCTAAGTTGCTAGGTTCCTGCTTTAGAGTATGATTGTTGGTCGAATTATAAGTATCTTCATGAGATATTTTCAGCTTCCCTTTGTGGATAGCAACGCAACTTCCATACCTCTACTACAACAGTACCTATTTACAAATGAACAACAAAAACAAGATAGAAGTTCGACAACCTGTCATTACTAATTAAAGCATAAGCTTGCTTCAGTGTACTTTACCAGAATATGTTAGTGTTTGTAGCGAAGTTATATGCCATATGTTTCCGTTTAGATCCGGGCAAAGACCGATTGTATACGAAAAAGTGCTAAGTTGTCATCGACGTCCTTTGATTTTCGACTCTAAAGATACCGAATTACGATCTGAAGTGATCTCAGGAGTGTATTGGAGTTACGTCGTTCTCATTTTGGTGATGGTTCACAGTGCCCGCACAATATTGCATTGATAAATCATGACTTGAGCGCTCTAGTGGTTGGATTGTCTGTAGCAGTGGACAAGTACCTTTTTGATTATCGAGTGTAAGGTAATCGTACGATGTGTCTGCAATTGCTGTTCCTACGTATTTCTCTGCCTTAGGGCCCTGAATAGTTAAAATTTAAGCTGGAAATTGGTTGTGTTAAGTTGTACGTGATTTTCCGATTGAAGAGTATTGTATTTTCTGAGTGCAGATTGGTCCACGGTTTCACAAACTGTAAATGCTACAAAATGGTTACTGGATTGACGAGTAACGAAAGTTAGGTGTAATAAATAGGCTCTAGGTATAGTACTGTTATTCCATTACATTAGGTTAGACTGGAAACTGAACACAACAAGTTGAGAAAAACTGAGCTGAGCGAACTGAGCGTTATATGATTTTTCTGGATGATTTCAATAGTTTAGTACATTGTTTACCCGCGAATCTTGTAGTAGACTTTTCGAGAGATCTCGAATGTCTTAATTTCTCAAAAAAGTCCTCTAATTAGGATTTCGGTACGTAAGTCTTAGTCGTAGGTCATTGAGCACTAATTATCCAAGCTCCTTAATTGAATCGACTTATTTAACCTAAAAAGAACATCACTAGGGCGTGTAATGTACGATTTACACTTGGCGGAGCGTGTCATAGCGTTTATTTCATTGCAAAATGCGCGTCGATGCGTGCCGAAGCCCTCGGAAGCGCTCTGTCAAATAGGAAATACCATAACATGACATCTCGCCTGTATTTATTGAAGGATGAGGCAGATATGTGTCTTTAGCACATCAAAACATCAAAATGTCGTCAGTTATGTTTCAGTCACCGGACAATCCGGAAATCTAAACTCCGGGCTGCTACTGAAATCTTCATCAGTGCTGTAAAATGATGAACTTCTCAGTAGCCCTAATCCCAATGTTTTGTTCTTCCATATATATTTTTTTGCCGTTATCTCAGATGTTGATCAAAAATTATGGGAAAGCCCAATAATATTTTACCCAACAACCTCACACACAATTCATACCCAGGAGAAACCTTATCGAGAGTAGAAACAAGTATTTTGTCAGACGTAGACACCATAGAACAAACCCTGTGACATACACACATATAAGTATACAATGGTTAACAGTTAAGAACAATTCTTACTTTGCGACTGACTAACAACTCCGACCTGCATGGTGACCTAAGAAACCACAACTGACAGAAACATACACGTTTGTTTAGTTTGAGTGCTGGCTAAAAGTAGTTGTATAGTTCTAAAGAAAGAAAGAAAGAAAGAAAGAAAAAGAAAGAAAAATATGTATTTGACATAAGTCATTAACACACATACACACAATAATTTATGAAACGTACAAAATATACAATACTTATTAGGCACGGCTGCGCCAAAAAGGTCCATTTCAGCATTTAGCATGCATGCTGAAAATCATGCATTTCATTTGGTCTATTTACCAGTTCGATCGAAACTTTCACTTGCTAAGGTCGGTCCGTTAATCGGTGGCAATCTTTCACATATTGACACCCCCGAACTTTGGAAATTACGTACATCCGTTGTTTGCAGCTGTCATAATATGTAGATCTGTCGGTCTAAGACACGGAAGGCCAGAAGCCTGGAATTCTGGCAACTAATTAACTGGATTGTGGGCATAAGATATGCAGTCATTCCCTATATATTGCTAGTATTCAGCTGCAGCTGCATCTACATAGTTAAGACTGTTAGCTGGCCCCAACATAGCTGGTATTAGACTAAGTGATCAACCGTTAATACATATAAACACAGCATTTTGTTTGTCATTTATTAAATATTTTGTACAAAAAATAGTAAAGTAAAGGAAATAAAAAATAATTCTGCTACTCCATCATCGCACAGAATCGCAAACATTCTTACATTATCATTTACTTTTATCAACAAACATAAGTGCATTACCACCTTTTTAAGAAAGTTTAGTTCGTTCTAATCTGATTTGTTGTTCGTTCAGTCTGTCAAAAATACGCCACATTTCTGACAAGATTTTGTCATTATTGCTAAAATAAAACATCCATGTCAACGATAAATATAATTGATTCAAAATCTCAATTATTTATAGCTTAGGCACCTTAATGTAATACTTGGTAAGTAAATAATAACATAGTAGTCACAATTATGGACCCAGTCGGGTACAGTACCTATTGATCAAGATATGGGTTGATTTCCACAAGCGCGTTGAATTGTCATCTTACGCGGTATAGGGTTGTACATTAATACATCACAATACATCTCACGTGACATTTCAAACTTCGGACAGCGCTAAGACACAAACCATGTCCCGAACTTCTTTGACGTCATCATTCGATCGAAGTTCGGGCCCTTCATCAAAGTGACGACACGAATAAATCTCGAGGTGGTAGGAAGTGTAATTATCATATATTCACTATGATATACGATGCAAATAAGGGTGACGTGTTGGCCCATGCTCCCATTAATAATTATTAGGAGCTATCAGGACTTATCAGGCCTTACAAGTACTGTGCATAATTGATTCGATGATAACGGACTTTGAGCGTTTGTTGGTCTTCCTTAATTATCTTTGGCTTATATGTGAATCCTTATGAGTTGAGGGGTTACAAAATTTCGTCTACCGCTGCACCCTTAGATGTTTATTAAGGTTAATGGACTGTTAACTAAAGATTACATGAACGTTAACGTAAAAAAATCTACCGTGTTTGTTTGTGTAATGTTTAACCGAAGCGTCTAGAGATTAAACATGACAACCTCAGGATAACTGAAGTTGTAATATCATTTTTTTTTCTTAAAAACAGGGGAGACCTTTTTAGTCATTTGGTGTCAAAGGTACAAGCTGTATTCGACCTAACTAAAGGTAAAAAGCAAAGTCTCGTCATATTATGTACTCTATGTGTTATGATCGTAATTAAATAATTCCCAGAAGTTCCCTTTTACTATAATTGCCGATGTATCTATTAATAGATCAGTCATTCGTTCACGCACGTACAGACGACAGCACATCAAGTTACCTCAATGTGTCAAATTTCTTTGATCGTTTTTCAACTTTATTTCAAACAGAATAAGGTTCATATTCAATTGGGAAAATTTGACACATTGGGGTAACTTGATGTGCTGGCGTCTGTCCTACACCACAAATTACTTAATTAACTACCTACATAGAGACATTTGCCAAATTAGAGGCATGGGTTTATTTTAACTGGATAAGTAAATACTTCTCTATTTCGGTAAATCCCGATTAGAATCTTGTGTAAGATTTAGATAACATCGCTCGCTACCATTTCTTGTACTGATTTTCCGAATCGTTTTTGTGTCAATTACCTACTTAGTCTATCTTAGATAGTGGACCTAAATAATTTTATGTAACATACGAGTAGTAACACGCCTGCATTGGGCTAGACCGAGGTGCACCTAAAGTATAGACGCCAGCACATCAAGTTACCCCAATGTGAACCTTATTTTGTTTAACATAAAGTTGAAAAACGATCAAAGAAATTTGACACATTGGGGTAATTTAATATGCTGGCGTCTGTACAATTTATTGACGTGTAAAAAAAAGTGTTTGTAACTATAAACCTATTTACAGAAATAAATATAATTTCATCATTACACATACATTTCGCCAGCTATGACAAAGCCCAATGTAGGTAATATGGGGCGAGCCAATTACCATCAAATGTATACAAATCCGAAGTGAAGACTTTCAGATAGAAAAACCCAGCAACAACCAACGAAATCCAGAACGCGTAATGGCTTACTGGTTAGAGCCTCGCCTATCAAGCACGAGGTTGTGACTATAAATCCTAGTAGGTATTATCTAAGTTACTTTTAGGCATTACTCAAATATGTGACGAAAAAACATCGTTCGGCAATTAGCAGTGTTATTCTGTAATAACACTGTAAAAATCTAGGTGTAGGTTATTCCATACTAATGCTAGGCTTTGACAGTTCACTTCACTCAAGTTTTCACGAGATGACTTTTACTGAATCGTCAACCCGCTTTATGCAAGTGATTAATTTCTGTAAGGGAAAAGATTTGCCCTGCTGTGGGACAGTACTACTACTGCTACTATTTCTACATATAGGGTGACTGGTAATTAGTGACCGATACTTAAACACGTGATTGTACTCATGGATACAAATAATTTTCCCAAAGAAACTTTTTTTTATACTCGTTAACTTTTAATTAATTCAACTCAAAATAAGTTTCGTCAGTACTGCACAACGGGAACGGTGGGGGTGGCGGGGGAGCGTGGAAAGCTACTACTTGTAGATTTTGCCCTTCCCGAGGTCAGACTACAGCTGATCAAATACACGCGCGCGGGAATTTCAAACAGCGTTTTTGTTATTTTATTGTGTATAAAAAAAAAGTTTCTATGGGAAAGTTTATTGAAATCATGAATACAATCACGTGTTTAAGTATCGGTCACTAATTACCAGTCAACCTTATCTTTATAAAAGAGCATCGTGTTGCTATTTATAGCACAATTTTCGGCAACCAGCCTCAAAAATGTGTCTGCAAATTGTGGTTGTAAAAGTCAGATGTCAGCCACCTCGTGTAAAATATCAAAATCGTACTAACCCTTCTGTTACGTTGATAGCTTAGATAGGGTCTGGATGTCAATTATACAAAACCCAAAATAAAATGGACGACAGCAAACAAAATAATTATTAATTATCTTAGCATTCATATGGAATTAGAGATTGCCGAAACGGAACATTTCAATCAACGATTCGATTATTGACATTTGAATTCGTATGGAGTACCAGGGCAGTTTTGTAATTAGTATAATCAGCTTGTATTGTATGGAATTTAATGAAGACTGCTAAAAAACATCGAATCAAAATTAAATTAAAGTTTTATATTGATTTTATTTGGTGAAATAAAACTGTACGTTGATGGACTTAATGCCTTATATATTCATAATGTAAAAAGTTTGACCAGTAAACTGGAAATGGAAATACACTGCTGGCAGTAAATGTGGTAAAACTAAACCTAATAACAGACGCTGAGTGTATTTGCAATTTAAAAGAGAATGAATGAAAACTTGCACGTCGCTGTTTAAACATTGTAGTTGTAGAGATTCTTTATCCCTTGTTTGAGCTCTAAAAACGGCAAGCATTGGGTCTAGAAGTCTTGTGTCACATTTTTGATCTTAAAAATGTTTACAAACATTAGTAAAACATTTTTAAAACAAACATTTGATCGCAATTTTAAGAAAGGTTTTCATGATAGGTAACATTAGTAAACAATTCGAAACAAAATTGTTCGATAACAAATTGTAAGAAACAAAGCATTGTTGTCATGTATCTGCAAACATTTATCCAGACAGCAGGGTATACGGAGAGAAGACGCCTCGGAACGTTAATCTAAACTGCTCGATGTCATGTTTTCAAAGGTTATAAATGTTCGTAAACATGTTCCATTGGTTGTTTTAGTAAATGAATTAGTGATAGAATATGTTTGTTAACATTTTCACATTTCACACCCTAAGGGGTGTGTCCCTTTAACATGTGTGGCGTTGACACTTGACTGCGTGCTTATATTTAGGGTAAGTGACGCTACAACTTTTTCTGCTGGAACCATTTTTGTGACTTAAACCTGACAAGCAAAATGTTATCGAGTTTTGAATTAACTTTTGTTTAGACTCGTGTGGTTCTACACATCATGCATGGCTGATTTCCTATTCCTCCCTTGGGAAATACAAGCTCTCTCAAAGTTTCAACTGGAGTTATTTATTTCATACCATAATTTACAGCGGTGTTCTCAAACTACTAGATACCATCGGCCGTGTAATTAAACATACCAAGCGAATAGAACCATAGCTTAAGCTCTCAACAACATAATTGGTGCTTAGTTTGTAAAGTTAAATTGAGGCAGCTTATAACGAAGCTTAGAAACTTAGGTTTCGTATTTAAGACTAGATCTAGATAATTCTGGTATTAGAAGAGCAGTGACCAGTGAAGTTCGTGCTTAAACTTTACGACATGGACTTACTTATCTAAAATATCGTAGCATCACGCTGAGATAGGGGTGTTTTTGTCGAAGCAGAGATTTATTTATTTATTTGTTTAATACTCCAACCACACATATGTGCTGGGGTGGACTTAATGCCATAGGTATATTCTATCAGTCAACCTTTAGGTGATGCAGAGAAAAGAGATCGTTATGTTTATTTTTTTTGGCATATTAGATTAAGTTTTTGTTGTTGTTGTTGTTGTTGTATTTTAGTTACACTGCTCATAAGTTCCTGGGTTAATTCCCGAGTCACGTAAAGTGTTATTAAGTTTATCCCTCTGAGATTTTTCAGGACTAGGCCGGGGCTCTTGGAATGAAAACAGCTGTGATGTTATGTTAAATGAATATAGCTAATAAAGAGGTTTGACGGCGCTTTCATCTGGTCCTTCAATCACATGATGTCAAGAAAGATATATAGGTTGGAATAGTTGATTATTGTACCGCGGTATGCAAAATATTAAATTCGAATTCAATAAAATTATTACATCATTACAATTTTTAAAAGTTCTACTTAGTAAGTATGCAGAAAGGATCATAATATACTTTATTTAGGTACACACGGCTATACATCAAGCTATATATTTCCAGTTTACGATTACTTCGCACTGAACAAAAATCCTATACAATGCGACATCAGCCTATACCTACTAGAAATAGTAGCATGATGTGTACCCGTGTGTGATCCAACTCCACGGGTCTCAAACTTAGCTTTTGCCATTTTCACATCGGAATTTTTCATGAAAATTCATTGCATGTTATTCCGAGACGCTACTAAGACAAAAAGCTAAAGTATTTTTAGTAATTAACCAACAACCGGTGACCTTTGTGATCTTAAAATTTTCAAGATATTTTCCGCTCTAAGAGGCTTAAAATTCAGACAACCTTTTAAGCTTTCCCGCGGAGCCGGAAGCTTTCTTCTGGTTAAAATAGATTTTGTTTATTTTTCTCAAGGCAATAATTTGTGTTTTATGCATATTCTTGGTTTTTTGCGTTGTTAGTAAAACGGTATGATTTGAAAATATGTAGGTATCCAAACACAAATGTTTCTAAACATGTATCTTTTAAGTTTTAAATTTTTACTTCTTCATCCTTTACGTTGTTTTAACATTTTGTCTGGCAGTTTGAGGACTTAATTTTAAGAGGAAGTAACGTACTAGAATTAATTAATCATAAATATAATAAATAAATACGTTTTAACGAGCAACTCTTGAATAGATTATACGTATATAATCTGAATCTCGGAAACGGCTCAAACGATTTTCATGATTTGCTTTTGCTGTTGCCCATGAATTGATCTAGCTAGGATAGGTTAAATCAAAATAATAATAGTATCCAGGCACCAAATTTTAATGTATGAAATTCCACTGCTCCAAACGAAATGTACCTCAACCAAGATGAAAGCCAACTGCTGAAGTAGAAGATCTTAATACCGAAATAGCGACGGTTTCTAAGATAAAAGGTAGAAGAAAACACTGCAATATTCATTACAGCCAGCCATTTATCACGGCCCTTATATTGATCACTTGGGAGTCCACCTCGACTCTAAGCTCACATTCACCAACCACATTGATAACATCACTGCCAAAGCTGCAAAAATGTCTGGCTTTATAAAAAGAATATGTCGGGATTTCCAGTCCATCTCAACCCTAAAGGTGCTCTTTAACACTCTTGTAAGAAGTATACTGGACTATGCGTCTCCAGTTTGGAACCCCACCTACCGTGTCCACGTAAATAGAATTGAACGTATCCAAAGAAGTTTTACTCGATATCTCCGCTTTAAAAGCTTTAGCTGTCCACGGGATTCTTCGTATGATCAGAGACTCAGCCATTTCAATATAGTGTCGCTCGAACACCGTAGAGCCGTAACTGACCAAATTCTGCTTTATAAAATTATTAACAGCTTAGTAAATGCTCCCGATCTTTTAGCTAATCTAAGAATAGCTGTACCGCGACAAACAGTTATTAGATCTGATCGCGAAACTATAACTTTTGCTACCAATGCAAGTCGTACTAACCTGGGCAGCACCGCACCTATCAATCGTTTAATGAGGAACTATAATAAAATTGCAGCACGAACTAGTAGCATCGACATTTTCTCTAACCCCTTCCGTCAATACCGTACGAAGATTTTAACCAACTCAGTGTCTCGAGACGATGTCACAGGGTAATAAATTGCATCCACTTCCACTTCCATCTTTTTCTATTAAACCGATTCATATTTTTTTGTTTAATATCTTTTGTGTTACTAACTTATCTTTACAAGTCGCCCCTGCTTAATTTACAAAGGCCACTTTTATTTTTTTTTGCAATTTTTCTTTGTAATGTAACTTCTTAGTTATTAGTAATTATTAGTAATTGTATTAGCGAGTGCTGTGCATTTCTGTAAGTGACGAATTCACTATACTTATTACTGTTGCGCTGTGTGTTTATGTACATTTTTAGTGAGTAAGTCGTTGAAGTGCCATAAGAAATAAAGAAATAAAGAAATAAAGAAATCACAAATAAGCGCCTAATTTCGGAATGATTCATCGTTTACGAATCGATTTACATTTATCATTGTTATACAACGAGACGACCAGGTTCTATGGAAGCGATTGGAGTTATGCGTTTGTATAGATGGTTGTTTTACACTAAATTGGAGACGGGGTAAGTAGACTGTCGTTTGCGGAGTTTTGCTTGACTCTCAGCATTATTTAGGGTTGTATTCTCGAACATGATTTATTAAAATTAATTAATTTCAGCTCGGTGGTTTATTTTTAAATCAAGTTAAAACAATACCAGATATAATATCGAAAGACAACAAAATTGGAGCTGCATTACCAGTAAAAAATTAATTATTTTTAAAACCAACAATAACTGATGAATGACAAGTTATGTTTGTCAAGATTGGTTGGTAGATGGATGACTCAATACATATCGATAGCCAGCCATACTTTGGTAAATATTTGGGGCTTAATGTGGGTTGCACTTAGTAGTCTTGTTAATCCTCCAACTAAGCTTAATATCTGAGTGGATTCACGTCATTAGTGCAAAATGAGGAAATTGAACACACGACCTCACGATCGCCAGCGCAACGCCCTTGCCTTTGGGCCATTGCCGCTTAAATCAAGACTTTTGGTAGTTGTGACGGGAAACTCGAAAATCTCACAACCAATCCTAACAAGGGGTGTTGTACTATCCAACGGTTAGAACAGATAGTCACTCGCTCTATGTAATACTAGCAGACGTCCCGCGGTTTCACCCGCGTAGATCCCGTTCCCGTGGGAATACAGGGATAAAAAGTAGCCTATGTTAATCCAGGGTGTCAGCTAACTCCATATCAAATTTTATTAAAATCCATTCAGTAGTTTTTACGTGAAAGAGTAACAAACATCCATACAAACTTTCGCGTTTATAATATTAGTAGGATAATGGTCAGCTATTCAGCTATATGGTATTCAGCTGCATGAGGATTGACTGGAACTTGACTCCACCATTGTCGGCTTGCTGGGGAGTTTGTTCCGCTACTTTATCTTCACACGAAAAACACTAGGTAGTGGGGAAGAGCGGGCGTTTTGGGGGTCTATCAGCAGGGCTAGCATGGGCTGGGGATATAACATTTATCCACCGGTTATTTCCACTGACAAGGGATACAATTATCTTATCCACCTGCCAAAGCACGGCAACAGGGGGAAAGAGAATTATATCACTTTTTGACATTAGACGTGGATACTCATCCACGGCTTATAGCATGGCGACTAGTGAAAGATTTCGCGATTCGAGCAATCCCAATTGACAACAAAACAAAATAAATATCCAGTACAGATGTAATAAAACGATGAAAGTACTTTGGTTTACATGACATTCTCGACTATTGAGTAATTTCATAAAAGTTTTCTTATAATGGCAATAATTTCGAGGACAAGCGTTTCCCCGGGTTTATCCCCGTGAATAGTTTATCCACCTATGTCGCCATGTTCGGAGGGTGGATAAAAATGACAGAGGGGAATAGTAATTTATCCTCTCCCCGTGGAAAGAATATCTCCGGCCATGCTAGCCCTGCTGATGTAAATCTTGACGTTTAAAAAGTGCTCAGGTATTTGAATAATTGATTTTTGACTTATTTTTATTTTATTTATTTTCATTCAAGAGGTACAGCAAACAGCTACAATATCAATTGTAGGATCATAATGTGCCTAGCTGTTTTTCAACCTAGTCGAAAAACAGCTAGGCACATGATGATACTCTACAGACATTAGTATGAAATGATGAGGCAAATCACGACCAATTATAAAATTGTAATTGACGGCTAACGGCGTCATTGACGTTTATAGTCATTGAATGGTAGTCAATGGACGTGGTGCATGGGATAATTGATCCATGATCGTCAACATTAACTTAATTGCAAGCAATGGTGGTAAAATTAAATGAATTTAATTAGCTTCTGGATCAAAAGAGATAACATGAATTATGTAAATTTCGAATTTTATTAAGTTTTTCTTTACGGGGTGGCAAAATATTAAAGGGCCCTAAAGGTAAACGATCGTTTCTTATCATTTCTTCTTTGTCTGGGTTTTATTTATGTTTTAATAATTACAATGTCTTTTTAGAAAAATATTATGTAAGTATGATTGTCAGTTGTCTAGTTCCTACTCATGGCAAAATTTCTGCTTAGTTTGGGACTATATGGCGTTGTGTAAAAGCTGTAGATTATTTATTATTTATAAACAGCCTCTCGGGTCGATCGCTGGTTAAGCTACGCTTGACGAGGTCGGTCCGTGGATGGGTGACCATTTATTACATACCAAGACTCCTCCGTGCCTCGGAATGCACGTTAAGCCGTTGTTCCCGGCTGTCATTTGTAGATCTTTGACAGAAGTTACTTGTAGTCAGAAGCCCGAAAGTCTGACAACCAGTTTAACCAAGGGGTATCATGTTACCCAGTTACTGGGCTGTGGAGGTCTGAGAGGCAGTCGCTCCATGTAAAACACTGGTATTCTGCTGCATCCGGTTAAACTGGAAGCCGACCCCAACATATTTGGGAAAAGGCTAGGCAGATGAGATGAGTTAAAGAGTTAATTATCGAATCGTTAGAATTATAATCTCGGGTATGAGCCTGTGGAACAATTTAATTACAATAAAAGTATAAAACTGATACAATATAACCAATTCTCATCTATTAATATTTTTTCATAAATTAGGAATTCTAATAGCTCGTTAATTAAATTCCATATTTAATATCAAATATCCGAGAAGGTAGGGCCTAGGGGTCATATTATTGAGAATATTACAAAAAGGTTTCGGTCCAATAATTAATTCTTTGACTATGGTTTTAATTTTCTTGAAGACCGAAATTATATTAATTAAAAGCGATTCCAATTAGATGATTAATTTATTATATTTGAAACAAGAATAATTTCGGCCTTTTAGGGCAGTTCCATTGTCTAAGCTGTGAGCAAAGATTATTTAATGATCGAAAAATATCGTTAATAGCCGACTGGTAGATTAAAATTGATTGCCTGTTAACCTGTTAACTTTAAGATCTTGGTGTTATTCACTTAATAAATAGAAATATATAATGTTATGTACATTTTACGATTTAAGTTTTTAAAGGCAATCTACGAATACGTGAGTAAGTAATTTTTGTAATATTAACAACGTCTTCTAAGTGCGTTTGTAGTTCCTGCAACATAAAACGGCAGACGAAAAAATAATGAATTAAGAGCTAAAAGCGATTTATCGTAAAAAAAGGAGGTTCACGAGATACTAAACAAAGCGATACGAACACAGTTAATGATCAAATTTTAATATATTATAATAAACCAACCGAAGTCATAAGCATTGCTTAAGCATATTAAGTGTAATAAAATTAAACTTCGGACCGATTTTTTCCCTATAGAGGAAATTGTATCATATTAAATGTTTGCCTTACTGAAAGTAAAACTCACACAATTTAAATTTAATATGATGGTCAGTATAAAATCAAGTTTAGGGTAGGAAATTTCGGTTTTTACCCAGCTTTCAGTAGGAGCAGTTCACGTGTTATAAAACTTTCTATTGATTTAATGTCCCAAACGGACCTTCACCGGTCGGCCTGTGATTGACATTGGTTTAACTTTCCGCACATACGCATTCCCTTTACCTTTCTCTGGGGCAAACTAAACTTTTATACCTTCTGAAATTTCATTTAATATAACCCAAGAGATTGACGGCGACATCAATATCAATTTTACTTTTTTAGAGATTAAAACTTCTTTACGACGTACTTCGATCGAATACGAGAATACGAGATTTTGTCAAAGTATTAAAATTAAGCAGTAGTCAACTATTGATAATTTTTCTTAACAGCCTCAAAACTTCATATCTTGTGTTCGCGGTCGTGGTTCAAATCCGGGCAAATACCATTATGAGTTTCTCAATTAATATGACTTTCTAACGGAATGAAAACGTCGTGAGTAAACCTGGACTTTGGTACAGTTAATTCGTCAACTACCGGATTTCGTCAATTACCAGACACAATTAAAAATTACCTACGTATGGTTCGCGAAAGCCGGTTTTTGCTTGGTGCCTGAGAAATATAGGTTTGAAATGGCCAATACACTATAATTATGACTCATGCCTTATATGCATGACGAGATACCTTCACCCTGCTTTTGGACAGAAACTGGCTGGTAATTTTTATCATTAATTTTAATTATCATCAGATAGTCAAACAAATGCTAAATGCCAGTTAATATAGCCGTTAAATGTTTAAACAGTGATAGTCATTCTGCATAAACTAGAGCGTTCATAAAAGCGATATTGTGTATTTAGTTTCGCTATAATTAAACTCGCTCCCGATCATGTAGGTACACTTTAATACCTTTGCATCCCAAAGGTCCATTCAGGTCCCAAAGTTGGCTCCATCTAAAACTTTGACGCTTTTCAATTGTATACAACTAAGTTTGTATGCAATAGCTTTGGTTTGCGCGGTTTGGTGCCGTGGAACTTTATATTATTATAACTGTAATATCTAAGCTAGCAATTTGTGTGCGGGAAACGTGTGGCAGTAAAAACTACTTGAATTTACTAAGTGTCACAGTACTCACTTCGAAACCATAACGTCATAGAAGAGCAAGTAAACTCTAATTATACTTGCTAACGATTCCAAGCTGAAGCTATGCATTTTTCTTTTAAGTATGGATTAGGTACTTTGGATTTCCCGACAATAGATTATTCCGGGCGCCGTCAAACTGGCTTAGTTTTATTGATTTTGCGTTTTGTTGTTTTTGGGACTAAGGTTTGTTTAGCTTCGAATCTTCGACTGAATGGACCGGAGATTAATCTTTGTTGTATTATTTTAAGTAATGGTTGAATAAATGATTAAATGGCTGTAGCAGATAGCAGACGTGAATTGAACAATACTTTTTTATACTTTGTTGTTTGTAATACCTACCTACTTGCAACAATATTTGTATAAAATTACTGCTATTGACAAAACACAAATCAAACGGAAATTACTCGTCTGAACATCGTTTGCACAAAGGACCAAACAAATATTTTGATAGGTAATATATAAATGTTATTTCATCCTATCAGGCAAGACAATAAAGAATGGTAAAGCTGTATAAATCTTCAAACGATCCGTATAATACCAGATGATAATCACATCAGACCGGGTTACCGTCTCGAAGGTAAACAAATACGCCAATATATCATAACATACCTAATCCGCTACGATAGAATAAATATCAATATATATGACATTTAGCTTATGAACACACATGAAAAACAACCCCAAGTCTCAATAGAATATTCCTATTTATTGAAACACAAAGTAGAAGCGACAGGAAGAAAAATAAATACGTGTGTGGTTGGGCGATAGTTAATCAAATTCTCAGAAAAGAAGACGCTAGTTGTAAGAAAGATCCTCCGATTGATGCCCAAGGGAATAATCTTATATTAAGTATTATTTATTAACGGAACAGTTGTATTATTTTTAGGAATACTCCTATTCTATCGCATATATTTTAATGGAAGAAATAGGCTTGCGCTAGACATTCAATCTAACTTTGTACATCTAAGTCTGTAGCGCGAACTATTTGGGAGTCGCAGAACTGCTGAATCAGATGTATGACGTGGCAGAATGGATCTTCCCGTATGTTCCAAACCTATTGTTACATTTCAGGAATTGCGATCGAAATTACTAAGATGAATTGGATCTTACAAAGCTGCTAACATCTATCATGTATTGAAGATGTAACAATGTAAGCTGTAGGTGCCTAAGGTACAAATTCGAACCTTAAATTTTATTAAAGAGTTTTATCAGAGAAAACCAGCCCTAAGGTCAATAATATTCACTTAATGCTTTCCAATTTTACGATTTGTAAGGAACTGTTACGAAACTTTCAATTTAGTACCCGTTTACCCTACACGGCAAGTGTAGTTTAGGTTCGAACCTCACTTCAATTTAGATCAAGTCGTAAATTACGGAGTTGGTATCTAAAGCGAAACGCTTTTAAGATTCACGCCACTTTTTAGGGCGAAATATTTCCACGAAACCCGTATTTTACTTTCAATGATGCCTTTCCTTTACATTTAGACGAGGTAAAGACAATTATTTATGCTTAGGAAGATTCTGGAAAAATTACACTCCAATTCGCATGATAATCGTATTGAGATGAAACGGAAAAGCCTTCTATATTTTTGGTAGGTCGCTTATCTTTGTTTCGTCTATTTTAGGCGCGATTACGGAGTTTCATTCAAAGAGAAATTGATGGTAAGCATTTGAGCAGTTAGAAAAGGAAAATAGGAACACGGTGTTACATCTGTCTTTTTCTAACAATGAGGTGACGGAAAGAGACATAAATATTTTCTCGCTCGTAGCATTAGATTAGTTCAGTAGCTAGATTGTTGCTGGTTTCATTTATGGCGTAGCGAGCGTTGTTAATAACATTGTTACAGAAGATTTGACTGCTGAAATAGGACGCTAACAATTTGTTCACTGTCATTGTTAAACTGGTATTCGGGGTAATAAATTTATGCACTAGCGTTCATTCGTTCGGTCTAGACTTTAGAGAGTACAGTAAAATGCCAGGTTACGCTTCCACAGTTGCGTGGGTTCGACAAATGTTTGCGTAATTGATAGAAACTGTATCTATTGTAGGCTGCTATTGGTCTGGCAGTATAATTGAGTAACAGACTTATACATTGGTTGTCCTATATATTGACAATTTAACATTGTTCATTTAGGTGTTCCCAACGTTGTCGAGCGAGCGATTTATCTTAACGTGAAGCAATAGTATCTATATTTTTTTCTAAATCCTTTGAATTATGGTTGTAAATGTGTTACGCAATTGGGAACTTTCGTGAAAAAAAAAAATGTGGGGTAACGTAACTCAAAATGAAAACACTTCCCTTCAGAGCCAAGTTCAAATGAATATCTCGACTGGCCTGTGGGTCTAGTAGTTAGTGACCCTGACTGCTATGCCGGAGGTCGTGGGTTCGATTCCCACCAATAACAAATGTTTGTGTGATGAGCACGATCATTTGTTCTGTGTCTGGGTGTAATATATGTATGTATTTAAAAAAAATATAAGTAGATATGTTTATCAGCTGTTAAGTACCCATAACACAAGCTCTCAAGCTTATCTTGGGACTAAATGGCGTTGTGTGGAAAGTTAAGGAATATTTATTTATTTATTATTATCTACAAATGCTATCCCTAAATTCAAAACGTGTTATTCTTGTTTTGATTTTTTTAATTTACAACAAGAAATATTATTACCTTTTCCAGACATAAACTTACATTAGAATTTGGGACACAGGTCGTCTCCTTACCATGAATTTAACGAACAAAAACGCATAAATCATTGTCACGTTTCGCCTGAGTCGAGCGTGCAAGCGAGATCGCGGAACAAGCGATAGAGAGGCACGATAAGATGACGCTATCACATAAAACGTGCGTGCTTGTCTATGTCTTTTGTGTGCACTGACTAGTTTTATCTATCAATCTATTAACATTAAGTATCTAAAATTATGGTCCATAAACCGACTTTACAGATACCATTTTTAGGGTTCCGTAGTCAACTAGGAAGCCTTATAGTTTCGCTATGTCTGTCTGTCCGTCCGTCCTCGCTTAATCTCTGTGACCGTTAGCCCAACAAAGCTGAAATTTGGTACTAATACCTATGTGTATCAATCACGCTGACAAAGTGGTAAAATAAAAATTGGAAAAAAATGTTTTATTAGGGTAGCCCCCCTATATGTAAAGTGGGAAGTGGTTTTTTTTTAATTTCAACCCTTACGTGTGATATATTGTTGTAAAGGTATTTAAAAATGAATAGGGATTTACTAATATCATTTTTTGATAATGTCAATAATTTCGGAAATAATCGCTCAAAAAGTAAAAAACAATGTGTCCCCCGCCCTATAACTTTTGAACCATAAGTTTAGAAAATATGAAAAAAATCTGAAAAGTAGAACTTTATAAGGACTTTCTAGAAAAAATATTTTGAACTTGGATGGAAACAGTTTTTGTACAAAAAAGACAAAAAATTGTACAAAATAATTTCTGGACTAAGTTTGTAGTATAATCGTATATGCAAGCATTTTGAACACTTATTGTGACGAACGGAAAACTACGGAACCCTACACTGAGCGTGGCCCGACACGCTCTTGGCTGGTTTTTTTTTTCCTTTAAAACAGTATCAGCTTATTTTCTGTCCTTTGTTGAAAAAAAAAACAATGAAGCTCTTTTTCCAGTAGCTTCATTTACACAATGCAATAAAGATTATGAAGCCCTAATGTTATTAAGTAAATTTCTAGGTACTCCTTTAATGACCAATGATGTTATTGTCTTGGTACACCAAGGGTACGCCCCGAAGTAATTATTAAAGTAAAATGATTAGCCTGGGCTTACAATACATTAATGAACAATAACTCTTTTATGTTCTAGGTATTTACAAGAATTGTGAATTTTCTTTTCTAAAGATGCTAATGAAAGAAAATTTTGTACTATTAACATTACAGTTCATTAATATTGAGAAAGTACAATATATATGAAAGTTATACAAAATCTCTGTTAGCTTAAAAAATAGAAACATAACTTCAAAAGTTATGGGTGACCTAAGGTGTTAGTATTTATGTATAACGAATTCTTCTTGGCCGTTTTTTAAATACTACTAGTTCCATCGTCAAGTGTTTCATTTTATAGTATAGCTCCCTAATATAGGTACTAAGTATTTTTGTTGTAGGTTTTCATAATGGGGTAATTTTGACAAAAATTTAATTTTTAGCCCCTCATCTAGATAACAAGAAAATATTCGAAACATATTTTTTTCTTTTTCAAATTGATGGAAAACTGCTTAGATTCAGCACATTAAAGTCTAGGAGTGGGGGCTTGTAACGTCATTATCTAGCATAAACTGTACTGGCTAGTGACGTCATGCGACATTTTAACTCGATGTATCACCGTTATTCTTAAAACGTGTCGAATATTTTCTTGTAATCTAGATGAGGGGTCAAAAACTAAAATATTGTCAAATAGTTCATTGTATTTGGTCTAAGACTAGGTGTCTTGCGTTATTTGTGCAAGTATTCTTTTTAAGTTTTGTTGTGAAATGTGTGTGTGAATGAAGTGTGTATTTTACTCATCAATCTTTGGCAATCTTTGCCATCAATAATACGGTTTATATATTACAGTAATAAGGCTTAAGAAGGTTCAATAATTTATTATTGGTTAATAATAGTAATAGGTTTATTTTTTGCATGAGTTTAGTTGTCAACGTCGGTACTTACTATTCTTATTACTACTGTCTTGTATATTGGTGTGTGCCAGCTAGCATGTAGCAAATTATTTAATTTAAATGATTAAGTTTATTAATTACCAATGCTGTTTAAACTGTTAGTCTAACATATCAGACAGACGTGTTTCTGGGGAGTTTGTTCCGCCACTTCTTCTTCCCAGCAAAAACACTAGGAAGTGGCGAAGGGCGGGCGTTTTGGGGGACTGTCTGATGTAATTTTTGACGTTCAAAAAGTGCTGATCCTCAGCCTAATTTGAATAAATGACTTTTGATTTTGTTTTTTTTTTAGTTTAGCAACGCTTAAGCTCGAAAAAGTGACACTAGTCGGGGGTTGCAGAAGTATCTTCTGTTCTCATGACCCTCGGCGCAGGTGTGAGACGGAGCACCGGGGTGGATTTTGGTCAGTAAGAGTCTGACAGATCCCTCCGTCCTCGGGGATTTTTATCCCCGCACGATAAAAAAGGTTCAGCAACGCTTGCCAAGGTCTGTTAATGGATAGGTTAGCAGGGCCAAAGTCTCACCAAGTAAAATTCAAAATCTGACTCCAACATAGTAACGAAAAGATTAGACGGATGATAAATATTTGTTGGACTAAAAACTTTTCTATAAAGTAGGTAATTTTATTAATATCTATTTTATAAGATAAAAAAGAAAAGATTTAATTTTCTGTTTGTTTGTAAAAAAATAACCCCAAACACTCTTCGATCGATTTAAAAAAATCTTTCTCCCCCTCCCTTTCTTCTCTTTTCTTCCTTTGTTTTTTTTTCTTCTTTTACCTTTTTCTTCGATTTTTTTCCTTTTCTTTCTTCCTTTTTTTTCTTTCTTTTTTTACTCGTCAACTTTCGGTATTTCAGATACAATTAAATTACCTATTAAATTGATCGCGGAAGCCGGTTTCCGTACTATCGAGTTACATAGGGTATATTTTATTTTTAATCAAGGAGGTAGAGGAATGCAGTTAAAGATCGAAGTAAAAGAAATACCTAGATAGGTACATGCAGGCGAAGTTGGGGCTGAAGTGTTAGTGTTCTATATTTTTTGTGCCTTTAGACCCCTCCCGTTAGAATAGAATGTTCTACTAATATTAATTTGCTTACTTTTCTGCTATTCAAACAATTTGATAAAAAATTAATTATCGAAGTTATTATTCCTTTTTTTTCTTTTTTATTGTCTAGTGTTTTAATGGCCTGATTGGCAGACTACCAAGTCATAGTTTTCGAGTTCAAAATCAAGGCATAAATCTCTGATATTTCGGATTTATGTACAGACGGGAGCACATCAAGCTACCCCAAACTGTCAAATTTTCCCAATTGAACATGAACCTTATTTTGTTTGCAATAAAGTTGAAAAACTGTCAAATAAATTTGACACATTGGGGAAGGTTGATGTGCGCCTGTCTGTACGTATTGTATAATAATTATCACTTTCTTCAAAAACTGTAAAAAAAAACATCTTGAGCAAACCGGCATGCCTGAAAGCTATTTCACGACGGTTTCACATACTGTCCCGTTACCGAGTTTGCAATGAGTGGAATAAAAATTTTGACACCAGGCTGACCAGTAAGTACACGAAAAACAGTAGTCTAGATTTTCAAAGATCACGTAACCATTACGTTACATATATCTGAATACTCTAGAGGTTGTGGAAGATATGTACACTTACGCAATTTCCGTATCGTAAGTGCAATATTCCGCCAACAAAGGCAGCCGGACCATTGTACGTCCAACAGTAGTGCCGGAAAATTGGATATGTCGCGTGTCGTCGCGAAACATATGGCTAGGTTCAACGAATTCCCCGGCATTTTGCACTGGAATTAAACATAAAATCTCGTATCATAGGACCAGTTTTACCTTATTGAGCGACTGGGGAACTGTCTATTTAGCTGTAACTTTATTTGCGTCATTTGCTACGGAACTTATTTATAAATCTCGTATCAAAGGACCAGTTTTACCTTATTGAGCGACTGCGGAACTGTCTATCTTGCTGTAACTTTATTTGTGTCATTTGCTACGGAAGTTATTTCAAAATCTCGTATCAAAGAACCAGTACCTATTACCTTATGGTGCGACTGCGGAACTGTCTATTTAGCTGTAACTTTATTTGCGTCATTTGCTACGGAACTTATTTCAAAATCTCGTATCAAAGGTTCAGTATTACCTTATTGAGCGACTGCGAAACTGTCTACTTTGCTGTAACTTATTTTCATCATTTGCTACGGAACTTATTTCAAAATCTCGTATCAAAAGACCAGTATTACCTTATTGAGCGACTGCGGAACTGTCTACTTTGCAGTAACTTATTTTCATCATTTGCTACGGAACTTATTTAAAAATCTCGTATCAAAGGACCAGTTTTACCTTATTGAGCGACTGCGGAACTGTCTATTTTGCTGTAACTTATTTGCATCATTTGCTACGGAACTTAATTATGTTTTTTATTATTACTTTACCCGAGACTCTTCCGTCGGTCCATCTTTTTCTTACATCATGCATTTTGATTAGGGTACCTACCTACCTACCATTGCAGCATTGTTTTGAAAGGGTCAAAAAATAAAAAAAAATATACTTTCGAAAGGGTAAGTATACTGAATAATTAATTATTTTATTGTGTTTGGCACATTTCGTATTTTATTTAAGAAATAAGACATATATCCCTCAAATTAATAAGTAAGCACACTTTCTACGCATTTCTTTTCATTCTGAAGCCTTGCACTAACGATAATGCTTGCTGACAGGAGCTACAGTTGTAAAAAAGAAGAGGTCAAAAATATTTGAAGCATTTCAAAATAAAACACACCATCAAATATAACTTCCACAAGAGTTATGGTGTCGTTAAGATGATTAATGTGGTCCCGGAATCTCGAGTTGATTGGCATAAACTAAATTTAACTTCGTTCGGTAAGGAAACTTCTATTAAAAGCTTTTGCAAGAAAGATCAATATAAATGTACAGACGCCAGCACATCAAGTTACCCCAATGTGTCAAATTTTCCCAATTGAATATGAACCTTATACTGTTTGTCATAAAGTTGAAAAACGATCAAAGAAATTTGACACATTGGGGGAACTTGACGTGCTGGCGTCTGTACCTACCACATTACTTGATCAATTTCTAAATATTTACTTAAACTTACGAATGGCCCACTGCAAACAAATAGAGTTTACTATACAGCAACCAAAAATATTGATATTCTAATAATATTATTATGTTTATTTTAGCAACACAATATGATTTGATACAATTAAGCGTTCATTGTGATAGGGCCCGAGTGCCCGACCAACAGACACTCCATGTTAGAGAAACAAAACAAAACAACATTTAATTTCGGCTCATTCACCTGTAAATTCAATGATAAAGAAAATCCATCATGAATTTATTCCTTCATTTAAATAAATATTTTTTAAGTAAAATGGGATTTTGTATTAAAAAAAAATGTAGCTATGCACGGTACTTAACGCCCAGGAATGCGGAAATAAATGCTGAAACAATTTTGGGCCGTTTTTGTATTGTTTTTATACAATTTGCTGTTTCCAGAACAAAGGACTAACGCGCAACCGACTGCCAACAGCTGGTCGTTACCGGACATCCCTTTTTGCCTGATGTTACAAATGGTAAGTCTAATAAGACACACAGTATAATAGTTATAGAGGTTTGTACGTTAGAATTGTTAGAAAATGCCTGCCTTAGGGACTAATTTGTTCGCTTCTTGTGGCTTTGAGCAATACAGGGTGATTACAATAAACTGTGGCCTTGAAACAAACCATTGATTGTTCTTATTGCAATAGGCTCTTTGACATTGTTATGAGCAAGTTCACCAACTACTGCCACTTTGTACATAAGAATATCATACATAAACTCACGCTATTTTCCTATGGGGGTAGGCAGAAACTACAAAGCGCCATATGCTACGATTCTTACATACTTTAAATAATGCAGACACCTATGATGCATGTGTAATCTACAGCAGCCACCACCAGTTCGTTGACACAGGATAGAATGGTGCAAAGAAGCAGTTGATATTTTTTTTCTTTTTATCAATTTTGCTCCATTAGTGTAATTGCTATACGGCGTTCTGATGCGAGGGTAAATAAATAAATTCATACATTTTGTCATACACACACGCCGGTTGCGAGTACCACGCATCTGACCTTTCTGAAGAGCCTCACCAATAAGGTCTATGTATGTCCTTCTAGGGCATCCCCGTCCAGCGTTCCCACTTACATCTATACTACCTTTAAAGATAACTCTGATATTAATCTTAAATAAAGTGTTTTAAGTAATTTTGTTATAGCGCTGCTCAACATGTATTTTTTTATTAAAACATTAACAAATGTTTCTGGTCGTAAACACGTTAAGTTTTAAGTTTAGCTAGAAAGGAGCGTTACCAACATGGCTGCCTGATCTTCACCGTCAAAGTTTAAATAGTGTGTAATTAAGTACGTAGTTAAGGTTGTCGTAGTTGCAAACACGCCTATAATTTGATTCGCGTGGTTACGCCAAAGTTAGTTGCTTGCTACTCAGGCAGGCGGTAGATCATTATGCCTCATTTCCACGTGCATGATAAACTTTGGACCTTACTTCTAATGCGTGGCATAAAGAAATTGGCTTTATACTCATATAAACTTCGCCAAAATTGTTAATAGATCCTGCACCGACGACGGCATGATTATGTAATATGTTTGATACATTCCACAAGCACTGCAAGAATGCAGTGATTGTGGAATGTATCAAACATATTAATAAGAAAAATGTAGTTCTCAATAAGTAAAAAATAAATAAAGTAATTAATGGATGTTGGAGTTTTTAATGGTATTTTAACTAAGCCTACCTCTGAAGCGGCAAAACTGTTATAATAATAACATACTTACGTAAATTTATTACATAAGAAAAAGTTTAGCCAACTTTGTGTAATTTTAATTAGCTAGTCTAGTTTAGAAAGTAAGTTATTAACTGTTAAAATCGTATTTGTGTAAAGAAATTCCTTAAATAAAAAAATTATAATAAAACAATCTGTATTGCAAGCCTCGCAGTAATAAATCGATACAAGCACACGAGTATAAAACTTGTTTAGAACAACCAGGACAGTAACAAATAGTCAATTAAAACCCGTTAACGATGTTCCAACAAAATCACAAATAAACTAAACCAAACTAAACTATCCATTCTAAAAAAAATATTATTTATCTTACAGCGACGGAACGAATAAGCCAACCAATAAAACTCTGAATTCTGGTGTTGAAGCTAGACCGCTGTACTGGCAGTAACAAATTGACCCGTCGCCGTCCCCGGATCTATTAACGGATTCTGTTTTGCTCTGAGCCTTTGTGCACTGGACTGAGGATTCAAACAGCACGAAGACTATGAAAATGAATACCGTGTGAATCAAATTATTTAAGGTTATAGAGAATATGGCTGTTGATTCAGTTATTAAGAATGAAGTGACAGCTAAGAGCGTAATTATTATAATGGTCCTTGTGAACCCTTGTTGCGTAAAAGGACCAAATTATATTTACATTTAATATTTATTTAAGGGCGAATTATAGCTTTTGTTGGAAGTATTTTGAGTTATGTAATTCGGAAAAAAAGGGCAGGTACTGAAATCTAGATCAATCAAAACGTTCATACCTGCCCAATTTCGAGTTATCCTGAAACGAATAGCCACGCCGTGGACCCAGGATATTGAAGTAATAAAGGCAGGATGGAAGGGACCGGAATGTGGAGTCATTTTTCAAGACATTTTCCCGCCAAATATCCAACAATATGGCCGCGTGCTTGTAACACAAATAATTGAAAATTGATCTCTTGGGTATCTCTCAATCAAATAGACCGTTTGTATTTTTTTATCGTCAATATTGAACTGAGTTTAATCACGTGATGGAGACTTATGTTGGTATGTGTATAGATATTAACCATTACGATGTACGTCGACATCATTGGATCTTCATATATCTTACCGAAGGACTTAAATCTTATACCTACAAAAAAGCAGCTTTAACAATCGATTTTACAAACACCCAGCCTTAATCGCCGTTTTACTATTCCAACTCGATACCTGATCAGATTTCTTTATGACCTAAAATTTATATTCCGTTCAGTGGACGACAAGTCACGTCCGATTTAGATAGGGTTGGTACCTGTTTCAAACGTTAACTTTTCACGGGTTAGTGGCTCTTAAGGAATGCTGGAACACGTACTGGCTACACTTGCCAATAAAGGCAGCCATAAGCGAAGTGTTTTTACAAAATGGATGTAAAATTTTGCCCTTCCCATTGTAATGTTTCCGCGGGTGGCGTAAACAGAAAGTTTTGATTTCGTACAAAGAAGGTTTTTCCGTTGTCTTTGTAGTCCCAGTTCAAAGTGAAGATGGAATTCAATAAAATCAGCTGGTGGCGGTTCGTCATTAATATTTATGGTTGAATATTTTCGTCTGGCATAAAATATTTCAGTGAAGTGCTATGACATAAAAAAATGTAAGAATTTCATTGATTTGCAACGACTCTGTCCAGAATAAAAAAATATTAACATAAATTCGCAACGCAGAGCAGAAAATGCCTCTTGGATTCGTTAATTATCTCATTACTTGTAGACAATTATTACTGAATCGAAGTTTCCATCGCTTCTTTTAATTTTAAATTTATTTTCCAATAAGAACGAACGCAAAACATTTTTAAAAGCTGATTGCGATTTGTAAAAACGTAGTAGGTTTTAGGCAGGCGTAAAACTCAAACTGGTTGACTAAAAAAATTACAAAAACAGAATAAAATTATTGACGTCTTTCAGTCGCATTATGCTAGATGCTTCGCATCACTATACCGAATGTCAAATACGTGTACATTTATTATATAGTACGTGGACCTTCAAAAGTGCCTTTTAACGGAATTTTAATTGAAATAAATAGGTAATTTGATTTGTAAACAAACCCCTAAACTTACTGTAAACCAAAGACATTCAATACCTATTGTTGGTGAGCGTGTGGACTGTATGACTGACGATAGGTATTAAACGAAAACGATGGCGATTATTAAGTAGCTTTAATAATTTAAGTAAAACTATGTAAACCAAATCTAGTACGTTGACAGACACCAAGATAAAGTAAAAAGTCACAGTTTTAAAAATATAAAAGAACAAACCATACAAAAACAAATAATTAAAAAAGGTTTATAACAAAGCTCCAGCCAGTCGCCAACACCTATAGACCGGACATCACGATCAAAATTTTCGTCCGAAATTTGTGTCATGCTTGGACACAAGTCTATGAGTTTTTTATAGTACGCTCCGCTGCCGCTCCAATATTCATATATTATTCTAGATGGCGTTACTGAGACATGGGATCAAAGTTTTTCTATGACATTTCCTTGACATACCCGCTTTATAGTATTTTAAATGTCTTCGCTGTAAATTATGTTTAAAAACCACAATTGAATTTTAAATCTCTTCGCTGTAAACTATGTTTAAAAACCTTAATTGAACAATTTTGTGTTTTCCCACCACAAAAATAAAGGCAATTGCTCGGAGGCGACTTTGATTCATCTACAAAATCGACCTCATTTAGAAACATTAATAACAAGAAATAATTTGCAATCACACTTCAGTCATTTTGTCAAGAACTTCGTCGCTCCGGGCGAAGTAATTGTTTTTATTGTCCGCATAAAAAAATGGAAAATGTTTCTTTACATTTTGAGTGAAAGATTTATGACTTTAATTTTTCTGAAGAATTAGGTACTTAAGTGTTTGCACCAACAATTGGGTATTTACTTGTAAGGTGTTACAGTTTTAAGTATTTTTAACCGACTTTCAAAAAAGGAGGAGGTTCTATGTTCGTCTGTATGTATTTTTTTTTTTTTATGTTACCTAATTTCTCCCCCATTTGTGGACCGATTCTCAAAATTCTTTTTTTATTTGAAAGAATATACTCCTGAGGTGGTCCCATTTTAATTTGGTGAAGATATGGTGCTGATTTTCGGAGATATACAACGGAACTCTTCAAAAATAGACGGCAAATCTGTCGTGATTGCTGGAATCGCTTGGATGTTTTTATGTATTTGACTCTTACATGACAATGCTAAATAGTAACAGAAGCGTGGGTCGATCTAAAGCCAAACTACGCTTGACGAGGTCGGTCTGCGGATGGGTGAAGAAGATTTTGTTGGGTTGCAACTATGTTAAATAACTCTGTTTGATTAATGTAAACGAATACGATCGAGGTTCGACGTATGAAAAAGTGAATTTATTTTCTTTTTCCATACGCTCCAGGAAATATTTCAAAGACTGTAAATAAATGGTCCAATTCATGACATCACGAAGTCTAATAAGTGAGTTTTGACTTTCAACGTATTATAGCAGATATTTTGACGCGGGCATTTGTTGTCAAAAACCATACAAGATGAGTAATATAATCTACCAAACGAAACAAAACAGTAAACGTAGCACACTTGTAAAAGTCTAGTGACAAAACATTGTCTTTTAAACTTAGATAATAATTCCTGGACTTAAGATCTTACAGTGACAAGTCACAGACCGATATATATGTACATTTATATATTATATTATTCTAATTGTTGATGTGATCCTCATTCAGTGCCTTCTGCAGAATCGGGTTCTGCCAGTCGCGTGAATCATTGTATTGGTTATAAAAGGTAATAAGATTTGAGTACAAATTTTAACAATCGCATAATTTCTAACATTTGTGCCCTTTTTAAAGTCAACAATGGCTATAAAGGCACGTCGCAGTACTCGGAGAGATGTTAATTGACTGCTGGTATCATCTCCATACTTTATTTAAATTCAAAAATATAGGCAAGGCTTTTGGAATGAACATTATCACAAAATTACGAATTGTCATTAAGTATGGGACAAATTGTCAAATAATTGTGTTAACTGCTGTGATTGGATAATCGAAATTTGAACTGCCATTTGCATTAAACGCAAGTCGAGTAATACTTCCGTTTAATTTGTGACGCATTGTGAATTAATTCCCAGAAGAAGATTGACTTGAACTATGAATAGTTATATTTATGTTCTGATTTTATTTCGCAAATCTTAACATTAGAAACAACACGTGTTTCTTTCTGATGTTCTGTTTCTTTTAAAATAGATTAAAAGTTAAAAAAAATAAATTTCACTAAGTTACAGTAAATTTAAATATACTGTAACTGTTTTAGAAAATAAAATTTGGAAAATCCGACGAAAAATATCAACGCTCGGGAGGGTTAAGAATCACACAGAACTCATTCACTTAGGTTGTGGTCGATGGTGACAGTAGGACAAAAGTATAGCAGAAGAATACAGAGTGGAAGTGATTATTGGAGCAGTGGGATATAGTAGAATATATTATTCATTCGTGGTTTACAAGCACAGGTTACAAGTTAGGTATATAAATTATAAACAGTCCGTAACTACGCTAATTTAAATCAGTGACAGACATGTGTTAAATACGATTATTATATCAAGCCAGTGCGTATACATACATATGCGACCTCCAATACGCCCCCTTAATCTATTACACATGCGTATGATTACTTCTGTACTTGTTATTACTCGGTACATAAAACTAAATAAATCACAAACACTTTTGTGTTCAACTGTACTACGCTGTATCCAAAAGTATAGTACAAAAACAGAAGAGATCTAACAAAATAAAGTATGCATAATAAAACTACATTTAGAAAATTATCTATTACACAAAGCACTTCTAGAAAACTTATAACATCAAAACATTTAACTACTCATCGCCCCCTTAATAGGATAATTTGACAGGGATAAATCCTTTAAAAAATCTCTAAGCTTCGGGCTGTGAACACTTTTAGTTAAGATGTCCGCTATCATCTTATCAGTTGACATGTACCTTATTTCAACTTTGTTAGCCAGTACACACTCACGAATAAAATAATACTTGATGTCAATATGCTTTGTCCTATTATGCATCATTTTGTTAGCTGCAATTTTATGCGCCGACTGATTGTCATTGTAAATTACTACCGCTTTACTATCTACAGCTGTCAAACTGTTCAATAAACTACGTAAATAAAGAGCTTCCTTCGAAGCTTGACTCAATCCTACGTACTCTGCCTCTGTGGTGGACAAGGATACTGTCGCTTGCTTCCTACTCTCCCATGACACTATATTTTTACCTATCTTGAAAATTAACCCTGTGAAAGACTTTCTATCAAGTGCCCCTCCCCAATCTGCATCAACGTAGCCTCGTAAGTCTAAATCTCCCGTTTTCCTAAAAATAAGGCAAAAATTAGACGTACCTTTTAAATACCTTAAGACCCGTTTCGCACATTTAAAGTGTATTTCATCATAGCACGAATTGAATTGTGATAGTACACTTACCGCATGTGCTATGTCTGGTCGCGTATTACATGCCAAATAGTTTAGACACCCTATCAAGCTTTGATATGGCAGATCGCTTTGGGAATTTGTCGATCTTTCTAATTTCATACCGACTTCCATTGGGGTCAAAACTGGCTTAGCGTCTGTCATGTTAAAGTCATTCAAAATGTCTGAAATAAACTGTTGCTGATCTAGACAAATAACATCTTTGTCTCTCCTCAGCCTCATGCCTAAAACATGTCTAGCCGAACCTAAATCTTTTACTTTAAACTTGTCAAGCAAATTGGTTTTTAATATTTGCTTTTCTTGTTCACAATTTCCAAAAATAAAAAGGTCATCTACGTAAATAACGACAATCAACTTCTTATTGTTTTTAAGCTGCTTTTGATACAAACACGGTTCTATTTTTGATTGTACAAAGCCTAAATTTAACATTTCTTTATCTAATTCCTTGAACCAAGCGTTTGAAGCTTGTTTCAATCCATATAAAGAACGCTGCAATTTGCATACCTTGGTTTCTTGACCTTTGACTACTGCTCCTTTTGGTTGAAGCATGTATATGTCCTCTTTAATTTTGCCGTATAAAAAGGCAGTCGTGACATCCCACTGATCAATAAACCAATCGTATTCAACAGCTAGCGAGAACAACAATCTTAGAGTAGAGCTTCTAACTACAGGAGAATAAGTCTCAGTATAATCTACACCAGATACCTGTGTGAAACCTTTTGCTACAAGTCTAGCCTTGTACTTCGTTACCTTGCCATCGCTATCTTTCTTGATTTTGAATACCCATTTGCATTGGATAGGCTTTTTATCAGCTGGAAGATCCACCAACGTCCAAGTCTGGTTCTCCTTCAGTGACAATAGTTCATTATCTATCGCTTTTTGCCATAAATCACCATCTGGTCTTGCCAATGCTTCATTAATAGTCAATGGATCACCATCAAGATTGCTCTCTTTGGCATACATAACATTGCATCCGTACCGATCGACTTGTCTACGTTCTCTTACAGGATACCTTCTTTCTGATTCAGGTATTCTCACTTCTTCTTCAGTCACTGGTACTTGTTCTAGTACTACAGGTTCAGGTCCTATCTCCTCCGATACTTCTACGTTCTCGTCTACAGTATCACGACATAAATCATCGTGACCTTCCAAGTGTTCAGATCTATTTATAAATCCGTTGGGTAAACTGGAAGAAACAGAATCGTTATTCAGGTTAATGATTACTTCCGAATTTTCTACGTTTTCCTTTTGTAGAAAGACGTTTTCCAGAAAT
Organism: Euplexia lucipara; assembly: GCA_921972225.1. Classification (NCBI taxonomy): domain Eukaryota; kingdom Metazoa; phylum Arthropoda; class Insecta; order Lepidoptera; family Noctuidae; genus Euplexia; species Euplexia lucipara. Next base: position 12,758,247 of record OV179154.1, read on the forward strand.
TTGACATCTCTTGCAGTCTTCACTTCACCTGTCTTAGGATTCATCAGACGATAACCCTTCTGATAATCTGGATATCCAATAAAAATCATCGGTTCCGTCTTCATGTCCAGTTTACGTCTCTTTTGTTTTGGTATCAATCTATATGCCAAACAACCAAAGATTTTCAGATGACTGACATCCACATCTTTTCCAGTCCAAAGTTTCTCTGCTGCTCTTATTATTCCAAATATTATTCCGATGTTCGATTTTTATTTTGAATCGTGCAACCTCCTTTGTCAAAATTCATGCAATAATTCTTCTTGGTCAAATCACTCACAGAAATTAGGTTCATGGATAAATCAGGAACATGTAAAACGTTTTCTAAAATAAATTTTTCGTTTTCGCTGACTCTGGGCTCAGCATTTCCTCGTCCTTTCATCAATAACTTCTCTCCGTTTGCTACTGCTATCTTCATGTTGCCCTTTACATGTGTGTATGACAACAATTTGTTTTTATCATGGGTCATATGATTTGAGCACCCACTGTCCAAATACCACATATCTTTGTTTAACGCCCCCTTAGTATTCAGGCAGATATTCGCGGTTTTGATCCGCTCCTTGCATTCGGACGCCTTGTGCCCTTGTTTGTGGCACTTAAAACACTTGTAGACGAACTTCTGCTTACGATCATTAGTTTTAGTGTTAGATCTTGCATCGTTCTGTACTTTACGTGTAACTAAGACTTTTTCGTATTCTGTGTTCAACTTACTCTGTCTACTTCCTTCTTGTAACAATTTCATTTTAATCTGCTCTAACATGATTTCTTGTCCACTATTATCTACAGCCATAATGAGAGGGCTGTACTCAGCAGTCAATCCACCCAGCAAAATCGATATGATCCAATCATCAGGAATTTCAGTCTCAATATCGGATAATTGTTGTGTCAGGAACGTAATTTTGGATATGTAGCTTTCCATAGAATCAAAATTCTGTAACTTACAGTTGAAAAGCTCTCGCTGAATATGTATACGTCGTCCCCAACCTTTGTCTTCATACGCTTTCCGTAAGCTATTCCAGGCTTCTTTAGCAGTCTTCGCATTGTAGACGTGGGTAAAGCACTCTGGTTCTAACAACAAGCATATTGTCGTTCGTGCCTGCCTGTCTACGTCAGCATTTACTACATCTGTAGAAATTACTCCCCACCAGTTTTTATTCTCCAAGTAATTTCGCACCAGGAATTTCCAGTTTGGGTAGTCGGACGAATTTTTCAGCTTCTTAATACCACTTACGCCAACGTCACCCGACATAATTAAGATTTCGTAAGTTTTACAACCACACCACTTATAAATTATGCTCTAACATTTATCTTCCCGTTATCTGGGCCCATAACCTATTGGAATAATAAGAGCAGCAGTGGGGTATAGTAGAATATATTATTCATTCGTGGTTTACAAGCACAGGTTACAAGTTATATAAATTATAAACAGTCCGTAACTACGCTAATTTAAATCAGTGACAGACATGTGTTAAATACGATTATTATATCAAGCCAGTGCGTATACATACATATGCGACCTCCAATAGTGATTCCACCATGTTCCCTAGTAGAATATAAAGGTCTAACATATACTCTGTTAGACCTTTATACCACCATATACTAGCCTATACTCCAGTGATGGGCAAAAAATAATTAGATTAATAATTACAAATTACAGTTACATTGTAATTGTTAATTTAGATACTTCGTAACAGATTACTTAAGTAACGGATTACAACAAGTAGTTACTGTAATTAGATACAAAGTAAGAAGATTGTTGAATCTCTAACCGGAAGATTGTAAGTTAATCTAATTACATTTTAACAGATTACATATTATTCTGTTAGCCGATCGATACAGATTAACACAAATAACACTAATATTACTTGTAACTGTAAAAAATCTTTTTTGCAAAAAATAAAATAAGTGTAATAAAATCTAATAAGTGAGTTTTGACTTTTAACGTATTATAGCAGATATTTTGACGCGGCTTTTGCTGTCAAAAACCATACAAGATGAGTAATTTAATTTACCAAACAAAACAAAACAGTAAACGTAGCACACTTGTAAAAGTCTAGTGACAAAACATTGTCTTTTAAACTTAGATAATAATTCCTGGACTTAAGATCTTACAGTGACAAGTCACAGACCGATATATATGTACATTTATATATTATATTATTCTAATTGTTGATGTGATCCTCATTCAGTGCCTTCTGCAGAATCGGGTTCTGCCAGTCGCGTGAATCATTGTATTGGTTATAAAAGGTAATAAGATTTGAGTACAAATTTTAACAATCGCATAATTTCTAACATTTGTGCCCTTTTTAAAGTCAACAATGGCTATAAAGGCACGTCGCAGTACTCGGAGAGATGTTAATTGACTGCTGGTATCATCTCCATACTTTATTTAAATTCAAAAATATAGGCAAGGCTTTTGGAATGAACATTATCACAAAATTACGAATTGTCATTAAGTATGGGACAAATTGTCAAATAATTGTGTTAACTGCTGTGATTGGATAATCGAAATTTGAACTGCCATTTGCATTAAACGCAAGTCGAGTAATACTTCCGTTTAATTTGTGACGCATTGTGAATTAATTCCCAGAAGAAGATTGACTTGAACTATGAATAGTTATATTTATGTTCTGATTTTATTTCGCAAATCTTAACATTAGAAACAACACGTGTTTCTTTCTGATGTTCTGTTTCTTTTAAAATAGATTAAAAGTTAAAAAAAATAAATTTCACTAAGTTACAGTAAATTTAAATATACTGTAACTGTTTTAGAAAATAAAATTTGGAAAATCCGACGAAAAATATCAACGCTCGGGAGGGTTAAGAATCACACAGAACTCATTCACTTAGGTTGTGGTCGATGGTGACAGTAGGACAAAAGTATAGCAGAAGAATACAGAGTGGAAGTGATTATTGGAGCAGTGGGATATAGTAGAATATATTATTCATTCGTGGTTTACAAGCACAGGTTACAAGTTAGGTATATAAATTATAAACAGTCCGTAACTACGCTAATTTAAATCAGTGACAGACATGTGTTAAATACGATTATTATATCAAGCCAGTGCGTATACATACATATGCGACCTCCAATACGCCCCCTTAATCTATTACACATGCGTATGATTACTTCTGTACTTGTTATTACTCGGTACATAAAACTAAATAAATCACAAACACTTTTGTGTTCAACTGTACTACGCTGTATCCAAAAGTATAGTACAAAAACAGAAGAGATCTAACAAAATAAAGTATGCATAATAAAACTACATTTAGAAAATTATCTATTACACAAAGCACTTCTAGAAAACTTATAACATCAAAACATTTAACTACTCATCGCCCCCTTAATAGGATAATTTGACAGGGATAAATCCTTTAAAAAATCTCTAAGCTTCGGGCTGTGAACACTTTTAGTTAAGATGTCCGCTATCATCTTATCAGTTGACATGTACCTTATTTCAACTTTGTTAGCCAGTACACACTCACGAATAAAATAATACTTGATGTCAATATGCTTTGTCCTATTATGCATCATTTTGTTAGCTGCAATTTTATGCGCCGACTGATTGTCATTGTAAATTACTACCGCTTTACTATCTACAGCTGTCAAACTGTTCAATAAACTACGTAAATAAAGAGCTTCCTTCGAAGCTTGACTCAATCCTACGTACTCTGCCTCTGTGGTGGACAAGGATACTGTCGCTTGCTTCCTACTCTCCCATGACACTATATTTTTACCTATCTTGAAAATTAACCCTGTGAAAGACTTTCTATCAAGTGCCCCTCCCCAATCTGCATCAACGTAGCCTCGTAAGTCTAAATCTCCCGTTTTCCTAAAAATAAGGCAAAAATTAGACGTACCTTTTAAATACCTTAAGACCCGTTTCGCACATTTAAAGTGTATTTCATCATAGCACGAATTGAATTGTGATAGTACACTTACCGCATGTGCTATGTCTGGTCGCGTATTACATGCCAAATAGTTTAGACACCCTATCAAGCTTTGATATGGCAGATCGCTTTGGGAATTTGTCGATCTTTCTAATTTCATACCGACTTCCATTGGGGTCAAAACTGGCTTAGCGTCTGTCATGTTAAAGTCATTCAAAATGTCTGAAATAAACTGTTGCTGATCTAGACAAATAACATCTTTGTCTCTCCTCAGCCTCATGCCTAAAACATGTCTAGCCGAACCTAAATCTTTTACTTTAAACTTGTCAAGCAAATTGGTTTTTAATATTTGCTTTTCTTGTTCACAATTTCCAAAAATAAAAAGGTCATCTACGTAAATAACGACAATCAACTTCTTATTGTTTTTAAGCTGCTTTTGATACAAACACGGTTCTATTTTTGATTGTACAAAGCCTAAATTTAACATTTCTTTATCTAATTCCTTGAACCAAGCGTTTGAAGCTTGTTTCAATCCATATAAAGAACGCTGCAATTTGCATACCTTGGTTTCTTGACCTTTGACTACTGCTCCTTTTGGTTGAAGCATGTATATGTCCTCTTTAATTTTGCCGTATAAAAAGGCAGTCGTGACATCCCACTGATCAATAAACCAATCGTATTCAACAGCTAGCGAGAACAACAATCTTAGAGTAGAGCTTCTAACTACAGGAGAATAAGTCTCAGTATAATCTACACCAGATACCTGTGTGAAACCTTTTGCTACAAGTCTAGCCTTGTACTTCGTTACCTTGCCATCGCTATCTTTCTTGATTTTGAATACCCATTTGCATTGGATAGGCTTTTTATCAGCTGGAAGATCCACCAACGTCCAAGTCTGGTTCTCCTTCAGTGACAATAGTTCATTATCTATCGCTTTTTGCCATAAATCACCATCTGGTCTTGCCAATGCTTCATTCAAATGTCAATGGATCATGAAAAAAGTCAATGGATCACCATCAAGATTGCTCTCTTTGGCATACATAACATTGCATCCGTACCGATCGACTTGTCTACGTTCTCTTACAGGATACCTTCTTTCTGATTCAGGTATTCTCACTTCTTCTTCAGTCACTGGTACTTGTTCTAGTACTACAGGTTCAGGTCCTATCTCCTCCGATACTTCTACGTTCTCGTCTACAGTATCACGACATAAATCATCGTGACCTTCCAAGTGTTCAGATCTATTTATAAATCCGTTGGGTAAACTGGAAGAAACAGAATCGTTATTCAGGTTAATGATTACTTCCGAATTTTCTACGTTTTCCTTTTGTAGAAAGACGTTTTCCAGAAATTTGACATCTCTTGCAGTCTTCACTTCACCTGTCTTAGGATTCATCAGACGATAACCCTTCTGATAATCTGGATATCCAATAAAAATCATCGGTTCCGTCTTCATGTCCAGTTTACGTCTCTTTTGTTTTGGTATCAATCTATATGCCAAACAACCAAAGATTTTCAGATGACTGACATCCACATCTTTTCCAGTCCAAAGTTTCTCTGCTGCTCTTATTATTCCAAATATTATTCCGATGTTCGATTTTTATTTTGAATCGTGCAACCTCCTTTGTCAAAATTCATGCAATAATTCTTCTTGGTCAAATCACTCACAGAAATTAGGTTCATGGATAAATCAGGAACATGTAAAACGTTTTCTAAAATAAATTTTTCGTTTTCGCTGACTCTGGGCTCAGCATTTCCTCGTCCTTTCATCAATAACTTCTCTCCGTTTGCTACTGCTATCTTCATGTTGCCCTTTACATGTGTGTATGACAACAATTTGTTTTTATCATGGGTCATATGATTTGAGCACCCACTGTCCAAATACCACATATCTTTGTTTAACGCCCCCTTAGTATTCAGGCAGATATTCGCGGTTTTGATCCGCTCCTTGCATTCGGACGCCTTGTGCCCTTGTTTGTGGCACTTAAAACACTTGTAGACGAACTTCTGCTTACGATCATTAGTTTTAGTGTTAGATCTTGCATCGTTCTGTACTTTACGTGTAACTAAGACTTTTTCGTATTCTGTGTTCAACTTACTCTGTCTACTTCCTTCTTGTAACAATTTCATTTTAATCTGCTCTAACGTGATTTCTTGTCCACTATTATCTACAGCCATAATGAGAGGGCTGTACTCAGCAGTCAATCCACCCAGCAAAATCGATATGATCCAATCATCAGGAATTTCAGTCTCAATATCGGATAATTGTTGTGTCAGGAACGTAATTTTGGATATGTAGCTTTCCATAGAATCAAAATTCTGTAACTTACAGTTGAAAAGCTCTCGCTGAATATGTATACGTCGTCCCCAACCTTTGTCTTCATACGCTTTCCGTAAGCTATTCCAGGCTTCTTTAGCAGTCTTCGCATTGTAGACGTGGGTAAAGCACTCTGGTTCTAACAACAAGCATATTGTCGTTCGTGCCTGCCTGTCTACGTCAGCATTTACTACATCTGTAGAAATTACTCCCCACCAGTTTTTATTCTCCAAGTAATTTCGCACCAGGAATTTCCAGTTTGGGTAGTCGGACGAATTTTTCAGCTTCTTAATACCACTTACGCCAACGTCACCCGACATAATTAAGATTTCGTAAGTTTTACAACCACACCACTTATAAATTATGCTCTAACATTTATCTTCCCGTTATCTGGGCCCATAACCTATTGGAATAATAAGAGCAGCAGTGGGGTATAGTAGAATATATTATTCATTCGTGGTTTACAAGCACAGGTTACAAGTTATATAAATTATAAACAGTCCGTAACTACGCTAATTTAAATCAGTGACAGACATGTGTTAAATACGATTATTATATCAAGCCAGTGCGTATACATACATATGCGACCTCCAATAGTGATTCCACCATGTTCCCTAGTAGAATATAAAGGTCTAACATATACTCTGTTAGACCTTTATACCACCATATACTAGCCTATACTCCAGTGATGGGCAAAAAATAATTAGATTAATAATTACAAATTACAGTTACATTGTAATTGTTAATTTAGATACTTCGTAACAGATTACTTAAGTAACGGATTACAACAAGTAGTTACTGTAATTAGATACAAAGTAAGAAGATTGTTGAATCTCTAACCGGAAGATTGTAAGTTAATCTAATTACATTTTAACAGATTACATATTATTCTGTTAGCCGATCGATACAGATTAACACAAATAACACTAATATTACTTGTAACTGTAAAAAATCTTTTTTGCAAAAAATAAAATAAGTGTAATAAAATCTAATAAGTGAGTTTTGACTTTTAACGTATTATAGCAGATATTTTGACGCGGCTTTTGCTGTCAAAAACCATACAAGATGAGTAATTTAATTTACCAAACAAAACAAAACAGTAAACGTAGCACACTTGTAAAAGTCTAGTGACAAAACATTGTCTTTTAAACTTAGATAATAATTCCTGGACTTAAGATCTTACAGTGACAAGTCACAGACCGATATATATGTACATTTATATATTATATTATTCTAATTGTTGATGTGATCCTCATTCAGTGCCTTCTGCAGAATCGGGTTCTGCCAGTCGCGTGAATCATTGTATTGGTTATAAAAGGTAATAAGATTTGAGTACAAATTTTAACAATCGCATAATTTCTAACATTTGTGCCCTTTTTAAAGTCAACAATGGCTATAAAGGCACGTCGCAGTACTCGGAGAGATGTTAATTGACTGCTGGTATCATCTCCATACTTTATTTAAATTCAAAAATATAGGCAAGGCTTTTGGAATGAACATTATCACAAAATTACGAATTGTCATTAAGTATGGGACAAATTGTCAAATAATTGTGTTAACTGCTGTGATTGGATAATCGAAATTTGAACTGCCATTTGCATTAAACGCAAGTCGAGTAATACTTCCGTTTAATTTGTGACGCATTGTGAATTAATTCCCAGAAGAAGATTGACTTGAACTATGAATAGTTATATTTATGTTCTGATTTTATTTCGCAAATCTTAACATTAGAAACAACACGTGTTTCTTTCTGATGTTCTGTTTCTTTTAAAATAGATTAAAAGTTAAAAAAAATAAATTTCACTAAGTTACAGTAAATTTAAATATACTGTAACTGTTTTAGAAAATAAAATTTGGAAAATCCGACGAAAAATATCAACGCTCGGGAGGGTTAAGAATCACACAGAACTCATTCACTTAGGTTGTGGTCGATGGTGACAGTAGGACAAAAGTATAGCAGAAGAATACAGAGTGGAAGTGATTATTGGAGCAGTGGGATATAGTAGAATATATTATTCATTCGTGGTTTACAAGCACAGTTACAAGTTAGGTATATAAATTATAAACAGTCCGTAACTACGCTAATTTAAATCAGTGACAGACATGTGTTAAATACGATTATTATATCAAGCCAGTGCGTATACATACATATGCGACCTCCAATACGCCCCCTTAATCTATTACACATGCGTATGATTACTTCTGTACTTGTTATTACTCGGTACATAAAACTAAATAAATCACAAACACTTTTGTGTTCAACTGTACTACGCTGTATCCAAAAGTATAGTACAAAAACAGAAGAGATCTAACAAAATAAAGTATGCATAATAAAACTACATTTAGAAAATTATCTATTACACAAAGCACTTCTAGAAAACTTATAACATCAAAACATTTAACTACTCATCGCCCCCTTAATAGGATAATTTGACAGGGATAAATCCTTTAAAAAATCTCTAAGCTTCGGGCTGTGAACACTTTTAGTTAAGATGTCCGCTATCATCTTATCAGTTGACATGTACCTTATTTCAACTTTGTTAGCCAGTACACACTCACGAATAAAATAATACTTGATGTCAATATGCTTTGTCCTATTATGCATCATTTTGTTAGCTGCAATTTTATGCGCCGACTGATTGTCATTGTAAATTACTACCGCTTTACTATCTACAGCTGTCAAACTGTTCAATAAACTACGTAAATAAAGAGCTTCCTTCGAAGCTTGACTCAATCCTACGTACTCTGCCTCTGTGGTGGACAAGGATACTGTCGCTTGCTTCCTACTCTCCCATGACACTATATTTTTACCTATCTTGAAAATTAACCCTGTGAAAGACTTTCTATCAAGTGCCCCTCCCCAATCTGCATCAACGTAGCCTCGTAAGTCTAAATCTCCCGTTTTCCTAAAAATAAGGCAAAAATTAGACGTACCTTTTAAATACCTTAAGACCCGTTTCGCACATTTAAAGTGTATTTCATCATAGCACGAATTGAATTGTGATAGTACACTTACCGCATGTGCTATGTCTGGTCGCGTATTACATGCCAAATAGTTTAGACACCCTATCAAGCTTTGATATGGCAGATCGCTTTGGGAATTTGTCGATCTTTCTAATTTCATACCGACTTCCATTGGGGTCAAAACTGGCTTAGCGTCTGTCATGTTAAAGTCATTCAAAATGTCTGAAATAAACTGTTGCTGATCTAGACAAATAACATCTTTGTCTCTCCTCAGCCTCATGCCTAAAACATGTCTAGCCGAACCTAAATCTTTTACTTTAAACTTGTCAAGCAAATTGGTTTTTAATATTTGCTTTTCTTGTTCACAATTTCCAAAAATAAAAAGGTCATCTACGTAAATAACGACAATCAACTTCTTATTGTTTTTAAGCTGCTTTTGATACAAACACGGTTCTATTTTTGATTGTACAAAGCCTAAATTTAACATTTCTTTATCTAATTCCTTGAACCAAGCGTTTGAAGCTTGTTTCAATCCATATAAAGAACGCTGCAATTTGCATACCTTGGTTTCTTGACCTTTGACTACTGCTCCTTTTGGTTGAAGCATGTATATGTCCTCTTTAATTTTGCCGTATAAAAAGGCAGTCGTGACATCCCACTGATCAATAAACCAATCGTATTCAACAGCTAGCGAGAACAACAATCTTAGAGTAGAGCTTCTAACTACAGGAGAATAAGTCTCAGTATAATCTACACCAGATACCTGTGTGAAACCTTTTGCTACAAGTCTAGCCTTGTACTTCGTTACCTTGCCATCGCTATCTTTCTTGATTTTGAATACCCATTTGCATTGGATAGGCTTTTTATCAGCTGGAAGATCCACCAACGTCCAAGTCTGGTTCTCCTTCAGTGACAATAGTTCATTATCTATCGCTTTTTGCCATAAATCACCATCTGGTCTTGCCAATGCTTCATTAATAGTCAATGGATCACCATCAAGATTGCTCTCTTTGGCATACATAACATTGCATCCGTACCGATCGACTTGTCTACGTTCTCTTACAGGATACCTTCTTTCTGATTCAGGTATTCTCACTTCTTCTTCAGTCACTGGTACTTGTTCTAGTACTACAGGTTCAGGTCCTATCTCCTCCGATACTTCTACGTTCTCGTCTACAGTATCACGACATAAATCATCGTGACCTTCCAAGTGTTCAGATCTATTTATAAATCCGTTGGGTAAACTGGAAGAAACAGAATCGTTATTCAGGTTAATGATTACTTCCGAATTTTCTACGTTTTCCTTTTGTAGAAAGACGTTTTCCAGAAATTTGACATCTCTTGCAGTCTTCACTTCACCTGTCTTAGGATTCATCAGACGATAACCCTTCTGATAATCTGGATATCCAATAAAAATCATCGGTTCCGTCTTCATGTCCAGTTTACGTCTCTTTTGTTTTGGTATCAATCTATATGCCAAACAACCAAAGATTTTCAGATGACTGACATCCACATCTTTTCCAGTCCAAAGTTTCTCTGCTGCTCTTATTATTCCAAATATTATTCCGATGTTCGATTTTTATTTTGAATCGTGCAACCTCCTTTGTCAAAATTCATGCAATAATTCTTCTTGGTCAAATCACTCACAGAAATTAGGTTCATGGATAAATCAGGAACATGTAAAACGTTTTCTAAAATAAATTTTTCGTTTTCGCTGACTCTGGGCTCAGCATTTCCTCGTCCTTTCATCAATAACTTCTCTCCGTTTGCTACTGCTATCTTCATGTTGCCCTTTACATGTGTGTATGACAACAATTTGTTTTTATCATGGGTCATATGATTTGAGCACCCACTGTCCAAATACCACATATCTTTGTTTAACGCCCCCTTAGTATTCAGGCAGATATTCGCGGTTTTGATCCGCTCCTTGCATTCGGACGCCTTGTGCCCTTGTTTGTGGCACTTAAAACACTTGTAGACGAACTTCTGCTTACGATCATTAGTTTTAGTGTTAGATCTTGCATCGTTCTGTACTTTACGTGTAACTAAGACTTTTTCGTATTCTGTGTTCAACTTACTCTGTCTACTTCCTTCTTGTAACAATTTCATTTTAATCTGCTCTAACGTGATTTCTTGTCCACTATTATCTACAGCCATAATGAGAGGGCTGTACTCAGCAGTCAATCCACCCAGCAAAATCGATATGATCCAATCATCAGGAATTTCAGTCTCAATATCGGATAATTGTTGTGTCAGGAACGTAATTTTGGATATGTAGCTTTCCATAGAATCAAAATTCTGTAACTTACAGTTGAAAAGCTCTCGCTGAATATGTATACGTCGTCCCCAACCTTTGTCTTCATACGCTTTCCGTAAGCTATTCCAGGCTTCTTTAGCAGTCTTCGCATTGTAGACGTGGGTAAAGCACTCTGGTTCTAACAACAAGCATATTGTCGTTCGTGCCTGCCTGTCTACGTCAGCATTTACTACATCTGTAGAAATTACTCCCCACCAGTTTTTATTCTCCAAGTAATTTCGCACCAGGAATTTCCAGTTTGGGTAGTCGGACGAATTTTTCAGCTTCTTAATACCACTTACGCCAACGTCACCCGACATAATTAAGATTTCGTAAGTTTTACAACCACACCACTTATAAATTATGCTCTAACATTTATCTTCCCGTTATCTGGGCCCATAACCTATTGGAATAATAAGAGCAGCAGTGGGGTATAGTAGAATATATTATTCATTCGTGGTTTACAAGCACAGGTTACAAGTTATATAAATTATAAACAGTCCGTAACTACGCTAATTTAAATCAGTGACAGACATGTGTTAAATACGATTATTATATCAAGCCAGTGCGTATACATACATATGCGACCTCCAATAGTGATTCCACCATGTTCCCTAGTAGAATATAAAGGTCTAACATATACTCTGTTAGACCTTTATACCACCATATACTAGCCTATACTCCAGTGATGGGCAAAAAATAATTAGATTAATAATTACAAATTACAGTTACATTGTAATTGTTAATTTAGATACTTCGTAACAGATTACTTAAGTAACGGATTACAACAAGTAGTTACTGTAATTAGATACAAAGTAAGAAGATTGTTGAATCTCTAACCGGAAGATTGTAAGTTAATCTAATTACATTTTAACAGATTACATATTATTCTGTTAGCCGATCGATACAGATTAACACAAATAACACTAATATTACTTGTAACTGTAAAAAATCTTTTTTGCAAAAAATAAAATAAGTGTAATAAAATCTAATAAGTGAGTTTTGACTTTTAACGTATTATAGCAGATATTTTGACGCGGCTTTTGCTGTCAAAAACCATACAAGATGAGTAATTTAATTTACCAAACAAAACAAAACAGTAAACGTAGCACACTTGTAAAAGTCTAGTGACAAAACATTGTCTTTTAAACTTAGATAATAATTCCTGGACTTAAGATCTTACAGTGACAAGTCACAGACCGATATACAGGATGAATTTTTAGTCACCGTCCAAATTTTGATATATTAATCTTTGGCAAAAATCATTGAATACGTGTTTTTTCTTTTAGTATCACTCAATACAAAAATATTGAGATATCACTTCACAAAGTTATCTATAAAAAGTTTATGTTTCTGGACACTGCCGCGCCGTGCGTACGCGCTAGGTGAAGCTACGCGAGCCGGGCCGCCCCGCGCGCCGCGCGCCGCCGGAATTCATTGATAACACAATACAAACAAAGTTGCAAATTTTCCCTTCATACTTTCACGGGCTTAGGACCGTCAATAAGCAAAAGGTTTGTGCTATGTTCACTATGATTAGAATCTAACCCTTAATTAATCAATTAAGTACGTATAAATAAAGTAAAAATCAATTAATTAGATAAGAACTTGAGACCTTAATAAAAGCTGAGCCAAAACGTTTTGCTATTAGGCGTATTTAAAAAATTTGAATCAACTTATGTACAAATAATAAAAATTTAATCAAAATCATCAACAATCAAATTAACAGTACTTTAATAAATGTTCAAAATGCATACCGTTTCTCTCTAAACAGAGTCTTGCACGTTTTTGCACATTGTTTTTAATTTTATTGAGCACTACAGTGTCACTTTTAACTTCGTCGAATGCACGTACAATTTGCTGTTTTAATTGGTCTAGGTTTTGGGCTTCCTCCACATACACTCGTCGTTTTATTTCACCCCACAAAAAAAAGTCACATGGAGTAAGATCTGGTGACCGGGGTGGCCAGACGACGGGCCCCCCGCGACCGATCCAACGATCACCGTGTTCGATGTTTAAATAATTACGAACGGCGGCGGAGTAATGAGGCGGTGCACCGTCCTGTTGAAAATAAAAATCTCGATAGGAGATTACCGGCACGTCATCCATGAAGTCAGCAATTACTGTGCGTAACATATCTAGGTACGTGCCCCCGGTCAACCGTCCCTCAATGAAATATGGCCCCAGTATTTTGTTGCCGACAATTCCAGCCCACACATTTGCACTGAACCGCACTTGGTGATACGTTTCTCGTATCATGTGTGGGTTTCGAAATGACCACCAATATTCATTATGATGATTATACAGCCCCACTCGAGTAAACAAGGCCTCGTCAGTCCACAAAATGTTAGCATCGGGGTGTGCAATCAGCCACTCACAGAAGGCTCGACGGGGAACTGCATCTGCGTCGTTCAAGGCCTGTGCCTTTTGAAAATAGTACGCGTGCAACCCGGCAGAATGGAGAAGTTTCCACACGGCATATTGGCTTACGCCGAAGCGCCGCGCTGCATCTCGCGTACTGGATCTAGGGCTCCGTTCAAAGAAATCGAAGATATCTTCTTCGATCTCCACTGCGAGTCTCGGCCTGCCCCGTCCTTGAGCGTGTGTAGGTACTATAAATTGGCCATGGTCTAATAGCCTCTGATTTGCGGCCAAAATCGTTTGGCGATTTGGTAATGAGGGATTTATTCCTTGATTGCGAAGGCGAGGAATACTTTCGGTTTCGTACAGTCTCCGGGCACCGTTCAAGCTTTCACCACTCAGTATGTAGGATCGCACCATTTCGTAATACTCGCGGTGGGAATACGACGACATTGTAAATAAATTCACGATACGCACGGGGCGCCGTCGCGCCGGCGCCGGCGGGTTGCGTGGGAGCCCCGGGAACACGGAAGTAAGCGCTTGCGTCGCGAAAGGGTGCGCGCGCGAGACCGACTAACGATAGATGATAGATGTCATAAATGTGTCGCGCAGGTGTAGCGGGGTGGGGGTGAGCGGGGTGAGCGCTGCCTTTTTCATTGAATATTTGCGCGGCAAGTGTAGTATTATTAACGTTTAACTTGTGACCACGCAGAGCGGATAATTTTTTCGAGAAAATGATTTAATATGAAAATTTTATGTATCGATTTTTTTTCAAAAATGGACTAAGTGAATGATACCTAATGCCTAGAAAAAATTTGGACGGTGACTAAAAATTCATCCTGTATATGTACATTTATATATTATATTATTCTAATTGTTGATGTGATCCTCATTCAGTGCCTTCTGCAGAATCGGGTTCTGCCAGTCGCGTGAATCATTGTATTGGTTATAAAAGGTAATAAGATTTGAGTACAAATTTTAACAATCGCATAATTTCTAACATTTGTGCCCTTTTTAAAGTCAACAATGGCTATAAAGGCACGTCGCAGTACTCGGAGAGATGTTAATTGACTGCTGGTATCATCTCCATACTTTATTTAAATTCAAAAATATAGGCAAGGCTTTTGGAATGAACATTATCACAAAATTACGAATTGTCATTAAGTATGGGACAAATTGTCAAATAATTGTGTTAACTGCTGTGATTGGATAATCGAAATTTGAACTGCCATTTGCATTAAACGCAAGTCGAGTAATACTTCCGTTTAATTTGTGACGCATTGTGAATTAATTCCCAGAAGAAGATTGACTTGAACTATGAATAGTTATATTTATGTTCTGATTTTATTTCGCAAATCTTAACATTAGAAACAACACGTGTTTCTTTCTGATGTTCTGTTTCTTTTAAAATAGATTAAAAGTTAAAAAAAATAAATTTCACTAAGTTACAGTAAATTTAAATATACTGTAACTGTTTTAGAAAATAAAATTTGGAAAATCCGACGAAAAATATCAACGCTCGGGAGGGTTAAGAATCACACAGAACTCATTCACTTAGGTTGTGGTCGATGGTGACAGTAGGACAAAAGTATAGCAGAAGAATACAGAGTGGAAGTGATTATTGGAGCAGTGGGATATAGTAGAATATATTATTCATTCGTGGTTTACAAGCACAGGTTACAAGTTAGGTATATAAATTATAAACAGTCCGTAACTACGCTAATTTAAATCAGTGACAGACATGTGTTAAATACGATTATTATATCAAGCCAGTGCGTATACATACATATGCGACCTCCAATACGCCCCCTTAATCTATTACACATGCGTATGATTACTTCTGTACTTGTTATTACTCGGTACATAAAACTAAATAAATCACAAACACTTTTGTGTTCAACTGTACTACGCTGTATCCAAAAGTATAGTACAAAAACAGAAGAGATCTAACAAAATAAAGTATGCATAATAAAACTACATTTAGAAAATTATCTATTACACAAAGCACTTCTAGAAAACTTATAACATCAAAACATTTAACTACTCATCGCCCCCTTAATAGGATAATTTGACAGGGATAAATCCTTTAAAAAATCTCTAAGCTTCGGGCTGTGAACACTTTTAGTTAAGATGTCCGCTATCATCTTATCAGTTGACATGTACCTTATTTCAACTTTGTTAGCCAGTACACACTCACGAATAAAATAATACTTGATGTCAATATGCTTTGTCCTATTATGCATCATTTTGTTAGCTGCAATTTTATGCGCCGACTGATTGTCATTGTAAATTACTACCGCTTTACTATCTACAGCTGTCAAACTGTTCAATAAACTACGTAAATAAAGAGCTTCCTTCGAAGCTTGACTCAATCCTACGTACTCTGCCTCTGTGGTGGACAAGGATACTGTCGCTTGCTTCCTACTCTCCCATGACACTATATTTTTACCTATCTTGAAAATTAACCCTGTGAAAGACTTTCTATCAAGTGCCCCTCCCCAATCTGCATCAACGTAGCCTCGTAAGTCTAAATCTCCCGTTTTCCTAAAAATAAGGCAAAAATTAGACGTACCTTTTAAATACCTTAAGACCCGTTTCGCACATTTAAAGTGTATTTCATCATAGCACGAATTGAATTGTGATAGTACACTTACCGCATGTGCTATGTCTGGTCGCGTATTACATGCCAAATAGTTTAGACACCCTATCAAGCTTTGATATGGCAGATCGCTTTGGGAATTTGTCGATCTTTCTAATTTCATACCGACTTCCATTGGGGTCAAAACTGGCTTAGCGTCTGTCATGTTAAAGTCATTCAAAATGTCTGAAATAAACTGTTGCTGATCTAGACAAATAACATCTTTGTCTCTCCTCAGCCTCATGCCTAAAACATGTCTAGCCGAACCTAAATCTTTTACTTTAAACTTGTCAAGCAAATTGGTTTTTAATATTTGCTTTTCTTGTTCACAATTTCCAAAAATAAAAAGGTCATCTACGTAAATAACGACAATCAACTTCTTATTGTTTTTAAGCTGCTTTTGATACAAACACGGTTCTATTTTTGATTGTACAAAGCCTAAATTTAACATTTCTTTATCTAATTCCTTGAACCAAGCGTTTGAAGCTTGTTTCAATCCATATAAAGAACGCTGCAATTTGCATACCTTGGTTTCTTGACCTTTGACTACTGCTCCTTTTGGTTGAAGCATGTATATGTCCTCTTTAATTTTGCCGTATAAAAAGGCAGTCGTGACATCCCACTGATCAATAAACCAATCGTATTCAACAGCTAGCGAGAACAACAATCTTAGAGTAGAGCTTCTAACTACAGGAGAATAAGTCTCAGTATAATCTACACCAGATACCTGTGTGAAACCTTTTGCTACAAGTCTAGCCTTGTACTTCGTTACCTTGCCATCGCTATCTTTCTTGATTTTGAATACCCATTTGCATTGGATAGGCTTTTTATCAGCTGGAAGATCCACCAACGTCCAAGTCTGGTTCTCCTTCAGTGACAATAGTTCATTATCTATCGCTTTTTGCCATAAATCACCATCTGGTCTTGCCAATGCTTCATTCAAATGTCAATGGATCATGAAAAAAGTCAATGGATCACCATCAAGATTGCTCTCTTTGGCATACATAACATTGCATCCGTACCGATCGACTTGTCTACGTTCTCTTACAGGATACCTTCTTTCTGATTCAGGTATTCTCACTTCTTCTTCAGTCACTGGTACTTGTTCTAGTACTACAGGTTCAGATCCTATCTCCTCCGATACTTCTACGTTCTCGTCTACAGTATCACGACATAAATCATCGTGACCTTCCAAGTGTTCAGATCTATTTATAAATCCGTTGGGTAAACTGGAAGAAACAGAATCGTTATTCAGGTTAATGATTACTTCCGAATTTTCTACGTTTTCCTTTTGTAGAAAGACGTTTTCCAGAAATTTGACATCTCTTGCAGTCTTCACTTCACCTGTCTTAGGATTCATCAGACGATAACTCTTCTGATAATCTGGATATCCAATAAAAATCATCGGTTCCGTCTTCATGTCCAGTTTACGTCTCTTTTGTTTTGGTATCAATCTATATGCCAAACAACCAAAGATTTTCAGATGACTGACATCCACATCTTTTCCAGTCCAAAGTTTCTCTGCTGCTCTTATTATTCCAAATATTATTCCGATGTTCGATTTTTATTTTGAATCGTGCAACCTCCTTTGTCAAAATTCATGCAATAATTCTTCTTGGTCAAATCACTCACAGAAATTAGGTTCATGGATAAATCAGGAACATGTAAAACGTTTTCTAAAATAAATTTTTCGTTTTCGCTGACTCTGGGCTCAGCATTTCCTCGTCCTTTCATCAATAACTTCTCTCCGTTTGCTACTGCTATCTTCATGTTGCCCTTTACATGTGTGTATGACAACAATTTGTTTTTATCATGGGTCATATGATTTGAGCACCCACTGTCCAAATACCACATATCTTTGTTTAACGCCCCCTTAGTATTCAGGCAGATATTCGCGGTTTTGATCCGCTCCTTGCATTCGGACGCCTTGTGCCCTTGTTTGTGGCACTTAAAACACTTGTAGACGAACTTCTGCTTACGATCATTAGTTTTAGTGTTAGATCTTGCATCGTTCTGTACTTTACGTGTAACTAAGACTTTTTCGTATTCTGTGTTCAACTTACTCTGTCTACTTCCTTCTTGTAACAATTTCATTTTAATCTGCTCTAACGTGATTTCTTGTCCACTATTATCTACAGCCATAATGAGAGGGCTGTACTCAGCAGTCAATCCACCCAGCAAAATCGATATGATCCAATCATCAGGAATTTCAGTCTCAATATCGGATAATTGTTGTGTCAGGAACGTAATTTTGGATATGTAGCTTTCCATAGAATCAAAATTCTGTAACTTACAGTTGAAAAGCTCTCGCTGAATATGTATACGTCGTCCCCAACCTTTGTCTTCATACGCTTTCCGTAAGCTATTCCAGGCTTCTTTAGCAGTCTTCGCATTGTAGACGTGGGAAAAGCACTCTGGTTCTAACAACAAGCATATTGTCGTTCGTGCCTGCCTGTCTACGTCAGCATTTACTACATCTGTAGAAATTACTCCCCACCAGTTTTTATTCTCCAAGTAATTTCGCACCAGGAATTTCCAGTTTGGGTAGTCGGACGAATTTTTCAGCTTCTTAATACCACTTACGCCAACGTCACCCGACATAATTAAGATTTCGTAAGTTTTACAACCACACCACTTATAAATTATGCTCTAACATTTATCTTCCCGTTATCTGGGCCCATAACCTATTGGAATAATAAGAGCAGCAGTGGGGTATAGTAGAATATATTATTCATTCGTGGTTTACAAGCACAGGTTACAAGTTATATAAATTATAAACAGTCCGTAACTACGCTAATTTAAATCAGTGACAGACATGTGTTAAATACGATTATTATATCAAGCCAGTGCGTATACATACATATGCGACCTCCAATAGTGATTCCACCATGTTCCCTAGTAGAATATAAAGGTCTAACATATACTCTGTTAGACCTTTATACCACCATATACTAGCCTATACTCCAGTGATGGGCAAAAAATAATTAGATTAATAATTACAAATTACAGTTACATTGTAATTGTTAATTTAGATACTTCGTAACAGATTACTTAAGTAACGGATTACAACAAGTAGTTACTGTAATTAGATACAAAGTAAGAAGATTGTTGAATCTCTAACCGGAAGATTGTAAGTTAATCTAATTACATTTTAACAGATTACATATTATTCTGTTAGCCGATCGATACAGATTAACACAAATAACACTAATATTACTTGTAACTGTAAAAAATCTTTTTTGCAAAAAATAAAACCGACTTAAAAAAAACACCAACCGGTGTAAAATAACTCTAAATTCGGAAGTCGGTGGCCCATCATGAAAAAGACAAAACCACCAAAGCCACAGACTTCCTAATTTAGAGTTATTTTACACCGGTTGGTGTTTTTTTTAAGTCGGTTTTATTTTTTGCAAAAAAGATTTTTATTTTTCCATTTTTAGTTGTTGCCATGAATTGAATTGATTGATTTGAATTGAATTGTTTGATTGTTTTGTTGTTGTTGTTGTTGTTATTTGCCATGAATTTATTTTTATTTTCATATTGTTATTTGTTAACAATACATGTCATGGTAATAGGGTTATCCACTTATCCCTAATAAATTAAACTTAACATACCTAACTGTCGAAATCTAGGTATATTGTACACATCTGCGTACCCCTCAGAGCATACAGGCGTGATGATACGTCATGATGTTGTATAAACAATAAATATCCAAGCGATTCCAGCAATCACGACAGATTTGCCGTCTATTTTTGAAGAGTTCCATTGTATATCTCCGAAGTTCAGCACCAGATCTTCACCAAATTAAAATGGGACTACCTCGGGAGTATACTCTTTCACATAAAAAAAGAATTTTGAGAATCGGTCCACAAATGGGGGAGAAATCGCGTAACAAACACACAAAAAAAAAAAAAAAAAACATACCGTCGAATTGAGAACCTCCTCCTTTTTTTGAAGTCGGTTAAAAAGGCTTACAAAGTTAGTATATTAATAACAATTTTGATAAACACGAAATTGAAAGAAACATCTTTTCATAAACAATATTTTTAATCAACTGTATTATTGTATCAAATTTCATTTTACTTTTTTAAATAATCATTTTCATTATTAATTAGTACTTGACCGTTCATTTGCTGATTATTAATTCAAATTAACTTACTTAAAATATGTTTTTTACTTGTAATAAAAACACACAGTTGTTATACCTAGCAACTAGACTAATATTTTTAAATTCAATGTATACTTTATAAATTTTAATTTTGCTATTATCATAATTATATTTCCATTTTAATTTTTATTATTGATTATACAAGTGCTGTGCACACCTATAAGTGACGAGTTCACCGCAACGCTGTTGAAATAGATTATATTTAATGTAATGAGTTAGTGAATAAGTCGTTGGTGTGTCAATAAATAAATAAATAAATTTTCAAAAGAATGATTACAATATAATTGAATACTATGTAATTTGATTACATTGTAATTTAATTACTTTGCAATTAAATACATTGTATCCAATTCTTTACACATCCAAAGTAATTGTAATTACAATGTAATTGAATAGTATATAATTAAATTACATTTTATTCAAAATACTTTGTAATTAAATTATTAATTAGATTACAAAAGTAATTAGTTACGCCCATCAATAATAGAAGAATAAACTATTAAACAAGACAGTGTTACTAACTCAAAACTGTAAAAACTACACTTATTCATTTCATAAGTTGGGCCACTCAAATGCAATATTGTTTCAAGCATCTGGCGCTTTCTTTAGAATCTTTGCGCTCTTGGATGCATATTTAATATTGACTGTATATTTGCAGAATGCTTGAGAGCTCTACGTCAATTTTATATTTACAAAGCATTTCTACTTTACTCACATTGATAGGTGGTTGGTATGTGCATAGCTTATGTAAATTGGGTACATTCTCTTTCGAAATGCACAAAGTGAAACTATGTTGTCTGACATATTATTTGGTAGTAGATAATGCCTGTTTCTTTGGTGTTAACATAACGTAAAATCCTACTTATATCCTACTAATATTATAAACACGAAAGTTTGTGAGTATATTTGTTACTCTTTCACGTAAAAACTACTGAATGGATTTTAATTAAATTTGGAATGAAGTTAGCCGAGACCCTGAATTAACACATTGGCTACTTTTTATTCCTGTATTCCCACGGGAACAGGATCTACGCGGTTGAAACCGCGGGACGTCTGCTAGTTGTAATTTAAATGTACAATTGTTCTCCTATACATGCATATAGTTTTATATAACTGTCACACAACATAACATCACACCTGTAAGCTCTGAATCTGAATGGCCTGTTGGCCTAGTAGTTAGTAACCCTGACTACAATGGCGGAGGTCGTGGGTTCGATGCCCGCCCTGAATAAATGTTTGTATGATGAGCACAATCATTTGTTCTGTGTCTGGGTGTTATTTATATAATTATGAATGATGTATTCAGAAATATATAAGTATGTTTATAAGTTGGTTAGTGCACAAGCTCTGCTTAGCTTTGGACTGTATGGCGGACTTTTGAATGTGTGAAAGTTGTGGAACATTATATATTAGGTAGATACTATTAATAGGGGGCGAACTTATTACTATCAATCAGGCACAAATGAAGACTCCGGGCTGCTACTGAGAAATTCCAGATAGAAAAACTCAATTACACTTTGCCCGACCCGGGGATCGAACCCGGGACCTCATGCTCAGCAGTAGCGCTCGCGACCACTAGACCAACGAGGCAGGCGGAGTTTTATGAGTTAAGCACAATTAGTATCGCTTGCGCATAGCCGTATGCCCACTTAACTACGCTTAAAGCAAAAAAATGATCAGCATAAGGATGGGCTTGTTTTCAGGAACCACAGTAAATATCTAGTAGGAAGCGAGCAAAAGCCCGTAACCGCCACGCTCCGGACGCGGCGGGAGCAGCGCGACATTAAGTTGTAGTTTTTTTGTTTATTTGGTTGTAGTAGTTATTAGTATTGTTAGTAGTTGTATTGTCCACACGGGAGAAAATCCTAGTGCGAGGCAACGTTTTTTAAATAAAATAAACACACAAGTCAGAACATAGCTCAACGCGATTTAACATTGTTCACTGACTGGCCTGTTGGTCTAGTAGTTAGTGACCCTGACTGCTATGCCGGAGGTCGTGGGTTCGATTCGCACCCAGAACAAATGTTTGTGTGATGAGCACGCTCATTTGTTCTGTGTCTGGGTGTAATTTATCTATAATATGTATGTATTTAGAAATATACTAGCTGACCCGGCAGACTTCGTACTGCCTAATTAAATTGCAATAAATTCCTGTCAAAATAATTTGTAATGTGAATTTTTTTTGTTCCTACATATTTTATAGTCGGGGCAAAAAAATCTCCTGAACAGAACCGTCACCCTGGTGATAGGGCGTTGTGAATAATAATAATAATAATAATAATAAAGCCGTTTTATTCCAAAAAAGAAAATAAAGACAATAACAAAAAAAAACTATTTAAAATTATTTCATGCGGTAGATATTACATGCAAACATTTTTCAATTTCATATATTTTACTATTATAATATTATAAATCATTTGGCAATAAGTAGATATGATACATTTTACTAACACCTTATAACATTGAGATTAAAAGTTAGTAAGTACTAAACTCAATTATTTCTTATTATAATCATTCATTTAGCAATAAGTAAATACAATTTTGATTATTTCATAACAATAATTAATTTGATTAAAATAAAATATGATACCTAGCAATATTAAATAAAATATAATTAAATTAAAAGATTATTCACTTTTTGGGTACCCAAGATTGGGCAAAGGCCTCCTCCATGCATTTCCACAGTTTCCTGTCCCTGGCGATTCTAGTCCAAGTGTGACCCGCAAATCGTGCGACATCGTCACTCCAGCGGCGGCGCGGGCGACCGCGTCGGCGCACCTCTTCTCGCGGCCACCAGTGCAGTACACGCTCGCTCCAACGCCCGTCGTCCGCGCGCGCTGCGTGACCTGCCCATCGCCATTTTAGCCTACAAGCCAGATCTGCTACGTCTATCATTTTGGTGTTACTTCTGATCTGCGTGTTTCGAATTCTATCTCGTAGTTTCAATCCCAGAATACTTCGTTCTACGGCCCGTTGGAAAACTTGAAGTCTGGCAATAAGCTCTTTGGTTAGTGCCCAGCTTTGACATCCATAGAGCAATGTGGGGGACACAACCGTTTCGAACGCTTTTATTTTAAGGGCGAGTGGGAGTTTAGACTTGAAGATGTGCTTTAAAGACCAATACCTTTTCCAAGCAAGTTTTATTCTGCGCTCTACTTCGCCTGCAGTTTGTTCCTTAAAGGTGATTCTCTGTCCTAAATAGATATACTCTTTCACGTACTCTATTTCTTTAGATGATATTTTTACAGGCGTGTTTTCTCCACTGGACAATATGCGAGTTTTCTCCAGATTCATGGTTAATCCACACTTTCTGCTCTCTTCGTCCAAAGTTTGTAGCATGTATTCTAGGTGTCGGTGGTTGTCGCAGATCAGTACGATGTCATCTGCAAAGCGTAAGTGGTTCAATATTTCCCCATTAATGTTGATGCCTACAGAGTCCCAATCCAAATTACGGAAAATGGTTTCTAGGAGAGCAGTAAAAAGATTTGGTGATATTGGGTCACCTTGTCGGACACCGCGTTGTACTTCGAAAGGTCTTCCCGGTGAAGGTGAATAAGAAATATAATTAAATAAAACATATATAAGCATTTAAAAATAAGTAATCCCTTCATTGTTAATCATGTGAATCATAATTATTAACAAAAATCAGTTTTATTTTCATTGTAGTGCTTTGTGATATACGATGTTTTTTGTTTGATTATCTGCCGCATATAGACAAACTAATCTGATGGTTTTCCAACACGGGAACAGGCAACATACAATTGACCATGTGAGAAACATGGGTTTTCCTGATTAATACCACAAACACTTAATGATTGCCCCTGGGACTTGTTTATGGTCATAGCAAAAGCAAGCCGAACTGGAAACTGTAGTCGTTTAGAGTCAAACGGCACATCATTCGGAATAATTGAGATGTGCGGTATGAGAACGTCTTCTCCTTTATACTTTCCTTTCAGTATAGTTGCTTCTATCACGTTGTTTAGTATTTTTTATCGCTAACCGTGTGCTGTTGCAAAGACGCGGTTGGTTGATATTTCGCAACATTATAACTACCGATCCAACCTTTAATTGAAGATTGAGGTGGCAAATCCTGGCAAATCCAGCGAGTTTAAAAATTCTGGTGGATAGTTCACTACATCATCATGGTTAGTAGCCGAATCAACTGATTTATATATCCTCGATTCGCCTGTAATTTGTTCTTGCATTTTTAAATTTAATTCATTCATGTTTTTTGCAGCTAATATAGCTCGTTCGCTCAACCAATCATGGTTCCTGTAATTTTGAGAAACATCTGGAAACACCAGATATCTTTTTATTATTTTTTATTACCTTCTGGATAAGTTCATCTTTTGATCGAGTTAACTGACTAAAACTTTGAGAAATGTTAATGCAGCCAGTCAACATGTCTATTATATTATATTATAGGAAATTTGCCACTACCAATGTCAATGAGTTGTTTAGAAAATATGATTGGTTATTTTGCAATTTGACATGCATATTCTTGCTAAAATAAAGTACTTTGACATGTTTCCACAATTGGAGGACTTTAGGCATGCATTGAGTTCGTCAGCTTGCAATGTTTGACGAAAATCTCCTGCTAATAAAATCTTTGCACCACCAAATTGGTTATGATTGCTCCGTATATCTTTTAATGTGCAAATTGACTCTTTGACGTTAGGAACATACCTACATTGTTTTAACAACAGTGAGTGCTTGTAATTCAATATGAACTTTATGTAATAGCAATAAAGCTCATTTTAGTTAGAAAACGTTTGTATGGGAAAAGAAAAGGGCTGTTTTAGGGGTTTTCCGGCAACTATTCGAATTTTTCTCGTCGTAAAAACCAACTTTGAACTTCAACGAACAATAAAAAAAAGAATTGGTCAAATTTGTCCAGGCGTTGTTGAGTTATGCGCTTACCAACACATTTTGCGATTCATTTTTATATTATAGATTAATAAATAAATAATAAAGTTACTCGAGAATATAATTTGATATGAGAGTTACACTGAGATAGTAAAAATGTTTAACTACTACGCTTGAAGCATAAACACTAATAATAGCCGAAAAAGAGGTAACATCCCTACTCCGTGCTGTTAACAGGGTGAGAAGTGACACCGGTAGACACATGGAGGGGATAACTTACCAAGTGATTTGATTGATGTTATCGAGCGGGATAGAAAATGATAAAATTATGAAAATGACTATTAAAAAGCAAGGTTTGGTGATAAAAAAGTGCAAATTTAGAGTTGTAAGTATGTATTTTTTGATGCCACATAATAAAAAAATAAAAATATCAAAAAAATAAAAAATAAAAATTTGGGGTGAACACCCCTTATCACTTAGAGGTTAGAAAAATAGATAGTAGCCGATTCTCAGGCTTACTGAATATGCATAAAAAAATTCATAAGAATCGGTCAAGCCGTTTCGGAGGAGTATGGGAACGAACATTGTGACACGAAAATTTTATATATTAGAAGATTAGATTAGAAAGAAGATTACTTATTAATATTATTTCTATTACCTAACTATGCACGATCCACATAATTAACACAGTTCAACTTACCACCTTAAAGACAAATGCCTGCTGTTGAAATTCAATAAAAATTTGCACAATACACGTTATTGATTTGATGGTTTCCAATTTAAATGTTAGGAAACAAATAACTTATTTTTTTTACTTTTTTTTTCACAATTTCACAGTGAACACAATACTTTTCAATATTTACTTTTTGCCTGACATTATGTCAGTTGTCAATCTGTCATTTACTTTTCTCTAATTTTGTGTCTTAGTTTTTCATAGTGACTATGAAGGTTGCATCTGATTTATGTAATTTAATTTATTTTTATTAGCTCTAATAATGTAATTTATTGTTATTTTCCTGAATTTTCTTTGCTATAAACCTCACGGAGCCCGAGACCTTTCCAACGAATGCAAAACCGTGGAAATCGGTTCGTGCGTTCTGGAGTTATATCGTCAGGAAGGAAAACCCGACTTATTTTTATATAGTAGATAAGTATGTTTATCAGCTGTTTAGTACCCATAACACAAGCTCTCAAGCATAACTTGGGACTAAATGGTGTTGAGTGAACAGTTGTGGAATATTTATTTATTTATTTATTTATTATCTGCCTAGCCATGTTAGAGTCAGCTCCCAGTATTACCGGTGCTTTACATGGAGCTAATGCCTGTCGGTCCTTTACAACCCAGTTACTGGGTAACACAAATAACCCTTGGTTGATCTACAAATGACAGCCGGGACCAACGACGGCAACGTACTTTCCAAGGCACGGAGGAGTCTTAATACGTAATAATACAGGACCAACCTCATCAAGCATAGTTTAACCTTCGATCGACCCGTGAAGCTATCCACAAGTTTCTCGTCCACAAGGTCCTTTACATTGTAATAACCGAAAAGAAAACGCGTGGCGTTTAACTCTTCTCTTAAATCAATGACGTGACTTATAATTTTATATTTAAGCGAACACGAGCAAGTAAATATAGAAGAGCTTAACAATTATGGACATTAACTTTATCATGCTCCCACACATACACTTAACGCCATTTGAGAGACTTAACTGTGAAGCTTTTATCTTTTCAATAGCGCTAAATATCATCTCCATGTGCCGTAATATTAAATTTTCTCGAATAAAAGCCTATAGCAGTGAGAGCCCCGAAAGATTATTGTGCCCTTTAGGACCGCAAGGCGCCTTTGAAGAGCCCAGAAGTGATCTCTGATATTTCCTTAAGTATTTTCTAAAAGTATACCTACAGGATATTGAAAATATTGATTTGGCGTTTTCATTTTTACGTCACGTTTCTCGTTGGGATTTGTTTGCGCATTTTGTAAGCGTCATCGTCTTAGCTTTCAGTTCTTTATTTCTTTTGGGGAAAATGACTTTTCGTTTTTTCCGCGTTCATTAATTTTCTTTCTAATCTAAAGATTTGCGAGGCACGTCCTGACCAACTCGGTACTTGCGTCACGCCGCAGCCATCCGTACTGAATAGATGATGTAAAGAAGACCGTTTGGCTTACCTGCTTGTGAGGTTTAATTTAAAGATACGACAACTGCTAATCACGAATCAAACTTTACATGGAATAGTAATGTAACTGCTTATTCTTAAAGGGCGTATGGCAAAAAATATGCTAGTATTACTAGCTTATATTTTTCCACTTCAGGGTAAAGGCCTCCCTACTTTCCTTCCACCTCTCTCTATCTTTTTGGGACCAGTCTTTATCGAATAAGTCCAGCTAATCGCCATCTTTGCCTCGGACTGCCGTAATGTCTGGGATGTAAGGGAACCGATTGGGACGTGCGTTTGGCCCATTGATCGTCTGACATGCTGCAAATGTTTCCAGCCCAGTTACATTTTAGCGTGGCAGCTTTTTGAGTGACGTTAGTAATTTTAGTGATGGAACGAATTGTTATACCTATTCCAAACCCAGCCATCAAGATTGATACCCAGAATGATCCGATCCATAGCACCTCGAGCGTGGACCTCTGCTGAACAGTCAAAGACCATGTTTGAGAACCGTACCATCGACGAGTCTTCTCTTAAGGGACAGAGCAAGATATCCCTTAAAAAAAACATAAAACTTCTTTGATAGAAAATTATGCCGAAGACATCTTTCATTTCCATTATCGGTCTAGTTTAGTGTAGTGTAGTAGTCATCTTCCGTTGTAAATTGCGGGAACTACAAACAATTCTATTACTTCTCATATCTTTATAAAATTCTGTCATGTTCCGACATGTTGCCAAAGATTGGTCTGGGTTACTTTTTAAGAAAAGCATGTGGTATATTCTGTAATTTTCATGTTGCCAGTACGTCCTAATAAGAAGTAAATGTTCACAGTTTGCAAGTACGTACTCGTATGTACTTTACGGACTAGATCGGTTCTGGTCGGGTAGTGAGTTAGTGCACTTAACGAAACTCCTTTTACACTGCGCCAGTAATATAGTCGAGAACTTTACGATAAATAGTTCAAGTCCAGTTCATTACAACATACAGATACAGACTGACCGAAACTGGATTATCTTACTACCAAAAACTACAGAAAAAGGCCACTTTTGCATTTTCGCATTACAATCTTTGCTTTAAGACTTTTTTTTGAACAAATTAATACAAATTTGGTGTGCAAAGGTTCTAACAGGCTAGTATTAATATTATAAACAGGGACAGCAGTAAATAAAGAATGTTAAAATGAATTACGAACGTTGTTTTCCATAAAAGAAAATACAGTTTTGTTTGTACATTTGTAATAAGCGTACAACCAATTACATTAAACAAAGCGAGTATGCAATGAAAAGCTACAGTGTAAAAGGTACGGTATAAGGCATTTTTCCTCTACGCATCTCCGTAGTTCCGTGAAGGGTAAATGTGGGACATTTATTTTTATAGCCAGTGAGATTGTCAGCGCCCTACTTGCATTCGAGACTGTGTAATTGACTCCCGTCTCGTAGAGAGCCCCACTGTGTATATACATACTGGAGACATAATACTCCGCTTTACTTTTCTTAATGTTTATAAGCAGATGTTCCATTATATTTTTGTTTATAATAAGTTGACTCGGTCGTGTGACATAATTAAACTTTAAAAAGAACTTCTACCTACCTTCTATTAGCCTCGTCTCATAAAACTGCTGCACTTCGCGGCAGTTTCAAATTCGTTGCTACTCGATGATGGAACGACCTGCCTTCTTCTCGTGCTGTTAGAACAGTTGGTAATTTTAGTATGAAAAACAAACAACACATACTGAGTATTCAAAAGGAAAATGGGTGTTTACCCAGGGTTTTCACGCTGTTAGTATTAGTGACCAAGTCGATTTCAGATATCTAAGTACACGAGAAATCAGCACAACACTTTATGGTCAGTGGATACGTGTTATTCTTTCTCAACCAACACAAATAAACTACACTAAACATGCTAACACTACACAATTGTACACTAAAACGTTAAAGTACATTTGCACTATTTTAATACTGTTGTATTTATTTAGTTTTAGACCTTGGTATTTTATCAATGTATAGGTAGTAATTTTATAAGAAATCTGTATCGTAAAAACTATCTGTTTGACAGCCGGCTCACCGGTTGCGCCCGCGTGTCGTTTGATTCGTCATAGACCACAAACCACAAGTAATGTAAATGAAGACGACGAATAAAGCTGGAGCCAAAGACGCGTTAGAGAGTTTTTTTTCTTTTATTTTACTGTTTATTTCTACGTTACTATTATTTTTTTTATTTGATGCCTCCTAGAGGCGGAGTAAGATTACAAGTATGTTCATTGCATTATAACGGGCCTAACAGAATAACAGCGGTGCGGTATTTATTGTTTTTCTTCAATTATCGTGCTGAAAATGTCAAGATGAATGAAATTGAAAATAAGACCGTTTCTTTTTAAGAAGATAAGATTTGTTTTTTTAGGACTTGATATAGAATAATAATATGTCAAGGTATGGTTGAAAGTAATTGTTTTAATTGAGAAATTCTAAAAAAAACCATTTTAAGAATTCAATTCCTTTAGTTTTTAAGTTTAGAGTCGTTAAGAATATGTCTTCTGGAAAGTAGGTGGGTATTTATTCACCTATTTATAATCAACATTTTGTAGTGAGACCATTTTATTCATTCTGTAATAAATATAAGCAAAGTGTGGGTAACTCAATTTTCTTTTTAAAAAAATCCAGAAAATTCTAAAATAGACTGTCAAATCAAACTGTGTAATCTCATCCACCAATTCTTAAGCCGTATTAAATAAGACCGTCTTTGAATAGAAACAAAAGAATTAAGAACAATATTAAAAATTGTCTTTTATTTTTGTACGAGCTTTTGACTCAATTTTATTCGTTGCGACGCCGTCGTTGTTAATCCGACGATGTCTTACGAATTTTTACGAGGCAATGGTCCAACTTGGGATTGTAAAAAGTATTATTTTGATCCTAATATATATACGCACTTTTAATTAACTCGAATGATCTTTTTGCAGGAGTATTGCGTATTTCATTTGACGTTTTAGTGATAATTACTGGGTAAAGTGTTCAACGATTCAAATTCAAATTCAAATTCAAATAGTTTATTTGCTAACCTTAAACGTGCAACAAAATTTGAGATTGAAGCCTCTATTTAAGCAAAAAATGCCTGTATTAGGAGACTCCGCTCCTTCAAAAACAAGAAGTGTAAACTATAAAATACGAGTACATAATCAAAAACAAGGTAATTTGAGTGAATGAGTGTGGGTGTGTGTGAGTAAGGGTGGGTGTGAGTGAGGGTGTGTGTGTGTGCGACGGTGTGTGTGTTTGTGTGGAGTATTGTGTTAGTTTAGTGTATCCGTCAAGCAGCTAATGGGCTTGAGATGTGAGACTAGTTGACACTTTTCAAATAGGTCTTAAACTGTTCCCAATCGTTCTATTATACCGTAAAAAATATATTTATATTTTATGTGGCTTAGGAAAGTCTAAAATTAAACATTTAAAATATGCTTTTTAACTGACAGACGAAAACGCTGTCGGCCATGAAGATCTAGAAATTATCTGTGATATGACGTAAAACATCTTGTAAACAGTACGCATAAGGATCGGATTTTATGTTATTTTATGATAATATTAAATACTGCACAGAAAATGTAGTAATTATCAGTACTGTATCGTACGAGAATGTAAAATATGTCAATATAGACTCCTGACGAGTTGTGGATTTAAAAACCTAGTGCTACATACACATAAAATACAGTATATAAAATAAAATACGTATAGTAATACGGTTCTTTGGAAAATATCACGAAAATATCGAACGAAGCTACGTGCTCATGACATTTGACGTTTAGTATTTTAGGTAGGTCTGACATCACGAAAATGGCGGGTTGCGTTTGTGGCGTGTAAAACAAATCATTTTGAAAGCTTAATTTTATGACGTATTCTTTTACTTTATTTAATAATAATTGTATATTTTAGACCCATAAATCAAGTACCGTTCGAAACAAATATTGTTTATATTAATTTTGATAGGAGTCAACTGGCCTATTACGTATTGGCTATCATCGGTTTGTATCTAGGATGACGTCATCGCGCGTAGCGCATCGTACCCTGTCTGATAGTCAGCATAACTTGAAGCCTACTTAAATTGCAATGCCATTTTTGTGTAAATTGTCAGTTGTCATCAAAGTTCGGTGTGCAACTGGACGCCAGTTAGTCACTGGCAATGAAAAGCCTATAGCCCTGCACATTTAAAACTAAAACTTTTTTGCAAAAAATAAAACCGACTTAAAAAAAACACTAATCGGTGTAAAATAACTCTAAATTAGGAAGTCTGTGGCTTTGGTGGTTTTGTTTTATTTATGATGGGCCACCGACTTCCGACTTCCTTTTTCCATTTTTAGTTGTTCCCATACATATATATGTCATGAATTTATTTTATATTGTTAATTTTTAACAATACATGTCATGATAAAAGGGTTATCCACTTATCCCTAATAAATTAAAATTAACATACCTAACTGTCGAAATCTAGGTATATTGTACACGTCTGTGTACCCCTCAGAGCATACAGGCGTGATGATATGTCATGATGTTGTATAAACAATAAACATCCAAGCGATTCCAGCAATCACGACAAATTTGCCGTCTATTTTTGAAGAGTTCCGTTGTATATCTCCGAAGATCAGCACCAGATGTTCACCAAATTAAAATGGGACTACCTCGGGAGTATACTCTTTCAAATAAAAAAAGAATTTTGAGAATCGGTCCACAAATGGGGGAGAAATCAGGTAACAACATAAAAAAAAAATACAAACACACGAACATAGAACCTCCTCCTTTTTTGAAATCGGTTAAAAATAGGTGATACTATTTAAGTACGAAATCAGATTATAAGCAGGTAAAAGCCGGCAAAAATATCTACTTTGTAATTGACTGCTGAACTGTAAACTTTAGTGGGTTTCTTTTACTCATGTATTTTAGACATAGTTGTAATCAACGATAGTATTAGTAAAAAAACTTTTTTGCAAAAAATAAAACCGACTTCAAAAAAACACTAAACGGTGTAAAATAACTCTAAATTCGGAAGTCTGTGGCTTTGGTGGGTTTGTCTTACTCATGACGGGCCACCGACTTCCGAATTTAGAGTTATTTTACACCGTTTAGTGTTTTTTTGAAGTCGGTTTTATTTTTTGCAAAAAAGTTTTTTATTTTTCCATTTTTAGTTGTTACCATAAAAATATTTGTCACGAATTTATTTTATATTGTTAATTGTTAACAATACATGTCATCATAATAGAGTTTTCCACTAATCCCTAAAAAATTAAAATTAACATACCTAACTGACGAAATCTAGGTATATTGTACCCACCTGCGTACCCCTCAGAGCATACAGGCGTGATGATACGTCATTATGTTGTATAAACAATAAACATCCAAGCGATTCCAGCAATCACGACAGATTTGGCGTTTATTTTTGAAGAGTTCCGTTGTATATCTCCGAAGATCAGCACCAGATCTTCACCAAATTAAAATGGGACCACCTCAAGAGTATACTCTTTCAAATAAAAAAAGAATTTTGAGAATCGGTCCACAAATGGGGGAGAAATCAGGTAACATACATAAAAAAAAAAAAAAAAAAAAAAAAAAAATACATACACACGAACATAGAACCTCCTCCTTTTTTGAAAGTCGGTTAAAAAGGTGTAGATAGGTTATACGCGTTTAGCAAATGGCACGTTAAAATGTGGCTAACTAGCCACACATCACCTCAGTGTGGCTTCGCGCCCCAACGGACGCGTGCGTGCGTTAGTGTACCGTTTTTGAAGATCGAATGTTGTTTAAGTAACCTATCTACACCTTTTTACTTATAATATCATTGGTTGTAATCATAATACTCTTACAGAGGCACATCATCACAAGCATACACACATCAGGCTACTCTATCATCATCTCATTATCTGCATAACCTTTTTACGTCTATGTTGGGGTCGGCTTTCAGTTGCAGCTGTATGCCAGTGTTTTACATGGACAGACTGCCATTTTCGGCCTTCTATCTGTAACGACTTTCGTAGATCTACAAATGACAGCTGAGAGCAACGGCTTAACGTGCTTTCGGAGGCACGTTATATTAACATTATTAAACCTTTCAATCGTATCAATTAGAGACACAATAGAAAGACAATGACAGCGTGTCCGCTTGGGGTTTCATGAATTAATGAAACCACTCACAGGCACACTCACACACGACACAAGCACGCACGCACACACAAACACACACACACACACACACATACAAAAACTACACCTATGATAAATCTATGTACATCTTGCCTTTTTTTATATTTGTATTTTTAACCGACTTTCAAAAAAGGAGGAGGTTCTATGTTCGTGTGTATGTATTTTTTTTTTTTTTTTTTTTTTTTTTTATGTATGTTACCTGATTTCTCCGCCATTTGTGGACCGATTCTCGAAATTCTTTTTTTGTTTGAAAGAGTAGACTCCTGAGGTGGTCCCATTTTAATTTGGTGAAGATCTGGTGCTGATCTTCGGAGATATACAACGGAACTCTTCAAAAATAGACGGCAAATCTATCGTGATTGCTGGAATCGCTTGGATGTTTATTGTTTATACAACACCATGACGTATCATCAAGCCTGTATGCTCAGAGGGGTAGGCAGATGTGTTCAATATACCTAGATTTCTACAGTTAGGTATGTTAAGTTTCATTTATTAGGGTTAGGTGGATAACCCTATTATAATGACATGTATTGTTAACAATTAACAATATAAAATGAATTCATGGCAAATGTTTGTATGGGAACAACTAAAAATAGAAAAATAAAAAACTTTTTTACAAAAAATAAAACCGACTTCAAAAAATACACTAAACGGTGTAAAATAACTCTAAATTCGGAAGTCGGTGGCCCATCATGAGTAAGACAAACCCAACAAAGCCACAGACTTCCGAATTTAGAGTTATTTTACACCGTTTAGTGTATTTTTTGAAGTCGGTTTTATTTTTTGTTGTTAGATGTTTTATTAGCTTTTCATGTTTTTCTTCTTCTTTCTTTTGTTATCGAAGAGCGGAGTCTTCTACTACAGGCATTGTTTGCTTAAAAGAAGGCTCCAATCACAAACAAACTGTTATATTCTTGTTAAAGAAATACACAATTTGAATTTGAATTTGTATTTGATGAATGGTCACACCCATCTACGGACCTTCGATCGATCCGTGAGGCTATTATACTATTGAGCTTAAATGTGACAACTTTCTTTGATAGTTTATGATTTAAGAAGTTTATTTCCTCATTATGAATTAACAATAAATTCACTACAACAGCGTACAGAGACTACACTTTTAAAGTTACTTCACACAAAACTAAGTGGGTAGCTAAAAATGAATGCTACAAACCAAGTAAACAAATAATCTAAGCTGATTATTGTACCTACTAAATGTGGCAATAATGGCGGCGTACAATTACTGATTAGGACCTTTTGTTTAGTTTTAAAGTTAGTTCTTTATGCTCGTTTTATGTAAGGCATAGTTTTCCAAGTTTATTACAAACACAATAAGATTAATTTGAAAACATTGACAGTTTCAGCTTAATATACTGGCGTCCGTACATTTTCATTTATTTTGAAAATATTATTAGTAGGTACTATTGTCATTACATATTTTCATTACTAACGAAATTATGTTTTAGCACTTTTATAATGGTTGGAAACTTGCGGTTGTTTCAAGGTGAAAAAACTCACTCTGTAAAAGTCAAGTGGCAGTATTAAATAAAATTCTCCTATCTTTTAAATAAATATTCACTATAATGAATTGAAGAATAGCTTCAATTTTGCAATTAAATTAAATTCAAGATGGTAAAAAAACTAAAACAATAATTATTTAATTCTTTACCATTTCAAAGGCGGCGACGAGTTACAATTTAAGAGGAGTTTCAATTTCACAAAAAATACAATATACCTTTACAGTGCCTATACCTATTAACCTACTTTAAAAAAAGGTAAACTACAGATAAAAGTAATGTAGGTATTACATAGAAATGGAGCTCCCAAGTTGTAAGCGATATTTTACAAAGATGTTTTTTTTTGTGTAAAAAGGCCCAATCCACCAAGCGTGTCAACTTAACATCGAGAATAATTTCAATTCGTTACGGTATCCCATCAAGGGTTCCTTTGCGATAGATTTTTGAATATTTCTTTTAAGTACATATTTGGTTAATCCCGCGAGATCGCTACAAACGCGAATATATTGACTCCGAATCTCAAAGGGGAAGTTTTTAAAAAGAAACAATAAACAGCAGGCAAACTAACCGTAGTTTCTCAATAAAAATCCCACGCTCGATTCTACGATCCCGCTCACAAAGAAGATATTTGCGGGGAAAAGTTTTAAAAATTGTTGTGCTCCAGATTTCAAGCTCTTTGTCCCAGTCACGAGCAAGTCCTCGGGGAACGTTCTCGAAACATGCTTACGGTCAATGTATGTGCAAACGGGCCTTTTTAACCGACTACAAAAAGAAGGATTTTTTTCATATATGTAAGTAAACCAAGTGCCTTGGAGTTTTCTCTTACATTTGGTAGAAGATGGTGGATATTAGTTTTATTAACTTAGCTTGAGTGGTTTGAGAAAAAATACTTTTGTTTCGAAAGTTTGTAGGTATTCTTAATATCGTGTGGTTACTGACTAACTGGGTTTCAGAGTTTGAATTCCACCAATGGGCCTCTGACTTGGCATCACATGCCCTCGAGAAATAACTCTCAGGCATGCCGGTTTCCTCACGATGTTTTCCTTCACCGATTTTGAAACAAGAGGAAATTATACAACTCGAAAATTCAGATGTGCGTGCCTTGGGTTGGAACTCGAGACCGAAATATGGCAATCCGCCGGTCATACCGCTAGGCTATAATTGCTTACTGCTCAGTTAGTAGGTAGTTACTGAGTAAAAATAATATCCCATTACTCAAATCAAGAACACTGACCGAGTCTAGATCTAATCCTAATTAGAATCTGTGTGGTTCTTTCCTCAAAAAAAAAACCCCCACCGCAAAAAAGTAAAACATTTAAAAAGTTAAAAATAACACTTTTTATCGTTGAGCCATGAAGTTTTACTTCACGTCGGGGTACCGCTTAAGTGATTTGATTTGATTTGATTTAGAGTAATTTTGGGGCTATGTAAGGGTTATTACAAAGTTGGTTGTTTATTTAAATTTCGTGTTTTAAGGAAAACACTGTGTATTGAAGCGTGAAAAATTTGTGGAAGGGTTTCTACAAAGGATAATAGTACGCATGTGCCGCTTATAAAAACACGTGGAATCCTAACAAGTTACACGTGCCTGAAAATAATTTTATTTTTAGTTAGTATTAAACCCGTGAAGGGGTTATTGTACAGACGCTAGCACATCAACCTACTACAATCTGCCAAATAATAACTTTTCAACTTGATTGCTTAATCATAAAGTTCAAAATTGATTTGGTGGAAAATTTGACATTTTCGGGTAAGTTGATGTGCTGGCGTCTGTACTTATCATTAAGAACAAGTTTACTAACAAACCCTCATTATCATCTTCCTGCCCTTGTCCCGTGTTATTTGGGGTCGGCGCAACACGTTTTATTCTTCCATTCTATCCTGTCACCCGTCGTGCTGTGACTAACTTCCTTTTCTTTCTTATGACTCTTCACACAATCCATCCATCTTTTTTTGGCTCCCTCTGCCACTCCACCCATCCGCATGTATACTCATACTTCTTTTACTAACAAACCCTGAACTCGCAAGAAAAACTGCAGATTTATTGACTTAGCTTGAGTGATTTGAGAAAAAATACTTTTGTTTCGAAAGTTTGTTAGGTCGTCTTAACATCGTGTGGTTACTGACTAATTCCTAGTGTCAGAGTTTTAATGCCGCCCATGGGCCTCTGACTTGGAATCACATAACCTCTAGAAATATCTCTCAGGCAAGCCGGTTTCCTCACGATGTTTTCCTTCACCGATTTTGAAGCAAGAGATAATTATACAATACGCACATCAATCCGAAACTCATACTTCTTTTACTACCAAACCTTAAACTCGCAAAAAATATTGCAGATGTTTTTACCTTTTTAATAGTTTGAATTTCTAGATCAGTTAAAAAGCACTCGAGACGCTGCCGCGCTGTTGAAATCAATTACTTACTTTGTGCAGAACCGAATCATCTTATTCTTGTTTACGTTTGGTTAGTGACTAACCTGGTATGGTCAGGGCTTTTAGGTCCTCCGTGGGCATCTGACTTGACTTCACATGCCATCGAGAAATATAAATAAATATTCCACAACTTTTCACACAACGCCATCTAGTCCCAAGCTAAGCAGAGCTTGTGTTATGGGTACTAAACAGCTGATAAACATACTTATATATTTCTAAATACATAGGTACATATTATAGATATATACAGACACAGAACAAATGATCGTGCTCATCACACAAACATTTGTCCTGGGTGGGAATCGAACCCACGACCTCCGGCTTAGCAGTCAGAGCCACTAACTACTAGACCAACAGGCCAGTCTAAATCTCTCCGGCCTGTGGGTTTCTCACGATATTTACCAACACCGTTTTTTGAAGTAGGTAATAATTATAGTATAAAAAAATATAAGACAATAATATATTATATTTATGGTAGAATTGTAAAAGTAGTTTAGCCCTATAAATAGAAAATCATAATTATGTACTTACCTAGGTATTTGACTAGGAAGTTCTCACTTCACAGGGAATCCTAGTGTAACTCCTGTAAATTAGTGCTTTATGCATATTTTTGTACAATTTGTTTTTATAATAATATATTATCCAAATGAATCCAAAAAGCCAGAGGTCCGAACCTTGGTTTCGAACTCTAGAGCATTGTTTTTTAAAGGCTTCTAGCAATGTCGGTTGCACATTCATAGTCTTGTTAACCTCTCCAACTAAGCATGTGTCTGGAGTGGGTTCACGTCAATAGTAAAAAAATCTATGGTTCTTATGATCTATAAGTTATAAATGCCGTCATACAAAAGTTCCCTACGCGCAACTACTATTTAGAAACGGCATTCTGAGTTTGAAGTCCAGGCGATTGCTTCTGGGCGTAATGACACTGCATGGCTTATGCAAAAAAAAAATTTACAAAAAAAAAACCGACTTATTAAAAAAAAACTAACAGGTGAAAAATAACTCCAGTTTCGCAAGTCTGTGGCTTTGGTGGTTTTGTTTTGTTCATTATTGGCCACCGACTTCCGAAACTGGAGTTATTTTTCACCTGTTAGTTTTTTTTTAAGATGTCGGTTTTTTTTTGTAAAAAAAAAATTATTTTGTAATTTTTAGTTTCTTTGTATGTAAAGAAAGTCTTTCAAAACTTGAAAGAATCATTGAAATTGGATAACAATTGCTAAAGAACTTCTATCTCTAAACATTAATCTGTACATCTCTGCCGGCCCCTTTTAAAATAGAATGGCGTAATGTTATGTTGTGGTAATACAAAAGCTCAGCATAGACATCTGACTATAGCAATCGCGAATAATTTGCTGTTATGCGTTGAAGAGTTCCGTTGCCTGTCTTTTTCATCAGTTTTTCTTGACCAAATGATACTTTCTAAATGAAAATGCTTGATTTGCTACTAAAAATGTTGAAATCGGTGCATGTGTGCCTATATTTTTTGAGGAGTTCCCTCAATTCCGAAGATCCCTCATCAAGTATGAGTTTTGATACAAATGGGACCAATCTGTTAGTATACCCTATCAAACAAAAAAAGAATTTTGAAAATCATAAATGACGGAGTAATGAGGTAACAAACCCTAAAAAAAAAAAAAAAAAAAAAAACAAAAAAAACAAAAAAAAAAAAAATGTACAACCGAATTGAGAACCTCCTCCTTTTTTTGAAGTCGGTTAAAAATAGATTCGCCTGTCCTTACATAGTGAATAAAATACGTTACATAGTGCCTAGAACTGTTATCCAACGAGGGGTGCGCGTGCCTCGACTGTTCCTCACAGACATGTGCAAAACAAACGCCAGGGAACGCGCACCTCTTCGTCGCCTTGTATGCATACAATATGTACTTTAAGGAATTGGACATTTTCGCTCTCTCAAACCAACTTTTTAAGAAAAAGGCCATAACCTATACTGTCGAAAATCGAGTAACGTTTATGGAGGCTAATGAGCCTCATAATTTAAATTTAACTAAAATTACACACTACCCATTCCACCCATACCCATTCCACCCATACCCATTCCACCCATACCCATTCCACCCATTTTACCCATTTCACCCTTCTACCCATTTTTTTTTTTAATATGTGGATTATGGTGTGGGTTACATGTTTCTTTTTTTTTTCATTTAAAGATTTTTTGTACTGCTCTTAACATGTAGGTAACTGTTTTTGTCCCTAATAAACAAAATAAAATAAAAATAAAATAGTTCAATGAGAACCTAAGACTTGGCAGTCCGCTGCTCCACTAGACTATTACTGATGTAACAGAATAATTTGCGCTCCAAAGCTTTCAATGTAGCCGTCATTCACAACAAGACTGCGGCAACATCACTAACGAGCTCGAAACAGAGCAAACCATTATAGTCACCGACTAACATCTCGCGAGTTAATATTTCGGTGTGCACAGCGGTTGAGCAGCAATTACTCGAATTAATCCCAGTTCCATTTAATTGCCGTCACTTTACCGGCAATGTTACGTAACTTCTGTACTCCAATAAAGTGACCGATGTGTGTTTTTCCACCGCGCAGCTTAAACGTTTAACGGCCCTCATTATTGTTTATTTTGAACAGGATGTTTGAAAAATATCGAAGGTTGGTTGTGTGTGCATAAATACCACTCGAGGAAATGATTTTTTGGTATTAACAATGTTTATTTCCGTATCTCGCATCGTAAACAACGCTTTAAGCATTTGAGATTGGGATCATACAGCGCGCCTTGCCGTCGCAATTTCTTCTACCTCGGTAATATAAAAAATAATCACTGGGAAGCGTGTAAATGGTACTTAAGGGGCGCGAACTAAGCAGAACCAACCTTCACAATCAAATTATCAACAGTAATTACTATGTAATCCAAGCTGTGGCTTAACAAAATTATTTAATTGTCGTCTCTTGGGCATGTCTTGACTGCGGTAACCAAGTTAACTCTACTATGGAGGTCTACTGCATCCAATTACTGAGGTCCTTTGACTGGAAGCTAAACATTTGGCTGTACAGCTTATCGAAATGTTAGAGATGAATCAATCTTAACAAGACATTGGCGGAGATGGTAAATGTGAATATTAATTTAGGAGAGAAAACATTATAATATCTATAAACGATTAATACCGTACCATTGAAGCAGGAATGTCGAACATTTTATATTAAAGATAATTGGACACAATTTTGATTGCAATTACTTTATTTTTTTAGAAGAATAAAAGTGAAACGAGGCACGTGTCCTTGTATTGTTCATCCCTGCTTCTTATAGGTTTTTATCATTGTCACTGTAATTTTCAACTAAAATCAAATAAAATAAGTAAATTAAATCCACATCATTCCTTAAAATAAATTGTTGCATTTTGTTACAGCTGCAGTGAAAATAGATAATAACAAATTCAGCGTCAATCGTAATTGTATAATATGCTTATTGTACCTACCTACTTTCGTTACAAATTGTGGATTAAAAATAAACTTTTTAACTTCTGTATAAATATTGTAAATGGAGTATTGTGAATGGAATATGATAATATTACCGTGGTAATGATGTAAATTACGGTTATTGAATATGCATGTTAAGCTGATGTAGGTGTTGAAATAAAACTTTTGTTCTTTTTACTACCGACAAATGTGTTGAACTAGGTTTAAGGCCATTATTTACAACCTGAAAGGGTATTAACTAATACATGGCTACGAAGTTCAGAGCGTATTTCTATGAGCAGAGCTGCTGCATTACTAAGAATTTCTAGATGGAAAAACCCAAAACCACTTTGCCTGATCCGGTATTTGAACCCGGATCTCATGCTCCACGGTAGCAATTACTTCCACAAGACCAAAGAACCAGCCAAAAATACTCTTCAGCGTTTAAAGGAAAATTTAATACACCATTATTATTACGATAATGGAA
This sequence comes from Euplexia lucipara, assembly GCA_921972225.1. Classification (NCBI taxonomy): domain Eukaryota; kingdom Metazoa; phylum Arthropoda; class Insecta; order Lepidoptera; family Noctuidae; genus Euplexia; species Euplexia lucipara. The sequence continues at coordinate 12,799,999 of OV179154.1, forward strand.
GCGAGCAACATCTGTTATTAACGGTCAATTAATAATTCCAAAATGGGTTCCGATTTTAACGGCAACATTATATATTTTGGATATTGAATCACGCGAAACGGTATCGATGGCTACCCATATCCGGATTCTGGATAAACTGTTTGTCCCGATTTAAAAGTTCCGTTCGGTTTGCCTTAGATTTAAGCTGTATAAGCTTATTTGGGATAACATTTTTCTATTTTGGTACAAAAATTCTTCTGTGGAAGTGAAATAATAAATATGAAAAATAGAAGTGTATTTTATGAAGTTGACGTGCTAGCTTTTTGTAAGAAATACCTTGACTTATCCAAGATAAAGTGATCTATGCTCCTTTTGTTTAGGTTCTGAACTAAGTGTAAACAATTTTGACGAGTCTTTTTAATCATTTGGCTGGCTTTTATTGCATTGGTCACTCACTGACTGACTGCTATACAGTACGCGTAGCATGATCACTGAAGAAACGGTCTTTGTCGTGTCTCGGAAGAAAAGAAATTAAGTGTTCATGCTACGCAGGCAGGTTTATTGAAAGAAATTGAACAGATTGAGGTTCCTGTCTATATAATCTGTCACTTTGCCGATTCGTCTGTAGACAAAGGCCGTTTCTTCGGTGTTCAATGTGTTCATGCTACGCATGCTGGAGGTCGTAGGTTCGATTCCTACCCAAGACAAATGTTTGTGTTGAGAGCACGATCATTTGTTCTATGTCTGGGTGTAACTTATCTATAACATGTAGGTATGTATTTAAAAATATATAATTATGATTATAAGTTGACACATAGCATAAGCTCTGTATAGTTTGATACTAGATGGCGTTGTGTGAAAGTAGTGCATTATTTATTTATTATTTTATTTTAAAATGTTACTAAATGAATGAATAATTTGCAACTAAATGGTCGCTTTCTGGACTATACCTACTGCGTTTGTATCTGTGTGAGACGTTCTTATAACTTAAGGTCCAGTGAAAAAAACCAACGTCAGTCACGAGTTGTCGTGATGGCCCAGAGGTTATGGCGCCTACCTCTTATGCACGAGGTTGTGGTTCAAATCCGGGCAAATACCAATGTGACTTTTTCAATTCATATGTACTTTCTAAGTTTATCTTAGACATCATTGACATCGGTGAAGGAAAACATCGTAAGGAAACCTGGACTTATAGTTAATATAAGTTTGAAATCGCCAATCCGCCTTGGGCAAGCGTGGTGATCAATGCTCGAGCCTTTGCCCTGCAGTGGGACAGTAACAGGCTGGTATTATTATTATTATTATAAGCATTTTTCTTTAGTTATTCTATTTTCTTTTAGTAGGAATACCTGTGCCATTTTCATTTCGGGACGGGTCAATGACAATATTTTTCAACATGCATAAACAAATGCAACAACAAAATAACAAAGTACGACTGTAAATACGTTTTCAGATGATAAGATCGAATAGAGTAATTTTCTTTCTTTATTTTCTTAGTAATATGTCACCATACAACTCAATGCACACAATATAACCACAGTATAAATATTAATACAGTAGGCCGTCGCCTTTGATCTCTGGAAAAATGCCGACAACTTCTAAACGTGTTAGACTTGAATAATACCTTCCGCACTACGAACATCGTTTTGTTCGCAGTGCGGGAACGGCTTTCCCGCGTCTCGCCCCTCACACTCCGCACGATTGCCCTGTCTAGACGGCTTCGTCGGACGACTGTATGTTTTTAGACTGTGATTTAACATTACGCCTGTATTTGTAAATGGTTCACACACATTTCGTCAGTTATCTTTAAGTCAAATAAAAAGGGGCCAGTCTTCAAACGAGCAAACCCAATACCTCTTTGTCCGCCCCATCATTAGATGTGGTGGGCAAAATTTGATGAAACTCCTAATAATTGCTATGAAACTTACATTTAACCCTCGATCGATCGTTCGCCAATTACCATGGTTAATCCATTAATTAATGAATGTAACGTCTTAGTCCCGGTGATCCCAAGACTGCTGCTAGACGGAACTGTGGCTTGAAGTGAATCTTAAATAATCACACTCATGGTATATTTAAAGTTAGGCTGTATTATTATAATGCTCCAAGAAAAATGTTTCTCAATTAAAACATTACAAAGATTTCACTAAGACTAGAACATTTTTTAAACTTTTATTATATACCTACTTTTATGTAAGTATTAAGTAAGCATCACTAATTACTTTCATCTAAGGTCCATTTTTTAATAATTTGACCAGCGTGGTCCATTTATTTAGTCTTTATATCGTCATTTGTAGGTATTTGGTTTGTTAGAAAACTCAAGCAATGAACTTAAACAAGTCAATGTTATATAAATTTAAAAAAGTGAAAAATTTAATTTCTCAGAAGCAGGCTCGCTCTCTATTAAATTAACTTAAACATAACTGGTGAAATGGAGATTCACTATTATGGGTACAGCTCGGCCTAATACCAAAGTATAAATATTAATACAGTAGGACGACGCCTTTGATCTTTGGAAAAATGCCGACAACGTCTACACGCGTTAGCCCTGAATGAACCTCCCGAACTACGAACATCGTTTTGTTCGCAGTTTGAGAGCGTCTCGCCCCCCACACCCCGCACGATTGTCCTGTTTAGAAGGCTTCGTCGGACGACTGTAGGTTTTTAGACTGTGCTTATACTCAGGGGAATACATGTAGGATTTTACAACATGTTAATTTATAAAATAACTAAAACTATATTTTTTTAGGTTTTATATCACAAAATAGGTCGACGGGCAGTCCGCCATTTGATCAAATCAAATTCCTAAAAGTGTTTATTTGCAAGAGAACACGTCATGATCTTATGTCTTGTGTTATAATTACTTAATAATTATTTTCACGCAATCGTGAAAATAATTTTGTTACATCCATCTAAGTCATTATTATGACCTGTATATAATTATTACATACTTAATGAATATCATTAACATTCAATACATTTACACGCAATGTTATGAGCTTATGGCAGGATTTATACTGAATTACTGTTGATGTAGGTCCTTTAAAATTATATTCTAACAAATAAAACTTTTTGTTTTCATTTGATTTGAACAATAGAATTGGCAAAACAAGAGCATTTTATACAAGCGAGTATAGTATTCATTAGGCAAACATGGATCACAAATTAAACAAAATATTAGTTTGTCATTCGGGATATTTAACCACAGTAAACTAAACATCAGCTGCATAAACAAGTGATGTATTTAATCATAAATTCATAACTAATTGAAAACAAACGTCAAATCAATAGTTTCTCAATTACCCTACTGCTACCCTAATTAATTTAATATATATTGTGGGTTGTTGGTTTTATTAAAATATTTATAGTGTAGTCGATACAATTTAAACATGTACCTACATTTCAATGCAGTGATGAATGCTCACGCGTTTCAAGCGACGCATTTCAACAATAAATAAAGTTTCATGAACATTTTATTTTTTATTTTTTTTTATTTATTAAAACTTTATGCACTAGTAAAATAAACTGTACAAAGGCGGACTTAATGCCTTAGGCATTTTCTACCAGTCTACCTTAAGGTGGTGCAGAGACAGAACATGGTAGGCGCAAGAAGGTAACTAAAACTTGAAAGAAAAATAAATTATTATTTATGATAAATACATATATACATACATATTATATAAAATCCAGAGATACCTAGGTCAAGAGAATTTATCATTTTGTGTTATAAATATTTGTGAAAATAGCAAGCGGATTCTTTTTTTGGTTTCGTACCCAAAGGGTGCGGACAGAACCCTATAATTATGTATAACATAATTATGTTCCAGCGTTCTTCAGCTCACGAACGTATACAGATACAATATGTGTGCATTTAAAATTCAACACAATACATTCAAAGGCCTTCAAGAAATGGAAAGACTAAGGCTATGCTACCTTGCGTCCCGTAAATTTGTCGATCTGTATGTCAGCGGGCAATATCACATAAACTGTGATAGGGATTTCCTTTCTCTGACATATTCTTAAAATAAATCATCATCTGCTGTAATGTTTTCCATCTGTGTTAGTGTTTTACGTGAAGCGACTCATTACCTGCCTGTCTAAATTCTTAAAACAAATACGTCCTGAATATTAATTTTAGGATTACTCCAATAACTAATTAAAACTGAAGGTACTTGTGAGAGAGGTTGCGTGATCGTTTTTATAATGTACAGGATGAAATCGAATTCAGTAAACGACGTCACGTTCGATCGTCAAATCTATTGAGCTATCCATTCCATTGCAATTTTCAATGCGTTCCAATTTATTTTTCTCTTTAAATACTAATATTAAAAATAAAAATAAAATAAAATAAAAAAGCCTTTATTCTACTACTTTTACATCTAAATTAATCTAGGTACACTTATTAAAATTACTTTGCTTACATTATAAAACGATTAACCTTAAAATTAACTTATCCATCTATTTATATTTTTCTTACTTCCGTAGTACTTATTGCAGTAGTCGCCTCTTTGCCGTAGGCCTCCCCCATTTCCTTCCATTGTTGTCTATCCCTAGCCTTGGTCGTCCAACCGGGACTACCTTTTTCCCAAAAAAGGTCTTCCCACCTTTTCCTAGGTCGACCTCTACTTCTGCTTTGGTCTCTTGGTATCCACTCAGTTACTTTTTTGGTCCATCGGTTATTTTCTAAGCTGCAGATATGGCCAGCCCAGTTCCACTTCAGTAGTCTGATTCGCTTGACAACATTGACCAGTTTCGATTTTTGCCGTATAGTTTTGCTGTAGATTCCTTCCTTTTGCTTTATACCCAGCATACTACGTTCCATTTTCCTTTGGCAGATGGCGAGGATACTTTCGTCTTCCTTCTTTAGGGACCCGGTTTGTATACTAATATTATATACTAATATGAAGAGGTAAAGTTTGTGAGGTTGTACGGCATAATTTCTAGATCTACTAAACGAATTTTGATCATTCTTTTACCGATAGAAAGGTACATTATTTGTGAGTGTCATCATCTTCATAGCCTTTTCCCAACTATGTTGGGGTCGGTTTCAAGTTTAAATGAATGCAGCGGAATACCATTGTTTCACAACCCAGCTATGCGTAACACGATACCTCTTGGTTAAAATGGTTGTCAGATTTTCAGGCTTCCGAATAACTCCATGATTAATTCCATGAATTGTTACTTAGCCTTCATCCTCTCTCCTAACTTTGCTGTGCCCGACAGGGTCCATATTGATCTTGACAATATTTTATACCATCTATGTACATATTAAGGAATGCAATAAAGGATCGAGTATTGAGTAACTGTTACGATTGTCATAGGGCACAAAAATGACAGCAAGGACCAACGGCCTTACGTGCTTTTCGCGGCACGGAGGAGTTTTGGTGTGAATGCCAACCCATCCACGGACCAACCTCGTCAAGCAAAGCTTACCCTTTGATTCGATTCGCCTTGTGAGGCTGCTATTATTTAGCCACAAGCTCCTATTTGTTGAGTGTAATAATTTAGTTTAAAAAATATGAAGGCGCGTTGGGGATGTGAAAGTACAAAATGCACGCGGACAAAGACGCGAGTGAGGTGCTAGTGTTTAAATAAAAAAGCACGAGTGAAACCAATTATTTGAAAAGTCATAAAGTATTAATATTGAATTGAATTCGCGTGGATGCAACCATTTTATTTTTGTGGTTTTTAAACTAAGTTTTATTACGAATTTTTCGACTTCATTTTAGTATCTGTGCTTCAAAGAAGTTTTCTACAAAATTTATCATTATGTACGTAATAAATCCGAAGTGAAGTGCATAATATATTTGATGGGTAAATCATTTTGTAAATAAAAACTAAAAATAAGAAATACGTGAAACGCGTTCTGTACAAGCAAAAATCTATATAAAATCTGTTCGCCCATTCAGCAGTCAACCCAAAATTGAAAAATCATACCTACCGATATCAAAATGCAAATGTTTAAAATCGGAATCGTTTTTAAATATCGATTACACTCGCATACGTAGAGTGTACTCTCGATCGTGCCTCACGTGTTTGTTGGACAGAAAAATCCTGTAGCAAATTGAATTTTCTAATCTACAAACGGTAAAAGGTGACTGCTGCATACGAAAGGACCGACCTACCGTTTATTGGGAAATAGAATAGCAATGATAGGGGCTGGAATTGAATTTCAGGTACCTCCATGTCTTTCTATTTAATATTATGGCACCTTTGAGCCATTACGAAGTGTCGACTGGTTGCCGGTAGATGCGATGGCTGTGACTTTCTATAGTCTTAATAGGTTTTGTCCTTTGTTTTGGCCGCCGAGAGACCAATTCTTCGGCAACCAGTCGACAGTGCGTAATGGCTCTTAGATAGTCACCGAGATACCTTTTTATTTCTCTTTGTTTGCAGTTCCACAGATTTCTATATTAATAATTATAAATTAGTGGTGTTCTTTACAGCGTGGTATCGACATCGTCGCACATACAGATACAGAGATTATCTACATGAATCTGGAAGCTAAGGGGTAGCGTTGAAATGTTTCGTCAATCTTTCCTAATCTTTGCTTTCCTTTTCTGATGTTAATTATATTCTTAAAAAAAGCTATAAAAATGATCTATTAACTCCAATGAGATTTTGCCTAAAATGTAAACAAGCCACTTCTTTCAGCAAAAATAGAAAGATTTTTAACTAAAAAGTATAATATATCAGGAAAATTTTGGGTATTGCAAATGGCCGATTTTTTTTTTAACCCAACAATAACTATACAAAGGTTTTCAGCCAATGCCAGTTTAATAAAGAGACAAAATATCACAAGTCTTTTTAAACAACTCTACCCACCAAAACATTTCATGTAAAATGTTGCCAAGACGACCACATAAGGTTTGCCCTATGACAAAGATATCAGATCTCATGTAGAGCCAAGCTTCTGAATCTACACGGCCTAACCTACCGACCCTAAGTTCACAAATTCTATATATCAGTAAAAATTTATGGCTTCGCCGTTTCGCTACCGTCGTGGAGGTGATGCGAATATTCAGTTTTTGAAGTAAGTAACGAAACAGCCAAGCTATATATTTATACTGATATGTAGAATTTGTGAAGTTAGGGTCGGTAGGTTGGGCCATGCGGCCCGTCTTGGTGGGGGCACTCCCGTGCCCTTAGATCCATAGTCGCTTGAGACTTACAAAGTTAACCTTTAAATTATTAAAAAAGCTACCTCCAACGAACCTAAACGGAAAAGTAGATGCAAGCCACTTGCATCAATGCAAGTGGCTTGCATCTATCTATCTAGTTTTATCTATCTATAATTTATTTGCTTGCAAGTGTAACATAATTGTTATTTTATTGAGTACTTTAGTTGTAATCTGGGATTGATATTATAAAGGTCTACCCTAAAATACTTCTTATAACGTCAGTTTTCGGCTGGTTGAAAGTATCTACGTCGAAATAGGTCCCTCTATTTCGGAGATTAGAAAAAACGAACAGGCAGAATGATCAAAATTAAATGTTGTTTATTAGTATGGTTCTTGTTCGTTTACGTGAAAAACGAAGATTCAAAGTCTAAGTAAAATCATTTCAATTACCTAGGCCAGTTAAGTTAATGGCACTTTTGAATGTTAAACTTACAAGTTAAATAAAATATAATGATTTGAATAAAATATGTACTTTGACTTTGAATCTTCTCTAAACTACTTTTTGGAAGGGGCCTTCCAAAAGGTAGTTTCGTATGGAGAAGAATGGGCAAGAAACTCCATACTTAACTCTTTTAAAATAGTTTTTACAATATTTTTTAAACTATAAAAAATACGTCATTACTTATGTGAATATGCGATGTACCTAGAATAAGAAGAATTAAAAAAAAATAACATACTATACTGAGATAGATTGAGAATTTTAGTAGATAAGTACATAGTTATGTGGATAGGTACAGACGCCAGCACATCAAGTTACCCCAATGTGTCAAATTTTCACAATTGAATATGAACCTTATTCTGTTTGACATAAAGTTTAAAAACGATCAAAGAAATTTAACACATTGGGGTAACTTGATGTGCTGGCGTCTGTACATGATGGTACTCTCACATTAATATTGAAATCATGGATTTTTATATTATTATACACGGATTAATGTTTGCAAACTATGTTATCTTAAAGTAATTATCCCTAACTTACACTCTATAATAATATTCCACAACTTTGTCACCATGTCATCTTGAACTAAGCAGAGCTCGTGCTATGAGTACCTACTATAAGATAACTGATAAACATACAGTTTTTATATTTCTAAATACATACATCAATGAATAATAATAGTTTATTTGCGAAAAGTTTTAATTCTCGATAACAGATAAACATTTCTCGAATACGGAAATACAAAATTAGAGCCCTGACTCCTAAACTAGGAAGATCCTGTATCTTAGGAGGCAGTGTCTTCGCATTATTTACAGTTCAGTAACGGTTGAGCGTATTGCGAGCAAACACAATTACACCCAGACACAGAACAAACGATCGTGCTCATCACACAAATATTTGCCTTGGGTGGGAATCGAATCCACGAGCTCCGGCATAATAATAATAATAAAAATACTTTATTGATACAAACCCTTACAATATGCTTAATATCTAGCTGAAGTAGGTACACAATATTTAAGGCGTACAAAAGCTTAAACCCTGACTCCTAAATTTGGAAAACCTGTGACTTAGTAGGCAGTGTTCTACTGCCACTTAGAAACTATATTATACCTTATGGAAATTGAGAGCTGGTAAGCTAATATTATTCGAAAGAGTATATTATTATGTAGTGCTTTACAAAGATAGGTAATAAAAGTTGAAAAAAAAAGTAATTAAAATATACCACTAGACCAATAGAATATTTATTTATAATACTTTAATTTGTATTGATCTAATTTTCATGAAGTCTTGTATTGGCTTACATCACCTAATCTAATAAACGGCCACTCATGTTTGCCGTGACTAACTATTCAATCAGTCATCATGTGTGCCTAATCGCTTAAGTGTCGATGATAATCTTCAATATATGTTTGGTAATTAGTTATAAGTACCCTGCTCTAAATTTCTGTTTGATTGAGTTAAGATTATTGGTTGATTAGGCACATGTGTGTACATGGCCCCTTAAATATTTGTCAGTACATCTACTTTGAAACATCAATAAAGTTAATAAATAAAATGGATATTGGATAAAATGGATTGGATTGGCCTGTTGGTCTAGAAGTTAGTGACCCTGACTGCTGTACCGGAGGTCTGGGTTCGATTCCCATCCTGGACAAATATTTGTGTGATGAGCACGATCATTTGTTCTGTGTCTGGTTATAATTTATCTTTATGTATTTAATTAGAAATATAAAAGTATGTTTATCAGCTGTTTAGTACCCATAACACAACGTTGTGTGAATGTTGTTGAATATTTATTTATTTATTTAACATTTCTCAATTAATCATCATGCATAGCTAGTTTTAGAAGGCCAAACATAAATGATAAACTGTGGACGTGTTAAAGGTACGAACATCTTTGTCTTACTCTTAGAGAAATAAAGGCGTGTGTATGTTTAAAAGTTAAGTATTTTTTTTTGCAAAAACAAAATGTATGATTACAAAATCGTCTTGATAAGAAGAAACAAGGAAGCAGGTGAGGCAAATGTAGTATCGTTGCATTCCAATATTTTTATTTAAATTCAAATTAATTTCTTTATTTTGTGCACATAGGTTACAATTATTTAAGATCTTACAGAAAAATGGTTCATGCTATGTCCCGCCAAAAGGCATAAAAAGTTACCATAATCAAATAGTAATAAAAAATAATTCAATAGGTATTTGGATGTTACAAATTCATGCAATCATTAATAAAATGTCAATACATTTAATACGGTAAACAAATAGAGTCATAATTATACTTATACTTCTTGTTTTAATCTATAAGTAGATTCCAAGAAAAGAAAAAAAAAAAAAGAAAAATTTTTATTTGACATCAGTCATCAAAACACACATACACACAATAATTTATAAAACAATAGAAAATATACGATAGTAGGTACACATCATGTGCTGTGTGCCTCACGGCTGCGCCAAAAAGGTCCATTTCAGCATTCATGCCAGACAGGTGATGCTGTCTGACGCTGATCTTCCAATGAAGAAAACAAAATAGTCCTAGTCCCAGTAGTGATTCCGTATGGCAGGATGGAAAGCAAAGGTTCGCTTTAAACAAAACAGACTTAGAATGTCTAAGCAGTAAAGCTCACTAACACCACTGACTTAATTAAAACCAAACCCCGATATAGAGTGTCTAACAAAAATAATTATAAAGGAAACTTAATAATGAAAAAGTTAGCGCAACTCGGGTGCGGCCAAGACGGCAACACTTTCTCGTCCATCAAAAGTTTGCCACCGGGTGCCAAGTTCAGTCGTTAATCATGTGTGTATCCTGCAGTGACAGAGCCACGCGCAACTTAACTCTCACGTGAAATTGTTACGTCAGTGAAGTTTGCTGCTTAAGCACCTAGTTACCTGTAAGTACGATTTCTTTGACAAGATTCAGTAGACTTTTTGTTGTTATTAAAAATGAACGAGAGAAGGAGAAAAAGAGAAATCCTTTTACTGTTCCACTGTAGGGTAAAGGCTTCTTCTCATTCAGAGGAGGCTCGAGCATTGAACCCCACGCTTGCTCAAGGCGGATTGGCGATTTCAAACTTAAGTATATTAACTATAAGTCCAGGATTCCTCACGATGTTTTCCTTTACCGATGTCAATGATGGTCGCTCGAAGGTAAAGCTACGGTAAATGAGGTTGTCCGGTGGATGAGTGTCCCTTTTATATAATAACAACAACATAAATAAATATTCCACAACGCCATCTAGTCCCAAGCTAAGGAGTAAATAAGTATAAAATTAGGTATTCAACGGCATCCGGTTTAACTGGAAGCCGATCCCGACATAAGGGAAAAAGCTTGGCAGATAACAATGGTTTTTTTTATTTATTTATCATTTTACAAAAGAATCTTATATCTAGGTATCTTAGCCATATCTAGGTGTCTTACCTAAATATTAATATTTTTAAACAGACACGGAAACTAATTTTAATTTAGAAACGTTACTATTCCACAACCGAGTTTATGGAGGACACCTTTGACATTTAGATTATTAAAATATTAAATCAATCAAGTATTAAATTTAGGTTATTTGATTTTTGACATTGTTAAATTACTGTGTGTTAGTGCGTAGGTAAAGGGTGTATTTAAATTAAAATGTTTGTCTGAGGTTGTAACACAACACAAACCTTGTTTTAATTATTTGTACGCTTTCGGGTAAAATGTAGGAAACTGACCATAAAATAACACCTTATTGTAATGACACCTACATTTACGAATAAATTTGATTTGATTTGATTTAGTCAAATAGCAACCAAAAACCACGAAGGTTTAAACGAGTGCTATTATGAATCTATCTCAATATCGCAACAAATTGAGGTTTTATTTTAATATTGCTTATGTTTACGTTTGATATTTTTAGGTGTAATATTATTTTTATTTCTGTGGGTAGACTATTAATCAGAATCAGAATCAGAATCAGAATCAGAATCAGAATCATAATTAATAAGTCTCGGTACTTACAATATACCCGGTAGTTCGCTCGCCATACGTAAATTGTTGGAATTATTTCGTCTGGCGGAGGAATAGTCATTTCCCGCGAACCCCGGTGCTGACGGAACACCTGGGTGTTGGACGTGTATTGCAGATATTCTGTTCCCGTCTGTCCCCAAGCAAAATAATTATGGAATATTGTTAAACCAATTAGGTAAACGTTTCATACGGAATGGAATACGTTGGTCTTAAGGAAAATTAGCAAAAAGGAAATACTTTTTGTTTTAATTATTATTCTCGCTAAGAAACTGTTCTCATTAGTCCGTCTGTACGTACGTAATCTATTTAAAAAGGTACTGCTTTTCTTATTAAAAAACTACAGTCAACGCGCGTTGGTTAAATTAATTTAATACATAGTCGCATACAAAATATTATATTAAATTTGTATTCACACATTCATATCTCGCAGATTTGTGACGTCGTTTCCACTTCTCAAGACAAAAGGACGATACACAGACTTAACATGACTGTATAGAATATGTATAATGTTCACTAGCGGAACACAAACGTTCAGAAACTTTCTTTGTGATTTAAGTTTGCAATGGGCTTTATTAAAGTTATGTCAGTTTGACGTGATCAGTAAGTAGTTAAATTTGAACTGAGATTTGTTCACACACAACTAGTAATTCGCTCGCGACTAAGTCCGCGTCTATTTTGAATTTTAGCATCTGCTCTTGAATCCTACTATCACACAACAACCATGACACCCAGAAATAATGTGGCTTTCATTTAATAGAAGAATTTTGAAAATCCGTTGAGCTGATCCAAAGATTATCCCCTACAATTTCACAAACTAACAAACTTTACCTCTTTCAATATTAAGTATAGATCACTTATTTTTATCTACATAATCTAGGTGCCTAATGCAGTTGCACATAAAAAAGCTTATTGCAAGTAAAGCTTACAATTTAAAAGCTATTAAAACACATTTATGGAACAAATCGAAAGATGGCGTTGAAATTTTCTTACGCATCAAAGTTGGCTGATCTTAAGCCTAAAAAGACCATCGACATTACTGTGTTGTATGGCAATCCGTAGTCAATTCCGACAGTCCTTGAAACACGAACAGACTCAATCAAACGTTTCTAAAATCTCCCTGAAATAATATGAGCACCCGGCCCGTGATTTTAAACTGTTAACGGCTCAAACACATCCCGACTTGGTAATTATAAATAAATAAGTACCTACGAAAATATGCCTATCGTCGTCATTTTCCGAATGTACATAAAACATTCTATACACCCGTACCCATTGCAACAATAGAAAATGATTTATATTAAAGCAATATTACAATGTCACTCGCACTCAACATATTGCACGTTTACGGCCGAATCCAAGATTTAATGCAACAAAGAAAAAAATAACTGCATACGGATTCCAAATGAATTTGTGGGAATTAAAGGCAATTTAAGTACTTAAAACTCCTTTGTAAACCAGTCATAATGTCAAAATAACAGCTTTATATTAAATGCTAAACCATTTATTTTTGTCTATTTGTTGTGATCTCCAGAACAGCGGGACTTATTTTAACAAGATGTCAACTTTTCAATAGCTGATGTTATAAATTTATTTCACGATTACTGAAATGATTTTAGGAAAAGAAATAAAGCAACGAGCATAAAATGAAACCTTTGAAATTTACAGCTAGTCGATAATATAATCGCTGAAACTCCAAAGAAAATAAAATAGCGAATTTTGTACCAACTTGGTTATTTATTATACTGCTTTTGGAATAAATTATACTACAAATGAACGTCCAAACTGATAAAGCCACTACTTTTTAAAATATCGAAGTAAATTACTCAGACCTGCCTGCGACCCATTTTAAGCCAATTACAATTTTTCAAATAAATGTCCAGATCTGAGCTACGCAGTAAGTTAAGAAATCTTAAAGCTCTTGCTCACGAGCGGCATGTTGCTAACGGCAGAGATAACTTCCAACTGACATTCCAACTTCAAAAATGAGCGTCAGCCGTCGTCAGCTCTCTCAGTATAGGAGTCAGTTTGGCTATCGCTGAGTCGTGTCAACGGCAGCAGTTGCCTCTGCCGTTAGCAACAAGCCGCTCGTGTGCAAGAGCTCTTAGTTAACTAAAAATTTAGGAGAAATTTTCGTCAATATTTGGCAGGTACAATCTTAGTTACCTAGTTCGCACTCCACAGTTTTCACCAAACCGCACTCATTAATCATCTTCAGGACACTGACAAGCGAGGTGGAAGCCTGAGGTTACCAGATTACGGAGACATGAATTTGAAGGAAAATAAAGGTGAGATTATATGCAACGTCTGTGATTTTGTTTGTGGTTGGTTCAAAAATGGAGGGATGTGAGTGTAAACATCAATCATTAATAAACATAATATCACGCCTTGCAATCGCTGACGGGTTAAACATAGATACAACGATAGGGAATTATTCTTGTATGTACAGACGCCAGCACCTCATGTTATGTCTTTATGTTAAACAGAATAAGGTTCATATTCAATTGGGAGATTTGGGGTGGCTTGATGTGCTGGCGTCTGTACATACATAATAAAACAGAAAGGAAAGTGAAATAATTATAAGGCAACAAAAAATGTCAACGGGAAGCGTGCCCAAAAGACTGGCCACATTGCCACGTTGAATGGCCATGCTGATTCTCTGACCTAAATAAAGGCCAGCCTTCTGGCCAATCCTTTAGAGAATCAGCATTGCCATTCAACGTGGCAATGCGGCCAGTCTTTTGTCTTTTCAGTAATATTCCACAACTTTCACACAATTCCATCTAGTCCCAAACTAAGCAGAGCTTGTGCTTTGAGTACGAAAATATGACAACGGATAAACATACTTATATATTTCTAAATAAACACATATTACTTATAGATAAATAACACCCAAATACAGGACGAATGATCGTGCTTATCACACAAACATTAGTTCTGGGTGGGAATCGAACCCACGACCTCCGGCATAGCAGTCAGGATCACTAACCACTAGACCAACAGGCCAGTCAAAGGCAAGGCATGATTACGATATCCTGAGGTTAAACTAGTACTCAGGCTAATTGGTTTCTGGCTACAATAACTATCAAAGATCTGCAAATGATAGATGGAACCAACTTCTAACATGCTTTCTGAGGAACGCAGGGGTATTGGTATATTAACCCATCGACGTACCGACCTCGACAAGCGTGACTTAACCTTCCATTGACCCTTTTCACTGTTCCTACTTAGCCCCTCAGATAAGTAAACAAGAAAAGTAATAAAACGAACCCTTCCTATTTGTGCCGTCATATTATGGAACACTGAATGATTGAAAACAGATTTCAATCTGAATTAAATGAATGAGATATAAAAAGCCATTTCTTAGCCATTTGATAAATTGATGCGAGAGTTTATTTCACAATAGTTACCCTTTTAATATTCAAATCGATTCGTTGCAAAGTTTAGGAACTCTTCCCAATAATTATAATTAATTACCCTTCAAGATACCCAATATCGGTTTTGAGTTATGAGTGCTAAGTTTCCGTTGAGAAAATTAGGTAGATGCTGGTATTTCGTCGGTAATTCGCTATCTCTCGGTCGATAACCCGATACCTACAGCTGCTGGGTATCTAAGTTGATAAAGGTGGAAGTGCTTATTGGAGATAGTTGATGTAAATATTGAGGCACACAGTGTAGTAGTAGATTTGAAAATTAGAATATTTAATACTCATTCATTTACTCTATTAATATTATAAACGCGAAAGTTTGTGAGGATGGATGGATGGATGGATGGATGTTTGTTACTCTTTCACGTAATTACTACTGAAAGGATTTTAATAAAATTTGGTGTGGAGTTAGCTGACACCCTGGATTAACACACTGGCTTTTTATACCTGTGTACCTACAGTGTTGTACCTACCCTGCCAGCGACATTCCCGTTAAATTCGGCGCACAATACTCATATCGCCAAGTGCGAGTAGGCTCAAGTACCTCTCTCACACTGGGATCGGATGAGGACCACCATTGTGTGATGGAGGACAATACTGTTGAAGTTGTGACATTTAGATTTACCAGCTCCGGCTTTGAGATATCACAGTTGGACTGCATTTAGAATGAAAATGAATGGAGAACTACCAAAACAGCGTGGTTTGCATAACAAAGCGCAATAGATAAGATGTTTTTCGAACTACCCTCATCTGACAAATTTCTTTGTAATTTTTAAACTCTTTTACAAAAGTGTAAGGTTTATGTTTAATTGGGAAAATTTAACTGTTTAGGACAGCTTGGTGTGCTGTATGCAAAGACATTCAATACCTTAGACCGGGCATCACGAACAAAATTTTCGTCCGAAAAAGTGTGTCCTGCTGGTACAAATCTATGAGTTTTTTTATTACGCTCCGCTGCCGCTCCAATATTCATATAATATTCTAGATGGCGTTACTGAGACATGCGATCAAAGTTTTTCTATGACATTTCCGTGACATGCCTGCTCCATAGTATTTTAAATCAAAGAAAAACGATTTTGGCTGTATGTTTCTTGCAAATTAGGATGATATTTCAGTATGTAGGTATGTTTCTTGCAAATTAGGATGATATTTCATTTATATAAAATATGAATCCGAAAATATTATTTATAAATGAAAAGATAAGAAATCTTTACAGCATGAAGGATTGATGTTACTTAAAACCTCCAGTAAATACTTTCGGAATGCCAAACTGTAATTGGGGTCGTCTAAACCATTAATCTTTTATGTCGCCTTAATACCTAATCTTGAGACATGTTCTCTGTGACGTAAGTTATACAAAAACTGCTTGAAAATATTTCATTCTCGGGATAATAATTATATCTAGGCGTTGGAGTGGAAGAAAAAGAAAAAGGTGGACTTTCTTTTAAGTAAGATTGAGGAGAAATGGGTAAGGTATGTTTCCTTTGACTGATCACTGTCGCAGAGACCAGTAACTGGCTAATAGCGTATTGCATAGTATAGGGTTCAGTAGTCGAGATGAAGATATTAACATCCACAACGTTCATTTGAGCGATCTCAAAATAAAGTTTGCTTTTCATAAAACGTCTCAAATAAAATTTATTCCGGAAAATACGCGCTCATACAGTCATACAGTTTCATGACGTCTCACCATTTTTTTCAACTTCTTGACTGCGAGGTTAAAATATACAAACAACACACAAAGTGCGTAAACAAATATTAAAACTCACAGGCACAAACAACTATTGATTATGATGATCAAAAAGTCTCTCTTCATGCAAAAGTGTACTTTTATATATTTGTCAAAGGTCCAAAGGTGAGAATACCAATAGTATTAAGTGGACGCTAAAAACCCACTATTTCCTAGACATTATACTATTTAAATCTCAAAGCATTTAACCGTAAATTTATTAACATTTACGTCTAAACTAAATAATAGCCCAGCGCTTGCTAGAGGTGCCCAGATATTTTTGTAGTTCCACAACTGGCATAAATTTCCAAAATGGACGCACAACACTACCTAAGTTTTGTACGTTTATCTCTTGAATTTTCACAAACACACTGCACCGAAATAAATGGGGTTCGTGTGATATTTTAACACTTATGTTGTGTACTGTTTTACGCTCGATTTGAAAACGTTTTGAATTTAAAACGCTCGATTTGAAAACGTTTTGAATTTAAACGATGAGTACGATTTTAATAAATATCAAATCTTCTTAAGCTAGTGCAACAATGTTCGTATACTTTTCCACAAGTTAAAGTTACTGTCAACTTATCTTTAAGTGTATCCTTTTTAAGTAATACATAAGTAATAATAGTAACACGAAGTTATTCGTACATCAGAGCACCTTTTGATAATATAACAGTATTCATTTTATTCACAGAGGTCCTTGATCTACACTCAAACTATTTGAATGGAAACTTAGCTTTGGATTTTTTGTAAAAAGAGGACCGCTCGTCTCGGTTTTTTATTCACAAAGAAAGAGTTAAGTGCACTACAATCTACATAGTTTTCATAAGAATGTTTATGTTTATTAAGTTGATACTTAAGATTATTTTATACAAACCTGGGAACTTAGTAATAGGTAGGTACTTGTCATACGTAAGACCAAGTATGACGAAAAGTATTTAATGTGATTTTGTAAAGTGTCGCCTTGATTAGCTCTGCAAATAATTACGATGAGTGCCCGAAAATAAAAACGGTCAATGTCTAGTCGCAAACGTCGAAAATGTTAATGTCGAATTTAGACATAGGTATTGTTGACAGATTAAAGGCCTATTCGGACCTAAGCGGTATTCGCCACCGTCTGCGGCAGAGAAAACTCAGTGGGTATGCGCTAATATTACTGTTCAGACCAAAACGGATTTCACTATCCTTGTGAGTAGAATAACGCGCGGTAGTCGAGTTTCGCTCAGAGAGGTAAGAAATTTTCGCCAGCTAGTCATTTCTGAGTCGCCAAAGAATATACACGTCAGTCACGTTGCACAGCGGCAGCAAATATCGCTCAGATCGCTCTAGCCGCGGTACTTGATACTAAATACCTGAGCGAAATCGGCGCGGTATGTACCTCTACCCACAGCGGCAGCGAATATCGCTCAGGTCGCTCTAGCCGCGATACTTGATACTAAATACCTGAGTGAAACCCGCGCTGTATGAACCTCTACCCACAGCGGCAGCGAATATCGCTTAGGTCGCTCTAGCCGCGGTACCTACTTGATACTAAATACCCGAGCGAAACTCGCGCGGTATGTACCTCTACACACAGCGGCAGCGAATATCGCTCAGGTTTGAATAGGCCTTAAGATTGAGTTTAGATTATGAACTAGTGTACGTTCTTAAAAATATGAGACTTTGCCCCTCTGGAAATTATTTAAATACCAAAAAAGTCTCCAAACAGTGGCATACTTTTAGAGGCCCATAAGAAAACTAAAGTCTTTTTCTATTTACTGGTTTCTGTAACCCCCATGGGAAAAAAAATCCGACACAAATCCGTAAGTAATACCCAATTTTTGTAATGTTGCGAACAGAAACCAACTTTAATTTCATTCACGGTGTTCAGGTGTATATCGAAGGATAACAGGGATACACGAATTCGGGAGTCCATGCAAGTATGCCAAGTCATGAATGGGAGCTTTACCCATAAATCGAATTCGCCGACGCGAATAATTGCTGGAACATTCAACCCTTATACGTAAACACGATGTACGGTGCTGAGAATGCAGTTAAAATTGTTTTGATTTAATATTTATTGGGTTGGTCTACTTCAATTGTAAGTAGGTATCGGTTGTTTTGGGGTTGGTTGTTGGTATCGTGTTAAGCAGTATCTGGATTGAGGAGGTCAGAGGCAGTCACTCACACTGGTATTCAGCTCATCCGGTTCATCTGGAAGCCCGACATGGCTGAGAAAAGGCTAGGCAGATATAAGATATAGAATATAACATAAAAGACGTAAGTATTGATGAACATGGAATGTGTGATACGAATGTCTTATCAATAACAACTACAAAAATTTGAATTTACCTACATAAAAAATAATACACCACCAGGTACACCTCTGCCTAGCCCTTCGGGGATTACAGGCGTGACGATATGTATGTATGTGTAAAAAAATAATGATGAAATGTATTTAAATTATTATTAATTATTATGATTATTTTAATATTTTAATAATTTATTTTATTATTTATTTATTTATTTATTTATTTATTTATTTATTTAAGGACAACCAACAAAGCATACACCATAATACATGACAAGTTTACATTATATTTTTAAATTTACTAGTGTTGCCTTAATTAAAGGCTGCCACGACATGCGTTAAATACAAAATTAGAAAAACAGTATTATTTTTACTTTAAGATAATGATAATTATGTCAAAGTTACATTATATTATTATTATTACATTATTATTTAAGACAATATGATGAGTCTACTTAGATTGCAAGAGCCGTAAGCGTCTATCGAATGTTAAGGTACACTTGTCGAGGTGGGGCCGTAGATGGGTGACCATTAATTATAATTCAAGTACTATTCTATGCTTCAGAAAGCTCGTTTTAAGATCTTTGACAGTTCTTGGTCGTGGAGGTTAGATAAGTAGTCGCTCAATGAAAAACTTATAATTTAATTTATTTTAATATTATATTATTCTAATAAAATTCAATTGATTTTTTGTTTAAATTGATTATCTACGATGTGTAATAGTAACCAAATTTTTGCATGCTTATACATATACAGGGTTATTTTTCAATGACCTGCCAAATTTTCACTGGGTGTTCTACCCATGAATATGAACAACTTTCACTATGAGACGGACTCTGAAATCACGAAAAAAACTCAGCTGTTTCATAAATTTTAGTCGAGTAGGTACTGAACTTTTGTATGAAACAGCTGATTTTATTTTCGTGATTTCAGAGTTGGTCCCATAGGGAAAGTTGCCATGAGTAGAACACCCTGTGAAAATTTGGCCGGTCATTGAAAAATAACCCTGTATAGGCTGAGTATGGTGAAACCACAAACAATGTAACATCTTTTGTAAAACCCTTAATATGCGAATAAAATAATTTGATGTGAAAATATAGTTGTACTCGGCTAGACTGAAAGGCTTTTTTTTAGTGAAGAAAATGTCTAACACATACCACTCTGTCCGGGGAGACGACGTGGTTATTTGGGGCCACTAACCACATAGTCTGTGCGCTTGACGCATGACATTCGCGGCCCATCCAGGGGTGCCCAATTCTGGGCTTCTACTTCTTTGCCCGTCTCCGGGCTCTCTTCTCCTTTAGCGATGTCCGGATGCACTGGGACATCACCACAACTCTAGGGACCGTGTAGCGTCTATCCGTCCATTGGCCCCTTTCGCTGCCGATCATACTGGCTAGACTGGATACTAACCCCAACATAGTTGGGAAAAGGCTAAGCAAATAATGGGTTACCCTGCCTTATTAATTTCGGACAATTTGTTTTAAAACACTGTAAGAGTGATTAGACAACTTCACAAAGGAGGGAGTTTTTCAACGCAACGGAAGCAAGGTGCTTCGAAAGAACTTTAAAGCGGAATCGATACCACTCTAATATCAATTAGCAATTCAGATTTAATTCCAGAAAAAAGCGTATCGATGGCTCTAAGGGGTAGACTTGTGCTGAATACAAGCTGACAAGGAATGAGTCTGGAGTTTTATAAAGATCGGGGCGGATGTCTTGTTTCTTATAGACGATATTTAACACACAAATATAAAACTTCCATATTTTTTGGTCTAGGTGGTCGCAGTCGCAACTGCTGAGCATGAGGACCTGGGTTCAATCCTCGGGTCGGGCAAAGTAGGATTGAGTTTTTCCTTCTGGAATTTCTCAGTAGCAGCCCGGAGTCTGGATTTGTAGATGGTAATAGGCTGAGAGTCAGTACAGGAAACGCAGATGAATGGTTTTACTGGCCTGTTGGTCTAGTAGTTAGTGACCCTGACTGCTATGCCGGAGGTCGTGGGTTCGATTCCCACCCAGGACAAATGTTTGTGTGATGAGCACGATCATTTGTTCTGTGTCTGGGTGTAATTTATCTATAATATGTATGTATTTAGAAATATATAAGTATGTTTATCAGCTGTTTAGTACCCATAACTCTCAAGCTCTCAAGCTTAACTTGGGACTAAATGGCGTTGTGTCAAAAAGTTGTGGAATATTTATTATTTATTTATTTATATTGCAGTGCCATATAAGAATGGCTAAGACAAAATGTATATTACCCATAATACAAGCTCTGCTTAGATTGGGACTAGATGGCGTTGTTTGAAAGTTGTGTAATATTTATTATTATTATATTAAACACTTTGTCTTTGTAAAAACACAGCGTTATAAAATAGGTACAGACGCCAGCACATCAACCTACCCTAACTACATAACCCTACCTAAATTTCTTTGATAGGTTTTCAACTTTATCCTATTTACAATAAGGTTCATGTTCATTTGGGAAAATTTTGCAGTTTGGGGTAGATTGATGTGCTGGCGTCTGTACCTACAGTTAAAAACTTTTTTTAACCAACCAGATCATGCCAGGAACCAATAATAATGATAATTATCATTTTCTTGAAAGCACCTAGTCAGATTCCTACTTAACCAACATATTATGAGGAGTATGTAGCATATCGATGAGAGAGTTTGATAATCGTATCATCGAGCATAATAAATCATAATATATTTGTATAACTATCGAGTTATACAAATATATTATGTGTAAATATGTAAGACACGAGAAGTTTTATAAAACGTAGTTTTAGTAGATAAATAATACCAAACCCTGCAAAACGGTAGTTGTAATTCTGAATAACTTTTACTTTGAGGAAAACCCTGATATTGCGTAATAAAATCAACTGTTCAATACATTTATGATAAATCAACAGAATGAATGGCATACAACTCTTTTTTTTCTCGATTGCCGGGTTGATGTTTATAAAAAACCCCTTTTTGGGATTCGTATTTACTATGAAATATGCAAAATAAAAACAAGTCACGAGACTGCAACCTGACGATATTGTTAACTTAAATATAAATTTAAAATACATTTAAGTATTGTTTATTAGCGGTTTAACGGGTTTGAAATAAATTTGACACACGAATAGACCTGGTTTAGGACAAAGACTGCTTTTTATCGTGGGATACAAGAACGACACGCGAACGAAGCCAGCAAAACATAGTATTAAATAAATATCTAGAGATACTTCTACACGACTAGGTACTATTTTGTTACTTCTTACAAACTTCGCCCACAAAACATCTGCACCGTTTTCATCCTCCTTGAAACATGAAATCTCAAAAACTGCTTCTACTGTAAGAGTCGCAATATGAATTCCAACAGCATCTTCGGCCATATTTGTTTGACGCTGCATCCCATTGCCATAGCCCACTCTTGGCGAGCAGCCAGTCGCTTACTCCGTGACCAAAGGCACATTACAGCACACCATTCGCTCCATACAAATCTGGAATTTAATTTTAGTGATAAATGGATTAAAAACCTGTCTCCCGGTGTGAAATAGTGAACGACGTGATTCGTAGTTAAAGAGATTTTAAGATGGTGCTCGCGTAATGTGATTTAATGTAATAAGTGTTTCGGATTTTATGGATTCTGCCATTTGAATGCATAATATTCAGTGGTATTCTTTATAAAATCTCTCTTTTCAAAACTTGGATAAAAAAATTAGCGTTTAAGTGAGAAAAGTAAGTGAAGTGAGTTGGGTGACACTGCTTGCTTACTTTATTGTTCAACTCACCCAAATTCACGGGGCCCTAGAAAATTTGGAGATCAACTGGCTGGTCTAGATTTGATAGGAGTCTTTCAAGTAATAAGTTTTACTTTTTTTTTAATGATTCTTATTATTTTTGTATTGCACAACAAATTTAAACTAATTCCTAAGATAATTTAAATCTCTTATTTCAATGGAACTTATAAGAAAAGGGGGTTAATCACACGAGTCCAGTTTCAAGGTAACCCAGTTCTTGCCGAGGTTAATCCGTGTATGGATGATTGTTCGTTACATTTAAAACCCCTTAACAGTGACTAGCGGTTAGTGACTTACCGGGTGTCACAGTTTTAATACCATCCATGGAATCTTGATTAGGCTTCATATGCCTTCGAGACATATCTCTCAGGCATGCTGGTTTCCTCCCGATGTTTTCCTTGAACATTTTTTAAGAAACCCGAACCATACAATACTCCGAACAGTCTGAGATGCGTTAAACTCGAGGCCTATACTTGGCAGTCCGCCGGTTACACCTCTTGACTATCACTGTTTAATATTTCCCATACCTTAGTACAACCGGTCTTTGACTGCAGCCAGACGTCGATCGTTAAAATTGTAAAGGTTTCTACTTTGGAGGTATGAGGAACTAGTTGTAATGTTCCTCATCCCCCAGTGAATTTGGAGGATCCTCTGACCAGATGGGTGTTACGTCTGGTGGGCTAACTACCTACTGGCGGTTGTTGTCGGGAACTTGTATACGTTCAAACTGCGCGGATAACTTTGATACCGCGATGTAGGATGTCAGTGGTTAGTTCGTATGTGGCGAGATAGATATCGCTACACTATGATACACATAGTGTCTAGACTGCTTGATTAAGCATGCGCATAGAACAGTCGAAAACTTTTAACTCATTACCGAATCGATTTTGTTGCATGAATACTTAGGCTGGCCGGTATATGCACGGCTTGTTGATTTGATTGCGTAGTTATATACACATTATATAAACTTTCCTAATAACTGAACCTGAATTACTAGAAGGCGCCAATAGTAGTAGTGGTAAAGTGTACAAAAGACTGGAGGCAATGCTACGTTGAATAGAAATACTTAGACTCTAGTAAAATTAGAAATTTACCCTTGGGTCATGGGAAAGTCATCTAAATGTTTCCAATCAGTTTTCCTTATTCGGGCACACATTTCATTTAGACAGAGTATTTTTTCATAATGCATACGATTTTAATGTTCTTCTATTTTGTATTTGGAAACAAACAATTATATTTCACATGTGATCATACTACTTATTAGGAATCGGGGTTAGATTTAAAGGCTTCAAGAAATATTCAAAACAAACATAACGGTAGTTTATAGATAGTTGTACAACGTATAAATGTAACGGTAGTATTTTCCAGAACTAATAATTATGGATCCATTATTGTCAGTCATAATCTCATTATACTTTAATTATTATTAGTAATGACAAATTGAGCCCTAAAATTAATTTGGCTGAAGAAATCACCTAAAATTTGCATTCATGAGTGATTGAATATAACAAGTACCTAATAGAGCTTAATTTAATAGATAAAAATACATAACTCACGCCTGTTTCCCATGGAGGTAGGCAGAAACTACAGAGCGCCATATTCTACGACTCTCACATACATCTTTTGCTTCGTTTGCATAATTTAATTATTAAAATTATTCAGCTTTGTACTTTTTGCTGATTGTAACAAACCATTGAACGGAATGCTTCTATTTACACTAACTTTATCTGGTGTTAGTGAAGAGTGTAATAATATTTACGGTTAGCTTTCAACGGTCGGTACTAAGCCAAGCATTGGAAAAATAACAGTGAGGTTTTGTTTTGTAAAAGTTGGTGAAGCTCAGTCTCTGGATGGGTCCCATCTTTTACATAACAAGATCACGTCCGTGCCTTGGATAGTACATTAAATCGTTGGTACTGGCTAAAATTTGTAGATCCTTGACAGCCGTTAAGGATAGACAGAAAGTTTGAATTCAAACCAGTCTGACCAAGGGATCCTGCTACGCATAAACTGGGGAGGCCAAATAGGCAGTTGCTCTGTTTAATTTGATTATCCTGGAAGCCTACCTTAACATACACATCTGGGATAAGACTAGTCAGATGATAAGAATGATTTTATTTAATAAAAACATATACAAGTCAATAAATGTTTCTAATCTATCAAGCGTTACACAATCAGAGGCCCACATATCGGCTTTCGTGTAGGACGATAGTTCTTTGTCGAATTTTGATATTAGTTCGTAGAAAATGTTTGACGTGGGCGTATATTACTCAATACTTATCCTTTTACACGTTTTCCTCTTACTAACTCCGACACTTTAGTAGGAATACCGCTGAATATCGTAGTAAGCCGTGGGATGTTTTTTAATAATCACTGACACTTACATTATTTTGGAGGATCTTGAGGAGTTTGTGTCCATATCACTTTGAGCTAAGCAACGTTATAATACGTAAAATTTGATAAACGCTATTTGATGTCAGTAAAAAATATGTCTTTCTTCAAATAACGTGTATAAACGGCTGAGGCTTATACAAATTCCGTCAAGCTACGTCAACGCGCCGTATCTTTTTAAATTTTGGGACTTCTAGCGCCACTCTAGGTTAGTTTTATTGTGTACTTTATAAGGCTACTCGCACACATACATTCTAATTACGCATACATTCTCACACATGGATAAACGTCGACGTGTAGTGACGATTGAGTCACATTTCATATTATCTTTGGTTGTATGAAAAACCAAAACTGTCACTAATCGTCATTTATTTTGTATGAGTAAAGGCCTATTCAGCGGTAACCTAAGCAGTATTCGCTTCCGTCTGCGGCAAACAAAACCCAGTGGGAATGCGGTAATATTACTGTACAGACCTGAGCGGTATTCGCTACCGTCTGCGGCAGACGGTAGCGAAATTGATACTAAATACCTTAGCGAAACCCGCGCGGTATGTACCTCTACCCACAGCGGCAGCGAATATCGCTCAGGTCGCTCTAGCCGCGGTACTTGAAAAGTTCCTGAGCTACACCCGCGGGGTATGTACCTCTACCCACAGCGCCAGCGAATATCGCTCAGGTTTGAATAGGCCTTAAATAGTGCGCCGCGAAACAAACATTTAAATACCCAGATGCTCAGCTGAAAGTGATATATTATAACAGCCTCACTGGTCGTTCGAAGATTAAGCTACGCTTGAAGAGGTGAACATTCTTTACAAATCAAGACATCTCCGTGCTTCGGAAAGCACGTAAAGCTGTTGATCCCTTCTGTCATTATTTTGCAAATCTATCGCCGTCTTTACAGACAGTCAGAAGCCCAAAAATCTGACAACCAGTTTAACTAAGAGATATCGTGTTACCAGCAGTGCGATTCTGGTCAAATCACCACGTGAAAATACAGGCGTAGTGAGCGCAAATTGAGCTGTCATTCCATACTAATGAATTTAAGTGACACTCGCTAAGGGCGCCCCCTGTGGGGCTCGGACCTCGGCTTAGGGTGTCACTGATCGAATAAAAAGGGGAAGGCTGGATCTGAGTTAGAAAATTTTCGGGACTGTTTAAAGCTAGCGGCACAGCATCGCGGGCTGGCTCATGCAAGGGTCGGGGAGGGAGATTAACTATACTTCGCGACGGGCCACGACGGCGGGGCCGGAAGGCGTTCGGTTTGTAACTGTAATGTTTCTTGACTGTGCTAGTTTCCCTACGACTTTCCTGGAACAGGGTGATGGGGTCGTCGGGGGTGGTAAGGGCATGCCTGGGACGGCGAAGCTTATTAATTCGTGAAGGGGTGTAACTGACTGCAGCAGTTATAAGTGGGTTTGGGTGTTTGAAGCAAATTCAAAATAGCGCTTAGAAAGGCGCTCCATGAACTGTTGAGTAGTCGGAATTCTAAGGTCAACGTGTAGTTGCTCGTTGCGAACGAACCAGGGGGCACCCGTTATTCTACGGAGGTAACGGTTCTGCAGGGTCTGCATTTTACGAAGGTGACTAGGCTTGGCGTGTGTGTGTTTTCACGGCGTGACTTCTACTAGAATCAACCGGCAGGACCGGGATTGTGGAGGTCAGACAGGCAGTCAATCAATCAATCAATTTCCGTTCAATTTTTCAGTTCCATTTTTCAGTTCCTGTGCTTGTCCCTAATAAATGTTTTTCTTTCTTTCTTTCTTTCTTTCAATTTTATTTGCATAAAACATGGTGTACAAAGTTGGTTTTGTTAGGAATTATTCGAGCCTACATGTTTTGCTTATACCAAAGCACGCAAAATACATTATATAAATATAATTTGCATTACAAAATATTATTATGTCAAAGAATTATCAAAAATTCTTTAAATATTACATGCAAAAAATAAAATAAAAAAATATCTATCTATTTACATGTTAAAAAATTAATATGACATGTCAAAAAATCGAGTCGATCCATTTGAAACACTGGTATATTCAGCTGCATACTGTTAATCGATAGCCGACCCCAACATAGTCGAGAAAAAAGCTATTTTCATGATTCTTTTATAATACATATTAAGTAGTTTTTCTATATTATTGAAGAAAATGACTATTCGAAAAGTATCAATTCAAAATCGCTTGACTTTTAGCGATGTCTTACCTTATTGCGTGTGTCCCAGAATTCCTTTGAAACATTTTTAGTTCCTGATTCCTCAATTATTTACTAAAATTATCAAAGTTCTACGAGAGCAACAGGATACCCTTTATGTTAACATTATTAAAACCCATAATAAGAGAGTTCTTTAGAAATATTGTTCTATTCTTATTCTATGAAAAGGGCAATTATTTTCATTTACTTTTGCTAAATCAAATTGTCAAAATTAATAAGTGTCTTCCTGTTTGCTAAAAAAAGCCAGTTAATTTGATCACCCAAAAAAAACCACGCAATTAAAAGGCCGGTTTTGTTTATATATTGATCGCTTATTTATTGATCCATATTAAATATAATAAAATGTTTTTTTAACATTAAATATCTCTTAGAGTATTTGAGACTCTTTGCTTAAGCTTCAGAAAACAAAATAACAATAACAGTCTATTATTGTCCTAGTGGCGAAGAAAGGTCTGTTCTCAGACAAAGAAAGCACGAGCGCTCAATTTAATCACCACACTTAATCAGAGCTGCCGTTTTCAACATTCAGGTCTCCTAACAGTGATTACATCCACTGATATCAAAGATCCCCAAGTCAAACTGCGAAAGCACATTAAGAACAGAAGCCAGCAGATCAAGCTACCCCAATGCGTATTTTTTAACCGACTTCAAAAAAGGAGGAGGTTCCATGTTCGTGTATGTTTTTTTTTATGTATGTTACCTGATTTCTCTCCCATTTGTGGACCGATTCTCAAAATTCTTTTTTAAATTTATAGAGTATACTCCTGAGATGGTCCCGTTTTAATTTGGTGAAGATCTGGTGCTAATCTTCGGCGATATACAATGGAACTCTTCAAAAATAGACAGCAAATCTGTCATGATTGCTGGAATCGCTTGGATGTTTATACAACATCATGACGTATCATCACGCATGTATGCTCTGAGGGGTACGCAGATGTGTACAATATACCTAGATTTCGACAGTTAGGTATGTTAAGTTTCATTTATTAGGGATAAGTGGATAACCCTTTTACCATGTATTGTTAACAATTAAGTAACAATATAAAATAAATTCATTGCAAATTTTTGTATGGGAACCACTAAAATTTGAAAAATATAAAACTTTTTTTACAGCTTTGTAACTTTATAACAACTTGAATAAGGTTCATGTTCAATTCAATAGTAAAATGTACACTTTTTTTTTTTTCTTTTTCTTTCGTATCTGCAATCAGTCTTGTGTACTTTAAGCAGATGTGATAAGTGACATTTGGCAGTTGGAGTGTGCTCTCCAGCGATAGCAACTACTCATAGGTGTAGCATGTATTTATGCCACTCAAGAGGGTATAGACAGGATGTCTTTTCTTTTGAGACGTTTTTGGTACGTGCGTGTTGTCAATCCAGCGGCCAGTTCATTTGGATGCCTCTCCAGTCTTTCTAAATGTGTGTTGGTTATGGCCAAGATTTCCTCTTTCACCGAGTTCATCTGAAGATGGTTGTGTATTTCAGTATTTGTAATGAACCAAGGCCCATTGTATATAGTTCTCAGAATCACATTTTGCATTCGCTGTATGATGGAAATATTAGAGTTGCTACAGCTCCCCCATAGCTAGATGCCGTACATCCAGACAGGCTTTAGAATGGTTTTATATATGAGGAGTTTGTTGTCAATTGATAATTTACTGTTCCGCCCTAATAGCCAGTGTAGGTTTTTGTAGCGCAAGTTGAGCTCATCTCTCTTGGTCTTTATGTGCTGTCTCCACGTTAGGCGGCGATCGAGGTGTAGTCCTAAGTATCTCACACATTCTTTATGTGGTAGTAAGTTGCTATTTAGCTTTACTGGCGGACAATCGCCTCTGCGCAGCTTAAAAGTGACCTGTACCGACTTAGATGGGCTGACTGCTATTCGCCACTTTTGGAGCCAGTTAGATATTTTGTCTAGACCTTTTTGCAGCGTTTGTGAAGCGATTGTGGGGTCGTGGTTGCTAGCCAGAATTGCCGTATCATCAGCAAATGTAGCTGTAGTCACGTCATCCTCTGCTGGCAAGTCTGATGTATACAACGTGTAGAGAATTGGCCCTAGCACTGATCCTTGGGGGACGCCAGCCTTTATTTCCAATAGCTCTGTCGTTGCCTCAGCTTCTTTGACTTGAAACAGTCGATCTGTTAGGTAGCTCTTCATTAGCTCATAGAAGTTGTGGGGAAGACAAGCCTTTATTTTATAAAGTAAGCCTTTGTGCCAAACGCGATCAAAAGCCTGTTGAATATCCAGGAAAACTGA
Source organism: Euplexia lucipara (assembly GCA_921972225.1). NCBI lineage: Eukaryota > Metazoa > Arthropoda > Insecta > Lepidoptera > Noctuidae > Euplexia > Euplexia lucipara. Next base: position 12,829,692 of record OV179154.1, read on the forward strand.
GCAGATTTTTTTTTCCTCCAAAGATTTCCTAATCCTATCGCACACTCTGTGAACCTGTTCGACGGTGGAGTGATCAGGTCTGAATCCAAATTGGTGACTAGGTATGGTGCAATTTTCTTTTAAAATTGGTTGTATTCTACAGAGCAGGAGTTTCTCAAAGATTTTTGACAGTACTGGTAGTAAGCTGATAGGCCTGTAGGATGTCACCACATTGGGTGGTTTGCCTGGTTTATGCACCATGAGTATCTGTGAAACCTTCCATTCCTGTGGAAAGTACTGCACTCTTAGAACCCCATTGTAAAGTGTTGTTAGAAACACAATTGCTTTTTTTGGTAATTGCAGTAAGACTTCTTTCGTGATTAGGTCAAAGCCTGGTGCTTTTCTACTACCGAGGTTTTTTATTGTAGCCCAGACTTCTCTGGCAGTGACAGGCCGCGGCGGAGGTGACATTTGAAAATCTTGACTTAGAAATGAGTCTATTTCTTCTTCAGATGCGGTTTTTGTTGCCTCGTTAGGACGGAAAACATTTGCCAAATAATCAGCAAATGTATCAGCCTTTTCTTGAGGTGTTCTTGCCCAACCTTGGTTTCTTCTGAGAGGTGGTACAGCTACCTGTGGTCTGGTATATCGCTTTGTGAACTTCCAAAGAGAGTAATTGGTTGAGGCTGAAGGAGTGAGTGATTCAAGCTGGACTTCTAGGGTGCTATCATGCCAGGTTTGAAGTAGTTCTTTTAGCTTGCTAGCCGACTTACGGAAATTGTTTTTGTCTTCATTCAAGCCACTCTGGTGCCATATCCGTCGAAATCTTCTTTTTTCAAGCAATGCTTCTTTTATTTCCAGGGGGTAATCAGAAGATCTGATTTTACTTGGATATTGAGGAGTACTGTTCCAACATGCTTCCTGGATCATATTTGTAATATACTTGGAATTGAATGCGGCATTCAAAGTAAACAGACGTGTTCTTCAATGTATTTTATAAATTAAATAAATTAACGTTTGCATAAATAGTGACCTAGTTTGAGTGTATTAGCGTGTAGGTGAAATATCGAACATTAGAAGTAACAAGTTTAAATAATGAACTGACTGGATTATTTTAATACTGTATATATGGAAGGCAGCCCCTTTAATCGGAGCGCGATGATACGTCGCAGCCCTCCACCGACACCGGCTCCGGTACTGACCTCAGCACCGGCCCCGGCACGGACCCTGGAACCAACTCCGGCACCGGCAACGCCCCGTCAGCCAAATCAGGACCAAAACGAGGTTGAAGTAGTGTCGACTCATGAGATCCAGTCTTGGATGACATCCATTCAGCAGAGCCTAAATGAGGTATGTGTTGTTGCTTCTGAAGGTAAGCTGAACACTGAACAGAAGCTTAAAATAAACACTCTTTGCCGAAATGTTGCACATAAAGCTTCGCAACTGGCTGTTCAATACCAGTCCCTAAAACAAAAAGCCATACAAACGCATATCTCACTTAAAAACATGACCGAAGCTCGAGACCTATCCGACTGCTTATCGGAGATGAACCGGACAATTCAGGAGTCCTATATGAAGCAGAGTGCGTCCACATCTTTTGCTGATATGGTGAAGAAGGGGTCAAACAGCTTTATTCGTCCTAATACTTTTAGCTCCGTGGCGATTTATCCCTGTGATAATTCGAAAACCAGCGATGAAACTAAGACCATGGTCCAAAAAATTATATGCCCTGGAGAAATGAAGCTGAAAGTACGAGGCGTCCGTAAAATTGGAAAGGCGGATTAATTATCAGCACTGAAACTAAAGATGACCTACACAAGCTGAAACAAACAGTCCAGCTCGCTTCGTCAGGGCTTACCATCGACGAACCTCAAAAGCGTAAACCTCGCATTATAGTTATAGGAGTACCCACGTCCTTGTCGGAAAATGAGGTTTATAAATGCATTTACGAACAGAATTTGACCGACAAACTTCCAAATATGTCCCAAGACACTTTTTTGGCCTCGATAAAATTGAGCCACAAATCAGGCAGAAAGGATGCTGAGAACTGCAATTATATTATAGAAGTTCCAGCCACCATCCGCAAGGCCCTCATCACACAGGACAGATTATTTATTAATTGGACGTCCTGCCCGGTACGAGACTTTACACTGGTAACTAGATGTTACAATTGCCAGCAGTATGGTCATGCAGCCAAAACATGCAAAATTGTTGCACCTACATGCGGCCATTGCAGTGAAGAAGGTCACACAATACAGGACTGTGCAAAGAAAGCTAATCCGCCAAAATGTGCAACTTGTTCGCGCTTTAAAAAACAAGCCAACCACAAGACGGGAGATGCTGATTGCCCTGCTAAAAAAGCAGCTGAACAGAGGTATATTAATTCGACCGATTATGAAGGCGCCTAAGAGCGCCGCATACAAGTTTACATTTTAGGCTTATTTAATTAATTTTTATTTCTTTTTATTTTTATTACTTAATTATCTTTTAACATGGATATTGTTATGTATAATGTTTCCACATCTACCCACATTCATACCAAGTACTGTGGGACACAATAAATGCTCGCCAGTTCGTAATTGACCGTGTTTCATTCAATACATTACATTGGCGCAGTCGGTATTTTTATATATAATTGAACCAAGTTTAGTTTCTTCCGAGTGAGACGACTGTTTAATCATGCCGTTTGGAAAAATTGAGCAGTTTGAGATTGGATCTCACAATTGGGACGCTTATTGCAGGCGTGTTAAACAATACATAACCTTGAATTCAATACCAAATGAACTGCACGTGGCTACTTTAGTGACTCATGTTGGTGTTACATGTTACGAGTTGATGTGCGATTTGTGTGCGCCCCATTTACCGGAGGATAAAACTTTTGAAGAACTAAAAGGCATTGTCAAGGATCATTTAGAACCAAAACGATCGGAAATTGCGGAACGACACGTGTTTCGGCAACGTAAGCAAAGGGAGGGGGAGGCTGTCAACGAATATTTGCAGAATTTAAAGCACCTTGCTAAGACATGCAATTTTGGAAATACCCTTGAAATTAATTTAAGGGATCAGTTCGTGTCAGGGCTTCACCAAGAGGATATGAGATCCAGGCTATTTGCCGAACGCGAATTAGATTATAAGCGAGCTGTTGAACTCGCCCTGGCATTGGAAGCGGCGGAGCGGCATGCGGCAACGGCGGCAACCGGCGCATCCACCGGCAGAGAAATGGCAGCGTCTAGCGAGGGATTGCATCGCGTAGCGGCGCCGGCAGGGGCAAAACGCAGGCCCGTAGCCGCGGCCGCTGCGCCTGCGCAGCCACAGCCTGCGGCCGCAGGCTTAGCGTGCACGCGCTGTGGCAAAATCGGCCACGCACCAGCGAGGTGCAGGTTTAAGGCGTATAATTGTGACCAGTGTGGTGAGAGAGGACATCTGAAGATAGTGTGTCGTAAGTTAAAAAACCGTAATACCGCGGAGGTTAACAGTGCTAAAGGTCAGTTATATTTTACTAATTCAGATTCTGACAGTGAAACAAATTTCTTTCATTTTGGAGACTACAGTGATTGTGATAAACCGTATCATATGGATTTAATAGTAGAAAAACAGGCTGTAACTTTTGAAGTAGATACTGGTAGTAAAATCTCAGCAATTTCAAAGCTTTGTTATGATCAGTTATTTAAAAATATAAAATTAAACAAAAAAGCTTTAACGCTAAATTCCTATGTTGGGGATGCCATTAGGCCTATTGGTTACATAACTGTAAATGTTCAGTATCAATCATTGTATCAAAAATTAGATTTGTATGTTTTCGAAAATGGAGGTCCGCCATTACTGGGCCGGACTTGGATTAGATGTTTACGCGTAAATGTTATGCAATGTCATAGTTTTAAGCAAGATGATTGTGTTACATCTTTACTCAGAGAGTTTCCTGGAGTGTTCGCGGATGGTTTAGGTACTTTTAAAACTCCTTTACAGTTACATCTCGCGGACACGACTCCAATTTTTGTAAAAGCCCGTTCATTGCCTTTAGCTTTGCGCGATCCTGTAGAACGTGAACTGGAACGTTTACAGAAAGAGAATGTAATTTACAAAGTAGAACGTTCCGATTACGGAACTCCTATTGTTCCTGTAATAAAAAAGAATGGTACCATCCGCATATGTGGTGATTACAAGATAACCATAAACCCGCGCCTAAAAGATTTTCACTACCCTCTGCCTCGTATAGAGGACATTTTTGCAACTCTTGCAGGGGGGTGAACAGTATTCTAAGTTAGATTTATCACATGCATATCAACAATTGGTACTTACAGAAGATTCACAACCAATGACAGCAATCACCACACATGTCGGAACATTTGTCTATAAGCGAGTACCGTTTGGCATTAAGTGCATTCCAGAAAATTTTCAAAAACTCATCGAGGAAACGCTTAATGGTTTGCCATCTACTGTAGTATTTCAAGATGACGTCTGTTGTACAGGTAAAAATAAAGAGGATCACTTTAATAATTTAAGGGCGGTGTTATCTAGGTTTAAAGAAGCAGGTTTGCGTGTAAATTGGTCTAAGTGCGAGTTTTTTAAAGATAGCGTTACTTACCTTGGTTATCGTATTGACAGACATGGGTTACACACTGATCATGAAAAAGTCGAAGCTATTGTTGCTGCACCTAGACCGAAAGATGTGACACAATTGAAAAGTTTTTTAGGTTTAGTAAATTTTTATGCCAAGTTTTGTGTGAACATTAGTAGTGTGTTAAAACCATTGTATGATTTGCTTAAAAAAAATGTGAAATGGCAATGGAGTAAAGAATGTGAATTCGCGTTTAAGAAAATAAAACAAGTTTTAAGCAGTGGCCCGATATTAGCGCACTATGATGCGACGTTGCCGCTCATCCTTTCCGTAGACAGTAGTGCGTACGGGCTAGGCGCAGTTCTCGCGCATCGGTACCCGGACGGCTCCGAGCGGCCAGTCAGCTGTGCGTCGCGTACGCTTAATGCAGCCGAGTCCAACTACTCACAGTTAGACAAAGAAGCGTTAGCCATCATCTTTGGTGTAACAAGGCATCACCAGTACCTGTATGGTAGGCATTTTTATTTACGAAGTGACCATCGTGCACTTAGTTATATATTTGGAAAAAATAAAGGTATACCGTTGACGGCAGCCAGTCGGTTACAAAGATATGCCGTGCGATTAGCTGCATATGATTTTAACATCGAATTTGTTCCTTCTAAAAATAATTGTTTTGCCGATGCATTATCTCGCTTGCCTTTAAAATGTACCGTTAAAGAAAGCCGCGATGACTTTTTCGATAGTAGCTACCTCAACTTTGTAACGGATATATTACCCGTAACTTTTGAAGAAGTAAGAAAAGAAACAACGAAAGATAGTCAGTTAAACAAAATAGTAGGTTATGTTAAATTCGGTTGGCCTAATCAAACGGAAAATGATCAAGAAAGAATTTATTTCACCAAAAGAGAAAATTTATTTGTAGAACACGGTTGCTTAGTTTGGGGATACCGGATTGTTATTCCTGTTAGTCTTCGCAGCATAGTTTTAAATGAGTTACATAGTGGACACATCGGTGTCGTTAAAATGAAACAGGTAGCTCGCAACTATTTATGGTGGGAGGGTTTGGACGCGGACATTGAGCGAATCTGTCGCGAATGTGCCGCCTGCAGCTCGCAACGGGATAACCCAGCAAAGGCGCCACTTCACGTATGGTCGTGGCCATCGGAACCATGGACACGTTTAAATGTAGATTTTTTAGGACCGTATCGTAATAAATATTACTTTATTATAATAGACGCACACTCGAAGTGGCTCGAAGTTGATTGTTTACCAAATACGTCAGCAACAAATGTTATAGCTTGCTTACGTAAAAAATTTGCTAGGTTTGGATTACCGAAAAGCATAGTCAGTGACAATGGGCCGCCTTTTTCTTCAGCAGACTATCTAGCATACTTGAATAAAAACGGGATAAGACGTGTTTTAGTAGCACCATACCATCCATCAAGTAATGGTGCTGCCGAAAACGCGGTGCGCCTAGTAAAACAAGTACTCAAAAAGGCGACTGTCGCAAACGAGGACTACAACGCTGCTTTGTGTAAATTCCTATTTTCATACAGAAATACAGAACATTCCACAACGCAAAAAGAGCCAGCGGTTGCCTTGTTAGGACATCGTTTACGTGGTCGGCTTGACCTGCTGCGGCCTTCTACCGCAGACTTGGTTCGCGACAGACAGACGGACCAAGAGGCAAGACACGGCGGCGTCATGCGAGAAGCGGTTGCCGGGGATTGCGTATTAGTAAGAAACTACTCGAGTGGCAGTCCTCTTAAGTGGAAAGAGGGCATTATTGTGAATAAAACTGGTCCACTTTCCTATAAAGTTAAGACGGTAGATGACGGCCGTATTCATAAACGTCACGTAGATCAAATTATAAATAAAACCACCAAAAAGTCGAGGCAGTCCTGGTCAGATGTCAACTTAAATGATACGCAGGAACAAGGAAACATTTGTCACAGTAACAATAACAATGATGATAATCTCTGTTCCACACCTGCTAAAGATGTTTCTATTAATGACAAAAGTGTCACGCCACCACAGCAGAGTGAGGATGTTAGTACCGCCGGGATGTCCGGAGCCATAAATTTAGCACAGCCTCAGCCAGACGCAAATAAGCCCGCCTCTTATGTTACTCGTGGTCGGGAACGCCGTCAGCGGACTTATAGTCCACATAAAATGATTCTACGATCACATGTAAACAGAAACGATCAATAGTAACGGAACATTAAGTTAAGGAGATTGATATTATTGTTTGTTCAATTAAATGTAAGTTAACTTAGTATAAATAGGTACCTACCTATGTGTCTATAAGTTTGTTCATTATCATTATGCATTGGTCGGCTTGTTATGGAAATGAAATTAGGAATGTTTAGTTTAAGTTTAATATGTAGTTACTTTACGTAACAATTGTTAGCTAAACATAATGATGTGAATAACACTCCAATGCATAATTAGTAAATAATTTATTTGTACCTACTCTCAGCGTAGTTAATAGCTATCATTAAGTTAGTGTAACATGGTGTAACATCAATGTGTTTAAGGTTGTGTATTATTAATTTGAAGGGGAGAAAAGTGTTATGTATAATGTTTCCACATCTACCCACATTCATACCAAGTACTGTGGGACACAATAAATGCTCGCCAGTTCGTAATTGACCGTGTTTCATTCAATACATTACAGATATTAACCTAATTACCGATATAGATAACACATTATTAACTTCATCAAAGACATGTGATGTTGAGGACTGCAAACAATATATTTCCGACTATCAAAATTCACTAACAGTACTAACCCAAAACATTCGCAGTATTTAAAAGAACATAGATAGTTTTAATATTTTCCTTAATAGACTTAACTTTGGTTGTGATGTAATGATACTCACTGAGTGCTGGTTATCTGATCGCCACGATAACCTTCCAGTAATACCAGGGTACAACTCATTCCATACCACAATAAACCACAATCAAAATGATGGTGTGGTTGTTTTTGTTAAGGATTTATTAAAGGTTACAGTCGAGGAACACAAGACAAAAGACTGTATTAGTAATTGCTTCATCATCAAAATCGGCACAACCACAGCTATAATCGCTATGTACAGATCCCCTTCTATTAGAAACTTAAACTCTTTTAACAATTGCTTAAATCACATTTTTCAAACTCTAAGCGCATTTAAGCATGTCATACTAACAGGAGATTTAAACATAAATATTGGGACTGAAAACTGCGATGCAGGGACTCAAGATTATCTTAATATCTGTTTATACCATGGCTTTCTTCCCGCTCACACATTGCCTACTCATCAGAGCGGTTCCTGCCTCGATCATATGATGATCAAAACCAGCCTTCCGTATATTACGCTTGTTACTAATTCAACTATTACTGACCATCACGCAGTCTTACTCAGCGTAAATTTAACGCTGCCTAAGCTAAATCGTCCACAGACTATTAGCAAATTAAACACAAATCAACTTGAATATGATTCTCGCAACATTGATTTTAGCCCAGTTTACAATACTGCTGACGCTAACTTCGCTTTATCGTACTTAATAAAACATGTACAACAAGCAATATTACGTAACACAACAGCTTACACAGTAAACAAGAAATATTATAATATTAAACCATGGATTACTCCGGGACTAATTCGGTGTATTAGACACAGAGATAAACTTCACCAGAAAACTAAACGATATCCTGATAATATAATTATTCAAACCACCTATAAAAGATACAGGAATTTCTGCAACAATCTCCTTAAGAACTTAAAAAATAATTACGATAAAACTGAATTAAATAAAGCAGGTAAAAATACCAAACAACTTTGGAAACAAATTAAAAACGTCACTAATATGTCGAAACAGCGTGAATCACATTCGAGTTTATTGCTGGCTAATCATTCACCACTCATATCAGCTAACAATGTAAATAACTTTTTTGTAAATATTGGGAAAACTCTTGCCGAGCAGATTCCGAAGCACTGCGAATCTTTGCAAAATTCAAGCAATAGTTGTAACCCTAAATCGTTTGCTATGCTCGACACTGATGAAGATGAAATAACCCGAATCATTTGTGGGCTAAAAGATGATTGTGCAGTTGGATGGGATAATATAGGTAATAAGATCCTTAAACTCCTTAAGCACATTTTGGTACCTCCCTTAACGCACATATTTCAAATCTGTCTTTTCGTCGGTATTTTTCCTAGGTGTCTTAAAAAGGCAGTTGTAATCCCTATACATAAATCTGGAAGCAAAGACGTAGTTAATAATTATAGGCCAATATCCATACTCCCTTCAATTTCAAAAATACTAGAGAAAATTATTAACTGTAGACTAGTTAATTACCTAGAGCAAAACAAAATATTATCTCCTGCGCAATTTGGCTTTAGAGCCAATCTATCGTCAGCCGATGCAGTGCACGGCCTGACTGATTATATTTCAGAAAAACTCGGCAAAGGACACCAGACCCTGGGAGTGTTTCTCGATTTAGCCAAGGCTTTTGACACTGTCTCTGTTTCTGTTCTTCTGAACAAATTAGAGAACATAGGAATAAGGGGAACGCCGCTGAAACTTTTTACAGACTGACCGACCGGTACCAATGTGTTAGAATAGATAATATTATGAGTAACGAGCAAAAAAATACTGGTTTCGGTGTGCCGCAGGGAAGTATTTTGGGGCCCACCCTCTTCCTTATCTATATTAACGACCTGTGTAATCTAAATATTAAAGACGGCAAAATAATATCATATGCCGACGACACAGCGTTAATTTTTAGCGCCGGAACCAGTACCGAACTATTCGATAGCGCTCAAGTAGGCTTAAGAACTGTGACTAATTGGCTTCAAAGCAATTTACTGACATTAAATGCCGACAAGACAAAATATATTCATTTCTCCATGCGCAAGCCTCCACTTAATATTACTAACCCTTATCTGTATGCCCATCATTGTGGAAGCCGTACCACCATGTGTAATTGTCCTGTTATCCACAAAACGAGCAACATAAAATACCTGGGGGTAAATATAGACGACACACTCTCTTTTAAAAAACACATTAATAGTCTAGTTAAAAGAGTGCGCAAACTAATATATGTCTTTAAAAAATTGCGAACTATAGCAGATTCAAAATTAATCAAACAAATTTATTTGGCCCTAGGTCAATCTATAATACAATATTGCATCACTTCTTGGGGCGGCGCGTCAAAAACTAATTTACTTCCACTTGAAAGGGCTCAGAGAGCAATTTTAAAAGTTGCAAACTTCCATCCCTTCTTTTTTCCCACTGACCTGCTATATAAATCCTGCAATGTACTAACTGTTCGCCAGATTTTCATCATGCACCTAGTATTAAAACAACACACCATTGTCATTAGAAGAGAGAGTGGCCAGCGAAGAGCCACCTAAGAAATACTTGAGCCGAATTTCGGAAGCTAAAGCCTGCCTTACTAAAGTGAAAATTCAGCTTCTGAGCTCCCGCAACCTAAAAAGAGAGATAAAAGAAGAAATTACGAAAGCGGTAGAAAGGTTATACGAGCTAGTTAAGGAGGCAGAAACAGAAAAGAGTGAAGAAACAGAGAAGTGTGGAGAGCAAAAGGACCAGAGACCGACTACGGATGTTCCGACAGAGCTGGTGAAAACGCTTGTGGCAAACCTCCAAGAGCACAATCATGCCATGGAGGACTGCAAGCAGCACACGCTTGCTCTGTCGGAACAACTTAAACTGACCCCTCGCTTTCCAGCATGCGAAGGGCCAACCTTCGCCGAGATGACTGCCATCCCAAAGGAGCGACCCCGAAAGCCCCTTCACTCAGTCGTTGTATCATCAGTCGATGAGTTAGACACTAGTGAGGGGGTGATCGGAAAGCTAAGAGTGGCAGTCAATGCCAAACACGAGGGCACGCGGGTGGAGATGTTGCGGAAAGCGAGGGACCAAAAAGTAATTATCGGATTTGGGAGTAAGGAGGAGATGGCAGCTGTACAGGAGAGGATCCGGAAGTCAGGAGGTCTCCGGGTTGAGGAGGTAAAAAACAAAGACCCCCTCATCATCCTTAAGGACGTCCTTTCCTGTCACAGCGATTGTGAGATTGTTGAGGCCATGAAAGCCCAGAACACCCATCTGCTGGGGGATGTGGCCCCGGAGGAACTGAGGATGGCGGTAAAGTACCGCCGCCGCACCAGAAACCCACTCATGGGCCACATCATCCTGCAGGTGTCCCCGGTGATATGGCAAAGGCTGACGGTGGCGGGTCGGGTGCACGTTGACCTGCAAAGACTGCGAGTGGCCGACCAATCACCGTTGGTGCAATGCTCGATGTGCTTGGGGTATGGGCACGGCAAAAAGTTCTGCACCGATACTGTCCCACTGTGCAGTCACTGTGGAGCTCCACACCTGCGGTCGGACTGCCCGAAGTATGCAGCGGGGAGCACACCGAGCTGCCGAAATTGCCAATTGGCAAAAGGCAACAAGTCCGATCACAGTGCGTTCAGCAGTGACTGCCCAGTACGAGCAAAATGGGACAGTTTGGCGCGATCTAGTGTGTCGTATTGCTGAGGTGGCTATGGTAGAAACTGATGTTAATATGCATTCAGTAGACGCCATCCGAGATGAGAGAGAGTTTTGGAGAACCTGGAGCAGAATCAATCACAGGCCTGGAATAATGACTATTCCAGGACCCTGTCACGCTGAAAATAAGATCCGCTCATACAACGATCTCTCACTTGGCTTCTTGTCGCCTCGGCGGTGCGACTACAATAGCTCATTAAAAGTAGAAAAAATCTTTGTTGCTAAAATCGTATTGTTACCGTTATTTATGTAATGTATATTTGATATTATAGTGTAATATAATTAAGTTGAGTATATAATACGTAAGTAACAAAATGTAGTGAAAGTCGAGTAATATGATATTCCGATCTATAATAATTATAAATTACAAATGTCATACGAAAACCTAATAGCTAAACAAAACATAACGATTAACATAAATAAAACAACACAAAATTATTATTTATAGTCCAAAGTAATCAATAGCAATAAATAGTTAGAATAAAATCACAAGTTAAATAAATCAAATTTTAATCAAGAATAACATTAGATACTCCACATCATAGAAGTCCCAATAATCTCGAATCAATACAACCTTGCCGAATACAAAATCACACCAAGTCCGAATTATAAATCACTAACTAGCAAAAAAGGTCTCTGATCATGTTAGAGGACACCTATAGCAAGGGCAGGAGTGGGTTTTAGCCGGTAAGAGTCCGGCACTGCCCAGACTGACTCCTAGTGGGTCGGTGTGGGCGTCCATGAGGATTTCCCACTCCTGTCAAACCAAAAAAAAAAAAAAAAAAAAAAAAAAAAAAAACAACAACACACCATGCTTGCATACAATGCCGAGAACACTAAAAAGAGGCGTTATGATTTAGTATGTATGTTTAATGCATCCTCAAAACATGTCTTTGTAGAAAGATTTTTTTCTTTCTTAGGCCCATTCCTATATAATAGATTAAATAGAGAACTAAGTATCTATAAACTAAATTACTACAGCTGTAAAAAAAATATTCTGAAGTACTTACTAACCATAGACTATGCACAGACAGAAGATCTACTTGTTGTCTCCAAATAGAAATCCTAACACCTCTCATGTTATTTCACTTTGTGTAACTTTATTTACTTAAGTTTTAATTTTAGTTTTTGTACGTTTAAGTGTAGTCATTGTTAATTTATTACATTATGTATTTATGCACTTATTAGCCTGAAACACAGGTTCAACCTAGTTCAGGCAAATTTGCAACTGTGCACTATTTTTTAATTTAAGGTATAAAATGTACATGTGTCTTTTATAAATAAACAATTATTATTATTATTATTTATTATTATTATTATACTGAGTAGCAGTATCTATATCATCTGGAGTCTTTAATGCAATTTTTAACTCGATGTTGTCAACAATGTACTCCCTAAAACACTCCCAGTCTGTGTCCTTATTGGTTAATGTCGATGGTCTTGCAATTTCAATCAGTCTGGAACTTATTGTTAAGAATACCGGTGTATGATCAGATGTTGAATCATAACACGATTCTGGCTTAAGATAGTCCTTAGACAAACCTTTGCTTATGAAAAAATCCAGCAGATCTGGTGTTTTTTGTGAGTCGCTCGGCCAGTATGTAGGTTCAGCAGTTGAAATTGCAGACAAGTTGTTTTCTAGAATGCTCAATTTGAGTTGTCTACCTCGAGTGGTAATTAGCCTCGAACCCCAAGATGTATGCTTTGCATTCCAATCGCCTCCTGCTACAAAACGGTTACCAAGTGACATAAAGAAGTGTGAAAACATGTTGTCGCTAATTTTATGTTTAGGAGGGCAGTAAACTGCCGACACATTCAGACACCCATTTACGTCTTCCACGCTTATTGTTGTAGCTTGGATGTGGTCGGTTTTATATTCTGGCATTAGGTGATGTTTAATCGACTTTTTCACTATCACTGCCGTTCCAGCATGGGCCGTCCCATCAGGATGGTTTGTCAGATAGCATTGGTGGTTTGCAAATTTGACATTAGTAGCTGAGGTGCAATGTGCTTCAGAAACCAGTAAAATGTCTAGCTTATGCTCTGTCATTAAAAGCTCAACTTCATTTTTATTTGGGGTTAGGTTAGCCCATTTATGTTGAAAGTTCCAATTCTTAAGGCAGTCATTTTGTCAGTCTGTCGAAGAGTTTGGTTATGAGACTCATTAAAGTACTCATTTGGTGTAAGATAGAGTCAAACTTCTCAGATTGTTTTATTAGTAACTGTTCGAGTGTCATACTTGTGTGCGTAGGATTAGGAGTATTATGTCGTAATGACTCTGCATAAGTCGCGAACTTGGTACCAGGGATGGTTTTGTCAGCTTCGCCGTCTTGTTGAGTGGGCTGATTGGCAACATACTTGTTTGGTGCTTGTTGGCGAGACTCGACTGATGGAAATGTGGTCTTTTTTGTTCTTCGGGCTACAATTTCTTTATATACTGCACAACCTCTATAGTTAGCGGGGTGCGGGCCATTGCAAAGAGCACACAGAGCAGATGTTTCGCGATCAAGCTTCTGGCATTCTGAAGTCTTGTGCGACTGCCCACATTTAACGCAGCGATAGGGGCGCATACAATAATTCTTTGAGTGGCCATATTGTTGACACCTCTGACATTGTACGATTGATTTTCTTTTTCTTGGATCATCTATAACGATGGATTGGTGGTATATATATTTCAAGTCCTTTACCGCTTTGTTTTAGACCCAGGAGCCAGATTAACAAAGAATGTAGAAGTTGGTTTTTTCTCGGGGCCATACTTAGCATTGATAATTTCTCCAGTAACTGTATTTCCTGTGGCCTCAATTTCTTCCCTAATAATGCTAGTGGGCGTAGATGGATGTAAGTTGCGGATAACTACTCTAAAGCATCTCATATCTTTTCTGTTAAAAGTATGTCCAATGAGTCCATTCTCCCTCACAAGAACAATTAGCTTTTTATAGGTGTCAATGTCCACACTACTAATTCTTAGCTGATTTCTATTCACAATTTTGTAAGTGAATTATTTTCTTTCAGCAACAGTTTCAGTTCAGTCAATTTGCTGACATCTTCTATTCCGTAAAGGATGATTGGTGGAGGTTTGCTAGTTTTTTTTACTGGTTCATCGGGATCATTTTGGGTCAGGTCAATTGGCAGGCCACTGAAGCTATTGGTTGTTTTAACTGCATCAGGAGAAGGGCTGCTTGACATTTTTCGTTTTTTGCAGTTATTTTTTGATGGTACTCTTTGCCAGGATGGGGGTTCTGATATATTGTTTTTCGCCCTAGATTTAAGGGGCTCCACATTAATATTTTCTTTGGATGGTTTGTCTGTTGGATTATTTCCAACCGAGGAAGATCTTGGTCTTGATAGAAACAAGCTTGGATGGAAAGCCTGTTGTACAAGTTTTTTGTTACTGTTGTTGCCAGTAGTATTCACCAACATAGGAGCCTGGTCACCTACTCCTGTGTTGTCTTCAGTAACATGATCCATAATTTCTGGGGTAATTTAGGTTTTTAAGTGGTAACACTGGATTGAAGATGGCAACACTTTTGACAGAGACATTTTACTAAAGGTTTAAAGTGTCAGAAAATTATTAATCCAAATGTGGGTATAATTTTTTTCACTGATAAAATCTACTAATGTTTGAATAAGGTTTTTGTTGTTTTTAGGATATGAAATCACTACATAACGATAACACAGTTTCCGAACCACTTTTACTACACTTTAATAATGTTTTAGGGCACAACTTCACAGTATTTGTCACAAATCGGGCTGATTTTGACTGGCCTGTTGGTCTAGTAGTTAGTGACCCTGACTGCTATGCCGGAGGTCGTGGGTTCGATTCCCACCCAGGACAAATGTTAGTGTGATGAGCACGATCATTTGTTCTGTGTCTGGGTGTAATTTATCTACAATATGTATGTATTTAGAAATATATAAGTATGTTTATCAGCTGTTTAGTACCCATAACACAAGCTTTCAAGCTTAACTTGGGACTAAATGGTGTTGTGTGAAAAGTTGTGGAATATTTATTGTGGAATATTTATTTATAAATCGCGAAATGAATTGTGGAGCGTATGTGCTTCTGACAACTGTTTGACAGCAACTCAATGTACACTTAGATATGATATTATAACCCCGTGCATGAGGAGAGGTGAAATGATATTATCTTGACCACTGGCCTTCACAACCCTTACTTTCCCCTTTATACCTAGTTGCATAAATCTGATCAAGTACCTAGGTGTGGTAGGTCGAATGTGAACTTTCAATAACAGACTAACCAACACATCCTTCATAAAACATAACGGAGGAGTACTCCCTTTGATTAATAATTGTTGTTGTGCGAGCTATCACTTACGGCTCGTATTTTACCGCATATCCACCCACACATTTGCGTACACATGAAATCATTCTACTCAATGACAAATTTCTCGGAGCGACAGTAATGGCTTCATATGTTACCCTCATACCCCGCGTGATAAGAAATGAGCTTATCTACCAGAAACATCGCGGCAATATTCGGATTTGGACTGCAGCACAAATGAGACAAGGCACGGTCGTGCCTACATGAATAATAACACTGAGTTGTAACAAAATTTACTTTCTTCTGTTATGAAAGTATATATACAGTGGAGGAATGGTACACGCGACTTTACAATTTTATTTTTAAGGAATGTTTCTAACTTTTCTTAAACATTATTATCAGTAACTCAATACAGTGGGCGAATTTAAGGTAACTTTACAGCCCAGTCGACTAAGATCAAAAAACCAGTTGTCACGGAAAATTAAATAGTACCTAGTAGTTTTCATTAGTAATCTATGTAGGTTCTACAAGTAGACTACATTTTGGTTTACGGGATTTTTACCCTGTTATGTCCCCTTGACCTTTAGGGTAGATTTAGTTGTCTATAAACTAAAATGTTTACATAATACAAAAAATGGCTAATACCTACCAAAGTTGATTGGAATTCACTTCCTTGCAACTTCCTGGGATATTTAAAGGGGCTAATCCAACAATACGATAAATCAAAGTGATAAAATCGTAAATTAAAAAAATAAAACAGAGCTCGATTAGAAAAATGTCGTCGTTAAAGAACTTGCCAATTGGGTCTTCTTCATTAACAGTAAATTCATCTCACGATTTGCCGCAACCAATGTAAAACTAGAATCTGACCGTCAAACTGTCATTCCGTAAAACACCAATTACAGCATTGCTACTGCATCATCCAATTATTCGGTGGAACGCTTCGTCCGCATCTCAGTCGGAAGATGCAAACTCCGCATTTTCAAGATCTATCCATTACGAGCAAAGACCCAATCTCCTAGCAACAGTTAATCTCGGGGTAACGAGTCCATTAGGTAGATACGACGACCATTATTGCATCGGAGCAGACGCTTACTTAAAATATTATTACGTGGTTCAAGTGGGGTAAGGGATGTAATATGTGGATGATAACCAACGTGTTGTCACACATGTTTTATATAAATTGACAATTAGTTCAACAAAAAAAAAAAAAAAATTTCGTCGTGTCGGTTGTGACTTAAATTAACACAAGCAAATAATATTATATTTGTGGGCCTTAAAGATTGGCCATCAAATATTCTGTTTCCGCTAAGTAATACAAAGTAAATAATAGCCTATAAATACCTCATTGCAGGGCTAAGGCTTTTCTGATTTGGAGAGTAAGAGTGTTTTTTACCTTGTTATCACTGTAAGGCGAAAATTGAGACGGCCATGTATGACAATCTCTATCAAAACTCTTTGCATCCATACGAAGCCAAGACATAAGCTTCGGTAAGCTGGTGGTGCATAAATTTCTGTTCCTGACACGTGTCACTTGAAACAAATATTGTATTTACAAACATAAATGTTGTCGTGTGTAAACCAGAACACGCCACTCTCCAACTCATAACTTGTCCTGTTTAATTACGTATGAAATGAGATTCCCGTGCGTAATGAAAAACAAACCCAGACTCAACCCAGACTGTTGTCACAAAGGCCACAGATAAAACAAACAGCATACAGACTACGTACACTGAAGTTTGAATGCCATTTTGCGAAATGGAAAGGAAATATTCATTGTACTTTACGACAGTCCACACGTTACAGGGTTGAAGTTTTCGTGAAAAACCGGTTCGAAAATAATTATGTGCATAAATTCAAAGACAAGACCTGTTGATCAGCAGTGCGATTCTAGTTAAATCACTGCGTGAAAATGTAGGGCGTAATGAGGGCAAATTGAGTTGTCACTTTATACTAATGCTAGGCATTGACTTCATTCAGTTCACTTTATACAAGTTTTCACGGCGTGACTCCGTGACTTTTAGGGAAGGTTCATATATGACGGAACATGCGCCGAGCGTTTGCGACAATGTACCTCGACGCACTAACGCATCGTCTGTTGAGTGTGAACGGTCAAGTGTTTTTCTATACATTTGTCTGTTCTGGCGTTACGCGACCGAAAATACGCGACGCATGTTCCGTAAGATAATATGAACTTTCCCTTACTGAATCGAACGGCTGTTCCATCAAAATATTTTTGACCGAAGTAAGGAGCGAGCGTAAAATTAACTGTCTATCTCTCACATTAAATTAAGACTTAAGTTACTTAGTAGTGAAGGGTAAACATCGAAAAAATAAAGTTTAAGTAAAGATCTTCTATGCAAAGGTATAGGTAAAAATGTTTGTAATGTTCATTTTTTTACCGCAAAGTGCAAAGTTCAACGACTCACCTCGTGGCCACTCATCTGCCGTCAATCGGTGGTGCTGACAGAATAGTCGATGTCGACCGAGTTGCCTAAGAAAAGAAAAATATATTAGTATGGGATGACGATTTTTTGTTTTATTTTTATGTTCTTGTAATCAAACAATGTAATCTTATTTGCGGCTTAAAAGTTTCAAACGCACATACTATGTTTACTGCGATGATTAAACAAATTTTCTTTCCTTTTCAATCGTTATGAGAAAACAATAGCAACGGGAATACACGTTCTCGAGTTTGAAGAATTTCTTATCGAATCATAATTCAATTTGAAAAATTCGATTTCTTTAGTCATCTCAAATATTGTCTCAGTATAAAACAAGCATTTTTTTTTTGTTTAAATCGTGTTTTATCTAAATCATTATGGCCATTTGTTTAGACTCGGTTTATTTATGAACGTGTGCAAAGTTTTAGCTCAAACAGCAATTTATATTTTGGACCACTCGTGTTTTGCTCAATGGTGACATGAAAACATTTTGCATGAAAGTTATATTTCAGGCTTTCACACTGTTTCGAATGTTTACGTGAGACGTGAGTATTTTATGAAAATAAAAAAAATGTACCATTCATATGAAAACATAAGCCTTTTAAGTTACGAATGAGCAATCAATACGTTACTAAACATTTAATACGTGCTTCTAAAAGCATTGTATATTTTAACTAAATATTTTGTTGACGAGTTTACAAATCTAAAAATATTCTGAAGAAATAATGGTATCACTATTTTACCTTCTTTTAGAGCGATTCTGAAACAACATCTGCATAGAAAGAAATAAACACAATTTTATTTCGAAATTCTTTCCTTAATTTCGTTAAAAACACAAAAACTCTTTATTTTGGACAATGTGTTATTTACATTTTTTTATTATATGGGACTAAAACTTATCTGGTGGTAAGTAGGCGCACTATTAGAACACCTCTACCTAATCCTTAGAGATATATTTTGTTACTAAATCTATTATTAAAACACTAGGAAGTGGCGAAGGGCGGGCTGTTTGCGGGACTGTCTTATGTAATTTTGACGATCTAAAACTGCTGATCCTCAGCCTGATTTGGTTTAATTGATTTTGTCTTTGGCAGGTCATTTATGACTAATACGTTGTAATAGTCAAGCATAGAAAATTAGTGTGATTATGCAAAATGTGCAATCATTGTCTTAAAATTTACCAACCATTATAACATTATCACAGTATAGGTACATAACCGTTACACAGTTAGCGTGAATGGCCAGAGGCAAGTGTACGTTATAAACTTTTCTCATAAAACACAGTTCACGGGAACCAATAAAAAACTTGCAAATTATTCAAGGTAAACCTATTTGCCGACGAGTTTGGTCATTCCGATTCACTGGGTTTATTATCAAAATGCAGTGAGATTGAGCTCATTGGTTCTTGGTTGTTTTCTATCGTAGAGGTTTTTGACTTCCTTATTTGTTTTTCTTCTATCATTATTATCTTGTGCTTTATTTTTTGGTACATCTTTCTTCATCGCCATCATAAGCTTTACAGTCTTTCGTCCTCTGCTGGCTATAGGGTTCCCCAACGATTTTTAAAACGATCAGATTTGTGCTACCCTTATGCATCGACTTCCTGCGATCCAAATGGACAGTTCACCTTGTGGAGGGTCATTATAGTCGATGAATATTAACCGCATTGTTATGGTAATTAACAGCGAAAGAACTCTTTGAAGGTCTGTTAGCGTTGCATTATTATATGATTCTACAAGCAATTATTTACTAAACCGAGAATTTATCTATTTAACAACAAAATGGGATATCAAATATGATAAAATAATAGGCGTATTTAATATTCTCTCGAACAATAAAACATTCAACGGCAAGAATGAAAAATGTTTCGCGACCCCATAAATATTCATCGTACAGTCCAATTCACACAAAACTATAAGAGCTATAAATCTGAAGGTGCGTAAAAAAACAAGCGGTTTCGAAACGGGAGTATGGCTTGAACACATAAAACGTAAAACAAAGATTGGTCCGGTACATAATAAATAGTGACGCGAAGTCGACCGGGTCGCGAGTACGTTGGCTCGCTCCCAAATAGCGTGATATGTGGCCGCGCCTTTCCGACCAAGCTCAGCGCTCAGATTCAAATTGTTTTTCTCTGAAGATTTTCATTTGAAGAGTTCTGAATAATATCTTAGGAAGTATGATGCTAATAACGCTTGGCTGGCCATGTGAGGTTGTGAGTTATGTTTCTAGGCTTTGTTATTTTATCTAGCTGACGCCTTTGTTCAGTAGACATTTATCAGCTTACATGACAGCAGTAAAAGCTGGTATTGCGACATTAGTGAGTATTTAATGGTGCTTGAACGCGTTGCATGTAGCATGCGCCTGTGATTAATGTGCTGCATCAAGGTATGATCGTGGAACTTTACGAACTCAAAATTTGGATATCCTTTAAACAACTATACAAGGTTTATTTTCCAACCTAACATTTGCTATCGATTAGATTATAAAACTACTACTGAGCCGTGAGCGTACCACTGCAAGGTAAAGGCCTTTTCTCATAGAGAGAAGACAAGACGTATCACCATGCTTGCTCAGTGCGGTTTGGCGATTTCAGGCTTATGTCGTTTATAAGTACAGGTCTCTTGGTGTTTTCCTTCACTACTGTCTGTTATTTTCAAGATAAACTAAGAAAGTACAGACGCCAGCACATCAAGCTACCCCAAATTGATTGAACATGAATCTTATTCTGTTTGTCATAAAGTTGAAAAACTATCAAAGAAATTTGACACGTTGGTATAGCCTCTGTACATATGAATTGAAAAAGTCACATTCCGACGTGCCATCGTTCATTCAACCTAACTACACATATTTTCTTCCTCTACCAATCAAGTTCATCCAAAAGTTGTCTATAGGAAAAAGAATTTAGTGATAAATGGTTATTTAAGCTTTAAAGCACCGCATATAATACACTATTCTATTCATTGCTACTTTGCTTGTATTTGAAGTCACAATCGCGTGCATGAGAGGCGAGGCCCGAGCCACTAGACTACCATATCCAACCGTTTTGTTTCAGTAAATTTTAACCTAACCTATGCAGACAGTCTATAATTATGTTTTTACTAATTGTTACAGATAATCACTGAGATTTCCCTTTATCCTACTAATATTATAAACACGAAAGTTTGTGAGGATGGATGGATGTATGGAAGTTTGTTACTCTTTCACGTAAAAACTACTGAATGAATTTCAATAAAAAATGTTACGGAGTTAGCTGACACCCTGGATTAGCTCATAGGCTACTTTTCATCCCTGTATTCCCACGGGAACGGGACCTACGCGGGTGAAACCGCGGGACGTCTGTTACTTAAACTATAAAATGTTTGGAAGCTTAGCCTGTGTGGCTGTATAATAAGGACAACTTATTTGCATGATCAGGAAATTAAAGCAAGTATGTCGCTAAATAAGTTTTGCAGAAAATGTCTTGAGAAGGTCTTTAGAACGGAAAGCAAGTGACAATAGGCGCTGAGAATACAGAGTATTATAGCTCCAAGTTAAGCTCTTTTGTTTCAATGGAACAAAACAGATTACGAAACAAAGTGTTTTGTATTTTCTTATCGAAATTTTGTATGCGTGTCTTAATTCTGACTGGCCTGGCCTGTTGATCTAGTAATTAGTGGCCCTGACTACTAGGCCGAAGGTCGTGGGTTCGATTCCCACCCTAGATTTATTAAAAGTCCAGCGTGACATGCAAGTCTATTGCGACAAACTAGATATAGGTAAACTTCTGAGTGCTATATGAGAATCTTCTGATGACAATCCTCATGCACAAAATCAACGCGATGAGGGTTATGAGGCGTCTCTCATTCATTTTTAACCCCTCTACCCCTCTCAGTGCGATGAGGTGGGACGAAAAATTTTCCATATCATTGTGATTCTCTATGTATACAGGTGTTAGTGTAGACACCGTTATCACTAAAACCATAGGTAGTTGACTTAATTATAACAATGTTATCTAAATTTAAAAATAAATAAACGTTATTTTCATTCAAAAATGTAAGAAAGTTTCTGTCCGACACCGTCCATAAATTCATGGATACTACGCGTAAAGGGCGCTGACCTGCTGCACTGGCCGTCCGTTTTAACTACCTACACAATATTCCAATAAAAACACAATACACATAACCTGTGATGTAACTTTCCTTCATACTTTTCCTGGCTGGCAAAAATACCTACTACCTTCTGTTGCGTGACCGGTCCAAATGTAAGTTAGATTTAACAACAACAAAAATGAAAGAAAGGCTACAACTGGGTAGGGTTTTATCTACAGTTTCATTAAAAAATACTGGTTAAATTTACACTGATTGAATATCTACACTGATTGAATTAAGTACTTACATTAGTCTTAAAAGATGTTCAAAATGGGATCCACTCCACACGTTTTCGCACACTGTTTCGCACTCTGGGAAGCACAACAGTGTCACTTTGTATGTCTCTGAACGCACTACGAATCCGCATTTTGAGTTCCGATGTATTATGAAACTCAGTGGCATACACCCGGCGCTTCATTTCCCCCCAAAGATAAAAGTCCAGAGGTGTAAGGTCTAGCGAGCGCGCGGGCCACGCCATTGGCCCTCCACGTCCAATCCATCGCCCAGGTTATCACCAGCCGCGGCGTAAAACCGTACCAATTTCGTCCACTGTACGTTTTTGTACGACATAATTACTTTTATCTAACTACCCACTTTTGCGAAAAACGTGTCTAAACCGACGTGCGCTCGATAGCGAGGCTATAGTCAGACTGAGGTGTGTGTGCAGACGCTCAGCTTACGGTGTCTGATCAAGCGCAGTTACCCGCGCCACTCCGTCTACTATGTCCTTGCATGTAGTTGTATAGGGTGAAACAATTTAAAGGAAAAATTGAGACTTTACTTAAAAATTTCAAAAAAATTTTTTTTATTGAATTTACGTTCTATAAGTGAAACCAAATCACTGGTTTTAAGGATAACGGTGTTCACACTAACACCCTGTATAGGCAAAGTGGGATAACCTACAAGTAAAATTATTAAATTTTTCATGAATAATTTTAAACAACCTCCACGCTCCCTTTCAATCAGATTTGAAAAGATTTTGGTGTACCCTTTCCCCAATTGAAAGGAAACTTACGTCATAATAATATTATGTACGCATAGATCTGGAGTCAACCTCTGAATTGCCTGGTCACAACCAGAGAAAAATTGTTTATTCAATTACAGGGATGGTTAAAAACAAATACTTTCGGAAAAGCACTTACCCTATTCCACTGACATACATTAGTGTCCCATATAAATATATCTCGATAAGTTCCATTGGGAAGTACTTAACGCAAGCACCTAACTTATGAGACCCCAGAATAATGTTCCCGTTTCAAAGAAAGTGTAAGCGAATGCGTATGAAGCATCCTCTTGAGCTTAAAACATTTTTATCGGCAACACTCGCCATTTCACTCCTTGCTGAACCGATATTAACCTTTATTAAGCAATGATAGGGTTGGTTTTAGTTTGACTATAATTATGTAGATCGATCGGACACAAGTGGGCCGTGCGGGACATGTATTGCGGCCCTCGATACAAACAGTTTATTGGAAAGTGCTGCAGGTTGGTGAAGCTTTTTACAGGAAACCAGAAGTGCATTACATGGTTGGAGTTTATTTAAGTGCGTTATTTATTATGTTTATTTAATACTTCAACCACACAAATGTACAGAGGCAGACTGCGTTATGTTTTTGTAGGCGCGTTTTTACTAGGATTCTCGCAGCTGTTTTTAATGTTACGACCGACATAACGTTTTCCAGCGGTCGTTTTAACAAATTTACTTAGTAAAACAATAGCGTCGTTTGCTTTTCCGTTTGTTTCCGCGACCCCCGGCGCATGTATGACACGGAAAACCGGGTAGGTTTTCTGTTAGTAAGAGATTGATCGACCAGGACTCACAATATTTTTTTGATTGAGGGTTTATTAACTAATTTATATTTTAAATTCACAATCCTTAACTTATCATTTCAAATGTTCACAAAGTCCATAGCTTTTTATTTCAAATTTCGGTACCTACAGAGGTTCCGTACAAACTTGCAGGCACGAGTATGTGTATGGTATTTATTTTTAAAAACAATTTTTTGTTGTAAAAATAATAAAGAATCAAGCTCATTCAAAATGACAAGATCACTCACGCACTCACTTTAAAAATTTTAACTTCACTAGGAGCTATGTAATTTAAAAAAAAAATCATACCGTTGTCCCGTTATTTCGCGTCGGTTCTCCTTACTCTCTAGTGCAAGATGATCTATCTTGGGTGGGCGGGATTGTTAACTTGACTTGATTGAGGTTTTGGACGAATTTGCCAAGCTTGCTGTAATTTTCAATCCATCGTCATTTCCTTAGTATTATGGACTTTTTATTAATGTGCCTTATTTTTTGTCAGAGCTGTCTTACTCTCGAAGCCAAAAGCGCTAGTCAAACTACCGTTTTGAATATTTTTCCCTCGGTTTTTCTGAAAAAATTACATACCTAATTGAAACTATTTAATGTTGGGCTTTATTGATAAGCACTGGTCCGATTTAGTCCTAGACAGACCACAAAGAGTAGGTTTACCTCTGCTTTGCAGTAAAAAAATCCCGGTTATTAATGGTCATACTAAAAGTTAAACTTTGCAACCTTGTCTTTTATCATCTTTTGCTGGGTGGTTCGTACCGCCACTTCTTCCCAGCAAAAACACTAGGAAGTGGCGAAGGGCGGGCTTTTTGAGGGACTGTCTAATGTCATTTTGAAGTTCAAAAAGACGTGCTGATCCTCAGCCTAATTTGAATATATGTCTTTTGATTTAGATTTTTTTTATTTTTATTACTAACTTTTCCCATTTCCCTCACATTGTTTTAACCTTTCCGGGATTCAACTGATTGAACCATGTCTTGTTGATACTTTATAAATTGTCTTTGATAAAGAGCCATCAGGCGTATAATAGAGGTCAATAATTTTTTGGCCGTTTCTTTTTCACGTAAAAACATTGTTTGTTTTTTTTGTTAACTTTTATATACTTTGACCACGATTTGAGTTTCCTATGTGATTGTGACTTTTGGCTTGAAATAAGCATGCTATTTATCAAATTTAAGGAAAAGAAATTTAAGAAAACTGAAATAAAAAACAGTTATAAGTATAGTCAAATATATTACATATGGAAAAGAAATACATTTGTTTATTGTTCTAACATACCATCACATTTGTATTTTTCGAATTGTTACGCAGTTAACTCTGTGACTCAATATATTATGCTTTCGGGGGCCTATTTAAATAAATCAAATTTTAGCGCTGCTTCTGAAAAATGGAAAACCCCCATTAACACTGCTTGACCCGAGATTCAAAGCTAGGACCTTGTGCTTGGTAATAATGCTCGCGACTAGACCGACGAGAAGGTTTCCTCTGTTTAGGTATATTGTAGATATTTATTTGTCTTGTGACAAAAGAGAAATAAAATGTCCAACTACTAAGTATTACTGGAGAAAAATCACTAGGAAAAATCTCCTTCGAGCATTGAAGTCACAAAGCATATGTCTTTCTCCCAAAGTGCTATCGACGGCAAGAGGAACTAAATCACCGGTGACTCCAACATTTCAAGTTTTACTCAGCCACTGAATAATTTAGTGTCTACTGCAGGACCAATACGTTCATATGTCAATTTGGGATCAGTGCTGAATTTTCTGCTGACAATACGAATTATTTAAAGAGATTTGCCCTTTTTAACAGACAGCGAGCGCTTATTAGCAACCAGCTTTTTCAACGGAATCTCCCAGCGTGTGAATAATTGTCAATAATTAGTGTTAATATTCGATGACATCAAACTTCAACTTCAAGGGGTTTTTTAAATTTTTAATTTAATTATTATTTTATAATTTTTGAACGCATTAATTTTGTTTTATAGAGTTTACAGTTATGAGATTTTTTCAGTGTATTTGAATGAAGAGCCAAATGCTGGTTAAAATGAATCCAAACACGACATAACATCTGCTATTATTTTTCCAAGAGTGTATTAGTGTGCTAGATATCCTGGCTGCATCAAACCGAATATACCATAATCTTGCTTATTAATATAACACACATGGGTGTTTGAAATTTTAAGCCACACATATGTTTGTAAGTAAAGTTAATACCCATTGACGTCTAAAATAGCAACGACAGCTAACACAAAAGAGCTGATAACCTTGAAACGGCTAAACCGAAGAACCATTTCTAAAAACCATCGCAAGAAACCATGCTTCCAAATAAAAAAACCTCATCTAAATCGGTTCACCCGTTTAAGCGCTTCGGTGCCACAGACAGACAGGCAGACAGACACACACACATAGCGGTCAAACTTATAACGCCCCTCTTTTTGCATCGGTTGTTAAATAGGATAAGGTACTTAGTCCGAAGTAGAATCAGCACAATTTTCTTAAACCGCGTCGCACTGGCCAGAAGTACCCTTAATTTACATTAAACGTTTGTTCACACGATCAGCTGCAATCCAAATACTGCTTTCGGATTTGGACGACTGCATGTTATCGTTGTGGTTACAGTGTTGCCAATGGAAGAACTTGCTATGTTTAACTGTGCCCGTAAGCCCCTTTTCACACGTTCGGGGTGCCGGTTATCCGGCGCCGAGCGGGTGGTAAAATTCAGTGTGCCCTATTCTTTACACTATACCAACCGACACAGTCACATACCTTTAGGCTCAAAGAATGTAACCGCCATTTTGACCAATATGATTTTTTGATTCAATTTGAGATTTTTGTCCTCTTTCGATTGGTATATTTAAAATTTCGATATTCGATAAAAAATGGCTGATACAGCCATCTTTTTTGGATTACTAAACATTAATTTGATTTTCTTTAAATTAAGACCGTAATCTTTAAATACGATCTTTTTAATGTCATAATTCTAACAACTTTTATCATTTGCTTTTTATTGTTATAAGCACAAAAAAGGTTCGTCGAAAAACTGTTTTGTTTTTCTGTTTTATGGCTCTTCAGCTGGCTTATTCACAACCATTCGACTAGATTCGAAGATGTCATCCAAACGCAATTCACAAATCCGAAACCGATATTTTTTGACTGTTCAAATTCGATAAGAAGACTCAAATCTTTCCGACAGCTGTTTGCTATCGGGAGCCATACCGAACAAAATTTAAACGATTCATTTTTCATAAATCCAGGTTATTTCTGAGAAATATAAACACTGTAAACCTTTAAAACACTGCACTTTTAAGTAAATGAAGTTTTATTATTGTATTGACCGTATTTCATTGATACTTTCGCATTTACATAAATTCAAAGTGTAATTATGGAGAACTACATAATTACACTTTGAATTACTTTATTCGTATAGTTGTACGTGTTATTGTTTGACAATAAGCAAATAGCAAGATTTGTGTATTGATATCAAATACTTACAGTCATTTAGCCTTTTTAAAGCAAAGTTATAATGAAATAAATTTTAATCCATAGTTTTATTTCAAATAAAAACTTTTTCCGCATTGCCAGACTGGCAATGCGGAAAAAGTTTATAAAGTAAAAAGTCTGTCAAACTGGCAATGCCAGTTTGACAGACGGCTGTTTGCAAAG
Source organism: Euplexia lucipara (assembly GCA_921972225.1). Classification (NCBI taxonomy): domain Eukaryota; kingdom Metazoa; phylum Arthropoda; class Insecta; order Lepidoptera; family Noctuidae; genus Euplexia; species Euplexia lucipara. The sequence continues at coordinate 12,857,123 of OV179154.1, forward strand.
CAAGTTTATTCGAAATAAAGTTTGTTTGATTAATAATAAAATCGTTTTGTACCGTTTGCTGTCTATTAAATTACTAGCTGTGTATTCTATAATTAAACGGATCGAAACATTCAAATAAACCAATTTTATTTACTACTTTAAATTTTCTACCACGCTGATCTTTTTACTACCATTTTGTAGCGTTCCCCATAAATACAATGATCAATCGTATAGAAAAAAAAACGTATCCGTTCGGATCTGTGAATAGCGTTTTGGCAGTTCTTCGGCTCGGAAATCAGATTGTCGAAAACGGTTCCTTACCGACACGGAAACCAATCGAACGGTTTAGAATAAGGCAGCTGAAAAGTCATGTTTTGGTGGATACGCCCATTGAGCCTAAAAGTATCGATATTTGACATATTTAATCTCACACTATTGCTTGTATTGATAGACAATTAAATTTGTTGTATTTGAGTCAACGCGTCGACTCAAATCACTCCAGAATTTACTTTTCTTTGAGTATGGTGGCGCTCCCATATTGTTAAGTTACCAAATGTATCCGGATTTCGGCGACTTATTTCGACCGGTTTACGCCCGTCTAGCCTTAACCTAAGCTTTAAAGTACTTGGGTTTTAGCATGTTGTTTTCTCGCCCATACGAAATTGTCACACTACAGTGCAGGTGTAGCTATTGAAACAGCTATGTGTTTGAATATGCAAATCCCGAAGCGTAACGTCAGTTACAATGACTGTTCGACATGTCTGGATACGTTATCAAGGAATATAAATGTGAATTTTAGTGCTGCATTGGTGAATCGTTTGACTGGTTGGGTAGGTTCCGAATTAGGTGCTCAAGTTCCATTTATGAGGTGATATTGGGCTAACCTATCGTATCCTACTGGTATAATGAATTTCTAAATTTGTGAGGATGTTTGTTACTCTCTCATGCAAAAACTACTGAATTGATTTGATGGAAACTTGGCTGTTAAATGTAGCTTGTACATTAGAATAACAAATAGGTAAGCTGAAATTTAAAAAGGTATGGTTTGAATTGCCCGAAATACAACAAAAAGTTACAAATAAGTCGGATAAAATTCTGACATCTGCGAATTTTTTTTGGCGTGCTTTGCGAAAATCGTAAGCGTTACAGGAATATACCTACTAGTCAAACCGCGAAGCAAAGTTAATATGACATATGACCTCACTTAAGCCCGCAACAGATCTGTTCTGCTTTATGTACCCGCGTGAATTGCCGCACACACGTTAACCCACGTACACGGCCTAATATACGAGCCATTATCATGTTTTCGCATTAAGGCCATTTTCACAGATTGCCCTAATCTCTCCTTTATTTAATCCACCGACTCGCCGTTTTCGAGATACTTAAGATAACATCGTGAACACTTCCCAAAGCGTTGAGTCTCATATTTAAAGGTTCCGGGAACTGCAGATGTTTCGAGACACGAACGTTTAAAAGCGTAATTTTTGGTTTTCGCACACAATTTCCTTTATTCGCGCAGATTAACATGTTCTTACTTGGCCCAATTTTCGCAAAGTCTCGCAGCAGCATTCTCTTGTTATTGGATTTCATTTCGGCCTACGTAAAATTAACCTATTTTCTGTGCTTATATTTTTGCATAATTATACGAGATTAGCTTAAAGTAACATTCAGTATCGAAAGATATTTTCACAGCGTTTAGTATTTTCCTTAGCGTTTCTATAAGAGTTTAGGTACAGACGCCAGCACATTAAGCTACCGCAAACTGTAATTTTTTCCCGATTTAACGAAATAGAAAGTTTGATTTTCTTTTTGTATTTCTGTAACAATGAAAAACTACCAAAAAAATTGGGATAGCTTGATGTTCTGGCCTCTGCACGTCATTCAGAAAATATTGAAATATGTCACTTGAACAACGCATTCACTTCAAACACTATACATAGGTATATACTGTTTTATTCAACTTCAAAATCCAATGTTTGCGGTGAAATAGATTCTATTCTGAGCTAACTCAACGTCGAAACAACGCTCCTTTTATCTTTTCTCATTTCCGATGTTGTTTTTTCTTTATCTTTTGTAGTTTTTCATACTTACTTTCGCCATCTTTTGTTTCTTTTTGTGATTATCTAAAAACAGACAAGGTTAATAAACTCTTTACAGAACTAATAAGTGAAATAAAATAAAACAGTCTTTAGTTTTCTTTCTTTGAACCGGTCTACAATTAACGAAAATATAGGTAAACTTGCCAACATGACAAAAATACTCTAAAATAGACGAATGTTAACTTGCTTAAAGTCGATTAGGTTTAGGTCTCCTCACTTGGGTGAGGTAAGGTAGTTTTCTATTCGTGGAAGAATCTTAGGTTTCTCGGCGCAGGAGGGAGACGAAACACTGGGGTGGTTTTATTCGGTAAAAGTCTGAAAGGAAAAGCTGTTGTTGACGAGAACATAAAAAGGTAGCTTCGTTTTCTTTTCTCTTTCAATCTGCCTCTGTCCCTCTTTCACTGTAGGAAGATATACCTAATAGGGTAGACCTTCGAATCAATTTTGACAAAATACTTCACGTTCAAGTAGACGGAACAGGTAAACTATGTATACAATATTGTCTATGCATAGTGAGGTGCAATATGAAACCCTACCCAACCAGGGTGTTATTAAAGCTTATAATAATTGCCCCGCTCGACTCGGAGTAAATTCTACAGTGAAATTGCAAGTATGCTCCATCACTTTGTTCACACGTAGCTTGTTATTAAGCAAGTCAAACTGGGTCACGATATAGGCCCTTACCTTTGAAGTTACGTTAATTAATATTCAAGAAACAACGCAAGCTATTTCTCTAATTAACCTCACGTTTCACACAAACTCACTTGACCTGAACTGTAACTATTTAGTAACATACTCAAGAAATGGGAAGTGGAGGATTCGTGGACGTTCAATTACTGAAATTACATTTATTGTACCTCTGGCACGAATGCTTGACGCTATTGTAACAACGAAATACGTATGCATTATAATACTCAAAATATTATTCTAATTCCACATCAAAATGTAGGTATAGTAAAACTAACTTTAAATAACTGAACTAAGTCTAATGTCTATGTCTAGTCTGTTTAGTCTAACTCAAGTGTACATATTTATGTATTTATACTGAACATTTAGTTAATTAGCATTGCTTGCTTTCTTTTCTTTTATTTTCATTTTATATTGCACCTACCACTGCTTTTCTCTGCGTCACCTGAAGGTTGACTGGTGGAAAATGCCTATGGCATTAAGTCTGCCTTTGTACATTAGTGTGCTTGAAGTATGAAATAAATAAATTAATAATGTAAAATGAATATATTAAGTATTTTTTTAAGTTTTAGTTTTAGTTAGTATTTTTTTCAAAGTATATTTTAGTTTTTTTTTAAAAAAAAAAGCTTACTAGCGACGTAGGTTACACACTACTGACAGTAGTCTGGTTAACCCTTCCAACTAAACTAAATATCCTAAATAATTATAATGAAATGTTATTAAGTAACTTTTAGGACTTTTTTTCATATAATATCTATCTATTATTGATGTATTAAATTGTGCGTGCTTTATAATTTAAAATCGAACACTGCAGTTGTATTCTAAATGTTAATAAAATCGTTTGAATTGGCGCTGTGCTTATGTCAAGAATTCGTGCTAGGGCTACAGTGAAGCCAAAACTCTGGAGTAATTGGTTTAAATTCTTAGAATGGAGGCAATTGAAACGGATGACACCGTAAGTTTTCGTCTATTGGCGGCAAATTGAATTTGTGCGCTATCTTGACATCTAGAGCGATTTTCTCAGAATTAGGAGTCGCTCCCAAGATGGAAGTTGTGTTTGGATTTGCACCCTTGAGTGTGTTAAATTTAAATTTAGGACTAGTTTGAAATTGTATCTCTGTTATCATCTATTGTAGCTGTTTGATGATATACTTTATAGTTATTATCACTAAATAATAATAGTTGCTCGGGTCGACTGAAGGTGTCTCGTCTCTGGAGTAGGCAGTGACTTGTCGCTGCCGGCCGTGGTCGAGAGGATGGTCGGCAGCGTCGAGTCCTGGGACGCGGTGGTGTTCTTCTGCGAAACAGTCATCTCGCAGATGGAGGCTGCGGAAAGGAAGAGGGAGATTACCTCCACTCACCCTGCCCGCAGCAGACGCACCGGGCGCAGGCGGAGGGCGGACAACGCCCTCTTCCAGCCCCCCTGAATGGGTCCAGGGCGACGGACGCGGGGATGTCCGCCGCCCCCACGTACATGGACCCGAGTCGGCGGCGCGTCGTGTTCACGCGCGCCCCTCTTAGACGTCGCGAGGGGAGTCTAACACCTTACTCCCCTCGCTGACTTGGTGAGGCCCGCGGGGCCGGCACCAGTCGGGGGTCGCGGAAGTATCTTCTGTTCCCGTGACCCCCGGCGCAGGTGTGAGATGGAACACGGGGTGGTTTTTAGTCAGTAAGAGTCTGACAGACCCGTCCGCCTCCCCGGGCGGGGGACATCCATGAGGATTTTTTACCCCTCAAAAAAAAAAAAAAGCCTATGGACACTTGCGACACCAGGTGCGCCACACGCGCGTTGCCAACCCTTTAAAAACCTATTTACTCCCCTTTTGAAGAACCCCATGCTGCTATTTAATTAATATTTCAAGCATAGTAATGTACAGAGGTGGAATTAATGCCATCGGCATTTACTACATGGGTTTAGTGTTACCCAGTAACTGGGATGTGGAGGATAGATATAGGCAGTTGCTCCATGTATAACACTGGTTTTCAGCTGCATCCAGTTAAGCTGGAATCCAATCCAATCCTGGGAAAAGGAAGACAGATGATGATAGTTATTGCTAGTGTTATTGATTTTGTGCCCCTCCTGGTTTATTTACCTCACCCCTGGACCCCCCTTGGTCTCAACCTCTTCTTCTTTTAGCCCCAACGCAAACGGGCCACAGCTATTGATGGCCAGCGACAGCGACTTCACACTTTTTCTTTCATATATTTTGTATAGACGCACGGCACACTTGTCGCGAACACTCACTACAGCGATGACTGTGACTCGACTTGTGTCCGCGTCGGGCCACAGAAGACGCAGACACCCGCCACTCTCGGACCATTGTAAAGGTCATGGCACATTATACCGGCATGGCACCGACACCGCTCCAAACCTGCAATTGGCTTGTCATTCAATTTAGAGCCTTAAATAGTGGGTAGTATAATATATTTCAAAATGTCAAAGTGAGCACTTACAGCACGCCAACTCCGAGTCGCCAGCAAAACGTCATTGCGCCGTCGTAAACCGAGACATTATGAATACGTGCAAGTCATAGGCGTGTTCAATTATAAATGCCATATAACAATTGTGTTCGCGGTGACAGCTAGCTTGCACTTCGCGGCCAGCGCGCGGGCTGCGAGCTTGCACCCCGCAGGTGGCATTCTCCTGGCACTGTTACAAAGGTGGTGGAAACCCGCGAACGCCACCGGTGGCTGTGGTCGGTGGCCCGTTTGCGCCGGGCTTTAATATATTTTTCGTACCACTTGCTCAAAAAAGTGACATTCTATGCCACAAAAAGCGAACATAACAATAGTCATTTTTGATTTGTTAAAAACAGGAAAAGAAAGTTGTACTGGATTTCATTCATCCCCTAGGGAGAGAATGTGATTTAAATTTGGAATACTTACCGAAATTTATACTGAACTACATTTACACCATTGAGTTTGTATAAAAAGCATTACACATCTTTTTGAAAAAGGAATACGCATTTATTACGCAGTTATGATTATTAATTAAATAAAATTACGAAAACCGACGAGGCCGTATGAGCTTGATGCCTTTGCTTTTCCGACAGAAAAATATTAATCTCGGAATTTGCCGCATTTTTGTTTTCTTCAAATACATAAACGTTAAGTTTATTTTAATATATTTTTAATTATTATATTAAATAAGTTAATATTCTAAAAATACGTTTACTTTTAATTGTCATTATTGCTAATAAATGCTTATCTCATATTATTATTGGGTTAATTTTTTCACAAATGGTACGAAAAGTAGAGTATTTTCCTCGGTGATAAAGCTGTCTTAGTCTTGGGTGAACTTAAATCCCTCGCTACACTCAGGACTCGTCTTAAATCCCTCGCTTCGCTCGTGATTTAAGTCGTCACCCGCGACAGAAGACACTGCTTTATCCCCTTGGTTAATAATCTACTATTTTGTCCCACCTCTTTAATCTTACCTTCACTTTGTTTCAGATGTTGAAGAGTGGGAAACCCAATACTTTGACGGTAGCTCCTAAAAGTTTCTAACGAAGACCGACATGTCCATCAGTCAACGGAAAAGTCTTTTGTTTTGATAAGTTTCCATTTTCCTTTGTTTAGTTGAGGAAAAAGGTATAAAAGTCCTAACACATATCATTATCTTCTAAGACGCAGTTCATTTCTGGATGGCGTACTTTTCTTAGATAGATCTTTTATACACCCTTATGTTTTAATAAGTTAAAAAAAAATGGGCTGTATTCGTACCTGTTACTGATCATATTTGCGTAATCAAAAGTAAAAAAAACGAAGTCCAATTTTTAAATATGCCACTATTTAGTTAAACTTAAATAACGAAAACAGCTGTTGGAGGCGGGGCATGTTTGAGCGAGATCACGTGAGCGAGAGATGACGATTAATGAATACTACATGAATAGCCTGTACAATATTTCCATAAATTGGGTGACTTTTTGGGATATAAACAAACGCTAATAACTTTGCTGTTCATGAATATTATTAATTGATACTTTACAAATATATTGAGATGACCGTCTAGAATAAGCCCTTTAAGTAGTTGTTCTAATTAAAAATTAGTGGTGTATTATAGTACCTACATAGAAAACAAAATAAATATTTGGCACACATAAAACTTTTTCGGAAAAATATGTCCGTCTTAACACTAGAAACAATAAAATACTTCTAGTTTCGGAAGTTGGTGGAAAATAACAAATCTTCTTTTTATCGTGTGGTTAGTTTACTAACCTGGTGTTAGAGTTTTAATGCCGCTCATGGGCCCCTTACTTGGCCTCCCATGCCGCCCAGAAATATTTCTCAGACATTCACAATGTTTTCCTTCACCGTTTTTGAAGCAAGTGATAATTATACATAACGCACATGAATCCGAAAAGTCAGAGGTGCGTGCCTTGGGTTCGATCTCGACACCTATGGTTTGGCAATCCGCCGGTCACACCACTCGGCTATCACTGCTGTTGAAATTAAATAACAAATTAAACAAAGCGACAAACTTCCAAAACTAGATTTATTTTACACCATTTAGTATTTTTTATTAAGTCGCTTACGGTCGGTCGTACGGTTTTGTTTCATAGTTGACAGGCCTGTTTGTCTAGTAGTTAGTGAGCCTGACTGCTTTGCCGGAGGTCGTGGGTTCGATTCCCACCCAGGACAAATGTTTGTGTGATGAGCACTATCATTTGTTCTGTCTCTGGGTGTTATTTATCTATAATATGTATGTATTTAGAAATATATAAGTATGTTTATCAGCTGTTTAGTACCCATAACACAAGCTCTGCTTAGCTTGGAACTAGATGGCATTGTGCGAAAGTTGTGAAATATTTCTCTTTTTTTTATTTTATTTAATAGTTTTTGCAATATTTAGCAATAAGGTAGATAGGTTCAATGGGGAAAATTTGGCATTTTAGGGTAGCTTGAAGTACCTACATATGTACAAGTATACATAGATATTAGGCAGTAAAATTTTACTTTCGGAAACGGTGAAATGTGTACCATGATTTGATTTATAATGAAAAGGTTTAATTTATAAATAAGTACATCTACGCCGTGTTTACAGTCAGTGCGTATTTAGGTTTTAAGGTATACAGTACAGTGATTCTATTCTATTTTATAAGTACATCATCTTAGCCTAGCTTTTACCCAACTATGTTGAAGTTGATTTATAGCCTAAGCAGATGTAGTTAATAAGTACAGTGTTATTTACAAGTTAAACTGTTGAAATAGTCGTTGCCGTTATCTTCGTTTTTAATGTAGTATCTCAAGAGCACCCTTCAAGCAATAATTAGTACTAAGACCCCTATGTTTTCCCCGTTCTTCCGAGAATACAGGTCTTCAAATTACCTTATATCTCGTGTAACCTTAAATATTGCAGGTATATATTCGAAAGGGTAATCCATACATCCATTTCCAAGTTTATTCCCAAGCCACTTTCCTTGATAAGTCGTAAGTTTGTAAGGGGCGAGTTTACGGCCATGAACCGGGTTTTGGTACACAATAATATGAAATTGTTAATGGAAACTCAACTACACATTGCCACGATTTTTCATCTTAATACGTTTTTAACCGACTTCAAAAAAGGAGGAGGTTCTATGTTCGTGTGTATGTATTTTTTTTTTTTTTTTATGTATGTTACTTGATTTCTCCGCGATTTGTGGACCGATTCTCAAAATTCTTTTTTTATTTGAAAGAGTAGACTCCTGAGGTAGTCCCATTTTAATTTGGTGAAGATCTGGTGCTGATCTTCGGAGATATACAACGGAACTCTTCAAAAATAGACGGCAAATCTGTCGTGATTGCTGGAATCGCTTGGATGTTTATCGTTTATACAACATCATGACGTATCATTACGCCTGTATGCTCTGAGGGGTACGCAGATGTGTACAATATACCTAGATTTCGAAAGTTAGGTATGTTAAGTTTCATTTATTAGGGATAAGTGGTTATCCACTACATGCCATGGTAATAGGGTTATCCCCATTACCATGACATGTATTGTTAACAATTAACAATGTAAAATAAATTCATGGCAAATGTTTGTATGGGAACAACTAAAAATGGAAAAATAAAAAACTTTTTTGCAAAAAATAAAACCGACTTAAAAAAACACTAACCGGTGTAAAATAACTCTAAATTCGGAAGTCGGTGGCCCATCATGAATAAGATAAAACCACCAAAGCCACAGACTTCCTAATTTAGAGTTATTTTACACCGTGTTTTAGTGTTTTTTTAAGTCGGTTTTATTTTTTGCAAAAAAGTTTTTTTATTATAACATTTTTGAAGTAATTAGATCTAGTATTTCATAACAAAGCAGTAATATCATCGTGAAATATCGACTAAAATAAGTCTCAAAAATATTTTGCTTGTTTGGAAAACTTTTTGTGTAAATCAATTAGCCTTCAGGAATACATTAGGTATCGTTCAACTTCAATTGACTACATACAGTTTCAATTTTAAACTAACTAGAATAGGTGTATTACGACAAGACTTAAAAAAAATTGTTTCAACGCAAATCTGTGTTGTACCTATTCGATTTTGTAAATAGAATAGTAACCAACAACAATGAATTAATAACAAAACAACTCAAAGTTAAAACATGGATTAGATATAACATTTATTGATAACTCAAAAGGGCACACGATATCTCTAAAACGTTTACAAGGTTTTTATAAACAAGTTATATTTAAGAATTGATTTATTAGCCTTTATTAACGACGATTGCGACGACGAGAGATGGACATGAAAATAAAAGTTATTTTTGTAATATACTTAATGTGCTGAAAACCTTTATTTATTATTCGTAATTTGTTGTTGAAAGTTCATGATTAAAATGGAATGTCGATTACTGGACATGCGAAATCATATTATATTCTTTAGTCAACAAATGGTGTTCAATAAGTTTTTCAATCTTTTCCATTCAATCCTTTGCAAAAACTTTAAAAAAACTTTTGAATGTATAGAATAAAGTTATTGATATAGCATTATGTTTGTACAGTTAATTTTCAGTTGTAGGTAGATATTGAAATATAATTAAAGAAAAAATTGCTAAGAAACTCTTTTTCGTAACAATTTAAAATGACATTTGCATGCATGTCCAATCTTAAAATTTACAGCCTTAATTTTCCAAACTTTTTCAAACTTTTTGGAAGTTAAGAAGAATGAATTCAAAAGGCATCAATTACCACGCAAATTGAAAAGCAACCCAGCCAGATTTAAAGCCAATTTAACTTGGTTGCCTACTAGCAGTTTCCAATAGTACGTTCGCTTTTCATTGGCGAAAAAAGGGAAAGAATTTTCAATTTCTGATCCGATTTTTATCGCTCTCCGAAGAGTGATCTACTGCTGATGAGCTGGCAATCATAATAAGGATGTTTTTCATATCCGTCATCAGTCATTTAATGACATTATGGTTGAGTTCTTCCGTTCCCTTTTATCCTTGAATTCAATTTGTAAGTTGCATTTGTTTTTTGTTTGGACGTTAACACAACATTCATAAATAATAAATATTTCACAATTTTCACACATCGCAATCCAGTATCAAACTAAGCAGAGCTTGTGCTATGAGTACGAGATAACTGATAAACATACTTATATATCTCTAAATAGGTACATAACATAAATAAATTACACCCAGACACAGAACAAATGATCGTGTTGTGTATTATGTTTTCCAAAGTTGTTATTAAAGATCCTCGTGCACATTTCGCTAATATTTTATACATTACAGGTCAGTGATCTATTTACCTATTTTACCCGACTGCCCCAGATACAGGGTTATTTTAGTACCGTAGAACGGGGTTACATTGATAAATATTTAATATAAAACTCATGTATTTTTTACAATTGTAAAATAAAAAATTGTAAAAAAATAACATAGCGACGACACATTAAATGATAACTAAGTACGATCCTTTAATAAAAACTAGTTGCCCCGGCAAACTTCGTTGTGCCTTAGAGTCAATTTATTGCTCTTATCATTTTTTTTAAAAGTCGTCTTATTAACCGTATGTATATCTAATACATTCGTTTAATAAGACGACAACAAATAGATCCAAACCAATAATAACTACTACTACTTTTTATGTAGCGAGTCTCTACTGTGATCTTATTTAAACATTTTGTGTTCGATAGAATTAAAATTACAATATGTTTACATAACTTAACCTAACTGACCATACCTATCCTATAGCTAACCTAACTACCTAACCTAACTACCTTACTAAAATGCATTGATTTAAAAAATACTAAATTCATAATTTTAATCTGAACTATTGCCTCCATGTTACATACAATTTATACTTATAGTTTTCCCGGTCTACTTTAATTAAAGTCTTAACAGTAGAATAAGTTCTATTTGCAAAGAATTATTAAAGTTTGTCTCTGTCGTCATTATTAATTACGTAAATTGATTTCTGAAATATAAGACTTTTTTATGCTACATAAAACCTCTAAGTTTAGTAACAAAATAAATTTCAGAACGTAGGTACGTATAAATTGACAACCTTAACTTCTTAAGTTTAGCTTTAAGACTTGTCAATGTCAAATTGTCACCTGATAATGAACTGGGAAGTTTGACTCCTGTCATGTCATCCAAGATGGCGATGCGTTTGAAAAATGTTTGCGACAACAAATATTCTTGATATTTATTTTTTGAGGACTTTTCATGTTTTTTATTATTTATTATGCTATTCCGGACAAATACAAATCTAAAAAGACCAAAATCATTCAAATTGATCCAGTCGTTCTTGAGTTATAAGTGGTGTAGCTAACACGACTTTCTTTTATATATATAGATGTATTACAAGTTCCGGGGAAAGAAAAGTTACTGTCGTTAAATAAATGACAAATGAAAATGGGACAACTTTGATAACTCCCAATTAAACATTGCTCTCTAAAGTCACCCCTATCTAAAATGCATTTTGGACGGAAATTCAGGGCTAACATTGTCATGTCTATTAGTTCACTCAGTGCTAGCTGTTAAAGCTAAAACATTGGCGAAACATAGTCTAACGATTATAACTCCTAGTAGGGGAATAAATAATCAGCTACGTTAATTTTACAGGTAAAACGGAAAAAGAACATTGTACTTTTTGTTACTATCAAAGTTACCCAAAGATTCTAAGTAACCTCGGTTTACCGGTATCAAATTAAATTCTAAATCAATGAAAAATGCGAGTGGCTTATAGCCAAATAAAAACAGCCACACTTTCGAATTATAGTCAATTGGAATAACAGTCAGATCGGTCGAAGGTAAGCTATGCTTGCCAACGTCAGTCTATGTATGGGGGATACGAGGTATATAATGAGAGACGAGATATGTCATGTTTGATTCACTACATATCAATTATGTACTGTTTGATTCCTTAGAATCAGTAGTAGTCCTTATACTACTAAAGGGAGTAAAATATATGTGTTTTGTACAGCGGGACGCTTGAACCTAGTCGGTGGTAAGAGCATGCAAGCGATGCGCCATTTTGCAACGTCACCGGCGGCGTCACCTGTCTTCATGTGTATGTACTTATATTTAATGATAGAGCTGCCATACATAGGCAAGTAATAGTTGCTGCTATACAAAATTGTTAGATAACCAAGGATTGTAATAAATTTACCTTCCCACGCTTAATAATTTAGAATTAAACGACCTGTTTAATTAGGACACGGTATCGACTGCAAAAACTAGATTCCATTTTCTCTTTTAAGTTATTGGATATCTAGTTGAGAACATACCTATATTATATTTAGTTCTGGTTCATCACTAATTCTTGCTAGGTACAAAATGTAACTACACACCTGTAATTCCGGAAGGGTAACTTATTTCCATCAACCGGCTCTGAATCCAGACTTCAGCTGTTTGGTACCGAAAAATTCTTGATAAAAACGTCACTTACCTACCTGCCTCTCAAGCATGCAGTAGTGGGTTCAACCCACTTCTTCGTGCTTGAGCGGCAGGTGCCATTGTCCAGTAGTTATTTTCTTTACGACGAGAATAATCATTTTTCTTTTTATAACGCGAGCCCAGTGTTGGTTGATAACATACCTATGTCTTCGAATGCTGGTTCCCTTACAATGTTTTCTTTCACCGTATTTCTGTTATTTAACTTCTACTATTAATTGTTTATCAAGAAGCGACATAATAACTGCGAAGGTCGTTGTTAATCGGAATAGAATTTGGAACGTCAGTATTGTACCCATTCCAAGTTTCAACTCCCTTAATATAATAATATCTTAAGATAGGTATTGCCTCCCCATGACAGTTGCCACATTTCAGTTCATTTGTTCTAATATAGGTAAGTTGCTTTGTTGGGCACCAGCCAAGCAATAAGTAGTTTCGACAAGCTCCCAGCTAAGTTTATCGATGCTTCTCCAATTTGTCTTTGGTACAACGTAGACTACGAGTTTGTAATTATGGTGACATGTTTTCAAGGAAGGAAAGCTTTTGATATTGTTTCGTTGTTTGTATGATATTTTTATGGAGAAAAATTGTGACAAAGGGAAGTATAAATTGTCAATATAAAACTAGATACGTAATTACCAGTAAAGTGGCTCTCAATCACATTATATATAAAAAAAAACTTCCGGTAGCAGATAATTTTAACCAAAATTAAAGTTAGTTGAATGAAACATGTGTAGTTTTTTGTTTACTTTATTTCATTACATGTTAAGGCCATATAAAAAAAGATGGTAAGTAAACTTCTTAGTGGACTGTATATTATAATAAGTATGGCTTCACACTAGTGCAGTAACCCGAACTGACGAGCACCTGTGCGTGAGAGCCGAGCGTCAGTTTTTCTTGGGGTTCTGAATGGCAGTGGCGGAAAACAGGGTGGAAAAAATGAATAGGATACCGATTAAAGTTCATAAGAGAAAAAATCAATGAAAACACAAGGAAAACACTTTAAATCCATAACATAGATTAGGTACTTGACTTAAAGGAAACATTGCAATTTTAAAAAGAGACTTTACTGCATTAATAAAATGAACACCCACTACCCTACCAAACAGCTAGTCTGCTAGTCGTGGTTAGTCTATCTATGGATTCAGCAGTCACTTCTCGTGCTTTATCTATAGACCATACGATCAGTAAGATTAAAACACACCACTTCTAAAACCAGGAACAAAACCTTTTTGTTTATGATTTACGATTCCAAAGTATGCCCAAGTATTTAAATCCCAAAAAGTGATAACAAATAGTCAAAGTTTGGCGGTGTACTCGACAAATTGTCGAAGTTTTCAACTATAAAACACGAACAGTGCTACGTAATTTAAGCTTTTAGACTTTGTTCGTCCGTTTCAAAAGCGTTTTGTTCTGAAAATTCCGGATAAAAATATTAGCTGATTCGTACACAATGCATAACAGGTGAAAATGTATGAAATGACGTTTTTTTTTTTGGTTTGTATAGTAAAGTAAAAGCTGTTTATAATCTCGAGTACTTTCACCCCCTGGAAGGTTTCTTCACAAATTATATTTTGTATAACTATTGCCGGTCTACCGTGAGTTTGAATATCAAGTAGATGCTTTACTTTGCATAATTAAATTCATCACCACTACCTTCAAAATGTCGTAAGGAAATCGACTTGTACTAGAACTAAACATTCTAAGACATACGTCAAACAGACCCGGCGTGGTGGAGCAACGCCTGTTCTTTCTACCAAACAGGAAGAAACAAAAATTTTGGCTAAGTAGACGTGCATATTATGAGAAAAAATTAGACAAACAAAGAACTTAAAAATAACTTAAACAAAGGTAATAGTGTTATTTTTATTAGTGGTGATCTGTGTCACACCAGTACTTGATCTTGCTTTAGGATTATGATACTCGTACCTATGCTCATAAACGTCTAAGTTATTACTACCACAGAAATAAATTATGTAGCGTCAAGAAAAAAATATATTTAAATAAAATACCTATAATTAATCTTACAATTTAGATGCAAAATGATTGTATTGTAGACATAAAAGGTTTAATTGATACAATAAGGCTACGGTTACACAAAAAGCAGCTGCAGGGTACTGACTGGTACCCATGCATTTTTAAACGCTGGTGATTTCAAATCGTGCCAAAGCCAGGTGTCACTGGCCTCATGAAGTCCTAGCCTTAAAACTACCCAAGAATTTTGAACGTGGTTAGCAAACTCAAATTCAGCTGAAAAACTGTCCATACAAACAAAGGTAACGTATAAAGGTCGATTTGTATATAATTAATTCTGTACCGCAAACGCTTTCAATGGATTGTTTAGGAGTTGGCAAAAGTACAGGTCCCCGGTCCATAAGTTAAATGTCGTCCCAAGTCAATAAAAGCTACGTGGATTTAGTAGATTGTGGCCTGGTTATTTAGCATTTATTTTTGTATAATTTTGGTCGTATCTATAGAGATATAACGGAGTGAGATTTTTGGCGCCTCGGATATGTATCCGTTTTGACGGATACATGTCCAAGGCGCCAAAAATTTTACTCCGTAAGTGAGCATATTCAATTATCTTGCCCATGAAGATGCAATTAAAAATATATATATATATATTTTAAACAGTACTTGTTATATTTAGCCTAGTAAACTAGTATTCCGTAGACCTTCTATTGATGTCAACGATTTGTTAGTTTTATATACAAAAAATATGTGACAAAAAAAAAGGCGCAGCAAAACCCTAGTATATCTAAATGTCATGTAAAATTGTATCTAACAATTTGCAATTAACAATGTTTTTTTTTCATTGGAAAAAGAGTTACACAAAGTGTCTTAATTAACACCTTATTATCTAAAATTAATACTATATGTGTAACTCACAAATTTATCCTTTATTATATGTCAATAATTGTACAATAATTTCTAAAATGGTATTGTTTGCCTCATAAATCTCTCAGACGCCGCACCGTGTCGAAGTCAAACTTATGTTTTAGTGTGCACATCAACCTCTCTGTGATAAGTGGTTACCTTTCATTAGAACTGCAGTAGCTCTTAAGTACGTAAGTCACGTCTCGGAAGAGCGTGGTCGACGGACACTGCATTGTGCCCGTCACACGGTGGAATTGCACATGTGGCTGTACTGTCAGAAGCAAAGGTGTCCTCAAACTGGATCATTTGTTTAAGTATTACATTTTACAGTAGACAAGAAGACGGATGGTAACAAACAATCGTTAACTTAAAGGGGATGTGCTAGCTAGTCCGCAAAATTAAAATAATATGTTACGTAGATTATGTTTTTGGTATAAAATGGCGACTTTAACAAAAAAGTGTATACCAATATATCAACACTGTGCGAGTTTAAATTGTCCTAAAGCCGACCCGAGCTAATATATTATGTACATACATACATACATAAACCATCTACCACGATTTTTACATACTCCTTTTACATTAATACATGTTGCGAGTACTACGCACTTGACCTTTCTGAAAACCTTACCAATCGAAATCTGAAGACGGTTAAATAGATACAATCGTAAGAGTATAAAGAATTGCCTATATTGACTGCCTTGTTGGTTTAGTTGGTCGCCAGCGTCACTGCTGAGCAATGAGTACTGAGTTTGATTCCGGAGTCGGACAAAGTGTTACTGGGTTTAATCGTCTGGAATTTGTTATTAGCAGTCCGGAGTCTAGATTTATGTGCTGTTATTGGCTTGCCGTCTGTAACATTGGACTTTAATATATTGTAACAGGAGAGTTCGGAGAAAACAAGTTTAGTAACAGTAAAGATAGACTTTTTGAAATGTAACTTTCAGTGTTACTTAAGTATATGTATAAAACAGTGGTTAATGCGTGATTCCAAAAATGAGAATTGTATTTTAAAAAAAGCTAAAGCTGCAACATCAATCATTTATTTAAGTTTAAAGTTTCGATGTATGTTTTTAATAATCATTATAATCTTCTGTTTAATAAATAAAATACTTAGCTGTGTTTTCCTTTTCAGAATTCTTTCAAAGTAAATTCTCAGACATAGCTTTTATCTCACAAAGTGAAATCGAGGTTTTGTTTGAAATTCTAGCAATTTTCTTCGGGCGCCAGTTTCCAAATTAGCGTGGGTTTTTTTTGCAAAACAATTTCATCAACTGCATTAAGACACAACTGACACCGTTATCCGTCTTGATTTGACGAAGCAAGCTTTTGTCGTTCAATTTGCACTCTAAACTCCATTTTGCCGGGGTTTTGTACGATTCGTTGCTTATAATGCCTGAATTCTCTTGAAACTACGCAGTTGTATGAATTTCAACCCAATGTCTTATGTTTTAAGATCTATTTGTAATCGTATATGTGACTGTCGTTCAATTTGTTATTTCGTAGAAGAATACCAACTATTATTCAGGCAATGGTCTTCTTGAGACGTCTTTCAACGTTATTGTGTTGTTCGAAAATGTTTGTGCAGAAAAAACTGAATTTGATTCAATTAAGTGCCGAACCTTTAAAAAAGTGGAGCATTTAATCGAAATTAGACTTTAATTAAGTACGTCTTTATGATATTATTTTTTAAAAGTTTCAAAACAAATTTGATGAAGTTATAGTTTGTTTGGTCTTCTTGGAATAAAAATTCACAAGAAGTTTATTAAATATTATTCTTTTTTAAATTTTAATTTTAGATTTTTTTGTCTATCAGCAGGTAAGTGTGAGTGTCTATGAAAGGCAGGTATGTGTGTATATGGCGTTGAAAGAACCCATGCAATTTCTTCAATAATCTACTTCCAGACTCCGGGGTCAAGAGGCTATAATTATAGTCATTGGGTAGGCCCAATGACTATAATTATAGCCTCTTGACCCCTCATACGGGCAACTCAGGCTCACGACACATATTAAATTCCACTTATATTACATGACAATATGAATGGCCATTTTAGTATTTACCAGATATTGGATCTCTGCACACGCGGTTATTTTGCTACATTAAAAAACATTTCCGCATAATTACAAACAATAATATGAGTTCAGCTGTTTTATTAAATGGTGTGGAAAATGTCTAAAACATCCAGCTATTAAAAAGATGGCATAACTTTTCATCGGTAATCTATATCTATACTAATATTATAAAGAGGTAAAATTTGTAAGTTTGTAAGTTTGTATGTAGGGGGTAATCTTCGGAACTAATGTTCCAATTTGAAAAATTATTGTACTGGTGGAAAAATACACTGTTCCCGGTGGACATAGGCTACTTTTTATCCCCGTATTCCCACGGGAACGGAAACTACGCGGGTGAAACTGCGTGACGTCTGCTAGTTAATAATATATTTATGTTAATAAAATTATGGCTGATCGCAGGGCTCAAGCCAAACTGGTTATTTACGTGAAAATGCACGATGATGTATCCCACGTTGATGTCTTTTTGAAAAGTCCCTTTCTCTCACTAGGGTATTTCAATACAAAGTTTCAATAAAAATTGACGATAAAAATCACGATTTTCCTACTGGTAAAAAATTAACATAACTTTAGTAGTTTTTTTTTAGGATTTGTTGTTTGTTACCTCGTTTCTCCGTCATTTATGGACCGATTTTCAAAAATCTTTTTTTATTTAGCAGGGTACAGCAGTGAGAGCCTAGTGGTGTGACCGGTGGATTGCCAATTCATAGGTCCCGAGTTTGAACCCAAGGCACGCACCTCTGACTTTTCGGATTCATGTGCGGATTGTATGTATAATTATCACTTGCTTCAAAAACGGTGAACGAAAACATCGTAAGGAAACCGGCATGCCTGAGACATATATGTCTCGACGGCATGTGATGCCATGTCAGAGGTCCATGGGCGGCATTAAAACTCTGACACCAGGTTAGTTACTAACCACACGATAAGAAGAAGAAGATTTGATAGGGTTTAATACTATTAGATCATATCTGATGAGGGATCCTCGAGGAAGTGAGGGAAGTTCTCAAAAAATATAGATACATTTTCAGTAACAAATTAAGCATTTTCATTTAGAAAGTATCGTTTGGTGAAGAAAAACTGATGAAGAAGACAGGCTACGGAACTCTTCAGCGCATAACAGCAAATTATTCGCGATTGCTATAGTCAGATGTCTATGCTGAGTTTTTGTATTTCTATAACATAACATTACGCCCTTTTATTTTAAAAGGGGCCCGGCAGAGATGTACAGATCAATATTTAGATAGAACTTCTTTAGCAATTGTTAACTTAATTCAATGATTCTTTCTAGTTTTAAAAGACTTTTTTACATAGGAAGAAACTAAAAATTGTAAAACTTTTTTACAAAAAAAAACAACCGACTTCTTAAAAAAACACTAACAGCTGAAAAATAACTCTAGTTTCGGAAGTTGGTGGCCAATAATGAACAAAAAAAACCACAATCGGTTGTTTTTTTTTTGTAAAAAAGTTTATTGGTTACATTTTAAATTACCAATTATTCCGGAACTGAAAGAAAAATGCGTTAATGCAGTCCACAGGGAAAATGGGTTTCCAAAAAAGTTTTGGGTTGTTTGTTTAAGGTATTTCACTGCAAATTGCTTTGAAACTTTAAAGAACCGGTGCTGTTTATTTAGATCAGCATTGCAGACCCTGTTTTCGCATGTTTTGATATGTTATATTATATAAATCATTATTTCAGTTTAATATTTTGAATGTATCAATATCGATATTATTGTTGCAAAACTGACTTGCACAAACCGAAAACTGACACTATGTTTGGAACATTGGTCCTGATATTGTTGCATCGGCTATATTTTCTTCATCCCCCGGCCCTCGGTGGTAAGTCGTGCGCTTAGACAAAAGCGGACTATCAGCTCTCAAGTTGTTTAATACTCTTAGCTCCTACCATAACTTAAATTGACAATTAAGAAATTACTGGGCTATGTCATTTGGGATTACAATGAAAATTTAGTAACTACCTAAATGTTTTTATTTTATTTTATGCCATTTTATAATCACATTATGTCATTTAAAAGTAATAGGTTGTATTATTTTTTGAGGTAACTTTGTATTTATCACACTAAACTAGTTTTTTTAGCCTAAAGATGTAACTACGAGTTCCTAGTTTTAAGAGGAACGAGGACTTCGATACATTACTCGTAATTATTAGAAGTTTATAACATTTGTTAAAAAGGCACGTTCTTCTTCTATGTCTACTCAATACTACAATACTGATATTCTTATTTTTCTCTCACGAATATCTAGAGGCACTACAATAAAAAGAATTCAAACAAATTGTAGAATAAGACGTGATTTTATACCGGCTCAAGTTGTTCAGATGATAAACTTTTGAGCCTTAAGTAGGTACCTAAATACTATCATTGCTCTACCTTCTTTATAAAAGTTAACTCATTTAATTGATTCCATTAGAAAGTTTTTGTTACTTTGTTCCAACCTAGATTTTTTATAAAAGACAGTCAGACAGTTTTGGAAATTACATTCAGTTCGTATGAAGCCTACTAATTGATATCGATACGGTCATATCGATTCATTAATTACGAGCATGAGCCTATAACAATCACAACATACAACACAATACACAGGGACATAGGTCTTGTCTCTGGGAGGGGACTTGTACCCATGTGTTATGTACATATGTGTGTGTAGGTGCGTGTGTGCGTTTGTGTGTGTGGTTGTATGCGTGTGTGAGTGTGTGTGTGTGTTTTTGTGAGTGTGTGTGCGTGCATGCGGACCCAGTGTTTGTAGATGAAAGACACATGTGCACAGTTCTAGCATCTAAGTGTTGGTTTCCTTACGATCTTTTCCGTTCTAAGAGCATTACTGATGAATTAATTAAGATTAAGTAAAGCGCCTCCCTAATAAGAGCTACGTAAATCGGAACCGCTACTATTAATTAAGCTACCAATGCTTTAGTTATAATAATACGATTATTGATAAATATGCATAATAGGGTGCTAAGTTTTGGTGGTAAATCAATTACAGGAATTGCTCATTGGTTGGCACGTGAACACATGAATAGGATACTATCAATGCAGGAGACATGTTGAAATGTTGAAGATTGAGTGCTGTCTTACAATTGAACCGGAGGAGATACGCTTTGTAGACGGGATTAGTTCACGTAATCCAAGTCAAAGATTCGCATATTATATCCGTAGTCTCTACCACATTGAATAGTTTAGAACCTTTAAAAGAAAGGGAAATGGTTTAATTAATATAATTAAAATAAAAGAAAAAACAAAATCCTCAACTTTTTTTTCACACAACGCCATTTAGTCCCAATTTATGCAAAAGAAAGAAAAAAATAAAAGTTAAACAGAACAAAGCTAAGCACGGCTAAGGCTAAGCTAAATAGAAGCTTAACTTAAACCAATAATATAAAAGTGCCACAAGCTGTGGTAGGACTTAGAGACCAGCCTAATTGTAACGTTTTATTTAAAATAATGTGACGTACATAATAAATAAAGATAATTGATTTGGTTTAAATTATATTAATCTTGATTATTGTTATTAATATTATAAATTAAATTATAGCGTTTCTACTTCCTAGGTATTCAGTAGTCATTCTAAGTAGCTATTTACTGATACATTTGTGGAGTATAATAATGTATTCCGCAAATTAATGTCTCTTTTTAAACCCCGACGCAAAAAGAGGGGTGTTATAAGTTTGACCGCTATGTGTGTGTGTGTCTGTCTGTCTATCTGTGGCACCGTAGCGGTTAAACGAGTGAACCAATTTAGATGCGTTTTTCTTTTATTTGAAAGTAAGGTTTCTGGCGATAGTTCTTAGTCATGATTTATTAAAATCGGTTTAGCTGTTTCAAGCTCTTTTGTGTTAGCACCCACCCGTTGTTTAGTTCATCCTTTCTTTACAGATTTTTCCCAAAACTACAGCACTCACACACAAACTCCAAAACGACACACTCACTCAAACACTCCTCATCATATTATTAATCACTCCGCTCATTTACTTGTTAAAATCAGAATAATATCACCCAGTTATAATTTATTTGTAAAATGAGTCGATCTCACTAAAGAACACTGACCTTTGAGATACAGGATCATCCTACCTCGTTTGAGGTATTTGGTTAAAATTAGTTATTTGTATAAATAATAACCAAACTATATAAATTATAGACTAATGACAACACTACTTTTCCGTAAATAAGATATTACTTTACTTTACTTTAAACTATTTTTTTAAATAAGTCTTAAATGTTTGAAATATTTAATGTAATAAACATTTTTAATACAGTTGCTCAAAAAGTTGGCTTATTGCAGGGACGTATAGCGTTCGGGATGTGGGCTATTACATACTCGTGCTTTTTTTTACCTTTCCCAAACTCGTGCGTTCTCTTTCCCAACTGTCAAAATAATGTCTATTAAAAAAGAAAAACCAACCATGAAGTTTTGAAAAAAAATTGTAGAAGTCTTTATGATTCATGCAAATACGATACATGTTTCTAAAAAGAAGCTACTAATTTGTTTAAATATCAGATTTAATGATTTGATTGAATGTGTTAGGTTAGGTTTCATTTTATTTCCTCACATTAAATTTTATTCTAATTTCATATCAATAAAAAAGAATTACTGAAGACTTGGCTGTATGGGCATAGTTCCCTTTGCCTACCAGAATGGGTGAAGAAAAAAAAATCTCTGCATATATTCTACGGTTGGCGCCATTATTCAGAAATTTTCTTTGCGAGATTTAGTTGTTTACAGTGTCACAAAATGATAATTCATCAGATTTAACTCCATCAACTAGCAAACGCCATTGTATGACAAATAAACATGAACGATCATACGAAATTAACAATAGTTTGTCTCAAACAGTAAATATGCAACCTAAAACTTCCCCAGTTAGTATAAAAAACTGTACCAATTTCAATGTAGGTATATGTGAATTATAACTCTTATAAGAAATTAATTATTGGTTAGTTGAGTTTATTGTGTTTTTATTATTTTATTAAATTGCTTCATTTTTTCGCAACTGTATTAAAAATAGTCGTTCAGTACACGTGCGAAACCGTCATTGCGACTTGTTCCGACTGTCAACCCTCGCCTTTGGCCGCGCCTCGGCTCGGGTATACATTTGTCGGAACTCTTTGCAATGACAACCTTTCCGCACTTGTAATGAAATATACTATTTCGGTCA
This sequence comes from Euplexia lucipara, assembly GCA_921972225.1. Lineage (NCBI taxonomy): Eukaryota > Metazoa > Arthropoda > Insecta > Lepidoptera > Noctuidae > Euplexia > Euplexia lucipara. The sequence continues at coordinate 12,879,885 of OV179154.1, forward strand.
AAATATACCAACACACCATTTTTTTTATTCAGATGCATAATTGAATTCCAAGACCGACACTTAACGTTTAATTATGTATGAGCATAAATATTCTTTGAAAGAAATATCACTCACAATCTCACAAGCTATGCTTAGAAGATAAGTTTGTTAAAATGGTCCGATTTCTAACCACTCATCAAACATCGAAAACTAAATCCTAAATTTCAAACTAGTAAAACTATGCGGCTTCTACTGGTTAGCTTATCTATGTACTCAGCACTGAACTCTCTGTACTAATTCATGCTGGCTGAACCCTGAAAGCGTTCGTTTTATATTTAATACCCGGCGTAATCTATGAATTGTGCAAAGTGAAGCCAGACAAGGCCCTTTGTTAGACAGACTTAATTATTACGTAGAAAGCAATGAAAATATTGAGCAGATTTTAAGTTCTTCAGTCTTTTTATTTCGTAAAATAAGAAGGCACATAACCATGATTATATCTATTAAAGTGACAGGTTTATGGACAACAACAAAAGATAGACTACAATGAAATAGGTAGGTACAACTAACATATTAAAAATTAATATAACAATCAAAATGACAAATAATGTGTGTAAGCAATGCTTTAAACAAAGCATTGGCACATGCGCTCTCTAAAAATGTAGAAACAGAATCATTTCAGAACCTTTGCTTATTTGAATTTTAATACAATTTTAGAACGTATACCAACTCCATTTACAATAGCATTAGACGGAAGTAAAAAACGGTTAATTTTAATACACACTTTGTAACGAAAGTACAATAATATTGTACTTCAATTACGATAGCCGCCGATTTTATTATAATCTATTTTCACTGCACTGCTGTCACACTTAGTTAGGTATAACCATTTCAACATTTTTTTTTTATTTTAAGAAATTATGTAGATTTCATTTAGTTATATAATTTCATTTTAGTTACAAATTACAGTGTCAATGATAAAAACCTAAAAGAAACAGGAATGAGCAATACATGGAAATTTGTTCGTTTCACTTTTTTCTTCAAAATTTTAAATGAAACACTTTGAAAAATTATTTTTACTTATCTATAAAACAAACTTTTCTGCATTCCTGCTTCTAGGATCCTCGTTTTTCTTATGTTATTATAAATGGAGAGTTGCAATAGACTTTGCGACGTAACACAATTTGGCGGCAAAGTGTCATCTCATAATACAATAAGGCTAGCAACAGACTTATAACACGCCATGCCACGCGACGTCAATATGGTGTTCTCATTGGTTACTATAAGCACCTTTTTCAGATTTGACCAACAAAACTGTGTGGGATGGCGTCGGGTGTTACAAAAGTGCTGGAGCCTTTTGCGTTTCGTTAACGTACAAGTAGGTAGGTACTAATAAATGTGGGAAATCGAGTAAAGATGTTCATAAGTTTTTCCGATTGCTTTTTTTTATCCTAATGTCTAATTATAATTCGAACGTGATGTGATACTTTAACACATAATAATTTGTGGTTTTATGTGCCAGTCATAAAAATCAAAATCTAATTTTAGCCCTAAAACTGAGAGACCCTTATTGACGCGGCAGAGCTCCAAAAAATATCACTTTTTACAAAGGTATTTTATTACGTTGCTTTGATGATATATATTTTAACTAATAGGTTCCTTTTGTGTACAGTGGAATTTGGTTCTTTTATATTTTTGGAGATGAAGTATATATATTTTGAAATAAAAGTCATTCATTGATAAATTATAATGGCGGCCTGAGCTCTTACTACAGTAAAGGATCCAAATCTAACGGTGGGTATGTTTACTTGGGACAAAAGTAGAACAGTATCGCAAAGTACACAACTCGATCGTATGAGAACCTTTTTCGGGATTTAGATAGAAACTTCACCATGTATATTTAAACAAAGTCCATTAAAAACTTTATCTAGTACTTTTTGCTGTACCCTACCTTCTCTATTGGTTATAAGGATATTTGCCTTCTATGATATTCACTTTGATGTCGGAACTTTACTAATCGAACTAATGTGTACAATAGCTGTGGAAGCAGCAAAAGTTTTGCTAGTTGAGGAATCAAATAACATGATCTCGTCAGGCTTTCCTTAGGGGTTGTAACTTGTAAGACAATGCAAGATGGAAGTCAGGTGCTGATTAATTCATGGCACTTAAGGAAAATCCAGTTCAGCGAAGTTATTATGCAAAGTTCATTTAGTTTAAGTACTCAAAGTTTCTGTAGCGGCGTTTCATTATGCACACATTACAAACTTGTAACAGTTTTCGGAGAGCTACGTGCGTCTCTATGACGCGCGCGACAAGATTGACATCACATATAAACGACATGTGTGTATGACAACATGTATGAATTACATTAAGTCCAACTGTAACAACTGAAGAATTTTTTTTTTGCTGCGTACTTGCTGTCCAATTCACTTTAGACATTGGCAGAATAGTCGACATCGGCTCTCTTTGCCATAAAAAAAATAGAATAGAACATGTCGCTCACTGAATGCAAAAGGGCCACAAATCAAAATGCATCTTTTTTATACGACGGCCAAAACAAAATTTAGAAAAGATTTTTTTCAAATATTTCGTCATTTCTTATGTAATAATAAAACATGTTAATATGTCTTTAGATGCTTTTTACGTGCTCTATCGATTAAAAATATGAACATTTTCATAGCTGCTACTCATGAAGCTAAAAACGCACAAATGTCCCTTTTGCATTCAAAATTTCCATCAATGTCATAAAAATTATGTCAAAAATAAAACCTATTTTTAAAATATAAATGGTTTATTATATCTTTTTTGAAATAATAATTATTCTAAAAAGTCTCTAAGCAATGACAGATCCAAAAATGTTAGTAAACAGACAATAAAACATTATCTAAAATAAATGACAACATCTGCAACAACAAAAAATCTTAGCTTCTAATCATTTTAAAGTACCGTTAAAATAATTGAGATCAAATTGTGACTATTATTCTTATCAAAATTAAATATCTCTAAAACTTTAACATTATTAATTTGTAGAATGTTGTTTTATAGGCAAGAATCACGTTAATTAACAAAAAATACTCTAATCACAACCATTAAGCGGTCCAATCAGTCTCTGGAACTTAAATCTTATTATTAAACTTCTACAAAATACAATACCTAAATAACTAAATAGCACAAAATATGTATTTAATAATGTCATACAAAGTTATAAAATCACACAAAAAGTTATAAAGGCACTTTCTTTTTTATGAAAATTAAAATCCTTAATCTAAGACACTTTGTTATTAAATTTGTAGAAAAATTATAAATTTTCGTAAAAACTTTGGTAATATTTAGGTATAATATTCTTCTCAATAAGCTTAAGTATTCCCTGTTTTTTTGTTTCACTTACTTTAAGTTTATGTTTGTACAATTTTTTTGGCAATGCTATTATAGTGTTAGACTTTTTTTTTGTCAGGGTAGCTACCGAGGTGAACTCTTCAGTATCGTAAGAAATCTTAAAGAAAAACTTTTGTTTATAATCTCGATGCACTTTGATAACTTTTATATCGCCCCATTTTACTTTTTCACCATCTTCGGTAGTGGTAAAATTGCCCACAGCCAGAGATTTTAAGTCTAAAAAATTTTCATGTGTAAGCTCATGAACCACGAAGGGTGTACCTTTCTTCTTCGCAGTTTTGATTAGGGTTATATACTGGTCCGGCACATAAATAGGCGAAGATTTTAAAGCGCTTGAAATATTTCTTTGGATTAAGGAGTGGGCAGCATCTCCTTCATTTTGCGTGTGCCCTTTTATAAGAAATTTATGAGTTATACTTCTTAACTTAGGCAACTCATTGATGGCCCATAGGTACATTGATAACATAAATTTATTTTTTTGCTGGCCGCAACAGTTATCGCTGTAAAAAACTATGTCGAAATCACAAGAAGCTTTCTCGTTTAAGGACTTCAAGTACATGAGTACACAGGACCCAATTTCATTTACACCTCGAGCTCCTTCACCCTCATGCCACACGAAGCAGTTTGTATTATTCGTACCAAGTTCAGTGACAGTAAAATTAAGTAAATTCAATTTGGAAATATAAAAAAAGCTAGAGACATCACCTCGTGGACAGGGCATTACCGCCTGTAAATCGTAAACACATACCACAAAATCATCAGCTATTTTATTTTTGTCATTCTCCTTTTCCGCTCTAACTAGAGATTTTTCTTTTAAGTGCAGGTCGTACTTCTCTTGCAAAAGTGTCTTATCTTCCACATTTGCGAAAGCTGTGCAGTCTTCGCACTGGTCCTTCTTGGGTTGCCAAAAAGAAATGTTAAAGTCATTCACGAAGATGTTATAATATAGCTTGTATGAAAGATATTGTTTTCCTTCAGCTTTACACTTTTCAACATAATCTCTATGTAATGCTGCAACAGACAGGCTGCCTTCAATAAACTCGCGTTTACTGCGAGCCCGGCAGTAATGGCTTTCAATCCTGGGGATTGAGTTAATGTGCGCCTTGGCACCATCCTTTAAAGAAGCATCCAACTTGAATTGGTTACCGTGTTTCCCTCGTTTATCTTGCATTTGGGTTCCCGTTAGTCCAGGTCCCGAAGTCTTCTTCACAACAGTCCTTATAGTTTTATCTGATATACTAAGAGTGTTCATAAAGAATACTTTACAGACTCGGATGCGCTTATTGTCTTTCGGTAAATAATATGCATGGTTGAAGTTTTGGCGAGTGCTACCAACACGGACATATCGATACTTAGGCTCAATTTTCGTCATGTTGTTATAAATAAACTGCCTCTGAAGGTTCAAATCACCACTTTGCCAATAATTATTAAATACAGTTAATCGTTCTTCAAATGAAAATTCAATTTGACATTTCATTTTGCAACTATCAGGACAAACAGGTCCCATTTTTCTGGCAGCAATTAGTTTTTTAGATTTGGACATAGATGTATATGCCTTTCCACTATTTCTTAGACTCTTGGTTTTGTTTCTCTTCCATGATGCTGGATATGCTTTTCTTTTTCGTGATAATGGCTGAGGGTCCACGCTAGTTGGTTGACTGTCAATGCCAGGTGGCTGAGTATTAACGCTGGATGGATGTGAATCAATATTAGGTGTTTGAGTATCTGAATCGATTGATAAATTATTAAAGCTTAATGGTTGAGGTTCTACATGAGAAGGTCCGGGTGTGGGTGAAATATTAAAATGTGCTGTATTTAGTTTTGGCTGTATATCATCCTCTGAATCAGAAAATTCATCGTTGTAGGGTTGAAAAATGGGATCCTTAACACTGTCATCTGAAGAAAAATCGGCATTTGACGAACTACTTGATGTTGAAGAATCACTAGAGTCTTCGCTTTCAGAGTCACATGAATTACCACTTGAGTCGCTCGGTTCAACGACTTTCCCTGTATTTTTTTTATAAGCTGTTACAGGTTCTATATCAGAGTCTTCTTCCTCAAGAAATGATAAGTCAGGCTGGCTATCTGGTATAGAGTTTGTATCTAAAGAATCATTAGATAGTGGGTTTGGATGAAGCAGCGCAGAAGTATTATGTTCTGGTGCGTCTTGAATGTTCTGGGTCGATAAAGGTTGATCATTATCTGATTCTTGAGTGGAGGTCGCCATTTTCAAAATTAATTTTGCTCGGCTATTCATCCTGCAATTAATAATTATTCAAATCATTTAAAAGCCAAGCCAAAGCCTAAGCCAAAGCCAAGCCAAAAATAATCGTGAATTGTGTTTGAGCATGGGCTCAAAACACAACTCACGATTATTTACATCATTATCACCTAACAGTCCACTGCTGGACTTATGAAAAAAAATAAGTATGATTCTAAGTTTATTGATAAAAGCGTTTGCTTTAATGCCCATAAAACAGCTGTAGAAAACACAATATAAAACATAAAGATTATTATAAAAATAAAATAAATATCTCATTATCATAAATTATTGTCATACAAAACGGACACATTTCTGAACTTTCTACTCTAGCATTCAAAAAATAATAATCAATCTATGCATAATTCCATGCAAAACGAACGCATTTCAAATATGGCACTGTTGTAATAAAAAATAAGTTACTATTGCACGATGTTTGAATGCAATACCGACGTATTTCAAATAATGGCCCTGTTGTATTACAAAATATAATTATACTTACTTGATGTTTGAATGCAAAACGGACGTTTTCCAAAATATGGCACTTTTGCAGAGAACTATGAACACGAACTGCAGTATTATTTCGCTTTGTGGCCTTTTTGCACGCAACTGACGTGCGTTCACGTCGAATTTCGGATTGCAACTGACAAAATGGCTGCTTTGCTCTGAAGTTAGCTAACAAAAAGCACCAATGCAAAAATGGCAGTCAGTCGGTTTGGGAATAGTGATGCGAAAATGACGGGTGTCTTTTTTTACTAAAATAATTTAGTCGATTTAGAAATCATTTTTGCAATAAAATGATTTTGAGAAAATTTTGATTTGTGCCCCTTTTGCATTCAGTGAGCGATGTATGAATGTAAACGAAGCAAATGAAGTATATAAGAATCGTAGCATATGGCACTCTGTAGTTTCTCCCGATGGGAAAAAAGGCATGAGTTTATGTATGTATGTAGGTATAAACGACGTTGCCAAAAACATCCTATGAATAGACACAAATGCAACCAGAGATGTAATTTTAGTATTTTAAGAAATATTTTCTTTCTATATTCTTAGTCTCTTTTTGTCAAAACTATACGTTACATTTGTTTACATTTATGTCAATTTTGTTCAATTGATTGTCACTGGGATGAAATAGTGACTAGAATTTGAATGTTTTCAGTTACGAGTGTTATCCTTTTGTTCGATATTTAATGCCAATTTACAATGGTAGTTTTTTTTATAATCTAATGGACATGGAATCTTATAGACAATTGTTTTTAGTCTTTGTTGCACTATGTGCATGACCATGAACAAGGCACACGAGCTTGACAACTGACGCCGACTGCGACCGTGGTGACGCGATGATGTATGATATTGGATTCGAGAAGTCTCTGCTCTCTTATTACTCTAATTTTGTTTGTTGTTGCTGTTATGTTTTGTAGGCTTGTTGAATAAGATACCATTGAGGTCGACTTGATTTATTACTAAATGACACACAATATATTACACAATAGACAGTACAGTGGTAGCAGCTTTACAGACAGGAACAGACCATCAGTCTGAGATATCTGAGAGATCCAAGTCAACGTTCAAATGTCATATTCCCAATCATATTATATCTGTGATGAAAGTGGTGATACTGGGAGATGTAATCAAAATAGTCAACATCTCAATGATGAAGTCACATCATATCTGAGAGATTCACTGTCAAGTCAAATAGTCATAATAAAAAAATGTCAGAGTCCATATTTACATCTTAATGATGAAATTGATCACGGGTCTGAGGGATTACAAAACGACACACAACAAGCCTAACAGAACATAACAGTTGCATTTCTTTACGTTCTGAATAAGACGATTAATTAAATCATCTATAGAGACTACCTACAGGGGCTCGAGTCTGCTATTGCAATCGTGTCTCAATGACCGGTCATTGATCGAATATTTGACAACTTTGACAGTTTTGTGTGGGAAATGTGTCATAAGTTTGACGCTATACGTCAAAAATCGATCATTGACCTCGACCCCCAGGTCTATTGCGTATCTCCGTCGAAAGTTTATAGTGATGATAACTGGCCAAAGTGTTCAACGATTAAATGTCACACAGCTAGTTCCGGACTGACTATCATCAGCGTGTATCTAGGATGACGTCATGCGCACTCGTAGAGGTGTGACAAAGCGCTCCGTTTCCAGTCTGACAGTCAGTGTGATACCATTTTTTTTTTGAAAATACTGCAACAAAACTGCAACTGGACGCCAATGAGTCACTGGCAATAAAAAGTTAGCCAAAAACCCTGCTGTAGTCGATAAATAATTTATTTATTTATTTATAATTCAGATTTAAAGGAATGAGTGACAAAAGTAGGTTTAAAAATACAATCTAAATAATTTTCATAATTATGATTGTTTAATAATTTTTCAATGGGTGTTCGTTAAATTAAATTAATTGTGATTGAATACTTAAAGAACAATTTAGAACTATTTAAGTGATATTTACGGGTTGTGGCTGTCTCACGCTGACATTGTATGTTAGCAGAGCAATGTCCTTTGGCAGTTTCGCACCGTGGTGTCGATGTCGGTGCAATATTGTTTTTTTTTGTGTTGTGTTGAGTTTTGTTTTTACCTGTATACCTATAATATATACATATTTTAATTGTTTTACTATTATTAAGTGTGTTTTAGTTATTGTATGTTTGTCAACCATAAAGGTTTTTTTTGTTGATATTTTTTAGATTTGTGTTTAGTTTTAGTTTTTTTTTTGTTTTGAAATATACAACAACTTAGGTTAGTTTACCTGTCATGTTGTACATGTATATTTAAATAAATAAATAAATATTTTAATTTAAATATTGTCGCGCTACTACAAAAGGTTTCTGTGAATACAAATTTCATAAAATATTACGACTGTGAGAGTAGTGAGCATACAAATCTGCAAATTTAAGTAAAACCTTCATTCAAAACCTCAGTTATCAGTTAATCAATAGTAAAAACATCAAAATTCATATGTTATTCGAAGTAACATGTTTTGAACTTATACTGGTAATCAGTATTGTTTGCCGTAAAACTTATATAAGACAGTCAATAAAGCACGCAAAGTTAAGCAGTGTAATTCTATAAAAAAAATCCCTGTGAAAATGTAGATAAAATGAAAGCAAATTAAGCTGTCATTTCATACTAATGCTAGACATTGACAGTTTACTTCACTCAAGTATAAACAGTGTGAGTTTTAATGAATTGACCGGCTAGGCCTGGTTTTTACAATATACATTAACTCACGCCTTTTTCCCATGAGAGTAGGCAGAAACTACAGAGCGCCATCTGTTACGTTTCTTACAGCATTCTTCTCCACAAATGGGCTACTTGACAAAATTTTAGTTTTTATCACATCTATTCAAAAAGAGCCAGTTTATTCCTCGTAAACAGGGACCAAAATAGCTCAATAATCCCTAGGGACCAAAATTGATTTGAATTTGGAATGTGGATATTGTTAGTAAAGTTTCAATCAGCAAAGAGGTGAATCACAAACCATGCGGGAACAATGTATTGAATATGTGACTGGCTGAAAAACTGCGAGCGCGCCAAATTTAAAAAAAGTTGATGAAAAATAAACAACGCGCGAAATTAAATGCATTCTGCTTTCGTTAGTAGTTGATTCATATTCAGATTTTAGAGTTATAAAAAATGAGTGCGTCTTCCTCAAGTGAAAGTATTATATTGACTCCAGAGAATATTGTATCGGACGCTAACATAAATTCTTGTTCATAAGTTGCACTTACTTATTTTCTCATAGAGGGTGATAAAAAGTAGAGTGTCCACCTCGGGAGCAACACTATTTTAAGCTCGAGTGACATACTTTTAATCCCTTGCTGCGCTCAGGATTCTAGTTAAGAATCCCTCGCACCGCTCGGGATTCTACTCTAGAATCCTTCGCTCCGCTCTGGATTAAAAAAAAACACTCTCGCCTTTAAAATAGTTGTTTGCTCCCTAGATAAGCAATCTACTATTTTAGTCCCTCATCTAGATTAGAAAAAACATTCGACTCATATGTTTTTCTTTTTTCACGTACCTAATCAACACATGACTGGCCTGTTGGTCTAGTAGTTAGTGACCCTGACTGCTATGCCGAAAGTCGTGGGTTCGATTCCCACCCAGGACAAATGTTTGTGTGATGAGCACGATCATTTTTCTGTGTCTGGGTGTAATTTATCTATAATATGTATGTATTTAGAAGTATATAAGTATGTTTATCAGCTGTTTAGTACCCATAACACAAGCTCTTAGCTTAGCTTGGGACTAGATGGCGTTGTGTGAAAAGTTGTGGAATATTTATTTATTTATTTATTTACATAACTACGATATAATCAAAATGTCGCAATACTTCACTAGCCAGTACACTTTATACTAGATAATGACGTTACAAGCCCCCTCTCCTCAACTTTAATGCGCTTATAATCTAAGCAGTGGGTATTCCATCAATTTGAAAAAGAAAAAATATACTTGGTTACTTTTTTTTTATAATCTAACTGATGCACTAATTATATTTTGATGTTCATGTTCTGTCAAACACCCTAATGCTGTGCCTATGATTGTTTATTTAAATTTTTAAGAACCATCTAAAGGTACATTTTGGAATGCAATAAAGAATTGAGTACCTATGCTTCTTTTGCTTCGTTTCATTAACGTTCATACATACACTCTGGTTGTGAGTAGGTAGGTAGGTACTACGCACCTGACCTTTCTGAAGGATATTACTAGATCAATATCTATTTATAGGTAAATTTATGAATAAAGAACGTTCAACAATGTTTTTGATTAAGTCAAATTCGCCAAGAGTGTTTTCAGGGTTAATTTAATAAAGGCACAAACATCTAACTCAAAGTTATGAAGAATGTTACGTGATCCGAATAATTTTCATACCGTCTTGTGTGACTAAATTACTTGATTGCGTTCAAGACTTTGAAATCTTTAATTAGCGAAGGAAATACGAACGCGGAATATCAGATTACTCGAGTTCTTGAGTTTCGTGGTTCGTTGATATCCCTTGACTTTGGTTAATTGTAAAGATTGGTGATATTTTGACAGATTGTGATGTAAAGGAGTATTTTTTTCGATTCTTAATACCTATGTCATTTGTCGATGAATTTTACTATGTAGATACTGGATATTTATTCCTTTGGACGTCGTTGGATATTAACAAACAAGTTAAAGGCATTAAAAATGTATTAATATTTGCACTAGAACGCGTGCAAAATAATTATAACTTATTCATAATTAAACTTTTGTTAGTTTGGACTTTAAACTAGACCTTTAAAACTAAATAAATTGTATGTAACATAGAGGCACGCAGCGCAGTAGTTCAGTTTAAAATTGTGAATTTAGTATTTTTAAATCAATGCATTTAAGTAAGGTAGTTAGGTTTGCTATAGGATAGGTATGGTAAGTTAGGTTAGGTTATATATATAATTATGTTATAATTTTAATTCTATCAAACAAAAAATGTTTAAATAAGATCACATTAGAGACTCGCTAAATAAAAAGTAGTAGTAGTAATTATTAGTTTGGATCTATGTGTTGTCATCTTATTAAACGTATGTATAACTAATATATAAAATTGTGTGTATATTCAGTAGGTCTGGGAATAGGATGTAAACTTATAAAAACTAAATAAGACTAATAAATTGATTCAAATCGAAACGAAATTTGCTGCATGGGGCAGCTAGTTAAAAATATAAACAGGTCCGTAACCTAACTTCAAGAGTCATGTTTATGTTCGATTAATGGAATACTGACTGAACGTTGGTTCGAATAGAGTTTATTGCTAAACAACCATTTATCGCCAAACGTTACTTCGACTGAACGATTAGTCGAATATTTATTAATCGATTCACTGCTCTATCGAATGCTAATACTAATTATTATTTTTTATGGATACTGTGTTTGTTGTTATAATATGACATACAATTTACTAGCATTGTTCTTGATTGGACCAGTTTAAATATATTGCGAGTATTTATATACAGGTATTTAGCTTGTCAAAAACTTGTGGAAAATCCTCATGAATGTCCTCCACCCCCGGTAGGGCGGAGAGGTCTGTAAGACTTTTACTGACTAAAAACCACTCTGGTTTTCCATCTCACACCTGCGCCGGGGGTCACGGGAACAGAAGATACTTCCGCAACCCTCCACGCAGAATTGAACCTGTGGAGACCATAGAGTTGAAACTTAAGGTCTTCTCAACTCATTCGAAAGAGCTAAGACTAATCGTTCAGTTGAAGTAACGTTTGGCGATAAAAGGTTGTTTCGCAATAAAGGATGATGCCAGAGTTTCTATGAAATCCGGTCCCACCTTCCAATAGCTATGTGTGTTTCATCGTTGGATAGGTAATTTACGAGCACCAAACACTGCTAGGCATTGTATTTTCCTCAACTGTCGTAATGTCACTCGTCATAGAATACCAGAAGTCAAGAAGAAGAAGAAGAAAACAACCATGTTTAATAAAGAATAACTCTGAACGGACTAAGATTTGGAACTTGGCGCCGTTGTAACTTATATTCATACCTATCCAACGATGTAACACACATAGCTATTGGAAGGTGGGACCGAAATTTGCATCCTCCTTTCATTCGAAGAAACGTTCAGTCGATATTCCATAAATCGAATATATGACTTTCGAAGTTAAGTTACGGACCCGTTTATACATCCCTCAGATAAGACTTCAAGCATTTACCCAACAGGCGTTTTCCACGATGTAAATAAGTTATCAATAAGTATTTTTGTACACAATTGCCTCGTTAGTCTAATGGTCGCAAGCGCAAGTTAAGTGAAACTTTATTTTGTTTTTTCATTTGCTACTTGTCAGTATCAGTCTGGAGTCTAGATTTATATCCGATTGATAGCAATAACCATACTTCCTACTACACGGGAGCTAAACTTCACTGGCGAAAATAATATGTGTGAACACACACACACACACTCCTCTGCCCAACCCATTAGGGAAATACAGGCGTATTGATGATGTTCGTAGGTACAAACACATCCCTTCCTTCCATAGAAGGGCTGCATAAACTACAGAACACACGTGCAACGTACGATCCTAACAAAAAACAGAAAGTTTTCCTACATACTTTGGTATCTAAATTTATCGAATAGCACTTTGAATAAATCCATCCCCTACAATCGTCCTTCATAATATTTTACCTATTTTGCGAAAGTTCCTGGAATTTCAAATGAAAAGCAAATACATCGACAGATATGTACGATATATGGGAATGAGGACGGAAGTCGATTCCTAAACGTGTTTGATCCACACACAGTCCTTTTGATAACGTCAAATACCTCTTAATATTAATGTAAAGTCAATATTTTTGGAGCGAAATATGTAAACTTGCTTATTTCTTGTTAAAACCAAGATAATAATATTCTAAATTAAGCAGATCGTTTTTTGCAGTAAACACGTACTAGGTCACTGTTATTAATAACTGATCCAAAATGATAGTAAATATAAACAGATAAAAATACTTAGAGCAATATATTTGTGACAATTAAGTGCTATTTCATTTCAGTAATCACTGACACATAAATAATATTTTTGTTTTCCTACCACGATCTTTACATACTTATTTTTTTTTAATCGTTTACTTACTTACATCCTACAGAATTTATCATTCTGAGAATTTACCGATAAGATGATGTCTTTCTAGACCGGGCATATCCGGTTCTTGACAAACGCATAAGCTGAATTTCCTAACCGACATAATAAAAAACAAAAAAAGCACAAAACTTTTAGCCTAGTCCGGAAAACATGTCCTTAACTAACTACATGTAGCCCCGTTAAGTAAAAACCAATAAATGATTCCTAATAAATCGTTTCATTCTGACAAATGAGCGCAAAAACAGCACATTTACAGAGCGTAAACCCATAAGCGTGTTAAATACAACAAAAAACATTTCGCTGCTATATCCCAAAGCGCCGATTCGTTCATGCAATTAGGCTACAATTAATAGCGAAAATGTGAAAGGAGGATTATTATGTTTACAAATTGCTCCATAGACAACTCGCTCGTTAAGCGATTTATTGTCGAGGTGGGCCAGTCTGGGCCACTACATAAAACTTTTACTTCCCACTTATTCAAATTACGTGTTTTTTCAGACATTAAGTTTCACGCCGGAGACTTTAATGGCTCCAATAAGATTACGTCGTTTGGAAGACTATGACTCCTTAAGTTATTATTCTTTTTATGTGATGCTGGACTTTAAGAAGCATTAAGTTGTTTTAGGACGGACGGCGAGAATCGAGTTTTGATTTTAGGCTCAAAGAAGAGGAAATGCGTGGAGTGTGTAAGTTAGTAAATGTATGTGTGGAAATTGATGACAAAACTGATGACGTTAAAAATAAACCTAGCCATAGCCGGCTAGCCTTTCATTACATGGTGGTTTATCAAAAGAACTTTGGAGAAAGGACACAAACAAAGCAATAAACCAAACAAATAAAATTTAAAGTACCTAAACACTATGTGTAACACACATGTATAAATGTAAACGAGGCAAAAGAAGTATGTTAGAATCGTAACATATGTGGCTATGTAGTTACTGCTTCTGCCTACCCCCACAGGAAAGCGTGAGTTTATGTATGTATGTACTATGTATAAGTGCATGTGTAAAACTGAAAGTCACAGTTAGCAACAAGTGTCGATTCCAAAATGAATGATGAAATTTGAAAATCTTTAATAATACTGATTGCTGGGCAAAGGCCCCATGGACTTCCAGTTATTTTGATCCCGGGCTAAAGTGGGCCACAGGCCGTTGAATTTGTCTAGGTCATCCCGCCATCTTCTTCTTGTTCAATCAATTGAGTCTAGCATTGAAAACGTCTTTAACACATAATGATGCTGCAGCCCAATCTGAACTTTACGAGTAAGTGTAAAATTTACTTTTTCAAAAATATTATGACAGCTATTAGCCAGACTTCGCACACCAAAACTGATTGGTGTGTGAAGTCTGACTTCCTATTTTTATTATCTTCAAGCTAAGAAGAAGAGAGTTCACTGTTTCTGTGAATGTGTGAGTTTAATTTTGGCAAGCACGTATTCTATTTAGTCCTAATAACCTTTGTTCGCTGGAAAATTTAATAATCTCTTAAGTAAACGCTCTTAAATATATAATATTAGCTTAATTGATAAGAAAATTACTCGCCAACTCTACTTTGTATCCTCCTCATCCCTAAATATGCAAAGAAATTATTTAATATTCAAGCTAAAACGTTTCAGACACATCAACACCAGTGATGACTCAAAGTCTTCTTAGCTCAACGCTTAATTTACTTTTAATGTGTCCACAAATTTTATAACTAGGTAATTGCCTCATTTTGCGGCATCAGCTATTTCCATATGTATATTCGAGGGTAATGAGATTGTGCCTCGCATTTTCTACGTTCTGTGTCTGAAATAGTAATTAAAACTTTAACTATGTGGGAACAAGATGGACGGCTGAATAAATTTGAATTCTGTTATCTTTCTGTGAGCTTGTAAGTTAATTTTAGTTGTCTAGCGTGAATTGCCTGTGACGACATTAGCATTTACTTCCACTGATGGTGAGAAATTAGTCCATATTGTGTCAACTTGATACACAAAAAATATGTAAACGTCAGGCTTACCATAATCATTAATATTATTTCATAATGGTATATAGTTTTTTGGTCTTACCTAAATCATCATCATAAGATCGCAAGTTCCAAGAGTTTTGAGTCATACCTGGGGGTATTGTACTTTCTAGATTTATAGAGACCACATACGCAGTCCTTCCATGTAACGATGTATCTAGATTATACATGAAGCATACAATATAATCATAAGTGCCTGAAATACTCTACACAAACAACCGCTCATATGAGTGAACCTGCCCAGTCAGTACGAGCATTGTCAGTAATCGTGTTGCTCGACTCAAAACTCAAGGAGAAGTGAATTGTTGGCATGGGATATTACATTTCTTAGAAATTATTTCAAATAATTAGGAAGACAGATAGTAAAATAATATCTATTTAGTAATTTGCCAGAAACAATCAATGATTGTTCAAAATAGTAACAATTAGATCAGGGTCACATTAAAACCGGTTATAGGTACCTATTCACCACTAATAATAATGGGCTTGGTTAATAGATAGTTTTTTTTGCAGATAATTATAAAACCGTGCTAGTTATTAATATCGTTTTATTCTTCCCAAAATACTTTCATCGACCTCCATCAACTAGATTATTCGTGTAAGATACGGTACAGGGGAGTTCTTCGAGAAAAAGTCAGCATCATTTATCCTGCTTCTAGTACATAACACGTAAAATCAATAAACCGCTCTAGGGTCTGATAACAGATTTCGGTACCGCAGTAACACCACTATTTTCCTCAATGGTTCTTTAATCTTTTCCCGGTAATAAATCATCCAAAGGTACCTAAGGGATGCTTCGAAATTGCTGTTGTGGTCGGGCGATTCGTAAGTGTATCACTACATATTATAAAACAAAGTCCTCTGCCGCATCTGTCTATCTGTTCGCAATAAACTCAAAAAATCTTACACCGATTTTCATGTTGTTTTTTTCACCAATGGATAGAGTAGTTCTCGACGAAGGTTTTAATTAATAATTTGTCAAGTTTTTGTATATGCTAGCTAAAATATTGTGATATTTGTTGCAGGTGTCGGAAAAAATGAACAGTCTGGGAGTTGGATGCGATAACCGACCTCTACGTGGGCGAAGCCGCGGGCATCACTTGGTAGGAAAAAAACTTTTAATGTATCTTTTATTTCTAACTAGCTATCCCGGCAAACTTCGTTGTGCCTTAGAGTCAATTTATTGCTCTTATCATTTTTTTTACATGTCGTCTTATTAAACGTATGTATATCTAATACATACGTTTAATAAGACGACAAAAAATAAATCCAAACCAATAATAACTACTACTACTTTCTATGTAGCGAGTCTCTACTGTGATCTTATTTAAACATTTTGTGTTCGATAGAATTAAAATTACAACATGTATATATAACCTAACCTAACTGACCATACCTATCCTATAGCTAACCTAACTACCTAACCTAACTACCTTACTAAAAGGCATTGATTTAAAAAATACTAAATTCATAATTTTAATCTGAACTATTGCCTCTATGTTACATACAATTTATACTTATAGTTTTCCCTGTCTACTTTATTTAAAGTCTTAACAGTAGAATAAGTTCTATTTGCAAAGAGTTTTTAACCGACTTTCAAAAAAGGAGGAGGTTCTATGTTCGTGTGTATGTATTTTTTTTTTTTTTTTTTTTTTTTTATGTATGTTACCTGATTTCTCCGCCATTTGTGGACCGATTCTCAAAATTATTTTTTTGTTTGAAAGAGTAGACTCCTGAGGTGGTCCCATTTTAATTTGGTGAAGATCTGGTGCTGATCTTCGGAGATATACAACGGAACTCTTCAAAAATAGACGGCAAATCTATCGTGATTGCTGGAATCGCTTGGATGTTTATTGTTTATACAACATCATGACGTATCATCAAGCCTGTATGCTCAGAGGGGTAGGCAGATGTGTTCAATATACCTAGATTTCGACAGTTAGGTATGTTAAGTTTCATTTATTAGGGTTAGGTGGATAACCCTATTATAATGACATGTATTGTTAACAATTAACAATATAAAATGAATTCATGGCAAATGTTTGTATGGGAACAACTGAAAATGGAACAAAAAACTTTTTTACAAAAAATAAAACCGACTTCAAAAATAACACTAAACGGTGTAAAATAACTCTAAATTCGGAAGTCGGTGGCCCATCAAGAATAAGACAAAAGTACCAAAGCCACAGACTTCCTAATTTAGAGTTATTTTACACCGTTTAGTGTTATTTTTGAAGTCGGTTTTATTTTTTGTAAAAAAGTTTTTAAAGTTTGTTTCTGTCGTCATTGTTAATTACGTAAATTGATTTCTGAAATATAAGACTTTTTTATGCTACATAAAACCTCTAAGTTTAGTAACAAAATAAAATTCAGAACGTAGGTACGTATAAATTGACAACCTTACCTTCTTAGGTTTAGCTTAAGACTTGTCAATGTCAAATTGTCACCTGATAATGAACTGGGAAGTTTGACTCCTGTCATGTCATCCAAGATCTGCGTTTGAAAAATGTTTGAGACAACCAGAGACAACGAATATTCTTGATATTTGTTTTTTCAAGGACTTTTCATGTTTTTTATTAATTATTATGCTATTCCGAACAAAGACAAATCCAAAAAGACCAAAATCATTCAAATTGATTGAGTTATAAGTGGTGTAACTAACACGACTTTCTTTTATAATAGATTAGTGATTATGACCCGCAACTAGTGTGATCAAACGATGATATTTGAACCAATGTTCATCTTTAAATATGGAAAATGAAGGAAAAAATAAACAGAAAAGAAAGAGCTTTTCGTTCGACAGCTGTTTTAATTGCATCTTGTTCCAGCGCGCCTTTGTACCATCGCGTGTACGATTTCTGGAATTCTCATTATGTCCACATTTTCATCTCTCTTTATCTTTT
Organism: Euplexia lucipara; assembly: GCA_921972225.1. Taxonomy (NCBI): domain Eukaryota; kingdom Metazoa; phylum Arthropoda; class Insecta; order Lepidoptera; family Noctuidae; genus Euplexia; species Euplexia lucipara. The sequence continues at coordinate 12,898,061 of OV179154.1, forward strand.
TTAATTTTAACGTTGGTATGTTTTTTTCTGAGGACCTTTAAAATATAAATAGATAATAAAAATAGATAGGTAATATAATAAATACCAGCTTGTTACAGTCTCATTGCAGGGCACCGGGCGCCTGCGATCTACGGTAAGTTACCGCTCAGCTGTTATGTACGAACACAGCTGATCACGCACCCAAGTAGCGGTACATAGCTTGGCAATTTAGCAGTATGCAAGCGTAAGCAGTGCAGTGCATTACCGGTTGAAACTCGTATCGCTAAAGTGAAAGAATTTAAAGTTTGTTTTAATTGTTTGCGTTCTGGCCACTTAACTAAACGATGTAGATTAGCAGGTTGCAAATATTGTAAACGTAAACATAACACGCTTATACATGTTGAGGATTCCAAATTGTCAAACTTTCAAGATCCCATGCCAAGTAATGTTGCCTTATCTACAGGCTCATCAGAAGCTACAATTGAAAAACAATTCCCACCTAAAAATAATGATGTTTCCCTAAATGTTTCTACCGCTTCGCATATTTTACTGTCCACAGCGTTGGTGAGAGTGGTGAACCACCGAGGCATCAAGAGCGACGCCAGGATCCTCCTCGATAATGGTAGCACAGCTAATTTTATTACGCAGAAACTATGCCATCAGCTAGGACTACCTCGACGTAGCGCGAGTTCCACGGTGACAGGTATAAATAGCCATACTACATTAAGTACACAGTCTTGCAAACTAACTATTGAATCGTGCAGCGGCAGCTATAAAGCAGACATAGATTGTTTCATATTACCTACAATTGAGCAGAGAGAGCAGCGGTGGCCCAGTGGTGGCGGCCCCGACTTACGAACAGTTAGTCGTGGGTTCGAACCCAGGCAGGCGCATTACTTTGTGTAATTTATTTCATCACCACTGCTCTCAAAAACGGTGAAGGAAAACATCGTAAGGAAACCGGCATGTCCTAGAACCAAAAATTCGAAGACATGTGACATCTACCAGTTCGCACTGGGCCCGCGTGGTAGATTATAGCCCATACGCAAAATACGCGCTGTGACGTGGAGTTGCGGATACCAGCCCGGTATCTTTATCTTTATCTTTTATTACCTACAATTACCAAATTACTGCCGCCTACTTTAGTCGACATAAGTAGTATCTCTATACCATTAGACTTAAATCTGGCCGACCCGTCATTCAACGTTCCATCAGAGATTAACATACTAGTTGGTGCAGATATATTTTGGAATGTTCTAGGCAGTGCTTCCATAAACCTAGGCAAAAATCAGCCCAAGTTACAAGAGACTAAGCTTGGATGGATAGTATCAGGCTCTGTGGCTCTTCCTAAACATCCAACCAAAAATATATGCTCACATTTCTGTAACATCTCCATGAACGATTTAAATAACAGTTTAAATAGGTTTTGGGAGCTCGATTCCGTTTCGTCTGGGCATTCTTTGTCACAGGAAGAACGAGCTTGCGAAGAAAGTTTTCGTGTAAACACTGTGCGTGATCAAAACGGGCATTTTATAGTCACCATGCCTCTTAAAAATGATCCCAGTGAGTTAGGCGAGTCATATGAAATGGCTAAACGTCGATTTTTATCTTTGGAACGCCGTTTCCAACGTGATCCTGCTTTTAAGGAAAGGTATGTAAAATTTATAGAGGAGTACGTGAGCTTGGGGCACATGACTATAAATGACCCAACAGGGAAACCCCATTCACGTAACGAAACCGAATACTTTTTGCCACATCATGGAGTCATCCGAGAATCCAGTACCACAACTAAGTTAAGGGTAGTTTTCGATGCATCAGCAGCGACTACTTCTGGAGTGTCGTTTAATGACATTCAAATGGTGGGGCCTACTGTCCAAGATGATCTTTTTTCAATATTGCTGCGTTTTCGTCAACACAAGTTTGTTATCTCTGGTGACATTGAGAAAATGTATAGGGCCATTCAGGTAACACCATCACAACGTCATCTCCAGCAAATCGTCTTTCGTGCTGACCCAAAGCTACCACTTCAAACGTACAGTCTTAACACTGTTACCTATGGTACAGCTTCTGCCCCTTATTTAGCTACTAAGAGCTTAGTTAGTCTAGCAACAACCGCCTCTAATGACGTTGTAAAATCGTCCATAGAACGGGATTTTTACGTCGACGATTATCTGAGTGGTGGCGACTCGGTTTCCGAGGTGGTCCAGATGGGCAAAGAAGTAGCATCTATTTTAGCGTCAGCTAACTTTAATTTAAGAAAGTGGCAATCAAACAGCGTAAACATTTTAACAGAAATAGCCGGTGTTTCTAAACAGTCTGATAGATTGAACTTATCTGAGGATAGAAACGTATCATCAAAAACGTTAGGCCTTAATTGGCTATGTAAATCAGATACACTCGAGTTTATAATATCGGTCGATACTAGTAAACCAATCACAAAGCGTCACATTTTATTGGTGATCAGTCAGATATTTGACCCATTAGGTCTGGTAGGTCCTTGCATCATAGAGGCTAAAATCATCATTCAAAGTCTATGGACAGCTAAGTGTGATTGGGATGACCAAGTACCAGACAATATACACACCTACTGGTTAATGTTCATGAATAGCCTACCATGTTTAAACACCCTCAAAATACCCAGGTGGATTTCATGTGAAAATTCAACCATAAACGAGATACATGTGTTTACAGATGCATCCGAAAAAGCCTACGGCGCATGTATTTACATAAAGTCCAGTACTAGGGATGGGTCAGTAAGAGAACAGCTGCTGGTCTCTAAAAATCGTGTTGCACCAATCAAGCCAACAACTATACCTAGACTTGAATTATGTGGGGCATTATTAGGAGCAAGACTGTGTGTTAATGTACAAAATTCCTTCACCAAACCCGTTAGCAAATGCTATTTTTGGTGCGATTCGACAATTGTGTTAAGTTGGCTTTCAATGACCCCTAATTTATTAAAACCGTTTGTCCGAAATCGCATCAATGAGATACAAGAATGTACTACAGGGCACACGTGGAGCCACGTGCCGTCGAAGGAAAATCCGGCGGATCTTGTTTCTCGCGGGCTGAAGGCTGACCTTATCAGCGAGTGTTCTTTATGGTGTTCTGGTCCTCCATTTCTATTAAATGATAAAATTTATTGGCCAAAAATGCCCAACGAAAACTTGAAACAAGATCTACCTGAAGTTGTATCATTACACTTCACCGATCACTCATCAAATCATTTGTCACATCATAATAACAATCATGTTTTAATTACATCACTCATTCACAAAAATTCCAATTATAATCACTTACTAAGAGTTGTCGCTTATATACTAAGATTTATTTACAACTTAAAACATAAACTCAATAAATTCTGTGGTTCCCTTTCCTGTGAAGAACTTACAAATTCTATGAATCTTATTTTACGTCACGCTCAAATAGATATGTTTCCGGATGAATATAATCTACTACAATCGGGAAAGTCTTTACAAAAAAAGAATAGGTTTATTTCTTTGAGTCCTTTTATAGATTCGAATGGTCTCATACGCGTAGGAGGAAGACTTGACAACTCACCCTATGATTACAATGTTAAGCACCCGGTATTGCTATGTGGTAAGCATCATCTAACTAAAGTAATATTTCATAAATATCATATCGACTGCTTACACGCCGGGCCTCAGCTGCTCTTGGCAACCATTCGCCAAATGTATTGGCCTTTGGGTGGTAGAAACCTTTCAAAATGCATTGTAAAAAAATGCGTCAAATGTTTTAAACACAAGTGTCAAACTGTGCAACCAACTATGGGTCAATTACCCTCTTCAAGGACACACTTAGAACACCCATTTTTAAATTGTAGTGTGGATTACGCTGGGCCAGTGCTGATAGCTGATCGCAAAGGGCGAGGGTGTCGGCTTATAAAGGCGTACCTGTGTATTTTTGTTTGCCTTGTCGTTAAGGCAGTTCACATTGAGCTTGTTACAGACCTCACGAAAGAAGCCTACATGGCTGCTTTGAACCGTTTTGTGGCTCGTCGTGGTAAACCCGAAAGCATCTTGTCTGATAACGGGACAAACTTTGTAGGTACTTGCAATGAGCTACGTAAGTTTTTAGATGACTCGAATCTCGTGTCTGAGGTTGCTCAACAAGGCATCAAGTTTTCTTTTGCGCCTCCATACTCCCCCCACTTCAACGGCATTGCTGAAGCCGCTGTCAAATCCACTAAACATCACCTAAAAAGACTTTTAGGCTTAACACACTTCACATACGAGGAGATGGCCACGTGCTTGACTCAAATAGAGGCCGTCTTAAATTCCCGTCCTCTAACCTCTCTTTCCACTGATCCTCTAGACTTTTCCGTTCTCACTCCTGGTCACTTCATAATTGGACGACCACTAATATCTGTTCCGCATCCACAGGTGACTGATCACAACATCGGGCGACTAGAGCGCTACCAAAGAGTGGAGCAAATAAAGCAGCACTTTTGGAACCGCTTTCAATTAGAATATGTTTCTCTGCTCCAGCTTAAAACTAAATGGGCAGCATCAACAGGGCAACTTTCAGTGGGAGCACTAGTCCTCATCAAAGAGAAAGGCCAACCGCCTTTGGTTTGGCCACTGGGGCGCGTCATCAAGGTCTTCCCTGGGTGCGACGGGACAACACGCGTCGTGGAGCTGAAGACAAAGAGAGGAACGGTGGTGCGGGCTTACAACAACGTCTGCCCACTCCCTCTCTCTTGAATTCTTCAACCTGGGGAGGATGTTCGGGCGCCGACGACCACTCGGCAATCTTCGGCTGCTGTCGGGTGACAGCAGAAGGCGGCGGGCGGCAGCGGCGGTTGCGCGGCGTGCAGGAGGGACGCAGGCCATCGACCCGAGCGAGCCACGGCCGGCCAGTGGCCACGGCGACTCTTCACTACCGATCTCTGTCACGCGCGCGCGCTCCATACTTTTACCAACCGATTATTGTAAAACCTTCTTGGATAAATACTCATAAATTACAGTCCACTGAGTTTGAATTAAGTCCTTAATAAGGTCCCTAACAGGCCTCTTCTCATACAGCAAAGGTGATTTCCGACTTAGCAAAACATCTATGTTCCACAATTGTGTTTTTGAAAATAAATGATATTCTATTCTTTTATTTATATTTTATTCTATCTTAACATAAGTCCAGGTTTTTTCACGATGTTTCCTTTACCCTGTCTTTAGCCACTTCTCGCCCAAAAATAGTATGCTAAAAAAATATGTCATTAATATCTTAGAACTGTTACTCATTTTTTTTTAATCATAAAGCTCTCTCTATGTGTGTAGATAATTATTTGATCCCGTTTCTCCATAGACAAAGTTCCAAACCGCCGTGTTCTAAATGGTCACAATGTTTCGAATTTCCGATGTTAGGAAATAGTTTGATAATATCGTGAGTGTGATAATTCCGCGTCAATGTAAAACTCGATAACTATTAGGTGGTTTTTAACAGATTAACAATACATCGCGTGATGAAAAGTCAATCCTCTCAAAAATACAAAACAAAATACCTACTTATTTGGTATTAATCATCTTTTAAGCGATGATTTGTGCAAATAAATTTTTGCCCAGTATTCTTTTTATACAATATTGTTTTTACTAATTCAACCAAACAGCCGACCCCAATATAGTTGGGAAAAAGACTAGGCAGATGATGACACTAAATTGCAACCATTGCATTATGTTGTTTTGCCAGTTGTATAACATTTATTTATTTTTTATTTTATTTATTTATTTACTTTTAACCAACTTATATTAACAGTTAACAACTAAACATATAAGCTATTGGTTGAGGAAATATTAAATCGAAATAATAACAAAATTTAAGTAATAATAATAAAAAAGAAATAAACAGACAAGAACACAGATAAACTAAAATAAAATAATGTAATGTTTCTTATTTTAAATAATCTTGGGAGATAGTGCTTGGAGTGGCAATGGACTCCAGATACCGAGAAGCAGTGTTCAGGAGTCTCAGTTCGGTACTTGCAAAGATATCTGCGTCTACGTCATACGTCAACATGTTATTGATATGGGTAAGGGCTAGAAACAGTGGGCTGGTCTTAAGGGTTATGGAGCAGGTTGGAGGAATGGAAAAAAGAGGACGTTGGCGTGGGCGAAGAACGCGTCTGATAGGAAGAGGGACGTTAAAGGAGATGTGTTTCAATAGCGAGAAATTGAAAAGGGAACCGCGAATTAGACGTATGACGTATTTGATAAGAGCAAGATTTCTCCTGACTTCCAAACTCTGGTAGGTCACCATACCAAGCACGAATGGTGTAGGGTACATGTATGGGTACAACCCATATAATTTGAGGTAGAGGTAACGGACAAAAGACTTCTGAACCTTTTCTATTACCAGTTTAAAGGCTTTTTCATGGGGGCTCCAGATTGCACTGTTAGTTTCAAGTAAACTGCGGACGAATGAGTTGTAAACTATGGTTATGGCCTGTCGATTATTAAAGATTTTTGCCTGACGTAAAACAAAACCTAAGTTTTTGCGGGATTTGTTACAGGTTTGTAATTATATGTTGTTTAAATGTAAGATGTGGGTCAAAGTTAGTACCCAGATCGCGTACGGTGGAAACACGTTTCAGGGGTTCATTGTCTAATGTGTAGACATTGTGTATGGGTTGTGAAGATTTTGAGAAAGTCATTATCGCGCATTTACTAGTATTAAGGTTAAGGTTATTTGAAGTGTGATATTGTCGATGTCAAGTTGAAGCGCTGTTGTATCACTGCTACTACTTATGGGAAGGGCAACTTTGACATCGTCTGCATACATCAGAACTGTGGAATGTTTTACACACTGGGGAAGATCATTAACTACTATTAGAAAAAGTAGGGGACCTAGATTAGTGCCCTGGCCTATACCAGAAGTTACAGAATAGCACTCAGACTTGGCGTTTTGAAACGTAACATATTGTTTGCGATCACAGAGGTAGTTAGCAAAGAATTTCAGTGACGCAAAAGAAAAACCTGCCAAGGCCAGTTTGGTTAAAAGTATATCATTATCTACTCGGTCAAAAGTCTTCTGGAAATCAAAATAGGCTACATCTATCTGCTTTTTGGCATCGATGTTTTTGGCTAAAAGTGTAGTTATATAAAGCAAATTAGACGTGGTCGACCGATTTGGAAGGAATCCGTGCTGCTCTTCCGCAAACCATTGTTGCATTTGAGAATATATTTTTTTATATAGAACTGCTTCAAATACTTTTCCAAATATGGATAAAATAGCAATTGGCCTGTAGTTTTTTATGTCACTTTTTGGGCTGCTTTTATGTACTGGAAGTACTTTAGATGTTTTCCACTTCGTCGGATATGTACTTGTTGTAACTGACAAGTTAAAAATAAACTTCAAGGGCAATTTGAAAATTTCACAGCCGTCCTTGACCACGTACTGTGGTATTCCATCAGGCCCTTGAGTAGACTTGGGAGGAAGCCGTGCCATAGCATTACGAACTTCCGATTCATGAATGGAGTCAATATTTACAACATGGGATAAACAATTTGGAGTTATATTAGCAGTATCGATAGCAAGTTCGGGATCTAGTAACGATAAATAACATGTCGTAAGAGACTGGATCGTACAACAGAGTATCCTATTGTGGATCCAATATTTCTTATAAGCAGTGTAGCAGTGTATTTTAAAGAAAAACAAATAGGTATTACCTTTTTTACCAAGACAATAAATAATTTAATACGTACGTCAGATAATACATTCATCGCTTTACTGAAAACGTTCATCGGTTTATGAAAAATAAATAATTTTGTGCCATCTGTGTTGGATGGCAACTGTTCTCGATTAATTATATCAACAGATGATAATAATATTGAGCGGGAATGCAAAACTGGGATTTATAACGGGATCGAAGTAAGGCTTTGTTGAGTGTATTTATTTCTGTTTTTGATTTCTGCTGAATAATAATTATGAAGCTGGAACCTTCCATAGTGATATAGCGATAATAATAAGCTTTATATTGGACTACAGAGATATCATAGACATCATTGGCATCGGTGAAGAAAAAAATCGTAAAGAAACCTGGATTTATAGGTACTTAGTTAATACTAGCTGATGCCCGCGGCTTCACCCGCATTGATGTCGGTTATTGCACCCAGCTCCCAGAAGGTTTATTTTTAACCTCCATCTAATATAATTATATTTTTGCCAATGTAATATATACAAAAACTTGACAAATTAGGTACTAATAATTTCCTTGAGAAAACCTCTTACTACTACTACTTCAAATACTACCTTCTCTAGTATTGTATGCCACGAAGAGACACGCAGCGCAGTAGTTCAGTTTAAAATGATGTGTTTTGAATCTTTCAAAATCAATACTTTGCAGTAAGGTAGTTAGGTTAGATAGTTGGGTTCGCTATAGGTACCTATGGTAAGTTAGGTTAGGTTATATGTATATATACTAAATTTATACCTCTTATTTTATTTTTACCCCCTAAGGGATTAAATTCACAAAAAACTTTAAATACCTAATACTTAATTTTATCGAAATAACTTCGGAAATCGGAGAACATTCATACTAAATTTGCGCCCCCCTTTTACCCCCTTAAGGAATTATTTACGAAAAAGTATTTGTTACTTTACATGACTTTATATAATGTATATCCACCTTGAGAAAGCGTGGTGATCATTGTGATCAATGCTTGCGCCTTCTCGGAATGAGAAGAGGCCTTTGCCGTGCAGTGGAACAGTAACAGGCTGGTATGTGTTGAACAACAAAAGTATTGTGTATACTCCATGCAGAAGTAAATAGCTCTCGTAGTTCATAAGGTTTTGGGTTCGACTCCTAGGCCGGGTAAATTAAAAATAACAAAATATGCTTTTGGGATTTTATTCAAGTATTTTACAGATGCAGCCCAGATCCTGAATCCCAGTTGATTACTCGTACAAAGTATTCGCTTATTTAAACATAACTCGTCAAACGTGGGTGTAGTTACTACCTCTGCCAGTTACTTTGTGTAAAACAAACCTGATGTTTTGTTCCTGTTATGCGTTATATTGTCACTCCGTTCTACATTACAAGGTTGACTCAAGGTTGACCACCGACCCTCAGCACGATATTTTACGGACTGCATAGTAAGTACGAGTACTTACGAGTACTTACAAGAGTAAGTACTCGTAAGTACAGGTACAGAGACCAACCAGCACATCAAGCTACCCCACTGTATCAAATTGATTTGATAGTTTTTCAACTTTGTTACAAACAGAATGGAGTTCCAGTTCAATTAGGCTAATCTGACAGTTTGGAGTAGATTGATGTGCTGGCCTCTATACCTACTACTTATAAGCAACGTCAACAAAATAATACAAAAATGGAATGGACAAGGACACACCCTTTTTTGTGAACACAAATAAGGGACAAAACGGGTGAGCAAAAAGTTAAGAAGGAGGTTCTATTTGATCACTACAAACAAATAAATAACATTTACTTATTTAAATATAAATCATTGTACCAATTCGTTCAATTTCTAAATCTATTGGCTTTTGTGGTTCAATCTGGTGAAGATACAAAGACGAGCCCTCATGAGACTGTTATCAGTGATGCGAGATTTTTGAAGAATATCTTGAGGCTCGGATTCTAGACGCACTTATGTTGGTAGGTACTCTTGACCTGGGCCACTAAAATACGGTATTTTTTTTCTCGGAGACGATTTTTATTCGTAACGTTTTATGTTCTTGTTTGTTGTACTTTTTGTATGTTGCTGTAGACTAAAATAGCCATTTTTCATATTCTGAAAATACAATGACATGATCGCCTGCTCAGCTTCTTTATTGAGAGGTTAAAGACAGCGATATCTTTAGGATGAATCAGCAATGTTAAAACATTATATTTTATCTAATATTAATTGTTTTTAGTAATATTAGGTTCTAGAAGCTTGTGGCTAAATAATTACAGCCACTCGGGTCGATCGAAGGTTAAGCTGCGTTTGACGAGGTCGCCTGAGGATGGGTGACCATTCATTACATACCAAGAGTCCTCCGTGCCTCGGAAAGCAAGTGAAGCCGTTGGTCCCGGCTGTCATTTGTATATACAAAGCTTCTGACTACCCGAAGCGACTGTCAAAGATATTCTTTGACAGTCGCTTCGGGTAGTCAGAAGCTCGAAAGTCTGACAACCACCCGACCTAAGGGGTATCCGGTTACCCAGTTACTGGGTGGTGGGGTCAAACAAGCAGTTTCACAATGTAAAACACCCATAGTGAACCTGAAAGTCGACCGCAACTTCGTTGGGAAAAAGTTAGGCAGATGATGATCAAAATTAAGTTGTAAATTGTAAATGAATACGGATGAAACTAACCATTGCAAGTTGCTAGCAAATAGCGTAAACTTGTTATGTATGGCAATCTTGCTTTAAACAGCTGAGTATCTAAATCATTATTATCTTGCCGCAGAACCGTAAACATTCTAACATTATCGTTTTCCATTAATTAGCAAGAAGTTCAATCCAGGGTTAGCATCCACGATATTGTTGATTAGATCATCGGTTAGCATGTGTGCAGTACGTATGGCTAGCCCTAAAATAAATATTTGTGTCTAGTTTAAATAGAACTTATACAGTATTTTTTTGCATCAACCGTTAGACACTATTTTTTAATTAGTACAAAAAAAAATGGGTTGTATCCGTACTTGTCCGTACTGATCATATTTTGGTAATCAAAGGTAAAAAAACGAAATTCCATTTTAAGTTAAACTTAAATAACGAAAACAGCTGTTGGAGGAGGGGCATGCTTGAGCGAGATCACGACAACGCGAGCGAGAGATGACGATTAATGAATAATATTATAAATATAAATAAATATAAATATTCCACAACTTTTTCACATAACGCCATTTAGTCCCAAGTTAAGCTTGGGAGCTTGTGTTATGGGTACTAAATAGCTGATAAACATACTTATATATTTCTAAATACATACATATTATAGATAAATTACAGCCAGACACAGAACAAATGATCGTGTACATCATACAAACATTTGTCCTGGGTGGGAATCGAACCCACAACCTCCGGTATAGCAGTCAGGGTCACTAACTACTAGACCAACAGGCCAGTCGATATTTTTATCACTATGTCATGAATAGCCTGTACTGCCTGTACAATATTTCCATACATTGGGTGACCTTTTTGGGATATAAACAAACGCTAATTAGTGCTGTATATCTTAAATTACCTACAGTAAAACAGACAACGTTTAATTTTCTAAAACCACCTTTTAGCAGCAATTTCTTTCTTACATAATTAAATATTAAATTTATACCTACCAGTGGCTTTGCGACAATTTTATTACACGTATAAATAGAAATGTGAGGACAACGTAAGGGATGTGACGGTTTATCCTCTTACTAAGTATAATCTCTTTCCCGCTTTATATTATACCTGTACAAAGATACCTTTTACCCAACAATACCAGATATTAGATAACGGTATAGAAATAGGTATCAAATGGCTTTTAAGCAGCTTTTATGCAAAAGCAATATGTAAATCGTTCCTGGTAATAATTTTCAATATTTAGCTATGGAAAATGCAAATGCTATTAAATTATGGAATACTAAAGTGGCTGCAAATGATGCGAAAGTTAAACTTACCAAACCCCAATTAACCCTTAATGGGATTTGAATCCATAATAACCATCTTACGATCGTAATGTATTTGCCTCAAAATTGTTGTGTTGTATTTAATAAAATTCAGCTTAACAAAATTAAGGTTAACTTTATGGCCACAAAAATAAAGATTTGAATTTTACGACGTAAAATATACAAACAAGTCAAGAGTAGGTAATTTTATCTACGGTTGGCCAGGCCGCGGGGACTTAGCGCGATCCTTAGACATTCATCCTTATAAATTATTACAATTAAAAACCCAAGTATCAAATAAAAGTCTAGTTTTTTTATAAACGAATAGAAGAAACAAATTGTTTCCTTTGATCACCTCTTATCGTTTTTAATCTTTGTTCATTGGAAACTGTACTCCAAGCTCCATACTTTGGAGTTAAGTTTTCATACACGACAAGCGTGTCACCAATGTTTACTCGCATCACGAAAAACATACGTATAGGTACTAAGGAGCTTGAGGAACAGCCGCACGGCTCGATTAAGAAAAACTACGCTTGCCAAAGTGACCATTAATTATTCATTATATCAAGATCACTTCATACAATATTATTTTTATTATTGGATTAATTCCGTGGTTAGCGTTCCGATCCAAAAAATATAAGCAGACACACTAATGTAACTAGGAGATGTGTCTAAATTGAGAAAATCCCTACATTTCAATAAGATCATTCATAAACCTTTCTTTTCTAGATTATTTTACTTTTACTAGACATAAGCCATCAACTCAATATGATACTTCGCGTTTATACAGGTCTAGATTTTGTCACTTGGCATGTCCAAAAAATTTCATCAATCTTGATGGATACAAATATTTTAGTTATTGATGATTCAATAACTCAGATATTCGTCTGTAAGATATATATTTTTAGGATCCTCTAATGCCTTTGCAATCTCTAATGGAGATATAATGTATTTCTCGCATTAGATTTTGTCAGCTCTTTGGCTCTGTTTAGCGATGTCGTCCGTAACTTTATTTCGAAAGAGCTTCATAAGCGGTTGCAAATTACGGTAAATTACTCTTGGATTTCCAACTTGTTAAATGATATCCCAGATTTTGTGACCCAAATAGGTTTTTGGTACTTCTTACTTTTAGTTCGTTATAGTGGTAAGTAGGTTAATTATGTCTTTAGTAGGATAAGAATCAAGAACTCTGACCATCAATAAAAGTAGTTGGTGAATTAGTGGGTTTATTTTTAGACATTTCCTTGTAAGGGGAAATCACAATATTTTGCGCGCCCTTCCAGCATTTCTTGTTACAGAACTAGGAATTAAGTTAGGTTCGAAAATCTACGAGAAAGCAAAGATGTGTTGGAACATAGAAATGTGAATGATCGACATTTAAATTTTGACAGACAGGTTTTATTAATATCTTCCAGTAAACATAGCTCTAGTCACATTTAACAGCAAACAGTAATAAAGTGTCAATTTTGATATACACAATATTATATCGGTTTCCTATTTCCCAGTATATACACCATAAAGATGAGAGGCATTCAAAGTACTTAATCAAGCGTACATTTAGGGGCAAAGGCTACTTGCGTGTAAAATTTCAGCTTCATAAGTTTCATGATTTACGAGCTATTTTTGGAAGGAAATTCGACCTCTAGTGGTTTTATTTGAGAAACGTTCGTGCTTTATATTTTGAAAGTTAATAGCAAGCTATATGAACTTCGTGCAGTATTAATCCTGTTCCATACATTTACTTTATCCGAAAGTGAAATTTTACAAGCCAATAGCAACTAAGTTAGTAAATAATTAAGTAAAGCGTGGTTTACAACAAAAATGTGTGTGTGGGCCTCACTTTCATGTATTGAGATATACTAACACCAATGACAGTAATCCTTACCAATTCCAATTCAACCTGGTTTGAAAGTAAACCTGTTTTATTTCGTTGAATCCTTTAAGCGCAAAGCTTGCAATAATCTATTTTCTTAGTTTGAAAACACGCTTCAGTCTGGTAGCGTTCCATAAAATTCTTTTTATATAAGTTTGTATCTTAGAATTTCTTCAATTCTTGCAGTACCTAACTACATTTTTTACTTTGTTTACAGTTACTTTTCAAAGCTTTGAAAACGTTTATACTAGTTATCGACTCCCTGAGTGAACGCTGAAGTACATATTTTATTGCGAACATTCTTTATAATAAGAGTTTTTCATCGTTCGCTCTAACTGAGTTATTTTATATTCATTTCTACTTTGGGCTTTTGTATTTTTAATACTGCACATTTTTTTATAGAGTCGTCATCATCAGCCTGGCCTTTTTTAACTATGTAGGTATTGGCAAATAATTAATGCTGTGTTATTTTTTATACTTTATTTATTTTACTATGTCTATCTAGATTGAAAGAATAACCAGTGTGAAAATTGATCAGTAATAAAATAAATAATAATTTCTTGAGTAAGTATTTATGTGCCTCTCTTAAAAACAGAATCCTGAACCTCTACAGAGAAGACACGATACACCGATGTCAGTGATGTCTCAGGTGAACTTAGAAGATACATTATTCAGGTGTCATCACATTCACATTTTAATGAATTAAACAAGTCACATTAATTCAAAGAGATTTAAAATACTATAGAGCGGGCATGTCAAGGAAATGCCATAGAAAAATTTTGATCCCATGTCTCAGTAACGCCATCTAGAAGAATATATGAGTATTGGAGCGGCAGCCGAGCGTACTACAAAAAACTCATAGACTTGTATCCAGCAGGACACACTTTTTCGGACGAAAATTTTGTTCGTGATGTCCGGTCTATAGGTATTGAATGTCTTTGCATTAATTACCTGGATTTGAACCCAACTTCATGCTGAAAGGGAGAAAAGGGGAAGCTTATAACCAGTCATTCATTTCTGTTGGCATTCTCTTGACAATTTCGATACGTAAATATTTGTTAGCAGTGAAAAGTATATCTCTCTCTGTGTCTGTGTTTTACGTCTCGGAGATTCTAAGGCGTGGATTATGTAACTTCCTAATCCCATTATGTACATGTATGATTGCAATTCCACTTAGTTGGGATCGTGTAACTTTATTAGGTACTTGAACATAACTTCTGTCTCTTGGGTTTTCATCCTCAAGATGGTAAATATCGTTAACTTCAGATATCATGTAGTTGTACCTTGCGGTGCGAGTCAAACAAAAAGGAGGTTGTATGATGTAGTCGGGGCGCGGGTGTAGTGTATTTTAAATAGACTTTCAAATAAAATGTAAAGACGCCTAGCAATTCAAAATATTCAGAGTAGAAGGGATAGCAATGTACACCCGAATATCATGAATATGCTAATGGACTAAATTTAAGTTTCGAGTCCCTCATCTATTAAATTAACAAATATATCACAAATCCAAATAGTATTTTTGTGCGAAAATCTCATTTAAAACATCTTTGGTTGCGAAACCGGTACTTCTCATTTCTTCCTACTACTGAAGTACATTTTCGTGGAAATTTCAAACAAACTCTAACGTTGGTCGGGTTAGTTTCTGTTCGTAGCAGCAAATACACCACAACACACAAAAGAAAAACAACTTGAGAGCGTCCCGAAATTGGAACGGCAAACACTTGACCTTTCCTTTTTTTTTGAATAATAATAAGTCAAAAATATATATTTCTGTTGGGGAAACCCTATAGCGATTATGATTTGTAACATTAATGCGAATTTTATTGAAGAGGTTCTCGTTAGGCAGGTCGATCGAGGGTTGGATATTGAAATCGGGCATCCTGGACACAGTGCGTCTTGGACACTCTCAGAGATCTTGCCAAGATTCTCTCGGGGTCGTTGTGTAAAATTTGCTGCTTACTCAATCGTATTTTAAAAATAATTATACTTTTTTAAATTCGAATATTGAATCTCGATTTGAGCAAGGTACGCACCGAAAATGTTAATGATAAGACGCAGAAGCTATAAAAAAAAATGTGGGTTTTTTTAACTCGTTTATCATACAAAATACCTATATTTATTTGAGGAACGAAATAATCACTAATCACCTTTGATAATTATGTTTAGTGTACTTTATAATTTTCTACTACTTATTCTAACAAATACCACCAAATAGGACCAGCCCCCCTAGCCAAGTTACAAACGATTCGTATCTATTCTCTTTCTACAATCGAGAACGCCTCAAATCCCTTTGTTTTGACCACGTGACTTATCACCTTTCGCTAAGTCACGTGGTCAAAACAAAGGGATTTGAGGCGTTCTCGATTGTAGAAAGAGAATAGATACGAATCGTTTGTAACTTGGCTAGGGGGGCTGAACCTACCCGTTTGTAAACTTAGCAGTTAAATGAAAATAAAGACTTCACAGAATTTTTGGTTTGCACCACGCATGTTTTTTCAAGTCACTATATTCTGCTTTAAGAAGCGTTTAATGATATAATCATACAATAATAGGTAACCCTCACACATTTAAAACCAAAAATCAAGCTTTTCTCTATCTAATTAACAAAGGTGACCAACAGGACTTGTCTTATCAACCAAAACATTGTGCCAGTTCCGAGCACACGTTTGATTAATTATCACACAAAACTGCTGATCAGCATTCAACTCGAAGCACGGAACCCAATTGAGATGGCGAATAGAATTTCAAATAGTTACATTTACTGCCTCGGATGGGATAAATTAATACAGTATTTGCTTCGTAGATATTTCGACTGTTAGAGAAAATTGTAAGCAATCTAAATTGAGAAACTGTATTGTTAGACAATACTACATTTCACTAGTCGCGAAAAGTAAGTGTTTGTGTGTTTGTTCCCATCATTCCGTGTCTTCATTTTTATTATAGTGACTAACCTGGTATCAGAGTTTTAATGTAGCCCATAAGCTTCTGATTTCGCTTCTCATCTTCATTTGTCTAGCCTTTTTCCAACTATGTTGAGGACGGCTTCCAGTTTAACCAGATGCAGCTAAATAAATAAATAAATATGCCACAACTTTTCACACAACGCCATTTAGTCCCAAGTTAAGCTTGAGAGCTTGTGTTATGGGTACTAAACAGCTGATAAACATACTTATATATTTCTAAATAGATACGTATTGTTGATAAATTACACCCTGACACAGAACAAATGATCTTGCTCATCACACAAACATTTGTCCTGGGTGGGAATCGAACCCACGACCTCCGGCATAGCAGTCAGGGTCACTAACTACTAGACCAACAGGCCAGAATACCAATGTT
Source organism: Euplexia lucipara (assembly GCA_921972225.1). NCBI lineage: Eukaryota > Metazoa > Arthropoda > Insecta > Lepidoptera > Noctuidae > Euplexia > Euplexia lucipara. The sequence goes on from OV179154.1 coordinate 12,914,853, forward strand.
TTACATGGATCGACTGCCTGTCAGTCCTCCACAAACCAGTAACTGGGTAACATGATACCCCTTGGTTAAACTGGTTGTCAGACTTTCGGGCTTCTGACTACACCAACGGCTTAACCTGCTTTCTGAGGCACGGAGGAGTCTTGGTAAGTAATAAATGGTCACCCATCCACGGACTGACCTCGTCAAGCGTAGCTTAACCTTCGATCGACCCATGCGGCTGTTATAATTTAGCCGCAAGCTCCTCTGCTCTCTCTCAGTTCTGATTAGGCTTCTCATGTCGTCGATAATTATCTCTCAGGCATGCCGATTTCCTAAGATGTTTTCCTTTACAATACTAATATAAATTACGTGTAAACGCTTGGATCTAACCTATCCACACTCACATAAAAATATTTAAGTAGTACCCTTAATATTATGTAGGGATAGACGCCAGCACATCAAGTTACGCCAATGTGTCAAATTTCCCAATTGAATATGAGCCTTATTCTGTTTATCATTAAGTTGGAAAACGATCAAAGAAATTTAACAACTTGATGTGCTGGCATCTGTAGTTTTCTAATTGTTACTTTCTTACGAGTAAAGCGAAGTTAAGGTATAACTGTAGTACAGCTTAATTTCGCTAGTCATGTTTAAGGCCTATGTAATAAAAGGCGCCATTAAACGGGCACGAATCTAGACCCTTAGCAGCTAGTGAGAAATTCCAGAAAGGAAAATCCAAGTGTAAGTAAAAAAAGTACCAACCTTGTTCTTTTAGGATTCAATGAAAACCGCTGTAAACAGGTTGTACACAATATGTAGAAGAGCAGGTGTCTTCCCAAAGCCTCAGCGTTAATCATATAAGGCATAGAAGCCAGCACATCCAGTTACCCCAATGTGTCAAATTTCTTTGAAAGTTTTTAAATTTTATTGCAAACAGAATAAGGTTCATATTCAATTGGAAAAACTCACAGTTTGGGGTAGGTTGATGTGCTGGCGACTGTACTTATATTGTTATTTAGTATGCTTTTAGCTCGGTTGTAGCTAATAGTGGTCGAACTTGTACAGGACTTCGGTATGCTAAGAACTATCACATCGGCCGACACCTTCCATGTCTTGATGCCAAAAAGTAACGTCGATCGACTGCAGTTTAATAATAATAACACCAGCCTTTTACTGCCCTACTACAATGCAAATGCCTCTTCTCTCACTAAGAAGGCACTGGCATGGATCACCAATTCGACACGCTCGCTCAAGGAAGATTGGCGATTTTAAACCCACATTAACAATAAGTCCGGGTTTCCTTACGATGTTTTGGTTGTGACCTAATTAAAACTACAACCACACCAATATGAGAGTAGTCGCAATCTCATCTCAAGGACAATCAATATCGCAAACTTGTCACAAATGTTTTTTTTTATAATTAGACGTATATTTGAAAGATTGAGACTGAGATCTGAATTTGAATGTTCTTAATAACGTAATAGGAACTGAAATTTCAAAAGAATAAGTGGCCAACTTAATACGTATTTATTGGTTGTATTACCAGTCGACTACATTCTGGCTACATTCATATGTAGCCAGCCCCCCTAGCCAAGTTACAAACGATTCGTATCTATTCTCTTATTTATTTATTCGTACTTATTTTTTTTTATATAATCGTTTGTAACTTGGCTAGGGGGGCAGAATATAGTCGACAAACGTCGAACGTCGTAGTCGTCGTCGTTTCGTCTTTTGTTTTCATAAACAAAAGACGAAAAATCAACAAAAAGATGCTGTTTGCAAATAAATGCAAAAACATTCTTACTTCAACTTCCCCGCGGATGACAATCAGCGTGTAGGTACGCATAACATCATAACTTGACGTCATCTACAACTCACAAATTCCATAAAAGGGAAATTTGCACCACATTACTTAGCGAGCCAATGTAAATTACTTTACATGTCTTTTTTTTGTTTTAAGCAGAAATTATAATAATAGGCTGTTTGCAAGATAAATTTGATTTAATTACTGGATGCCCTTGAAGCCCGTGAATAATTCTTGTGTGTTCTCTTAAACATTGGAAGTATAAAACCACGGATATCTATGCATACAACTATAATATTATTACAACTAAGGATTAAATGAAAGCGTTATTTTATTTGGTGCAATATTTTTGACAGATGGTAAAAATATATTCGAGTCCAATAGTAAAAACCTACCTATTCTTTTTTCTTAGGGTGTATCTTTCTAGCTTGATAGATTAAATAGCAGAAATGTCAGATAATAGGAAGAAAAATAATAAATAAGGAAAGTAGCTACATCAAAACTTAGTGATCACAATAAATCAACCAAAACTTATAAGTAATAAAATAACGATGAAGTTTTTTATTTAAATCAAAGAAGCATAACCACGGTAAGCAGCTATAGCCAATTAATATAAAAAAAATGTGTTGACTCTTTTTCAATGTATTTGGCCATGTCGTAAGCACAATACACCGCTCACCAAATAAGCGTATTAGAATATCAATAAAAATGGAATTCATCAATCGTTATTTACTTTGGTACGTTCAAAAGTAAACTTACCAAACGGGTTGATGACAAGTGTTAAGGCCTATTATTTTAACATTGCTGCCTTTAATCTTACTCGGGTTCTCTAAAAATTTCAGATTTATCGAATTATTTATTGTTAGTGTTAGTCAAATAGGTCGGCGAGTAGTAGATATCTAGTTACAACCGCGAGCGTGTTGTATGAATCGTAAGAGTCTTTGTCTATCCCCATGAGAAAAAGGCATAAGTTTATGTAATGTAGTGTAAAGTGTCGATACTTAGTAATATTAAGTATCGAAATAGAGTTTGATTGTCGTCATATTAATATGACGACAATCAAACTCTTTATATGGGTCTTGAGATTTCAAGCATTATTCTAGACGTCTAGATAGCGGTAACATATTAATGTTGATAGTTACAGTATTATGTGTTGGCATCAGCCAGATTTGTATATTTGGGTAAGCTTAGGTTTGGTAAATAAGCAAGTAAAAAACTCGTCAAATTAAGAAAGTAGGTACCAAATGTAAAAAAAAACTTGAAAACCTTTGGGTGATGTGAAAACATAGATATTTCCGAAAGTGGTTGTAAAAATATTGGAAAATAACCATGTTACCAATCAAAAAATAAATCGTAGACCAATATTAGTTTTACAGCCTTTTTTCTAAGGAAACAAAAGCTTTTAAAACAAATATAATACCTAAAAATTTCGTGAATATTTATGATAACTCTCTTCATGGTAATTCTGATAACACTGTGTCATAATAAAGATCTTTGATTTTGACTTTGATTATTTATTTATTTATTTAAACTTTATGCACGAGTAAAAAAACTGTGCAAAGGCGGACTTAATGTCTTAGGCATTTTTTACAAGTCTACTAGGTGGTGCAGAGATGGAACAAGGTAGGTGCAACAGGGTAAAAAATTAAGGACAAAATAAAATACACAGATACACACATACTCAAAACAAAATAATACGATAGTCAAGAGAGATAAAAATACGATTATATCATCAATATTCTAGTCTTTTCCTAAATATATAAATAATAGGTTTCTGCAGTGCTATTCTGTAAAGTTTATTAGCGAAATTACTTCTGAATCCGCAGTGAAATCATGTGAAATTAAAATATCATATTCTAAAATGGAGTGATTTCAACACTGGCGCCACCAAGTGATGATCAAATTGAGACGAACAAAAACGGGTGAGTATTTTGACGTTGACATGTGAATACACAAAACTTGTACAGGCGACATGAGAAGCGTAGTAAGTATGACTTTCGAGATGATTTGTGAAATGACTTTCGAAGTGATTTGCCATTTACAAAATAGCACTGCTGTTCCAGCCTTACGGGATGCAGCTGAACACAACTTAACATAGTACGACTGGCTATCTCACCTCATTAACGTAGTAACTACACGATACCTCTATAAAAGAATGCATGATTGTCAAACTTTAGAACTTCTCAGTACCCGTAATAACTATCAAAGATTTACACGTTATAGCTAAGACAAATGTAAGTCAAGTAAATTGTTTTATTAAATTTAGTAAATTAAAAAATCCTTTTATTTATTAGTTAATAGGATCGTTTAACACCTCTGCTTGCGCTCATCTGCTTAATTTAGCAAAAGTGCAATTTGGTTCTCCGTTACGAACTGATTTATTACTAAGGGGTCCAATAATTAATGGGATTACACTCGCCCCTTAACAGGATCACATCTAATTCTATCGGCCAATTGCAGATGTGCGCTGACTGGTTTGAGGATTCAAAATAATCGTTTAGTAAAGAATGCACTTCAGTTAAAAAAAAGAACTTTCGATAACTGAGTTGATGGTTGTTTTTTTATTAACTGAAAAAAAATATTTGAGAACTACAGAAGTCTTTTGTTGCAGGTTAAAAAAAGCCTTCTGGGCATGGGTTTTTTCATAATGTGAATCCGAAATAAGCTTAGTTTGCTTTACCGACTTCATTAGATTGATTAAAAGACCCACAACGTTCTTATACATATTATTATTAACTAGTCCTAATGTTTTTGATTAAAGTTAATTTTTCGATTGACACTCATTTAATTTTAACTGTTCTTGAACCTTTTGGTGCCAGTAATAAAGAAATCGAAGTGGTCCCAAGCCTAAATTTTTAATAATAATCTATTCTTATAATTTTTATTAGCATGACATCATTACAATTAGTGTTTGTGACTTTTAATATAAATATTATTTTTATTTATTTTTTAAATGAATAGAATTTTTAATTTTAACTTTTTTATTGCATTGTTATCTGGTTTTTATTATCACAAAATATACCTATGCATGCTATTAGTTAGTAAAATTTTAATATTTGTACGGCCGAAATGCCGAATATAGTGAAACTCGTTGAACATAACATCATAGTATATTCTTGCAAATAAATAAATCATTCAATCATTCATTCATTCATTCATAAAAAAGGTTGAGTACCACTGATCTAGTGCAATAAAACTGATGAAACCACGTTTGCGAATGTTATTGGTTTTGGGTATTTCCCACTGTCCGAAGGTAGATTGCTGCAGTCATCTTCTAGGTAGCATAATTGTAAGAGCTTTTAAGATAATGGACTAAAAAAACACAAAATACATTTTACATGTAAAATTAAACAGCTTTTAAACCAGATTGCTATACTTGTATTGGATACTACTAAAACAAAAAAAAACTTTGCGAGGACAAGGAACTTTAATTCCAATAAGACTGGAAAGACAATTATTTTGACGTCAGTAGGGCTAATCTACATAATGATCTATATTCTCACTCTTACGTGCACGAAATTGAGGTAAATTTTGCTTGGCAGAAGAACATAAATTAGAGACTTATGGTGATATTGCTATGACATTTTGTTTGCGATACGGTAGCACAGAGACTTTTGCAATCTATATTTGTCATTTATTCGTAAATATGTGAGCAAAATGCTCGGAACATGTATTACTTCTGACTGGTATTTACACTAGACTTGTACCTTTCTATGAAACAACCTCTGTTAAGTAGAAGCTTAAGAGAGTTAGATTGCGGGAAAGTCAATAATAGTTTACACAGTATGTTTGCAATGGAAGACTTCCAGGATCCAGTGAATTCTGTTTTTTTTTAAATGTTTTAGAGTACATATTGTGTTAACAGAGAGAAAAAATACAGCAAACCATGTATTGCAAGGGTATATGCATAAATTAAGTTCATTAGGACATGGTCTTTGAAACCCCAACGTAATAATTTTTCGTCGGCTTCTCTTAATTTTTATTTTAGTTTTCAATGACTTTTTGCCTTATACTATAAAAGGTCATGAAACTATAAACAAGATCATATTAATGATGTTTTCTATAGTTTAAAGTCAAAAGAACATCAGAAAATTAATGGAAATGGCCAAAAAAGCTTAGGGGTCCAAAATCATGGTCAAATAAACTTATGGTATCAATCAGAATGTGTGTCGATGTTTTTTCTATTTCGTTTTGTAGAATCAAACAACTTCATTGCCTAAAGTATTTATTTAATACAATGATTACTCCAACCATTTTAATATACCAATCACATTATCTACCGTTCAAAGTTTTTCATTAAACCCGATTTCAAATAGCTGACACGTAAAGCCGGCTTCACATGTCCCCAACGTTCCGTATTCGTGTCGTTTTAATATTGGAGTTTGAGCGGTTTCAGCATTATTTTTTATGTTCAGATACATTCGTGACACATCTGGGATAAAGAAGGCTTAGTTTGTCAAACGTGTAAAGGTGCCATCAAAATATTCTGCTGCTCGCGTGAAGAAATTACTGTTTTATGTAGTTGTACCATGTTTTGGCGGTATAAAGTGAGTTTCGTGGGGTTTTTGTAAGTATGTGATTTAGAAGATGTCAAGTTTTTTGCTTTGGTATTTTTTATGTTTTCTTGGCGAAAAACTGCCTAGGCTATGCAAGCAGGAGAATGATGTCCATGTTATTTAACTTTAACAAAGTTATCACGTGATCTGATCGAGCAGGTTATATAATGTGATCCGATCTAGCCTGTCCGTTGCCTTTTCTTCGACAAATAACACTATAAGCCGTGGTATGAATACCACAGGGTTTAGGTACCAGTATATACCTAGGTATGTTTACTCCATATCCATACCAGTAGATGGAGTAAACCTCAGGAACCTTATGAAGTTCCTGAGGTTTACTGCAGATCTGCTATTCTTTGATACGTGAGCATAATCATTTTTTACAGTTTGCCGGGTGCATCTACACGGTGCATGTAGCTGGAGCAAGTAAAGATGCGGGTTACACGCGTGAGTAATATGCGCAAGCTACTTGTTCAAGTTAACTCTTGTACTTTTACATAATGCAAATAACTGGAGCAAGTAAATACCTGGGCTACTTGCGCAGGCAGTACGCACAAATTATTTGCTCGTGGTCAAAAGCTGCATGCGCAAGTGACACGCACGCCCGTCACGGAGTACGCAGGTTAGTTGCGTTGCGCGGGTGGCTCGCTTTGGTACAGACGCCAGCACATCAAGTTACCCCAATGTGTCAAACTTTCCCAATTGAATATGAACCTTATTCTGTTTAAACTAAAGTTGAAAAACGATTAAAGAAATTTGACACATTGGGGTAACTTGACGTGCTGACGTCTGTACATGCTCGAGTCGCTACCCCCACATGTTTTTAAACGATAAAGTTTACAATGCATACAACCTGAGCAAGTGCCTCAATATGCGCAAGCTACTTGCACCGTGTAGAAGCACCCTAACGCAAAGTCACTTTGACATTAAAAGGGATTTTGTTTTAGCTATAAAATACAGACATATTTCACCTTTAAGATCATAAAGATAATGCTAGGGACGGAGGGCGCTGTGTGTGAGAGCCAATATGATTGCCTGCAGATTCAGGCGTGCCTCTAAAGAGGTAAAGCGCACAATATTTCTTCTGACTGACCTGTTGGTCTATTAGTTAGTGACCCTGACTGCTATGCCGGAGGTTGTGGGTACGATTCCCACAAAGGACAAATGTTTGTGTGATGAGCGCGATCATTTGTTCTGTGTCTGGGAGTAATTTAACTATAACAAGTATGTATTTAGAAATATTTAAGTATTTTTATCAGTCGTTTAGTGTCATAACACAAGCTCTGCTTAGCTTGGGACTTGATGACGTTGTGTGAATAGTCGTGGAATATTATTATTACGTGATTTTATACTTGCAGTCTGTGGGTACATTATACTCAAAAATCATACAGTGCTCTTCGCGTCCAATACAATAACGCATACAGGGAGCTGAAGGGGTTGCTCAGTTACTGCAGCGCATCAGGGATGTTTGCTGACGCACACGTTTTACACGGTGATGCGGAAGCGGTGTGCATCCTTGGTCCGTAAAGTACGGGGCAGCGCCAACAGCATCCTGTCTATGTTAGCGAGCAGGCTCGATTGCGTATTCGTGAACCAATGCTGCAAGGTTTCGGCTGGGCCTGTCACCTTGCGGCAATTATGTCACATTCTGTTTCTGATTTATCTTTGTTTGTTACTAACGTAGTTTGTATATTTATTGTTACAAACACTGTAAGTCCTGTTTCTTGTTTCAAATAAATTATTATCAATACTAATAAGACTACAACAAAATAATGACCGTGTATGGAAGGTTGCACAGACTAATAACTACGGAAATACGCACTAACTTAAATAAGCCGTAATCATATAAAATGTACGATACTTAAAGTCATAATAGTGTATGTGTGTGTGTGTATAATGGTCACTCAGTAGTAAAATTATATAATTTTAATTGTTTACACTCGGTGTCCATATAAACTTTATGTCAAAACCTATAACCAGACCTTTAAAAGAGATACCCATGTACAAAGTTTCATCTTTTTGAAATAATATATAAACAACACGGACAGTGTATTTTAAGATGTAGCAAAACAACCTGTTATTTTCCATTCAACTGACCTTCCATATTATGTCCGTAATAATACCAGTTGTTTAATTATAGAAATAATTGCGACAATTACATGTCAACTAATTATGTCTTCCATTAAGCCCTACTTACTTTATTTGCAACTGCTAATTATGCTGATCTGATAACAATTTTAAAATGTTAATTATTAAAAAAAATGCAAGCTAACAAGCTTCGAGTATATAGGGTGACTGGTAATTAGTGACCGATACTTAAACCCGTGATTGTACTCATGGATACGAATAACTTTCCCAAAGAAACTTTTTTTTATACTCATTAACTTTCAATTAATTTAATTACGTCAGTACTGCACTACGGGAGCGGTGGGGTTGGCAGGGAAGCGGGTGACGCTACTACTAGTAGATTTTGCACTTCCCGAGGTCAGACTATAGCTGATGGATCGTGCCGATTCGCGCGCGCGGGAATTTCAAACAGCGTTTTTGTTATTTTATTGTGTTATAATTTGTTGTGTATAAAATAAGTTTATTTGGAAAAGTTTATGGAAATCATGAATACAATCACGTGTTTAAGTATCGGTCACTAATTACCAGTCACTCTATATATATAAATGTGAAAGGTTACAACGTAGGGGAAAACAAATGAAAAGATGGATGAATTATGTGAAAGACGATATGAGTATAGGAGGTAAGATATTGTGATGATGAAATAAATTGGAACAATGGAAGGAGAATTATTTATAACTAGCTAATTTAGGACTATTATTTTTACTGACTAGAAAGAAGAGGTGGTTAAATTATATCAGCCCCAGGGGTCTATGGAAGGTACCGCCATTGTAATGGAAAAAAATAACAATAACCCTCCGTGCCTCGGAAGGCACGTTAAGCTGTTGATCCTGGCTTTTATTTTGTAGATCTGACTGACCTGATCTGTCTAATCTGGTTTGACTGGCCTGTTGGTCTAGTGGTTAGTGACCCTGACTGCTATGCCGGAGGTTGTGGGTTCGATTCCCACTCAGGACAAATGTTTGTGTGATGAGCACGATCATTTGTTCTATGTCTGGGTGTAATTTATCTATAATATGTAGGTATGTATTTCGAAATATTTAAGTTTGTTTATCAGTTATTTAGTACTCATAACACAAGCTCTCAAGCTTATCCTTATGCAGAAAACAAGCTTACTATGACGTTTAATGTATCGCTTATTTTAAACTGTAAAGTTAATTTTACATCAAAGGACGACTCCAAAAAATAAAGTAATTTTAAACGAAACAGTGAGTGTTTTTATAAAAAGAACCTTTTCACAAGCTGTCTAAAATCAAAATATTTAGCACTAACACCACGGACTAAAACTAATGTACAACTCTGGATTTTGCTGAATATTTTAGCTCGCGTTCCATTTACACGTGAATATTATATAACACTATCAATGTAAATATTCTGCTAGTGGCAAAATAATGGATTAGCTCATTAAATATTAATAATATTATCTGCGCCCGATCGCTTCAGTGCTGTATTCCACTGGGAATATATTAGTAACTTAAATACTTACAGGAAAATAATGTTTTGGGCTAAACCCCTGTTTATTATTTCCAATAGGTCCTACCCAATGTTACAGTATACTCGTAAAGAGAAGCTGTGTACCTAGAAGGGTGCCAACATGACCCTATAGCAAAATCTTCGCAGTCTGTCCGTGTGAGCTGTATCTAAGCTAGTATTTTTCTATTTCTATGAGAAATTTGTTCAAATGTAACTGATATTTAATAACTGTAAAATTTAGGTGTAATTAAATAATAATAACTACTTATATTTGCACGCCAAGAGAAATGGCGGACATGTCGTGTGCCGCTCTTATTTAAGATCTTGCATGCATGTATTATCTTAAACCTTTATGTAGGTATACACCTGTCTGAGCAAATATTTTTTCTAATTCTCATTATTATTTACAAGGGGTTCGAGTCCACACTCACACTTAGTCTTTTTCCTTTTCTTATACAAGGTTATTTAGTTGAAACTAAAAGCCGACGTGACGTGCAGACTACTTCCAGAAGTAGTCAAAACAACTATTTCGCAATGTACAGAAAAGTTACGCTGTACCGCTCAACAGGCATACACTCCATACATATTTATTTTCGAGCATTACCTTCGTAGATAAAGAACATCAAATAAGCAGTGTGTACCTTTCTGTAGTTAGCAGCTTTTGCACAAGAAGTAAACATATCTTATCATATGGCACTTGGTACCTAGTAGTGAAGCTTTCTATCAGTCTATACCTACCAATAGTATCAAGAGGTGAAGTTTGTGAGTTAATTAAAGTGTCTGTGACATTGTAGGGGTTATTTTAACCAATAGAAAGCCACATTAATTGTGAGTGTTATAGACTATATTGTATACCAAGAGTAGGCAGTGGGGATGTTAAAGTGCGAAATTAACGCGGACGAAGTCGCTAGCGAAGTGCTAATGAAAAATTATTTGAAATCAGGTGAGTTCCAGGGATACCCCTACAAACTCGCAAACATACTAAGTTAGCCACTTTTTAAAAATTAAAAAAAGTGTGTGCACTTACTTACAGACGGCAGCACATCAAGTTACCCCAATGTGACAAATTTTCCCAGTTGAATATGAACCTTATTCTGTTTGACATAAAGTTGAGGAACGATCAAAGAAATTTGTCACGTTGGGGTAACTTGATGTGCTGGCGACTGTACACGCGTAAGAAGTTATACTTCTTTGGAGTTATAATAGAAAAAAACTGAAATGTTGACTATAGCTAACTTCAGGGTGTCGATTTTACGTGACGGAGTGCGCGCGCTTCGTAAAAAAAAACTCTCATACATTTTTCCCAAACGCGCCAAAAGAAGTACCTATAACTTCAAAAGTAAAGAAAAATAAAACATTCCTTACAGTTTCTTGCCCGTCTGGTAGCTTACTTTTGTTTATATTTACCCGCTAGAGGACTTGCAAGTCGAGCTTGACCGCAGCTACCTCATTTATTTTATCCGTCCCCTTGACTCAATACGAGTGGGTTGGTTCAATGGCCGCTGTACTCACTGCTAAGGCGATGTATGTACGGGCATAGAATAAAAACCTTATATATGTAGATGCGAAGTTTACCGGTGCTGACTGGTAACCATCCATCGTAACGTCAATTGGCTAGTTACAGTTATAGCCCGCGATCAATTAAGTACATTGCGATTTACATACATAGGCTTGCTTATAAAATTAATGGAATCACGCTTTTTCGTAGGATAGGCAGTTACTTAACAAAGCTAAAAAGCATACTTACTGTATTGAACGTTCAATTGTTTAATTAAAAAGTTTTTTTTTTTTTTAATAAAACATCTCAATGGGTTTGTTAGAAATCATGACTTTTGTAGTTTAAAGTAAAAGATACATGTAAAAAAATATAAAATCATTCACAAACTGTCGCTTAGGCATCTCACCCACAATACACTACAGTATCAGGTTGTACTCCGATATCTTTTATACTCTGTATATAATGTACTGACGTATATTTGAGACGGTCACGGTGTCCAGTCCGATGAAATGTCACAAACGTGTGCTCAGCGTACCACGCAACGACGTTACACCTTGAATGCTGGTGGGGCCAACCAGTATATTACTAGTAATAAATGTTTAGTGCTTATTAACATGTAGCAAACAATTTAATTTAAATAGTCGATATATTTATGAATTATATTGAGTTCTTTCATCTTATCAGACAGTCATGTTGCTGGGAAGTTTGGTCCACCACTTCTTCTTCCCAGCAAAAGCACTTGGAACTGGAGGCGTTTGGGGGGATAATTTATGTAATTTTTGTAGTTTAATAGTGCCCCTTTTATTTTTCCCCAGCCTACTTTAAATATATGAATTTTGTATTTGATACATCCCGAAACCGTAAGCATTAAGAATTCCTTAGAGTTTCACTTCTGTGCATCTTAATCTGTGGTCAAGTGTACCTTCACGATTAACGTCATATGCTTTTACGTGATACATTACGTGACGTAAAAATAGACTGTAACTTGTCCTAAAAAGCTGTAAAAGTCTAGAGGGCGCTGGGTCAAAGAATCTTTAGTTCAACTAATAAAACATAAATAAAACAAAAATTTTTTTTTTTTGAATGGTTGCGTAAATAACCTAAGAAAATAGGGACCTATACAAAGGTCAAATGGAAATAACTGAATTCTTTCAGAGCGCGTTGCGGAATTTCTAATAGCATAAAGTTTTTTGTTTTATTTTGTATTAAAGTCTAATAAATGTCCTTACGAAGTTGGTTACTTATTGTCTTTAACTCCTTGTCCTTATGTGTAACAAAGAAAAATAATGAACCATTTCTCAGTTTTTGCTATTGGCCTATTGCATATCTTTGTACAGACGCCAGCACATCAAGTTACCCCAATGTGTCAAATTTCTTTGATCGTTTTTCAACTTTATGTCTAACTTAATAAGGTTCATATTCAATTGGGAAAATTTGACACATTGGGGTAACTTAACGTGCTTGCGTCTGTACATAATAATTTTGATTTACGTTGTCAGCGTCTCTTAGCCCCAATCACGCGCTTCTCCAAGCTTGAACATCGCAAGGCTACACAAGAAACTATCCAAGTAGACGTTAATTGTCCCAGATAATCAATCAGCACGCACCTCCTCCTTTACCCTCTCTTACACCCATCTACCTTTACTATACATACAACTAGAAGATACTAAGTAATACTATCTCTGTAACAAATAATATCACGACCTCAGACAGAATACAGCGCGCCGCGAACATCAAAAGTGAAGCCACCTTTTTATCTATTTGTGTCCAAGGATTGCCATTTATTGAACTTTCTTCCTATACCCCTTCATTAATAATAACAATACCAGTCTGTTATTGACCCATTGCAGGGCAAAGGCCTCTTCTCATACAGAGAAGGCTCGAACATTGATCACCACGCTTGCTGAAAGCGGATTGGCGATTTCAAACTTATATTAACTACTAGCTTTTGCCCGCGGCTTCGCCCGCGTGGATGTCGAACTTCCGTCCCCTATGTTTTCCCATTAAGGGTTGAATTTCCGAAAATCGTTTTTTAGTGGATACTTACATCACTAAGAACACCCCTTTAAGTTTATTTATTTATTTATTTAACAAAACACAATATAAGCTTACAGTTATGACCAAAACGCTTACATGCAAACAATTTCCACAATCCATTCAAAACAAATAATAATCAAGAATTCAAGAAATTAAAATAAAAAAAAATAGAAAAATAATACGTACATATGTCAATAGAAAAATGTCAAAGGAATTTAACATTTAGGCAAAGAAAAAAACATATTAAATAAAACATACAAAGTTACATGTCTCTAAAACCAGCGGTTTGGGCTGAGCGATGATATATAAACGTAATAATTTTAGCATAATACTTCCGGATAGACTACTTTCAAAGTTGATCCTTCCGGTATGTATGCATAAAGATTTCTTAAACTACTGACCCAGGAAAGAGCGCCGTACAACTGATCATGTGTAAAACAACTGAGACTAAGATCAACCTGCCCAGGCGTATTGATTACAACAGTACCAAGTTTGGTTAAAATCCCTATAATACACACATCAAAAGTGTCTAGGGATCAACATATATTTTTGCAATAACTTTTCTCCTGATTGATATTAATTAAAATTTTCTTTAAGGATTCATCAAATAATAAAGTGTTTTCGTTTGTCACAGTAACGATAAACCAAGTCACCTTTGCATTAATAAAGAAATTTGCCATTTTCCTAATAAAGGGATTTTTGACATTTGAACCACTAACATTAAAGTTCGAAAAAAAGACTGAAATAACAGTTTTCTTTAAAATTTTATTGGGTAACTTAAACAATTAATAATCCGTGTTTCTACCGCGAACACTAACAACACAAGAACATCGGTTTGGCATACTCAAAATGAGTTCATCCAAATCACGCTGTGGAATGGCCGCCCATGTTCGTTGCAACAACAAAAAAAGGTCTTCTTGCGACTGGATACCCTCCATATTCGGCAGAGCTCTTCTCTGTAGCATATCCCATGCATGCTCAATCGGGTTCAAGTCTGGCGACTGAGTCCAGGCCTGGGCAGGACATTGATGTTAGCTGCGGCGAGAGTCTGTCTTACAACTCTTGCGGTGTGCGGTCGTGCATTATCATGCATTAACTGAAATAAGGGACCGATTTGCACTTGTAGGGGAACGATGACGTCTGATACAATCGTCTCAGCATAAATTTGAGCGTTTAAGGTTGCCTCTGATTCAAATCAACTCAGTTCTTCCGCCGATCCAAATACCCGCCCATACCATGATGGTTCCACCACTATAAGGATGGACTTCCTGGCAGGATTTTAATCGCTGTTGGCGTCCAGGGGTTCTCCAGTGTCGTATACGTCTTGTATCCGGTCTCATACCAAAACGAGACTCATCAGAAAAGCACACGAAACGCCATTGTTCTTCTGCCCAATTTCTGTGTTCAAGAGCCCATTGATATCGAATCCTACGATTGTGCATTGCTATAGGTGGTACCCGTAGCGGTCTTCGGGAATGAAGGTTCACTTCATGCAAGCGGTTTCTGACTGTTTGGTCGCTAATTAAGTTCCCTGAAGAGTGATGAAGCCTCACGGATAACATCATGGCGGTTATTGTTGGAGCTCTTCGAGTTAAGATTTGAATGTATCGGTCTTGTCTCCGTGTGGTGCAGCGATACCGTCCTCCATGGCGCTCAGCCACGGTACCAGTGCTTCGGTAACGTGTCCAAAGTCGACTGATAACACTCTGACTTGTATTCAGAGCTAAAGCCACAGAACGTTGCCGGGAACCAGCTTCTATCATTCCCACGGCTCTGAGCATTTCTTCCCTGCTTAAATGACGTCGCCGCTCCATAATAACGTTGGTTTTAATCAGTAGTAGGGAAACAGTAGCACTAATAATGTCTTCAATGCGTTGTATGTTTTTATAGGGAAAATATTGACAGCTGATTTTCATCTTTTACTCGAATTTGATTCACAGTTCCTGATTCAAATTATGAAATGCACCAAAAAGGATCCATATAAATTTATAAAATCATAAATTTATTACAAAGCCACATCTCAATCTCAAGAAATCCGCATAAAAGTGCTTGATCCCTAGACACTTTTGATGTGTGTAGTTTTTGAATTTTGCGTGCACATACAGACAGAGACACAGACAAAACATTTACTGATTGCATTTTTGGCATCAGTATCGATCACCAATCATCCGCCAATATTAATTTTGAATATATATTCAATGTACATAATTATCTTCGTAGTGTGTGATAGTCCATTGAATTGTATGGCGAGCGATATTGTATCTTAAGATAAAATATTATACTATCTTAGCCGTGTGCAGCGCCCCTTGGTGAACCCCACGACGTAACCTACGACAAACTTTTTATTTGCGGTTGTTACAGTAGTCGGGTCTAGAGATCGAACCGCAGAATTAAGTTTGTTTTTTATTGTATATACTTTTCCGGGATAAAAAGTACCCAGTGTGGTGCCCAGGATATTAAAGAATAAGTACACCAAGTGTCATCGTAATCGAACCGGTAGTTTTTGCGTGATACCTGAACATACAGACAGACAGACAGACAGACAGACAGACAGACAGACAGACAGACAAAAATTTTTTTAATCATATTTTTGGGTTCGGTGTCGGTCTAGTAACACCCCCTGCTATTTATTTTTTTGATATTTTCAATGTACAGAAATGTTACTTCTACAGATTTATTATAAGTATATAAGTATATATAGAATAGATAAGTCCAGGTTTCCTCACGATGTTTTCCTTCACAGATGTCAATGATGTCTAACATAAACTTAGAAAGTACATATGAATTGAAATAGTCACATTGGTACTTGCCCGGGTTTGAACCACAACCTCGTGCATGAGAGGTAGGCGCCTTAACCTCTGCGCCATCACTCTGCCCTTTGTCCCTTCATTACTTGGGGAATAATATTTTATGTGGAAGTTAATATTGTACAAGTCAGTACAAGTAAGATAATGTGAAGTGTGGTACTTAACTGCACAGACGCAAGCACATCAAGCTACCCAATATGTCAAATTTCTTTGATAGTTATTAACTTTATTTTAAACAAAAAAGGTTCATGTTCAATTAGGTAAAATTGACAGTTTGGAGTAGCTTGATGTGCTAGCGTCTGAAGTCAGAAATATTTATCTCGAAGTAAGAAAACTTATTTAAGTTTAATAGAATGGGAACATTATAAATCATATCATGGCAACCCTTTCACTAAATGTCACTCGCGACGTACGTAGAACGATGAACGTGGTTTTAGCGTACGTGCACACCTACACTAAAGCGTGAGTGCGTATTTTACTTGCAGGAGCACGGTTCCGTGGCTTCACTTTTGATGTACGCGGCGCGCCGTCTTCCTTATTATGTTGGTCTGAGCTCACGAATCAAAGGACCAACTTTATCCAAAGTCAAGGACACGTCTCTAAGCACTTGAGCAACATGTCGTAGATTGCTATACTTTTATTACTAACATTCTGTCCTAATCTTTACATCCTCATAAATGTTACACATACTTAGAGAATGTCAAGGACATTCCGAAACTATCTCCGTCTTAGTTTTAGAGACATAAACCGAGTGAGATAATTTTTAGTTCCCGATCTAGAGGAATAGGTAATAAAATCTTTGGAGTTAAGGTTGTGAAGAAGCAGACAATGAGGCGACATGTGAAAACACTCACGATTTGCTCGTAAAAGGGAACCGTATTTATTAGAGCCTTCCTAGTCTAATTTTGTTTTGCTGCTCGACCGTTAGTAATCATAGTGATGGAAAAAGATGTTGTAGTCAAAATAAGATAGGTTTTTAGGACCATAATAAGGCCAACTGTGAATTTAGGCAAAGAGTCACTCGAGTAAGGTTTATTTTATTAAAAAAGTTTTTAAAAAAAATCTGAACTCCATAAATTAGGAAAGTAAAGACTACTCTGTTCCTGGGTTAGATTTTTGGGTTGGGTAAAGTGGTTGGGCAAAATGTTATTGATTTTTCTTGAAAAGTCCGCAGCCTGGACGCATTCCCGCGGTTTCAATAGGCTCACCCCTATTGCATATACAATAAGTATACATAATTATATCTACCAAACCTATCAAGAAATAGGTACAGGCTTGGTATCGTGTGTAATGACTGTTTGCTAATACAAATTAAGGTAATAGACCAAATCGGGATATAAAACGCTTAAATCAACCTTCATCAATTATCCTGCTTCTTTTGTGTAAAACACGTCCGTAAACAGGTACCTACAGCCTACAGGTTTATGATAAATTACTCCCACACCTAAATTAATTAAGTAGAAAATACGCCCTAAAGGCATAAAAAGGTCGGTCAATACGCAAGGCGTCCATAAATAAAAGTTTGCTTATCATCCTATGTTTTCTTACCTGAAATAAAGTATGATTTTGCAACTTCTTTTCTTCAACTTTGACAAAGGGTTAGAGATTCTGATGAAATTGATAACTTTTAACATTTTAGTATATTTTATTCATTCAAACGCAGCAAAATTTTATTATCTATTAATCTTAACGGTGGAGACGTCAAATTGTTTTATCGATTTATGTCTCCGTTTTTTCTGGTGTGCTTTTTACATTAAACTGTGGGCAAAGTGTGTGATTTGGCATACGTGTTTAATGTTTACACGGAGAAGAGAGGTAAAAAGCTAAAACGGTCGACTTTTAAACACTGAGCAACCACTAATTTATTGTAATAAATAATTAAGAGTCATGTATACACTAAACCCGTGGCATTAGCTGCCTGAATGTCCCTTTCTATTATTATGACATTATAAACTATAATAAGGCAAAAGGAATGTAACTTCATGTGCCACAAATGCTAATTAACAGAATCTTGAAGATTTTTGGCTTTTTAAATAACGGTTTAAAGTATAAGGTAAGTTAAAATGTTCTGTTGAAGCATTCTTTATTTCTACCTACAACGCAAGTAGACGTGTTAAGCCCTATAAGCAAAGCGACTTTCAAATAAATGGTTGCCTACTATAGTCATTTAACACAGAAAGCGCTACAGGGAAGTACACACACAAGTGACTGTCAGAAAATAAAATCACAAGAGCTGGGTCTTTAAATAACTTGACTTTTAAATTGTTTACGCTAGTTTAATAAAATTGTCTGTATAGAAAATTTTATACGGAAGCTTGTTACACGGCAACCTTAACACGTCAATGTGTCACAATGGATTTTGTATCTTAATCAATTGATAGTAATATTATAGTTGTACTTAATCTTTCAATCATGTTAATTAGAGACACAATAGAAAGACAATGACAGCGCGGACACCGGTGTCCTATAAGGGTTTAATGAATTAAAGCTGCATTCAATTGCCTACTAGGAAGATTCCCTACTCAAGCGGTACCCCGACGTGACATAAAATTACATGGCTCAACGATAGGAAAATTTTATTTTTAACTTTTTAAATGTAATCTTTACTTTTCGTAACTTTTTAAATGTGAGCTTACTTTTTGGCTTATTTTAAATTTTAATTTAATTTTGGCTAACCAAAATATCAATCATGAACGTACTCACTATACATCAGATTGTAACCAGATACAGGCAGATGGTCAGGAAACTTGCCTCCAAAGACAAACTTGGAGTTAGAAACTCGGACCCGGCAAAGCTTCCTCGATATTAATGAAAACTAATTAAACATCAACACTTCAGACGAAAAATCAATTTATACTATTTAAGTAAAATATGATAAACTTAAGACCGTGAAATAACTTAAACAAGTGTTACGATTACTGAGGTTTCCGTCCCTTTAAACAATTTTACTAAAGACCTTACATTTTGTGAAAATGGCCTACCTAATGCAGGTTCAATATATGTCAATACTTTTGAGTTGTGGCTGGTCTAGTATTAGATGTAATAACATACATAAAAACATACAATAACTCCTTTTTCCAGGCTAGGCAGACACTACAGAGTGCCATAATTATGCTACGATTCTTACACACCTTTGCTTCGTTTACATTCATAATGTTGTCCTGAAACCTTTCGGCAACGTGACCAAACCATAAATAAAAATAAAAGAGTATGCTCATAGCATACTCTTTTATTTTTATTTAATACCTGTTTTTTAACTGTATGGATGGTACTTTATTTGTTTGAAATAAATACTTAACTTTACACACTAGAAATAAACTCTAAAATAAAAATGGAAACTAAAATAATTATCTAAGATACGCCATATTTTAGAAATAATTTTTAGATTTTATTTGAATTTCAAGTGTAATGCCCAATATATTTTACTATTATCGATTACACATTAACCATTAGCCACAGTCGATGAAGATGCTGATGACGTAAAACGAATCTCGTCAAACAAACAAAAATAAAATCTCTAATCATTCGTGTCCATAAAATCATGGCTAAGCAAAGTCTAGCACGTTATAACCTACTTATGTTCTGACTTCAGACGCACAAGGATTTAACTGTTAGGTGTGAATTGCATTTGCATTCTGACTAGACATTTCTAATAGCATACTGTTAATAAGCCGTGCCACAAAGTAGACACAAGGAGGTACAGAAGGTCAGCTCAAAACAACGACCGAAAACACACTCGCAGAGATTCAAAATTTTTGTTTATTTATTAATTTACACACACACATACGTATAGTTATTATTACAGTTTTCAAATACGATAGTGCAGAAAAAAAGAATATGTGCAAGCACACACATGATTGGTAATATTTTAAGGCACACGCTAGACAGTCCTAAAGATATAAGGACCAGACACGGCGTGGTGTCTTAATCTTATAAATAGACAAACATAGCTAGGAACACTCTCGACTAATTCATCTTTAACCTTTTAATCGTGGGAATTAGAGACATAATAGAAAGACATTGACAGCACGGACACCGGTGTCCTCTTGGGGTTTAATAAATTAAAAAAAAAAACAAAATCGGATCACGCGTTCGGGAGCTTCGATGCACACAGTCAGATACACATACACACGGACACGTCACACTTATAACACCCCATCGTTTTTGCGCCGAGTAGTAAAAAATGGGCATAAAACTGGATAATCACTTTTATAAAATAGTCACAGTCATCTCTGCGCATACGCGTCTAGATTTGCGCGCGCCTGTTATCAATTAGTGTTTATTTAACCAAACTTCTGTATTTTTTCATAGTGTGGTGATGCCACACACAATACAAAACACGGCTTATTATTCCAGCATCCGTTTAAATGGAATAGACAAAACTATTCTGTACCATTTTCACCCAGTGCCCGAAGCCAGTTCAATTTAATCTGTTGTTAAATTGCGCGTCAACTGATTCGATTGGCTGTTGTTATTACAATCAACCAATCTGAAAGGCTGAGAGAAACTGGGGCTTAAACCGAGGCTACGGAATATATTAATAATAGAAGCAGCAGACTTAAACAATCTTTACCAAGAAATAATGTAATAAAGTTGTAGAGTTTGTTTGTTTGAACGCGTTAATATCTGGAACTACCAAACTCATTAAAAAGTATCATTAGATATTTTTGCAGTGACGTGATGGCCCAGAGGTTATTGCGCCTACTTATCATGCGCGAGGTTGTTGTTCAAATCCGGTCAAATACCAATTTTTTTTTTTCAATTCATAATTATGTACTTTCTAAGTTTATCTTAGACATCATTGTCATCGGTGAAGGAAAACATTGTAAGGAAACCTGGACTTATAGTTAATATAAGTTTGAAATCACCAATCCACCTCCAGCAAGCGTGGTCATCATCATGGATGTTATACGCCCCGGGGAGAGCCTGCAGAGGGGCCTATGGGTGATGGGTTTCTTATATTTTAATGACTGGGTATAGATAGGTATCTACTTTATACAAAATACTGCCGTTTCACACTTTGTAAGCTTTGCTTATTTGCAATCCATAACAACTTATGTTCAAGAAATATTTATGTTTAAATTAATTTTCTCTTAGAAAGCACTAATGAACTTTAAGCAATATTATGTAGCCTCATAACCTCAGTAGCTAAGAAGCAATTTCCAACTAATATTATGATTAATTACATCACCGGGCATTCTACAACGTAGCTGGTTCCTTAATGCATAAAATTACTAGCAAACATCAAACATGCGAAGTTCTAGAACCGCAAGATGGTGGTAAGATGGAATCTCTAAATGGCTCATGTAATTAGACTGTGTAGTAACGAAGCAAGAACTAAAATACTTCGTGCAATGAAGCGAAACATTTGTAAATGTACGCTATTGAAGCGGAGTTTATAAGGGTACTAAAAAGCTTATTTGATATCTTCTCTCCTATTGTTTTGTATTGGTTTTGCATCTGGTTACTTTACTCAAAATCAAAAGTTATTTACTCAAAATAGGCTTAGGATCAGCACTTTTTAAACACATAAAATTTTATGAGGCAGTCCCCCAAAAATTTTTGCTGGGAAGAAGAAGTGGCGGAACAAACTCCTCCGCAACACTAGTTTCTGTCTGATATGTTAGAACAACACGAACAACACTTCTTGAACAAAAAAGATTAGAGTAAAATCATATATTATTTTGTGTATTTATTTTTCACTACATCTTAAATGCAACTGATTTCCCTTTTCTACCTATTTCCGTCGTAATTTCATAAATAAAATATAGTCCTCTTGTAGGGTTCCCTATCCAGAGATTGCCAACGTTGTTCTATTATTTAGCCCGCGCTATCTGTTCGTTTGTCTGTCAAGGACTTGCTCTTATAAACCGCAATAGCTTGACAGTTGAAACTTTCACAGAAAATGTATTGCAATTGACAACCCCATTAGTTTTTTGGTCGCAAGCGCTACTGCTAAGCATGAGGTCCGGGGTTCGATACTTGGGTCGGGCAAAGCGCTATTGAATTTTTTCATCTGGAATTTCTCAGTGGCAGCATGAAGTCTGGTTTAGTGTCGGTAAATTAAAGTCATATTTATAATATTGATTCCGAATGTTGCTTACAGAACTACACACTGATGAAACCACTGGCAATGCTAATAAAAAAATAACTGCGTGCCGAAAAGGTATTGATTCGCTGTGTATTCATGGGCCGGTGAGTCTAATAAAAAACCGAAGTTCAATTTTGATTTCACCAAACTCCGTGTGTTGCTTTGCATTGCGCTTCGAAAAGAGGAAATAGGTCGTATTCGGAAGCACTCTGTTCATGTGACATCAGAAATGTTTTGAGAGCTACGTCCGATGCATGTGGATGAGTTTCAGGAAGTCATTTTGACGGTGTTCGCTTTTTTGCTTTGGTTGTAGCTTAATCAAGCGATGCCGTGTCTTTTCATCTTATATCCACCATGTGATATTGATCCACACAATGATATAGCAAACCTAATAAATGTATTATATGATCATACTCCATGACCATATTATGCCTTTGTCTTAATTTATTTGCGGCCGGAGTATTATGTCTCCTTTTTTCATACATCTTTAATTAAATAGAAAGATAAAAAAATATTCAGTACACATAAAAGACAGAAAACCACGCAAAAATAAAATTAATAGACATAAAGTAAATTACAACGTTACATAATAAATTTAATTGAACTAACGGCATCATATTATGCCAGTTGATTCTTTAATATAGTCTGATTCATACTCTAGAGTTATAGGATATACAAAAAACAGGTTATAATTATACATATTATAATCACAAATTTTCGGTCAACGGCATACCTACTCATTTTTTATGGTATCTATTCGTGTAACACCACACTTCCTCAGTATTTCCGTATTAGCTGCGTTCAAAAATTGATTACTTTATCACTTTAGGAAGGTACGATATACATAAGGAAGGAGCAAAGGGTGGGCGTTTTTAAAGACTGCCTTATGTATTTGTGACGTTCAAAAAGTGCTAAAACTCAGCCTTATTTGAATAAATGAGTTTTGATTTATTGGTTGTCAAAGCGATGAATTTAAAAGAAGAAACATGCATATTTTAAATAATAAGAATTTCTTTTCAATATATCATAAAAAGATCCATTTAAATTCAAAATAAACTCAGACGAGCAGGTGTTATTTTATGATTAGCTCTAAACCACTTTTATCTTACATTTAAGCAATTTGCTGCATAATTTTAATGTAAACATAATCGGGTCTTCATCATTTCAAGCCACTGTCAGTTAATGACGATTTTATTTAAATAAACTTAGAAATGATTGCGTTAATACGTTAATGATTAGGTATTTTTGGGGAAAACTCTTAATGAGGATAAAACGCATGATTGTGACGTAAATTCCCAAATCAATTAGCAATTTGGTGACATAATGAAATCATCACTTACATTCTAAAGTCCAAATTGAAGGTTTTCCAACATGCTATGGAGCGCAGTATTCTCGGTGTAAAACTCACAGATCGTGTTCGAAACACTACACTGCGTTCCAAAACACAAATCGTCTGTGCACTAAAAGGCTGCCCAACTAAAATGGGACTGGGCAGGACATGTCTGTCGCAAGCCGAACATGCGGTGGGCTCGTAAAACCCAGAATTGGTGGCCTACAACAGAGACACGAGGCCGCAGCAGACCACGACGGAGATGGCGGGACGACCTGGATGTCTGTCTTGAGAATTGACAACATTTCAAAATTTTAACCTCCATGTTTTATTATGTAATCTAAAAGTAAATCCAAAACTAGAGGACCCATATTTTTTGGTTTTTCGAAATTATGTACTTTTCATTCATAATTTTAACTTTGAAATTCGGTGCATTCTAAAAAGACGTAAGCGCCAAATGACGTCATTCATACGGTGAAATGGCGATAATTCCTTTGCTTTACTGTGATACGTCAAATAAAATCAGTTTCTTAGATGTCACTGTCATTTAGCAGTTGTCAATGTCACACATTGACATTAAGTTGATGTTGATATGTCTTGTTTGACATTAGATATGTCATTTTTGACATTAGATTATGTCTTTTTTGACATTAGATACGTAATTTTTGACAGAAATGTCTTGTTTGACATTATAGTTTTCATCTTAAAAATTAGCTTGCTTTCGCAAAGGTAAACACCTCATTCCACCGTATAAGTGACGTCATCGCATGGTTTTTGGTTTTTATTTTTTTTCTCAGAAATTAAGCTATAAAAAATTTACAAATATATATATTTGAACTCAACATACAAAAATGAAGAAACGGTATTTTTGTTTTAGGGTCATGTCAATTTTGAAATGTTGTCAATTGGAGAGAGGTGGCGCAGAATCGCGACAAATGGAAGGAATGCCTGATGGAGGGAGGCCTTTGCCCAGTAGTGGGACAGATTAGGCTAAATAATAAAAAAAAAATGAAACGAGCATTTCTTATTTTTTGTTTGTGTGAAAAAGGGAAAAATATGTGTCGCATATTGTCCAGTAATCTAGATGAAGTACTAAAACTCAAATTTAGTCAACTAGTCTTTTCCATTTATTATTTGGTCGGTTTCAAATTAAGTATCATGTCCCCAACCATTTCATTTCGTTTTTCGTGTTAATGTAATTAAGGGACGGAGCATCGATGCACATGCGGACATCATGAGTTGTATGCAATCATGAATCTGAGCTTTGAAATTTCTTTTCGATTGAGTATTTCCAAATTTTTACACATTATTTCTGTTGTTTTTTCCCATTTGGATAAGATAAATGATGATTGTTTTATGTTTACAGTTTTAGCAAAACAAAAATTGATTATATCAAATATGAATAATATGATATTCCTAATACGACTAAATCAGCTTGAATCATGCAACTAGGTATTGTTAAAAAAAATAAAAATATTATTACGTATCTACTTTCTAAGTTTATAAAGACATGTATGTATTTTTTTTTCTTTTTTTAATTCATTGACTTCGGTGAAGAAAAACACCGTGAAGTAACCTAGACTATAAAAATCGCCAGGACGCCTTAACCTTTGGTGCGAGCGTGGATTCACACGAGACACAATTGCTTTTTAATTGTTTCTATAATTACGGCATACGAGTGGTAAAACAATCGTGGTGATTAATGCAAGTGCACTTTTTGTATTTGAAGAGGAATTTGCCCTAAAGTGAAACAAAGACAGGCATTTTTACAACAAAAAACCTCACACAAAAACGCATAAAAAGTTTCACGCAAACCATTGCACATAAACGTGAAGTAATCTGCTATTTTCATCGGAATTCCTCAGGGAACACTAACCAAAATTAGACGGACTTTCTAAATATAAAAGAGCAAACGACGTAATTTACTTAAGCGCGAATAGCTACCGATAGAAATCTGCGGGAGTAGTTCTTGCACTTAGATTCACCGAGGAAATGATCACGAACATGTATACAAGGGTTTTTAGCACTTACCTATATACTATATAGTATATAGATTGAATGAGAGTTTTACCTGAGAGTTTAAAGCAGGGAAAACTTTTACGTGCATTTTATTGTGTAAGGACTTTCAAGCAAGACCCTTCCTAGTAAATCAACTAGTAGTAACTTTTTAACTAGTAGTAAGTGTACAAGGAAGAAACTTGTGAATTTTAAAGACTGAACAGGTTTTTGTACATTTTCAGTTAATTTTCTAGAATGTTATTAAACATTTTTGTATGTAAAATGTCCGCTAAATTTTGAGCTAAGGTGAATGGAGTTTATATACTAAACTTCTGGGAGTATTTAAAATGAAGTCTAATTTACCATTTTACATAAAACAAAAATAAATTGGTCTAACTATTGGTTGCCTTTTTAATCATAAGAGGCTGAATGCATTTAGATAAAACTTAGCACACGAATAGATTAAAAGGCTTCCTTCTTACAAACATAGCGAAGATATTGTGAAGTATTAATTAATTTTTCTTTGCTTTTGTTCGAATTGTTAGAAAAGAGTAAATTCAAAAGGTATGGAGGTAGTTGAACATTCTAGGACTTTTTAAAATAATTTTTATGTTATCTTCAGCATGTTATATAATAATGGTTACAGTAATTATAGAATTATTAGTGAGACGTAGATACTATCTATACTAAATAAATATTAAACCAAAATCGAGTACCTTTAGTAAGTATAATTTTTATAGAGAAGCAAATAGAGGGGGATTCCCGTATTTAAGAAAAAACTTGTCTAAAATTGACGTTTTTCTAGGCTGAGATAGGATTTTTAAAAACTACATAGATTTTTAAAAACTACATAATATTGGCGTTCTGGTGAAACGAATCACATGTTACGCTTTACAAAAACTTTCCATACGTAAACAACGAATGGAAACTGCTATGCATTACATTCGTATGTCATGTTTTATTAAAAGTTAATAGCACTCTGGGTTTTTCAGTCTCTTGTGGAGGGACGAGTACCTCTCGTGGGACCGTGCGTCAATTGAGCTTTTTTTACGTGTTTTTTTATTTATTTGGTTTCTTTTTAGTTACTTACGTACTTTTTATACAAACTTTTGTTTGTTTAGTTTTTTGTTTTTTGTCTCTTATGATCGAACCGTCGGCTTGGACTTTAATCTGATTATAGAAAATTCTGTTTATGATTGGACGGCTAACGGTATGTTTCAGTACCAATCGTTTATTTATTTATTACTTCCGGCCAACTAACAATAATTGCACATAATGTTAACATGTATAAATAGAAATCTTAAATTAAAGGTTAATATTACAAGTTTTTATAGGTTGAGCCCCCATAAATGCTGTAATATATTTCCTTAAACTATTGTTGTTATAATTTTGTGATGGGCTTCGCCTTTTATGTGTTCGAATTTCATTGCGAGCTTAAAATAATTTGTACCATTGTGACGTACGTCTCGCCAGCGCATCAAGTTACCCCAAGGTGTCAAATTACTTTGATCGTTATTCAACTTTATGTCAAATAGAATAAGGTTCATACTCAATTGGGAAAATTTGACACATTGGGGTAACTTGATGTGCTGGCATTTGTACCAAGTGTCTATGCAAAGGTATTTAAGATACTATAGAGAGAACATGCTAAAAAATATCATAGTAAAACTTTGATCCCATGTCTCAGTAACGCCATCTAGAATAATATAGCAGTTTTGGAGCGGCATCGGGGCGTACCAAACTAAACTCATAGAGTTGTGTTCACAATGCCACAAGTGTCGGATGAAAATTTTGTACGTGATGTCTCATTTAAAGTAAGTCTTGCATTGAATGTGTTTGTGCCAATGTGACTTTTTAGTTGAAGTTTATCTTGAACATTGCTGTCATCGATGAAGGAAAAATAGTAAGGAAAACCTGCCTTTGACTTCAGCTTGTGATTAACGTATGCTGTGCCTTTGCAGTATGGAAATAGGACCTTTGCCGCAATAGGACATACAATCTTTACATAGTCTTTTCACTTCGTTTACTTTTATGCATCAGACACGCACACAGGTTGTAAGTACTGCGCACCTAATATTTCTGAAGAACATGGTCAATAAGTTCAGAGTATGTGCTTTTCGGGCGTCTTCCAGCGTTACCACTTATCTTCGTCTGCCTAATAAGTGCAATAAATATAAATACAATATCTTCATTTTCTCTCTTCACAAAGGTTCACATAGTTATTATAAATATAATTGCAACAATAAATTGTTACAATAACAATAATAAGGCAGCATTTAACCCCGCAGGGCAGCTTGTGGCGAGCTGTTGGGCAGTAGCGACTCCACGGACCCGATCTCCCGGGAGAAGTCTTGTTCCTCATCTCTGGCTTGCCTTTATTGGCCGGCTAGAGTGAGCACTGGCGAGGAACGGAGCTCCCACCTCTTTCTTGCCTTAGTTGGCCGGCTAGAGTGGAGATTCGCAAGAGCAAACGTGCTCGGAGGAAGGAAGCATTCCAGTAAGGTGCTGGTAGGGATCTTGACCGTACTTCCGGGATTGTCCTGATAGCCGTGGAATGCCTCTCCACTCCTCAAGCACCTCAGGTTATGTTGCCTTCTTGTCGCTATACGTCACTGTGTTCTAGCGGCCGTTTCAGAGGGCCATTACTGAGTGTGCAAGTCACCTCTTGCCATTTTATTCGTGTATTTGTAAAGCATTGATGAGGCAGGGGCCATAGTCCTTCCATAGTACCTACTAGGTAACCAGTTCATCTTATCCACCCCTAACCTATAGCCCAATACATTTGTTGTTTTAGTCTACAATAGGCCTGTACTAGTCGTAGGTTTTCCTTGGGTGCATTTGCATAATGCATACAAGGAAAATCTGCGATTGATCCTCACTGCATTAAAAACGACAAAGGGCCTCTGCGAGTTGGCTTAGGCTCCTCGTACGCCTTCCAAAGGTCCGGAACCCAAGGGTTCCGCGAAATATCAGCGCGTAATAATAAAAAATGAATAATAACAGCCTGTTACTTTCCCACTGCAGGGTAAAGGCCTCTTCTTATATAGAGAACGCTCGAGCATTGATCACCACGCTTGCTCAAAGCGGATTGGCGATTTAAAACTTAACAATAACATTTTGACAAAAAGCATGATATATATATTCCTTTCTGAAAGACTGGCGTGCATACTAGGATACCCTGTGTGACGTATCCTCAGGCTCTCACCTCGAATTAAATTTAATTAATAAGTAGGTACCTTGTTACCAATAACTTGATGAAACGTGCCGGTAAAGTGGGTTGAAGAGAAACTCAAGAGTGAATAGAAACAAAACCTTGAGGTATTCACGTAAGTCAAAAGTTGTTTGTTACATACGAGAGTTACTTATTGAGATGAGTTTCGACACCTTGTTAGTATCAAATAATATGACAATAGCATAAAACTCCTCCTCAAACTTTTGTTTCTATTCCCCCTATTTTATGGTAAGTATCGTATTTTTTTCCTTCAGTTAATCATTAAGAGTTGTTTATGCCTTGTATATAAGAAAATTACAATCTATTGGTATCAATTTCTTTCAAGAATTCGATCTCCGATGTTAAATTTGTTTCTATTTGTTAAAAGTGTTCTGCGACTGAATGTATATTAAATCACTGTAAACAATAAAAGTATTTGTATTTTGTGTAGAATGTTATTGGCAATATTATGGAACGGTTTATTTTAATATTCATTTCGCTTTACATATCTTCGACTAAAAACAAACAACAAACATTTTTCCAGTACATATCGAAAAATATATTTCAATATTAATAAATAGTAAAAACAATTTACTTCCATCATTTTGTGAAATTGTAATTCAACTCTCAGTATCTTACTATAAAGTTTAATGTTGCAGAATCGCATCACACCGTATTTAAAATAATGTACCTAACATTGTTAGTAACAGCATAAGATTATCTTGAGCGATATTAGCCCGTACGAACACACTAACGAAGTTGCACATTTTACCAAGCTTACCCATAAAACAGATGTTCGCAAAGATCTTAATAACCCTCTGCAGAATTACGACTACAATGTATGAGCTGAAATTAATTTAGTAGAATCTAAAATGCAAGGAACGCTTTCAAATGCTTTTTACACCCGTAATTTTGTAGTTTAATTTAGTATTATTATTTTGTTAAGCAGACAAAAATAGTTTGGCCCTTTTGTGATTTACCTTTGTGATTTTTAAATTGACAAAATTACTAGCTTGTTCCGCTATAAAAAAAAATTGTTTAAGACCTATTAAAATTCTCAGACCTGCTGAAAATATACATAAAATTTTATAAAAATCGGTCAAAATGTTTCGAAAAAGTTTTGTTAGAAATACTAGTATTTTATATATTTATTTATTTATACGCTAAGGATGACTGGCAGCTTAAATAAACATAATAGTAATAATTTATTAATTAAATACAAATATAACAAAAAAAAATACAATAAGTATCCAGTCGTTGTCACGTCGGGAGACCGCTAAGTAAATAAAATAAATTAGCAAGTTAAAAGCACTGACCCTTTTATTTTTATTACTGGTAGTAATTAGAGGTTCCTCAAAGATTGGATCAGTTTATAATATTTCTATTCTTTTTTATGACATTTAACATCAACTTTTTTACGTTGGCATAAAATGGACATTATTTACCTAAGTGCAGACATTGATAAATTTGGAAATAGAGATTTTTTAAAATAAAATCCTTAATACACGAATGTCATAAGCGAATCCCTTTAAAATACCACCATTTGCATTGCCACTAGGTAAACACGTTTCTCTCTGTATGTGTCTCAGCACACGGTTTTAGTGTTCATTTTTTATGCCCTATTAGCAACGTTAATGCCAACAGGTTTTCTGTCTACCCAAGTCTATAAATAAAGTGCGAACTTTAATTTCCTTTGTATCTAATTTAGTATTTAAGGCAGAAGCGTAACTAACTGTAAATATACTATTTATAGTGCTGTTTGCTTTTATAATTTCCCGTGATGAAAACCGAGTAGGTTCTGTTAATCTTGTCAACAATAGTAAATGTGATGGGAATTGCCGCATTTTGAAATTTCGATAAGGTTGCAAAGATAATACCGTCATACAAACGCTGATTCTGACTAACTGACATTGCAAACCTTTTTCGTTTTGTTTTTAATATTTTCACCACAATAGAGCCGCATATTGGATTCGATTAAAAATGATAAAATTATATTTGTTTCCGTAAATAGGTTTTCACAAACACTTTTACACGTAATTTTTTTTAAATAGTAGATTACATCGGTGTTTCACTATCTGACTTCTCTGAGAAGAAACACAGAGGACACAGTCTCTTAGGTATAATGTCCAGATATTATCTCTGTCAAATTATTTAAGAACCATGCAGATTAGTGTCTAAAATGGTATTTTGAGGAGAGAACACACAGATATGAGGGGACCAGATCAGTCAGTGCAACATTTGTCAGTAATCGTGAGCTCAACTCGGAACTTGAGGAGCTCCATGGATGAACGACCGAAAAGCTTAAATAAATTAGCTGTCAGGTGCCGCGTGGCGGCAGCGCGTCTGCAGCGCTGCCGTCGCGCTGCTTTGTTAATCCAAATAAATAAAAAACGCGCGACTGCAACGCTGCAGCCGCGCTGCTGCCGCGCATCGGTTTATCAATCGACTAGTGATGATGCGTACGTGTTTTTATTCAGACATGAACGAAAAGTAGCTTGAACAATTTATCGATTTGAATATCGAGGTTGAAACTAAATGTACAACACTATGATGCTCGAGCCTAGCGCCGCTGCCGCGACCTAATTTGAAGGCGCCCTTAAACCGTTAGTCCCGATTGTCATTTGTACCTATATCTTAGACCGTCGTTTACGAAATCGGGAGAGTCTAACCACCGGTCTACCCAAAGAGCATCGTGTTACCCATGTCAATGGGCTTTGCAGGTCAGATAGGTAGTAGTTCCATGTAAAACTGGTATTCATATTATATACAAGTGTTTGGTATTCATATGCATGCGATTGGATTGAAATATTTCCAAATTTATTGGGAAAAGGCTAGAAGTTGATTTATAAAGTCTAAGCAATTACAATTAGGAGCTTAATTTCTTAGATATATTTAGTAGGTATCTTACTTTTTAAACAAATTAATGGTCAAGTTTTTTTGTGGGCTTCGTTTCAATGTTCCCATAATGTTTAATGGGTCATATTACGAGTGTTTTTCTTCTGTTGTTCGGTTGAACATTAAGGAGCTATAAAAAACATTGTAAATGGCTATTAAGACGAAAGCAAAAAAGATTTTCTTTCAATTAGTGTGTTTAAGGGCAACTGATTTCCATTTTCTAAAGATTTTTATGTTTATTTTGTAAACAACGTAAACTTTCCTCTTTGCATTATGTTATATCTTCAAAAGTATTTTCCGGGAAAACGGCAATTTTGTTAATATTTTTTTTTTTGATTCTATAAGCCGCTACTTCAAAATGAGAATTTTCATACATTTTAACAGAATACTTTCCAATTTTTTTATATAATGTATCGTGTTTTATTTTCAGAAATAACTTCCATTGTTAAATTCTAAACACCTGTCTTGTGGGTTGAACTAAAAGCCTACCATAAAATACCTACCTACCATTCCAATTCCTTGAACCACGATAAATAATTTATAAATTAAATAGATAGTTAAAGCAACATCGACACGCATCTTAATAATTTGTACCAGTTCAGTGCATGATTCTTTTTTCTCATTATTCTGAGATCAGATCTAAATAGGTTGTTAAATCATGATTTCGGAAAGTTAAAATTAAAATACAAATCGGAGTAAAACAAGTAAGTTCTTCTAACTTATCAGACATGTAACGTCTTGCTGAGGAGTTCATTCCACCACTTCTTCTTTTCAGCAAAACACTAGGAAGTGGCGAGAGGTGAGCTTTTTGGGGAACTGTCATATAAAATTTTGACCTTCAAAAAGTGCTGATCTTCAACCTAATTTGAATTAACAACTATTGTTTTTTTCGTTGATTTTGCGTAGGTGTAGGAAAAGCTGAAAAAAAATTTCAACTCTGCGGGTTCCAGAAAAAAACATTTATTGAACTAATGGGATTTGGCTATGCATCGATGTCGCTTCTACCCTATATACACCTACCTACTCATATTATTTCGGCTTATAATAATATTTAAGTAGGAACGCCAATTATCAATATTAATTAAATGGCAGTGAATTTGCAATTCAATTAATTTCACTAGGTATTATACTTTAAGCCTTCAAACGATACATGAATTACTAACTGTGTCATTTATTAAATGTATAATTATAAGAGCTTGTTTTCATCATATTTCTCATACCTCTAAAAATCAAAATGTAATTGTTATGACAGCTTTCAGCCAACCCTAACCCAAATAACTAATTTCATAAAACTACGGAGTTTGTTTGAGCGCGCTAACCTTAAGGACTGGTTTGATTATTTTTGCATTTGACAGCCCATTGTTATGGCTATTTAATATGAACGCATTTATTCCTTAGAAATGGGTGAAATTGTGGGACACAGCTGATCAAAAATAACACCAATTACCCGCCATTGCACGGGGTCTAACACTGCTAGCAAAATGCTGGACGAGTCGCAATATTATAATATGCCAGTGAATATACACTTCTTATGTAGATCTTCACAAAGACCAGTAATTGTACAAGCTTTTCAAATATAGGAATGCTTAGGAAGTTATAAAGCGCTAGAGGGACACATTAATGAAGTGAATGTAACACTATTATGAAATTTTCCCATTTTACGTAACTGTAGAAAGCCACTTTATGATTCGTATTACAAGTTTTTGATAACAAAACTCGCATCTGCTTATAGTAGATAATACATACTCAACACTTATCTAAAGGTAAAAAAAACAGGATTAACATAACATTGTGTTTCGATAAGTTAACGCATCATGACACTGCACTTTATAGTAATATTGCTCATAAAATAGAACAAGGAAATTCCAAAGATTTCTTTTAATTCATTTACGCAAATCGGTTGCAAAATATTCCACTGGAAGCGTTTACACCGAAACGTAACAGATTTGTCAGTGAGAAAACTAAATAAAAAAAATATAATTAAATCCTTTAACACGGCGCCCGCGGCAACAGCATTAGTTAAAAATGAAAAAATAGCTTTGATTTTATTTTACAAGATTGTAGTTTTATTTATTTGTAACCAGTCATTAACGATATGGCTGTTTATAAAATAACTAGCTACAATAAAAAATAAACATTTTATGTTTATGTGGATTTACAATCATTAATGAGTATATAACATTGCTTTATGGCACAAATGTACATGAAATCACGGATATCCCCCTTTTTCGTTTAAAAGTAAATATAGCTGGCTCGTAAGTAAATACTTTAGTGTTTTAATAGAACAAAGAAACCCCGTGTGAAAATTCCCGAGAGTTTAAAATTGTTTCTAGCGCGTCCGGTGGTATAATGAAACTGGACTTCCATGAATTTCCATATTTTATTTACAGAGGTGCAATATGAGCGCTCTTAAAACAAAAGGAAAGCGTGAAAAAAAGAGGTCACGGCAGATAAAATAGGTGTCCTATGCCTGTGCGAATATTATTCATTAGAATTTTGTTTTACTTACTGACCAATGTCTAGACCAATCGAATCTTTGCATTGTAACAAAACTATTCGAAAGATAAAAGGATAGCAGAATATTTTAAAATAAGTCGTGGAGTGTTTTATTTTCACATATGTTCTAATCTGTAGCACTTTTTTTATTTGGCTGTCTGTAGCAGGAATAAGAAAGTTTTTGGAAAAAAATATTCAACACTCTAAAATCAAAACATTACATACATGTGTTGGTTGGTAAAATTCATATATAATACCCCCGAGAACTCCAACAAAAGCTTACCGAAGTATTACAGAGCATACATTTTAAGCTCAATCAACGCCATCAACATATTATTAATATTTCATGTCCAAGTTAGATGAAATATTTTACGCCCAATTTTTAATACCTTATGAATAAATATCCCACTTCATTATTATTATTCGACGCCAATTGTACGTTAAAACATTCATGAATATTAAAAGGAGCTTCTATATTTAAAATCGTAATGTTCTGATGTGAATGTAAGGGTCGCAAAACTGGATTTTTGAATCGTTTGTCGGTGTAAATGAGGTCTAACGGACTGGTTGTACACCGGTTGCTGAACGCAAACGACCAGGAGAATGGCAAGGCCTATACTCTACAGGTCGATAGTTTGTTAAGCAAAGCCTCTGACGGCGCACGCGACGTAAATACCGAAACGAGACGTTTAAAACGCACGAATTTTAAAGTATATTATTATAAATATTTTGTGAATTGAACTTTTTGTGGAGTGTCCTTTTTCAAAAAGTAAGTTTTTCCTTATTAATTGTTGTTTTTCCTTATTAATTGTTTTTAAGTACTGTCGAATAATACCATTTTTTTTTTAATTTGCTTTATGATTGAAATGGTTTTCTGTGCCTACACAAAATTAAACCATTTTGTGCATCGGGTTTGGTTATTTTAATTATAATAAAAGGAGAGGTTCTGTGGAGTTCCATTGTGGAATATTTTGACAAAATTAACTACTTTTATGTCCAGCCAGTGTAATACCACCAATAAAATGAATACATATACCTAATTTGAAAATAAACAGTGATAATATCTAATCTGCAGAATATTTCAAGGAAAAACTTAAGATGCTACATAAACACAATGATAATTATTTAGTAATTGTGTTATTTCTTTCCACTTGTTGGTCACTAGAGTCATTATTACGGTAAGATGTAAAGCTAGAACAATAGACTGATTTGGTATTCTTTAAAGCGAATGATCACAACGCGACGAGCGTATAAAGGATTGATAATGCGGTTGTCTTTGTTCATTCACTATTACTACGTAGCTTCAATATTATTATTAAAGTAGCATTACATTACACTTGTATTTCACAAGGGTTAGGCAGAGGTTTTAAGCGATAGTATATCCACATTTTGCCAGTTACGTTTAAGTCACATTTAATAGAAGGCGAGTCTATTTCCATTAATCGGGCACAAATCCAGACTCTAGAGTATTACAGAGAAATACCAGACGTAAAAACTGAATAACTTTTGCCCAACCCGGGGATTGTACCTGAGAACTCATGCTGAGCGACCGCTAGACCAACTAGGCAGTCTAAGTACAGAGGCCAGAACATCAAGCAACTTCAATGTGTCAAGAATGTCATGTTCAATTCGGAAAATGTGGCAGTTTGGGGTACCTTGATGTGCTGGCGTCTGAATCTACTGGATATAAGTACTAATTTTATTATGATTAATCAATTTGTTTCAATTTCAAATACAACTTTCTATATCTAACATAACATAATCACTGTTAGCAATTTTAGTCAAGGACGAGTTATTTCAATCCAGTATCGCTTGCACAATGTGAGAGCATTTTAAAACTTATAATTTATAACCATTCGAATGTTAAAATAGGTTTGCATTGAGGCGTATGAATATTTCACATCCAAACAAGCGATTAAATAATCATTAACTTTGGTATCACGCAACGAACATTTTTAAGTACTTATCATCAGAATGCAATTCAGCGATGATATCGATCATTCGCGAACGACCGACGTAAAGGTACATTTTAATTGATAGATTTTGAAATCAAAAATTGGCCAAAAGTGGCTGAAGACAGGAAGGAGTGGAAGAATGGAAGGGAGGCCTTTGCCCTGCAGTGGGACACCACAGGCTCATGATAATAATAATAATAATAATTTTGAAATCGATAAAACAGCAATCAACTGGCACATTAGTCTAGTAATCGCAAGTGCTACTGATCATCGTTAGGTTCCGGGTACGGTTTCCAGGACAAGCAGGATGTTATTGAGTTCTTTGATCTGGATTTATGCCCGACTGATGGCTATTGACGTGCCCCTATAACTGAGGACTTAAATATAAACATAATTGGCCGTAATTTGCCTACCTAACTGATCGGGGATTATTACATAATACGGCAATCCGGAGTGTTTGTGAAAATGGTAATTTCAAGTAGGTACAATGAGATGAATGATCCCAAACAGACATAAATTAAATCTTAAAACGGGATTATTATTGTTTCATGTATCATTGGGTAAAATTATCATGTAGGTATCTTTATACACGTTTTTTTTTAAATACGGGTAGTAAAATTATGTAAAGACAATTTAAAAAATGTAATGAGTAGTTTTTTACAATTTTAGTTTTTTCATAGTTTTACATGATTCGCTCGTTATTTTAATAGAAATAATTTAATAATTTATGACTTTTATTTATTTATTATTTATTTATTCAATACTTCAAGAACACTGATGTACAGAAGCGTACTTAATGCCATAGGCATTTTTTTTATAGACCTAACAACTAACAAATATATTTTTAACCACATTCTATTGTGGTGTTACTGCAAAATTAATCAATTGCTGCACTAGGCGTCCATCTGTCCGTCCCGCCTGACGTTGAATGTTTTAATTAAATGACAACACTGAAGGTTCCTGGTGTTTAGTTTAATCGTATGCTGTGATAAGTTGTGGCATGTGGTTTATTTTGCATTGTCAAGAAACAAACTAGAGAATTCAGGTTCAGTTTTCGCAACTTATCTAACCAACCGCATTCTGAATGGAAACTTTGACTGTTCCTTAAGTTTGTCTTTTATAGTAAAATTCCTAAAAGGCATGTGTCCTACAATGTCAAGTCGTCTTTTCTCTGTTGGTGATTTGTTATTTCTGTGTTTTTAACCGACTTCAGGAGGAGGTTCTCAATTCGATCGGTATCTTATATATCTTCAGTCGACAACAATCTACGACATCGAGTATTATTTTTTTTATAATCTGCATAAATGTTTCTACCATGTATTACTTTACTCGTGCATTCTCTGTCTTAGCGAAGGCCATCGCTCTGCATTATGACAGTAGTGGAAAACAACCAAATAATAAATAATAATTAAATTTCAGTAACATTAAAGCTCGAGTCTGTTTTTGATTAAGTTTGAAATATATTAAACGTTTTAAATAGTTACAATAATGTTGAGTAGACTTTTGCTTTAGAGTAAGGTCAATGAACGGCCACGCCATTCGATGAAATTTTAGTAATTTGCTTTGGTATCCTTGACTGGTAGTAACGCAATAAAATTTATATCGCACCGGTTTTCCTGTTAATGCAACGAAACTTTGTATTTTTGCGAAACCATAGAGGAACCCTCATAGTTTCAAGAAAAAACATTCGTCATTGATATTTGAATTCTCATTGGTAGTGGTATTTGTAAAGAACATTAAAATTGAGAGGTAAAATCAGCGACAAAAGTCGATTATCATTAACATGTATTTAGATCATTTTAAAGTATCTAAAGTTAGTTGCTAGAAGTAGTTGCAGCCAGTATCGTTTAGAACTAATGTGATTTTTTCAATTCATATGTACTTTCCACGATTATCTTAGACATAATATGTCTATATGTAGTATAGAAAAAGTTTTTGTGTCAATATTTTTTTAATATTATGAAGACAAACATTGCGACAATAACTTTGGCTTATGGTTGATGTTGTTTTGGCACGCACCTTTGTCTATTAGGGTTAAATAAAGCATATGAATAATTGTCACTTCCTTCAAAAACGGTGAAGGAAAACAGCGTGAGGAATGCCTTAGAGATATTTCTAGATGGCATGTGAAGCGAAGTCAGGGGCCCAAGGCCGGCCATAAGAACTTAGATTCCAGGTTATTTCGTCGATTAGGTGTTCGAGCTCCCTGAAATAGGTTTGAAGCATGCCTGTCAGGACAGGTCAACACAAAGCTGTATTGATTCTTTCTTCAAAAGGCTTTTCTAGTCTTTGCCC
Source organism: Euplexia lucipara (assembly GCA_921972225.1). Lineage (NCBI taxonomy): Eukaryota > Metazoa > Arthropoda > Insecta > Lepidoptera > Noctuidae > Euplexia > Euplexia lucipara. The sequence goes on from OV179154.1 coordinate 12,953,405, forward strand.
TGCCTCGTTAGATTCGCATAGTAACTTAATACAATCTTATGTCTGGACTTAAAAGAAACCATGATCCCTGAGTTTCTTTGGGCATTTCTTTTCAGGGATCAGTTACCTACTTTGGAAATGCCATTTAGTTTTTAAATAAAGTGTCATGTAAAATTATCTGGGAAGATCTACTTACAGGAATAAATATCATTTCATATTATTTCAGTTACTAGCCACACGAAAAAAAAGAAGAAAAAGAGAGTTGGTATTATTTTAAATCAGTAATCTGTCTTGAACAAACGTGTTGGTTATTCCTCGTGCCTATTTTGTATGTGAAGAGGCCTTTGCCCTGCAGTGTGACTGTGATGTTTAACATCAGACGTTAGAACACACTAGAATCACAGAAAATACTCAGTAACAATTGTGTAACCAATAGCAAAATGGTTATACTAGACTGAAGTATCACAGCTATATACAGATACGTGTAATTCTTGACGCTCGGTAGAAAAGTTACGATATCATCTCTTCTCTGTATACGAGACGGTATCGTAACTTTCCTATCGACCTAAATTACTCATGAGTAACGACCACTGTATTTTAACCAGAAAGATATCATAACAGCAATCGAGAGCCGGAGCTCCGTTATGACGTAACACCGCCACCAGTCGCAGCCGCAACGCAGTTATTGTTCTACAAAACGTCAGGTCAAGTTCATTGTTGTAACGCACTGAGGCGAACGTAACAGTTGTTTGGGGTTCCGTGATGTGATCCTAAATATATTTTTATGACTAGCTATTGCCTACGACTTTGTCCGCACGTAATTTAACAATTTAATGTTTAACTTGGAACCTTCAATATTTTTCTAAAATCGAAACTTGTTTTCTAGCCAAAGTTACTCTTTATAAAATAAAAAGATTCTTCTTTATAATAATTTATTTGCATACCACCGTGTCAAATAAAGGTGTTACTGAAGCTTTTAGCTAAGGTACAGTTATGGACTTTGTAAGGACACAGGAAAATTATGTAACAAGTAATTAAGTACAGTTGAATTCAACATTACCTACTTGCCAGTGAAGTCCGTTCAAAATCAGTCCAGGCTCCTCGAAGATTACCTCAAACAAACAAACAAACAGACAGAATAACTTCTTCTTATTCTTCTTATTCTTATTCTTACTAAAAATTATTAAAGGAAAAGTTATTGTTTCTCAAGATTTTTGTGTTTGAAATTAGGGGTAAACTAATTTAGGCTGCCTAAAGTTTTCGATTGTAGACTGAACGACTAAGTACTTAGATCTTTTAAGCTTTCTTTGGGAAGATCAATGTTTATGGTAGGTAGTTTTATCTAATATTCAACATTGGCCTTTAAAGCTATTAGCATTATGATTATGAAAAATACACTTTCCTTAAGAAAATGTCGCGGAAATTAGTGTAACTTAGTTGCGTGGCATTTTGATCAAGTTTCGAACTATTTTTACCTAAACACCATATCCCTACCAGGAATAGCAATTACATAATAGGGAAAGTGGTAAAAAAAATCTCCGTTATTATTTCAGGTATACACCCCTTCAAAGCAAAGCACGGTAATTGGTATACAGCCAATTCAATCACTGGATACCGTAGATACCAATCGAATGTAGAAATGAATCAGTATTTTTATTTCACGTTTGCCTGTATTTTTACGGGAATATTTTATTAACGCATCAAAAAATAGGGAGACATTTTGTTTTTTCATTTTTTATGTAAACTTTATTTTATAATATTAAATAGGCCTTATGTAGTTGTGAGGTTAATTGGTCCGAGCGATATTTTTTTTAGGATATTTAATTAAATACTGAAACGTGGTCCCTCACTATGGGCCTTATGATTAAGCTCAAAGTAGCCCAACGAGCTATGGAGAGGGCTATGCTCGGAGTCTCTCTGCGAGATCGAATCAGAAATGAGGAGATCCGTAGAAGAACCAAGGTTACCGACATAGCCCAGCGGATTAGCAAATTGAAGTGGCAGTGGGCAGGGCACATAGCACGGAGGACTGATGACCGATGGGGTCGAAAGGTTCTCGAGTGGAGGCCACGTATCGGCAAGCGCAGCTTAGGACGTCCACCCACAAGGTGGACAGACGACCTCATTAAGGCCGCGTGAACGCGCTGGATGCGAGCCGCTTCCAACAGGTCTTATTGGAGATCTATAGGGGAGGCCTATATCTAGCAGTGGACTTCCTATGGCTGTAATGATGATGATGAATTAAATACATTAAAAAGGCGTATAGTAGGATGTTATATTTTCTGTAGAAATGTTGCTTGCATCAATTTTATTAGCGTTATGTAAATCGTCTTATCATCTGTTTACCACACCGAATACAAGATCTTTTTAAAAAGGGAAGCTCTTCAGGGAATAGTAAAAGTTAGACTGCAGAAAGGTGATAAGTAGTTACTTGATCTTTACGTAGAAATAAACTGTGCTCTTAAAAGCATTTCGCTTACCTAAATTGCCTTTACTTATGTATTGTATATCTTTCCGAGCTAATAACTTTATTCCTAATTAGTTGGCTAGGAATTAACTTAAGATTATCATCTAATATCTAACGTTATTATACCTGTCTAGAGTATTGGCTGCCTGCTATGTCCTAATTAATATTATAATATTATAGTAATAATTAATTATACGTTGGTAAGTATCACGTATATTGTAAGCAACATACCCTGCCTAAACACTATCAATATTGGATCAAGAACCTATGAGAGAACCACGTAAATCAAATACTACAACCACCAATATTATAATAAACAAAGGCCTAATAACGTATTGATTAGATATGACTTAAAGCCCTATTTAACCACCTTTGCATAAATTGCAGTCTTTACGTAAACTCTGATGTAGAAGGTTAGAAATTTATCTTAGGGATAGTGAATTTTCAGAGGTGGTATTGTTTAGTTTAGGTAGAAAATAAGAGCAACTTTTGTTTTTATGTCCCTATACAATCAATCTTTTCAGTGTAAGCTTTAATTTACAGCCTCACTATAATTATATTATGTAGCCAAATTGTAGTAATTCGACAGAAAGATACACCTAACTGCGCATAAGATTTTATTTATTACTGCTCAAGCGCCAGTAAAATTTTATAACTTGGTGTTTTTATTATGTATGTAAAATTTTAATTGTTTTCTTTCTATATTTTAACCAATAAACTTAATTATAGCAAGCATTTTTGCTTTGCATACCATGGACGCAACTAAAGAACAACACTATGTCGTCTTAATTTAATCATAAACCTCATTATTAATTACAAAAGCATTAAACGACTAATTATTATAATCATGCTATCATTATAATTGTAATATCCATAAAGTGGTTTTTCAATACAAAGCATAATTTAATTAATTTTAACGTTAATTAGTAATGGTTCTGAGCGTGCAATTTTGTGTTTATGATACGTAAAATTGCTTATTGAACTCCCGCGCGACGCAAGGAATTATAGGGTTATATATTTATAGGCTTATGTATGAACTAGGACTTTGCTCTTTCGCGTGAATTTTGTACTTATTCCATCGAACATTAATATACATACCCCTCACCCCCTTAGACTTGAATTTCGAAAACATATAAGTAGCTTTACTTGGTGATAAATTAACATTCTAATTTTTCATTCTATTTTAATTTATTTTGTACATTTACACACCATATTTGTACGCCTCTTGGTATAACATAGCGGTCTGTTAACCAAACAAAAATAAATAATTTATTAATGTTGGATTTCTTTTTAAATCGGTAGAGTACTTTTTAAGTTGAATTCGTACAATAAAACAAACAACTAAAACTTAAATCTTTTCTCTTTATTGTAATATAGATGGTAGTGTTTATAGTTAGATAGTTTAGTATTAGTATCGATACACAAAATATGTAAATTTGATCCTTTGTGGCTCTCTAGAGACCAATCGCGTGGGCCGACTTTGATGGTGCTTACGTCAATCGATTTGTCGTTTTCTTGAGAGTCCCTTCTCGAGTGTTGTATGCACCTCATAGACATATAAATCAAAGCAAAAACTAAGACTTGAGAGTGATCAAAATTCAATATGGCGACTGCTCCTTTAATAATACAGACCGGCGGCGAAATATTAAATGCAATGGAGTGTCATATGAAAATTTTATAATAATAATATTCCACGACTATTCACACGACGCCATCAAGTCCCAAGCTAAGCAGAGCTTGTGTTATCTATACATATAATAAGACTGTAAAAAAACTGTGTCTGTACATTGAATATATTTAAAAAATAATAATTGAGGGGGGTTTAGAAACAGTAATAGAGCACGAATCCAAAAAAAAAAGTATGTCTGTTTGTCTGTTTGTCTGTTTGTCTGTTTGTCTGTTTGTCTGTTTGTCTGTTTGTCTGTTTGTCTGTTTGTCTGTTTGTCTGTTTGTCTGTTTGTCTGTTTGTCTGTTTGTCTGTTTGTCTGTTTGTCTGTTTGTCTGTTTGTCTGTTTGTCTGTTTGTCTGTTTGTTTGCACACGCTAATCTTCGGAACTACTGAACGGATTTGAATGTTTTTTTTTTTGTTGTATAGACATTAAGTCTGGTCAACACATAGGCTATAATTTATCTTGGAAACTGGAACACCTGATGCAGAACCGCAACAGACTAGCTAAACTATAGGCGATACAAAAATGGTCCCATAGCAAAAATTGTTCCACGTGATGAGCATTTTCTGCTGAAAGAATAAATTTGAAGATCCGGAACACCTGATGCAGAACCGCAACAGACCAGCTAAACTATAGGCGATACAAAAATGGTCCCATAGCAAAAATTGTTCCATGTGATGAGCATTTTCTGCTGAGAGAATAAATTTGAAGATCCGGAACACCTGATGCAGAACCGAAACAGACCAGCTAAACTATAGGAGATAAAAAATGGTCCCATAGCAAAAATTGTTTCACGTGATGAGCATTTCTACTGAGAGAATAAATTTGAAGATCCGGAACACCTGATGCAGAACCGCAACAGACCATCTAAACTATAGGAGAAACAAAAATGGTACCATAGCAAAAATTGTTCCACGTTATGAGCATTTTCTGCTGACAGAATAAATTTGAAGATCCGGAACACCTGATGTGGAACTTCAAGAGCCCAGCTACACTATAACATATATTGGAATGACGTCTTAGCAAGAGTTGTTCAGCCTTATGAGCACTCGCTGTTGACGTATAAAAATCGAAGATCTGGAACACCTGTTGTGGAACTCCAAGAGCCCAGCTACACCATAACTTAAATAGGAATGACGTCTTAGCAAAAGTTGTTTGGTCTGATAGGCATTTCCTGTTGACTTATAAAAATCGAAGATCAGAAACATTTGATAATATAGAAATTAAAACTATCAATAATTTCATTGCATAATTATAAAATAACATAAGTAGTACTACGCGGTGAAGGCGGGAACAGTTCAGGACTGATTTTCGATGACGATGGTATATCGTTGAAAATTAGACTCTACTGGCTAAAACTCCCATTTTTTTTATCGTATGCCTTCGAGCTTATGTTATTTGAGTCTTTAATTTCCTTTTCCATTTATCTTCGTTACACGGTAGCTTACCCGGTAACGCAGGGGAGCAGCCACTTAGATTTTAATTGATCAGGTATCATCACAATAAAACTATAACCATGCCTGGAAAGAGGTCAAATTTTTCCCAATGTTCCAAAGGTGCTAAATGATTAAAGACCATAAGATCCCAACAATCTACCGAAGAGCGTTAGGAGAGACTTGATGCTGTTCGAGAACATGAGGCTGCAACTTGCTCCGTGGAAACTTCTTGGGATCGCGAAGCACGCCTGCATTCTCAGCGTATTTACGCATCTACATCCATGTCTCTAGAGACCAGTGAAGAATATGTGCGCGACTGACCGCTGATCGTGAACATCATGCACTGTCTCGCGAGTTGGAGACGTTCACGGAAAAAGCATGACGCTTGAGTTTTCAGCGTATATACGCATCGACTCTAGAGATAAGTGGGGGAAGGAGATGCGCGACTGACCGCTGATCGTGAACGTCACGCAACATATTAAAGGCTATAATTTATTTTGGAAAATGGAACACCTAAAGTGAAAGAGATATAAAAATGGTGCCATTGCTAAAACTATTCCACGTGAAGAGTGTTTTCTGCTGTGAGACTAAATTTGAAGATCTGGAGCACCTGTAGGGGAACTCCAAAGCCCAGTAACATACCAGCCAATATAACATATACATAATAGAAATGGCGTCTTAGCAAAAGTTGTTAAGTCTGATGGCATTTCCTGTTGACCAACAAAAATAAAAAATCTGGAACATCTTGAATCGTCTCGCGCATCCCATTGATTTCCCGTCCCCGGGCTTATAGAATTCGACATCAGATGTTTCAGATCTTCGATTTTGACGACCCCGTTGTCGCTGGCATAAGCAACAGGATCCGCGTACGAAGTCGCGGGCAGAAGCTAGTGGGTAATAAATGACTGATAAACATACCTAATAATAAAAAAATACATATATTTTATACATAAATTACACCCAGACACAGAACCAATTTTAATAATCGTGCTCATCACACAAACACACCTTTGATACCTTTGTTTGTATCACAAATTGGTAATAGCAATATTTAAGTTATTAAACTAGTATAATTTTTAACTTAAGTATTTATTACGTAGATGAAAAACATTGGCAAAAATGGGAATTTCCCTTTGACGGGGTGTTTTTACAGATCGGTGTGAAGCTTTTTGAAGACTTCAATTAGGAATATGTCTGAACCAGTAGAACCTTTAGTCGCCGGTGCAAATAACTAATGGACACTCTCTCGCAGAAAATTGGAATATTCGTAATAACGAAATTTTAATTTTAAGATATCGGCGCGTACTTTTCTGGATTTAGTACTCAGTACTTGGAAAAACGTAACTTGGAAGGCTCCGCAGATTTTTTTATATCAATAGCTGTGTTTCATGGTTTCACCCACCATAAAAGATCGTGTGTGTTGTTAAATAACCTTACAACCTTTCTTACGGATTAGGCAATCAAATGCATTTAATTTTAAATACGTCTAATAGTTGCTCCTTATTTATTTCATTAGAAACAAACGCACTTTTCGACTGTATTAATGAATTTCAAAGTATGACACATTTAAAAATAGATAAATACATACGTATGTTAAAATATAAACATGCCTAAAGCAAACAAATTCCTTCATAATTCTAAATATTGGCGATGAGAACGCCTTTTTATACTGAACCTACAAATTTGTGTTTATCGAATATGTACAAAAAACTATGCTAATAAAGTTAACATTGACTAAAGGACTGCAGCATTGGTTTTTGTATCTAAACCAATATCTGAATGTTTGGTCCAATGTTCGTTATGCACAAGAGTGAGAGGTATATGAAAACAATCGTTGTACTCCCAATGATTGTTTTAATATACACAGGGACCTCTCTACCACAATAACAGATCCCTGAAGTGTAACTAAAGTTCTAATTAGTTCCAAAATTTCACTTCCAGAACTAGTTTAACTGTTAACATTGCCATACTGAAAAATAAAGTTGTAACTTTTGTAATTGAAAATGTTGCCAGTCAACCTTTTAGAGCAGTTGTTAGTTTTCAAAAGCATTTAACACACATTCCTGCATATTAGGTTTGCAAAATAACTGAGGTAAATTTACAAAATTCGTAGAGGTGTTTCTAGCCAAGAAAAAGCAGCTACACGGGTCAATCTTTAAGGTTAAGCAATGCTTTCCAAGGTCAATTCTTAGGTGGGTCCATTACATACTGAGAGCTCTCCGAGCATAAAAAAGAACTTCAATGACAGTTGTCATTTGTAGATCATTGCCAGTCGTTTTGAGTGATCAGAAGCCGTAAAGTTTAAAAATTAGTCCTACCGAGGGGTACCGCGTTACCCTTTAAGTAAATTGTGGAAATCAGATTTAAGCATTCGCCACATGTAACATACTGGTATTTAGATGCATCCACTTAGCACATGTAACATACTGGTATTCAATTGCATCCAGTTCGACTGGAAGCTGACCCAAATTTAATTGGGAATAGACTAGCCAGATAGTGATTAATTTACAATAATATAAGTCTAGGTTATTTGGATATATTGTCACAATAACTTTGCAATGACGTACTCGTAATAAGATTGAAGTGAAAGTAACTGTGACGACACGAGCATCGAAGAATGATGCAATATTTCGAGCCTTAGTCTGTGGCACTCAACTAAGATGACGCTGTGGTAACGAAATTTATTAGTGTGCTATCAATTTAGTTGAGAAAAAATGGTAAAATGAAATAAGTCAACAAATGCAAAAATTGTAACGGTATTACCCAAAGAACCCAAATAGGGTACGGTCTGCGGTAACAAAACTTTATTAGTGTTATCAATTTTTTTGAGGAAATATGGTAAAAAAATATGTAAATTAGCCAACAAATGCAAACATACCGATAATACAATAGATTTGTAAAAGCATTCTAAATTCTAAAAGCCTTAATCCTAGAAGTTTTCTAACTCAAATTCATGATTAAAGTAAATAATATATATTACATGATGTTTTAACGTAAACAAAGCAAAAGAGCAGCAGAGCAGGTAGCGTTCTATAGTTTCTGCTCACCCTCATGGCAAAATGAATGATGTTATGTATTAACATGAAGTAAGGTATAGCCATTCTAATAATAGCACAAGGAATGTACACCTAAAATACAGGCCTACTTCACGAATATTTTATTAATTAAACGAGCGTTAATTTAATTCATGAGCAAAACCTAAACATTAATTAAAATCAAGCTTTCAATAAAAACTTGTTCTCCTAATATAATTAACAATGAATACATGAAATTACTGTACATTAATCATTTAAGTACAGAGAGTATTAAGTAGATATTATATAAATGACAGAAGAGTAAAATTCAGTGATGATATTTCAGGCATAATACTGTAACCTCAACCATCCCAGATTGACTGACATTTTATGAAAATCAGTCAACCACTTTCTGCTTTATGGCTTGAAAATTAAGCTCCTAAAGCTTTTAGCAAAGAAACCTTCTAAGAAATACCAAATACTTTAACTGTACGTACTCGTATTAGACATATTCGAAGAACTCTCTTTAATATTATATTTACCGAATTAAAGTTGTATTTTAAGATATATTATGTGACGAGTGCTTTTGAACTCATCACCATCTTTGCTCTCAACTTTATCTATTTGGGGTCGCTATTGCGTGTTTTTGTCCTTCATACGGTTTCGTGGTCGCAAAAGCTGCTGCTGAGCATGAGGTTCGATCTCCGGGTTGGACAAAGGGTTATTGAGTTTTTCAATCTGGAATTACTCAGTAGCAGTCCGAGGTCTGGTTTAGTGCCCGATTGTTGGTAATAGACTTGCCGCCTATTACGTGGTTAGTTTTTTGTTTTACCGAGTCGTAGTTATTCAAAATGAAAAAAACGTCTTAAATGAATTAGTAAGGGCAATGTGGGAACGAATTCGAACCCTTATTAAATATTTTATAAAAAATATAGTAAAAATTAGTTGCCCTGGAAAACTTTTTTCCACCTTACAATCAGCTTATTAGTTTTATTTAGGTTTTATTAGTTTACATCCTATTTTTAGACCTACTGAATATACATACAAAATTTCATAAGAATCGGTCAAGCCGTTTCGGAGAAGTGCCAAACACAGTGACACGATTTTTTATGTATTAGATAAGGCGACATACATACTTTTAATAAAACTAAAGCTTTGTTATTTAGCGATTCCGTAATGTGCTCTTTGAACCTTTTGTATATGTTTTTTATACATAATAATATGTATAACATGTATATACAAATATAACCTAACCTAACTTACTATACCTATCATATAGCTAATCTAACTACCTAACCTAACTACCTTACTGAAATGCATTGATTTTAAAATATACAAAACACATAATTTTAAACTGAACTACTGCGCTGCGTGTCTCTATGTTACATTCAATTTACTTTTATTTTGCCTGTCTACTTTAAAGTTCATAAAGCATAATTATATATCAATTAAAAAAAAATGCAAGTTCGTCTCGTCATTATTAATTACGTAAATTATCTTCTTTCTGCTGAATTGTTTGAAAAGTAAAATAGTAGTAGTATAATGTTAAATCTCAACCATTTCGACATTTGAGATTCAAGATTCTCATCCTCGATCGGTACAACCTAACCAGAACAGATTGTAACCAAGTGACATTATTGGCCGTTTATTGAAATCCGAACTACGCCATTTCCATGGGACGTCGTTTTGGGTCAACATGCGTTGTGCTCATGAATAAAGGCCCTACGGCTACGAGAAACAATTCCGGGCCCCGTGTTACTGTCTTCTATAAATATCAAAACAACTTGGATTTAAATAAAACCAGACGCAGACTTCTCTGGAAGATTAAACGTTAGTGAATTTATTGACAAATATGTTACGATACTAGGTGCAACGATATTAAGTATAAATATTTTACACTTTATTTACCCTGTGCTAATTTTCGTTTCGATTAAAGATTACACTTTGAGCAAAAAGGTGACAACTAATCATAAACAACCATATACTCACAACTAAGCTATATCTAGAATATTTCCTAACAGGTAGGGATGGCGAACCAAGAAACACTGCAAAATACAAATGCACATAATATTTAATGAATACGATCACAAAAAATTGCTTCACTAAAATCACTGTCTTGTCCCACCGACAAATTGTTACCCAGTTTGGTGGATGTAATATTTGTACAAAATGTTTGGTCCAGAATAAAGGTTTTTTTTTTAAATAGTGACTTATCTATTATTTTGTCAAACATAATAATATATATTTTTTTTTTACAATTCAAAGTTGCAACTAATAAGTTTTTTAATAAGAATAGGAACGTCAATGACCTCTATCTGTCAAATGTAGCTTGAAAAGTACGGCCTACCACGAAACCTCAATCGCGTATCAATTATTTTCCTTTTTTGTTTTACCGAGTTGAAGTTATTCAAAATGAAAAAAACGTCTTAAATTAATGAATCTTGTGGAGTGCTTACGGTTTGTTTTTTTTATTCAGTTTGTTACACGGTTGTTTGTTGTTGTTGTTGATATTTGTTTTTGTTTTCATCTCCCTGACTATTCTAAAATGTGTGAACGAGGCGCTGTTTTGCATGAGAGGGCTCGAGAGATTATCTCCAATGTAAACAAATACTTTGAGAGCACAATTTAGAAAATAATTCGTTCGTAATTCGTAAATAAATTATATTTAGAAAAAATCTTGTTTTGCTGATCGTACCAAATTTATTCGAATTGACATTTATGGCATCACAACATGGCGCAAGGTTATTCCTATTCTCATTTGAAACGCATAGTAAGTTAGATTATTATTATACATAATTGAAAATTATTTTTTATCCCTATTTTTTAATAAATAACTGCACGTTCACAAATAAATGTTTATCATTCCTGAAGCATCATACAACATATGACAACATAGGTATTTTGGTATTATTATCACACACAAATATTCCTGACTATGTAGGTGGCGTGCATACCTACAGTCTACTTAACCCGCTTGTTTTAAAGAATTTTATCACGTAATTTCCCTTTGCTGATCATAAGGATGTTATTTCGGCATTACACGGATAACATTTAAATTGAGTACTTGAAAACACGGTTATTTAAATAATATTTCATCAGTTACTACATGGAAGGTGGCTTACGGCTTGAAAAACCTGAGTATAATTTAAACCAACATCAGTTTATTTATTTATTTAATATTTGAAACATACATGTAAATAGAATAATAACAAAACATTCACCGTTCACTTTGGTATCATTCAATTTATGATTGCTCAACAGTCAGATCAATTTTCAAACTTGTATTGAAACTAATTCAATGTATAAACATAAGTTATTGCAGACTTATATTAATATTCAGATATTTGAGTTCAAAAGTTCTCTTTATTTCGATGTTTTATTTCAAGTCAAACATCAAAATTGAAAACTTTTACGGTGAGAATTTTTCGAGTTCTATAGATGGAATTTTTTCATTCATATCAGGCACCAAATATGCTGTCAATTTTATCTTTAAATAGATTTTCAAAGAATTCGAAATAAATAAAATAAAGCAGTCAGGTGTATGTTATTGGTTCGCATTTTCATTCAAATATATTTGTCAAAGTCATTTCTCGCAAAAATATATTAAACTCGACAATTCTCTGTGATGATGATTTTGTTTTTTAAAACATTTGCTTCGTCCAGATTCGTCCCTATATAACTTTAATGTTTGTGAGTCAACATGAATTTTTAATATGACATCGTTGATTTGAAGTCAGACTTGCCATTTCGAACATTTCTGTGTGATCTTTTGAATCACTTTCATAAATTTATGAGACCAAAATTAATTACATAAACTTAAAGTCATAAGTTCAACTATAAACATAAATAATAAATATTCTATTATGAGCTTTAAGAATGAGAAAACTGCCTGATTTTCACGGATCTTCTCCCAGTCGAGGTTACTCTGTCGTATCCAGTGCTATTACTGCACAGTCCCTTCACTTCCTTCACTTCACTCCTTTCACGGGAAATTTCTTACAGAATAAATTGGCAGTTTCATTATGTTCACATAACATGGGTACGTATTCAGCCTATAATCTCCACTGATGGGGCACAGGCTTCCTTCTTGTGAGATAGAGCGGGCTGTAACCTACTAGACAGCCCAATGCAGGGTAGTAGATATCACATGTCTTCGAAATTTTGGTTCTAGTAAATGCCAGTTTTATCATTCTGTTTATATTTTATTTATAAAAACATAATCATCATCATCTGCCTAGCCTTTTCCTAACTATGTTGGGGTTGGCTTCCAGTTTAACCAGATGCAGCTGAATACCATTGTTATACATGGAGCGACTGCCTGTTAGAGCTCCACAGCCCAGTAACTGGGTAACATGATCCCCTTGGTTAAACTGGTTGTCAGACTTTCGGGCTTCTGACTACAAATAACGACTGTCAAAGATCTACAAATGACAGGCTGACTACAAATAACGACTGTCAAAGATCTACAAATGACAGGCTGACTACAAATAACGACTGTCAAAGATCTACAAATGACAGGCTGACTACAAATAACGACTGTCAAAGATCTACAAATGACAGGCTGACTACAAATAACGAATGTCAAAGATCTACAAATGACAGGCTGACTACTAATAACGACTGCCAAAGATCTACAAATGACAGGCTGACTACAAATAACGACTGTCAAAGATCTACAAATGACAGGCTGACTACAAATAACGACTGTCAAAGATCTACAAATGACAGGCTGACTATTAATAACGACTGCCAAAGATCTACAAATGACAGGCTGACTACAAATAACGACTGTCAAAGATCTACAAATGACAGGCTGACTACAAATAACGACTGTCAAAGATCTACAAATGGCAGGCTGACTACTAATAACGACTGCCAAAGATCTACAAATGACAGGCTGACTACAAATAACGACTGCCAAAGATCTACAAATGACAGGCTGACTACAAATAACGACTGCCAAAGATCTACAAATGACAGGCTGACTACAAATAACGATTGTCAAAGATCTACAAATGACAGCCGGGACCAACGGCTTAACGTGCTTTCCGAGACACATGGGTGACCAATTAATACATACCAAGACTCCTCTTGGTATATATTAATTGGTCACCCATCCACGGACCGACCTCGTCGAGCGTACCTTAACCTTCAATCGGCCCATGCGGCCGTTATAATTTAGGCACAAGCTCCTCCGCTATTTATACAAATATAATAAGAACATCAATACGGTCTAAGTTTTTTCTCACTAGGTATAATTATGATAAAAAGAACGGGAATCGAAAATCTTCCCGTCTCGAGGATATTTTTGAATGAAAAAACATGTTACTTACATTTTTATTTTTCCTTTTTCCAGGAAAGATGAGGCAATCAAGTATAATAATATTAACGGTGCTTGTGGTACAGACGTTCTCGGTAAGTAATTTTCTTTTTTAATAACTTCACATTTCATGTAAAAATTATGCAAATTTTGAATAACAGTGACACAATACTCATTATGTACCTTCTGCAAAACCTTGATGAAAATATTTTGGCATTAATTATCAAGTTTAGTGGTATATGATATCTTGTATATGGGCGACTGACTTTAAAAAAATATTATTAATTTTAATTTATTCACAAGAGAAGAATTGTGATCTAAAATTACTTTAAAACATCATTTGTGTGGCCTTTCCCCAACTATTTGGACAGAAGGCTGACCCCTGCCTAAGAGTCAGCCTTCTGTCCAACTAGTTGCATTTGAATTGAAGTATTTTACATACACGGGCTGTCTGACCTCCACAACTTAGTACATAATAAGAATCTGAGTAAAGTGGTACCTTTTATTAGAAGTGATGCTCAGACTTTTGGCTTAAGATTACCACAGGCCGGCAGGCAAAAATCTACGTAGGGCTTGTGGCAAAAAAAACTGAAAGATGGGTGACAATCATGTAAAATCTACTCCTATCATTCCAGATCCCAAAATTTATCTGAGTTTATTTCAGTATGTTTTACAAGTATTTGTATATTCTACACATGTATATTATTTTGGTATAATTTAAAAAGCCATTATTTTCTAGCCATCTTTAACTTGTACTCTGATTAAAAGAATTCAATGGGCTGGACATATTGACTGAGTGATTTTCTCTATAACACACATAAGTTGATCATACTCAGTCAAACTCACTCACAAATATATGTATTCATTTCTGACGTGTATTTGAACCGCGTCAAGGACTGGCAGAGGCCGATGACTTTAATAATTTAATAACGTAGGTATATTTGTTCATAATAATAATGTTAAGCATACCACTGCTTTAAAAACTTAATAATAAAGCAAACAACTTATCGGAGAACAATCAAATTCAAGTTTACACAACCATTCAAGAAGGTACATCTTCGGGGTCTAATTAGAATAACATTTGGAAAACGCAAATATAAATTTCCTCGTATAATTAATGAGGAAAGGCTTGAGGTTGAAAATCCTGTAATTTATTGAATAGTCAAACGAACTTACCTGTAAGTGAAGTTCGACGGTAATTATACGAAGTCTTTGTTTCATTCGAAAATGAGATAGGTTTACTTGTAGTAGATCTTCTAGCCGCCACGGCGTCGGTACATACTTTTACAGCAAGCGTAAAATAGAGCGTAACCCTTCATGGCACGGACACCTGTCAAATATCTCATTAAGTTCACAGCAAATGATTGATTTTACAACATAGGGTCCAAGCTCAAAATTGTATTTAGAATTTTAGATAGCATGTATTGTTTGGGTCGGGTGGGACTCTTCTCATTTTCGAATGAAACAAAGACTTCGTATAATTACCGTCGAACTTCACTTACAGGTAAGTTCGTTTGACTATTCAATTATACTCGTCTTTGTTTCATTCTCAATGAGATAGGTTTACTTGTAGATGTTTAAAGACAAGTTGTAAAAGCAATCAATAATTATTAAAGAATTAAAAATAACAATGAGTTATTTTAAATTTTTCAAAAGAATCAAAATAAAAACACAACATCGAATTACAATTCAAATAGAATCATACTCGTCAAAACTAAAATAGAAAATGTCTATTATTAATATGTCCATTTGGTAATTTAGGAAGGAATGGTTGACCCTTCAGTTCACGTGTATAACTTATAATAAAGTTGATAGGTATTGAAAAAACCCCCTTACCGGCTGAAATTCTTACATAATGAATGTAATGAATGTTGAAAAAACTCGGTACCTAATATTAAGTTCACTCTTTCTTCCATAGCCCTGGTAATCCAACGGCTGACACTGGAGCTTACAGTTCAGTGTTTTTGTTACAATGTTTAGTAGGTACCCTACTTTACTGTTTTGTAAAACAGTAAACAGAAAATAAAAACCTTGTAATTGTCCATCTCCTAATTTATTGCTAATGCTTCATCATATCAATTGTAATAGCTGTCATTTTCTTTATATTTGTAAAATAAAATAAAGTTTGGCTATTTGGTTATAACAGTACCTATTAACTAACTTATTAATCTTGATAATTATGCTTATGGATTTCAATTATGATTACCTATGTCTAATTTGATCACTCTATATTTGTAATGGAGATTGTTATCATCTTTTGACCTGTAACTATCGTGAAAAGACTCAAAAAAAACCTTCTTGGTAATAAAGTTAGTATATATCACCTTGTTGCATGTAATTATTTAAAATATAATTAAGTTAACATGACAAAACATCCCAAGTATATCTAGGTTTAAGAGGTCTTATTATGAAGCCTTAATCTTTTCATTTTATCATCTTATGCGGTCCTATTATCAAGGCTAGGGCAGATCAAATATAAACCAAACTTTCATAGGAAATAACTCCTTCCTGGAGTCTCATTATGATATTAGTAATGCTACAAATTACAGTTTTTAGCCAAACGCACTGGAATTAAATTAATATTCAACATAATGAATTTTCAACTGCTTGTTCACACTCCAAACATGTACAAATGTTTACATGACAATATTTTTCAACAATTGTTTGTAAATGATCACTTATATTAAGAGTAATAGATCCGCGCATTGTAAACACCCCATATAACTCCTTAAGTTATTATTCTAAAGGTGGATAATCAAGAGTATTCTATACTTTTAAAAATAAATAAATGAAATCATTTTATTTTGTATTACAACTTTACGGTCCAATATGGACTACTTTTCGGTCTGTTATACCTATTCTTGGCACTTATTTCAATTTCCTGTAAAGGACATGTAACAATCTAGAATTATAGTGCCAAGGAGATAATTAAAGGGTTAAAATGTATCAACAATCTCTGAAATATCGAGAACCCTGGTTTGAGTGATCAACAGATGAAGTACAAAACATTACCTTGTGCTTTGTCTTTAATTATTGTAATTTTTATATTTTTGAGTACCTGCAAAGAGAGCGGGGAGCGATCATAAAACTTAATTCTTATGATTGAGACCAATGCAAAAAGAAAGCATTTAGGTTCTTTGGCACTTTTGTGTTGATCTGGGAAGCAGAAAAATTAATTGGTGTTTCACCAAATAAATATGTAATCTTTTGACAATTTGTATTACTTATTAGTCATTTTGTAATGTTTACTTCTCTTCTAGATTCAAAATCAGCTACCTATTAATTAAAATTTAGTCATGTAGAAAACAAAAAACAAAAAACCCTTTGGTTTTTAATCACACCACTGCCAAGTATTTTTAGTAATGGTATATATATATATAGGTAGGATATTGAACTCCTCCCAATCAATTGTATGATATTGTAGTCATATAATCCATTCTCAATCAGATTTCACTATCTGTTGGGTATCTGGCAAGGCATTACAGACTAAGTAGGCAGCAATTGAATCTAAAAAAAAAATAATCATTTGAAGCTTAGCTTCATTCTCAGTGCTTACATGCCTCCAAGAAACCATAACCTCTTGGAAATTACCTTGTGGAAAAGGCATTTGTAAATAAATAAATAAATATTCCACAACTTTCACACAACGGCACTTAGTTCCAAACTAAGCAGAGCCTGCATTATGGGCACTAAACAGCTGATAAAAACACTTGTATATTTCTAAATAAATACTTATTAGGGATAAATTATACCCAGACACAGAACAAATGATTGTGCTAACCACAAAAAACATTATCCTGGGTGGGAATCAAACCCACAACCTCTAACATAGCAGTCAGGTTCACCAACCACCAGACCAACAGGCCAGTCAAAAATAAAATAAATGTTTCTAACTTTAAAATATTATTTACTCTGACTATGTTTATGAACTACCATTCAAGGTCTTGTCTAAACATGCAGTATTCAAGGTATTACCTATTCCATAATAAATCATTCTCATTATTAACTTATCAAATAAAAGACAAGATATTCAATAGGTGTCATGCAAGTGGATGTAAAATTTCCATTCATCTGAACATGGAATCTGACTATAGTTGACTTGACATGATTTTTCTTTACAAACTTATAACAGTTATTTAGTTTGTTAGTTATGAATCTTGTTTTTCTTTGTTTATATACAGTTAACTGAATTATTTCTTAGCTAAAATTCTGAATAAACAAACTTATATATTATAGTCTCTCTATTTAGTAAGCATCTTTCACCTTTCTTGTAAATGTTGATCATAATTATATAACCCAAAAACATAAAACAATTAATTGTTGCCATTTCCTTTGAAGAGTATATAATGTTTTATATGTATAAATATTGACCAGGCAATAAGCCTGTTTAAAACTAACTCTATCAGAAAGTTATTTTTCTGTTTAATATCGCTTATTGTGCGGTAGACTTTTCATTTCAATGTTCTGTTTTAACAAAAGTCTTCAACTTCTTTAATTTAGAAATTGATGAAAGGTTTCCAATGGGCTTTTTACCGATAAAAGACTGGTAAACTAAGCTTTATTAGTCTGACCAATTTCTATTGCTCAGAAAGTATTTATAAATTAGATATTATCTGACAAGATTCCTCTCTTTTCTTTCAATGAAAAGTAACTTTGGTGTGGTCTAGTATGAAATAAAGTTGTATATTTACAATCTTATCAAAAATAATAACCATAAATAGTAGTGATGATTAGTTTTCAATCACCTAAATTAATTATTTAAATGCCCACCTGTGGGTGTATTTTGCAGCGCTGATGAATCCTCCGGTCTTCTCATGTTCTCTCAACCACTGGTGCCTCAGAAGATGCCTCCCCCCCCCCCTTTTTTCTTCATTTTTGGAATGAGGTTGGCTCCACTAGTTTAAAGCTGCTTTTTTGGGAAGTATTGGGTCTTCACCAAATAAGTATGTTTCTAACTCAGAATGAGGCAGAAAACTCTTGATTGTCTTTATGACTGTTACTAGCAGGGAAAATATGCCCCTCTGTATGTATGCATATATATCATACCTTAAGGTATCACTCAACTTTGTAATATTTCATGCTCCGGAGTATCTAGACACATCTGAAGGTCTGAGTCAAAACAAGGCACGGCATTGACGCCCTGATGTTGTCTTTATCTTCTTTATGCTTATTAAATACCATATTTTGTTAAGCTTCTTAGTAAGTATTAGATACCTGGGTTATGGTAAATCTTTTCCTGATTTCTCAAGTTGAGAACCCATGGCTAGCATTTTGTGAATCTGAACATCTTGTGTCTTTTCTGTAGGTACCTGTTCTTCAATCATTCCATTTACCAACTAGAATCTGCATAATACAACTTTTGTTTGAAGTTTTTTATGAACTCCGGAGAAACATTTTTTGTTTTTTTCCATTTATTTCAGACAAATTGTTCTACTGAATTTATTAGTGTCTGTAGAAAACAGTCCATGCTGTACAGGCAATAAACATTGTACCATATAACCATGTAAGTTCCCGCAGAACTTCCCTTGAAGGTTATAAGAAAAAAGTCAACCACGTGTGTCCCTAAAGAACACCCCACAGATTGCTTAAATCACAACATAGCCATTGTAAACCACGTGCGCTCCCGCAGAACGCCCCACAGGTTCTAGGCAAGTTGCTCACTATATAGTCATTTTTCATCACAAATGCGTTTTCAAACGCTCCACAGGTTGGGCTATTTACTGCCAAGCCAATACTGCCATTGTTGACCACGTACGTTCCCGCAGAACGTCCCACAGGTCAGGCAACTGCCATTGTTGACCACGTACGTTCCCGCAGAACGTCCCACAGGTCAGGCATGCACTTGTAGGTTGCAAGCACACTAGCACGTGCATAACGCAAAAAACACAAAGCGCACCCTATGTTTTCATATTCACTAGCGATAACACGCACACAGGGTTTTGATTTGCTATAATATTCATAATCAGGCAAGTTCTTGAGTCGGTTAACTGATGAAACAGTTACAGAAAACCGCTTTTAAAAGCGGCCATTTTAGACATTTTCTTACCTTCATGACTTGAATCAAGTTTTAGCATTTTAATACATCTCTTAGTCGTTTTCATATTCAAATTGTATCTAGTGAATTCCTTTTTCCCATTTTTATGCTATTTGGAACAGTATTTTCACAACACAACACAAAATATTAAAAAATATAGGAAAAAGATGACGCCATTAGGTGACATAAAAAACCAATGAGATATTTGACAGGTGTCCGTGCCATGAAGGGTTACGCTCTATTTTACGCTTGCTGTAAAAGTATGTACCGACGCCGTGGCGGCTAGAAGATCTACTACAAGTAAACCTATCTCATTGAGAATGAAACAAAGACGAGTATAATTACAACTTTGTCCCTTTGCGATGTGTCATGTATGGAAATTTTGTAGGTCGTATAACGTTTACTTTATTAAAAGTAAGATAGATGAAGACGTCTTAATGAAGTAGTGAGAAAACCGTCGACTCATTTTATTTAATACAACTAAAAGTGTTTGTGAACACATTAGCGTCAGTGATTGATGAGGTTTTTAATATTTTATGTATGTCCAAACAATGTTTGCTAAATATTTTTGCGTATTTTTTTATTAAATGTTTAGAATCTCAATTTTTGAACCTTAACCGGTATGACATGAAGGCACGTTAATTTTGCAGTGTTACAATACAAATATTGCAAAACAAACGAACACCGTTTCTATTTTAAAACAGCAAAAGTAATAAAACAATGGCAATCTGAAAATTATTTATATTCTTGCGTCCCTCAATTGTTTTTTGACACACCTATCTATTGTCTTTGAATTTTTTGCGTCATGTTTCTTACTTACGTGTCAATCTGTCAAACACTGGATCTCAGTGACAAGACTATGATCATTTAAGATTTAAAGCGCACTAGTGTTGAACCGAGCTTGCAAATCTTTTTACTGTTATAGAGGTGGACCTTAAGTACTTACTATGTAATTTAATGAGCCTCCTGAACACCCATATTTAGAATCAACCTTAGTAGATCGGTTCAGCTTCTAAATGGTGGAATAATGGACAATTCAGTAAGTCTAAAGTAAGAGGCGAGAGTCGTTCGAGATGTAAATTACGGGCAAATGCTCCATTGAGTTGTGTACGTGCCTTCATCATAAAAAAAATCCTAAAAAAACAATCACATCCGGATTACTCCGGATGGTCACAACACAAAACACTGCCCTTGTCATAATGTGTGGTAACCTTCATAAAGTTGTGCCTAGACGTGGAGCTGTCTCTAAAAACGCCAGTTTATTTTGGCTAGCCTTCGTGCCCGAGTTCATATGTAGAATTAAACGATTTGTCACTGTCACACGGACCTCGAGCGCTTTGTGACTTGTGAAATATTATGCGGTCAGTACCCGGTAGCTGGCTTTGGCGACGTTTTGGGATATTGTATAATAATCATTTTTGGTCCATGGCGTGGAAGCTTAGAAATTGCAATTGTTGTGCATGAATTATACAAAGTACACACATTTTGTTTGTTTATTTTGTGTTCAGCCGCGATCTATTACAAAACCGATTGTCATTTCGTTAGTGACCCAAAGGATGCCAACAAGACCCTATTATTAAGCTTCCGCTCTCCGGTCATCCAACTGTCAGCCAGCGGTCTCTATTTGATGAACCGTAATAGGGCAGCAGTTAGATTTTTCACAGAATATGCATTTCTATGGCTGTCATAAAATAATAATCAGCTTCCATAGAAGAAAAACGATTTAATTGGTCTTTTTTGCATAATGATACGAACACATTTGCATGCGAGTATGGCTTGCACTTCACCTGTTTTTTACATTGTGTTGAATGACTCATAAGTTAATAAGAAACAACGTGATAGAATTACTTAACACGCTTAGGTCAAACCCTGGCTTGCTGGCATCCTAAAGTCATGAGGATTTTGAGCAATAAAATCATTTTAGAAGGTCCATGATTTTCCTTGTGTTGATCGTCATTTGTTCGTCTAGTTGTTTATTTTGTCGGCAGCAGTGGTCAGATTGTTTCAATATTTTTTGCAATATATAAATACTCATTTTAATGCTTCCCGGATACATTTTTCGCTCTCTTTATTTAATTTGTTGAGCAAATAATTGCAGTCGATAATAATTAAGTCGCAACGGTCATTATTGTCAAATATTCCATTTCATTATTATACCGAGGTTATTATCGAAAATTGTATCAAGCAAATTACTTTGTGCTTGCTGAAAATATTGATACTATTACTTACAGTTTCACGATCACTATGAATTGAACTTTATAGTCCGATGCGGTATGGGCATGTGATGCGAAGGAATGAGGATCATGATGTGAGAAAAGCTTTAGTATGTCTGTGGAGGAATATTAAAGTAGATAAAGACTAAAAAAGGTATGAAAGATGATATGGTTAAGAAGGACGTGAATATTGAGATGACGGGAAATATGAATGAATAAAGTAGACATTCAGCAATGACTCCAAAGAAATTGCAAAAAAGAGGAGGATCATAATTCCAAGCAAGCAAGCAATTTGAAGCAAGTATGTATTTAAAAATATATTGTGAACCTTATTGAAAAGACAATGTTTTAAAATTCATTTTAATTGATAAGTTTTTCCCTCAACAAAGGCTTTAAATTTAATTTAAATAAAAATTCCAATATGATACTCTAATGGAATTTTCTTATGGTAAGTTGGAAATCCAATTAAATTAATGGTTAATAAAGGAAGCTTCTTTGCGTTGAATTCACATTTTTCTTTAGTCTCGTATGAAATTCTAAATGAGAAAATAATTCTGCTTCCCTAAATCAGTTTATTGATTTTTTGACGAAAAATAATATTTCTTGCGTTTTTAAACACTAGTAGATGTGCCTAACAATTTGTAGCCTAAATAAAAATAGCCTATAGCCATCCAATCAATATATTTGAATAAATCCAACTAGTAATTTTAGGGATTGACGCGATCAAACAAACAAACTCTTCAGCTTTATTAAAAGTGCTAGTGATTGCCTCGTGATCGAATTGCTCCCGTTTCAGATTTATGGACTACTTCTCCATACAAACTTTAAATATTCCAAATGTCAGATTATTTCGCATACATAAGCGCCACATTCTCTAAAAAGGATTCATCGCTTGGTGTTTTAATATAATGATGATGATGATGATGATGATGATCATCATTTTATTATAGGTTAGTATTGGTTTAAATGCTATGTTTGTTAAAGTTACATTTAAAGAGAGTGCATTTAATGCGATCGTCATGAGTGTCAAATGAGTAGAAAACCAGCAGTACGATGTATTAAGATAATAACATTTAGTTGTCGTTTACTGTAGACGGGAATAACAAACACGTGCAACACAAAATGCCACGAAAACCAATGTGTTCTAATGAAAACTGTGTAAGCCTCATAACTGCTGGTCATCGCTGGTTATTGGACATAGGAGTCGTCCTATGTCCAGCAGTAAAAGTTTACTTGCTGATATTTCATGCCCTCTATCACATTTCTATTGAGAAAAGCAATATTACTCTCCTAACGTTTGTTTTAGTGTTCCATGGCAAAATTGGTAAAAAGGAACGCTATGTAGGATCACTCTGATGTTTGTGTGTTGTGACGTTTGTATATGCACGGATGTATCAACGTAAAGCAATCAAATAATTTTTAGGGCACACAAATGTCGTTTTTGTCATAGGATAATATTATGCATCTTTGTCTTTGCATTTGGTTGTCGTTCTTTCCCATGTTTAAAATCATTGTATTGGAAGATTATTTTGACACTACATTTATGAAATTTTGAAAAAAGTGTGTTACGAGTACGTATCGTTAAACAATGGTGTAAGTTAAATTATGATCAATAACATTAGACATGGCCTTCTCTTCTTACAAAAAGTAATGTAAGCCAGGCGTCGATCATAACACATTTCAATGCAATGAAAATTAAAAAAAATAGATTTTTAGTAACATTTTTGTTTAAGTCATTACTTGATCAGACTTTCGATCATCAGTTACAATTTTAAGAATACATTTGTTGTATTAATAGAGTTCTGTTTTTGCCGTTTAATTTTTGTAAATAAAAGAATTTTTGGTTTATTGGCTGAAACAGTTCAGAATTAGAGAAAATTTTTCAGTAGGTAAATATGTTTTATCTTAAAAATAAAATTTTTTGGTATGTTAGTAGTTTAAAATATCCATGAAAAAGCTGTAAAACTGCCATTTTTATTTCTCAGTTTTCAGTCATTTGATCATTGCAAAATCGGCCCTTTGAATGACAATCAGATTGACCAATGGGTAGGGTTGTAAATCAGAATAATGGTAATTGATTAGCAAACGATAATTCTAAGTATGTGGTCTTTCGGACAAAGTGCAACTGGGGTTTTTCATCTGAGATTGACTTGTGCCCAGTTGATGGCATCTGTCTGATATAACTGTCATAATGTGGGAGTTCGATACAGGTACAGTTCTGCGCAATCCTTCGGGAAATTTGGGCATGATGTTATTATGATGTTCTTTACATGTAGTGTTCTTTATATTACAAAAAAAATGATTGACTACCCGTAAACATAGACGGTTAAATATCAACAGTCTATATTTACAAAATGAATAAATTGAGTTATGATAGAGCAAAGGTCAGAATAGATCAATTTTATTACAAAAGATATTAGTTTAGGTACCTATCTATATTTTCATCGTCTGTCAATATTTTTCAAACTCGTTTACTTTTCTAACCAGTAATTAGCTAAAAACCGCCTGTAATTTTAGCAAAGGAGAGACTTTAAGTTAATTAACAAAGTTTATTAAATCTGGTGACATTTTGGATAAAGTAAAACTTAGTCGGTTTGTTTTAGAAGTATGCCAGTAACGGTTGTAAAAACATAAGTACCTACCCTTATTTTTGTTGAAGATTTACCTTTATAGCTTGACCTTCTAACTGAAAAGTTACCTGCGGAAGGTAGCTGCGTGGTGCGGGATAGGTGTTATCACATGATCTAAGAGCACAGTTATCGGCCCACTGACATACGTCAAAACTACACCCGCACTGCACATTACTACCTCAGGCAATGGTCCTGTTTAGAGGTGTTTCGTACTATTTTTTATTGCTTTTTCTTTAAATAAAATATTTTAGACACCTCACTAGGATTTTTTTGTGCATTGTAGACGCGTTTACAGACATTTTAACTCATAAACACAAACAGCAAGACTCGGAACAAATCTACACTATAAAAATATTTGTTACGTTAGGGAAATTTAACCCACAACAAGAGAGCGCGTTAGTTGGCGAATTCGAATTGCACAAGATTAGAGGTACGGTGAGGACGAACAAGAAAAAAAACTACGAAAAAATTAAGAGGACTTTTTATGTTTGTTGGTATAGCGGCAATAGAAATACAGAAAACAAAAATCGCCAGAAAGCTATTTTTAACTCTCTACCTATTAAGTTAACGGGTGAGGCTGCTAAAAGACTGACGGACAGACAGTGGAAGCTTAGTAATGGGGTTCCGAAACCCTAAAAAGATTCCGCTTCGTTGGTGCAACTTTTTTGGTCTACTTGTAAACTTGGGACGGCTTTACAATTGAAAATATTATCAAAGTTAAAGTATATACTAATGTGATTTTCGGTAAAAATAATAAGTAAGTCTTGCAGGTTTTCTTACTTGGCTCAAAAATCTATCCGTTAGGCATACACTTTATTGTACAAATATTGGAGATAAGGCCTTAGTATTTTAAACATGCTTAAGAATAATTATAACGAGGTACTATTTAAATTTTCAAGTTGTCTTGAATGGGCCGCAAGCACGTAGGACGAGTTGATGAATTACTCGTTTGTGACAGCTGTTTATTTTAGGTCTATACACTTATTAGACTTAAAATTTGGACCAGTTCCAAATATTGCTTGTCAAAATATTGTAAAAAATATATTTATTATGCACGCAACAGGGTGCAAACAGATGTAGTTATGTTGGTTTTTTTTAGTCGAGTGGGTTATGAAATGGATATAAGTACCTACCTGTTGCAAAATTTATTTTTATATTTTAGAATTATGGACTGTCGATTAAAAGGTATCTCTAAATAAAAATATTTAAAATATCTAAATAAATAAATATAAATATAAAAACAGAACTCTCGGTAAGCGTGGTTCACTCGCTCTCAGCTGGTTTTTAACCGACGAAAAAAATGGAAAAGGTTTTAAAGTCGACACTTATTTATTCACGCATAACTTTTTACAGTGTTGTACAATTTTGATAAAAAAAATATCGGAAAGGGTATGCCTTAAAGGTGGTCCCTTAAAAAATTGGAAATCGTCATACAAAATTATATTATATACATACTTTTAATAAGATGACTTCTAATAATCTATACAAAACAATAAATAACATCTAGGCTAATACCTACTTACAAGCGAGTCTCTAATAAGGTCTTATCTAGGTCTTTTGTGTGAAATAGAATTAAAATGACAATTGTATATATATTATATAACCTAACCTAACTCATCATACCTTTCATATAGCGAACCTAACTACCTAACCTAACTATACCTTACTCAAAAACATTGATTATGAAAGATAAAAATTACATAATTTTAAAGTGATGTGCTATGCTGCGCGTCTCTATGTTGCTTAGTAGGGATGATTGATTTTTCTAACTGGATTTGGACCTGTGAACCGATTCTGTTGATACTTGGAACACATATTAGTATTAGTACGCACGTATTAGAGTTCGCAAGCGCTACTGCTGAGCATGAGGGGGAGGGTTCCATCCCCGGGTCGGGCAAAGTGTTATTGAGGTTTTCCATCTGGGATTTCTCTGTAGCAGCCCGGAGTCTGGACTAGTGCCCGATTGATGGCCATAGGCTCGCCCCCTATTACATGAGACTTAAACATAACTGGCGAAATGTGGGTGTACTACCAGGTACACCTCAGCCTAGCCCTTCAAGGATTACAGGCGTGACGTTATGTTATGTGTGTTTATGTACTATTAGAGTTAGTTTGTATTGGTATTTTAGGGGACACAAAAACATAATGGACACCTGAAGTGTATGATGATGCAGATGGAAGCCAGTCGACAGAATGCTACACGGTTTATTTCAGCTAACTCCAGCTCGTGCCAACTCAAATAAAATATAAAAAATAAACAAATGCAAAATAACTAAAGCCACAGTTATTATTTTACACTTTGTAGTGTTTTTCGGCGGTAGTATTTTTTAAGGTTTGCAATTTATTTACAATACAATATTTCAAATAAATCATTGATTGCATCACTGCTTACCAACAGGTGGGATGCAGGCAAGCACTAGTTTATAATATAAAAAAAATAGACTGGTCTGGATTTGTGCCCGATTGATGGCAATGGGCTTGCCCCCTATAAAATGAGACTTAACATAACTGGCGAAATGTGGGTGTACTACACGTAACGCTGTCTGACCTTTCGGGGATTACAGGTGTATTGTTAAGTTACGTATTTTAACTAAACAAAACATATTCCAAGTATCCATTTATGTTCACTTACAGATTATTTAAGTTACCACGAATATTAACAATAGGTACTTAGTGTCTTTATTGACACCTACTTAAGTACATAATTTATCTATATATAAATAAATAATGTCGTCTTTTACCTGTTGTCATCAGTTTATGCTTTAAGCTGTTATTTAAAAGTATTCTTATTCGTTGAGTAGGTGTACTGACAATTGGCTGACTTAGCCAAGCTTTGCTGTGGTTCAGAGTCAAACGTCACTAAAACGTAACGTTAGATATATAGGGTGAAATTGAAAAGATGCGATAAATTGAAATATTTACAATACTATGTGCTGTCAAGAAAATAATAATATAGAACATATCAAATGTAAAATTAATGAACTTTTAACAGTGTTACGACGGGTGAAGGAATAGTTATGAAATTTGGCAAGGAGATAGATCATATCTTGGATATGGACAAAGTTATATCTTATCTTTTGTCTATTCAAAAATAAGGGAAATTTACGATAAAACGGTTAAAGAAAAATAATTTTTAAAACATATTTCAATTGCATCCATTTTTGATGACATGGCAGACGGTGACAAAAGACTTCCCAATATTTATCAGGTGACAAGTTATCAAATAACAAGTCTTTAGCTATAACTAAGAAGGTTACACATCATAAATTTATCCGATTTTTATCTAATACGGAACGAAGTTGCCAGGGTAGCTAGTAGGTAGGTACTAATAATTCAAATAGTTACGGGTTACTTACGAGTTAAGTAAATGAAATATATTTTAGGAACTGACGAAACCGACAATTGCTCGAACCCACAGGATGCTACTATTAGCATTTACGCCAATTATGTTTGAACAATTCGTTGCATCAGTGTTTCCTTAAACATTTCGTAACTATTATTATTTTAAATAAGTACACTTTTTTTCAGTAATAACTTTAATAATAATGTCAGGTCTAGTCTCAATCTTATCTCTGCGGCAATTAATGTCAAAAACTTGACAAAATATGTTTTTTCCAAACTATGAAAAATCGCGAAAACGAATTCGCTATGTTAAACATTCATGTTCACAACACACATGGTTGTAACAGCTGATTTGATTTACTAAAAATAATGTTGTACCTAGATCAAGATGAATCAAAAGCAATGGTTACCTTTACTAAAGCATACTTTATACTAAAGCATACTTTATACTTAATGAACCTAGGTGCTTACAAACCCTATCAAAACCACTCAATCTTATCATTCAATCCATTGACGTTACATTGCATTGCTTCATATAGACACTTCTCAGTAAGACCATTACTGCTGATGTCATGTGCATTAACCTTCACCCAATGTAATTTTAATGTTTGGAAAAACACAGTGAATGGACTGGTGAACGTAGCAAGAGTTATTATTATTACAAGCCAAATTACTAAGAAAATATAGGGTAAAGTTTTTTTTAGCTTAGTCTCAACTGGCCTCCAACGAGATACGCATTCTCTTAGTTCATTCTCAAGTTTCTTAACTACATATATAAAATTATTTTTAGAATAGACAAATCTCGAAAAGGGAATGGTCTTCTCACCTTGAAACCGCGAAAATCAGCTCTTACATATATGTGTCGGCGTGAGCGATGGCCGAGCGGTATGGGCCGACATTAGGGGTGTCCTGGTACCAGGTAGGTACATAACGTTGAATAATAATCTACATTGCAGTAATAACCTTACTTTAATAAAAGTAATCACGTAACATAACTCAGATAGGTAAACAGATAGTTTCGCACTGGACTAGTGTCTTCGTTGGTGTCTCAAATCCAACTGAGCTCTGTCTAGCTTCCACTTCCCAATACGACTCCATCCACGTGACATCGCTCGCGCCACAAATGACAGCTGACGTCACGGCGTTTACCACAGACTCTGTACTAATGTAATCAACTTCACAACTTCTTATTTCTGAATATCGTTCGCCACGACATATGTATATTGTTGATTTACGTGTGAGTTGCATGCATGGTTTGTAACGCGAAAATCTTGTTTTTTTTTTATTTCTGGATTTAAAGAAACGATAAGTCTGGAAGAACCTGGGTGTGTTTCGGCTTTTATTATCAGAGGTATTCAGTTAAAAGCACCCGACATCAACAAGTAGATATAAAAGAAAAAAATGTCAATAAAAGTGATTTTAATATCCTACTTGTCTTGCATAATAAATAATTTCATTTCAGTTCATTATAATTTCATTAAAGTAAAAGTTGTTGATGAGTGAAAAAACCTTTTCGGGTTCTGCATGTACCAATGATGTCCTAGGTACAGTTTTTAAAATACCTATACCTAATACAGTTCAAAAGATTACGAATTGTGCAAAATCATTTCAGTTGTACTTTCAGTCTAAAAATACTTTCAACAAACTTTCTTGAGCCCGTCAACAGAGCAAACCAATTGAATTATACCATTAGCACCTAATTGGAACATCCACCTTTTGTTGTCGTCCATAAGACGACAGTCAAAATTGACTTCGAAATCCAAATGATTCAATGACCAAATCTGAATAATTCATTTTAATGTTGCTCAAAGGAATCAAAATGTACGAAACATCTTCTAATTGAGTTTCAAATTGGATTAGTGAAACAAAGTTGTAATTGGTTAACTGGTTAACAATATTGGTAAAATAATTATTTTTGGTGCTTCCTCTCTTGAACTTTCGACATTTTTGAGTGTACTTCAAGTAAAAATAACCTTTAGTACCTACGCACTAAAACTGTACCTACCATATATTTTTTACAAAATTATTTATCCTCGTAGATTTGATTTTTATTTTTATGTATAATTTATTTGACTCCTTAGCACTCTACAGATGACTAAATGTATAAAAATATAAAAAGGAACCCTAAATAGGTTCTATTGTCAATTCTTTCCTCCTCTTTTATTTTGTGTGTTTTTAAATGTATAGGATGTAGTAGAGAAGTTGTATATCTATACATATAATAAGACAGTAAAAAAACTGTGTCTGTACATTGAATTTATTTAAAAAATAATGATTGAGGGGGGTTTAGAAACGGTAAACAAAAAAAAAAGTCTGTCTGTTTGTCTGTTTGTCTGTTTGTCTGTTTGTTTGTACACGCTAATCTTCG
Organism: Euplexia lucipara; assembly: GCA_921972225.1. Lineage (NCBI taxonomy): Eukaryota > Metazoa > Arthropoda > Insecta > Lepidoptera > Noctuidae > Euplexia > Euplexia lucipara. The sequence continues at coordinate 12,983,878 of OV179154.1, forward strand.
GAACTACTGGACGGATTTGAATGATTTTTTTTTATTGGATAGATATTAAGTCTGGGCAACACATAGGCTCTAATAAAATTTATCTTGGAAACTGGAACACCTGATGCAGAACCGCAACAGACCAGCTAAACTATAGGAGATACAAAAATGGTACCATAGCAAAAATTGTTCCACGTGATGAGCATTTTCTGCTAAGAGAATAAATTTGAAGATCCGGAACACCTGATGCAGAACCGCAACAGACCAGCTAAACTATTGGAGATACAAAAATGATACCATAGCAAAAATTGTTCCACGTGATGAGCATTTTCTGCTGAGAGAATAAATTTGAAGATCCGGAACACCTGATGAGAACTTCAAGAGCCCAGCTACACTATAACATATATAGGAATGACGTCTTAGCAAGAGTTGTTCAGCCTTATGAGCACTCGCTTTTGACGTATAAAAATCGAAGATCTGGAACACCTGTTGTGGAACTCCAAGAGCCCAGCTACACCATAACTCACATAGGAATGACATCTTAGCAAAAGTTGTTCAGTCTGATAGGCATTTCCTGTTGACTTATAAAAATCGAAGATCAGAAACATTTGATGTAGAAATTAAAGCTATCACTAATTTCATTGCATAATTATAAAATAACTTAAGTACCTCCACGCGGTAAAGGCGGGAACAGTTCAGGACTGATTTTCGATGACGATGGTATATCATTGAAAATTAGACTCTACTGGCCAAAACTTCCATTTTTTTTTATCGTATAAATATGCCTTCGGGCTTATGTTATTTGAGTGTTTAATTTCCTTTTCCATTTATCTTCGTTACACGGTAGCCTACCCGGTAACGCAGGGGAGCAGCCACTTAGATTTTAATTGATCAGGTATCATCACAATAAAACTATAACCATGCCTAGAAAGAGGTCAAATCTTTCCCAATGTTTCAAAGGTGATTGATGATTAAAGATCATAAGATCCCAACAATCTACCGAAGAGCGTCAGGAGAGACTTGATGCTGTTCGAGAACATGAGACTGCAACTCGCTCCGTGGAAACTTCTTGGTAACGCAAAGCACGCCTGCAATCTCAGCGTATTTACGCATCTACATCAAGGTCTCTAGACACCAGTGAAGAATATGTGCGCGACTGACCGCTGATCGTGAACATCATGCACTGTCTCGCGAGTTGGAGACGTTCACGGAAAGAGCATGACGCTTGAGTTTTCAGCGTATATACGCATCGACTCTAGAGATAAGTGGGGGAAGGAGATGCGCGACTGACCGCTGATCGTGAACGTCAAGCAACATATAGGGTATAATTTATTTTGGAAAATGGAACACCTAAAGTAAAAGGGATATAAAAATGGTGCCATTGCAAAAATTATTCCACGTGAAGAGTGATTACTGCTGTTAGACTAAATTTGAAGATCTGGAGCACCTGTAGTGGAACTCCAAAGCCCAGCGACAATATAACATATATTTGTAGAAATGGCGTCTTAGCAAAAGTTGTTAAGTCTGATGGCATTTCCTGTTGACCAACAAAAATAAAAAATCTGGAACGTCTTGAATCGTCTCGCGCATCTCATTGTTTTCCAGTCCCCGGGCTTTTAGAATTCGACATCAGACGTTTCAGATCTTCAATTTTGACGACCCCGTTGTCGCTGGCATAAGCAACAGGATCCGCGTACGAAGTCGCGGGCAGAAGCTTGTTTTAAATAAAACAAAGATTACTTATTAAAACATATTTTGAAATATATTTTGATTCTGAAAGATTATAGCAACAACAATTTTTTTATCAAATTAATAAACGTAGTCTCGTTCTCCAGACTGAATGAATTTCAAAGCGAGACAGAACCGAAACACTGAGTAATTTCCGTTGCAAGCAGAGTCCATTCATTTTGTTCATTTGACTAATGACTTGTGCAAGATGATTAAAAACCACGGTCTTGAATAACAACGGATAACAACTGGTTATTTATTTATATAACTAAACGTATGTAGGTAGAATTATGCATTCAATTGAAAATTTTCCGATACGTGTATTTAGTCATTACGGTAAGATAGACTTATAAAATCATAACTTAAGTACTCGAGACTTTACGCATTACTTGATGTATTAATACAAATTCACTATTACTCATTATTACAAATCTATCTATTTATAATTTATAATTAATTAAAATATAAAGGATTTAAAATTTTTGAATGTAAACGAATCAAAAGAAGTATGTAAGAATCGTAGCTAATGGCGCTTTGTAGTTTCTGCCTACTCTCATGATAAAAATGCGTGAGTTTCCGTATGTATTATATAAAACTATAAGCCGTTTATCACAGACACTAACGTTTAGGCGTTTGCTAAGAAATGTAATATTTAAAATGTAAATGCTTCCTCCCTCATAACTTGTTTATTTTTTTGTACCGAACAGAGTCTATTTTAATCTAATTATTAGTTTTTTACATAAGAATAACTAAATGTAGAATGCAATAAAAGATTTATAAATTGTATTTATTACTGTAAATTAGGTTTTTACAAACACCTTTATAAGTCATTTTGAGTATTGAACTTGACTTTGAAATCAATCCTACAGAGGATCAACAGTTTGTTATGTCATATTTAATAAAGTAAGCGAAACAAAATTCAATGCTGCTCACAGCAACACACAAAATTACGTTCATTATTTTGTTACCTAATTCAATGCGTGTAACAACATACATATTACATGTGCAGCATCTATGTCTATGTGGTAACACTATCGCAACAATAATTACATCGTGTAATTGCCGTAACAGCGGGCCATGGAAACATCCAGTCTTGAACAATAGGTGACACAACTATATATAAAGCCTTAAATATAATCCTTTAGAAAACAACTTGACAAGCGTGAGTGGTTATGAATTGCAGATTGCGTTAAAAAGTGAATTATGATGAGCTGGATTTCGTACCAAAAAAGAATGACCTGCCTTGTGACACAGGTCAATGTTTTACGAAATATATTTCTACTGCCAAGTGGTCTAATGGTCGCATGCTCTACCGCTAAGTATAATGTTCTTGGTGTTATTTCCAGATCGGGTGAAGTGTTATTAGGTTTTTCTGTCTCGAATATCTCAGTAGTAGAAAATCTTGAATTAATGCAGGTTGATGACAAAAGGTTACCCAAAGTAACTGAAAATATTTAGGTCCTGTAAATAAGTACAATGTCTTAATGATCTAGAGGTTATACACCACTATTTTTTAATTAGTACAAAATAAATTGGGCTGTATCCGTACCTGTTACTGATCATATTTGCCTAACCAAAAGTAAAAAAATCGAAATTCAATTTTTAAATATGCCACTATTTAGTTAAACTTAAATAACGAAAACAGCTGTTGGAAGTGGGGCCATGCTTGAGCGAGATCACGCGAACGTGAGCGAGAGATGACGATTAATGAACACTACTATATCATGAATAGCCTGTACAATATTTCCATAAATTGGGTGACTTTTTGGGATATATACAAACGCTAAAAACTTTGCTGTTTATGAATATTATTTATTGATATTTTACAAATATAATGAGAAGACCGTCAAATTAAGCTATATGTATTTGTACTAATTAAAAATTAGTGGTGTGTAAGACGACCTTATGCAGAAGGTTATGATTTGAATATGGCAAGTACCAATGTGACTTTTTAAATTCATATCTACTTTCTAAGTTGATCTTAGACATTATTGAGATAGGTGACGGGAAACATCGTTACGAAATCCGGTCTTATAGTTAATATAAGTCTGAAATCGCTAATCCACATTGAGCAGGTGTGGCGATCGAAGCTCGTAATTTCTCTGTATGAAAAGAAGCCTTTGCTCCTGCAGTGGGGCAGTAACTGGCTGGTCAGGATAAGTAAGTACACCTCTGTCGATGCCTGCGAGAATCAAGAGAAAAAAGTAGTCAAATTGTTGAACGCAAATTGTGAAAGCATTATTATTGCTCTCACAAAGAATTACAAAACAATTCGGATTGTAGGAGTGCAATTACATGCCAATTTGTTGTTTGTCTGTGCAGAGACAGGAATTGTTCCCTGTTGGGATTGGTTGCACACGTTCTCATAATGGCAGTTTTTCAAAGCGATTCATATTTTTGTTCTGACGACTACAAGTATTCTTAACTATCAGTGATTATACCAAACAATATTTCTTTTTCTTTCTCAAACAAGATTGAATGAATTAGAGTGAGAGAGAGAAACACAGTGTAACAAAGATTGGTATTATGTTACAACAGATGTGATTTTGACCTGATGGATAGTAAATCTATTCTCATTTTTGTAATAAAAAGCATACCGTATCTACTTAGCTGCTATCGCTGTTGTTAGTACTGTGGTTCCTTATTTCATTTAGGTAAATCATTTTATTATCGTTTGTATAAGTCTACATCATCAGTGTCACGGCCAATTACGAAAACTGTCATACGGTCAAAACTATTACGCAACGGATACGAATTAAACTTAAGTCAATAGTAATTTTTGACAGTGCCTTGGGGCTAAATAATACCAGTGGCACAGGTCAATCAAAGGCATATCAAGGCACAGAAAATCACGTTTAGCTGTTGGTCATGGCTGTCATTTTTGTTATAAGTAGTCAGAACCCCGGCACTCTGACAAGCTTTGACTGTTAGGGATAGAATATAATACAATATAGGTAATGTATGTCATCAAACACTCCTAGCGCAGTTTTTGAAATAATTGTACTGAAACTACCTTTTGATTCTAAATATAAATTGACCGTTGAATCAATTGTCCGAAATAGCTAATGAGTTTCGCTCAAAGCGGATAACATTGCACATCATAAACAGCGAATGGTAATCACGGCTTGTAACATTTCCTATTGTGTTGGTTTGTGTAAATTATTAAAAGCCTTGAGTGATTTTAATGTTGACTTACGAGTAGAGGAAGGGCGTAATAAATTGCTAGTTTACTTCGCGGGACATAGAAATATGATGACATAGCACTTCGCCCGCGACTTTGTCTGCAAGGATTTCCAAATTTAACAAACCTTCCACCTCTCTTAGTTTTGTAAATAAAATATAGGTTATAAAAGTTACAAATAATGTGGCTTTCTGTTGGTAAAAAAGTTTTCCGAATCGGTTCAGTAGATCGAGAGATTGCTTCCTACAATATCACCAAACTCACAAACATTACCTCTTTTTAGTAATTATTATAATATTAAGTGTAGGTACTAGCTTTAGTAAAGATGGAAAGAAATATTATTGGCATGTCAAATATGTACCTACTGTGAAAGTGATTAAGAAAAATTTGGTATTGTAACATTTTTTAGTTTTGACATTTCTCAGACTTAATTTTGTCTTGAACCCCATCTTTAATTATTGTTTCTTGTGTCAAACCGTTTTCATTAAAGTACATACCTAAATAAATAAATAATAAGGTTAAGAACAAGAGTGAATTCCTGTGACTGATCACATTAGGGCTCCTAGGACGAGAAACCCAGTGTCACACTTGCTCTCTAAGCTGAAGTCGTCCATAAACCTCCAACCGTGGAAATTTCCTTGCTTGCAACCATCGTGTTCAGAGACTGTTTAGCCTTAGGAACTCATATCCAGCCTGCGTAGTATGACTGCCGTTGTAACGGGTTTGGTTAACACAACAATCGAAAAAGTAAAAGTAGAAATATTTTGATTGTATTTATTGATTTGTTTGTTTTTTTTTTTGGTTTTGATTTTTGTTTTGATTGTGTTGTTTTGTTTATTTTTGTATTTTGTTTGTTTTGTTTTATTTTGATTGTAGAAATATTTTTTTTTTGTTCTGAGCACGATAATATCAAGAATAAAGGTGTTCTTCATTCGAAAATGGGTATTCTACAATATCGAGCATTATTTCTTCCATTATCGGCAGTAATAATATACGTAATATTTACGCCTGCGCGTAATGCGCCTGCCTGGCTTCGAACCCAGGCGCATTTCTTGTGTAATTTATTTCATCACCACTGCTCTCAAAAACGGTGAAGGAAAACATCATGAGGAAACCGGCATGTCCGAGAACCAACAATTTGACATGTAACATCTACCAATTCGCACTGGGCCCGCGTGGTAGATTATGGCCCATACGCAAAATACGCGTTTTGAAAGAAAGAAAGAAAAATAATTTATTTGGTACGACACAGGCATACCTACGTTAAAAATAAAAATAGGTAGGTACAATAAAAAGATTCAAACTAAAAAATAACAATAAAAATAAACAATAAAGAATTATGTGCCTTGCGGCTGCGCCAAATAGGTCCAGTTTAGCAAAAAAGCCAGACAACTAGTGCCTGACGCTGGTTTTGAACTGGACCTAAGGTTGTGAGGTGTCACCGACGTAAAAGCAGACTGATAAGTATGCATGTGTGTGAGTGTCTGTGCGTGTGTTGTGTGTGCTTTGACGTGGAGTTGCGGATACCAGCCCGGTATCTTTATCTTTTTTTTATCGGCAGAAATGTTTCTGCCATCTGTCATTTTGTCAATTCTTACGTCAACATATCCATTTCTACGGTGATCATGCTAAGCGTGCGGGTTAGCTTTAAGAACTCATATCCAGGTGAGATATATAACTATCGACTCCACCCTTCTGGCATAAAAAGCCTTGGAGTGGCAAGAAATAAACCACATCGAACCATATAATGCAGACATCAAGGTTTCGCAGTAAATATCGCGATTATACTTAACCCCAACTTGAGGAGCACTTTGTATGCTATCATAGTATTCCATAAAGTAAAGTAGGTATCTACTTTTAACGTATGGAGATAAAATTCGATATATTGCTGGAAGCAATAAAATCAAATTGGTACCTACGTTTTATAGGTATTTTTTCTGACTATAAGCTTATCTTTAGATTTTTTTATATCTAGTTAAGATGGCAATATAAATCGATGAGTAAGTTACTAAATCTTACAAGTCTCAAAAATATTTTACGTAATCATCTTACAAAATGATAATTTTGCAACGCAGATTTAAAACTTCTTATTGGTTGTCCATTAATTATTGGTCTATAGCAACCAAAGAATTTAACTAATTGTTACGAGGTACGATCATGAAATAAACCCACGTTAATATCCGCATATTGGTTGCCCTGGCACCGTCTCCTACCACATATCTAATCCCATTGCGGTGTCGGTTTCTCAAACGCACGACTAGTTTCTATACAAAACACGTTCATTTATCGGGAACGGATCAACTTACCGCAAACACGTTTCCGTAGATACGCAGCGAAGTCTGAGATAAAATCACTACATTTATCTGCATCTAACACATTATTGACGTTTATATAACACCCTAGCTTCGTCCGTATGAAGGTCTGATCTACCATAAAAATACTGTCACTTGTCAACTTTACCACTGGCTGATAATAATGTAAATTTCCATTGCTAAATATATAAGAATTTTTGAAATCCGATAAATCATCAACCCATAGGATAGAAAATGCATGTGGCATTAGTTTCACCTCTGTTCATTAGGGCTTGAGGTATTCTATAAATGAACATAAATTGTTTTTGAGCTTATCGCCTACCAACAAACTTAGAAACAAAAAAAAATACCTCTTTGTAAGAGATGTAAATTAAGAGCATTTTTCGCAAATCAATCATCCCAGGTTTATCGAGGAAGACATAGTGGCGGTTATGTCCCGAATCATTGAAAAGCAAGTCTGGGCTGCGGTAACATACTACTGTTATTTTAAATAAAAAAGGTTTGGATACTATAATTTTCCACTTTTCTGTTAACGTAAGTTACACGAAAGTAGACGGCGCAGATTGCCGTATTTTAAAACTAAACTATATTCAAATTTAGAATTTGTCTCGACCGACAGGAAAACGTAACAGATATCTAAAACTAGTTCAGAGATTTCAAAATTCGTGTATGGTGATGAACTTTGACATATTTTGGACCAATTGCTTTGAATTCTTAGTTACTTCTATAAATACCCCTTTATTGCTTGTTTTATATGACAGAAAGAAATAAGTATAGCCGAAAAGAAGTTTGGCTTGTAAAATAAGGGAATAGCTTGTAAGTAAATGAAGAATCTCAATCAATGGCAATATATATTGTTTGACGACAAAACAATAAATATGTCAGTGACAAGTCGGCGGTATGGTGAATGCCACACATTTCATTATTGAATAAAATAAAATACTCAAAATAACTCACCTTAAAAATTTGCGTTAAACAGTTTTAGGGCGTTAAAATAAGCTGCCTTGTAATAGTAATTTTAAATCAACGAAATATGTAATTTTATAGTTGATTTAATTTATATAAAAATTATGATTTTAATAAACAATACTCCAAATGTTTCTAGTGTTTGCCAAACTCAACAGCACAATGCAGCGACACATGTTCAACATAAACGTTCGCTGTTTTCGTGTAAAATATTGAGTGAAAATTAATAATTAATGATGTAGATATTGATAACGTATATTTTCATACACTAACAGCTTAAACTATCTCTACTTCACATAACTTAAGGCCACCTAATACATTATTAACCTGCGTTTCTTGTGAATTATGGTGTAAATAATTTAGTAAACCAATAGTAGATCACCAAGAGGATAAGTAATCATGGGTGCCAAATGAATACCGAGCGCGTATTGAAGGATTCTAGAGTTGACTCACTAGCGAAGCAAGGGAGAGTAATCTAGCCCAAGACAAAGACATCTTTATACCCAAGGAGAGTACTTTAAATGGCACGTCTCCTGTGAGATAAAAACCGGTCAAGTGCGAGTGTAATTCACACACGAAGAAAAATAAACAAGTTTATCAAAGGGGGAGTATTATTTGATGTAATAGAAACTATACTCGGTAAAAGATATTAACTCTGTTAAAAAAAATCAAGTATTTACCTACCACGATCCAAAATCGAGCCCGCTACAGACAGCAAAGGCTTAGCTTCAGCGTAGACAGAGGAGCGTAGCGGAGAGGATTTTATAAGGCACTCCATAATCAACATTAACACTTTCAATATCCACAAAGTAGACACAATAGTTGAACAATCAACATGAGTCATATGCGACTCATGGGAGAAGAAATTTGTAATATTATACAAATAAAGCGCAAGGTCCGCTTTTCACATTCTCATAATAAATTCCTCTCCGTTGAACTCCTCTCTGTCTGCGCTGACTCTTAAAGACAAGGTATTAATGGCTATTGGTTCGTAACCCCAATTAAAATCTATTTGATATCTAAATTAGTTTTTTTTACCTTTAGTAGAAGTTCTAATACCGAAATACACTATAAAACAGCGGATTATAATGTAAAATTATGACACGGTTAGACTATACAGTTGCTCAACATTATCGAGGTGGTAATGTAAAAATATATTCTATTTTCATAATCAAAGCTTCTTGTTGGGCTCTAAATCAAAACAACAGTGAATTGTCGTTACCCATTAACAACAAATAGAATAGTTTCAATATAAATAAATAATAATCCATAGCTTAAGGCGTAGGTAAACCTAAACCCTAAACCTACCTAAACTCTTTAACCTGTATGTGGATCGGCTGGTCCGTGAGCTCAGCAGTACACAAGTAGGCTGTTCAATTGATGGAGTTTTTTGTAACAATATAAGCTACGCCGAGGATATGGTACTGCTGAGCCCGTCGATCAGTGCCCTCAGGCGTCTAGTGAGGGTGTGTGAGGGTTATGCGGAGGCCCATGGGCTCAGGTATAACACGAGCAAGAGTGAAATCATGATATTCAAAGCCGGGACGAAGAGTTACGACACCGTCCCGCAAATCTCATTGGATGGCAGTGCTCTCAATAGTGTCACAGTTCAAATACCTGGGCCACTGGGTCACCGAGACTCTCACTGATGATGTTGATGTAGAGAGGGAACGCAGGGCATTGTCAGTCAGAGCTAATATGCTGGCCCGTAGGTTTGCACGTTGCACTGCGCAAGTGAAAATAACTCTATTCAGGGCCTACTGTCAGTCATTTTATGCGTGCAGCCTATGGGTGAAGCTTACGCAGAAGACCTATAATGCCCTGCGTGTCCAATACAACAACGCGTTCAGGGTTTTGGTGGGGCTGCCTCGCTTTTGTAGCGCATCAGGTATGTTTGCAGACGCGCGAGTCGATAGCTTTACAGCGATACATCGCAAGCGAATAGCGTCCCTGATGCGCCGCTTGCGGAGCAGCCCCAACAGCTTCTTGCAGCTCATTGCTGGGAGAATGGACACTGACAGCACCTTTATGAAGTACTGGACCAGTCAACATGTACTGCGTGCATGATTTTGTGTGTCCATTATTGTATTATTATTATTATTTGTATTGTATTGTATGTGTTTGTTTAATTCATTTTTAATATTATTAATTAATCAATTAAGCGCCCCAAATATGGATAATTTATAATATATTATGTTGTAATTTTATCTGAATTAAATGAATTGAATTGAATTGAATTGTAGGTGAAAGAATATTAACGGAAACTAGCATTTTTTTCTTCTCTAATTGGTCAATGTTTAGAAACAGTTTATTTTTGTATGAGAGAAAATCTCATAACAACAAAGAATGTAATATTTGAGAGATTTCCCAAATTTTATGAAGTTGGTAGGTGGTTTTATGAGAGGCTAGCTTATAATAAGCTGGTTTCTTTTCTATCAAAACTCCGAATTACGCGAGGCCTGTGCAAGTTTACGGCATCTGCAATGACGTGCGGCCTACTGTACCTAATAGTATTAACCTTCAAAAAACAATTATTGAACTAGGTAAGTCTAATTAAACTAGGATTTACAAAAGTAATCGTACATATGCAAGAGGCTTTGACAAGGCTACCACACTTTGAAACCCTGATCTCTAAACTAGGAGTCAATGTATCTTGGAGATCAGAATAGATTTTAGATACCACAAAGGGGATATGATAAGAAATGTCCTAGAAGTCCCAAGTCTCAGTAACACCATCTAGCATTAATATAGTAATATTAGAGCGGCAGGGGAGCGTACTAAACTAGTCTCATCGTCTTGTATTCACTTGTTCGTGGTGTCCCGTCTATGTATAGTAAGTATTGAATGTTTTTGGGTAATACCAAAGAGATTTAAAATACTATAGAGCGGGCATGTCAAGGAAATGTCATAGAAAAACTTTGATCTCATGTCTCAGTAACGCCATCTAGAATAATATATGAATATTGACGCGGCAGCGTCGCGTACTACAAAAAACTCATCCAGCAGGACACACTTTTTTGGACGAAAATTTTGTTCGTGATGTCCGGTCTATAGGTATTGAATGTCTTTGGGTAATACCAATGACGTGTAGCCTACCTGGTATCTAATCGTTATTAATTATAGAACGTTACTGTGCATTCATAATATATATTATAACAACATTATGTATTATGTTGGTTACACGTAGGTACATTCTCTGCTTGCGGAAGGAGCGAAGTCTCAAGGGGTTTTATTGTGTTGATCTTTAGAAGAGATTCAAAATGTTTGTAATTTTATTAGTTCCAGTACGTACCTACACGTTCGAAAAAGGTATATTTTAAGTAAATTAAAAGTAAATAAGTGTATTGGCAGAATATAGGGAACAAACCTTACATACTGTGGGAGGTTACCTACCAGACCAGCCAAGCAAGAAAATTATTAATAAAAATAGTTGTGTGTTGGAGGAGAAAAAACAGTGTAATTCATTCAACAATTTTTTCTGAAAGTTGTCTGATGTTATGTTTAAGGTCTTAATTTTAAGGTTTTTAATACACTTGATTTATGTATATTATGGTATATACAGTACTTTGATTAAACCATGGTAAAAATGTTTCAACACATACAAATCCCAAAAATCCTGTGATCTGTGTTTTATCAAAATTGCGGTGGTTATAAATACCTGTTTACGTTATGGAGTTGTTTGATTGTGATGCACGCTGACTATCACCACCACTGTATCAGTCAGTCTTCCTCGTTCACAAACACACACACTTCTACACTATTTCACAATATAGTAATGTATTTGACTGCTAAATAAAACAAAACACTGATTTCTGAGTATGGCTTTAAGAATGCAGGTATAAGAGGATATAGTTTGAATATTGGCTGGTTCGATGACAAAAATAATGAGGGTAAGTATAATAATCAAAAGTATAAGAAAAACTTTAAGAATAAAATTTGGAACCGAAGAGATTTAAAATACTATAGAAGAGCTGGCATGTCCAGGAAATGTCATAGAAACATTTTGATCCCATGTCTCAATAACGCCATCTAGAATAATATATGAATAATGGAGCGGCAGCGGAGCGTACTAAAAAAAAACTCATAGACTTGTGTCCAGCACGACACAAGTTTCGGATGAAGATTTTGTTCGTAATGTGCGGTCTACAGGTAGTGAATGTCTTTGTTTGGATCTTATGAGTTAAGGTTTTAGTAAAACTATAATTAACATCACATATCAAGAAAAAAAAAAGTTTTATCGATAATGACTAATAAGACAAGCACAACCAAAATTCAAAACTATAAACGCAAAGGGAAAATTGTCTATGTGTATGAAACTTGTATCAGTTTGAACCAAAGAGATAATATATTATTGAATGTCTTTGGTTTGGAATGCGAAGAAATCTCATAGACAAACATAGATCCTATGTCTCAGTAACGCTATCTAGAATAATTTGACATTATAGGAGCGCCAGCGAAGTGTACCAAACTGAAATCATAGACTTGTGTTCACGAGGACACAAATACCGGGTAAAAATTTTGTTCGTCTATAGTAAATTGAGAATGACTTATATAAAAATATGTATTTCTGTGAATGTTTTATGTATTTTTACTATTAGGTACTACGAGCCTATAATCTTGTTAAAATTCGAAGAAAAAGAAGTACATTTCCTTTGCAATATTAACGTTGGCCTCATTTAATTGATTTTTATTAGAAAGAACAATGGCAGCTCTCCATATATTGATTTATTTCGAATTAAATTTCAATGTCTTGAAATGAAAAAAATGCTGTTTTACTAAGCATCAGCTCCTGACACCATTTACATAAGAATTTTGGTTAGAGAAAGCCGAGAATAATAGATATTCAAACATAAACTTTTAATTTTTATAGGTTATCCGTTCGTGATGAGATGAACTAGGGATGGTATATTTAGAAAGATCGATTCAAATGTATACAATCTTACGGTTTTTTTTTAATAATCGATTAGTTTCGTTCCTTTTTCTGGAGAATCAAATACATTTAAGACGACTCTGATAATCTATATCGTATTTATGATAATATATAAACAAAAACTCGTTTTATGAGTTTACTATAGTCGGTAAACAGATTTAATAATTGTTTATTTTTTAAGTTCTGTTGTCCTTTTCAACCAGGGACGATTTTAGACACAAGTCTTTTTGCCCAATTCTTCGTGAAAATTCAGAATATTTTTTTCATGCCATTCATTTATAACCACTATGCTACTGTAGGTAACCCTATTTAAGAAGAAAAAAATATTTAATTTAGTAATAATGATTACGACTCACAAGCTGTACTACTAATTACCACTTTTGGACAATAAAATGGCAACACTAAACGAATAAGTTCACGAAAATAGTCAACTAACTTTTCATTTAAACTTATTTTTTTTGCACGGCTTTAACTAGTGAATGTGATAGTTTGAAAAAACGTAGAGAATTAATTAAATATCATTCGTATATATGTCACTTCTAGACACTAAAATTGATTTGGCATAAGATTCTGCCATTGTTCTTTCGCTTTGTTCGGAGATAAGGGGGTGGGTTATTTTAACGGACACTTTTCACGACATATTATACTTAGTCAAAAACTATGATAGATAGTCAGACAAATTATCGCTCTTAAAAGATTTTCTTTCTTTATAATTTGCGGTATTGACACACAAACCAAACAAATAGTTTTATTAACTTAATTACTTTTAATGATGGTCTTAGTGATAATTTTTCAAACAACAATAAGTTAGATACTTCTTTTTTTTACCTTATACTTACTGGCTTGCGCAAGACTTCCTATGATCTCAAACAAAAGCCATTGTCTATTACATGTCGGTAGTAGGAATAACTAGTACCTTTAATACAGTCGTTAGTAATCAGAATCATCATAGAACTGGCAATAATATTAACTTGTGATGCGGTACACAACACGGTTATTAAAACAAGTGTTATATCTTGTTAGTCAATGTGTGTGTGGGTATTTCCTATCAATTATTGACTTGTCTTATAAAAAGTTAAGACGCTTCTTGATAGTCATGTTATTAAAATAATGGAATAACACTCAAAGAAATAATTATAGGAATCGACCGTCAATGGAATGAGTTTTACCGCTACGGATGAAGTTACTTAATTTTAAATTGTGAACGTATCATAAATATGTATAAAAAACAATGAAAATGTTTAGGTTTAAGGGGTTTAGAGTCATCAATCAAACGAAGTACCCTAACGAGTGAACATTACTATACCACCCACCAACATACTGTATTCCTTGGTCATTAAATTATTTACTGTTACTTATTTGCATAAACTAGTAATAGTAAACTAAATTATATTAAACACGACCATAAAGAACATTATCCTCACTTGGTTATCATAGGACATTTTCAAACTGAGACATGCACGGTCCACCTAGTAACCTACCTACCCACCTAGTAGGAACCGTGACTATAAGATGTGTTTTATAGTTCCCAAAGGTTGCCCATTTTGATCACGAGCGATTCTAAATTTCATCAGACTTCAAAATAGCTTTGTAGCAGTAGTTTTGAAGCTAACGCAATGCTATAGATATAGCCTGTGACAGAAAGATGATACAACTAGCACACTCGTTGAATAAATTGTTGAATCTACTCATATTAAAACCGTGTGAATCCAGACAAAAAAATAAGTTCTTGTACCTACATAATGTTTGAATGAACGCTGGGAAAATAAAAGTTTAGTTTTTAGTTAATATAAGTTTTTACTAATGTAATTATTCCTTTGTTTGTGCTTTATCGTGTGCATCCGATGCATTTTTTTAACATTCAATCCCAAGTTTAGGTAACGTTCTGTTATTGTTAAGATAAAATCATCAGAACTGGTTTTTGAGACTGGTTATCTTTCAACAATGTTATTATTAAAGCGCATATAGGAATCCATCTTGCCTTGCAATATTATTTATGCAAATTACCAATTTGAGAATGGATATAATAATTAATTTAAACTGTGGGGATGTTTATTTTTCTTTCAAGCAAAAACTACTAAATGGATTTTCAACCGATGAGGCCCCGGCTGTCATCCTAGTATGACGCTGTCATTGTTGTTTTGTCTTGGGACGTAAATTAATTAAACTTAACATTTACGTAGCTTATAGTTCAGAATCACATATAGGTTATAATGTATAGATGTATGTCGGATAAATTTCTGCTATTTTGGCATGGGCTGCAAAAGCCGTTAGAGTCACATAAATAAACGAATAAATGCAAAAAAAAAACTCAAAAATCAAATTAAAAACTTACCACAAAATGCACGAGACACATTTAATTTTCAAAAATCGCAGTAAAGATATTAAATCATATTTTTGTAATTAAAACAATAAATTACTAAGTGGATTCTTTTATACACCATTTATAGCCTAACCTCTATAAAATTTTCCATTTAATACTCTCTTGAGTCTAATTCGGTTTAAATATCTACCATAAACGTGTCTACTGAAGCTAATTATAATTCATGGTTCAAAAAGGATTCCTTTAATTACAGTTTTCGCAAATGTGTTTTGTTACATTATCGTTGATCTTGAGACTAAATTAAACCACTAGTATGAATCGTCATTAATCGGAGTTGGTGAGAAATTCTGCAACGAAGAAAGAATTTCTCGACATTGTCCAAAAAATATGTGCACATGAGTGTAACGGGAACATAGGTGTTTGTGAACATCAAGATTATCTTGACGTTCACAAACACCTATGTTCCCGGTTTGTTACACTCAAGTAGGTGATAAACGATTGAACGAACGAATGGAAATTTTAACAGTAATCTGCAACAATTTTTACTAAGATTGAAACATCGCATTTAATTGCGTAATGAAAGAATTGCCGATTACTGTTCAAAACTTTCCGCAAGAAACACATGCTAGGAGTACTGACCTCTTCAATCCATTGACTACTAACACAAAAAAAATAATACCAAAAGTTCTCTTAAATTACATATATTGTTCACAACTGCGAACAAAAAGTTGTCTAATACACTGTTTGATACTGGAAATATAATTTTAACTGGTGTACTTACAAAGGTACTAATGCGAACGTAATTTCAAGGTGTATTCAAAAGTGTTTATATCAATGAAAATTATTTTACCATTTTCATTGTTAGCCACTTATTCACTCCAAACAAGTTTACCACATTCAGCCACCCCATAGATGTAATTAAATTAAAGTTACTGAAAGTAAAATAAATTACCTCGTAAACTTGATCAATTACAACGCCATAAAATAGTGGTGAAGTTATTAACACTGTGCTCAACTTAATTATTATTGTTACGAATGTTTTATTAATTGAATTGTTTGTCTATTTTCAGGCTCCCCAGTTTATTACGTTCAGTGAAGGCAAGCTGGGGGTCAATTTCGGCGGATATCACGCTGGCGTAGGTCTTGGAGGTTTAGGTGGGTCACATATTCAACATATTGTTTTGTTAACTACTATGATCCATTAAATTGACGGTTAAGAAGTAGCTATAAACAATTACCCCTATAATATGTAAATGTGGTACGGGCACTCAAAAAATTAACAAACAATGCCAAACCAAATGAAAATTGTATAGTCAACAACAAGCACGACGAAAGTTTTATTTAAGCCTTGAATTGATCTAGCTTAGTACAGTGGTTAAATAGATAAAAAAAATAAAAAATAACCTTTACAAAAACAATACTCTCTGTCATATTAGCTCCCAATATTTAATTTTCTTATTAAGTATACAGTGGCATTTAACAAAAATCGTATCTCTCTCTTCTTACCCCAAATGTAAGGATCTAAATATACTGAAGAATTTGCTTCATTAATAAGGTTCTATTTTTGTGTACTAAGAGAAATTTCTCCCTCATTTATTTTTATCTTAGGGATGTTTAATGAGGCTCTTGTCTATGTAAGATATTTTGACCTTTCGACTTTTTACAAATAATAATCTACGTCAAAAATTTAAAACGATATTTCAAAGCAAACATGAGATGTAAGTATGTTTATTGAAATAAACTAGGGCAAATACAATTAGCAAAGTTAGTACAAACAAACAAAATAAATTAACCAGTCAAAATAGATTCTAAAAGTTTGACTCGTTGAAAATGTAAATTTATGAAAAGCTAATTTATGTTTTGGTAAAATATCTTTTTCGTAAACAGTTTGTTCTTCAAAAGTAAACGTACATTATTTTTAAATAAAGCAGTGTACTGTACAACTGCGTTACGAAAGTAGGTATGCCGTTCTAAAACCATGTTTTACTACACGCCAGCCAGCTCGCTGCTGTTTTGTTTTGTATGAGATTTACTGCTATGTGCAGTCATTTGAATCCCACTTCAGAATGGCAAACTTCCATGTCGCAAACCAATGTTACCAATTTTCTACGTAACACAACTACACACCTATTAGTTTAGTATTACCAAATTGTAATAAAACTATAAGTCTTAAGACTTATCATAAAATTATATGTAGTTGCAGTAATGTCAAATAGTGTGCTTACATAAAAACCATATATTTATGCTCCCAGAAACTTGAAAGGCCCCTAGTAGCTTTCTCCCTTCCCCACCCAAATATAGAAAGATCACAGATCGGTGGTATATGAAAGATCTGAAGTTTATACTTGTCGTGATTTTTAACTTTACTTAATTATATTTTATAAATGTATAAGGTGATAAAATTACTGCAATAAAGTTTTATTTTCTTATAGCTGGTGGAAGTTCACGCACTGCAGGTGGCCTTTATGCTGAAGCTGGTACGCCTTTTGGACCAGCAGCGAAGGCAGGCCTTGGAGGAGCAGTCGATGGCAACAGTGGAACTGTTGGTAAGAAAAATAATTGCTTTGCTGTAGTTTAGAACAACAAACATTTGATTGTATCTAGCTATAGGTAATTATAATTTCACATATTTTTTAATATATTTTTAACATTTTTGTTTTCCGGTCTGTCTGTTAGTCTGTTTGTATGAGTAACGTTGGGTAGAAACTTTTATTTTAGAAAAATAATTAGGATTCAAGACAATTAATTATTAAATTCTTCGCTGAAGAAGCTGCCAGCAGCGGCTGGTATCTAAATAAACATACATCAACTGGTTACTTTATTTGCTTCAAAGATAAAAAATGGGATTCATGTTATTTTTACAAACTTTTTCATCATTGTCAAAAGCTGTAAGGGGTTTAAATTAATAAAACCAATATTTCATAATGCGCAAATGAAAGCTTTTATATTATACCCACTTGACATACATACATATTTCAGCCCTTGTGTAATGAAAACGTCACTTATAATTTACAGATAGTTAGATCATTTATAACTAAATGGTTTCAATTTAGAGGTAATGGCATGCCTGAAATGAGTATATCTGTGATATTTATGTGATACATAAATTATGCAAAGAATAAATGAAGATGTCAAATTACATTGTGAAGCCTAATCCTTATACTTTAAATGTGAGAATAATTTAAGACAATACCAATTCAAAGGCTCCGAAATTCCCCAGCAGAATTAATTAGAACGATTTATAAGATTGGATGTTTTGTTAGATTCTGATAATTATCACAGGAACTATTAATTTGATCGTCAACTGCATCTTGACCTTTGCATTACCAGGTCGCAATTAACTTCTGACGTTTGAAAAACGTGGGAAAAAACTCATTGTCTTGATTGCATATGCCACATTTACTCACCCAATATCAGAGCCATAATGAATATTCATTTGTATGAATAAATGAACCCATTCGACCATTCATTTATTTGTGACTAGCTTTGTTTGAATATGGATAGTGTTTTCTGATACGTGCTAATGTGTAATTGAAATTGAAAATGATTGTAGATTAGTTTTGAATCAGTGAAATATAATGGGCAATATAGATAGTAAACTGCTACTAATTAATCTTAATTGTTTTAGTCGATTCTATTGTGAATGAGTTCATAACACACATTTGGAGTATTATTATGGTTAACTGAATTTCAATCGTATATGTAAGGATAGATTACAATGGTCTAACTTTTTTGGAACTTAATGAATATAATTACTTATATTATTTATATTTTTTTGTCAAGGTGGCCTGTATGCCGGTGCTACAGCAGGAGGCAATGTAAACGCAGCTGCAGGTCTTGGAGGAGCCGTAGCTGCAGGCAAAGCAGTAGGTGGAGGCTACTCCTCAGCTCAAGCAGGAGGCAAAACCGCCACCTCTGTCCTGGTAGGTGACAAAGCAGCCAAAGCTAGGAGGAAAGAAGAAAGGCGAAGACTGAAAGAGATAAAAAAACTTCTCAAAGAGCAGAAGAGTCATTGATTGGTGGAGGATTCTAAAATTTCATGTACAACTTACTCTCTTTCATAAACGTTCTATAAGACATTATTCAACATTTTATAATTGTTCGATATTATTTTTATTTCAGTATTTACCTATGGCTATTGAAACGTTAATAAACACTGTGGGTAAGTTTGGTGTGAAGTCTTATCGAGCGTTTATGGATCATATGGATCAAGTTAATATGAATTGAGGGTTTTAACCTTAAACTTATATTTCTTTACTTTACTCGTAAACTAATACTCATTTAATTCAGAAATAAATATCTAACAAACAAAGTGTTATCTTTAAAATTTCAATGGGAAATCCTTCTTATCGGAACATGGCTGTTACTTCGTCTTCCTACTATTCAGTCATCAAAAATCTGCTGCAAAATATGACGTAGGTGAGACTAACGTGTGGTTACTTACTGGAATAAGGTAAAAGTACCAAGTTTTCTCTGTGCATGCATTCACTATATGCACGTCCATTAGTCATTTCAAGTCTCCTTTTTGGGGACCCCAATTTTTCCTTTCCCTGTTATGCTGCAAAATATCCTGCCTGCTTTAAAAGGATGCTTTGAACCCAAAAGTACCATGATCAACACTTTTATATGAAAAGGCAATCATTTGAAAAGTTTAAAGGCATGAAATGAACTTTAAACAAATTAAAACTATGAAAAAAATATTTAAAATTAGCTTTATTATTGCAGGGAGGTGAATCAGACGTATCTGGATCATCAGGATTTTCCATTTCCGCCCACAAATCTTTTGGAGTACCAACCACAGTGGTAAAAGAAACTGAAATTTCTGTTATTCCCGCGGAAGAAGTCAAAACAGTACACAAGAACGTCTATGGAGAGGCAAAGTTCGAGGCTGCTAATGAAATAACCCCAACTGCAAATGCTGGTGTTGAAGCAAGCGTAAATACAAACGTCAATGTAAATGCCCAGCCAGGGTTTGTTAAAGAAGTGAGTAAATGGAAAGGCCCACACTATCACACACGTAAAACTCCACCATTTTTATTTCAAGGTATAATGAGTTCTTTGTTTAGGAGTCCACAGGGAAGTTATAGTCCCCCGATGTGGTTGCCACCCCCACAATATAATTTTGTTCAGCAGGTTCGTTGAAATGAATTAAGATAAATTTGTTCGTGCACCCAGAAGCTTAAAGACAGCTGCGACAATCTTTGCACCTGTATGTATTTAAAACTTGAGCACTTCTGAAAGTGAAATTTTTTTGTTTCAATGTGCTAACCTATGTTGTTTGTCTAGGTGCCGATCATGACAACTACTACCAAGTCAAATATTATAGTGCTAACATAGTAATAGACAATAGACAATAAACAATAAATAACACCGGACAGTTACTTCTTTCACTACATATTTAAAAACACTATTTTCTTTTCTCTGAAAATAACACTCGTTAAAAGTTTTGGTACTTTGCTGTCTTGACTTTGAGAAATAAAACCTGACACAGGTCTCAGCTTTTTTTTAAAATATTCCTTACTTGAAAATGTGTCTTCCTTAATATTGTATGTCTTTTATAGTCGTCAGCGTTATAATTGTTTATCAAATTCAAATTCCGAAGTTTTAACTCCTTCCCTTCAGATTTTCCCATCCTTTAAATTTCTATTTACATCTGTTTTTCTCGAAAAGTCGTCAAGTAAACACAAATCTCTTTTGTAAAGGTACACGTTGAGCCTACACCACCACAAACAGTATACGTTCGCAAACACAAGCCTCACAGACATCACGTGCACAAAACTGTCTACGTCGGTGGCTATGCAGGAGTTGGTGGTGAAGTAGCTGCTCCAGAAACAAAAACAGTTGTCTACAAAACTGTTCAGCCTATAGAGAAGAGAGTTGATGTTAATGTTGAAGCACATGGTGGAGCAGAAGCAGGGATTGAAGGTGAACAATACGGACCAGGCAAAGTTGTTTCGTACAACAAGGAGGTAGTCGTTACTAAAAATGTGAATGCAAAACCAAGCACTTTCTTCCAGGATATATTCAATGTGAGTATTCATTTTATCATTTTCCTTGAGATCAGTGCTGCATCATCATGTCGTGGTAACCTAGAGATGTGAAAAAAAGCTGAAAAGCTACCTCCTCTCTTGCCGAAGGTTATTGGGTTAAATCCAGGCAAGATAATACAAGTTTTTCAATTTGTATGGACTCCCTAAGTTCACCCAAATTGAAAATTTAGACATGAATAAAAGAAAGAAAAAGTTGTATATTACATTATACTCGTAAGTACTACAAGTATAATGTTAATACAACTCCAAATCGCCAACGTGGTGAATAATGCCCGTGGATACTCGGGATGAGTGAAGGCTTTTGCCATGCACTGGGACAGTAACAGGCAGGTATTATTATATCAGCCAGCCTGATAACTGAAGTAAATAATGAGATAATTTTCAGTACCTATTCACTTCCGCTCTGATTAGCTATTCATATAATATTTGCCGAATATTCAGTTTGTTTTTGCCACCACATCAAGTTACCCCAATGTGTCAAACATAGTTTTAGAACTAAATTACCGAGTACATTTTATGTGAATTATTAATATTTTGCCTTTTGCAGATACCCATTTCTACTTTGAAGGCAGTGAGTGGTTTTCTGACGAATACCGCCGAAAATACTGGTGTTTCAGTACAAAAGTCAGCTACATTCAAAGCAGGTGGTTACTCTGGTTTCTCTGGAAATGCCGGATATTCCGGCCACTCTGGCTACTCTAGTTACTATTAAAATTAAACTTTAAATTACATTAACGAGTAGAGTAAGTTTTATACAATTGCGATAAGTAAGGGTTTCATGAAAATAATTTGTAAAAGAAGGTATTATACGAAAGAAATAACGTAATAACATCGAGTTAGTTTTATTTCCAATAGTATTTTTAGTTCAATAATAATGTGATGGAGTTAAAAAAAACTGCATTAAGTGTGTATCTAAAATGTCTCTGAGAGAAATAACATTTACAAGGGTTTATTAGCTTTACATTTAAATATGCCTATTGTGAATCATGAAAATATTTTACGTCGCTGTTACAAATTGTGATAAGCCGCGTAAGCGACCTGCAGGGAACTGTACAGAGTAATCTTGCCCTCTCCTTTTCCCTCGTAATCTTCATGATATTTTTATCTGCTAGCTTTTATTACGTTTTTATTTTTTACGAGCACCCCCTTCTGGGGATAACGCTTTCGTTGGACTTATTAAAAGAATAGATAAATTCACACAAAATAACAGCTGCATCAACCCATAAAATTGCTGGGTTTGTTTATTTTAATTTAAGGGTAATAAAAACGAAAATTTATTTAGATAGCCATGGTGTTACCCTTCTCGTTAATTTAGCTTTTTGCTCTCATTTCTCTGCAACTTTAGAATTATGTAACTTGTTTAATTTCAAACAAAATATTTGGTAGTTTACATTAAATTACAAGCCTTGCCCTTTTTTATCTACAAAAAACATAAAGGCGATGTTTTGTTTGGCTAAGTAAATTATTGCCAATGTGTAGCGATTAAAGAGATATATGGTGCCATTTATTAGAAATAAAAGGATCTGTTTTATTAGATACACATCTACTTTCAATTTTGTTGGAAAACCACTTCGAGACATTATTTTTGTAGAATCAGTGACAACCTAATATCAAGTGTTGATGTTTAATGTTTCGTTCCTATCATTGCATGGTAGTTACTGATACAATTATGTTTTGTATCTATCAAGTAGGTGATTAGTAGCTATTCTTGTTGTGATTAATCAAACTCTGCCTTTCCTACAGACTCAGACATAACTTCGAAGCATGTTTCGCCATCATCATCATCTTCATCAGCATCCGAGGCACATATCTCGGTACAAACACCGAATGCCTCCAAATTTATCGATGACATTTTCTCTGTAAGTGCACGATCATCCAATTCATTACATTTGTGTGATTTGCATGCTGTTTACGTTTTAAATTATCTAGTAACAAATGTAGATATAAATATATCGCTTTTACCGCATGCTTGATATGCTTTTGACGTTAAAATAAAAAAGCGTCCACGATCAA
This sequence comes from Euplexia lucipara, assembly GCA_921972225.1. NCBI lineage: Eukaryota > Metazoa > Arthropoda > Insecta > Lepidoptera > Noctuidae > Euplexia > Euplexia lucipara. Next base: position 13,007,360 of record OV179154.1, read on the forward strand.
AATAATAATATTTTACACCAGTTTTTATAAGTATCTACTGAATTGAGTTGAATAGTAGGTTAGCTAATACTAAACACAATTTGAATCTTTCACTGCACAAGTAGTAAACGCACGCTTTTACATACATACAGATATAGCAAGTTCTCACCTCAACTTGTTTGTGACAAAAAAAACAATGCTTGACTCAGCTCGCGCAGTCGAACCATTGAGATCAAAATAAATATTAAAATTCTGCATGAATATCTTAAATCTAAACTTTTAAATCCTCTAAGTATATAGTTTTATCATCGAAAAAATAACAAAATCTAATGAAATCTGTTTACTTTCTAAATTGCATGTTTATTAATGTTTTTGTCTTTGCACTAACGTCAACGTGTTAGTTAGTGGTTTAGAGTTGCGGTGGTGGCTTACTTTTCAGCAATAGGTAAGAATATGTATAAAAAGAAGGTAGAGGTTGGCGAAAAGATTTTAGATGAAATTGCTGCAATTTGTTCATTATAGTGGAGATGGCGACAAAAAATATGTAATTGGTTTTGTATTTGGTAAAACTAACAAACGGACTGGTTTTGTGTACGTACACAATCTTGTGTTATTTTTATCAAGGTCATGGAAGGGGTCGGTGTCTGGTTTGGTGAGTATCCAAGCTTTGTAACTATTTGCACAATATTAACAAATTATAATGTCTAAAGATGTGTCTTATAATAAAACCTTTATTTTTATAGATTCCAATTACCACTCTGTCAGCAGTTAACAAATTTTTAGAAAACAATGTTGCCGGAAGGAAAAGAGTTCAGGTGCGTAAAAGTAAAATATTATATTATTTTTTTTAATACAATAAATAAAAATACTAAAATAAAAAATATGGCAAGCTGTCTATTGAATCGACTGTAACTGCTGCTGGCGCGAAATAAAATTGGTATCGCATTTGTATTATTCTGTTCATCGAATCACTGGTAAATATTTATGCAAAAATCAATACTTTTTGGTATTTTAATTTTTTAACTTTGTAAACAAGCATTTGTTTTATATGTAACGGCACGAGATGAACAACTATTTTTTTAATGATTGGGTGACCACACAGACACCCTTTCTTTCACGCCACAAAAATAATGATAAACCGTAGTCCGGGTTGCCGTTTTTATCTTTGTTAGTCGCTAATGGTTAACAGAGGCCTTAAAGTCTGGGGTATCGTTTTTCCCAGTAAATGGGACTTAAAAAGAAACTTGTGGATCTTAGATAGATATTCTTTTTCAAATACTGGTGTTCAGCTGCCACAGCTGTTTCCACAGCCCAAAAATATTTAAAAAAAACGAAGCTGCTCAACCGAATTGTCTGTACGCTCTAGTGGTAGCTTCTACTACTAAACAATAATATGAACTTTTTAAAGGGAAGATAAGGTTTTGGGTTCGAGTCCCTGCCAAGTCTAGAGTTGGGCAGTGTTTTTGGGGTTTTTAATGTCTATTACAAGTCAAAGGATTGAGCATTCACGATCTATTACTCAAATAAAAACGTAGCTGCAAAAAAGGGAGTACTATTGGTTTACTTCTGCCAATCTCTTTTGAAGTACAGAAGTGTTTAAAAAATTAAAATAATCATTTAAACCTCTTACGCAGGTGACATCAGAAGTAGCCGGGGAGCCAACTAAAATCAGACTTGGACCTTACGCCAGAAGGCGGGCCAACAAACATGTAGTCATAGTCCAGGAGCCTGCGGAACAGAAGCCTCAAGAATCTAATTAAACCAATTATTAATAAAAGCGTTAGTACCTGAAGTTTACAAATTAAATATTGGACTTCCTAAGGGGAAGATGAAATTGTACAAAAGTTTATTGCAATAATTAATCGTGTAAATAATTTAAGTAGTAGGTACTTATCAATATAATCATAAAATTATTAATTGGTTGTTTTTGTTTCCTTTGATAGCTCTTAACACAAACTAACTGGGATCATTGGGCCTAGAATCAAACAATATAAATGTGGATTTTGCCAGCTACTACGACTAGCAACATAACTTTTTTTTTGCTTTGGGGTGCAAAATCCTCATGAAAGTTTCTCGGAATTCCATGAGGGGTCTGTTAGACTCTTACTGACTAAACATCACCACAGCGCTCCCAACCTACAGTTGAAACGAAGATCCTGCGGCTGGTCAGTCTACGCTTGCACTGACTGATCTGGTCCCCTCATATCTGTGTGGTTCTTTCCTCAAAAGACCATTTCAGACACTCATCTGCATGGATCTTATATGATCTGACCAAGATGATTTCTGGACTTTAAAAGAGACTGTGACTTCTGTGTTTCTTCTCAAAGTAGTCAGATGGCGAAACCCCGACCTCACCTAGCTAAAAAATGACGTGTAAAAGTGTTTGTATTAACCTATTTACAGAAATAAATATCATTGAAGGAATCTTTTAGGCGCTTAGGATTTGTCTTACGTAATGCTCGAGACTTTCGCAATCCTAATGTTGTTAGGCTGTTGTACGCGGCTTTGGTACGAAGCAAGCTGGAGTCAAGTGCTTGTGTTTAGCACCCCTATAACGCGACCCAAACACTGATGCTGGAAAAGGTACAAAAAACATTCCTTAGATGCCTCTTCTAAAAGATATACTACTTCTTTCCCTACATGTAACCTACCAACTATCTTTTAGGGACGTTAGGCCTTAACTCGCTGGAGGTGAGAAAAGGTTTTGATCAACTCACTATAGCCTGCAAAACCCTACGGGGACGTATCCACTGTCCTGAACTCCATGGTCTTTTCTGTCGACTATTTGTGCCCGACAAATACATAGGCCACCGTCAGAGCCGTCGGCACAACCTGTTTGCGCAACTGCCAGCCAAAACCGTAGCTAGAGCGGAATCCCCAATTTGTCGTATTCTAAAGGTGCTGAATGCCCTTCTTGCTGCCAACCCTGATTGTGATGTGTTTGCGGATGAATGGATTAAACTAATGCGTGTATGCCTGGTGTTCTGTGAGAGTAAGTGTGCCAGGGAGTCTTCTGTTCCATGTTAGTTTTATTTTATTCTTTTTTTAATTTTGAATTTCTTTTTATAACTTTTTTTTCGTAATTGTAATTATCTCTATGTTACTTAGTGTAATTGGTGTTGTACAATATTAAGTAACTATAAATAAATAAATAAAAATAAATAAATTGTATCATCATCATGCGAGCCACATCAGGTCTGCGGAAGTGGTGAGTAAAACTCCCCCACATCGGAACATCACACCTCAGGTCCAGCCAGCTGTATGGGAACGTCCCCAAGGCCGCCTTCCAAACCAGCGGATAGAAAAGGGCGTTAATCGTTTTCTTTGTCGCCTTATCCATCTCTGTGGGTTGGTAAAGAAGGTTTCGAACTTCCTTTCCCATTCTACCACCTCTTTTTGTAAGGTAACTATTTCGCAGAAGGAGATCATCGCGACCTACAAGGAGCCGTCATGCAGATCAGTTGTGCACTCTACCTTCCAAAACAGCGCTCTTACACAAAAGTTTTGTTTGTATGGGACCAAAAATTTATAACAAAATACCCCTAGACATCCACAATATCAATCAGGTTACGCTATTCAAGAAGAAATTACAGTGTTTTCTTATAAATAAAGCATATTATACTCTAAATGAATATATGTGTGAATAAATAAAGTAATTTAAACATAATGAAATGAAATTCAATGAAGAACTTATAATTTAATTTATTTTAATATTATTATTCCAATAAAATTCAATTGATTGTTTTGTTTGAATTGATTATCTACGATGTGTAATAAACCAAATTTTGCATGCTTATATGTAGGCTGAGTATGGTGAAACCACAAAAAAATGTAACATCTTTTGTAAAACCCATATTATGCGAATAAAATGATTTGATTTGATTTGATTTGATTTGACCTAAGACTATGTTCATCGGACTCTGAAATGTGCGACCCAACATTCATCCAGGATTAGCAACAGACCCAAATTAACTAAACTACTTACGTCACAAACTGGTTCAATCTTTGAGGTCGTTCTACGTGGTGTGACTTCGTTGGTGTAAAAAAAGATAGTGCTATTTTGTCTTGTTTACTAACTACCTCTAGAAATATTGGAAAAATGATGGCTTTAAAATGTCAAAGTACAGTACCAGGACCGGTCACTGTTACCTTTTAGGTATTTTCCGCGATAAATAAAGCGAAACTAACAAGTCTTCTAAATAGGATTATCGGTCTACATCTGGACTGGCTTATATTAAGTATCAGCAAATACAAGTTTTACCTAAAGAGAACTAAAAAGGATAAATAAATGGTAGAAGGAACCGAAAACAAACAAAGAGGTGTCACAGCGCTGTTTATTTCTGAATTCGTATTCACTTTTATTTCACGAATAAAAAAGTATTTAAACATGGAGAAAAACCACACAAAACAATTTTCCAGCAACTGGATCCAATTAATTATTTTTGACCACGTAACGCGACTTGAAGCAGAAACTAGTGCCTTTATTATGATACATACTGAAAAACACGATTGTTTCACCGATCTCTTTAATGGGAAAGTAATAAGCTCCAGAATCCAGCTTGTTCAAATCCATTTTTTCAAAGGAATAACTCCCTTTATAAATCTCACAGGTTTTGTCGTTATATCGAACGTTACATGTGAGTAAAACCACTCTAGGTATCACACTTTTACAAGTCAACTTTTGGAATGTATTCATGTGTTTTATCACATTACCAGGTCTCTGGATGGCTGTCTTTATTTTCCAATAGTATCCTTTCAGATTGTTTTTTATCGTCAAGTTGCCTTTGAAGTAGACTCCACCACTTTTATTGTAGGGTTCGACGCTGATGTCTATCATTGGATACTTCTCATATGGCGGTTCAGGGTCACTGCATCTTTCAGTGCTACGCAGCGTGATTTTAAACATCATTGATGACACTGACACTAAGAACTGAATTAAAACCATTGTTATAATAAAATTCCATGTTAGTGCCATAATAATACTTCAGACTTGTAAACCATGTATAAAGCGTAATGGTTCAACAGAAAACAAATTTGAAATAGCTATGCCAATTGGAGACAACAACCGTGACCAATTAAAATACATTCAGAATCTCGTTAGGTTTGAGCTATTTTGGGAATTTCGTTTTGTATTTAGCAGAGTTTATTGCTACAATTTTTTTTCATAATAAGGTTAAAAAATAACAACTTTCAAACATTTACAATCGCTTCAAAATATCTACAATAATCGATTCAGAACTTTTCCCATTACGGTTCAATTTATGTTGAACGTTTTTTCTGGCCCCGAAAATATTATCAAGCGTAAATTGTAATATCCATGTTTTACAGATTACACTGTTATTAGTAAGGTTTTCTTTGACACCAAATTTTTTTCAGAAATTAATTTGTTCTATGAAACTATAAAGAAACTACCTATTTACTAGACTAGACGAAAAAGACAAGGCAACTTCATTATTGTTATTTTATGTACTTAAATAATAGTCGTTGACGTAGAATTTTACTACGTCAATTTTTATGTGGATTACATATATTTATTTAGAATATGATTGGACCTTTTTCCCGCCACATTCATGTATTTATGACAAACCAAAATGTGTCCGGCACGCCATGCATAACGACTAAATGACGAATTAAAGGAAAATTTCCTTTTTTTACGTGGTTTTATAAAGTTAAACGTACGTAGTTGAAGGGAGGAGAATTTGTAGAATAGAAACAATCTGTCTTCGTCGGAGTGAAAAGTGGTTAAGCATCTAAACAGAATAAATAAAAGTCCCACTAGGCCTATTCTTCCAATTTTTACCAAGAATATTGAGATTCCGGCGAAAAAAAGGTCATAATAACAAAGGTTTAACGTGTATCTCATTCATAGTCTTACGAGACTCGTTGCTTCCAGATTTCGTAGGTATTTGATGTGTTTAGGACAGAAAGAGTGGTCAACCAGTACTTGATAGCGTCAAACCTAGATTACTACGGAATTTCAGTACAGATAACACGGATGTAAGTTACCTATTTTTAAATTTACATAAACACTAATCAGACGCCAGCCATCAAGACATTCCAAGATGTCAAATTTTCGCAACTGGACATGCACCTTGTTGTTATAAAGTTGAAAAAGTTTCAAAAATATGTGACAAATGGGAGTAGCTTGATGTGTTTGGCATCTGTACGGTGTACATAATCTTTAAAACAGACTAAAGTTATCTTGAATTTTAACATATTGTAATAACGATCATTTTGAGAAAAAGGCTGTTTAAAATATAATATAATTTTCATATGCTATTTATTTCTATCATGCTTTAAAAGAAGAAAAAATGCGTAGGTGTGTACAACTTTGAGGAACCTGTTGCAGTAGGTATAGACCCCAGCACACCAAGCTAACCCAGATCGTAAAATTTTCCCATTTGATTAAGACCATATACCTATTCTATTTGGAGTACCTACAGTTTAAAAAACTACCAAAGAAATTAGACACATAAAGGTTAGCTATACGAGTATGCGCTGGTATTTGTACTTAATATTCAAACCCAGATTCCTTAGACTGTAGTGTTGCCACATAACCTAAATGCTTCAACCAGATAGAAGAAGAAGAAACAAGAAATTTAAAGGATCCAAAAGCTATCATCATCTGCCTAGCCTTCTTTTCTCAAATATGTTGGAGTCAGCTTCCAGTTTGATAGGATGTAGCTGAATACCAGTGTTTTACACGGAGCGACTGCCTGTCGGACTGGGTAACACCTCTTGCTTAAACTGGTTGTCAGATTTTCGGGAAAGGATCCAAAAGCTATACAGAACGAAATTACACCCTAAGTATAAAATAATATTAGGGTAGGTTGCTACTAAGAGTCTTAAAGGTTATGTCGTAAATCACATCCGTTTTCCATTTGCGTTTACCGTAAGTGGAATGGGAGTAGCCGAGAATTTACTTAGTACACTTCGCTTTTGTGTACTGTGTACCTAATATTTTATATCAGAAAGATACATACAATGTGTGTGGAAGTAGATAGGTATTCGTATTTGTAAAGCCATGTTTGAATGAACCGATTCGAAATAGCTTTCTAGTCTCAACACCACACATTTAAATCATTTAAAATTAAAATACATCGTAAACAAACACATGTAAAGTAAAACAGCTAAATTTGGGTGGCACACATGAACACTTATAGTACTGTTGAGAGTACATGTGACCGATATTCTTGATTGCGAGTATGAATTCAATAGGCATTCATGAATAATTGAAAAAAATACACATAGTTTTAGGTATAGAAAAGATTTGGGTGTATTGTGAATTATTTGCGCCTGTGAACGTAATCTCTACAAATATTTAAAAACTGAAAACTTTTGTTAATTTTGTTTGAATGTCTGAAACAAATTGTTGCATTTGAAAAATCTAGATTCAATTTTTCTTTTTAATTAATTATTAAGCAAGACAGCAGCAGGACATTAAACATCATTTTACGGCCTCGAGGATCAGATAGTAAAGTAACAAGCCAGCAAGGTCCGGTAGTAACTTAAATAAAAACGCATAAGGATGTTTCGACAATTTATAATTTTTCACAAAATATCAAAGATAATATTTTACATGAAACGTGATTTGACAAATTTTAACACTTTATCCTTCGAACACTGTTTTTTTTTATATTTTAACGTACAGTACGCTAGATTGTAAACAGAAACAGGTTCCCTTAGATTTGTAATAACTTAAAATGTAAACGTTTGTTCCAAGTTGCCTTGTTGGTAAGAAAACTGCGGCGCGATCGATTTTAGTAACTTCCAATTTATGAAAAGAATAATTTCCTTTGAATATGTTACAAGTCTTGTGATCATAATTTATGTTCGATAATCCGTAGATGAGTTTAAAAATAAAGCTCTTGCAGGACAATCCTTTAAAATCATTTTCGAAAATTATTTTGCCGTCTTTTTCAAATCCTTTTTTGTATCTCCATACATATCCGGACAAGTTTTCTTTAACACTGATGTTCGCATTGTAGTAGAAGTTATCACTATTGTTGACCACAGCAATGTTGACCTCAACCTTTTTATTGGCTTCGTAAGGTGGATCTGGATCCTTGCAGAATTCGTCTCCTTGGTAAATCATTTTGTATTTTACGCAAAACACACTAGAAGATAGATAGTGTACGAAAATTGCACCAAATATGCATTTCACAAAGTAGGTACCCATGACTTTATAGATGAAGTATTTATGTACTACTGATGTACTAAAATTCGAATAACAGAGTCATTAGGATGTCATTTATATCATGGAAATGACTGATTATGTTAAATACAGAACATTTAAACAGTCTGTGAACACAAAATACATGCAAAAAAACTAAATAAAGTATAACATAACATTCTTTATTGCAAACCACAAAATCTGACAAATTATAACTTTGATGGGCTAGGGTTATCAATTTCTTGCAGTTAACCTTAGGATAGACTTGATAGTGAAGAAGAAAAGATAAGCAAGTAGTTTGTATTGTACTATCTACATATTACCATACATAACTCTTTGAATAAATACGAGTATATTAAATAAGTATAATAGATAGTTACCCCTTGGGGATGACTTTTATATGATCATGAGGACTTTTTTGGTTAATGTTGGATATTTTTCCTAGACACTTTATTACAAAGAATATAAATCAGAACATTTGGCGCACAATGATAGATGAATTGGTGTTAGACCAACACTAAGTTGAAGGCGAATTATCTCCAGGGATAGGCCAAGGAAGTTAAAGTTATTGGGTATCATCTGGATGAAATGACGCCAGCTTCATAAGTCGTTTTTAGACTTTCGTAAATAGAATGCGGGATTGCATACAAAATACGGTTTCCTTACCATTATAGTAACTTAGATAGTAAATGTTTATTCCAATGCGCCTTGTTGGTAAAAAAATTACGGCACGATCTAAAGTCGATAATTCCAATGAGTCAATAAAATACCTTCCTTTAAATATTTTACAGGTATAACGGTCAAACCTGATAAAAGAATATCCAGAAATAAGTGCTTTTAAAACAAAACTTTTGCAGGTCAATCCTTTAAAATCGTTTTCATAGTGAATTTTTCCAGATCTCACAAATCCAGTTTTAAATCTTAATGTATACCCCGATAAGTTCTCCTTGACAGTGAAATTGGCTTTGTAGTATATGTTTTCAGTAGTATTAACCACCTCAATGTTGACCTCGACTTTCTTGTTTTGATCGTATGGTGGATCCGGATCTGAGCAAAGCTCATCACCTTTGTAAATCATTTTGTACTTTAAACAGAACACTACTGAAAGGAGACTCACGACAAAAATTGAACCACATGTTAATCTCATTTTGAATCAAAGCACGTGTTGTACGTTTCAGTAAATGTTACAGGTTGCAATAGACAAATTGATTGCGGTGTCGTTTAAATTATGGCAGTCAGTAATGAATATCTTATCAGTAGACATCACATAATTTCATAGTCAATGAGCACATGAATAAATTCAAATTGACAAGTAGTTTAATAAGTAGCATTTAAATTCTTATTTTCCTGTATATAAATTACACCATGTTTAGTATATGTTGTGTTTAGTGGTCTTTAGCACCAGTGTTAACCATGAGACCCTGTGTTCGATTACGAAAAGTGTAATGAGGTTTTCCGTTAGGAATCCTCTCTGGTACCCAGTTGATTAAAATATACTCAGCCCCATTTAAACTCAAACATTACTGTTTTAATGTTAGTGTACTTACGCCAGAACACGTCATGTGTGTTATGTTATGTTGGTTAATATTTAATATCAATAGCATATTATTATTTTTGGCAGGCGCAGCAGGTGCCTAAACGCAAGTTGATACTGTGCACAATGTCTCACACAAGTTAAAGCCCGTAAGACATTTTTTTTTAAAAGCACGTAAGCACGAAACATTAGGTATGTGAATAATAATTCCATAAACTCAATGACTTATCCTGATCAAAATATATTTAAAAAGCTATTTTAAGCGTCAAAAGCTAGCTTTACTAGCCCTTTTCCAATGTTATATGCGGGACTCAGTTATGATTGTGACTTATTTGTGCTTAAAACAAACTGGTTTTATAGTACCTGTTAATTCATGACTTCTATCAATGAGATATCTTGCAGATCTACATACATTTTAGGTTTTGTATTTTAATCCAAGATCACTAAGTAATCAATGGCAAGATTCCTTTTAAACCGTTATTATTAAGACACGTGCTTGGGTACAAAAACTAGTTCTCTTCACTTTGTAATAACTTACATAAAATAAATTGATCCCAAGTCGCTTCAGATAAAAATTCGTGGCACGATCTAATTTTGTTAGTTCCAATTTGTTAGAAAAATAATTCCCTTTATGGATCTCACATGTCGTTGGGTCGAGATTTATTTTCGTAATTCAATTTATTTATTCTAGGGTCAAAAAATTTACATGACAGTGTTTTTCAGTAATTTTTACAAAATTATGTTAATGGTTTTGCTATCAACCCATTTTCTAGTCTTTAAGGGTGTTGAGACCAATGTCCTTACGAGGAATTTACTTTTAAAATATAAATTTATCACAATTGTTGATCACTCTTTGATTAGCGTCAAGGGTAATAACTGCCGTACCAAATGGAAACCCTATTTAAAATAATTTAAAAGCATTTTTTTATATTTAACTTAACAAATATTAAAACGAATTGATATTAAAATAACTTCAGCACATACACGTAAAGTTCAGTTTCCACTACTACGACAACGATATTAGTGATTGTTCAAAAGTAGTTTGCTAAAGGAAGATCATAATCTTATGGCTGTATCAAACTAATAAAAACAACATCAATCGGAAATATGGATTTGAATATGGAATACATCTAAGCTTAAGTAAATTTGAAACTTACCAGAGATAAACGAGTATAAGTTTGCTAGATGAAACCACGACATGTAGAGAATAAAATTTACGAACGAATATGTGTTTGTGACTTTTATTACTAACAGAATAATTTGTACAATATAAAAGTTTGTTTTATTGAACTTATTAAAAACTTTTTGATGTTAGTTTCGGTAAACTTTAACTTAAATTTTAACTAGTTTTCTTTATTCATCAAAAATTCGAATACATGAAACTACAACACATCTCAACTTCCCCATAGAACGTGATCACATTTGAAAGAAGTTATGACATATCCAAAAACCGTAAAGTTCGGTCATTCTTATGCCAGACGCATACGAATAACAACAAATATTACTAGGTAACACCAAAATAAAAACACGAAGATGACAATAAAACTCTTAATAATACGCAATGTAGAGTCATAAACCACGGAGTTGCTTTGTTTACAGCTTTTCGACAAAATGAAAGTATGAAGTAATTTTACGGCCGACATCTTTTATGATGGCAGCTATCAAAACAAACTTGAAAATTTGTTGAGGGACGATGGAGGAATACTAAAGAAGATCATACATCGCCGCAGCAGCGAGTTGTACATTTTGACCCGGTTTTCTCGTTCAAAAGTTTGAAACCCAAAGCGAAAACTAAAACGAATCTATCATATCGATAAATGTTGAGGTACATATACATAAACGCAGGTTATGATAAATCATATCTTATCTATTTGTGGATATATGAAATATTATTAGCATCGATATCATTAGCAATGGCTTCATTGTTCTTTTTATGTCGTGCCCGTAATTAACTAGACAAGGTTAGGATAATAGAAATGTCAATTTTTTAAGTTCAACGGACAAATTAGATAACAATATGTGGATAAAAATGTTTATGTAAATCGAAATAGAAAACAATGTTTGCATCTGTGCGAAGCCGGGTAGCTCACAACTAAACTATTAAATAGGTATATCATACAAAACTCAAAATAAATACTTATTTTTTATGTAACGAATACAATAAAATGAAAAATGTACAGTTACTAACAAATATGACTCATTCAATTAACTAATACATTCACGACACATACACATTTTATATCTTCTGTATCAAATGTAAACGGTTACATGGGGATTTAGGTAGCATGGTGGAAAAATATGTTACTTCCTCGCTAAGCTCCTATTTCAAAATGTGAGTGGAAAAGTAAATTGAAATATAACTGTTTAATCCAGAAAAATATAATTCGATAAATGATGTTCTGATTTGAATTGCAGATTTGAGACGAGCGATACAATCTTTTTCCAACAAATGGAAAAGTTTGAAAATATTGGAAGCATTACAATTCCAAGAAGCGATTGTGTTTAGCCTAGAAACAGAAAGGAATATTAAACGATGTTTCGGTAAACAAAAAAAATTTGATCTATCAAAATTGTTTGCTTTAAAAATAAAGAAAATACCTTTTTTAGAATATTCTACCTACGCATTACTCCTTTAGTAAAATTTTGCTAAACTTTGCACTTTCTAAAGTTTCCACTAAAATAGATAGGTCTATCCAATTGCGTGTTAACTGGAGATCGACCCTCGTTAGGTTTCCACACTTCTGATTAAATTAAAACTAATCAAATTGCTAGAAATGCTTCAAGTTCACTTCTTCTTACCCTTGGGGTATATCTCAGCTATCATAACATAGTTATATAAATATATGTACGCTTCGAACAGACGGATCTTTTTTTTTCTTTTTTATATCTATAATGAGTCTACTCTTGACTTCAATCTTGTCCAGCGGTCAGAGATGTGGTCGACGATGGAACGAGCTTACCCAAAAGAAGCCTATTAACTCGCGACTTAAACAGAGTAGGGTCATATGAACTCGGGAACACTGATGCAGGCAGGGAATTCCACTCCTTGGCTGTGCGCATAATGAAGGAACAGGCAAAGCGCTTCGTGCGAATTGTGGTACATCTACAAGGAATGGGTGATAACCTGCAGTACGTCTGGATTCCCGATGGAAGAAAGGAGATGGTGGAATGAGCTCGATGTGGATCGCATATAAATACGCCTTTTTTCTATCTCAAAATGTCAAAGGGTTGTCTGTAACTCTGTAAAATCATCGTCGCGCAATTTAACTTACATACCAGTGAACAAGTTAGTTGAGTTCTGTGAAAATATTTAACTGTATTTTAAATGTTGTAAAAATATTAATAGAGGGCATGTTAAAGGAAGGTATACAAAACTGACCTTCTGCGCCTTTTTATCCTTAGTTATACAATTAATAATCACTTCAGAGGGGTTCGACTCATCGAGAATCAATTCAGAGCCCATAGATGTCATAGCCAATATTTCCTTCGTTGCGTGATACCAATAGCTTTTCTTAAAGCCGATTACGGGTTTCGTCTCATATACTTGATGCTGCGACGTGGACAAGAAAATTATGATTTTTACTATCATAAATAAATAACTCAGTTAAGATACCTAATTATAAAGCTCGAGGCATTGATTACAGAATTGATTATTGTAATTAAAAACGTTCTATTTAATGTCATAGAACATGACAATATATTATGTATAGAACGTTTTTAATTACATCTCACAGTAAATGTATTTTTTTTGACTTAGCAAAAATGTAGGAAAAGTCGTATTTTGACAGATTTAGACAGAAAAGATGCGAAAACAAAAACACGAGAAAAAAAAAACGAAAAATACGAGAATCGCCCTCTGATTAATATTGACTTAAGATAAGTAATAGGTACCTAAATGTTGCTTTTGAAACTAAATCTTTTTGGTAAATAAATTAAATCCTTGCTCTATTTATTTTTGTAACATGCTTGTAATAACGCCTTTGAGAAAATGTGTCTGTTAAAATACACGAGTTTTGTCAATTAATTACACAGTAAATTTAATGACATGCGGGAACACTCCAACAGTATAATATTTTCTTTGAAGCAAATATTGAAATTTCCTGGTTTAAATAAATTGTAACTTGATTTCTTTGTACAAACAATTTGAAAGGGTTCATTACAATTCATCTAATATAACATAATTAATTATTCCGGTGTGACGGGAACCCAATTATATTACTTTTATATTAAAGTTTATGTTTGTTTTATAAATTAATTTACACTAAGTTTTGGAATGTTACAGGAAGCATCAGATATTTATGGGTATTTAAAACATGGACATGGATAACACGGGGCTAAAACGACCGAGATAAACAAAAAAAAAATGACTCCAAGTCAATGTGATGATTATGGTTAAGTCAAGATTATGAGATGGCTGTTTTTAATTGATGTTAGGCGACACCTTAATGATAAGTTATAACTGTTGGAATATTTAATTACAGTTAGGTGTCGTAAGTACAAAATAATAAAAAACTATACGAAGTCCAACTTTATGCCTTAGGTATTTTCTACCTTAACCCATTAAAGCTCGCAACGACCAATTGAATAATATGGTAATGTAGGTATAATAGCATGAAAGTAGAGATAAGTCAAGGGCCGAATCGCAGTACAAACAATATAATCATTTTAAGAAAATCTCTGTGAAGAACGGTTATAGAAACAAAATACATGAAATATGACGAAAAGAAAAATCATTTCTAAGTTCATCCTTGATGCCCACATTTATTTTTATTTTTTTGGCCTTTTTTGGAGACCTTCGCTCCAAATTCATTCAATTTATAGCTTTTACATTGAACGAAATACTGAACGAAGGATATTGAAAACCCGATTGAAATCTTTTGCTGTACGGATTTGTAGATACCTATTCAAATTATTTTCCACCTAAATATTTTTTGTTACAAACTTCCATATAACTTCGCAAAATTAAAAGGAAAAATGGCTATTCACTAAGGGAGTTAATTAAAGGGATGAATAAATTATAGCAGTGCTAATGAACTCAATTTTATTTTACGTTTCTCTTGAGGAACAGATTTTGTAGTACCTAAGTAATTTAGATTTGTTTAAAAAAATAAAAGAAAAATCAATGTGGAATCAAATAATGCCAGTAAAATGATCTTACCCAGTAAAACCGGTGATATTTAAATTGACATACCTACCTACGTAAAAAAATTGCATTGTCAGAATTACAAAGATCATGAAGTTTGATGTTTGGATAATTATAATGTGCATGCCAGTTCGATTGGCATTAAAAACTGAAACTTTCTGAAAATAAGATCGAGTGTTGAAAATATGAAATTTGCATAACTTAAATTATTTCAAATATTGCTGACGACGTCAAAAAATAGACTACAGAATGAGCACCAATTACTTGAATTGGGTCGTTTTACATTCCTTTATTTAATTACTGTTTTATCTTTTCAAGGCCAAGTATTTCAAAATAAATTAAAGTACCATAAAGTGAATAAAGTTACCCAAAACCCTTTTAATCCTTGACGTAACTTTGAGTGGTACTTTCGAGATAAATAACCTTGCAAAACATAAGTTAGAAGCCTTTAAACTACCTAAGTAACCTAAAGTTAACCTTTGGCCACGGGGTACTGCACCCCTAGAAGTCTTAAATATTTCTTGCCTATTTCGTAATTATGCTAAAATTAGATAATGCCCATTGCCAAAAGCAATACCCATTACCTGAATAAAACTGCTCTGTGGTATTTTTAACATTCGGCTCTGTGCAATATCAAAATCCAATGGGCATTGTTTTCTTTACAATTTGTAAGTTTGGTTTAGAGCCAGTGCGGACAGGCATAAGATATGTCTTTAAAGTTATTTAGTTGTTTATCTATAGTGTAATGAAGTACTGAGACAGTTTTTTGGTACTAATAGTTTATTGATATTCGTCCTATATATCATAGAATCTATTTATTACATTCTAAGACCACTCTGTGTCTCGGAAAGAATAAGTACCTAAATGAATAAAACTAAAGAGCACAATCTGCTACGATTACTTTTTTGCACTTTTAGTTTACGTGCAGAATTTTATATACTTACGTAGTTTTATATGCGCGCTAGTTGCGAGTACCTACTACGCACCTGACATTTCTGAAAAACATCACCAGTAAGGTCTGTGTATGTCCTTCTTGGGAAAACACAAAAAAAAACTGGCTTAAAATACATACGTACCTATATATAGCACCCCTAGTGCGATAAAGGCGTAAGTAAGAAGACGTCACTTTTTTTAGTGCAGCTTCGCATAGCGCAGATAAAGATACACAATTCCTAATTTTTCGCGCGTAAGTAGCGCATTTTATCCTCTGAATTTTATCATGGTCTAAACGACATAACCACGATCAGTTACAGTGTCCAAATAAATTTATAAAACGATGATTAGAGTAAACAGTATAATTAAGTACATTTTTGAGAATTTGTCCTAATTAAATAAGGAAAACGTGTGTAAAACTTAAAATATTCATTAATTATTCTTTAAACACGACAATTTCCGGTATCTGAAATATCGTTGAAAATTAGCTGTTTTTTTTACTATTTAATGGTATTTAACAAAAGATCATAAGATCAAATGCTAAATAGATACCTATACCAGACCAAACAGTTTTTTTGCTCTCCTATTTAGCATTTTCTTCTTACGCCTTTGTCGCACTGGGGGTGCGATATACGCTTTTTTTCAAACCTAGTGGAGAATACAGACGTGATGTTATATTAAGGGGCCGTGCCTGAAATCGACTGATTTTGATCAACTGTAATCATTATTTGTGAGAAAGAGAAGAAAAATTTATACAATCCTATTTGTGATTTGAAAAGACGAGTTCCTTGCTTTGCATGTTGAGGAATTAAATTTTGGAAATAAATTACGTATTCATGGAAATCACTAAAATTCAACCACATGTTTTCCAAAAAATGACGCGAGACTGACGTTTGATCATTTAGTTACAAGAAACTACAATAGATTTTGAAAATTAAAAAATCTTACCAACACCAGTATATAGTCTACTTGCACATGAGGGAACCACTTTTTTAATTTTTACTACAACATACGGAAAAAAAAATCAATACCGTTACTTTCCGGAAATTTCAAGACTAATCAGTCAATTTATTCTATTGTTTGAATCACTTTTAAGAAATTTTAAAAGTAGCATATTAATCTTCAGTTTATTATGGTGTACTTTAACATGTTGTGTACTAACATAGTAAACAAATATGTATACACAAAAATTCCGGAGATTTATTTCTCAACCGTCTTAATTTACTTAGAAACTCAAAATATGATACAAAATATTAAAACAGTTTAAGCGATCACGGGCTCGAGCTTTACGCGTGTGTTCGTGAACCGTACACACAAATATTGCATCGCAATGATGTTACCTAAACTCCAGCGAGCGAATTTTATGCACGGCCCCTTAAACTATTGTAACCAAAAGAAACTGGTACACTCAAAATGTGCCAACATAAATATTGGGTTTTAACTCAATGCAAGAACCTATCGAAGAATATCAGTAACACAACAGCCATAGAATTAATAGAGGAACACGGATCTTATAGAACCAATCATTTACATCAACTCCTATCCTACGATACCTCCATTACCTCCATAACGCTAGGACTACATAATAGTTAAGTACCGTTAAAATGATTACAGTGCCTTATTCAAATGTACCCACAAACACGAA
The DNA here is from genome assembly GCA_921972225.1 of Euplexia lucipara. Lineage (NCBI taxonomy): Eukaryota > Metazoa > Arthropoda > Insecta > Lepidoptera > Noctuidae > Euplexia > Euplexia lucipara. Next base: position 13,024,767 of record OV179154.1, read on the forward strand.
TACCTATAGACGAACATCCAAACATTCCCGGCCACTTGATAACTGGTCCCGAAATTAGATCAGGCCGTCCCGCGGGAGAATTAATTTTGGACCCTAATCAAACTTGGTCCATGTTCACTAAAGTCAGTTAAAGTCAAGACTAAAACTTGTAGGATAAGATGTCGCATATGCATTCGTACTGTTATGTACGTAATCTTAAATGGGATAGAAGAGATATCAACGCACCACCTTTAAGCGTTACGCTCAATGCTATTTTTAACGTGTAAATGATTTACTTTTAAATTAAAAACAGGATAAATAATAATATCTATGAATAGGAAATTATCAGGAAATTTTTACTTCTAACTAACCAAAATAATAATGACTTGTTTGAACAAGCATTAGAGAAAATAACAAAGAAATTAAGCAAAGCTGACTAACAAAAATGATAGTAATTAGATACAAAGAAAGAATCCTACCGTGTCTTGAAAGGAATACTTACTTGCGCGTATGTGTAAATAGTGATGAAATAATAAAACCTCTAGGGACTGCAAACCTCTAAGCAAATGGTAAATCAACGCATTTTCATTCTAAAGAACGTGATTGATGAGGTAAATAGTGAACATAGTTTTCTGGGAACAGATCCCATTTGCGCTAGTAGTGTTGTTTTTATTTTAAGGGCCTGTAATATCATAAAAATAGAGACGTTTATGATCTGTAATGTACAAACTTAACTACGAGATCCTTCGTTCAACATGTTCGTTTATTCAGCAAATATCTTACAAAGTCGTCTGAAATCAAGTTATTGCTTTGAGATGCATATAGACTGCATAACGCTATCTTGTATTCTCTGTAAACTTTATTTTTATTCAGGTAAATATAGTAAGAGTATGAGCGTAACTTATGTAGTGTATACTTTTTTTTTACACATACACATACATAAACTCACGCCTTTTCCCATGGGGGTAGGCAGACCGCCATATGCTGCGATTCTTACAATCATACTTTATTTTTTCTCAAGTAAATTCACTGTCTATAACAACTATGTGTGTATTAAGACAAGCTTGTTTATCAGTTGTCTAGTACTCTTACAATAGATAAGATAAGATACAAGATAGTGTATGACTAGATGCCCTGTGTGAAAGTTGTGAAATTTTTATTATTTTTTTTCAGTTTTTAATGTATTGAAAGCATTGGAGATGAATCTGAAATTTAGTAAAGAAACTTGCTAAATAAGACCAGTATGGACCCTGTAGGGCACAGCAGAAGTGTAGGAAAGAGAAGGCTTCTCTCTCCCACCCTTCTGCTTTACGAGATCATTTCATTTTTAATAGAAATAATGTACAATATGAAAGTAACTAAAATTTAAAAAAAGACCACAATTCACTAACTTGCTGTCACTTCACCCTGTGAAAATGCTAGACACACACACACGCCACTACACACACTTCATAACACGCTTACTTTACTTAACTTTAGGCGGAGAGATTTAAAAAAAAACCGGTACTTTAAAAAGATGGAAAATTTAAAAAATAAACATGTAACGAAAAAAACCTTCCAAGTACCAAAACTTTGCAGACATGTGAATAATGTTGACTCGCCCTTACACATAAAACTTAACGAGTGTAGGTTTAGTGCTATATATTTCCTGATGTAGGTACATTCAGTACATGGTGTTTAGATTTGTAAGGAAGAATCTTTTATCTATCACCCTCCCGATCCCGTAGCCGCATTGTGTTCGACATCTAATCTACAGTAAACAGGCGACCTAGATCGAATAGCCTATAGGTTAAGAAGTCTATAAGAAACCTCCCCTAATCAAGTATATCAGGCATTCAGATCACATATTCCAATTTCCCATCCCTTACGTTCAGACAAGGGATCTAATCACAGCTTAATTATACGTAAGTAAAAAAAATATCGCAAACTATTTGTCGTAACTGCCTAATAGGGGACAGGGGATTGTTCCAGGCAATTTTATGTAATGAGTACATAACGTCTTTCTGTGTAAAACGGTTTTTCTAGGGACGTTTCCTGTTGTTACGGTACGACGAAGATTGTCTTTCTTGTTACTGAAGTTCACATTCGTATAATATGTGTCTTTCCACAAGGAACACTAAGTTTCTAAGGAAATGTGCAAATAGTAGTTGCTTGTTTTTAGCGTCGAAATAATGGTTTATTCTGATTGCTTATCGCATTAACGTTACACTGAACGGGTATTATCAATTTCAGCTAAGATAAATGTTTTGAACCACACACACAAACACACACATACCATGTTCAAATGTAAGACTCGCATACTTTGATGAGAAGCTTATATCTTCAAATGTGTACTAATCGCCTTGTATTGAAATATACGTCAATTTCTTACTCAGTCACGTGATATGTCAGTCTAGGTACTATCCATACATATTTATATGCGATTATATAACCCTGTAGACCTGATATAACGTCCCGAGTTCGATCTCCGGATCGTCGGGCAAAGCCTTAACAAGTTCTTCCACCTTGAATTTCTCAGTATTAACCCGGAGTGTGTATTTGTGCCCGATTGATGTCAAGGTGGCAACAGGCTTGCCCAGTATTACATGAGACTTAGACATAACTGGCGTAAAGTAGGTATACTACATACTCCTCCTTTCTGGTATAAAAGAATAGATGTTAAAGTTATTCTCAGCGGAGTTACTATGGCAAACAAATTTCATGTGCTCTCGATTTTCACCATTTAATTTAAACAATGCACTTTATTTAAGTACCATCCTGTTTGAAGACCGCGTGTAGATGAATATTTTATCAACTCTTAAGCTTCAGCGTGCGTGTAATTTTAATCACCGTTAATATTCTTATTTACATACTTCTAATTATGATGGAAGAGAGGCTTTGTATAATTTTCAATGTTATTTCCATAAACCATGGGAGTTTTGCGTTTAACTGCACATGGCTTTCGTGATATTGACTTTGTCAAAAGAGTTAATTTCAAACAGTTTACAAAAAAGGAAAAAGTTCTCAAGTAGGTTGTTTATTTTTTTTATTCTTAAAAAGAACAATAACTTCCTAAAAAGCACTGAAAGGCGTAAAATCTTTAGTTTTGGAAATCGTTGGCAAATAATGAACGAAGCCGAACCTCTAAAACCACAGATTTCCTAAACTAGAGTTATTTTACACCTCGTAGTGTTTCTTATGAAGTCGCGGCGGTTGAACTCATTCCTGACCGATTTAATTGACAGAAAAAGGCAAAACACATGTACAATTGAAAGAATATGGAAGAAATCTTTACCTAGAACAGTATTAGTGAAATAGACCAACACTATCTAAGATGTGCATACATGTCAATTCTCATTAATATCTACCAAAGGAGATACAGGACACCTAAAACCTAAATGCTGTCATGATTAACTTGGTGTAAAAGAAATTCCTTCGTAAAGGTATCTGCTTGAAGATGTAAACATAATTATATTTTTCATGGCTGAGCTTTCTGCATTTCTGAATAATAAGAAATGTGTTCACACATTCACATTTATTATTTGAACAAGGCTTCATAACGTAATACATTTTCCACAACGTTTGGTCGCGGGTCTAGTGAATACGTTCATGTAATACCTTGAGTTTTTAGGGTTCTGCAATTACAATAGAAGGTTTTTGAAATACGTAGATTACTCCTGTTTTTTCTCTGACTGCGAGATATATAGGATTCTTTATGACTAATGTTATGAAAACCGTAAAAAACTTGTAATCGCGTAAATATACGAGCGACTGTGGTCATTTATATTATTTAATCATGTGTTTTTAAATATAACCGCATATTTGTTTCAAACGATTTTTATCAAGAAAGACTTATAACGCTTTGTACTCACTAAATATCCAATGTGGTATTTTTTGTCTTTAAAAGCTGCTAAACTTGACTATAAAATACTCTATGCTCACTATACGCAATAGTCATGCCAAAGAAATGGTATTTTTAACGGATTTTTTAACGTAATAACAACCCTAATTGCAAAAAAATATATTTTAAAATTCCAAAAAGACTATGAGCACTATGTATTGTATTTTATCGACATTGTAATATATTTAGCTCCTTTGTTGTATAAGTAATATTATGTTATACCAACAACCCTTCAAGTTTTTTCTGGCTTTATTGCAACTACAACTACCTACTAAGGGCGAGGCCCCATTAGTGCGTTGCGCTACGTTGCGTCGCGTCGTCGCAACGGAACAACGCATTGTATGCCACACCTATGTTGCGTTGACCCTGCGCCAACGCAACGCAAGAAGGTATGCACGCCGTAATGTTCGTGTGATTTATCCCATATAATGGGTCTTTCTTGGACCAAGGTTATGAGAAAATCTATATCAATATCCTGCCTACTCATCGTAAGATAAAAAATGTTACGCTCGTCTAGCTAGGCTAGGGAGGGTGATGAGCTCCGACAACGCAGCGCATCACCCTCCCTCCCGCTTCGTCTCTTATCCGTCGATCCGTTGAAAGGTCGCACGCGACGACGCAACGGTCTAATGGGGCATGTCATAAAATATATATGGAAAACGACGTAGCGACGACGCTGCGACAACGCAACGCAGCGCAACGCACTAATGGGGCCTCGCTCTAACTGGGAAATTGTAAACTTTCTATTTTGTCATAACCTGACCATAATCTAATGAATCGTTATTCTGTCTCTTAACCTTTCAATCGTGTCAGTTACAAACACAATAGAAAGACAATGACAGCGCGAACACCGGCGTTCGTTTGGGGTTTAATAATTAAATACTTGAACTGGCTACGGAACTCTACTGCACAAGTGGTTCAATTCACACTTCGCAAGGTTTTTTCTTGTGTAAAAATGTGAATAATTCAGCCCAGTGCATCCACAATGCAGATGCAAACTTTCCCTCATACATTATCTTTCTGCACCGTTACTTTCTTTAGAAATACTTTTTGGAATGAAATTACGTTAGAATGGAACAAAGTTGCTTTAGTGTTGCTGTAACACTTTTGACAGTCGAGCACCTTGTCAGACATTATTTGTGTAAGCACTCGAGTAGATGAATTACTTAACACAGTTTTAGTTATAGCCTGTTGAAAAGTTTAAGCACTGAATTCGATGTTCAAGTTCTAAGAAAATTATATTTAACTTGTAGGTGCCAGAACAAACTACGCAGCTTATGTTAGACTGAAATTCTATGGAATACAACTAAATTAAGAATTTCTTGTCTTTATCATGGCATGAGACTTTCGTTTTAACCGCATTTGGCCATAGCGTAATGTGGATATGGATCAAAAATTTATGTGGGTCAGAGTGTTTAAGGTCAGAAAAAAATATCGACGGCGTTTCATCATCACTTGGCTGATTGAAAAGTAGCACACTGTAGTACTGTACGCATTTTGAAAATATAATCAGTAAAAAGTATAAATTTGATAGCGTTTTGTTACAGTCCGCCGCCGCGCTGCCAGAGCGCATTCGTATAGACGTAGAGATGCATACGTCGTCCATACTTTACTCTCTTTTTGAATGGACACACCGTAGAACACCGTCAATCAATGTGGCCTTCTAAATATAAAGAATTTGTTTTTGCAAACACACAACACAATCTCAATACTCGATACTCCAACTTTACAAAGACATAGTAGGAGAGAGGAAGCTTTAAAAATACAATAAAAAAACATATCTAAATTGTATCCAATAATATCATAATAGGAATTCTTTATAAACATTGAACTTTTTAGACTATTCAATTATATTTTATCGTTTAAATATTCATTTATAGGTACTATAATAGCATTTTCTGTTAAAAATGTTTTAGTTTTTTCATAAGTATGTTTAATTTTTCTTCTTTTTTTATTGTTAGAAAAGCTTAAGATTTTTTTTTTAATTTTTCGAAGCCTATATTATGTAAAAGCACGTTTTCGTCACAACAATTTATATTTACTTAAGCCCTTTCAACTGTGAGTGCACTCAATAGGATATAGCCATTTCCTGACTGCACTACGGTTCACCATGAACTTCCGACTGAACGGCGGCGGCGTCAGGCAAAGTTATCTTCAAAGTAAAGTTATTGCGATAGTTTTGTGTTCCCAAATAATAATAACTGCAAACCCTATTCAGTTGAAATAGCTTCGTTAGATTAACAAACAATACAGCCAGAACTTAGCTGGATTTTGTGTATTGCTACTTCATTTTTAATAGAGAAATTTCAATTTTAATTAGACAAATTTTACATAGCATGAAAGGGATCGCATAATCTGTAAAAGCGTTAGCGTTGTCATAATTATTTCGTCGGTTTTTTTTTTGTATTTTTAACTTTTTATAAGTTTTTCTCATGTTTTGTTTTCTTTTGTGAATCGTCAAATCCCAACTTTTTTTAATTAAAAAAAATAAGTATTTGTTTCCCTAGGAAAAGTTTCCTGTCAAAAATTAATTACTTGATACCAATGATATTATACGTAAAATGGTGTAGACAGGTTACCTAAAGAGCATTCGATCTTCAAAAACGGCACACTAACGCAGGCACGCGTCCGTTGACAGCGCGACGCGACACTGAGGTCAAGTGTGGCTAGTTTAGCCAGCCACATTTTAACGTGTCGCTTGCTGAGCGCTTATAACCTATCTTCACCTTTTTTACTTATAATATCATTGCTTGATATATTATTTTGCGACAGATGTACCTAAAAGTATGAATGTATGAAAGATACTCTAAATGTATGAAAACTTGTCGGTTTTATAAAACAACCCCAGCTTTGTCATTCTTAACTTCTATTACTGCTTAAGATGGCTATCTACTAGAATCCGTCTGTGCCATAAGGGAAGGACATTTCCCAAGTGTATCGTAAGAGATGATAGAGCGGAGCGTGTAACATGTACCTGTGAATTAATAACACTACACTACGATCTCCAATCTATCTGCCAAGAGGGATGAAAATGGTTGATAAGATCCCCTAAGACCGCCACAAAGGATGACGAAGCTACTAACGTACCTATATATCACGAGTATAATATTTTGTTGTGTTGCTATAGATGATATAGCTAAAATGGTTATAACTGTTGAAATGAAGGCAAATAGGGCTTAATTAAACTGCTGTATGATGAAAAAGTAGAAGTAGAAAACAGCTAAATGCACGTGGAATTGTTCGAATATCTTTATTCTCGTCAAAAGGAAAACATCATGAGGAAACCTGGACTTATAGTTATTATACGTTTGAAATCGGCAATCCACCTTGAGCAAGCGTGGTGATCAATGCTCGAGCCTTCTCTGTGTGAGAAGAGGCCTTTGCCCTACAGTGGGACAGTAACAGGCTGGTATTATTGTTTTTATTCTTTAGTAGAGGAAAGTCTGTGCAATTAAATTATTTGGTCATTTACGAAAATGTGTAGCAAATAGATTCAATTGTCCACCAAGAAATTTCCCACTCAACTGAATAAGAATTGGCTTTTGATCGTTTTTTTATTTTTTTATTTTTTTTATTTTTTTTTATTTATTAATTGCCTTCTTTACAAATCAGTCTTAAAATTAACCTAACTATAATAAAAAGCACAGTACATAAAATATTAAAACAAAAACATTAAGCAGCATATTTGAATCTACTAAGTACTCTTACACTATGACTTAAAATTAACAACAGCAACAGCAACATTTTTGCATTTTATTTTTCTTACTGTATTGCACCAGAGTATGTCCGTAAAAAAACTCCCACAAAAAGTTAGATGAGGTGAACGCAAAGTAAGTCAATCCATCTTCTCCTTATAGTGTGGTTAAACATTGATTTGCCAAGACTTACTAAATACAACAAAAACTGCCTAGAGTGCCGTGTGTGCGAAACTGTAATAAGATACCAAATAGCATCAATACAATAAAGAGCAGATTGTTAAAGATTAAATTACACAAGTGGTTAAGTGATAGTTGTTTTTATAATTTAAAAGAATTCATGGATCAGAGATGTTAGTCTAATACGAAAAACTTTACATTTCTGGTCCAACCTACAATTTTTGCATGCTATGTTGTATCCTATCTGAACATGTTTGTAAATTTATTTTTTGTCTAACACCATTTCATACCATGTTTAACACAAATAAGTGATTTATTATTATACCTCGTATATTCATTTAAAATTCTTAAAAATAAAAAAAAAAACATTTATATACATAAAAAATAGTAGGCCACCGATGATGGCGGGAGCAGGGTCCAAGCTACCGGTGGTTAGGGTCTCAGAGACAGGAACCTCCTCACAATGCGAGCCGTATCGAAGTGTACCTACTGCCTTCTGTATCAGGCCTTTGATCCAACCGCGTAACGAAAGCCTCGACAGATGGTCGTCGAGGCTTTTGGCAATAAGACCATTGACCGTCACAACAGTCGGCACAATGACAGCAGAATCCACATCCCACATCGACAATCTCGTGGGCTAAGTCGAGATAGTTTATTTGTTTATCTTTCTCAGCTTTCACGAGATTTTCGTCATGTGGGATGGTAATACTATCATTGTGCGGCGCGCTAATTGGTCTATCACTACTATATCTGGCTTATTGGCGACAATAGTTCTATCAGTAATGATAGACCGATCCCAGTACAATGTGACATGGTCATTTTCGAGAACTGGGTTGGGCACATACCCGTAGTACGGTACCTCGGTACTTATTATTATTATTACTAACCTAGCTGGTGTCAGAGTTTTAATGCCGCCTATGAGCCTATGCTTTAACTTGGCATCACAAACCGTCAAGAAATATCTCTCAGGCATGCCGGTTTCCTCACAAAGTTTCCTTCACCATTTTGAAACAAGTGATAATTTTACAATACGGATCCGAAAATACTGGGTTCGAACTCGAGACCTATGATTTGGCAATCTGCCGGTCACACCACTAGGCTATCAATGCCATACATGAAATGAGTATAGCTTGATATTGCCGTGACGTGTTTTACATTTTACGGAAAAAAAATACAGAATATCGCTTCAGATTATATCTTTTTCCTAAAAGTACAAACTTTAAAGTAGGTTGACTGAACTTAATTACCTACCTAAGTAAGTGAAGTTAGTTAAGAATGAAGTGTGAATTATGTTTTTTTGCTAAGTACCACTCCAAAAGTGGGTTTTTATTTCAACCAAGTTTAAGTAAAGTTTTTAATGGACTAGTTACCTTGTACGATACGCTGTTACCGTCCCGTCCACATTTTATACAATTTTATTTTTTATGAAGTTGTTACATATTTTGATGTTGTAATAATGAGCTTCAGCAATAATTACCAGCATCACCTAGATTTCAAGAGACATACTAGGTAATGCTAAAAAAACTTGTAAATATACGCATTTTTTTAGTATGGGGACATTATGAGCTTTCAGAAACAAGCATGTCTAAAATATTTCATTAATTCGTACACAAACATTTCTTTTTTAAATTATTTTAAAGAAAAGTTTTAGCCTCATACTAAATCTAACCCGAATTAAACAAGTCCTAGTTTTTAAAGGAAAATTATATGCAACATATTTTTAAGGCAGTCCGAGTTGCTATTAAAAAAAATAAAGAACTTATAAAAAGTAAACAAATTCAATGTAGGTGTCAAACTTAAAACACCTCTTTTTTGGTCGTCAGTTAAAAAGCACTCTTCTTGTTGGAAGAACCTATTATGTACCAAGCCAGGGACAAAAAAAGTCAGATCCTCTATGATGGAAAATGTGAGCTTGCTTTTAAGGGAAAGCCCCTCCAATAATCGAATAAGGCTTTGATACTCCCATTAGCTCTTAGTAACTCGACCTAAGTTTCATTGGTTATTTTTTATTAAGGGTCGAAGCACAGTGTTTGATAGCTTAGTGGCCAGCAATTGCTATAAGACGTGTAAAGTATATTATAAAGCGCATTAAGCGCATGTGTTTTACCCGTGGCTGCCATTTTAATTTTCGATGTGCATGCCTCTCGGTAAAAAAATTATACGAACTAGGAAATACATAGTCATAGTTGAGGTTCCTATTTCAAATTATATCGGGAAAGTTGAACAGTTTGAAATAGTTTGGTGTGCTGGTGTCAGCACCTAGTAATAGACATTCAATATGGGTATGTTATAACTCTATAGGTATTAAATACAACTGCGCGTGTTGAATATTTGACATAGTAGCATGTCAAATATTCAACACGCGCAGTTGTATTTATTTACAATTGCAAGGAAGCGCATGGCAATCTCTCACAATTATGTTCAGGGGTGATAGAACTTTGATGGTGTAGCGACATCTATCTCGCCACATACGAACTATCCTACATCGCGGTATCAAAGTTATCCGCGCAGTTTGCACGTATACAAGTTCCCAACAACAACAGGGCAGTAGTTAGCCCACCAGATACAACACCCGTCTGGTCGGAGGATCCTCCCTTTTCAATGGTGGATGAGGAACTTTACACCCTGTTCCTCATACCTCCAAAATGGCAACTGAGAATGAACAAAACATTAGTTTACCACTTTAAGTGGACTTCAAGTTACGGTTACTATCAAACGGGGTACTGGGCACTTCATCAAAGCTCTGCGAGTGCGTATGACACTGATGATAGCCGATACGAAACTAGCTGTTTGACAGTTAATTGTTAAACACGCACCTGGGGCTAGTTTAAAACGAATCTCCTAAGCGTTGAAAGAGCTCAACGTCTTCTTCTAAAAGTTGCTCTCTCCAAACCACGTCTATACACTACAAAGACTACAACAACCCTGTATGCCGAAGCAAAGGTATACAATCAGGCAACTTTATATACTGCAAACTGTTATAAAAAAACACTCCTCTATAGACACTTCTACCGCCAAAAAGAAGGTTAACTCCAGACGGTTCTATGAAGTCTGTGAAACAATTCCGGTAAAAACCTCTTTCGCCGGTAATTTCTACAGTTTCAGATCAAGCAGACTGTATAATAAAACTAACAAAAGTCCTAAAATCTTTAATCTGTCTAGGGTAGAATGTAAAATGAAGCTGACACAGTGGCTTTTAGAACTTGATTATGAAGAAACTGAAAAATGTCTTAGTATATTATCATAATCTAGCGTTTCTCATTTCTCATAATTACATACTGCCACCCCCTCACGCGCACATTTGTATACACATCCATCTCTATACGTACACACGCATTACACTATCTTAAAAGTTGCTAAAAGCGATCTCCAAACAGACTTGATCATTCTTGACTTCTCATTATCCTGAGCTGACCAGCTTAGAATCGTTTATGGTGTGGTGCAATGATATTATAAGTAAAAAGGTGTGGATAGGTTAATCTCGCTCTCACACATACACACACAACACCACACCACATACGACACCTTCCACTTCACACGCAAATACACACATGCATATTTTTCTTCAATTTTTTATTTTTGATTTTATTTCATTACTTACTTTTTTGTTTGTAATTTTTTTTCACAATAGTCCTATAATGACATGTCCTACGATTTAAAATTTGTCATTATCGCAATGCTCGGCGTGGGGGGGGCAGGAGTTCATAACACAGGGTATCCTAGTTAGAATTCCTGACTCCCACAAACCTCCAATATTTGTAACACGTCTATATTGTAACAGTACTTTGTGGGAAATAAATGGAAGGCGTACGAGGGGCCGAAGCCAACTCGCAGAGGCCCTTTGTCGTTTTTAATGAAGTGAGGTACCAATCGCAGATTTTCCCTGTATGCATTATGCAAATGCATCCAAGGAAAACCTACGACTAGTACAGGACTATTGCAGACTAAAGCAACAAATGTATTGGGTTATGGGTTGGGGATGGATAAGGTGAACTGGTTACAAAGTAGGTACTGTGGAAGGACTATAGCCCCTGCCTCATCAATGTTTCATAAATACACGAATAAAATGGCAGGGGGTGATTTGCACACTAAGTATCAAATTCAAATTCAAATTCATTTATTCATTTTGTGAACACAGAGTATAATATTATGATATTGTATAAAAAAAATGTTGGCCCATACAGTGTTCCACCGAACGGCATACAAAATAGTGTCGTGCATCTAATGTTATTATTAAGTAAGTGTTATTATTAATCATACCACAAAAAAAATAGAACAAGTTGTCATAATATTGCTAGGATAATACAATGTCTGCTAAATTAAAATTAATGTACAAGTGTCAATTAGGAATAATAATGTCAGAAATATATTATTATAATACACAACAATAACAATCTACGATACAATTACATTTCAATTATAATTTAAAATTTGTCATTAAGATATTCATCGACCGAATAATAATGATAAATATACTTAATATACTTAATAAGTAATGGGCCCTTTGAAACGGCCGCTAGCACATAGTGACGTAGCGACAAGAGGGCAACATAACCTGAAAAAAAAATATATATATTATTATTACCTATATTATTACTTTGCCCAGTGATCATCAATATGAACTGCTAACAAAGATACGCAATAGCCCTGCTGGGTTTTCAGTGTGTTTTGACCCTTACTTACGTAAAAAAGAACAAAGTGACACTACTAAGCGCGTGACATAGATTTTATGTATTCACAAATTAGCCTTTATAGGTTCGGGAGTACCTACTTCCTTTACGAAGACTGACATAGTTTTTTTTATTATACGCTATCACAAAGTGCCTTAGTACCCTTTTTTTGTTACATTTCAACGACAACCCGTACTTTTGGACGTTGTTAAGAAGCTTTTAAGTTTGCCCTTAGGCAGAAGTTAAAAAAAAAAACAAAAGAACGACGTTAAATGAAATAGGAAATACCAATGTGAAATAGAAACCCATCAAGCATTTAATTATGACTGTGTTTTGTTTACGACTATTTATACCTTAAGTCAACTACAAAAATATTTAAGCGCATCAATTGACATCTACGTGTACCTCCAATGTTCTAAACTTTCGATTTCTGAAAGCTGCTTACCTTCAGTTAGGTACACAATCTGATACTACAATAATTCAAGTCTAGTTTAACAAATCACACTTGGTACACTATCTTCTCACGTTACATCTATGTCAAAGTTAGAACTATGACATCACCTAAATCTAGCAACTCAGGCCATATATTAGAACCGGGGCTCTATTCCGCTTAGAAATAGCATAACCCAATCAATCAAAAAGCTCAGAATTTGACGGAAACCAATTAACGATAAGCTCATGTAAATGAACTAACGTTTAATGTTAGTCAATTAAGTTTAATTAATATTATTATAGGTAAGGTTTATTTACCTGCCTAACCATAACATTATTATACTAATATAATAAGTCATGTAGTATGATGTGATTTCAAGCGCTATTAAAGAACTGTGATCGACTTCTTGGTCAGCCATGTGTTGTTAGGTTTTTGTTTATCCTTTAGTCGAAACAAGCTTCCTAGCATCTTACCGTCTATACGAATAAATAAATAGTGGAGAAGAAGTATAAAATAGTCCAATTTCAAAGAAACTGAGAACTAGCTCATTTTATTAACCCCGACGCAAAAAGAGGGGTGTTATAAGTTTGACCGCTATGTATGTGTCTGTACTCTGTCTGTGGCACCGTAGCGCTTAAATGGGTGAACCGATTTATATGCGGTTTTTTTATTTGAAAGCAGAGTTTCATGCGATGGTTCTTAGACAATCATAATTTATCTAAATCGGTTCAGCCGTTTCAATGTTATTAGCATGTTTGTGTTAGCTGCCGTAGCGATTTTAGTCGTCCATGGGTATTAACTTTACTTACAAACATAATTATGTGTGACTAAAAAAATTATAAAGCAAGTTTAAAAATGTTGAAATAAAATTAAATTAAGAATTAAAAAAACCCCCAACGCCAAAAAGTAAAAACCACATTCAAACTTAGCTCATGCACCACTCTCTGAGTTTTCATAAAAAAATATCTATCAATATTAGGTGCAGATTATATTGTCTTGGAGAGAATAATTGTTAGTAGTAATTTTATGTCACGTCGGGGTACCGCTAATATAAGTAAGTCCAATACCTACTAGGAAGATAGAAACAGTGGAGAAGAAGTACCTATAAAATAGTCGAATTTCAAAGAGTAGTTCTCATTTCATACTTCATTGCATTACTTCGATGCATACATTAACTCACTCTTTCTTCCCATGGGTCTACAGAAACTATATAACGCCAGTTTAGTTCTATAGCTTTGCAAATATTAAATACACAATTTCCATACCTTATTTGTTCTTAGCCGTGAAAGAGACCAATTGATGAACGTTTGCTGAATATTGAACACACGACAGCTCAAGCACTAAAATTTTCCATATTGTTATGACTATGACCGATTTCAATGTTTTGAGCCTTATTTCTATTAACGTAGAGATGATTATTGAAGATAACGATGGTATACCTCGATTTGAGGATTTTCAAATCGATCACAGTAGATTGGTTTGTGTTTATCCAGTTGATTGCGTGTCGGCGAAATGTTACTAATGATGATTGTGTTTTGAGCCATCATTTTAATTATTCCCTTGCCTGTGTTAGCTGTCAACCGGTTCTCACAATATTTTTCTGCAATCTCGCAGTAAAAGTTGATTTATTTCCTGAATAAATTAATCTTCCATCTCAGACTTACTTCTTTCATCGATATTGCTTTCTCACAAATCAGAAACACTATTTTCATTACAAACTAGCATGCAGCATGATTATGATTCAAGTGAGTCAACTTCAATCAGAGTTTAATCCCTGGTCCAATATTAAAGCGTAGTCTGGTCGACTTCTCACGATCATCGTTTGTTGAGTAAGCAATAACAATGGAAAAATAGATCATAACGGAATGGTCATAACTTAAGATGGATTAATATTTATAAAGTCATTTAATCTTTAATTTATTTTACGCCGGCGTCATTGTCTTTCTATTGTGTCTCTAATTGACACGATTGAAAGGTTAAAAGTGCTTCAAATAATAAACACCGCACGTGCTGATCCAAAGTTAAGCTACACTTTCCGAAGTCGGTTTATGGGTGAGTTACCATCCATTCAATACCATCCGGTCTTTGAGACGTATGAACGAAGAGTCGGTGGTGCCCGTTGTCATTTATACATCTTTAACAGATCTTTTACTGGAATAAGAACACAAATCAGTCAAGTACAAGTACCAACATTCAGTGCAGCAGTGGGATCAAATGTAACTAGCCTCGTCGTTCGTAAATTTTTTCTCTCTTGCTCGTTGCTCGCACAACGCTTACAGCCGCTCACTAGTTGTAATTATATATACCAGTGCGGCTTTATTTTTACTTTAGCTACATTATTTAATTTCCACCGTTACCAGCAGTCAGAATCCTATAAATCTGAAAACTAGTATAACCAAGGAGTATTGTGTAGCCATTATTATTTGACTACAAGTCCCTCTTAGGGGTTGTCAAAAACTCAGTCACTCTTTATAGAGTCCCAGCTAATAATAACCATAATATACTTATATGGTTTGGATGAAAGCCATACTCAACGTAGCTGGGAAATGATTAAGCAGATGATACTTTATAATCGGACGTGAATTATGGATTTTATGAGATTCCTTAAGTGCAGTAACATCTGCAATTTAAACAAAAACTTGAAGTTATAATCAACTACTATACAGTGGACAACATCGCCATGTTAAATTCAATCTGTCTTTTCAGTTCAATTTCCTTAGTTTCTTAGCTCAGTGGGAGATAAAAAGCTTTCAGTAGGATAGGGAATCCGCGTCACCACATCCGATTTAACGTGGTACGCCAATTTAGCTTAAGAACTTTGTTCTTTGTTTATTTTCCGTTTAAGGCTCGATTTTGTCGTGTATTTTTCTGTTTGTTTATTTTAAATTGTCATTTCAGTACAAATCTTTGTTTATATTATCTGGGACAAAATATTTTTTAAGGGATTTTTATATTTCGCAATTTAATGTAGTTTTATATATTTTGTTGTTTTCAAAGATTATTGCAGTTGGTTTGACAGCTTTTGATCAGACCTATGATTGAAGGGGATTTCACATTAGACAGGGACTTGGCTATTTTATTACTATTATTTTATTTATAGACACTTTAGACACATCAAGCTATCAAATGATGAATTTTTCCAAATGAACATATACCTTCTTCTGTGATAAATTAAAACTAGTTTTAGATAGTTATTTCTTAACAACACCAATTTTTTTAGTCGTACCCATAACACAAGCTCTGCTTAGCTTGGGACTAGATGGCGTTGTGTAAGAGTTGTGGAATATTTATTTATTTATTTTTTAGTCGTAAGATATAAACGGTTATTAAAGCAAGCTTATTAAACTTTACAATGTCCGAACGAAGACTGAGCGACAGCTCGCGAGCATGTTTGTTAGAGCACATGTTAATGTGAACAGTTAACTATGAACAATTTAATTGTCCTCGTAAGATATTTTATCTTTCTGGGGCTCACTCATCACCGTTGTCGCTATATTTTTTTTATGCATTAGTTTACCAGCGTCAAAAAGCGCTTACGGCGGCGGCTGAGAGAAACGAACGCGTACGTATGACGTGTGAAAATAAGTAAATAATTTGCAAGAATATCTTGCAGTTCTTAGTTCTTAGTTCTTTTTTTTATTAACCGACTTCAGGAGGAGGTTCTTAATTTGAACGGTTTTTTTTTCAGTGGCCTATCATGAATGAGACAAAACCACCGAAGCCACAGACTTCCTAATTTAAAGTTATTTTACACCTGTTAGGGTTTTTTTGAAGTCGGTTGTATTTTTTGTAAAAAAGTTTTTTTTAGGTGAATAAAACGTTAGAAATTAATCAACGAAAACCGCTCGCGTGACTTGTTGCAGCCCCGTTAATTGATTGAAATTGTTAAGATAATATTTTGTTAGGTACGAAGGGGGAATGGCGTTTACGTATTTTTTAAAATAATCATTTTAAATCAAAATTAAGAAAAGTAACTACTTCTTTAATTCTCGAGTAATCAATAATTTAACAACAAAAGCATACATCTTTGATCTACTAGTAGTACGAGAAGATTTAAACAAAAACACGTTTGAGCGACATTGCCACTGACGTCAGGTAATGCCACTCCGGGTATGGGGTAGGACATGCATGTATGCATGCACGCTCAAACATTTATTGCAGTATTGCAAAATGAATAGTTTTATTGTAAACAAAAGTAGAATAAATAATAAATAAGCATTTAAATTTTGGGCTTACCGACAAACAACACTTAACCAAAAAAACTTTTTTGCAAAAAATAAAACCGACTTCAAAAAAACACTAAACGGTGTAAAATAACTCTAAATTCGGAAGTCTGTGGCTTTGGTGGGTTTGTCTTACTCATGATGGGCCACCGACTTCCGAATTTAGAGTTATTTTACACCGTTTAGTGTTTTTTTGAAGTCGGTTTTATTTTTTGCAAAAAAGTTTTTTATTTTTCCATTTTTAGTTGTTACCATAAAAACATTTGCCATGAATTTATTTTATATTGTTAATTGTTAACAATACATGTCATCATAATAGGGTTTTCCACTAATCCCTAATAAATTAAAATTAACATACCTAACTGACGAAATCTAGGTATATTGTACCCACCTGCGTACCCCTCAGAGCATACAGGCGTGATGATACGTCATTATGTTGTATAAACAATAAACATCCAAGCGATTCCAGCAATCACGACAGATTTGCCGTTCATTTTTGAAGAGTTCCGTTGTATATCTCCGAAGATCAGCACCAGATCTTCACCAAATTAAAATGGGACCACCTCAGGAGTATACTCTTTCAAATAAAAAAAGAATTTTGAGAATCGGTCCACAAATGGGGGAGAAATCAGGTAACAAACATAAAAAAAAAAAAAAAAAAAAAAAAAATACATACACACGAACATAGAACCTCCTCCTTTTTTGAAAGTCGGTTAAAAATAAGATCAACGCGGCCGCAAACAAAGAAATGCACTTCACAGTGGCATGACTCGAGCTGACTGTCTGTTTGCATCGGTCTCTTTGAGAGGCGCATAAGAAAAGTAACTAGTTACTAATTCTCGAATAATCAATAATTTAACAACAAAAGCATACATCTTTGATCTACTAGTAGTGGGAGATGATTTAAACAAAAACACGTTTGAGCAAGAAACAACACTTAACCAAAAATAAGATCAACGCGGCCGTAAACAAAGAAATGTACTTCACAGTGGCATGACTCGAGCTGACTGTCTGTTTGCATCGTTTTCTTTGAGAGGCACATAAGAAAAGTAACTAGTTACTAATTCTCGAATAATCAATAATTTAACAACAAAAGCATAATAATATATCTTTGATCTACTAGTAGAGGGAGAAGATTTAAACAAAAACACGTGAGAGCAAACAAACAACAATTAACTAAATATAAGATCAACGCGGCCGCAAACAAAGAAATGCACTTCACGGTGGCATGATTCGAGCCTGCTGACTGTCTGTTTGAATCGTTCTCTTGGAGAGGCACATTCTTCTGGCACGTCAAATGACGTGGCGTGTTCCTATGTTCCATTTTGACAGAGTTACAAAGGTGAGCGCCATTACCCAATAAGCGCTAAACCCTGCTTATCCTACCAAGTTATGAGTAGGTTGGTTGGAATAGCGATCTTTGCCTTATGTTTTTAAAAATTTTAACCTTGCTCTGGGAATGGGCATCTTGTTTCTCCTTCTAGACTGCTTCACAGGTTTTAGAGCGTGATTTGTTGAGTTTGTATTTGACTGATTAATAGTTAATTAACTTAATATCGACAGGAACATTCATGATCCTGTGCAAGGAGCAGCATGGCTTTCGCGAAAAGAGATCTGTTAATACCAATTTACTCACACTAGTTAATTACATCTCTACTAGTCTTGATCGTAAACGCCAGGTAGACGTTCTCTACTTCGATTTTCAAAAAGCGTTCGACAAAGTCAACAATGACGTCTTGTTGTCAAAGCTCAGTGCGATAGGTGTTGCTCCGGGGCTTCTACGGCTTCTTGCAGACTATTTGCGGGACCGACAACAATTTGTCAGACTAGGTTTATACGAGTCACTCCCATACCACACTCGATCGGGTGTGAGTCAAGGTTCGGTAGTCGGGCCACTCTTTTTCATTTTGATGGTGAATGACCTCCCTGAAGTGGTTGTGAATGCCAGATCCCTCTTATATGCTGATGACTTAAAACTATTTTATGAAATAAAATCTGAGAGCGATTGCCAAGCTCTGCAATCAGACATTGATGCAGTATACAAGTGGAGTTTAAATAATAAATTGCAATTTAATGAGTCAAAATGCTACGTGATGTCTTTCGGTCGCATGCGGCACCCAGTCAACTTTCTATACAAACTGAATGGAGATACAATTACAAGAACTGATTCCATGAAAGACCTGGGAGTCACATTCGACCGTAAGCTCACTTTTCACGACCACATCACATCCATTACTAAGGAGTCCTTCAGGCGCCTTGGCTTTGTTTTGAGGAACTGTCGTGAATTCCACAACCCCCACGTTATCAGGCTTGTATTTGGGGCATTGGTCCGTAGCAAGCTTGAGTCTAGTGCGTGCGTATGGAATCCTTTTGAGAAGCAGTATGCATTAGCTCTAGAGAAAGTACAGAAAGCATTCCTCAGATACCTCTACAAATACATGTACGGGTTTTATCCCTTCCTGTATCCCACCAAATTCCTGTTGGGTTGCTTAGGTTTCAACTCTCTAGAAGTAAGGCGGTCGCGTGATCAGATGGCTGTAGTATTCAAAATTCTTAGGGGAATTATCGATGATCCTGATCTGCATAACGAAATCTGCAATCTATTTGTCCCAGACAATTACTGTCGTGGCAGAAAGCACCGCTTACTGGCTGTTCCAACTAGCCGTACTATTGCGCACTCCAATTCACCTATTCCTCGGGCTGTAGCGTCTATTAACGCTCTCCTGGACTCAGGCACAGGTCTTGATATGTTTGCGGATGAATGGAAGATGATAATGTCAGAATGCTTGAATTTTTGTGAGAAGAATACATGAGTGTGAAGTAAATGATTTAATAAATTATAATTATGTTAAATAGTGTAATTGGCTTCGGCCGTTCTATTTAAATTAAATAAATAAATAAATAAATGATTACCATAGTTTTCAAAACTTCTACCAAAATAGTTGTTTTTATTTAGGGACAGCCAATTTAGGCTGGTATTTAATTTAAATAGCAACCTGGCCTACTTAATATTTAATAATACTTCATTAATAATCCAGACTTTAAGACAGATTTTAGAACCGTTCAACTAAATTAGTTTCTAGAAAATTCCAAGTTATCCAAGCATCTTTTGAATCACACAAATTGGCTGGAATTAAACGTCGGGACAAAGCAGAATCTTTTGTCTTCTACTTTATAACGAAAACCTTGCAAAATTTCCGAGCAAGTAATTTCCTTTAATTTATATGAAGTACGCCGTAACTTGGCAAGTGCGCGCCGAGGTGCTATAATTTGTAATGGACTGTTTCACGCAATCCATCATCGAAGTAATTTAGCAAAGGTGGCATGACCCTACTAATGGAGGAATGAAGTTCATGCGACAAGCCTTGTAATTTATGTTTCCTGGTGTTCCAGTATCGTGAATTTTGAAGGGACTACCTACCTGTTATTATTGTGTACAACTCGAAACAGAAAACGTGTGTAATGTTAATATTATGTACGCTGTTTTAGTGAGAAAACATGAATTTGATGGTTTTTCGGGACATATTATTTGCATGGCTTACACAGAATTTTTATATTTGTGAAGCATTCTTGTGTGTGTGAGCATGTGGCTACATAACAGCAGCTACACGGGTCGGTCCATGGTAAAGCAGAATTTGCCGAGGCAGAGTCGGCGGATGGGTGCATATTTGATGAAACATAATTTATCCCAGAAAGCGCAATGCGGAAAGCTGTCGGTCCTGGCTGTATAAGGTAGTCTAAACACTGAAGTTCTATAAACCAATCTTAACAACCACAGGTCTCTTGTTATCTAGTTACTGGGTCGTAGACGTTAAATAGCTAGTCGCCCCATTTACAATACTGGTATGCAATTGCTTCTAGGAGCTGACAAGTGAGGATCTAAAAAAAAAATTAAACACTACAATTACTTCAAAGCAAAAAAAGATCCCAAATGTATATTTTTCGCCTTTTTTTACTTTTATAACAAGCTTAGTTGAAGATAGGTACTGTAGGAACTGATCATACTCGTATAAACTCGATATCAAATACCCATAAATGCTTTCAGAGCTGCAACCAACATTACGGAGTACTATTTCAAGACTCCTATCTCTACCACGCCAACTTTTAGGACTTCACTTAGCTTCAGTGCACGCAATTTTCGACTTTACATCAAAGCAATAACGCTGTTATCAGCCACCAACATATCGGGAAAGGTTGTTAGTTTGTTTGCAACACGGCTATTAGACGGGAAGTAGACAACCTCCGATGGGCGAAGGAATCCTTGTTTTTTTCTAGTATTTTTTTTGGCATTAGAATTGTTGTCTTCCCTTTAGATTCAAACAAAATTAGTTTACATGTTAGAAAACTGGATACGGTTTAGTGTTATGATTTACAAACATGCGGAAATAGATCAAATAGAATACTCTTTAATGTACAGATTTCTGTACTTTAATAATGACAGAATAAGGTTCATTTTCAATTGGGAAAATTTTACATGTTCGGGTAGCGTCCCTAATAGACCTATTACAAGACTACCTTTGGATGGACTTGATAAAGAAGCAGTGAAGATATGTAGGAGGTTCTCTATTCTGTTACCAAAAATGTTTATCGACTAAATAAGCAGAGGCTTACTTCCCGTGATTAAAAAATCAAAATATATTAGCAATCTCAGCTTAGCGCCAGTCAATGTCAAAAATGTAGAAAAATTAGAACTCCATATTTTTGATTGATTGGTATTCTTTGATAATTAAATACTATCCAACCAACACACACACACACTCACACACGCGCATACACACACACAAACACACATACATACACACACACACACACACACACACACACACATACTCTGAACAGACTCCGCACCCAGGTCGGCCGCAGCAAGATTAATCTCCTGAAGTGGGGTATCGCACCTAGCACCGACCTTCAGTGCCTGTGCGGTACCTCTCCACAGACCATGGCCCACCTTTTGTCTTGCGTGAGGATCTTATGGTTGCGTTGGTGGATGGTGTTGCGGTAGCCGAATTCTGGGCTAAACATACAATTTAGTGTCTTTGTTTGCCATCGACACGCTAATAAGAAGATCCAACCAAAAACCTTCTTCAAATATGGGATTACATCGACACCTTTTAGAAATCCTAGCAAATAAAACCACACTAAGCAAAAATACACGAGAGAATCTCGCTAGAGTACGACTGTCATATTATAACTCTATTGTAGAGGAATCCTTACTGTCCCTGAATTATATTTGGAAGGGCCGGCTATTGACATTCAGAAAGGGTCCTCAGGTGTTTTATGTAGTCACCCAAGGGCCGACTTTTTGTATTGTCGACTTAACTAAATAAAGGAGGGAATATAAGATAATATAAGGAATACGGTGAGGGGATTTATAGTGTTATCCAATTTTTTTATTTTTCGTATCAAAAGGTGTCATTATGATTGCGAAGTTAGATGGATTAGTGTGGGTTTTGTTTCAAGGGATTCGTAGTCAACAGTTTCTAGGGATTTGTTTGTTCGTCCATTTGTTAGCAGCTTGGCTCAAGGACTTTTCGTAATAAAAAGCATTAATTTGGCATGGGTTTAAATTATTGACTAGATTGTAGGTCTAGCAGTTAGTAGCCCTGACTGCTAAGCTGGTGGTCGTGGGTTCGAATCATCAATCATGGTTATTTTAAGACTATGGCGACATAAATGTTAGTTCTGCCGAAAAAGTTAAAAAAATTAAACCATGAAAAACACTTAAGTCAGTTTTTGAATAACTACTTATGCTGGTCTTGTCATTTATTTGGAAACTATCAAGAAAAATAACAAATATAATTGCACATAATTCTCAAGCTTTCCATTACACAAACAGATCATAATTATCTTTACCCTCCCTACCCACCTGGAAGCTGAAATTGCTTCATAAATTGCACGACTAGGTTAATTTGGAATATCGCACTAAACCGAATAAACCTGAAATATACAGGTAAATCAAGATGGAAAAGCAATGCAGATAATGGCATTATGGAACGCTGATCGAGAATCATAAGGTATTCGCATTAGCTCCTATAAGTGCAGTGTTCGACTGCAATAGCAGTACCTACGCATTCCCATGGGAAATTCTCTTCGTAGTTATTATGCCTGCTTTGATTAATCTTCATGAAAAATACAGATTTTTCAAATGTTTTTGATTTTCGGGTTAATCCTGTTACTCCAGCATAGTTGTAGCGTTTGTGTATATCGACCAAAAAAAAATACATTTTGTTAAATACGTCTTATGTTTCCAAAAAATGTTATGTTAACAATATTAGACCTTAAGCTGGGAATTTATTATAATATATTAAAGTTTGTTCGTGTTTTTGAAACCTTTTTAAAAAAGGCGGAAGTTCTCAATTTGGTTGTATTTTTTTAGAGTTTGTTACCTCATTAAGTTTGAACGCATCAATCCCTAGAACTAGATAACATTGGTTTTGAAAAAGAAAATAAGGCTATTTAATATTATGCTAAGACTCATAGAATTAGGTGAATCCGCAAAAAATCCTGTAGGTAATTTAATGTAAGTCGTAACCCTAAAATATATTATTTGACAAATGAGGTCAGTTAGTTTAGTAAGGTTAGTTTTATAGCCTCTAGTCTAATCAATTTTATTTACACATTAATTGTTGGAAAACACCGTAAAACACGGTAAAGGGTTCAGGGTTTTTTTTAATCTCTGTTAACACTCTCATCAAAAAGGTTTGGAACAGAGTATACCAACTATTTTTTGCTAACAGAATAATGTAAGATTAAGGACACAGTCTTGTAGAAAGATTTTCTAAGTTTTTAAGAACAAAAATGCTATGTTCAAAAGTGAAAATTAAATGTAACGGGTTGTAACAAAACAGGGCGCCACCAAACTTCACGGAACTCAACTTTGATTAAAAACACTCCAGCAAAACTCCTTAAAGTTTTCCTCGGCGTTTTTCTTCTAAAATTTGTTTTGTGAATTAATTTAAATCTTAGCCACAAAATTTTAATTGTTTTGTACTTCTTGAATACTTAGGTAGGTACTTAGAGCTTGAATTTGAGGGCACCTACAATATTTTAAAGAGTTTATCTTAGTAACGGAATTTCAAATAAAGTGTACCTATATAATATAATAGCTTTACACGAGTAATTCTTGTATTCAAATAAAAATATAATTTTAATCTGGGAAACGGCACCAACGATTGACATGAAATTTAGTATGCTGAGGGTGTTGGGGGCGATATTCTAATTTAGCTAAAAAAAAATACCGGTCATTCAGGTACTTTTTCATAATCCAAATAAGCTAAAAATGCTATTCTGGAGTAGGTTTACGTTAATAGTGCAATGGGTTCTTAGTCACGATCTCTCAATCGTCAGACCAACGCCGTAACCATTGAAATATTGCAGCTTAAAACTGAAGCCTACACTTTGCACTATTACTATTAAGTTTTGAAATGAAGTTGTCATGGCTAGCAAGGTTTATTCAAGCTCAAAGCCTTTATAGATTATAACTGCCAGCCAGACTTCATACAGAGTGTATAAACAAATAATGTAAATCATCAACACTTCATATCGTGAGTTCATGTTGTTGACATTCCATTTTAAATAATAAAAGCACTGGTTGAGGGATAGACATAAAAAAATCGTGAGCTTGTAAAAGAGATATAGAACTTGGGTTCACCTCTATCCAACCGTGCCATTAATCTGTAATACGGGTCTACATCACAAGGTCTCGTCTGCGCTAAAGGTCTGAATTTTCCTTCACCAACAACACAACCAATGAATTAACCACCGGCTTAACTTTTCTTAATTATTTATCTTAAATTTTCTACTTACTTTGTCAAAATTATTGACAAGTTTGACGTGATAAGATTTAATTTCGCTTTTCTGACTACTGGGTAATTATTATTATCCAGTCATCCTTGGATACTTTTAAGATTGTACATAGATACCCGATTAGGTAAACAAAATATTTTCCTCGTTCAATATCTATCGCTTATCAAAAGATTATTATAGTGTCAAAGTTAGTAAGATTTTATAAATAGAAAACCTTAAAAATGTACAATTGAAAATGAAAAAAAAATAACTGTCTTCTTAAACAAACACTAATAAAAGGTGAAAAATAACTCCGGTTTCGGAAGTCTGTGGCTTTGGTGATTTTGTTTCGTTCATTATTGGCCACCGACTTTTTTTAAACGACTTTAAAAAAAGGAGGAGGTTCGCAATTCCGACGGTATGTTTTTTTGGTTGGTCCCATTTGTATCAAACCTCAGATCTGATGCTATTGTCCTCGAGGAATTGAGGGAACTCCTCAAATAATATAGGTACACACAATAATATATGTACTGATTTTTACATTTTTGGTAACAAATCAAGCATTTTCATTTAGCAAGTATCATTTGGTGAAGAAAAACTGATGAAGAAGACAGGCGACGGAACTCTTCAACACATAACAGCAAACTACTCGCTACTTGCTACAGTCACATGTCTGTGCATGGATTATGTATTTCCATAACATAACATTACGCCTGTCTGTTTTAAAAGGAGCCCGGCAGAGATGTACAGATTAATGTTTAAGAAGAACTTCTTTAGCCATTGTTAACCGATTTCAATGATTTTTTCAAGTTTTGAAAGACTTTCGTTACATACGAAGAAACTAAAAATTGCAAAATAAAAACTTTTTTACAAAGAAACTTATTTCGAAAGTGATACATTAGATGCCATTCCAAGTGCTCAGTGCGCTACAGAGCAATCTATCTATACTATATATAAAAGAAAGTCGTGTTAGTTACACCATTTATAACTCAAGAACGGCTGGATCAATGTGAATGATTTTGGTCTTTTTGGATTTGTCTTTGTCCGGAATAGCACATTGCATAATAATTAATAAAAACATGAAAAGTCCTCGAAAAAATAAATATCAAGAATATCGGTTGTCTCAAACATTTTTAAAACGCAGCGCCATCTTGGATGACATGACAGGAGTCAAACTTCCCAGTTCATTATCAGGTGACAATTTGACATTGACAAGTCTTAAGCTAAACCCAAGAAGGTAAGGTTGTCAATTTATAATACGCACCTACGTTCTGAAATTTATTTTGTTATTAAACTAAGAGGTTTTATGTAGCATAAAAAATCTTATATTTCTAAAATCAATTTACGTAATTAACAATGACGACAGAGACGAACTTTAATAATTCTTTGCAAATTTACTGTTAGAAAACTATTAATAGGTATAAATTGTATGTAACATAAAGGCAATAGTTCAGATTAAAATTATGAATTTAGTATTTATTTAAATCAATGCATTTTAGTAAGGTAGTTAGGTTAGATAGTTGGGTTAGCTATAGGATAGGTATGGTCAGTTAGGTTAGGTTATATATTATACATGTTGTAATTTAAAAGTAGTAGTAGTTATTATTGGTTTGGATTTATTTGTTGTCTTCTTATTAAACGTAAATATCTAATATAAAAAAAAAAAATTGATAACAGCAATAAATTGACTCTAAGGTAAAACGAAGTTTGCCGGGGCGGCTAGTATTTAATAATTTAATTTATTAGTATTGATAAATTATTCAAAGCAGCAAAATATTTGACAGCTAATTGCGACATTGCCAACTTTAAGAATGCACGCTCTTATAACACTCAATTCACATTTTTACAATATTCATATTTACAACTGCCAGACCATTAAAGCAGTTACGTTAAAGCTTCACAATAAAATAAATGTGTTAAAGACCTTTATTAAAATTAATGTCTGTATACCCGCTTCTGTAATGCTTGAACATCCACGCGTTGCATTGTTCGACGGTCGATGTATCAGACCAGTAATTTCCAATAAAGAGCTGAACATTTTTTAATTTCGATGGCCGTATACGTGCAAAACCGCATGAGAATCTATCTGTATATAGATTTTGCATCTCTATAATCGTTGATTGTCGGAGAGTTAATCTTGTTGATACGTTTACATGTTTGCAATCATATTGGATTGGTAATAAAAATTTAAATTGAGCACAATTGAACTTAACTAAAGCTCCCGATGAAATTCATCGGGAGCTTTAGTTAAGTTCAAATAACTATATTTTTGGAATTTGTGTGAAGGTCTAGGGTAAGGGCGGTGTAATAATATTTCTACGGACCTGTGTTTACGTATATCATGCGGAACCTGAATTCACGGAAGATACATTAGAAATTGTACTGCTTCTATGATAACGGTTTGGGGAAAGCTTCATACGAATTGGACTATGGAGCGGAATATTGTCAGGGCAGCACATATGCAACAAAGACGAAATCTCCACCACTAACGTATTGGAATCTAGTGCAGTGTACTCTGTACTATTTGGATATTTGAATTTCATACCCTTTTGAGGATGTCGTCAGCCGTAGCTGCAGGCCAAAACGCCTTTTCATCATCTGTAAATTATCTGCGAGACAGTTTGGTAGAAAGGAGAATCTAAATTACGTAAACGGTTTTAATATTATGAATTCCTAGATTTTATTTCATGGAACTAAGTTTGAGAACTACGAGCTACCTGATTTTGATAAATCACTCTAGAGTAAAAAGTAATCTTTTTTCATAATATAATCTAGATGATCGTAGTATTATTAGGTGCAATTAATTTAAGTTGTTATGACGGTTCCAGTTCAGTTATCCTTCTGAAGACGACGATGCATAATAGGCACGTCTGCCTACCAATCCAATGGTAACATCTTCGCAAGGCCTATCCGACAAGCCTCTTCTATATACGGACACGCGCTATCAAGAGGAAGGCTCGGAGGGTTCCCCGACAAATTGCAACGCTCCGTTCCGGATTATTCCGGATATACCGGTGAACATATTGCCCGGATATTTCTTCCCAGGACTCGCAGAGAGTGATGCCCTACCGTGTCTTGGTTTTGCGCTTAATTATTTTGTTGCGCCAAGTTTTGCGCAAACTTACGTTCCTTGTTTAAGCCCAATATATTGCAAGCAGTTGAGTTTCAGTTTAAGATCTGTACGCTTGTGTACCGTGTAAGTGTGTTGTAAGTCGGCTTAAGTTTGCAGTTAAGTAAATTGACTTTGTGGTTTCTACATCAAGTTCTGCTGTAACTACATATGACGATGTGATGAAAGAAAATTGAAATACTGCCTAATTTGGTATTACTGTCTTGGTTAATGAAATGATCAGTATAAAATCCACCATCAACAGACACATCAGATAAAAAATATCTGCCAAGATAGTGTGTATCGAACGTGTTCCGCAGGCCAAATACTTAATTGTAAAGGTACGTTGTATATGTAATATTATTTAGTACGTTTAATTGGTTTATATTAGTGCTGACGACAGTGATTTCTTTTTTCTAAAGTAGTCTTCGAAGAAAATCTAAAACTCAAAGTCATTTCTACGGATGTAACCTCATAACTAAAAAGCATTGACGTTTAAAAAAAATACAAAATTATCTTTTTTTTTGTTTATGTCTAGTATACTGTCCTACACGCTCATCTGCTGTGTTTTTAGGGGTACGTATCATAATCCCGAATTTTAAAAGACCGAATTTAAAATACCGATGGACGAAATCCCGAAAATTGAAACGCCGAATGTATGTTTGGTCGAATGTTTAAAATCCCGAAAGTTCATTTGCCCGAAAAATTATAATCCCGAAGTTTAAAAACCCGAAGTTTGAAATCCCGAAGTATAAAATCCCGAAAGCACATTTGCCCGAAAGTATAAAATCCCGAATGGATGAAATACCGAATGGACGAAATACCGAAATTGTCACCGTTTCCGAGAAAACGAAGGCGAGCGAGCGAAGCGAGCGTACCGCGGCAAAGGCCGCAGAGCGCCAAATTCCCTCTTTTGCAAAGCAAGCATGCATGGTAGATTAGGTTTCCTTGTGAATAAAAAAATTCTTTATCGCATAATCATAATATTACTCATTATAATTCAAGTAAAACAGTTAGTCAAAATGGAAAAGGCTAGGTTAGGTTAGGCTAGAACTGTGACCACGCAACGCGCGAAGGCGAGCGAGCGAAGCGAGCGTGCCGCGCTAGCGGCCGCCGAGCGCCCGATGCCCCTTTTTTGCAATGCACGCATGCATGGTAGATTAGAACTTAATAATAAAATATTTCACCATAAGAAAATAAGTGCGGTACATTACCGGGACATAATGTGCCTTTATTATTCAGCAGTCATAAGCAATCGGTCATGATAACCCACGCACTGCCGTAGACCCAGTGCCTTCAAAAGAACTGGCTTATTGCCAGAAGTTTTGTGAGAAATGATTTAAGTGGTCCATATTTCATTTGAGCCAATGATATTGTTATGTGAAAGTAGCTTGGCTAAATAATAACAAATGCACGGGTTGATCGAATATGCTTGCCAAAATCGCACCGTGTCGAAGGTTGACCATTCATCACATATCAAAACATTTCCATGCCATGGCATTAAGCCCTTGGCCACGGTGTCATTAAGAAAGAAAGAAAAGAAAAAAAGATAGAAAAAGCACGACAAAGGCACACGTTACAATAAAAATAGGTACAAAAAACAAGAATTAAACTAAAAAATAACAATAAAAATAAACATAATAAAGAATTATGTGGCTTGCGGCTTCGCCAAAAAGGTTCAGGTCAGCAAAAAAGCCAGACAACTAGTGCCTGACGCTGGTTTTCAACTGGATTTTTTTATTAATAGATCTTTGATAGTCGTTAAGTCACCCTGTCACCCTGAGGGTCGAGTCTGCTATTGAAATCGTGTTTTAATGACCGGTCAATGATCGACTTTTGACGTATAACGTCAAACTTATGACACATTTCCCACACAAAAACTGTCAAAGTTGTCAAATATTCGATCAATGACCGGTCATTGAGACACGATTGCAATAGCAGACTCGAGCCCCTGGAATTCTGACAACTATGAGGCATCGTGTTGTCTAGTCGCAGGGTTGTTCGATCATGTCAACGTCAATTTCTGTATCAAGTATTCCGGCCCCAATATAGTCCGGAAAAAGCTAAGAAGATGAAAATAAATTGATATGTGAAAAGGAGTTGTCATGGCCCACTCAAAAATCATAGATACATTTACATCTATTTCCTAATAATAGGCAGAATCTACAGACCACCATCTGCTACGCCTTTTACATTCTTTTTTGCTTTATGTGTTTTTTTTTACGCTTGTTGGTACATTGTACGACGTACAAATATCGTACCTTTGCGTGCAGTAGAATAATGTTTTCAGGGTGTTGATGGGGCCGCCTCGCGTCTGTAGCGTTGCAGAAATGAGTGTTGATTGCTTCTATGCATTAATTTGTAAAAGATGTGCATCCTTGGTGCGCAGGGTACGAGCCAGTTCTAACAGCATCCCAGGCATGATTTCTGACAGACTGCACGCGTAGCATGTTATATTGTAACGATTGTTAGATTACTTAATAATGATGAGATATTGTGCTTGTGGTGTTTACCTTTAAGTGAGTGTTACACTATTACTGTAAGTTGAAATAGTTTTTAAGAATATTAAAAGTGTAAACAGTCGTTGGTAAACCAAATAAATAAATAAATAAAATGTTCACTATTATTTTATGCATGCACGCTGTAATTTTAGTAGTTGATTTCCCGCAGCAAAACAAATTTGTCTAGGTAGGTAGTACAATCGATTTATAATACCTATATCACCATAAAATAAAAACAAAACTGCTTCTAACTGGCTTCGCAATTATCCTCCTCTACTAACATATTCAATATATCATTAAAATAACATATTCATAATAAAGAAAACGTGGCGAGTTCAGCTACCGATTCAAAGGTAACACATTCCATACACTTGAACATTTAATATGAAGTTAATTAAGTATTGATCAACTTACCTACAGTTCAACTCGAACACGACCACTTGAGGAAGTATCTGATTATAATAGTTAGTTATTGTCACTTTGGTAATTAAGACACGAATATCTTAACGTACAAAATGGGTTCAATGAAGTCGTACACGTCGTTGTTAGTAAGATTTATAGGATCTAGAATTCTTAAATCATATTAGGGACATCCACAATCTTAACAGTAAAACGTAGGTATTGTTTATATATAACCAGCTTGATTCTCTTATGTAATCAACTCCCATGGCAGATAATTTTATCTTAGTACCTACATGACTTATTGAACACAGCCCAAAAGCTTTAGAAAAGAAAATAATTACTAAAAACAACCGAATTCTTAAAAAAACACTAACAGGTGAAAAATAATTCCATTTTCGGAAGTCTGTGGCTTTGATGGTTTGGTTTCATTAATAATTGGCCACCGACTACCGGTACTGGAGTTATTTTTCACCTGTGTTTTTTTAAGAACTCGGTTGTTTTTATGTAAAAAAGTTATTATTATTTTTTTTTAGTTTCTTCATATGTGAAGAAAGTGTTTCAAAACAAAGAATCATTGAAATCGGTTTACAATTGCTTAAGAAATTATTTTTAAAAATTAATCTGTATATCTCTGCTGGGCCCCTCTTAAAAATAGACAGGCGTAATGTTATGGCATGGTCCACAATACTTATTAAACCCAGATCTAGCTCATAAGCAGTAAAGTTTTACTGAACCAGAAACGGTACCAGACGAATCTTGTCTTATAATTAATGAAGAGCCTTCCCTACCAACCTATTTATTAGAAAAATATTCAAACATAAATAAGTTACAAAGCGTTGTCGCATATATGTATAGGTTTGTAAATAATTCTCTGGGAAAAAACACTATAAAAGATAAAAATTTAACTCCTAAAGAGTTACAGCTAGCTTTGGAATTTATAATTCGTTCCATACAAAGAATCTCATTTTCAGAAGAAGTTAATTCAATTATTAATAATAAAAAAATCAAGTCAGGGCTGGCCAATCTTCATCCATTTATATGATGCACACGGTTTGCTCCGTGTGGGCGGCAGGCTGCAAAATGCAGGCATTCCCCAAGATAAAATGCACCCTATTATTTTGCCAAAACATTCTAACATAACTTCTTTAATTATAGAAAGAGAGCATTTACGATTATTGCATGCAGGTCCTAGGTTGGTGCTCAGTTCGTTATCACAGAAATTCTGGATAATCAATGGCATTCGAGAGGTAAAAAAGGTAGTGCATAAATGCTTGAAATGTTTTCGTTTGAAAGCTGACACTGCTAAGCAGCTCATGGGTTCACTTCCAAAGGAACGAGTCACACCAACTAGGCCCTTTCAGCATGTCGGCATCGACTTTTGTGGTCCATTTAATTTAAAGGTATCAAGAATCCGGAAACCACTCATAACAAAAGGGTATGTAGCTCTATTTGTTTGTTTTTCCACTAAGGCTATACATGCAGAAGTTGTGTCGGACCTTACAACCCCAACTTTCTTGGCATGCTTTGATCGCTTTATTTCTAGGCGTGGTATACCGTCTAAAGTGTATTGTGATAATGCAAAAACCTTTAAGGGAGCTGAAAATCAGCTAAGGGAATTATACAATGTACAAGCTTCCAGAGCTCATAGAGACTCTATATATAGTTATTGTAAACTTAAGTACATAAAATTTATGTACATTCCTAGCTACTCCCCTGAATTTGGTGGTCTTTGGGAAGCCGGGGTAAAGAGCGTAAAGCATCATCTGAGACGTGTCATTGGCACTCTGTGCCTAACTTATGAAGAGTTTAACACGGTGATAGTACAGATAGAGGGTGTTTTGAACTCTAGACCTCTACTTTCCAACCCCAATGAAGGTGGATATTTAACTCCAGGTCATTTTCTAATTGGTACGGCTTTGTCTAGTTATCCTGATGTTGATTTACTGGAAATTCCAATAAGTAGACTGAAATTTTGGAAAATTGTGTCTAAACTTAAACAACATTTTTGGAAGGCATGGTCAGCAGACTATCTCACTCAACTCCAGAGCCGTCCCAAGTGGAAACATAGCTCTGATAACCTAAAGGTAGGTGATCTTGTTCTTGTTAAGGATGTAAATGCCTCTCCTTTACAATGGCCTATGGCAATGATTGTCAAAGTGTTTCCTGGGCCAGACAACAATGTAAGAGTAGCTGAAATAAAATTTAAAAATAAAATTTATTTAAGATCCATTGCCAAATTATGTCCTCTGCCAGTGGAATAATGTTATAATTTTCCCACTGCTTAAGCTTGTAAGCTTCCCCCCCCCAACTATGTTCAATACAATGTGAACATGTATTTTTATATTCTGAATTATTATAAATTATTGCAATTAATTGCAGTGATTTGTAATAGTTCAGAATCAAATTTAATGTTTTTTGTTTTTCTTTGTTTTTTTTATGTGTGCAACATTTGTATGCTGTAAAAATATTTATGTTGTGTGGCAACACACTTTTTTTCTTTGTCTTCGAATAAGGTCGTTGAGTGTAACTCGCCATTGTTTTAACTTTTATTTTTTATTCAAGTAAATTCTATAATTTACAAGTTCTCTCTCTGTTTTATTTCATACAGAGAATTGGTTAAGTTTTTTTGAAGTCGGTTAAAAAGTAAATAGTCTCTCACGAAAACAGATGAAAAGTAGCAGCTAGCATTCAAACCTTTGTCGCGGGTATAATTGTGTATAGTTAGTGAGACAAACGCTAATTTATAATTATGAAGAGATTTTCACAGTCATTTAGCTCCACAGACCTCTATAGAAACAGTTTAGTTAACTTCTTCAGTACATTACACTCTAACTCAATACCTACATAGTATACTTTCCCACCCATACCTTACTAAAGAATTTACCGTTCATGACCTGCATGCCCCGTGTCGCATACGAAAGCAGGTGAACACAAAGTGTCCCTAGAGTGACTTGCACTTTGTGGAACAATACATGTTGACTTGCGGATATGATAATGCATCAATATGTTATGACGTGCCAACAGTGTGGGGAATCTTGGAGGGTTTGCTTCGAGACTTCGCTTGGTGGGTTGTGATAATGAAGATGGCCTTATTTATGGAAGTGGAAACAGAATTATAATAGGTACAAAGGGTTAATCGACCTTTATGTAATCGGTTGGTAGGTGTCACTAATATTTCAAAGAAAATGTAGTTTTGTTAAACATGCTTAGATGGTTTGGTCTTGTTGAAAGGATAAAGAAAGGGCGACATACAAACGATTAGAATAAGACTGATGTTCAAAAAGGTATAAGGTATTTACGTAGTAAGTAGTACAGGAATTGGCGCACGCGTTATGAACGTAAACAAAGCAAAAAATGTAGGTACCTATCTAAGGAATAAACCTTACATACTTATTTTCTTAGCCAGTCGGAGAACCTGTATCGTGAAGTGGCAGTCAATTGAGGAAAGTGCCCTAGCTTGCCTTCTCTCACTGTGGTCCGACCATATAATAGCCAGTCGTAATGATCCCTGGTAAGCAAAGAATTATTATACAACGCTTTATTAATAAGTCTTATTAAAGAAATACAAAACAAGCTTGTTAAAACTCATAATAAAAAAGCAAAACAAAACAGTTAGTTCTGCAATAATCTCAGGTAGTACAACTATTCCTATAGTGAGACCGTTAATACAATAGTCTGCGCACACTATCTTCGTACGTAAAGGTTGGCATGCAGCTCTGCATATTAATTCCAAGCCGCGCGAATCAGTCCGTGAACAACTTCAATGTTACGTTCAATTCCGTTTCATTTTTATTTCAGGTGCTGCAGTTTACTTTAAACTGTAACCTCTTGGGTTGCAATTTGTACGATTAAAATTTTTTTTAACTTGTTTACCCGTCAGGTGCTACTGTGGCAACTGCCGTAGTAGGTACTTTATAGCGATTCATACAATAATCCTCTAGATAAAATAACAGTTTTTTTCAATTTATCAGTTTTCCTGTAAGTAATTATTGGGACTAATGCGTCCTCCTTGCGTCGTAACTCGTACTCCTCAATGCTGAGGGTCGTGACCTCCCTGCTTCATCACTTTTATTTTCACGATATTCCTCTATCTGGTTCTGTCTCTGGCGATGAAGGGTATCGTATACTGAAGATTCAAGACGTGTGCGGATACAGCAAATATTTTAAAATCCAAAATTGTTAAATCTGTTCCCCTTTTTTACCAATGAACAGCATTACACACATTTGAACGGACAAGAATGAAGTGTGTTTGAAGTGTGCATAGGAATCTTTTGATCTGCATTAACAAATGTTGAGCCCACTCATGTATGATACTTTTAATCCGGGTAGGTATTATGTAAATGAGTTCTCCTATGATGTGAGCAAAAACTTGTCCAAAACCTAGTTTGAAATATAATAGTGAGACTAATGCAACTAACTTGAAAATATGGTAAGCTAAATAAATCGTTGCAATAGTATTTAGTTCTAACTATGAAGGCAATAAAAAAGTAGGGAATTTCAGATTGTTTATTAAAATAAATACTGAACTATATACACTATACGTATTAGTTTGTACCCTTATATAGGTTAATACGCACCAAAAGCGCTTTTCAGTAGAACGTTTTAGACTACTGGGGATAAAGCAAAATTATGGTTAATTAATTTTATTTTCATATATACAGCTACAAAACACACATGCGCATGCTCTCAACATAATATTACGCCTGTAATCCCCGAAGGGCTAGGCAGGTGTTAGGTACACCCACATTTCGCCAGTTAAGTTTAATTTCCATGTAATAGGGGGCAAGCCTATTGCCATAAATCGAGCAAAAACCCAGACTCCGGGCCGCTACTAAGAAATTCCCGATGGAAAAACTCAATAACACCTTGCCCGACCCGGGGATCGAAACCGAGACTCAGTAGTAGCGCTTGCGACCACTAGACCTACAAGGCAGGCGAGGCATGCTGAGTTTGTCAATAAAATTTTCCTCAAAAAGTTCCAGATTTTAATTTTTCCAAAACCGCTTGGAAAGAGCATAATTTTATATCCTTAAATTACACGAGCGTAAGTAGATCAACACTGGTGCGACCTTTAGTTGGATAGTGACGGCGATTTATACATTATCCTCGTATCAACTTCAGTTTTGTCGCCATTCTAAAATCATTTGGTGAGCACTTCTGTGTTTACGTATATGCGTTACGTATGATTTAGGTAATCCTTACTTAAAAACTTTTTCTTCGGAGTGCAAGTTTTCAGTTACTGAAGGAACATAATAGTTTTGCAGGGTTCAGGTCATATTTAGAACTAGCAGACGTCACGTGGTTTCACCCGCGTAGTTCCCGGTCCCGTGGGAATACGGGAATAAAAAGTAGCCTATGTCACCCGGGGATAGTGTAGCTTCACAACGGTGAAATAATTTTTCAAATCGGTCCAATAGTTTCGGAGCCTATTCAATGCAAACAAACAAACAATCAAACCTATACTCTTTATAATATTGGTATAGACAAACAATAATTAATTAACTGGGATCAAGTTGCTAAGTTTATAGAAGTTTGTTCATAGGGAACCTAATTGGTTTAACGTCAACTAACTGTAAGATGTTTTCTAAGTTTATCTTAGACATCATTGGATTCAGTGAAGGAAAACAAAGAAGGCTGGACTTAGGAGGTTAACCTAAGTTTATAATCCACAATCCACCTTGAGCAAGCGTGGTGATAAACCCTCTTGCCTTTTTTGCAAGAAAAGAGACCTTTTCTCTGCTGTGGGATAGTGTCAGGCTAGTATTAGGTATTTATTATTTATAAAAACATTTTTCTATCAGGCGCACAGGTTAATTTTAGGCAAGAGTGACTTCATCGTCAACCACATCACCGCTTACCATCAGGTGAGATAGTGATTAAATGCGTCCCTATCAATAATGTAAAAAAGATAGCTATTTTATTTTCTTAACAAAAGAATTATGGAATATTTTTACTATTTATACATACACATGGCGTGCGTTGAGTTAAGCAAGAACGCAAGTTAAGAACCTCATTTTTAACAACCGGTTAAAAAAAACTATCTAGCAAGATATAAATGGTCAACTAACAGGTGTGTTTACTTTTCC
Organism: Euplexia lucipara; assembly: GCA_921972225.1. NCBI lineage: Eukaryota > Metazoa > Arthropoda > Insecta > Lepidoptera > Noctuidae > Euplexia > Euplexia lucipara. The sequence goes on from OV179154.1 coordinate 13,061,710, forward strand.
AGCCGGTTGTTTTAGTTGGTTGTATTATCTATCCGGTTCATAAGGGTATAATCTCTTAATCACACCCCATGGGTCGGGTCGAGTGTGATAAGGGACGAACCCATTCGTTATCGGTAACCTTTCATTAGTTCGTCAAAACAAGGGGCGTTGATGACGTCGGGTGGCACACATTTGGTGTTAGTTATAGCGTAGTATTATTCCTCGTAATATTATTCCTCCTACTAACTTTTGTTTTTTTTTTGTTGTATTTCTAGCACAATACCTTTTAGAAATGTTTTTGCGAGGATTTAACCAGACAGGTAATGCCTTTATTTTATTTATGGTAAAACTATAGGTAAGTAGATACTATTTGTTGATCAAAATATGAAGTAGGTTTAGGTTTAATATTGCTTCTTTAAAGAGGCCAGTATTTACGGTGGTTGACCAAAAACCATTTGAATACCACGTCAAAAAGATAAAACATTACCTCGGCGTCAAACAACTAATTTATTCTTAATATTGTACATAAATAATCGTGACGACTGGCGTGCAGCATAGTGCTGTGGAAGTCAAAGAGTTAAAATACGGTAAAAGTCAGCTTCGAAAAGTTTCTAAGCAACGCCAACGCCTCAAGCTCCGTTCATAGTCGCAATATTACCGACTATCTTCCCATCAGCTTAACTGATGTTAGCTTTCCAATAAATAATTTATTGCTCTCCAGCAAAATTCCAGATAACCATATCAAAAGCTCAGTAATCGATTCTTTACTTTAAAATGCTTTTCACTTTCCTTTCACCCCGGGTTTAAAGCTACCACATCAAGACTGCAATCTTACACTTGCAACCACAGAACACTTTAAGCCTGGAAAAATAAGGTGGAATGTCGCTTGTTCTAATAGTCATGGTAAAAAAGCCAATAGTGAGGATCCTAACTCTTCTTGAAACAAACTTTAATCTAATATCCTAACACTTAGGAAGCAGATTCGACAGAATAGTGGTGGATTTTATTATTCATTACTATGCAGTCGAATTGAGATTCTAGCTGTCTAAGTTATTTGAACTCCAAGACTCAATTTTGATCCCGAAAGTTAACCTTAAGGCGAAATATTGTTATTTCTATTAGCCTAGCATATTTTGTTATCACTTATTGCGTTCCGCAGTATTAGTAAGATGTTACATTATAAGTGCTTTTAGTGATGCAAAGAAATGAATAATCCGTCGTGAGAAAACTGTTACGGAAGAAAAACTGTTCCAGAGTAACAAGTAACAGGTGCAGACCGATAGTGTAGACCGTGTAGTGTTAGATACGATGGATAGATTGTATGAAATATGAAATGGCGAGAAATGAGATGACCATTGAGATATCAGGAGTTAGAAGCCCATGAAAAAAGAAGATGGCAATGACCTCAGCGTCGATCCCACCGAATAAATTGGAATAAAGGATGGGCACAGCGTGCAACATGATCAGTTTTCTTCTTCGATTTTTCAACACTTTTTTCACGGTGAATTTTCTCCACATAGTTTTATTGGTAAATATGCACATTATTGTTACGTAGTTCTTCATACAAGAATTAAAAAAATAATGTTTTTTTGTGAATAAATATTTGTGAAACTGCAGTTTATTCCTAAAACGTGACTGTAACGTAATTTTCCTAACCAACAATTGAGCATAGCCGCAGCTGGAATTTACAAAACCCTGTTTTTATTCCACTTGAATTTATTTTCGGACACCCTAACATCCTGTGTCCACAGGGTACTATAGTTTTATCCAAAGCCTTTTGATTTAACCCAAGGATTCAAATTGTCAGTGTAACAAAGACTTATGTCTGACTTGGCTTTAAGTGAAATGAAAGTCTCGGGTCAGATCTAAATACCCTATAAAGTTTCTGTGTAATAAAGTTTGCAATAAATAAAACATTATTCCGCTAAGCTATTTTTTCCAAGACATTTTTCGTGATAACGTAATGTGGTTATCGTCGTCGTATCTGATGGATTATGTACGTGAGCTTTTCACCTTGTTGCTGCTTTAGAAGTGTGCCCGTTTTTGATAAGTAATTCGATTTCAATCTATTTTTGAAATCGCTCCGACCAATTTGTAATAAATTTTAAAGAAAGGACCTGTCCCGTAGTGGAGTATATGCGTTACCTAAATATGTTGAATTTTATATTTTAAAACACATTATATTTGTTTACAACAAAACAACTAATTTAAATTTGTCAAAAGTAATTCAACTGAGAAGAATTTTCACTGTCGTCAAGGTACCTAAAGATAAAAATGATAGCGATATTTTGTGGCATTATAAGGTTTAGAAAATGATTGGCTTTATTTATCACAACAGAAAAAACTTTTCATTTCTTTTTACTTAGGTAGGTATTTAAACTGTCTTCAGCAAGCGTGGTACTTAATCCGCCTTCTCTGTGTGAGAAAAGTCTTTAGTCCTCTTGTAGTGAGACGGTATCAGAAAGGCAGTATTATTATGAATGTTATAAAACGAGCGAAACTAACTAAACTTCAGCGAGGATGACATAGCAGCTGCCAAGCTATTGTTGTTCAGTGTGCTGAACAAGCGCGACCAGATGGTGTCCCGCCGGCGAGATGGGACCAGGTGAAGCCTGCAAGACATCATCACGCTGTTCAAGGAGACTGACCCGGACGACGTGCCGACGTTTGTGGCGAAGGAGCTGCATAAGCTTCCACCCGTCACCTTCGACCACGTCGATGTTACGAGCCTCCTGAAGGACATCGTCATGCTGAAGGCCCGCCTTGCGGATGTTTTAGAGAAGTTAGATGCATCCCAAAACACTGTCGCCGATTTGCGCAAGGAAGTTAGCGAGTTGCGCAACAGTGTGGCGGAAACTAGGTCATCAGTCGATGCGTCTAACGTAAACATGTGCAGCGCAGCCGACGTGTCGTCAGAGCCCGCGTCAGCAGTTTTGTCGCCAGCGCGCTTGTCGTTTGCTGAGCTAGCAAAGCCCCCTGCCCGCGTGCCCCGCGGCCCCGTGCCCGCGGTCGCGGCTACTCCACGCAGTGCCGCCCGAACCCCTCGCCCCGTCCCGCTGCCAGTGTCTGCAGCCCTGGCGAAGCCCCTACAAAAGGATTTCGCTAGCGTCACCGCGAGTGCACCTGGTGTTTCTAGACCAGTGGCGGAAAAGGCACCGAATGGTGCTGATGATGAGGGTTTCGTGACGGTGAATAGGAGTAAGCGCCGATCGCGAGCGAATAAAAACCGCTGCGGCAAAGCTACAACGGAGCTCGACTTGCGCGCCGCAGCGCCGAACACTCCGGTGTTTATCTCCCGCCTACACTACACCACTAAGGCGGAGGGCATCGTGGAGTATGTGCGCCAGAAGATTGGATACATGCCGAGGGTGCAGTTACTGGAGTCGCGCCGCAACGTCAACTTCAAGGCGTTTGTGGTACGCGTTCCGAATTGTTATCTGCCCGTCGTCATGGATGAAAACTTCTGGCCTCAGAACGTGGTGTTCCGTCGCTTCCGCAGACAAGTTCCACAGAGCAGCGCTAGTGCGTGTTAGTGAAGTGTTAGTTTTTTAAGTAATAATGTATAATTATATGTATTTTAGGTTAAGGTATTTATCTCTGGGCCTGCGTCGCCTGAAATAAAATTGATTATTATTATTATTTCGTATATTCCTTTAAAATTCTTATAAATTACATTTTTAAATATTAATATAAAAATAAAAACATTTAAAAATATAAAAAATAGTGGGTCACCGACGGCGGGAGCAGGGTCCAAGCTATCGGTGGTTAGGGTCTCAGAGACAGGAACCTCCTCACAATGCGAGCCGTATCGAGGAGTACTGCCTTCTGTATCAGGCCTTTGACCCAACCGCGTAACGATAGCCTCGACAGATGGTCGTCGAGGCTTTTGGCAATAAGACCATTGGCCGTCACAACAATCGGCACAATGACAGCAGAATCCACATCCCACATGTCGACAATCTCGTGGGCTAGGTCAAGATATTTTATTTGTTTATCTTTCTCAGCTTTCACGAGATTTTCGTCATACATACACATACATACATAAACTCACGCCTTTTTCCCATGGGGGTAGGCAGAAACTACAGAGCGCCATATGCTACGATTCTTACATACTTCTTTTGCTTCGTCATGTGGGATGGTAATATCAACTATCATTGCGCGGCGCGCTAATCGGTCTATCACTACTATATCTGGCTTATTGGCGACAATAGTCCTATCAGTAATGATAGACCGATCCTAGTACAAAGTGACATGGTCATTTTCGAGAACTGGGTCGGGCACATACCTGTAGTACGGTACCTCAATGTCCACAAGCTGGTATCTCAAAGCAAGTTGCTAGTGAATAATCCTGGCTACTTGATTATGCCTGTGCAAGTATTCGCCGTTAGCCAGACAAGAACAACCAGAGATTATATGTCTGATGGATTCACCAGGACGATGACATGCCCGACACACGTCAACCGTCCCGTCCTTCATAATATGTCTCCGGTAGTTATTCGTTAGGATAACTTCGTCCATAATTGCACATACAAAACCTTCAGTTTCCCCAAAAAGGTCACCAAAACGTAGCCAGGATACCGACGCTAGTAAATCTACATCGGGCCCATGAAGAGCCCGGTAGAAGCGGCCGTGAAGCTCTTTGCTTTGCCATACCCGCCTGCGGTCATCTGTACTAAGCACTACAGGTTTGCGCCAGTTCTCGTTAGCCATGGAAAGCGGGGTGAGCCCTTTATCCACGGCGACCACATCTCGGTGCATACCCACTTCGGTTTTTAAGAAATTATTATTATTATTATAAAAACTGAGCTTTTTGATCATTTATGTTTTTGGTTACTTGGTTCACTACATGCATGCATAGGCTCACTCCCTTTTGCAATATTGGTAGGCCGAATCTACAGAGGGCCACAAGCTACGATTATTGCTTCCTCTGCTTCGAAATCGTATACAAACACGTCGACTGCGACTACTACGCACCTGACCTTTCTGATGAACATCACAAATCTGTTCACTTCTTTAGCGCTATTATTTTGTATTATGGTAACATTATGCCACGTTAAACTGTCACGTTACAAAATCCAATAAGAAATCCAAGTTCATGCACTTCAAATTCTCAACGCTTTTTTAGATAAAAAGAATCTAGATCTTATTTCAATTAATCATTCAGTATTTATAAGTGGGATCTCTTACTCAAAGATGATTGGTTCAGCCTACATTCTTTCACCGACTACTACTTAGTATTCAGATTACGATGAGAAAAGTTTATCGTTTTTATGTCTAACGTTATTAGTTTGGTTTTTATTTTTTTAAGTGATTTTCGTTTCAATTGTGTAAAGATAAATCTTGATGGTTGAATTAGTACTAGATAATAGTATCGTATTGTGTGGTACTTTCTGGCCGCGCCACAGTCGTATTTTGAATCGGGGTTAATTAGAATAAATGTACACAATATGTTCATTATTGTACTAAATAAAATAAAAAAAGTACTTGAAAGATTCCCGAGATATTTGACGAAATCGGTGGCGCGGCCAGAAAGCATGCTTCCTAGCCGCGCCACCGCGTACACGGTAATAAATAGGTTATTTATATACGAACTCAATGGTAAACAATTGTACGACTATTGTTCATTCTATTGGTTATGGGAAATACTGCAAAAGTCATTATTTACATGATAAATTTAATACAAAAATCGAAACTAAAATAGTACCTACTTCGACTATGGCAGAACTGTCAGACATGGAAAAAGATAAGTGTATGGATTATTTTAGAATTTTAACATTTAAAATAATACATAAACTTATCTTTTTCCTTGTCTGACAGTTTAATATCGTAGTTTTATATTGTCCTTGCACTAAAACTGTTAGATAAATCATCATCAGTACCTACTGCAGCTAGTCTTGTCTGATAAATCAGGATTTTTACTACACTTCGAGGTCTTTTTACCAAATAATTGTAGAAAATTTCGTTTTGCCGACAGATATAATTCTTTTGTATACGCGAAGAAAGCTTTCTGCTCACATCTTTGTATAAGTACATTAAATACTTTCGCTAGTTGGTAATGTGTTGATGCTGAAAAATTGTTTCTCAAATTCTTGAAAAGCAGATTTCTGTTCTAGACTCACAGATAGCCGTCTTAAAAAATGTCTTAAAGATCAGATGCTGTTAAAAATTAAACTAAGGAAAATCGTAACTCGAAAACTATGAAAAGTCGTAGAACATACATAAGGGTTATTCGGATCCGTTTAGGCCCTAGACGGATCCGATTATACTGATATTATGTAGAATTTGTGAAGTTAGGGTCGGTAGGTTAGACCGTGTAGATTCAGAAGCTTGGCTCTACATGAGATCTGATATCTTTTACGGAATGTTATACTTTACGGAATGTTAGGGTTAAAAAAAATCGGCCAAGAGCATGTCGGGCCACGCTCAGTGTAGGGTTCCGTAGTTTCCTGTCCGTCACAATAAGTGTTCAAAATGCTTGCATATACGATTATACTACAAACTTAGTCCATAAATAGGTACAACTTTTTGTCTTTTTTGTACAAAAACTGTTTCCATCTAAGTTCAAAATAATTTTCCTAGAAAGTCCTTATAAAGTGCAACTTTTCAGATATTTTTCATATTTTCTAAACATATGGTTCAAAAGTTAGAGGGCGGGGGACACATTGTTTTTTACTTTTGGAGCGATTATTTCCGAAATTATTGACACTATCAAAAAATTATTGTAGTAAACCCCTATTCATTTTTAAATATCTTTCCAACAATATATCACACGTTAGGGTTGAAATTAAAAAAAAAATCTTTTCCCACTTTACATATAGCCATATAACCATTAAAACATTTTTTTCCAATTTTTATTTTACCACTTTTGTTGACGTGATTGATACACATATTGGTACCAAATTTCAGCTTTCTAGTGCTAACGGTCACAGAGATTAAGCGAGGACGGGCGGACGGACGGACAGACAGACATGGCGAAACTATAAGGGTTCCTAGTTGACTACGGAACCCTAAAAAACGACGAAACACTTCGAGAAAAGGTAGGTAGTGCCCTTGCGCTTCGCTTGGCTCGTGTTGGCGGGGGCACTACCGTGCCCCCAGATCTAAGTTTTTCTGTGACATTTCCTTGACATGCCCGCTCTGTAGTATTTTAAATCTCTTAATTACAATCTCTATCCCAACTATAGTTATTAGTAAAATATATTTTTTAAATATATCACAAGTTGTATTGTTACAAACGGACACTATTTAGTTAAACATTGTAATAATAAATATCACTTAGCAAGTAATTTGATAGTCAGTGCAAAGGGTTAAAGCTTATTATATGTATAGATTTAGGATAATCCTAAACCTTGAAGGTCACACGAGCGTAATCGAGATCAAACGTTACATTCCGTCGATCCAAACACAATTGCTGGATGATTGATGGCTTCAGAGTAGATAAAGTAATTTCTTCCGGGATAATAATATCTGAGATATTATCTCATAAGAACCTATAGGAAATGCACAAGGTCATTCTTATCACAGCTGCTCTGCATATCAGATGGATCATTAATTTTCTTCACAAAACAGAAACGCTCCGCACGGGATCTTTTAGATCCTCAGTGTATGTTTACACTCAAGGGCAACCAACAATATTGACCTGAATATTTTTGTTATTTCTTCTACATGTAGTATGAGGCTTTTCTGATAAAGGAAATGGTGCAAATTCTTATTTGATATGCATCGGCATCGGTACCGACCACCACATCAAGCCACCCAATGTGTCAAACATCTTTGAAAGTTTTACAAATTTATTTAAACAGAATAACCTAATTAATAAGTTACCTTTTTGTATTGTTATTTATAAATGAATATAAATAAATAAATACTCTACAACTTTTCACACAACGCCATTAAGTCCCTTAGATACTTTTATGAAGTGTGCCTAGGGTATCATAATTATAGAATCCACTCTATTCTTTACATGTATCTAATCTATTTATCCTACTTCCAGAAAATTCTACATACTCCAACAAAATTTCCGTACCAAAATAGAATAAATTTAATTTTGTACTTCAAAAAATCATAACCAGGCATTCTTATCAAGAATGTTACAACACATGCAAAATCAACGTCACTCCTGAACCTTGAAAGGGTTCGAGTGAATGGAATCAACATCTTCAGAGCGTTTAATTACATTTCGCCCACGTCAGAACCACTAAATAGGACCAGTAGGTCAACTTCATACAACAAACGAAAATGGGCGCACACAAATCCACACAGTATACGAGTAAACGTACATATATCTTAAGGCAACTTGCTACAGTGCGCGATTTGACAAACGAGCATTCCCTTTAACATTCAAGTTAATACCATATTGCGATTATAATAACAACAAAAACGTTGATTTTTGTACATTATTTTGTTGTTTTAAAAGACACGTCTTCCTTTTTTGGTCTTTATGGGCTTAGTTATTCGGTAAAGAAGTCCGTAGTGATATGAGCAGTTGCATCTGTCAAAATACGCACTTTCAGATACCAGCTTCAGACAAATTTCAGTCGCCCACGAAGCGTTTTTAAGCGAGTGCGTTGCTGCTCGTTGTTGTATAGAAAATACCTGCCAATTGATCATTGTTGACAGTCATTACAAGTAGTCAGAACCAGGAAAGTCTGACAACCAGTCTACCTAAGGGTTATCGTATTTTTCAATCACAGAGTTGTGGAGATCAGATAATACAAACATACTGTAATGCATCCAATTAGCTTGCAAACCGACCACAACATAGTTGGCAAAAAGCTAGAAGCTTTGTGATATGTAGAAGAGACCTTCTAATTTACTTGTATAAGGATTCTGTATCAGGAGTCCCTCTGTTTGTTCTACGACGAATACATTCGAGTCATGTGTAGTCTATTAACATTTCAACCAGTCTTGTTAGCTGTCACGGTGCTGGAAAAAGACAGGAGTTGGCAATTATTTTAATTAATTTTAAAATGTGTCACATCGTTAATAATGTTATGACTTTAATGTAACGATAATATTAATAATATGATATAATTAGCCGAAGCTTTTGTGTATCTGATGTCAGAAATAGCACGATATTTTAATTACGTTTAGCGCTAATTATATTTAGTTATCTGTTGGGTTCGATCGCGCTTTTATGGTTTTGATGAGTCTAGATCAGGCACCAACAGTTTTGTAATGATCGTAGGATCATGGATGTGTAATATAGACGTGGCTGTTCACTAAAATTCAGTTTTAAACCCTAAATTGAATTGTAGATGATTACGGAATGTTAGTACACAAGGTGCAATGGGCAGTTCGATAAACAAACTTCTATTCTGAGAGTGTATTACAGTACATGATTTTCGATTCCGATGCGTCGAAATTTCATCGTCTTTTTCCTTTTCTTACGTTTTTTTTTACATTTACATTGACCGTATGAAGCATCCAAAGTATTACATGGAGTGACTGCATTTTTGGCTTCCACATCCACAACCCAACGACTGGGTAACACGAAACCCCAGATTGGAAAGCTTTTGGAGTTCTGGCTACCCGTAACTACACATGACAGCCAGAACCAACAGCTTAACGCGTGTTCCTAGGCGCTGAGGGGCATTATGATGTAATGCATGGATCCACGGACAAACCTTGGAAAGCATAACTTAACCTTAGATCGACCTATTCGACTGTTATTATACACCACTAATTTTTAATTACAGTAGTAGTAAAAATACTTAAGGGGCTTATTCTTGACGGTCTTCTCATTATATTTGCAAAGAATCAATTAATAATATTCATAAACAGCAAAGTTATTAGCGTTTGTTTTTATCCTAAAAAGTCACCGAATTTATAAAACTATTGTACAGACTATTTAGGACATAGTATTCATTAATCGTCATCTCTCGCTCACGTTCGCGTGATCTCGCTCAAGCATGCTCCGCCTCCAACAGCTGTTTTCGTTATTTAAGTTTAACTAAATAGTGTAATTATATTTAAAAATTGATCTTCGTTTTTTTTTTTACTTTTGATTACGCAAATTAATATGATCAGTAACAGGTACGGATACAGCCTATTTTTTTTTGTACTTGTTAAAAAATAGGGGTGTATAGCCCTAGTTGAGAAAACTAAAATTCAATATTAAAATCAAACAAAATCTACTGCAGTGTACAAACGTCCGTCGATACAGGTGAAATAACCAATTATTATCAACTTGTCCCCTGAATATAAAATGTAAATTTTTGCTGAATGACTTTTATATCGTTATAGACTTTTATTGGTGTTTCAAATTGGATTTATCACTGGTACATAGTGAATACATTGGGTTTTCACGTTTGTTACAAATTGATCTGTTTATTTGGAACAATGAAAACAATCAAAGACAAAAGTTACATTATATTCTCTATCATTTCTATAACTTTAAGAGCTATTTAATTGACCTAATTGAAACTGGATATGGTGTGAAAACATACACAACATATTTGTATGCAATGGTTAAGGGAGTTCAACTTTACAACAGCCTACCTAACGAGATTAAAATGTGTTAAAACTTGCATAATTAATAACGACCAAAATTTTGAGAGCCCCGACGAGACCTATGTAACTTTATTTAATATTCCGCGTAATAAAGAGTACAGTAACTTTGATTAACGGTGGAAATTAACGGTAACGATTGACAGAATTATTTCATTCTTATTTCTTCAAGGGGATTATGTACCGAAAGTGCGAAATGTTTGTTTAAATATATGAAAACAACTTGGTTTATTTTTCTAACAGCGAGTAGAAAATATACTATTATAATTAGGTAATGTGTTAAAAAGGATAGTGTTTGGTGCCTGAAGTCAGTGTAGGTGGACTTCTTTATAAATAATTATAGTATACTTGTACTAAATTAACTGCTCGAATGTCCTTACGAGCCCCCGGTGGATCGTAAGCCATACAAACAATGTTCGACGACATGCGACGGGTTAACAAACTAATACCAGCCTGTTACTGGGCCACTTCAGGACAAAGGTTGGTTCTCTTAAAGAAAATGCACGAGCGTGGATCATCATGCTTATGCTTACTCAAGGCGGATTGACGATTTTCCTTCATTGTTGTCAATGATATTCAAGACAAACTAAGAAAGTACACATTATGAATTGAAAGGGTCATATTGCCACCACGACGTTAACTGGTTTCCTTCTACTAGTAAATTGCGGAGTTTTCAGAAAGAGTTTATTGCCTAAGAGTTTATTTGCACTTCAAAAAGCATCTTCTTGATTCGATTTTTTCTGATCTGTAAATAGATCGTTCGTGTGGTTGAAGCCAGACCAATTTATTAAGAAGGATCGGGTAAAAGTTTCAAGGGGTAAGTGGTTTATTATTTTGTTTTCGTTTGTCACGACATGGCTATGGAGTCATGTTTTTAATATGCGTGTATTAATATAAGCAACTACCACTTGTTTCATACACATAACATTACATCATGCGTGTATTCTCTAAAGTTAGGCAGAGGTGTACCTAGTACTCCTTCCTATATTTCGCCAGTAATGTTTTCACATCCTTAAAGTTCTTTTATAAGGTTCTTCAAGTTCAATTGTATAACTCCCTCTAGACCAAAAGGTAAATTACGTCAGTGTGTACCCTCAGCGTTTTTAAATAGACACGGTAATGTAGCGTGCGTGAGAAGCCTTAAACACTGGGTTATCACAACATTACTTAATTTATGACGGAAAGACTTGGACAGGCAATTTTGGCTTTGGACTTCATCTTTGTGCCCTTGTCCCATGTTAATTGGGGTCGGTGCAACACATTTTTTTTATCCATTCTCCTCGGTCATTTGTCATAGTACTACATTTACTTCCTTTTCGTACATATGATTTCTCACACCATATATACATCTTTTCTCTAGTCTTCCTCTTCCTCTCCATCTACTAACACTCAGTGTTGGGCTAAGGTACCCACTCGATGATCAATTGTATTGCGCTATATTACATATTGTATAGGGTTAATATTGAAGATTGAGGAATTACATCAAAAGATAGTTTGAGCTTGTTTATTTTTTTATGCATCATATTTTTCAAAGTCTGGTGGCACCCAATACTATTCCTTAATAGGACACAAAAGCATTGCGTATAGTTTCGCATTATTGTGCAATATAATTGATCGTTTGGATTACAAGCACTTTTCAATATTATTGTACGAGTAAAATAAAATTTATTGTACCTACAATGCTGTTGTAGGTCAAGGGGCCGCATAACAATAAAAAATGAAACCCAAACAACAAAGATTCCTTATTACGTCACTGAACAGGATCCCACGACTAGATATCTTCAGTTCCTATCTAGTCGGAAACTCGTGGACTTGGTTTTATTGTTCTAAGTTGGAATAGTTTTAGGAGTATCTGGGGTCCTCTAATCATGGGCATCATCGCTCTCTGCGAATCTTGTGCAAGTTCGAAGCTTAACTTTGACATAAACTTCTCTTACGTTATTTTTAATTCCAATCTTTAAATACTAAGTTTCTGATCTTGATTAGTTTCTGTTTTACTAAAATATTAAATGTTTCTCTCTAAGTTCAATTTTTTAAGTATAATTATTCTCTCTTTGCAGAATGACATTTTTAACACTAAAATAATATACACATGGTGTGATACCCGGGAAAATAAGTTTCACCATAGAATCAACTCTGAAATTACAATCGTTAAAAAAACAGTTGTTTGATTTTGTGGTCGATTACGCATTCGTCTTATGAGCAACATGAGGCTCAAACAAAGTCACATTTTACTAACGTAGTTTGATCAATCTGAAATGTGTATGGAATTCAGCATTTTGAAAGCTTGTGCCAATTCAATACATTTCGGATCTATCGAACTTCACCAACGTTAATAAAAATTGTGAGTGACTTTGTCTAGGCCCCCTGGTCACCAAAGCGATGGAAACACCAGATTCAATCTGCAATAGGTGGCCCGTTGCATGATAAGGATAGCGTCGTATCGTAAGGTGCGTTGTAGTGGGCAGTAACCTTCTAGCAACATGATGACCACGACCTGTTAAAAGTGTTACCAATTAAGAAGAAGAGGAAACAACTGATATTTTTGAGCTAGTCTCGTGGAGAAAGTTGACCTGTTAACCGCCTCATTTTATACAGATTGTCATGCCCCCAGCGCCCGACTTATAAATCGTCAATACATTTATCATGTTGCCTGAATTAGCCTATTTTTAGGGAGATTGTAAAGTAGAACAAAGAAATTCAATTGGACAAAAAAAAAATTCTTGTCGTACGTACCACTCAGGCGGAATGGGCCCGAAAATAGTGGTCGGAGAAATCCGACTTAGGCGGTTAAAGGGTTAATGTCAATGATTAAATGGATTTAAGCATGGTGCTGTGCTGTTGTTATTGTTTGTTTATGTGTAATGTAATAAGGCAAATATAAGTGGACACGCCGGGAGGGGACGCCCTAAAAGAACATACACAGACCATAATGGTGATGTCCTGCAGAAAGGTTAGGTGCATCGTACTTTCAAATAGACATAGACACTAACCTAAATTGGAAAAGCCACATCCATAACATAAGCGGGAGACTATCCAGGTTCACATATGCTTTATTACAATTAAAAAAACTACAGATTTAAAATCAGCAACTATTGCTTACTATGCATATGCACACTCCTGGCTTGTGTATGGAATAATACTTTGGGGTAATAGCACAAACGCAGATGTTCTATTCAAATTGCAAAAGAAATGCATAAGAATCCTCGCAAACATCGACGGAATGGATAGCTGCAGGCCACACTTCATTGAACTAGGCATACTAACATTACCATCTATGTATATCTTTGAAATCTGTCTGTTTGTTAAAAAACATATTCATTTATTTACTTTAAAGAAAGACCGTTACTCACAACCTCGTAACTCAAGAAATAAAAACACACTCGTTCTACCGGTATCAAAGTTGTCTATATTTCATTCTGGGCCTTATGTAATGTGTATTAAAATATATAATAAAATACCACAACAACTAAAAGAAACCTCCAGCTAATTGTTTGTGTAGTTTTTTAATTTATTCTTGAATATATTGATATTCAAGAATAAATTAAAAAACTACTTGACAAAAAAAAAGCTATTACAGTATAAAAGAGTTTTTCGAGGACAAAACTAAACTGTAAAACAGTGTGAAATATAAAAAAATATATTTATAATATGTTAAAGTAAATATTATATATATATAATAGTTTAATAATAATAATATAGGTATATATAAATATACTAATATAATATATAAATAGCAATAATATTATATAATAAAAGATTGATTAAATAGTGTGTAAGTATTTCTATATTGAAATTGTGTTGCTGCGCCCTAACAGGGTATCATGTATGTACTTTTACCTTTTATAACACCCTATGTATCTACTCATGATCGCAATAAATATTTGAAGTTTGAAGTTTGATACGAACAAACGAAAACGAATAAAAAGAAGTGGTTAAAAATCGTTACAGGTGGCGTTCTGTATATTCTGACTACTTCTATGGGAAAAGAGGCGTGTTCATGTACTTATGTGTCAATGTTATGTGTTGCTTGAAAGATCTTTCTTAGAAATAGAGGGAAAATCTTCTAAATGAATGGTTAAGGAGGATTACACACTGGGCCCGTGTGGTAGATGGCCCATACGCAAAATACGCGCTTTGACGTGGAGTTGCGGATACCAGCCCGGTATCTTTATCTTTATCTTTTTTATGGTTAAGGAGATAAGTTCATAACGCTTACGGCAAATTAATGCTAGTGGCAGATAGTTAGCCTATAGTTAGTCAGCTATATACGTCTACGACACGAAGTTTAGGCTTTACAACATCTCTCTCTATACGTCATAATATTATAGTTGAGCTTTGAATATTGAGTAGAGTTTGACAAGACAATCTCGCTCAGTGCTGTAGGGGTAATATCCGCCTATCTTTGACTAATAGTCAGCGGTAGATGTATTATTGATTTTACTAATAACGCCTTACTAAATTATTGTTCTTAATGGACCTACAAACAATAAACACTGTTAAAACTGATAACAATATACCATTCCGATTCGACTGGCCTGTTGGTCTAGTAGTTAGTGACCCTGACTGCTATGCCGGAGGTCGTGGGTTCGATTCCCACCCAGGACAAATGTTTGTGTGATGAGCACGATCATTTGTTCTGTGTCTGGGTGTAATTTATCTATAATATGTATGTATTTAGAAATATATAAGTATGTTTATCAGCTGTTTAGTACCCATAACACAAGCTCTTAGCTTAGCTTGGGACTAGATGGCGTTGTGTGAAAAAGTTGTGGTATATTTATATTTATTATTTATTCCATGGGTCATTTAAATGTAATAGAGACGTAATGAAAGTATTTGTTTTGTTTGCCATAATAAAGGCAGTTGCTAATGCTTCCACCAGGTCACATGAAGAGTCACTCTACTAGGCTAAAAATATTATATATCTAGAAATCATTATTTAATAATGATTTTAAACTCTAATCTGAGTAAAACAAGTCAAATGTGTAATGGAATCTGCAGCCCTAGCTATAATACAAATTCTATTTCTATTATCTTTATCGATAAGGCGATAATAGAAAGAAAATGGCGTATATGGGATTAGCTGTTTGTCAACTGTCAAGTGTTAACGAGTAGAATACGTTTTGGCTGAAAATGAAATACACTGTCAAGTTGACAAACAGCTGCTTCCATCGCCATTATCTTTCTATAATAGATATACAACGTCTTTTTTTTATTTCCCATAACTCTAGGGTATGATTGAGACCATATCAAAGAATCAACTGGCATATGAATTATGTTTCAATCATCCTATTTTTTTTACTATCATACAAAATAATTCGACAAAGTCACGATGATTAATGTAAAACACCCTAACGTGAAAGAAAATTCGTCGTACTGGTGACAATTTTTGAACTAATTAGGTAATAAAAATGATACTTAATAATAATAATATTCCACGACTATTCACACAATGCCATCTAGTCCCAAACTAAGCGGAGCTTGTGTTACGGGTACTAAACAACTGATAATTTAATTATGATTGATGATATCTCCGAAACTATGCATTTTTGGACCATCTATTCTGGGAGTTTTAGTATTATTTTTACCTACAGAATATAACCCTAGAGTTATGGGATATCAAAAAAAACACCTTGTAGAATATACATTGTATTTGTAATATGGCTAGGCCTGCTATTTCCATAACCGTAGAGGACAGTTGCATGCACTTGTTTAAAAAATTAGTACCCATACTTTTATCCTACCAATCGTCAAATGAACATCAACAATGTATTCACTGGTAATCATTTGAGCCAACGAACGTCTATACCCTAACCTAACCAAAGTGGTTCGCAAAGCACTTAATTAACGCGAAGCGCTAAGCGTACGGTACGAGCGTGTTTGCGAAAACCCGTTTGCGAAAACCCGTTTGCTTTGTAAATGCACTCCTCCGCTTCTGCTTTGTATGATCCACAGAAGACTCCAAGCAAAATATTCGAGAACATAAAACAAAAGAAATTTCTTTTTATTTACAAAAAATGTAAAACAGCTTTAAGCACCTTTAAATTGTACGTAGGTACTGCTTGATGGAAAAGTGTTAAAATGTGTAGCGTTTTGTGTATGTTTTGACAAATTGTTTATGTTCTTTGTTATTATACATAAATTATATTTTATTAAAATATGATGTTATGTAGGTATTTTCCACACCTTTAGTATCGTTCATTTGCTAAAGCCAGGACAACCCAAGTTTCATAATGGTGCATCGTTCTTACCTGTGTTGGGAGCATGCGCTGACAAACTTTCAGCTTTTATTAAGTTACGAAGGTCTGGGGTTCACGGGCTCTTAGGCCATTAGTAATGTAAGATTCAGTTTGTATGAGTGCTCAGGCTAATAAAGTCTTTGTTGTTAATTTTGACTGGCCTGTTGGTCTAGTAGTTAGTTAGGCCCTGACTGCTATGCCGGAGGTCGTGGGTTCGATTCCATCCCAGGACAAATGTTTGTGTGATGAGCAAGATCATTTGTTCTGTGTCTGGGTGTAGGTAATTTATCTATAACATGTATGTAAGTATTTAGAAATATATAATATATATAAGTACGTTTATCAATTGTTTCGTACCCATAACACAATCTCTGCTTAGCTTAGGACTATATAGATGGCATTGTCTAAAAGTTGTGGAATTTATTGATTTATTCTGTGCCTTATAGGCTTGTTTACCGAACTTAGTATTACAACAATATCAACAAAACTAATTTACTTAAGTTTAACACAAACTTCCGATTTGAATCTCAAACATAACAAATAGATATCTATCTAGTTAAGAATAAGGACACACGCCCATGTCCTTGAAAGTTTAAATAGAAAACAAACTCACTACGACTTAGCCAACATGAAAATGTTTTCTAAAGAAAATTCTGAATTATGTTCAGCCACTAAACGTTTGACGTTAACGAGCTATTTAAACAAAAATAATAATAAAAACACAACAGATTAGGTATTCAAACGCTTAAAAAGCTACCCATTAAGTCACCCACTAAAGAAACTCTTAAACAAAAAGAAAAATTTGCTTCTGTAGTTTATATATTCGTTACAGCAAATTTACTCGGCGTACCTCATTCCTTGAACTTCCACTTTTCTTCTGGCCGAGTTTAGCTATTTTCGCCTCATTTAATACCTACGTTGCTTTTCAAGACATTTTTTGTTGAATCCAAGTCTCAAAGCGACTCGTAAATAAGTTTTTTCTTTGGTAAACACTGTCTCAACGTAATAAATTGCTTCGTTTTGGATTGAAGATCTCCAGAGTTTCACTCGTAAAAATTTCATGTCAGGCAGATACAAATATGTTTTCAATTTTTGAAATCGAATGTCAACATTTAATGCCAAATTATTAATATATATTTAACAATATATTTATCAAATACAATCCCACCAAAAACATTTCATGTAAAATGTTGGCAAGACGACCACATAAGGTTTGCCCTGAGAAAAAGATATCAGATCTTATGTAGAGCCAAGCTTCTGAATCTACACGGTCTAACTCTACCGACCCTAACTTCACAAATTCTACATTTATGTAAAAATGTATGGCTTGGCTGTTTCGTTACTTACTTCGTAGCAAAACGGCGAAGCCACACACGTTCCAACCTCTGTTACTTTCAGCACCCTGGGCAGTCAACTTTTGTCGATTTGTTAAGTTAAACTCGAGACAATCTAAGAAGCACGATTTGGCGTTTCTTTCTTTTTATGCTAAAATAACTTTGTATGAACGTCTATGTAACAAATTGAAAAATAAAATTCATAATTCTAATTAATTAGGTCCGGTACCTAATTAATTAGGATTATGAATCTAAATACAATTGCCGATAACAATCTTTTATTTATTTTTAATCGAGATGTCTCAGGAATCGGATTTTACAACAACCGTGTTTTTTTCTTCCCACTACCTACTTAATGTACAGACGCCAGCACATCAACCTACCCCAACGTGTCAAATTTCTTTGATCGTTTTTCAACTTTATGTCTAACAGAATAAGGTTCACATTCAATTGGGAAAATTTGACACATTGGGGTAACTTGATGTGCTGGGGTCTGTACATATTTTGATAACTGTCCAATCGGACTTCTTAGATTGTCGCGAAAATAGCCATTTGTGTGTCTGTCGTTTTGTTTTATGTGTTTATGTTATTGGAATGTCACAGGTAATCAGGGGTAAGTTAATCTATACATATAATAAGACTGTAAAAAAACTGTGTCTGTACATTGACTATATTTAAAAAATAATAATTGAGGGGGGTTTAGAAACAGTAATAGAGCACGAATCCAAAAAAAAAAGTCTGTCTGTTTGTCTGTTTGTCTGTTTGTCTGTTTGTTTGCACACGCTAATCTTCGGAACTACTGGACGGATTTGAATGTTTTTTTTTTGTTGTATAGATATTAAGTCTGGTCAACACATAGGCTATAATTTATCTTGGATACTGGAACACCTGATGCAGAACCGCAACAGACCAGCTAAACTATAGGCGATACAAAAATAGTCCCATAGCAAAAATTGTTCCACGTGATGAGCATTTTCTGCTGAGAGAATAAATTTGAAGATCCGGAACACCTGATGCAGAACCGCAACAGACCAGCTAAACTATAGGCGATACAAAAATGGTCCCATAGCAAAAATTGTTCCACGTGATGAGCATTTTCTGCTGAGAGAATAAATTTGAAGATCCGGAACACCTGATGCATAACCGCAACAGACCAGCTAAACTATAGGAGATACAAAAATGGTCCCATAGAAAAAATTGTTCCACGTGATGAGCATTTTCTGCTGAGAGAATAAATTTGAAGATCCGGAACACCTGATGCAGAACCGCAACAGACCAGCTAAACTATAGGAGATACAAAAATGGTACCATAGTAAAAATTGTTCCACGTTATGAGCATTTTCTGCTGAGAGAATAAATTTGAAGATCCGGAACACCTGATGTGGAACTTCAAGAGCCCAGCTACACTATAACATATATTGGAATGACGTCTTAGCAAGAGTTGTTCAGCCTTATGAGCACTCGCTGTTGACGTATAAAAGTCGAAGATCTGGAACACCTGTTGTGGAACTCCAAGAGCCCAGCTACACCATAACTCACATAGGAATGACGTCTTAGCAAAAGTTGTTCGGTCTGATAGGCATTTCCTGTTGACTTATAAAAATCGAAGATCAGAAACATTTGATATAGAAATTAAAACTATCACTAATTTCATTGCATAATTATAAAATAACATAAGTAGTACTACGCGGTGAAGGCGGGAACAGTTCAGGACTGAATTTCGATGACGATGGTATATCGTTGAAAATTAGACTCTACTGGCTAAAACTCCCATTTTTTTTATCGTATGCCTTCGGGCTTATGTTATTTGAGTGTTTAATTTCCTTTTTCATTTATCTTCGTTACACGGTAGCTTACCCGGTAACGCAGGGGAGCAGCCACTTAGATTTTAATTGATCAGGTATCATCACAATAAAACTATAACCATGCCTGGAAAGAGGTCAAATTTTTCCCAATGTTCCAAAGGTGCTAAACGATTAAAGACCATAAGATCCCAACAATCTACCGAAGAGCGTTAGGAGAGACTTGATGCTGTTCGAGAACATGAGGCTGCAACTTGCTCCGTGGAAACTTCTTGGGATCGCGAAGCACGCCTGCATTCTCAGCGTATTTACGCATCTACATCCAGGTCTCTAGAGACCAGTGAAGAATATGTGCGCGACTGACCGCTGATCGTGAACATCATGCACTGTCTCGCGAGTTGGAACGTTCACGGAAAAAGCATGACACTTGAGTTTTCAGCGTATATACGCATCTACTCTAGAGATAAGTGGAGGAAGGAGATGCGCGACTGACCGCTGATCGTGAACGTCACGCAACATATTATAGGCTATAATTTATTTTGGAAAATGGAACACCTAAAGTGAAAGAGATATAAAAATGGTGCCATTGCTAAAACTATTCCACGTGAAGAGTGTTTTCTGCTGTGAGACTAAATTTGAAGATCTGGAGCACCTGTAAGGGAACTCCAAAGCCCAGAGACAATATAATATATACATAATAGAAATGGCGTCTTAGCAAAAGTTGTTAAGTCTGATGGCATTTCCTGTTGACCAACAAAAATAAAAAATCTGGAACATCTTGAATCGTCTCGCGCATCCTATTGATTTCCCGTCCCCGGGCTTATAGAATTCGACATCAGATGTTTCAGATCTTCGATTTTGACGACCCCGTCGTCGCTGGCATAAGCAACAGGATCCGCGTACGAAGTCGCGGGCAGAAGCTAGTCCAGAATAATCTGCAAATTCATAATAATACTACATTTTTAAAATACATTGGATTGGTTTAATTTAAATGTATTAACACATTAAAGTGTTTAAAATTAAGCATTCAGATATTATGTCACATTCATTTCAATTATTTTATTTCAGCTCTGCGTTTTCACATTTTCAAGTTAAACTCGTGAACTATTCGACCTCATCGTTGCTCTTTGATGACCGATGAAACATTGATCAAATTTAACCCAACGTAACTAATAAGATTTTGCTCAATTGGATACTTATTCAATTAATTAAGGACTCTTTATCCTAAATCTCTTTATGCTTTGGTTAAAAGCATTGATTGAAAACCTTTTTATTACAGATACATCAGGTTAATCGATGAGTTGTTCACATAATCAAATATCTTTTTATTGTTGGCTTATCGTTACTAATTTTATAAAGAGGCAAAGTGAGTTTGTGATGTTGTTGGGGGGTACTCTCTAGATCTACAGAATCAATTTAGAAAATTATTTTACTAATATAAACCTACATTATTTGTGAGTGCAAATAGGCTGCTATTGACAAAAAGGTTGGTCACGTTGAAAGGATGGATGAAAGGCGACTAACAAAAGGTATTTACAAGGTAGATGTATGTAGAAACGCCGGGAGGGGACGCCCTAGAAGGACATACAAAGAACTTATTGGTGAGGTTCTTCAGAAAGGTCAGGTGCGTAGTACTCGCAACCGGCGTGTGTGTATGACAACATGTAGGTAAACGAAGCAAAATAAGTATGTAAGAATCGTAGCATATGGCGCTCTGTAGTTTCTGCCTACCCCCCATGGGAAAAAGGCGTGAGTTTAGATATGTATGTATGTATGTATAGGCTATATTTTATTATTTTAAATAAAAGGGGAGGAGGGGATGTTTACTACGAAATGCAGGCGTACAAAGTCGCGAGTAAAGTGCTTGTTCATAATATTTGTCTTAATTTCACAATATTTTTTTAAACCACAATTATCAACGAGGCAGTCCCTACAACAAAGCATACGGTTCTGGGTCCAAATCTCGGCCAAATAAACTGTTAGAAGTTTTTATTCTATCTGGAATTTCTCAGAAGCATCTCGGAGCTAGGATTTGTGCCTACTTGATTGCATAAAGTTTACCCACTATTACGTGGGACTTCAACTTAGCTGGCAAAAAGTGTGTGTTCTATAGGTATACCTCTACCTAAACTTTCGAAAATTCAGGCATAAGTTTTGTATGTATGCATGAGAATCCTGATATCACTTTACCAGACCCAAACCGTTGTGTTAAAACATTTTTTTATAGAACATGATGTCAGAATTGCGTACTGGTTATCAATCCATGGACTAACGCAGCTTAACCTTGTAGATCGATTGAGCCACATGCTGTTAAATGGTCACAAAACCCTCTAATTTCAATAATTTTATTCTAACCGCACATAAATTGTTTGGCTTAAATATTCATTTACGAATGTTAGCGGTTAAAACATCATTAATATTTGAACAATTCGAAATGTGTTTACTGTTAGTACTAGTTTAGTTTTATTATAGCGATATTACTTGTTAATAGATTAAAATATACTTTCAAATGGGTATCAGCTGCTAAAACAAACATTAGCATTGCCCTGAAATAGGTATAATTAAGACTTTATCTACGTTTAGAGCATAAAGCATTCAACTAAAACAAACCCATTTAATTTATTTAAGCCTAAGTCTTAAACTAAAACCTCAAAGCATGCATATCAGGTCTTCACCCCTTTTTATGAGCATCTACATTACAATTAGAAGTAAGATAATGTGTTCTATCTTAATAAAAATTTAAATTCAAGTTTGAAGTAATTTATACGCCAAAGTTATGTGTGAGTATTAATTTGTGTTACTCTGAGCAAAATTATGATTGACTTAGACTGATGTATTTGACTTAATGAGGATTAGAGGATTTACGTAATGTTGGTACTCAGTACTTAAGCCTGTAGATACTTGGAACTTCTTATACCTACAAGCTGACAGGGTAAATGATGAAGATAATATAATATAATCTTACGTAAGAGGGATTTAGAAGGTAAGTGTTCCATTTTATTCGTATTGACATTAAAATGTTATTATATTATAACAGATTACTTAAAGGACTCATTGTAGCCCTCTTTTTAGTTGCCACGACATTTAAATTTTTGCTATGATTTTTTATTTTAACTTGTAATTTTTTGTGATACTTATTAAGCTTTTATTTGTATCTATTGTTATATTTTTATGGATCTCTGGTCTGAAACAAAGATGATTATTAATTTATTATTATCATTTGGGGCCTAATTTTCTAACACACGAAATAATAGGAATGACCTTTGAAAGGGTCACTACCCTTTCAAAGGTCATTCCGATTATTTCGTGCCTGATGCTGATGCCTACGCAAGTTATCCCCACATTAGTATGGGATTTACGAAACTTACATTACAACATGCCTGTATTTCCTGGATGGTTTAGCCACAGGTAGTACTTAAGGGGAATGGACCAGAGTAGCCTGTGAAATCATGTTTAAATGAACATACAACCTGACACTGAACAGCAAATTGCAAAAAAACACAAGAAAATTTGAATTTTGTAGAACATCTACCATAATAGTAAATTATTAACACCAATGAGGACTCAACCTCTGAACTAGACTAATGACACTCAAAATCTGTATTAAAAAGTCGAGGGAAATATACACCTACATTAAACCCTAATTTTGCCAAATATGTTTCAAGTCCCATGTAATAGGGCAAGTCCTATGTAATAGGGAGCGAGCCCATTGCCATCAATCGGGCACGAATCTAATCTATGAGCTTCTACTGAGTAACTCTATGTGGAGACACCTAATACAATTTTCCCGACTCAAGAATTGAACACAGGTTCTAATACTCAATAGTGGCTTTTGCGACATAGAATTACACCTGTTACAATGGTATGAGCATTTATTTTTTTGGGCATATCTCTTGATCGACGGGCCGTAATAAACACTCAATACTCAATGTTCAGGGATCGAAACTTCTGGTAAAATTTCATAATAAATTAATCAATGAGAAGCTGTTTACTTATTTGTTAGTCAACAACGCCTCGTGAATCGGATTATAATGAAATTTATGTAAGTTTTCAATTCAAAACAACTCATGTTTTGCCCCAATCAAAATACAACCTCTCATGCTTGTCGAACAATGTGTCTTCATCACTTCATTTTTGAGAAATGGATTCAGTAGGTAATAGCCAATGCCAATATTTACCTATTACCAATGTTATTTTATTCCTACTTTTGTTAAATATCTAAAAACAAAAACAATTTTTGTTAAAAGTTAATAATTGATTGTTTATGTGACAGTTACATACATAGTTAAACCTTTCAATCGTGTCAATTAGAGCCACAATAGAAAGACAATGACAGCGAGAACGCTTATCCGCGTGGAGTTTAATGAATTAAAAGGGAATGCCCATTTGCTATGAAATCTTTAGTTAAGTAATGCACATGGAAGAAGCACATGATAGGCATCACAAATAAAGAAACAATGCCTGTTTTTTACATAGAACTCCGTAGGTCGTTTTTATTAAAAAAAAATCATCCCTACTTTGATAGATACTGGAAATATTAGATTGCAATAAACAATTGAGTGTCACAAAAAACGGCTTTTAATACTTTAATACTCAATATACTCATTACAAAATGGTAATGGATTAAAGCAACCAAATAATTAAATTTTTAGTATTTATTACATAGATGGGAAAAAACATGGCCAGAAATGAAGACAAAAAGCAAGAAGAAAGGAATAAAATATATTTATTTGGGATAGGCGCACAGGAATTTAACAGCTCAAAACTAAAAACTAAATCTACATAAATAATAAATAGACTGTGCGAGGCCCTTTAAATAGTGACCGCAAATTATTGTCAAAATTGGTAAAGAATTATAATCTCCTTGATTTTACAATAAATTTGATTTTTTTCTATGTATAACGTAGAAGACATAGCTTTGATCTTACTATACGCACAGAGATTTAAAATACTATAAAGAGAACACGCGAAAAAATGTCATAAAAAAACTTTGGTCCTATGTCTCAGTAACGCCATCTAGAATAATATAACAATATTGCGGCAACGAAGCGTACTTGTTGGAACAATAAACAAAACATAATTCAAATTCAAATATTTGAATGTAGTTCCTCCAGACGCCGAAAGAAGCCTTGTTGAATTGAAGAATTGTTTTTTGATACGTCATATTGTAACATACAATGCTTTGGCAATATACGTTTGTTAATGTATTCTATTTTCGGTGTATTTATTTAATTACCTCAGATTATGAGCCCAGAAATAAAAACTGTTTTAGAAATGAAACACTAGGACACACGTATCGGATGATTCGTGATGTCCCGTCTAAATACAGGGTTATTTTTCAATGACCGGCCAAATTTCCAGGCCCAGTGAAAATTTGGCCGGTCATTGAAAAATAACCCTGTATAGTAAGTATTGAACGTCGTTGAATATACTCCATGCAAACGTAAAAGAATGCCGCAACTCCAAGAATATAAGAATAACAGATTTCCATATCTCTATATACAGAAGTAGTTAGATACTCACAGACAGTTGCTTATTTATAGAGATCCATGTAAATTGGATTGGAGTACGAAGCAATAATGGAATCAGGCCTATGTGGCGTGTTTGTCTGTGTATGCTATTTCCATTCTATATTTTCCAAGGAATCTCTCCGTGCTTATTTGATTCACGTACAATGTTAGCAAGAAAACGTATCAAAGTGTTTTTCCTTTTGTGTTTGCCCATTAAAAATAATAAGTTTACACTAGAATGGTGTGATGAGAAAATGAAAGAAATAAATCTAGACACAAAAGTAAGGCAAAAGTGTGGGATGTCGTTTGCAAAGAAAACGTATAAGTAATCAAACTACATTAGCCAAAAAGGTTCAATATAGTTTATTCAATCTGATTGGCATATTGATACAAAACGAGCAATACAAAATTCAAAATGGCTTATGTATTAAATCCGTCTTCGTTGCATAAAAGATAAACATTTCTTTTTAAAGAAATAGACACAAGTTTAAATAGTTTAATAAGTTCTAGCTGTTTGAGAAATTTAAAAAAAACGTAAAAAACAGTAACTACTTAAAATTTTAAATGTTATATCTGATCTAAAGAATAATCTGGATTTTTGCACCCAGCGTATTTCCATGAAAATAAGCTGATGTATCATTAACAAAGCCCTATCATATAAGTCTACCTACATCATAACTAATATGATGACAAAACTCACTGACAAAAGATCTATGGTTCCACAATTATTATATCACCATAATTAAACTGATGGTGCTAATAAAAACTCATTACCATTTAGCACGTAATATAGTTATGGCAGCCATTACAGCCTAAGAGATAAGGTCGGCACTAAGACCCTAAATGACCCGAAACTAATGACCTCATCATTAACACTTCTCATAAGTACCGGGAAATTAATTTACTGTGTGTGTGAACGCGACAGGTTAACACAAGTAGAAAAGGAAAGAATAAAAACCATCACTCTAAAAGTACTACTGAGTATATAACTGTAAACTACTGTATTTATTCCTTTTTTTTATTACTGATAGGCACGCGTTTGACCACTATCTCACCTGATGGTAAGCGATGATGTGGTCGACGATGAAGCACGCTTGCCTAGAAGCAACCTGTTCACTCTTGACTTGAAGACCCCTAGGTTGTAGCTATCAGGAAACACCGACAACATTAATGTTACTTTATTTTTTTCTCACAAACTTCTACAGTAAATAACATTCTAGTACGTGAAACAAACAAACGTTTGCAAGCGCAAATAAGTAACATGACGGTAGCAAATAAAAAATCATGCAGTTAGTTTTTTGCAAATAAGTACTTACAAAATTAATTTCTGAAACGATTGAACATTTGGCCCGGCGTGGTGGCGGCGTCAACGATTTAGGTGATGGGCAGTGATGGCAAACCTAGGTTAACCGCACGTCAGACAAAACCAGTGTATTAAACTAGGTCCTCATCCTCATTCTATTAAAACTTAGTGCTGTGCTATGACAGCTCAAGGTCAAAATGTTACCACTGAAGTGGGCAGAATATGTGCATTGAGATTCGTTTTATTATTCACTATCCTAAATATGATCAATCTATAATTTATTTTAATTTAAAGCTATAAAATATATTGACGAGTGAATACCTATATAGACGACGAGTTTTGAGTTGAAAAACACAAACCTAAGTGAGGCGAATAAAATCGTTTTGCGATTCTATCTCATAATTAATTGAAACATTAAACTGGTCTAGACCGAAATACGTAGCACCAGCAGCCATTTTGAATGTTAGCGGTACGCAATATTTTATCATTCAATTTCTTGGCTGAAACCTACTCTACACAATTAATTATTATTTAAAGAAATTACAAATTCCAGTAGGTGTATGATTTACCTTTTTGGTTTAAATGATGGATTCCCCTTAATACTACACTATGTGTATAGCCATTGCATTCTGTGGCGGATCGCTCCAACAATAAATAAGCACACAACATTTTATTTGGCTCAATAAGCATGCAAAAAAATAGTTATTAAAAGTAAGTTCGCTTTAAAATTTGTCACGGTGGCGGTACTCAGATGTATTAATTAGCTGGTATGTACTCCTTAAGCCAGGATGGGCTGCTATTGATTGCATTATGGTGAAAGTAAAAACTGAAAAGAGGAGTACTGTGCTCTTGACAAAACTACGAATAATTTCTTTTAGATGAAAATATTGTTGGAATGTAAAAATAAACAGTTACAGGGAATGTTTGAAAAGAAAATAAAGCTTTAAATACGAGCTTCGTGGCGTGACCGTGCGAGAGTCTCTCAGTTTTACAGAGAGTCGACGGTCAAAGGGATGTCTCGACAACTCGCGAATATGACGGATTTGTGTAAGTAAACACTTCTTCGTCTCCTTCACATACGAACCACAAAGAGAAAAACAAAAGCAAACGTTCTTGAATAAAAAAAACACGTAGTCAAATCATTTCTGTCCAAAAATTCGCTTCAAAAATAGCAGCACTAGTTATTGGATCCGGTAGTTATCCAAATATTCTGAAACAGCATATTTCAATACTGTATTGGGATTTAGTAGGTACATTTTTTTTACACTGTTCAATGTATTCGTCACTTCACAATATTCAATTGTCCAGGTTTATGTTTTTGAATACCTACATTATTATTAGTTTCAAAATATTATGGAGCTGTTGTTTGAAACAGAAAGGAATTAAAAATAGAGTTCCTGGAAGCGCAACCATTTCTAAGCATTTCCTTGCGCTGCAAGAAATACCCCTAAAACTGAGATTTTTATTAAACGCAGGTTTGCAAACGTTTGACAAAAACATTTACAAAGTGTAACAATACATTCTAAAATTTTATATACAATGAAATATTGTACACAAGCTATCACGTCAAGCAATTCCAAACTGTCATAACCTAATTCTTTAATTAAAAAAAACTGTTAAAAAAACTGTTCAAGAAATTTGACAGATTTGGGAAGTTTGATGTGCGCTGTATCTAATATTATTAGTCTACTGACACTGCATGATAATTATTTCTAGGATAAACATTATGTAGTATTAATTCAAAAAGTCAGGCAGTGCTTGCCTGGATTAAAACACACAACCCTACTGGAGTTTTCTTCCTTTATGGAAACTAAACACGATTGAAGCAAACAAAGCAGATATAGCGCTGTTGCGTCAATTAACATTGCCCGAAACACCAGCAGACTATAAAATAGTTAATCTTACGCGATATCAAACTGTTATTTAACGATACCACGTAAACTACTTCGTCGATATTGCGTCTTCAAGTCGGTATAGTTAGATAATTTTGTTGATCAAGATCTCAAACAATGTAATAAGATTGTTAACATGGGTTTCCGTTTACGTCAATGAAAGAGGAAGGTATCTTTCAAGAAATTGGAATACATACTCTCATAATAATGTCAAGGAACCTACGGTTAAGGATGTTCGCAGAGAGATTTAGTGTCTGACTAACAACCAGTTTTATCGAAGCGTAACGAGTTACCACTCACATGAATCCGAAAATCTAGAGATGTTTGTCTAGAACGTTCGAACTATAACTTGGCAGGGATCCGGTCACTCACAACACTAGGAACTAAGATATCGTTACTTTGTTTCTGTTTACTAACCTAAGGCTTGGAAGGTACTGCTGCACTTCTAATTGATAGACTAACGCAAAAGCAGCATTTACGTTCTTATCAAAAGAACTTACTTTTGCATACATTCCCTTAAAATCTATCATTCAATACCAAAACATCCTTTCAACATCTTGTTATTCCAACAGAAGAAAGAACTCGAAACGTGTCGTGTCGAGATACCTCCCCGCTAGTAATCGGATGTAGATCTCTAAACTTTGAGAGGAAAAGCGCGTCGCTGTGGGTAAGATTCCTTTCGTTCCCGATAAATATTTAACTATTCGAAATTGCAAAATTTATGTTGCAGAATGAAACAGGTAAGAGGTCTTGTATACCTATCTAGCAATCGCATACCTAACTAGAGGCTACCACGTAGGTACAGCTAAGCAAAATTATAATCCTACTATAATATAATATTATAAACGCGAAAGTTTGTGAGGATGTTTGTTACTCTTTCACGTAAAAACTTCTGAATGGATTGTAATAAAATTTGGTATGGAGTTAGCTGAAACCCTGGATTAACACATAGGTTACTTTTTATCCCTGTGTTCCCTCGGGAACGGGACCTACGCGGGTGAAACTGCGGGAAGTCTGCTAGTTATCTCAATAAATATATTTAATGAGTAGACTGAAAGTAGTGATAGCCTAATGGTATGACCGGCGGGTTGCCAAATCATAGATCTCGAGTTCCCAAGGCACTTCTGACTTTTTATATTCATGTGCGTACCTATTGTATAATTATCATTTGCTTTAATAACGGTGAAGGAAAACATCGTGAGGAAACTGGCATGTCCTAGAACCAAATAATTCGAAGACAAATGACATCTCACGCCGTGAAAACTTGAGTGAAGTGAACTGTCAATGCCTAGCATTAGTATGGAAAGAAAGCTCAATTCGCTCTCACTACGCCTACATTGTCACACAGTGGTTTGAGCAGAATCGCACTGCAGATTATGAGTTCTTAGGTTCGATTGGTTGGGATGAGTGTATGGTTCGTATATCCAAATTTTTCAGTAACAAACTGGGGTCTAGTTTCTTGCTTGGTTGGTGGGTCGCCCTCTACGACATGAGACTTAAAAATAAGTGTCGAAATAAAATTGTAACGTACAGACGCCAGCACATCAAGTTACCCCAATGTGTCAAATTTCTTTGATCGTTTTTCAACTTTATGTCAAATGGCATAAGGTTCATATTTAATTGGGAAAATTTGACACATTGGGGTAACTTGATGTGCTGGCGTCTGTACATACAAACCTGACAAACTCTTCGATTAATAGAGGCATCATGTTTTGCAATATTTAAGTAACAAACTCTAAATATTCTAAGCAAACATATATAGCATTTTGCAAGGCAGAGCGTATTTGTTACAGAAATCTTGACGGTACACAAAGATGCATGTCGACAATACATGAATACAAAATAGATAAACAGCTTTCTACGTCTCTCGAGACATGTGATTCAGTCTCTTTGCAACATGCTGCTATGCATTCCTAACAACGATGCATTGACGACACACCTTGTTAATCTTCACTCGTAAGCAGTTTCGAACAAAGGGGTGAAGTTAGTTATCAATTGTGGAGCAAAATCCTTCACGAACAAGCGCAGAGAATTTCTAATTGTACTATTATTTGCTTAGGAGTTTGCGCTCCGCAGCAGTGTTGAAATTGTAATGAAATAATTTATGACTGTCATCTTCAACTTTCAACACCTTGAACAGTTCAGCAAACAAAGGTGGTTCTGCCAAAAACACAGTCCACAAAATTTCTAAAATCTGTTTTATGTCTGTTTTATATATATAATATCCCGCAAAAAGCACTTTTTAATATTTGTGGAAGTTATAATACTTTGTACGCGGGTACATAATATTTCACAGACTCCAACTATGCTGAAAAAATCAATTCGCAGAGGTAGTCTGTAGTTTTCATTTCGATTATTCGATACATTCTTCTTTTAATAAAACTAGTGGTCGCTAGGTGTGTATGCTTACTTAGCTCTTTCTCCAAATTGACTTTAACCATGACAAAGCATACATACACTACTGTACCATAATATTTTTAAAAAAATGCTTAAGTTGATTTCATTATGTTTTTTTTTCTATAGGGTGACTGGTAATTAGTGAACGATTCTTAAACACGTGATTGTACTCATGATTACGAATAAATTTCCCAAAGAAACACAATGTTTAAAATTCGCGCGCGTGCCTTTGACCGATCAGCTGTTAGACGCATGACGGCGTTCTGTCTCACATTGTTGTTGGAGTTGGGAGAATTCTTCTTGGGTACAAGGGTTGGTACAATCGCCTTGCTGCTTCGCCATTTTACTCCTTTCCGAGTAGTAACACTTCACCATGTCATTATACTCACTAGCTGTATAACTGTACGGCATATTGCGCGTGAGCCCGTGAGCGTCAAACAAAATCAAAACACGCGTACCTACGCGATGCTCATCACGGGGTGACTGACTCACGGATGACTGTTTTATTATTACGTCAGTACTGCACAACGGGAGCGGTGGGGGTAGCGGGGAGCGTGTGACGCTACTACTAGTAAATTTTGCCCTTCCCGAGGTCAGACTATCAGCTGATCGATCACAGGCGCGCGCGCGCGATAATTTCAAACAGCGTTTTTGTTGTTTATTAAGTTAATAAGTTTTTGTACATAAAAAAAAGTTTCTTTGGGAAAGTTATTCTTATTCATGAGTACAATCACGTGTTTAAGTATCGTTCACTAATTACCAGCCACCCTATAATTATATTAGTGAATATTAAAATGTGACAGTAGGTAAAGATCAAGACAAGCTTGAGAGAAACTTGCAGTACCTACTAAGCAAAATATTGGTGACATGTCTCGTCTAATAAAGTCACATTACAACTTTTCTAAAAAGCTGTTTAGCATTTATATAGAATTTTTCACTTTAGCATCACGAGTCTAGAAAAGAAACTTAACTTTTAAACTAACTATGGCCTTATTTCACCTTGTATGACGCTAGAAAACTAATTCAGAGCTTTACAGAAAAAGCCATCCATGCAGACGAGACGGACAGTGTTGAGTTTTAAATAAAAATAAAAAATATCCATTATTCATGACAAAATTGTATGTATGTATAAATATTCCATATTATGTAGATTTTCGCCAAGTTTACATATTCACCTTTATTATTTCAACTGACTACTATACAACTAAAACACAAATAAACCGCAAAATAGTGCCACTGAATATCAAAAGCTACCTTGAAAATTCTACTTAAAGTTTAAATTCCAATGTCAAGTATACCTCTGTGTTTTATAGCCGTTCCCATCAATAATGCAACGTACACTGGCAACATTTAACCCTTGGGATTCTGCCCCTAATTAACTTGGGTCCACGAGCGTTACCACTGTGATATTACGAATGCAAAGCCGGTGTCAAACTCTGAACAATCAAAGTAATAATGATGGCTCGTTGTAAACAAGGTGCGTCCGATACTTGAGGGTTAAAAGTTCGCTTCGTTAGCTGATTGTGAGCTAAAAATATTTTAGGTAGACCAACTTTTCGGTCTGTGAAACTTTATTTTTTTATTTTTTACGCTTTTGTGGTTTCGTGGTGAGAATCTGGAATCAATCAAGTTTCTGTTGGTTGAGTGTTAGAATAAAGAATATAGTACCCGGCCAACGATTTGGCTTATCTAGTTTCATTTATTATAAGTATGTATCAGGTACGTACGACTGTCTATAAACTCGAACTGTTTTTAATTAAACTAAAGCTTAAACTCGGAGTATGCCACAATAATGGCCACGTATAATACACACGCAGCATATACTAACACAC
Organism: Euplexia lucipara; assembly: GCA_921972225.1. Lineage (NCBI taxonomy): Eukaryota > Metazoa > Arthropoda > Insecta > Lepidoptera > Noctuidae > Euplexia > Euplexia lucipara. The sequence continues at coordinate 13,094,510 of OV179154.1, forward strand.
ACACACACACACACACATACACACACAACACACACCAGCACAAACACACAGCACACACACATAGCACGCGCGCACTGCACATCACTAATACGACCAATGTAAGCTGTATTCGTGTTCTGTGCTTCTAAAGGTCTGCTGTCCAGTACAGTTACTGGGGACTACACAGGCGATACGATGTGTGTGAGTTAATAATCTATTTTTTAATGGGTATTCAAGTAAAGCAAGTATTCGTAAATATTTTCAATTTTTATTACGAAACCAATTCTAAATTAGTACGAATAATAAAATCAGGGGTTTCAGTAAGTAACGTCCTAGCTGTAACTTATGCCAATATCCTGAGCCGTTGTTGTTTAGAACTAGTAAAATATCATTGTACAGACGCCAGCATATCAAGTTACCCCAATGTGTAAAATTTCTTTGATCGTTTTTCAACTTTATGTCAAACTAAATAAGGTTCATATTCAATTCAAGGCTAGAGTGAATAGGCTCTTAACAAACTAGTGCGCTTCACCATCACTGATTGCATCACTGCTTACCATCAGGTGGGATTGCAGTCAAGCACTAGTTTGTAATATTAACTAAAAAAAAAAAAAAAATTGGAAAAATTTGACACATTGGGGTAACTTGATGTGCTGGCGTCTGTACATACCTTGGGTTCTACGTGTAAAAATAATTTTAAGTGAAAATTAATTAATCAATGTTCGTATTGTCTTGACTTTTGGGCTACTTGCTATCCAGTATTCGAAACTAACTTTAAGTGCTGGCTGTATACAATGTAACTCAAAGTGTGAACATTATAAATAGTGGTTTCAATAGTGCCCCATTATCATATTAACCCGTTAATGTCCACTGCTTAACATGACCCAAACGGACCTCGTGACGAACCCATGGGGATTATAACTGTAATTAACGGCTTATCTAACATTGTCTTGATTTGAGTGACGTTTGTAGGCAATAGCGTTTTAGATTATTGTGAAGTACTTATATACTGAAATTAAGTAGCAATACCAACATAGGCTTTATCTTGTATTTTTTAATTTTCAAAAGACACGAATTGTTGTTTTTTATGCTATTCGGTATTACAATAACATTTTCGAATGCAGCAATAATTCTGATATTTTTTATTAGCTAAGCAAGCTTTGTAATTTTTTTTCATTCGCGTGGTAATACGTGTTTTACCCCTTCATATTTTTTTTAACTAAGAGTACGACTCGTAGTTTTTTTTTTTAAATCGCTTATGTTACTCGTAAATGTAGCTTTCCATAATATTTATAGCAAAATTCCAGGGTCGCGCCAGACACCATTTTAAAAAATGCCTCCATTGACAAGAAAATACCTACATAGGCATGCGATCATACGACATAATAACACTAAGTACTTCTTAATTCACTTTTGTTTTTCAGAAATAAGTGTAAGTGGCCTAGCGGTTCAGAGATTTTGCAATATAAGTAAAATTAATAATTTGTAAATTCGTTAAGTTGTTTCTGAGTTTATCCATTACATACAATATTTTTACCTCTATTATAGTAAAATTATTTCTTTAAAGTTAACCATATTTCGGCATATATACATTAGACTACTAATATTTCATCACAATGAACTGCTCAGTAGTTAAATGGGGCCTACGATTTATCATTTTGCACTGACTCGCCCTAAGGCAACGGTCCTTTTTATCTCTGGTCCTTGCCAAGGGGCCGAAAGAATCATTCTTTTTTTCACAATCCGACCAAGAATTTGATAAGCGGCCCCGAAGGCTTTTGTAAAGTATTGTGATGAATCTAAAATCTCTTTCCGTTTCATTTAAAACCTAAAAATGTTTATTGTATTAAACATTTTTAATGGTCTCGTTTTACTAACTGAAATAAAAGGGGTTTGTAAAAGCAAGCGTTCATTTAAAATACTCAGTTGGGTACATTATGAAACTGTGTATTTTTAAGAAAAACATTTTCGTTACTAAAGGAGTAGTCTGCACTTTTTCGGCCCAGTTTGTGAGATAACGTGACGAACCACATACATACAAATTATGAACCAACAAAATGTCCCTCTTTACAATATTATTATAGATAAAATACTGTGAAAATTTATTTTATTTAAAAACTTATGTACGTCAGTAAACTTAACACAAAAACTGACCATAAACACAAAGACTAAAATAACTTCGACAAGTGTTTAACAATCATTTTTTCAATTTTACAATGTTCACAAATGATAGAGGTGACGCAGCGCTCGTCTCAGGAGCATTTTTAAAATATTGAATGTATTGAAAATATTCAACACATCGAAAGTATTCAAAAATATTTATCACCTACCGGCTCCTGGGAAATATTTTGAAGGAGATCTCTCCAATACTTTATAGTTTAAATTCGAAAATATTTTGCACATTCAGTACAAACCTAACTTAGCAGGTTTACATTTATACAACCAACATATCAATCTTTGAATGATTCTGAATTCACACTGAAGTTTTGTTACATAATGCATTATTATAGACGCAATTGTAATTGACAACTGCGTATTTAAAATGATTCTCAGAAAGCGGTCTAAGTCTGCTAATGAATATTTAATTAAAGGTATCGTAATAATATAAGCGGTTTGAAAGTAATACAAAAACATTAAGATAACAATAATACAACTATTAGTTCTAAATCTAACCACAACATAAAATAAAAAGCAAAATACGAATTGTATTTGAAAACATTTTCTAACACAGTTTAAAGTTTATTTACAGTTTGTCTCAATATTTGTGTTAGAGTTTTTATTTGTGTTGTTGATTATAAATTTGAGCGGCATGCCAATTAATTCTCGTGTGATGTCCTAATAAAATCGGTAAGGGCTTTTGAAAAGGAGATAAAGATCACAACTTGAACTCAACGGACGAGGGGTAGGTACCTATCGTACTTGTAAAAGAGTTGAAACTTAGTAAGTACTTTTTAATGTTTTTTTTTCTTCATTATGTGTTGTTATAGTAGCTAATGTAACACTTACTGTTTTGAAAATTTCAAGTGTCTAAGGCCCGATTTTTTAATACTCAGATGATTTTTCTTTCATTAATAAAAATGGGGGTTTGACATCTTGTCAATACAAAAACTCCGCCGCCACGACGTCGACGACTACGACTAAAACCGCCATTTTTATTCATCAGGTAAATGTTAACTGACTGGTAAAAAATCAAACCTAAGTGGATTAAAAGAACCCTTAAGAGCGCGTTTTGCGCTTTTGCTTAACTGATATTTAAGCTGTAATACATAATATAGTATTTTAATTAACTGTATTTTTCAAAATCGATTAAATAAAAATCAGATAATAAAATCTGAGTAATGAAATTTAAAATATTACTTAATTACATACTTTCCTAAGTAACTTGGTACTTATGCTAGACTGAGACACATACAGTTTTCCAGACTGACTGCTTCCCTAGCAGACACGGATCAAGGCTCACGTTAAACAGACAAATGTGCCAAATCATAATATTAACACTCATTAACATACGTTAAATAATTAAGCGTCAAGAGAACATAATCCCGCACAGCGTTGCGACACGTGCCCATTCGAGGCCCATATGGGGCCGTGCTGAATACAACTGAGTATCTGCAATTTTTGCAATGCAAATGCAATGACTGCGAACAAATAATATATTAAAGTGAAAACGTAATTAAAACTATGAACCGTTCAGTTTATTTTGCTTTAGTTTGTTCTGATACCGTTTTATTAAACATGACATAGATATACTTTCAGGTAAATTTAATGTATTTAAAAGAGCCATTTATAGCATATCAAGTTTTTAGAGTACGTTTTTTTATGTTTGTAGTTTCTGTGTTTTTCGTTGCCTGGTATGTTTACCTTTATTCATCTTTGTGAATAACCTTGCTAGTTGTAGTTAGTTTCAAATATTTGCTTGAGCAGTATCTAAAAATAATGTTGAGCCTACCTGTAATTTAAGAGCATACATTAACTGTTACTTGTATTATTTCTAAGATTGTCTGTATGTGTCTTAGTTGGTAAGCCTTTATAAATAAATAAATAAATAAATTAGCTTTAATGTTGGTTCTCTGTAAGTTTCCTCTAGAAAAAATACGTAGGTAAAATAACGAGTTATATTGCAGCTAAATAATAACCACCGCACGGGTATATTACAGGTTGAGCTATGTTTGCAGAGTTGGTCCATGAGTGGGTTACCATTACTACTGCCCGACAGATGTCGTCCGGATCTTTTACAACGTGTTTTTTTTGATATACCATAACTCTAGGGTATGATTGAGACCATATCAAAGAATCAACTGGCATATGAATTATGTTTCAATCATCCTTTTTTTTTACTATCATACAAAATAATTCGACAAAGTCACAATGATTAATGTAAAACACCCTTAAGTGAAAGAGAAGTGACGTTAGAAAGAAGATTCGTCGTACTGGTGAACATTTTTGAACTAATTAGGTAATAAAAATAATATTAATAATACTTAATAATAATATTCCACGACTATTCACACAACGCCATCTAGTCCCAAGCTAAGCAGAGCTTGTGTTACGGGTACTAAACAACTGATAATTTAATTATGATTGATGATATCTCCGAAACTATGCATTTTTGGACCATCTATTCTAGGAGTTTTAGTATTATTTTTACCTACAGAATATAACCCTAGAGTTATGGGATGTCAAAAAAAAAACACCTTGTATATCAAGACCCTTTCATGCCTCGGAAAGCCCATTAGGCTTTCAGCTGTCACTTTGGATCTTTGGCAGTCATCACAACCAGTTCAACGAAGAGGTGCCAAGTCACTGTGTTGTGGAGGTCAGATAGGCAGTCTTTCATGTAAAACACTGGGATTTAGCTGCATTTGGTTAGACTGGAAGCCGATTCCAACAAACCCGGGCAATTGCTAGGCAGATGAATGAGAATACTGAAGAAATATATTGTGTGGCAATACGTATACATAAGAAGTTAACTTTTCTCTATGTGGCGACGATGGGCTCTCAACAAACTTTAATCAATTTACTTGGTACAGACGCCAGCACATCAACTTACCCCAATGTGTCAAATTTATTTGATAGGTTTTCAACTTTATTCTAAACACAATAAGGTTCATGTTCAATTGGGATTTGACAGTTTGGGGTAGGTTAGGTAAGGTTAGGTTTGTGTGACACCATTACTTCAAAATCAAAATCAAAAGTCATTTATTCAAATTAGGCTGAGGATCAGCACTTTTTGAACGTCAAAAATTACATAAGACAGTCCCCCAAAACGCCCGCCCTTCGCCACTTCCTAGTGTTTTTGCTGGGAAGAAGAAGTGGCGGAACAAACTCCCCAGCAACACGTCTGTCTGATATGTTAGAAGAACAGTTTAAACATCATTGGAAATTAATAAACTTAATCATTTAAATTAAATAATTTGCTACATGCTAGCTAGCACACACCAATATACAAGACAGCAGTAATAAGAATAGTACCTAAGTACCGACGTTGACAACTAAACTCATGCAAAAAATAAAATATAACTAACTGAATAAATATAAGCCTTCAAGTAAAAAGGGCGTGCCCGCTTACATGTACAAAACTGGAATACATGACTAGGTCTACGACATTACATCTAAAATAAATAAAAAAAAAAAAAAAAAAAAAAAAAAAAAAAAAAAAAACGATACAATAAAAAAAATGAGACACTAGGACCATCGAAGCTAAATAAAAAATCAGTTACTAATTAAACAACAACAAAACCAAGGTCAGCAAGACGACCACTTGTATCCATAAGCAAAAACAAGCGTACCTACTTACTGGTTTTCATTCCCTTATTCAATAGATCGTTTTTAAGGACGTTATGTGAAATGAATTAAATTTTCTTTAAATATAGTCGTTTGAAACAATAAAAAAAATGTTGCACACACTGTTTTGTTCGGTGTCTCTCGGCGCTACATATTCAAAGAGTGGGTTTAAAAAGTGTTTTATTTTGGGGTTATGAAAACAGAAATCGAATGTTTAGGTCCCCTCATATCTGTGTGGTTCTTCCCTCAAAAAACCATTTCAGACACTAATCTGTATGGTCCTTAAATAATTTGACCAAGATAATGTCTGGACTTTAAAAGAGACTGTGACCTCTTTCGGTGTTTCTTCTCAGAGTAATCAGATAGTGAATCTCCGATGTCATCAACTAGTTAAAAAAATGACGAGTAAAATTGTTTGTAAAAATCTATTTACTTAAATGAATATAATTTATCATTTATCATTATCATTTAGTTTCTTACCCTCCATAGATCCTCCGACTAGACAGGTGCTATTTCTCGCGAGCTACTTCTCAACTGTTTGTTATCTGGCTTCTGTATTTAAGTTAATGTTAATTGTTATACCGTTTATTTATTTACGATAAATATTTACTTACACAAACTTATAAACTAATCCCAATAAAAACGTAGTAAAATTTTGTTTGGTGGAAGCATCGAGCGGCAAGTCTCTATACACTCATTCTTCATTTCGGACCGAAAATCAATAATACTTTATTTTAGGTTATAACACCTTTCTAAATAATATCTCAATTGCTCAGACACGACAAACACGATACGACAGCTTTAGTTTGTATGTGGTAGTTTAAATTTCAATACAAACTAATAAAATATGCTCAGGGTCAACGTGTTTATGTTTTTGCTGTACTTTTAAATTGGCAGCTCTTTAGTTGTTTTAAAAAAATAAATATTTCATGTGAAACTGTGGTCGCCGACGATTTGTGTTGCGGTATGTGGTAGGTTCTATAAAAATGCGCTTTTTTTTTTCATAAAAGCGTCGTTTCTGTGTTACCATATTCAGCGTTTAAAAATGTTGGCTTCATTTAAAGAAATTAAAATGCGTACCTTAGTTTACGACGACTGAGCGTGGAACATTTGCACGTGAAAAAATGTAAAATTCTTTCAAATCGCGATCATTTCTTTAATGTGGCGTTTTAGTTGAAGCAATTATGGGGCTAAAAGAAGACCATTTTTAACAACATTTACTCAGACACCGTAAAATGGACAAAGGAAAGAAGAATAAACCTTTTGGTAAAATAGAATTTCCGTTTGAAACGTCTGTAGCGACAACGGCATTTAAACGAACTTAATTTGCGGGAATTCGCGATGTAAATAAGGAATTGTTTAATGACCTAAAGTCCGTTTGGACATTTAAAAAGAGGAAAATGAGCCTTTTGGAGTTGCCATTATGACGAAGACACTTATTAATAGGGAGGGAGGGCTTTGTTTTGTCTGTCTCGTTAGTCTTTGTGAACTCTTTATTTCGCGTGATTTAAGGTCAATTTACTTTTGAAGTTTTAACCTTCAAGAGTTTGTTTTAGAAAAAAATACTAGTAAACAAACAAGTTGAAAAATTAATTAATTACTAATACTTACTGAAACACAGCTGATACTGACATTGATTAATCTTTACTAATTCAACCAACACTAACTGTGTACTAATGTCCAATTACCTACTTCAAGAGAAGAATATATACTAAGCATTTTCATTAGATTTTCAGTAAACAGCATATGGAGCAAATTATAACTTTAGCAATTGATTTGAAAATCCCAACATTAATTACTAAGTAAACCATAATAGAAAATGTAGTTACATTTCACTTTAATGACACTTTGCATAGTTTCGCGGCTGACTTTAACGAATTAAAGTTCCCATTTATTACTTTCTCAACAAGACATTTGAATTGTAAAGCGTGGAATTGAAATTGTTTATGTGATTTGTTAGTACCCTTGGGACGTGTTAAATTCTGTTTAAGGGTCTGATTTTCAGTGCTTACCGCGTCGTTATCAGTCAAGTCATATTGCTATGTGTTAATAGAAATTACCTCGTTGGTCTAGTGGTCACAAGCGCCACTACAGAGCTTGAGGTCTCGGGTTCGATCCCCAGGTCGGGCAAAGTGTTATTGAGTTTTTCAATCAGGAATTTTTCAGTAGCAGCCCGGAGTCTGGATATGTGCCCGATTGATGGGAATAGGCTCGCCCCCTATTACATGGGACTTAAACATAACTGGCGAAATGTGGGTGTACTACCAGGTACACCTCTGCCTAGCCCTTCGGGGATTACAGGCGTGACGTTATGTATGTTTATTTAATAGAAATTACAAATGATAAATGATATTTATTTCTGTAAATGGATTCATACACTCATACTTTTACACATCATTTATAAACTAGTAAGTGAGGTCAGTGTTTCACTGTCTGACTACTCTTAAAAGAAACACCGAAAGAAACTCAGAGTTCCTCCTTTCTTTAAGTCCAAAAAATATCTTCGTATCAAAACTAAAACTTTTTTGCAAAAAATAAAACCGACTTAAAAAAAACACTAAACGCGGTGTAAAATAACTCTAAATTAGGAAGTCTGTGGCTTTGGTGGTTTTGTTTTATTTAAGATGGGCCACCGACTTCCGAATTAAGAGCTATTTTACACCGTTTAGTGTTTTTTTTAAGTCGGTTTTATTTTTTGTAAAAAAGTTTTTTTATTTTTCCATTTTTAGTTGTTCCCATACATATATTTGCCATGAATTTATTTTATATTGTTAATTGTTAACAATACATGTCATGATAAAAGGGTTATCCACTTATTCCTAAAAAATTAAAATTAACATACCTAACTGTCGAAATCTAGGCATATTGTACACATCTCGTACCCCTCAGAGCATACAGGCGTGATGATACGTCATGATGTTGTAAAACATCCAAGCGATTTCAGCAATCACGACAAATTTGCCGTCTATTTTTGAAGAGTTTCGTTGTATATCTCCGAAGACCAGCACCAGATCTTCACCAAATTAAAATGGGACTACCTCGGGAGTATACTCTTTCAAATAAAAAAAGAATTTTGAGAATCGGTCTAAAAAGACTAATGTCGGTTAAAGAATATTTACTTGAACTATCATTTGCTCAAAGCTATTTCAAACTCGGCTTCAAGTGTCACTGGATGTAGTTCAATACAAACATTTTACAAGAAGCGAATGCCTATCTGACTTCTATGTCTCGATATTTTAATATGTATTAAAAGGCAGCCAGTCCTCAAGGCCATAGTGTGAAGGTAAACATTATAGTGCAACTGCTTAAGAGAGGTATTCCTCGAAGCGCTACTATTTTGAAGCGCTCCTAATGAGGCGCTCCTATTTTATTAATATCGATAGCAATTAAAAAAAAAATTTTTTTTGAGGAAAAAAAACAAATATTTTTAATTGCTATCGGGAGCGCTCTCAAAAGGTGCGCTCCGAGGAATAAAATAGGAGCGCCTCATTAGGAGCGCCTCAAAATAGTAGCGCTTCGAGGAATACCTCGCTTATGAATAGGGCTACTAAATGCAAACATATTTTTCTTCAAATCCCAGACGAAGTTTCAGATATTGGCACATTTAAACAAACAAACTCTTTAACTTCATTACCTAAAGCAAATCAATTAAGTTAAAGCGCAAATATAAATAACAGAACATAAATAGTCATTTACTTCAAAGTAAAACACTTCCACTAAATAAGTTTTCATATTTGACTTAAGATTCTTGAACAACATTTCGTAGAAAGTGAACTTATTATCAGGATCTACTCGTACTATGTTTTCTACCACAAATTATAATTACTTGTAAGACTCTGAAATACTTGTGAGGCTGGTTATTTTAGTCTTCCTCTAACGAAGGTCTTTTACGTCAGCCTTATGGCCCAACGTTAATAATTGTTTTTCTCGGAACTAGCTGATTTGAAGTTTCGAGATACTCCTGTTAATGTTGATATTAATATTAGTTATTCAAGTTAAATTTTACCTACTTTTTACTCACGTGTGATATAAGAAGTCGGTAAAAAACATGATTCTTTGATAATTAAAAAAAATAAAACGCAAGGCTATATATGTATTATATAGCCTTGCGTTTGGTATTTAACACGTTCAATGTGTATGGTACCAGATCATTAGTTGGAAACAGAATTTTGATGACTGATATTAAGCTTAATCTCAATCTTTTTCGCCTAAAGTGCATCTGCTATGCAGAGTACAGACATAGCGAAATAGTCACATTTTTTTGTTTTCTCATGGTTAACAGAAACTACAGTGTTCTGTAGTTTCTTTGTATGACTAGATGTATTAACGTAAACGATGCAAAAAAGTATGTTACAATCGTGTCAGAGGGCGCCTTATATTTGCTATAATCATTCGTTGACCTTTACGCATCTAGTCATAGACGCACGCCGCCGGTTGCAAGTACTACGCAATTGATCTTACTGAACAACATTTCCAGTAAGGCTTATTACAATATACACACATCAAAAGTGTCTAGGGATCAAGCATTTTAATGCGGATTTCTTGAGATTGAGATGTGGCTTTGTAATAAATTTATGATTTTATAAATTTATATGGATCCTTTTTGGTGCATTTCATAATTTGAATCAGGAACTGTGAATCAAATTCGAGTAAAAGATGAAAATCAGCTGTCAATATTTTCCCTATAAAAACATACAACGCATTGAAGACATTATTAGTGCTTTCCCTACTACTGATTAAAACCAACGTTATTATGGAGCGGCGACGTCATTTAAGCAGGGAAGAAATGCTCACAGCCGTGGGAATGATAGAAGCTGGTTCCCGGCAACGTACTGTGGCTTTAGCTCTGAATACAAGTCAGAGTGTTATCAGTCGACTTTGGACACGTTACCGAAGCACTGGTACCGTGGCTGAGCGCCATGGAGGACGGTATCGCTGCACCACACGGAGACAAGACCGATACATTCAAATCTTAACTCGAAGAGCTCCAACAATAACCGCCATGATGTTAGCCGTGAGGCTTCATCACTCTTCAGGGAACTTAATTAGCGACCAAACAGTCAGAAACCGCTTACATGAAGTGAACCTTCATTCCCGAAGACCGCTACGGGTACCACCTATAGCAATGCACAATCGTAGGATTCGATATCAATGGGCTCTTGAACACAGAAATTGGGCAGAAGAACAATGGCGTTTCGTGTGCTTTTTTGATGAGTCTCGTTTTGGTATGAGACCGGATACAAGACGTATACGACACTGGAGAACCCCTGGACGCCAACAGCGATTAAAATCCTGCCAGGAAGTCCATCCTTATAGTAGTGGAACCATCATGGTATGGGCGGGTATTTGGATCGGCGGAAGAACTGAGTTGATTTGGATCAGAGGCAACCTCAACGCTCAAATTTATGCTGAGACGATTGTATCAGACGTCATCGTTCCTCTACAAGTGCAAATCGGTCCCTTATTTCAGTTAATGCATGATAATGCACGACCTCACACCGCAAGAGTTGTAAGACAGACTCTCGCCGCAGCTAACATCAATGTCCTGCCCTGGCCTGCTCAGTCGCCAGACTTGAACCCGATTGAGCATGCATGGGATATGCTACAGAGAAGAGCTCTGCCGAATATGGAGGGTATCCAGTCGCAAGAAGACCTTTTTTTGTTGTTGCAACGAACATGGGCGGCCATTCCACAGCGTGATTTGGATGAACTCATTTTGAGTATGCCAAACCGATGTTCTTGTGTTGTTAGTGTTCGCGGTAGAAACACGGATTATTAATTGTTTAAGTTACCCAATAAAATTTTAAAGAAAACTGTTATTTCAGTCTTTTTTTCGAACTTTAATGTTAGTGGTTCAAATGTCAAAAATCCCTTTATTAGGAAAATGGCAAATTTCTTTATTAATGCAAAGGTGACTTGGTTTATCGTTACTGTGACAAACGAAAACACTTTATTTGATGAATCCTTAAAGAAAATTTTAATTAATATCAATCAGGAGAAAAGTTATTGCAAAAATATATGTTGATCCCTAGACACTTTTGATGTGTGTATGTATATGTAATGTATAATGACCTTCTATTATATGTAATATATAATATAATGACCTTCTATTGCGTCCCTTTTTCCTTTCAGCGCAGCGTTTCCACTAGAGGTACTTTTGGCACAATTATGGTATCTTTCGTATTGGTAATTATTATTAATTAATTATGGTGTCTTTAAACGCTTTATTTCTTTTCGCCTTACATTTCGTGACCTTGTTAAAATTCAAGTAACTTACGGTGGATATGAGGATAATACTATGTAAGTACCTACGTTCAACGTTACTATATTATGCCTGTTCAATATCTGCCAATTACGTAATACAATTTTCTCCAACGTGCGGGTTTGCTACGTCTAGTTAGACTCCTATTAGTCTTGGCTCTAGTCGCGATGACTCGAACTTAGGAGCTTTACCTTATCTTAACATCTTCCGTATATACCGCCTCATACATATTTAGTCGCAGGAAATCTTAAATTTGATCTCTAGATTGAATTGTGCACATTAGGAAAGACGTGTTTTGTACAATACCTTGTAACTTTTTGAAGTGACACGGTATTTTACAAAACACGCCTTTCGCAGTTACCAATCGAAAGTTTGAAGTCCATAGAATATGTAAATGTTAGGTTGCCTATTTTTTTCCCGTCACAACTATCGGGTATGCAGGTATAAACTCGTAAATGGATACTAGTAACTTGCACCGGTCTGGTTAATGAATGAAAGTTAAATAAAAATTAACATTTCAGACAAATTCCATACCAATCGAAAATTGGTGTCTATGGATTATGTCCATTAACCAAACCGATGCATGATCGAGATTGCCACGCATTATGGTGAGGCACTTCGCGTAAATTATTTAGAAGGGAAAGCAGACGACTTTGTACCATTTTGTTTGCAATTAGAGTGAATCAAAGTCAGTGTGTTCACTCGCGTGAATATGGAAAGAGTATCGATGCGTGTTTTGTAAGAGCTTTCTTGCTTAGTGATTTTGCTGACATTTTCGGCTTGAATTTTCAAAGACTTTTTCTATTTAGTATACTTTGATACCGACATAACAAGGTTAAGGTTCGCTAGCATAGTCGTAAGAAGTTGGCAGTAGTATCTTCACAGCGCTAATGTTTTCTCTTCTTTCTATCTCTTCGTAATTTAATTTATTATATTTTTAATGTACATGTTTACGTATTTATACTATTTATATGTATTAGTATTCTTGGATTTCTCTTATTTGCAATTTTAATTGCACCTACCACTGTTTTTCTCTGCATCACCTAAAGGTTGACTGGTAGAAAATGCCTATGGCATTAAGTCCGCCTCTGTACATTAGTGTGGTTGAAGTATTAAATAAATAAATAATAGAAAAAGTCTTCAAAAATTCACTAAGGTGTCTGTTTCTGAAACCCAAATTTGATATCAGAAATGTAAGATCAAATACATATAACAGTAAAGTACCTAATTGTTATCCATGCATTTCTTTTAAAATATCTTCCACAAAAAGTTTTGCAATGAAATTGAAGGTGAAGCCAGAGAGTGTGCTTCGAAGAAAACCTCACAAGGAAATACACTCTATTGGTTCGTTATCACTACGGACGAGTTGTCGAAGTATTCTTAAAGAAATAGGTCACTATGTTACCTGCGGGCAATAAGTACTACCTACTTACATAAAGTACCCAGTTACCTATGTAACACTGCAGTCTTCGTCACTAGGTAGTGTTGAAGAATCAATTTCATTTTTTTTATTTCGTAAATGGAAGTTTTTTAAAGTGTTCCCAGTAGGTTCTATATTCAAAAACTAAACCTATCACCAACTTTGTCAATAATCAGTGACAATAATATGTTATCGAAGAGATTTTTAACTTTTGTTTGTACGTGGTATCGTCATTTTTAAGATAAAAAAAGCCACACTCAATGCCAAAATCAACTTAAATGTAAAACCTGTAACAGTAGTATTATATATTATATTTAGACTTCAAATTACCAGTCACAAAATGTACGTGTTCACTTGACGAAGGCTTAAACTCACGACCTTCGCTACACGATAGGTATTCCAGTAGGTAATCTAGACAAACGGTTTTCGAAACTCAGCTATTTTCATACATAGGTGTTGGTTTCGTGGATCGTGGAACAAAATGATGTGCTATTTTTTGTTTATAAATTGTGTCGGATATTGTACGCGGCGGCACTACTAGGATACATATAACACTATATTGACATAATTGATTTGACACGTTAACATGACTGTGTCGATGAAGAACAAAAGATCTGCCACGGCGTATATTTGGGTTAAAAAACTATTTTTTCTCAAAAAATTACAAAAGAGAAACAACAAAAAAACTTAATAGTTATTAAAGAAGAAGAAAGGAGATGGAAAATGGTGGGCCCAAATGTAATAAGTTTATCTCAACTTATTACATTTGGGCCCACCATTTTCCATCTCCTTTCTTCTTCTTTAGGTCTAAAATAGTTGTCATATTTTTTATCTTAGAATATGAAAAATCACCTCAATTCTCAATCTGGAAGCGAAGAAATATGAGAAAGACAGTTTTCGTGAGACTATCGATTAAGTAATCGATTACACAGTTACGCAAATAAAACCATTGTAAGAGATTATCAACTCAAAGTAATTAAATGCTCTTAATATAATTATATGTATAGGTATAGCGTATATAATTACAGTCATATTAATAAATAAAATATCAATTAATTACTAAAACAAAAATATTAATGATTATCGATTTCATATCGATTACAAGCAGTCTTTTTTTTAGTCTATTTATGTCACTGGCATGACAGTTGATTGACATTGACACTAGACAGTTGTCAACTTCTCTGCTCTTGTTTGCTCACTCATTTCGTGTTCTCCGATGCGTTTTGAGTGCCTTTCCGTTTATAATTCATTTTTTACGACCTTGCTTTCACACTTGTCACCGAAGATTGCTCACTCGTTTGACTTGGAATTGTTATTTTGGATTTTACCGCCGGCTTGACATATGTTTAATCTCTTATATCTCTGTTCTCAGATTCAAAAAATGCGTAGGATTTTCAGTGAAAGGTTGATAACATTTATAAGCTATTCATTAATACCAATTTCATCTTTTTACAACTGGGCCCAAGATAGTATGTATTCGTTTCAGTCTCCTTTGAAATATTGTCTATCAAATACAGTGCTTCTGTTGATGGCCTTTAACCACGACGAAAAGTCAAGCGCTATTTTGTAAGCATACTATATTACAAACATAAATTTGTCATGGGCACGCTAAGAAGATGTACCTTTTTATGATTAGGACATACATTTTATCACTGATTATATTGCACCTGCAACAGGGTAAAGGCATCTACATAAATGAGTATGCCATAGCACATACGATTGATGACTACATGGACCGTCATAAATTATACAATGAGTAAAATGTACGGTGGTGTATATTTTGGGACTTAATTTGTGTAGGACTTCTGTCCGTGAATGATTTTTATATTCTATTTCGTTCTATCAAATTAATGTTTTTGTATGTTTTTTCTAAACAGTAGATTTTTAGGCCATTACTAAATCTCATGTTTTAGTAAATATATTTTCTTTATCATTTAGGTATCTGTTTTGTACTACCAATATCAATAAATGAATTCAGCTTATCGCAGTCGCTGTCTCTGTGTCGCTTGTCTGGACACAGGCTTCTTCCAAGCTGTGCAACAACACCCTGTCCACCGCCTTCTGCAATTCAGCCTGACGCAGCCACCTTCTTCAGGTTGTCGATCTTCGGTCTTCAGTCATTAGTTGAAAGGCACCCCACACTTCGCTTGCCAATACGCAATCTCCACCCTCCTCTGCTCCACCGGCCATAGGTTCTACGACTGACATGGTTAGCCAATGAATCCCAAAAAATAATTTTGACTTTACTTCAATTGGAGTAGGCTTATTAAAACCATAATTTATGAAGAATATCAAGTCTATTTAATAATAATAATAATAAATAAATATTCCACAACTTTTCACACAATGCCATTTAGCCCCAAGTTAAGCTTGAGAGCTTGTGTTATGGGTACTAAATAGCTGATAAACATACTTATATATTTCTAAATACATACATATTATAGATAAATTACACCCAGACACAGAACAAATGATCGTGCTCATCACACAAACATTTGTACCGGGTGGGAATCGAACCCACGACTTCCGGCATAGCAGTCAGGATTACTAACTACTAGACCAACAGGCCATTTCTTTTTACCATCTTCATTTTTTCTTAAATTCCTGTTTCACTCGCTTTCACAGATAAAATACGCGTAGTTGCATTGAACGTAAACTCTTTAGACGATTTTACGCGTTACAGCCCAACGTTTGCACAACGATTGAATACTAAATTACCGACACCAAAATATGGTATCGCCGTAAAATATATGTTTACCCTTTCGGAGTAAAACGTTTTGATAAAGTTGGTCCCGCTGTTTATGAAATGTTTTCGTATTCCATTGCTAGGTATCTACATACTCATTACAGAGGTTTGTGTTGCTTTTATTATGATTAGAGTATGATTTATTTTTGTATTTGCCTTGGTGCTTTTTTGTTGAAGTAGTTTGAAGATGGATGAATATCTCTGTAAGAGAAGAAAAAAAACGATATTTATTGAACTAAGCCTAAATAAACTAGGATTTACATAAGTAATTGTACATATGCAAGAGGCTTTGACAAGGGTACCACACATTGAAACCCTGATCTCCAAACTAGGAGTCCCTGTATCTTGGAGATCAGTGAAAGATGATGAAGCTACCAATACATTCCCTCAGTTATGTTTAAGTTCCTTATAATTTCAGACTCTAGATGGAAAACCTTCAAAAATACGTGGCTCGACATTGGAATCAAGTCATTATGCTCAGCAGAAGCACCTGCCAAGCAACAAGGCAGTCCCCATTTATACAAATTCCTCTTTAACCTTTCAATTCAGTCAATTAGAGACACAAAAGAAAGACAATGACAGGCGGACACCGGTGTCATTCCGAGGTTTAACGAATTAAACCGAACCTTCTATAATGGGCTATTTGACAAAATTTTAGTTTTTAGTGTATCATCTAGATTACAAGAAAATATTCGATACATATTTTTTTCTTTTTCATATTGATGGAAACCTGCTTAGATCAAGCGCATTAAAGTTGAGGAGAGGGGCCTTGTAATGTCATTAACTAGTATAAACTGTACTGGCTAGTGACGTCATGCGACATTTTGACTCGATTCATTGCCGTTATTTTTTGATTACGTGAAAAGAGAAAAAATATGTGTCGAATATTTTCTTGTAATCTAGATGAGGGACTGAAAATTAAAATTTGATCAAATAGCCTATTTGGTTGGTAAATAAATTAGTAGTAGATATATGTACATATTCTATCTATACATAATAAATATATTATAAAAAGGAACGATTTGATTGTTTGTTTTTTTGCATTGATTAGCCTCCAAAACTACTGCACCGCTTTAAAAAAATCATTTACCGTTGGCAAGAAACACTATCCCCGGGTGATTTCGACTACTTTTTATCTTTGTATGCCCACGGGAACAGGAACTACGCAGATGAAACATCGTGACGTCTGCTAGTTTGATATAAAATAGTTGTTTAAAGTTTTTGCTTCCTTTAGAAAAACCTAAAAAAAATATAACAGGTCGCGGTCACTCTGGCATTCTATAAAGCGGTACAGAGCCAGGCTGCATTTCCCACCAAATTAATTATTTCCGTGCATCGCTGCATCGGTGAATATTGACATTGTTATTATGAGGACGCTGTCACGTCCGTGGGTCCTATAATATAAAGCTATCAATAAATTGCTGCATGGAGTTTGAACCTCATTCTACCCTAGCATGTGTAATTTCAACATACCCAGGAATTCACGGGTGCAGACCTTTATTAATATGTAGAGTAAAACTAGGATAGATGCCCCAATTAAAATATATGAAGTTTCGTAAATGAATCGTTTGCTATTCCATTCACCTTTCGAGAAACTTTTCACTTTCGTAGTTTTGTGCGATTGTGTCAAAGCAAGTTGCGATGAAAATTTTGCTCGATTGATGTTCCTTCTTAGAGTATATATTGCTTATCTCTTCTAAAAGCAATTCAAATGTAGTAGGTAATTAAAACCTATCTGGTAAAATACAAACTATAATATGTCAGTTTATAATTTTTTGCTTTTATACTGGGTTATAATAGTGATTTTTAATAATGATGTCTATCCCGGTTTTACCCTGTGGAAATAAGGCGCCTTTAATTTTGCTTAACATTCCATAACACCAGTACTGTACCCGTGAGGCCTTGTTGAATTCAAATATTTAGTCGTCAATATCTTAGTCGATTAAAATGTTAGAAACTCTTCCCTGGGGACACCCTAGAATGACATGAGTTGACTTTACTCGTGACGTTTTTCGAAAAGGTCCACGCACCTAGCGTGGTACTTGCAACTAGTGTGCATAATATAATTATGACCATATGTAAACGAAGCAGAAGGAAACAGTAAGAATCGTTTTATTTCCCGTTCTATAGTTTCTCCAAACCCCTTCTGGCGAAAGCAATGAGTTGCATGTAGTTATGTATGTAGAACATTCTGGCAGGACCAAATGATTGTCAATAATAATTGTTAGGTAATGGTTTAAATTGTCAATGTCGTGGTACTCGTATAAGTTTCTTAAGTATTAGTCAAAGTTTTTATAAGTGTGATTTTTGGTTAAAATAAATAGGTCTTACAGGTTTTTTAACAGAGCTCAAAAATATACCTTTCAGGATACACTTTTAATTATACAAAATCTGGTAGGTACACATGTTTTAAATTTTTTATCAACTAAGGCTCTTATTTGGAACAGTGATCACTTAAAATTACTTTGAATGAATATCATTTGCTATTAAATGTATTAAATTAAAGCTTCTACTGGGGTTAACAGACAGTAAAATGTTGCAAGAACTGTGTAATACCTGTCCCATTGACAACATGAAATCACAAAATTAAACTTGGAATTTTGACCAGTAAATTTGTTTCAATATAAAGCAAGTTTTGTTTATAAAATCTAACTTGACTTTCACATGTGAACATTTACATTAGTTGACTATTATAATTATTGTTTCTAAGCACACACAATAAACTAAGTTTCACAATAGCGTACACAAAACCACTGGCTTAACTTACTAACTGCTGCTTTTGACTTAATAACTCATCACAAAATCTTTGAAACTTTAACGGTTTCTTTACCATTTAGTCCTACACGTGCCAAAGAAACCTTTGTAGTACCCCTTTAGTACCTAACCATTTACACCACTATGTCCTCCAATAAGAAATTACATCATTGTTAAACAATTTCATCAATATTGGTTAAGAAGTAATTAAGCGAATAGAATGTTTAATGCAAACAAAGTTGTAGTGGAATACCTGGTTATAATAATACTTAGAGCATTTTCACACGAGCGTTCTAGTTTTTCGTTCAGTACTCGTCGTTCTTACTATCGTCGTCCCTTTAACCGCCTTAGTCGGATTTATAGTTTGTTATGTTATTAAATTGTACTGACATTGTCTTCATTTTAATTGTTTCTGTAATTCTTGATTGTTCAATTGTACTTAGTATTATAAAATTGTACTGACATTCCTTAATCTTAATTATTTTAATCAACTTTAAACTTTATTTTTAACTTTATATTTCATTTAACCATAGGAACTATTACTCTTAATTTTGACTACCGTAGGTACCTGTTTTTTATAAATGTGAATATTTTATGTTGAAGCATGTTCCTGCTTATTAAGTACCTACTGAGCACAAAGTTCCAGAATTGAAAATAAAAACATACAATGTAAAATTTGCATGCCAATAAGGTAGATCAAGGAGAACTTTAGTTTGGTCAGCAAATAAATGATTTATTATTATTAAAAAAATATATATATTATTATCCGACAACTATTTTCGGGCCCATTCCGCCTAAGTCTATTCAAAATGTTTGTCCAATTTAATTTCTTGGTTCTACTTTACATTCTTCCCAAAAATAGGCTAATTCAGGCAACATGTTATATGTATTGACGATTTTTTGTATTGACGATATATGTGTATATATATATGTATTGACGATTAGTTGGGTGCTGGGAGCACGACAATCGATATAAAATAAGGCGGTTAAAAGATCAAAAACATTGGAATTAAATGCCATGCTTATAATGAGCCTGAGGTGACCCACTGCAGGGCAAAGGCCTTTCTTCTATTCATCCACACTTTTTTGTCTTTAGCCGCTTCTGGCCATTCCTTTAGGAAGGAGTCTAAATCGTCACGCCATCCCCTTCTGGGCCTACCGCGTCATAGGCGCCTACTGGTTTGAATCCAGTCAGTCCTTGCCCAATGTTGTTGCAACATGTGGCAAATGTGGCCTGCCCAGTCCCATTTTAGTTACGCTACGTTTGCTACGTTTGTGATTGTTAGCTACGTTTGCTACGTTTGTGATTGTTAGCTACGTTTGCTACGTTTGCTAATTAAGTGAATGCCTAAATAAAAAAGTGCTGCTCGATTTTTAACACTCGGCTCAGCGCTGAGAATTGTTAATCCAACAGTGGAATAATATTCGTGTTAGGCAGAGTGCTATGTTTTGGATTGTCAGTTACGAATTTTTTTGTTTACAGGGGTAAAATTGAACCTTGTGGTGGTAATAATATATGGTGCCCTCGTGTGAGAGTTTGCTGCATATTGTCACGTGCCTACGACAAGTCCTTGCCAACAATTTCACGATTCTGAGTCGAGAAACTCCGTAATATTGTACTCTGTCAGTAAATTAATGTGTATACCATACTTATACTACCTAACCTATTGAAACTGGTATGTAGTAACGCATTCCCA
The DNA here is from genome assembly GCA_921972225.1 of Euplexia lucipara. Taxonomy (NCBI): domain Eukaryota; kingdom Metazoa; phylum Arthropoda; class Insecta; order Lepidoptera; family Noctuidae; genus Euplexia; species Euplexia lucipara. Next base: position 13,115,152 of record OV179154.1, read on the forward strand.
AATTCTGTACCTCTTCCACGAATGCCTGACGCATACGTTACGTCGATACTTACGATTTTAATGTACTCGTTTCGAGTATATCGTTAAGTTGCTTTTAAGATTTTATTTAAAATCGGCGATACTTATTGTGCTTGTCTCATTGATTTGAACCCGAGTGTCAACAGCTAGTTGTACTTTATACATTTTAAAATTGTTTGAATTGGTGTTACGTTTATGATGTATGTAGGTACCTACTGGAATGAAATAGGTAGTAACATTTTTTCTTAAAGGCAAGGTATAATTTTCACAATACATGCATAAATGGAGTCAATGGCTGCTTTTCGAAACTAAAACCATACGGCACCTTTTTTCGTAAACTGTCCTATTTTCGTAATTTTTATTCTAACGTAAGTATATTATTTACGCACAGTTGGTTTCAGCTCTGAATTTTTACTCTTAATAATTCAATTGCCTACTTGAGCAAATCTGTAAATCTTTCAATTAAAAACTTGCCAAAATACGCCGTCAGACTTTATTAAACGTAAGTGATATAATGGAAGTCGTTATCGGCATGCGCTCAGTTAACTGCACCATATGCACCCAAGAGCCTTGTGTTAGGGCCCGCATAACTTTAAAACTTTCTGCCTTTGTTCATTTGATTTTATTCAGTGCTCGGGAAAATTTCGCTGCTTTGAACTTTCATTTAGTATGCTGAAATTAAATAAAAAGAGTTTATTGTTTAACATTAGTTGTGTGAATGCTTTTGAATCTTATCACAGAGTTGTGTTCCCAAGAATGCGAAGGTTGGTTTCCAGTCTAAATTAATATAACTGAATATAAGTGTTTTACATAAAGCCATAACTGCTTATCAGACTTCTGGAACCCAGTTACTCGGTTACACCATAGCTTTTCCTACCTATCCCTTGGTAAGACGGGTTGGCAGAATTTTGTAACAGTCAGTTACACCGTTACGTTGTCCATACTAATATTATAAAGAGGTAAAATTTGTTTGTAAGTCTGTAAATTTGTATGTAGGGGGTAATCTTTGGAACTAATGATCCAATTTCAAAAATTATTGCAGTGGTGGAAAGCTACACTATTCCCGGATGACATAGGCTACTTATTATCCCTGTAATCCCACGGGAACAGGAACTACGCGGGTGAAACCATGTGATGTCTGCTAGTCATTTATATTTACATACAGTGCACTAAGAATATTTAAACAAACAAATAAAATATGTATTGAATTTAATTTCGTTTTCATGCAATACTAATATTTTAAATTTAGGAACGTTTGTGATAGATGCTTATTACTCTTTTACACAAAATTATATAATCAGAATGAAACATTCATACTAATCTTTTTTGGGCATGATGCTTATGTTGGCCACAATTTGGATGCAACATTGAGTCCTTTAGCTGGCTTAAGGTATTACGGAGTTTTAAAGGCCTGCTTTTATTGGTTTTGGAGCCATTGACGTGCGGCTTAATTTACAAGCTACGAGAAACAAAGGCAAACATAGTATAGAACAATATACAGCTGCCAATAGTGGCTGCTGTGTTTTGTCATAAAACTTGGACACGAAGACACTATCTGAACATAACTTGTCTTCAATGCAACTTGAGTTTGTGTCGTAGTGCTTTTTTTTTTTTGGTGGAAAATCCTCATGGATGTCCCCCGCCCGGGGAGGCGGAGGGGTCTGTCAGACTCTTACTGACTAAAACCCACCCCGTGTTCCTTCTCACACCTGCGCCGGGGGTCACGGGAACAGAAGATACTTCCGCGACCCCCGACTGGTGCCGGCCCGCGGGCCTCGCCAAGTCAGCGAGGGGAGTGAGGTGTTAGACTCCCCTCGCGACGTCTAAGAGGGGCGCGCGTGAATACGACACGCCGCCACCTCGGGTCCATGTACGTGGGGGCGGCGGACGTCCCCGCGTCCGTCGCCCTGGACCCATTTAGGGGGGCTGGAAGAGGGCGTTGTCCGTCCTCCGCCTGCGCCCGGTGCGTCTGCTGCGGGCCGGGTGAGTGGAAGTGATCTCCCTCTCCCTTTCCGCAGCCTCCTTCTGCGAGATGACCGTTTCGCAGAAGGACACCACCGCGTCCCAGGACTCGACGCTGCCGACCATCCTCTCGACCACGTCCGGCAGCGACAGGTCACTGCCTACTCCAGAGACGAGGGCACGGCGCTGTGTCGTAGTGCTAGTTTAACCCAATTGCTATATTAAACTGATATGACACATTGTTCTAAGCAATGAAACTTTCTTTGAAATAATTATACCGGCTGATCACAGTTCCAGTACAGGGCAAAAGCCATCTTCCATACGAGCATTACCACGCGTAAGGCAAATTAACTTGGATTTTTGATTTATTGCTAACATTGGCGAAGGAAAACATCGTCTTATAAATTAATAAAAGCCTGAATTCGTAGTTCCGTAATTAGCTGAGTTAATATTGTTGACTTTTACTTACTTTTAGAAACTTTTAAGAGGTCTTTGCGATTAATAGGTTGATAATAACGATTTTTATGAACCTTTTAGCAAGTAATTTGGGTTTAATTAAGAGTTCTTAACGAACCCAAGCATATCCTCAAAAGCCGGAATGTAAACAAGGAACATAGTTGTGACGTAAATCAGTTCCCACTAAGCTGTTTATCTGACGTTTTGCAAGTTGGAATAGTTTACTCAGTCGCTGACAAGGATAAATCAATAACAGTCCTTCGGTTTTACGCAACAAATGGAGGAAGAGATTACTAGGAGTTACAAGTTATAATGAGAAACTAAGGAACCAATAAGAAGTTTACAAAAGCAATTAGCCCAATGAAAATATAAGTTGTCTTGTTCATTCTGGTTGAATTTAAATCAACTACGTTAATCTTTACTGACGTCATAACGGAAAACTTGTAGAAAAAAAAACCAGCCAAGAGCGTGTCGGGCCACGCTCAGTGTAGGGTTCCATAGTTTCCCGTCCGTCACAATAAGTGTTCAAAATGCATACATATACGATTATACTACAAACTTAGTCCAGAAATTATTTTATACAACTTTTTGTCTTTTTTGTACAAAAACTGTTGTTTCCATGGCAAATTCAAAATAATTTTCCTTGAAAATCCTTAAAAAGTTCTACATTTCAGATTTTTTTTATATTTTCTAAACTTAAGGTTCAAAAGTTAGAGGGGGGGATACATTGTTTTTTACTTTTGGAGAGATTATTTCCGAAATTATTGACATTATCAAAAAATGATTTTAGTAAACCCCTATTCTTTTTAAATACCTTTCCAACAATATATCACACGTTAGGGTTTAAATTAAAAAAAAATCCCTTCCCTCTTTACATATAGGGGGCTACCCTAATAAAACATTTTTTTTCCAATTTTTATTTTACCACTTTGTTGGCGTGATTAATACACATATTGGTACCAAATTTCAGCTTTCTAGTGCTAACGGTCAAAGAGATTAAGCGAGGATGGACGGACGGACAGGCAGACATGGCGAAACTGTAAGGTTTCCTAGTTGACTACGGAACCCTAAAAAATGATGAATGATGATGATGGAGAAGAAGGAGATAAGGAACTAGGAAAAGGTAGAAGATTGATAGATGGAGAAAGTAAAAGATGTTTATAATGATCAGTACTTTCCGTTACGCCACGGGAAAAAAACCACTAAAAATTTACGATGTTTAATATGGCTACGAGAATACAATCTTGATTACCTGACTAATGCGCCTAATAATATTATGTCTACCTATGTAATTCGTTGGTGTCACGTTTATTGTAGATCATTTTATATTCTGTTAAGTATATATTTTATGACGTTACATACGACCTGTGTACCCTCTGCAGCCAGTACCTACGTAATTGTCAGCTGCCAATATAACAATAACAAATTGGTTGCAATCGACTACAAATTCACCCATGAAGATCTACATTGAGTTCAACCGAATCTATTGAAGATTTTAGTGCCTAGTTTTTTTTTAACACACTTGCTTTTCCATTCACTATAATCGTGACATTTTTTTAAATTATAACTTTCATCAGACACCGGTCTCTCACATAAGGTTAGTTTTAAGTAAATCCCATAAATTGTTTTTAATTATAAAATGTAAACCTATTGTGAAGAGATTATTTATATAAATTTAATTAATTAAGATATTGGCAGAATAGTCGACATTGGCTTTGTTTGCCATAACAAAAAATAGAATAGACTACAAATTCAAAACAGTATTTTCCTCTTAGGACTAGAAGTATATAGTCGGAAATCGCATTAGGGAGAAGCCAATCTTTAACCATCAAAGAGGCGACAGTTATACTGCAGTGAATAAAATACATCTCTAATATTATCAGCAAATATTTACGTGAAATTTCAAACAGCTGTAAAGAAGTGTGTAATTCGTCTAGCTAGAATTTTAAGGAAAATTTAATTCCGTTCCCGACGAGACCACCGGACACATTTTAAAGTTAATCAAATGTAATTTCCCTTGCGTCTTCTGCAACTGTATTCTACGATCTTGTTTTCACTCTTAATTATAAGAATGTAATAGCAACATCGATCAGCGTTATATAAACATAGCAACGTGCGCAATAAATAACAATAAACAGATATCTAACCATCACCTTTATTTGAAAAACTATAGTTATTTATTTTACGCTTTATATTTTTTAATATTAGAATAAGGTTTTAGTTTTTTTTATTGTCTCACAGAGATGCTTGCTTTGTATGTATTTCACAAAGAAAATTGGTGGCATTACGACATCTTTAAAATGGTAGACACAGTAGATAAAATACGTATTACTAAAGCCGATCGAAAAATCTGACATCATAACTTGACCAAATTTATTATGGGACCATTCTAAAGTTCTCTTATCGCTAAACATACAAAAAAAAGAAAAACAAATCATAACCGACGAAGTAAGAATTTCCTCTTGTTAAAAGTCGGTTAAAAATGGCACAATGGGATAAAATACAAAAAAAAAACATAAGTACAAAAGGTTAGCTACATACCACAATCGAAAACGCACGCATATAATACGCCTAACAATGTTACGAAAACAAATAATGCTAGTCGCGAATGCGTTTGGTATTTGTTAGAGTCAGTTTGAGATCTTCGTACATACATCAAAGACATTCAACATTTACTATAGAGAGGACATCACGAACAAAATTTTCATCCAAAACTTGTGCCGGAGTGGACACAAGTCTATGAGTTTAATTTAGTACGCTCCACTATCTTTGCAATATTGGTATATTATTCTAGATGGCTACACTGTGACATGGGATGACAGTTTTTCTATGTCATTTCTTCTATAGTATCTTAAATCTTATTGTCGTACATACATATATGCCTTAATGCGTGCGACTGTTTTTGCTCGTTATAAGGAGTCTAACTTCTGTGCCTATCTGTATTGTGGTTCACGGATTCATAATACCAAAGCGAAGACTACGGTACGGCAGACAATGGCTATACGCTCTTTGTTCGTGGTCTTGGATGCACGGGCGTATGGATTAAGCAATATACAATGCAGAATCAACTTCCCTTACTAAGGAGATAAAACAACTGATTAAATTACTGTGTTGTTAAGTGGGCCTTTTGTTTTGTGAGGCTGGTCTTATAAAGCCAGGTGTTAGGGGCCGGTTTGTTGTTTCAGGTAATATTATATTTAGACTAAAATTCAAGTTGCCTTAAATGTAAGCCTCAGCGTGCGGGATTTCATAGAAATTGTTCTACTTATGTTCGGCAAGATTGTGTGGCAAGTCAGCAGTCTCAGGTTAAAGAACTTTTTGATTGATTTTCTTTTTATTTTTTCTTTAAAAAATGTTCTACGTACCTACGGCCAAAGGAGTACAAAACTACAAACCAGCACTCCCACATCGCCACAGTCGGGTAAAATGCAACGCAACTTTGAATAGACAGGCGTCATTCGTAAAACAATGGAAGTTCCACGTCTCGAGTCCTCTCAACTTGTGTCACCACGTTGTTACCTCGAGGAGAACCTTTAACTTAATTAACCCTATTAACAACGTTGGAATAAACTAAAACCTCACAACGAGATAACATAACTGAGTAGTAGGAAATTTCATGTCAGCATCAAACTCTGCTTGTCAAGCTTCAGCCATATTCAATTTCCTCATAATAATAGGTTTATATCGGAATACACATTGTGGATTGAGATCTAACTATTGACATTTCGTTCATTGAAATTGGTTAGTAAGTAATACAGGTAGATATTTTGTTCTACAACAAAGAACCTGTATCAGACATTAATTTTCTGACCTGTAAGATTTGGAACAATATTAGCTTTAATGTCTCAAGGGAATCCCATAAGACAATGAACAGTTCTTGAATTTAGGGACACTAAAAAAAAATACTCCTTTGTTTAGGACGACGTGCACGACTGCCATAACAAGGAAGTCCCTTATAAACCCACGAAACCCCTACCTTTGAATCCAGACCTTTTCATCTAAAAAACACGCAACTTTGAATAGACAGGCGTCACTATTCGCAAAACAATAGTCGTTCCACGTCCCGAGTCCACTCCAGTCGCCACGTTTTTCAGCACAACGTCCTTTAACACGTTCATGTGACGTCAGCAAGCTTCGCAACTTGTTCGAGTATGTCGTTGTGGAGGTACCCGCCGGACAGCTCTACATTAAATTAGGATGTACGTCTATTTAAAGCGTAGGCTGCTATAAATTTAGATTTTTCGGTTGTGTACTGGTGTGGGCATGTAGGTAATTAGGGTTTGGTAGGCTGGTCACATTTACAAAAAATTACAACAATTTAATAAAGAAATACGCATTGTTTCACAAAATTCATGCTTTCATCTACAACAAGGATTTAATAGCTCGCAATAAAAGGGCTAGACATGTATGTAAGCAGGCTTAGGTATTCAATCATCCAACTGCAATGTGATCATTTCTTACTTTTAATCCTACTTTTGGTTTATAATTAATGATAGATAATTATTATTTACATAACATCACGTCTGTAATTTGGCAACATGTGTGGCAGAGTTAATAATTAATAATGTTTAATTAATGACACTTTCCGTAACATAGATACTCCATCAACTAAATAAAGCTAATCTGACGCGTCCTCAAACCGTGTGCTAAACACAAAACTATAGGAATTATTCTGCATTCACTCAACTGCCCTTAACGAGGATCGATTAATCCAAGCAGAGAGGTTACAAAATTTTCTCCATAATTTGGGGCACTGAGATCCAAATTCGATTTTTTCAAAATAATATTTGACAGAAAGAATGGATTTTCCAATAAGTAACAGGAAATTGTATCTTATTAACTCTGAATAATAATAAAATGTTGTTTGTTCCGAAGGCTAAACAAAATAACTTTTCCTGAAATCTATATTTCTTTTTTGTGAAATTATTACTTGGTACTTAACTTGGACTTTTGGTTGATATATTGGATGTTAATACATCGTAATAAGAGTCATGAGTTTATAGATTATTACGGTATTACTAGTTCTCTACAAAATACACTTTATTCTTTGCAGTTGCGCTTGCATTCCCAAAGGAGACCTACTTATTAGAAGTGAAGAGAAGTTCTATCCGCAGTATGCTAACAAATAACAATAGTAGTGTTGGTTACTTTGTATTCGTCAAGACTATATTCTGGGCCTTGTATAAAATTCAATTAAAAATAAAAAAATGCTTTTTAGCACTATAAACTTTTTTTTGTTGTTTTTTTATATAGGGTGACTGGTAATTAGTGACCGATTCTTATACACGTTATTGTATTCATGATTTCAATCAACTTTCCCAAAGAAACTTTTTTTATACACAATAAACAACAAAAACGCTGTTTGTTGAAATTCCCGCGCGCGATCCTATGGTCGATCACAGTAGGCACGAATCGGCACGATCTATCAGCTGATAGTCTGACCTCGGGAAGGGCAAAATGTACTAATAGTACATTTTCCCTTCATTTAGCGTCACACGCTCCCAGCTGATCGATCAAAGGCGCGCGCGCGCGAAAGTCAAACAGCTTTTGTGTTATTGTGGTAAAAGAAATTTAATGAGTATAAAAAAAAGTTTCTTTGGGAAAGTTATTCGTATTCATGAGAACAATCACGTGTTTAAGTATCGGTCACTAATTACCAGTCACCCTATATAAGTATAACGAGTATATCAGCTTGTCAGATTATTGCCTGTCATATTTTATATAGTATGTTGACATGGTGCTCATTATCGAAAATGACAGTATGCCTCTGCCATTGTGCACGAGTTTCAATACAATTTAACATGTTCAATTATTTTCAGAAATGTATCTTTCAGCACAGAGCACGAAGCACGATTTGGGCCGTACGTTTTTGCAACGCGTTTTTGAATGAATAACGATGAAACGGTGTGGTCGCAGCTTGCACATTAGCATACACCGTAGCACTCCAGTACTTTTTGCGTTATTTTATTTATTTACGTCGCTTTTCCATGGTAGGTATACAAACAATATAGTTTTCCACAAGTGTAGGTACGGCAGGCTGTATTATAGAGTTGTAACTTGTAATAATTTATCCTTTACTGATTTAAATTTGTATCGTTAGTTACAACGATCCATACAAAAATAAGGCCAAAATAATTATTAAGAAATACTAGTAACTAATCAATTTAGTACCTACATGGTTATTTTTCTTTATTAACTAGACAAATAAAGTACCTACAACCATTGCTACATAAACCTCGAAAAAAACAATTGAAAAAAAACACTTATTTGTATAAGGTATAGCAACCTATTCATAGAAAAAAACGGATGCTGTGTCTATCGCATCATATTGTACACTATGCTTGTGTAAATTGATTGTACTATGAAGTGTAACAGTGTTACATTTGTAGATAGGACAATAAATAAATAAATAACAAAAGATAGAAAGAAAATACAAAATAGTACTCTTAATTCTCATTAAGAACTAGGTTAAAAATAAGTAAAAAAGACTTCCAAGCAATTATCTGATGCAAATAAATTGAATGAATCGAGCCGGAAGATATTTTGCGATAATCCGAAGTAGCAGTTAATAAGAGAAGACCGTTCGAGTATTTTCGAAATTACTCGACAAGCATCCGATTTTATTCGCTGAGCCCAAAAAGTCTGTAATTAGCGATGCTCATCTCAACTTCGGCTGAAACTTTTATTTGAATTTTTTACCACTTAATCCCTGTTTACAGTTTGAGTAACAGAATTTTGTTACTAAAATGTTTCGGTTCGAACCATGTAGGTAAACAACGTTTCAGTAGCTAGTTCGAAGTCGTGTGCATTTACATAATCAGAGTCACTAATGTTTGCCCGTTTTATTTCTCGAAATTGCTCCTAGACTTTTATCTAAGCTTTGAAAATTTAATGAATTTCTTAAACACATAAATCCTCTTTGTTTATCTAATAAAAAGAAAACAATCTGCCAATCTACTTACAACTAATTCCTCGTAATGTTTTATATTTTTCTCAAAATGAAATGTAATAAAGCAAACATGTTGATACTTTATTAAAGATTCAACAATAAAGCTGAATTTTGTTCAATATTGTGTTTACGATACTTTAGTATTTATGGCATTGTTTGCTAACCTATACTAGTGAGTGTTTGAATAAAACTTGTTAGTCTTCCACAGTGTGTAGGTAAGTTATATTTCAATTGTGATAGTAAACGTAAAACAGATTTTTTTATAGGGCTGGAAGATAACTTTTCGTAGGAATTAATATGCTTTAGATGGGTGAAAAAATTGTACAAGGGCGAATTAATCATTATTACAAACTGGGAACTGGCTTCTTTTCATGACTTCCAGTTTTTTGATCCAGGGCTAGCGTAGGCCACGTCGATAGTTTATTTTATCCAGGTCGTTCTGCCATCGTCTTCGGGATCTGCCGCGACGCCTTTTAACTGTTTAAATAATACGTGTGGTCAAAATTTATCTGTTTTTGCTTTATGCAGTCATTCTCTACTCTTTATTCAATTAATGTAGAACTACGATAACCAGGATCCCATAAGACGGCTTTTCCCGACTCAAGTGAAAAATTTCTCCGGTGGTTGTATAGTGGTCGAAATATAACATTTTAGCTGTGTACAGTTTTTCTCCATATAAACTTTAAAAACGCCAAAACTCACGTTTAAATGAAATGAAATGATATTTATTTCTGTAAATTGGTCCAAACAAATATATTTAAACGTCATTTTTTAACTACTAGATGAGGTCAGTGATTCACTATCGTGAAAGCGTTGCGCTAAGCGTGTTAATGAGAGGAGTAATTCCCATATCTGCATGTCTTAAAAATTTGGGCATCCTAATTTCAGTCTCAAGCAGTCAAAAATACATCAAATTTCCTTTTGACAAGATTTTGACATTGATTGTCACTGAAATAAGATTGCGAAAAGATTTTGAACATTCTAAGTATGGGAATTATTGGCCTCCTGATTATATGGAATTGGAAATGTATTCTGACATGACAATATGCTATCCTGTAATTGACGCAGTCACGTATAATATAGGTAATAAAAAAAAGTTTAGAATAAAAGCTTTCAAGATTGATGTTTCAATTTATTAATTTTTATTGACATCGTCGAAAATATTAACGAATGACTGAAAATGATAAGGTTTTTGAGGAGTATCGTCCTTGTTATGTTGTTGGTGTTTTCGATATTGCACCATCCATCAAGTTACCAACGACGTGTCCAATGTTTTCCAATAAACGTCACCGTGTCCATTGTAAGGGAGGTAGGTAACTTTGTCATGTCAGTACCGGAACAAATTTTTGTACATTATTATTAATTTTTAACACAATAAAATTCACAACTTTGTAGACAAATAATTTGACCTACATATATAACTGTAAGTTATTTTGCATTAATGCATTGAAAGTTGAAAAGGCTGTTTAAAAGTCTATGGCATGTGGCTTTGTGTAGACTATCTCAATAAGTCAAACATTATTCTATGTCATTTGTTTTAACAGTATGCTGTTATATTATTATTTTAATGTTACTTGTTTAACGTTACATTGATTCAAATTATTTCAACTTGCCAGATTCATTAGTTTTTTTATTGGAGAATTTATTGCGCCACTTCTTTCCAGTAAAAAAACACTACTTAAAGACTTAAAATGTGATACTTTTTGAGCCCTATTCACGTTCAAAAATGTGTGATATGTTTTAGTTTAATTGGAATAAATGATCTTTCATTTTATAAAAAAATATAGTGAGTATTAAAAATTACGTCAGCAGGAAAAAAACTGGGTCTATTAAATTAGTATTATCTGATATACCGTGTCAAGTTTCACAAAAGGTACAACCGGTTCTGAATAAGTCCTGAATTAATTAACGCCGTGACAATAGATTAAATATAATCCGGCCGTGTACGCGAGATAATTTTACCCATGAACCATGTCTGATTATCGAGGCGCCATCACTAAAATTGATTTTACAACAGGGGGAAATGTAGGTGAGAGTAAACTCGTGGGATGCCTAATCTATGACGTATGTATTTTATTACCACATAGAGTACAGAAAAATAGTAGTAGATAGGGTATTACAACTTGCATAAACACTTCTTTCAATGGCTTTTAATCAAAAGTAAGTACCTGCAGGAAAATTGCAATTGTAGAAACATGAAATCGAAATAAACTTTTTAGGGAAAAAAAGTGGTGGATCGTCTTTTTTTGCGACCAGACAATGCTGCCAGCCCTAAGGTTACTTTTCCCGCTGCGGACGAATTTGTTACTGCTCTATATAAAATGCTATATACTCTATAATACATTTACGAAGGTACTCATTCTTATTATTATTTCACACAAAAATCTAATCATAACTCAACGTCGTGTCGTTTCTGAACTCACTACACCTCTACACAATTGCAAACACTAAAAGCTTGGAATTCAATCAATTTCTGAAAGCACTAATCATAATAATAATGATATACGAGGTCGCCCTCGTAAATCATAGAAGTACCAATCCAGATAAGCGGTAAATATGCCGCCTCCGTCACAACCCATTCTTGGCTCTTGGCACATCCAATTTGCCGGTATGATACCCGAACAATCTCACTAACAATAGAACCACAATGAATGGCGCCTGATCCAGCCGTAAATATATCAAAATTATGTACAAGCCCCGACGGCACAAGTTGAGAAAAATTGTTCTCCTTCATTTTATTTTTCCTTTGTGTTCTTATTGAAATTAATAGGTGTAATATTCATTAATTAGGACCTATTTTGAGATTTATTAGGTTTGCTTTTCGTTAGTAGTAATTATATTGTTTGGATCATTGCTTTCAATTACCTACACTACTCAAACAGAAAATAATTATTCCTACTGTATAGTTATGAAGTGTTACTTATATATATTTATTTTTAAATATTTTACATTTAATTTAAACAAATACCTATTATAGGTACGAGGTACTTTTTAGCAATGCTTCGTCGGTCTAGTGGCAGCTACCGCTACACTGCTGAGCATCGTGTCCTGGATTAAATTTTCGGCAAATGCAAATGGTAAATGTTATTGGATCCATCTGGCATTTGTCAGTACCAGCATGGCGTCTGGATATGTGCCCCGTGAATGGCAAAAGGTTAGTCTCCAATTAAATAGGACATGCCTAAAAGTCACAATAATTAGCGAAATGTGCGTGTAGGACGAAAAGGTACACTCAGGTACATCTTTGCCTTATAAATAGCCTAGATTTGATGTTAGTTTTTAATTCTAAAGTCTTTGTTTTTTACGTAATATCCTGAGGTCAATGAACACGAATGAAAACTAGCCCCTTCATATATGTATAGCTAACCTTTTATTTGTTAGCCGGTCATCACGTAACGCTCTCAACCTTTTGGATTGTTTCATAAAAAATGTAAAGGCGTGCAAATGGCTTCCTTGTGGCGGATAGAAGGGGCAAGATGACCCGGAAGAAAACTCGCAAGAAGCGAAATGTTTCGGAGGAGGTAAAGGGATCGTAAATTCTTGGTTACATCACGTTAAAGATGTTAGATAAAGAAAAGGAAATTATGAGGAAAACTCGGAGACATTCAATGTCGCACGTGAGGGGAACACGTTCACGCAAAACTGATCTTAATAATACCATCCTGTTTCTGTCCCGATGCAGGGCAAAGACTTCCTCTCATGCAGGGAAGGTACGAGCAAGTCACTATGTTTTCTCAAGACTAAATGAGATTTAAATGAAAATTAAGGAATAATCTCAATGCGTTAAATAAATACGATAAGCTATAAGCTTTTCATAGTTTCTAGGGTTCCGAACATTGGGTTAGGAAAAAACGAAACCTTTATAAAGATCACTTTGTTGCCCGTCTGTCTGTCTCTCTGTATCAAGTTGAAATTTAAACTCAAGAAATTTAGACTCAACTTCGCAGTTTACTGAAGTAGCGAAAGAATCAAACTTCCGAGTTTACATTAAAAAAATATGCAGCTGATTATTAAGCAAAACAAGCATATTTCAGCCAGTTCCATCCCGTTGACCTAGAACTATAAAACTTGGCAAATAACATCTTTACAAACGAAAGGTATAAGAAAAAATCTGAAAACTATTCATTTGTAATTAAATCTTAAAAAAGGGGTTCTTTATTCTTTTCAAATTGAAATCTCATTCAAATTGAAGCTTCTAAGCTTCAATTTTAATGAGATTTCAATTTAGAACTAGAGTTCTAAAAGGGCTCATCATATGAAATGGCTTGATGGCACATTGCAGTTTTTTTTCCGACGGTTGTTTGTAATATTTAAAACGTAAAATATCAAAAATTACCGTTTCCACACCACAAATCACTTTTAAAATACAATACGCAGCAATTGTTCACGGTTAAACCGTTCGAGCGTGAAAGAGTAACATACATCCATCCATCTTTATAAACTTAAAGATAAGATAATTATTTTGTGTTTGGTGTGTGTCTTAGAAATTTAAACTTCAAAGTTTAAATTTCAGGAAAAAATCGGAAAAAAACTGTGCGTACGATTTCTAGACCATTTATAATGATCCTACGTACGGAACCCTCGGTTGGCGAGTCCGATTTGCACTTAAAAAAATTAAGAAAATCTTCAACGACGAAAATTTCGATACTGGGTCCAGAATTATGTACAGAAGCCAGCACGTCAAGCTGTGTCCCAATGAGTCAAATTTCTTTTATACTTTTAACTTTATTACAAATACAAAGATCATGTTCAATTAAGAAAATTTGTTGTTCCTTCCAAACTGTATTAAAACTCCAGGTGTCCCCAAGATGGCTTAAAACTATCCTGGATAAAAAATCACGACATTTGAATGTTGATACATAAGCGAAATAAGTTCAGTTCTTTATAAAAAGAAAAATATAATGATAAAGTACGCTCGCCTTACTGTAGGGCAAATGCTTCAACAAAGGACAAACGTTTGCTCTGTATGTTGAAATCGCCCGTATTATATTACTTAAAACTCTAGCTTGGTTTTATTCAACATTCATTCTGATTATATTTCTGTTAAATTTCTATTAAACTAGAATTAAATTACAGCTATTGTAAATGAACAATGTGTTTATTTGTAAATGAGAATCCATTAATGAATTATGGGGCGCAGCAATGAAATATGATATGGTGAAAAGTTTATTAACGTTAATTTTATTTGTTTTATTAATTAAATGCTGGAGAAATGTGGTTGTACGAGAGGTACTCAAATTTAATCTTCTATACGAAAATCTTCGGTATGATCTATTGCTGATTATTTCAAAGATTGCTGTAGCACTTGCTAGAATTAATCAATCACAATGGATCATCAAGGGACTTTTCCCACTACGATACCTTAAGACTTAATATTTACGATTTCTTGTACTTTTATAACTCCTACAACAAACCTAGTATATTTCATATTATCGTTTAATGAAATATTGTGTTATAAGAGCGTTAAATAAATTGACTAAACACTAAGTAATAACGGAGTCTCATGAGAATTGGACCGATTAAGTTCGCTAAGTCCCCATTCGGTCTACTAACTACTCTAACTGTAATTCAATATTGGATAGTTAGTGCTGTATGTTCAGCTTTATTAATAGTAAAATTGTATTATGTGGCTGAGTTGCATGTATTCCACTTATAATAACCATGATCATGATGATAATCAATGTGATGGGGAAAACCCGTCTATAAAGGATATAGTTGTGAGATATTTTTTAATCATGAGCTGATTGTTTATAACTATCATTTAGAAGTCTTTAGGTCCCAAGATATATTTATTTTTAAGGGCATAACATATCATTTGAGTTGTGCTATTTTGAGATTAAATCATAAAATTACATATAATTCTGTAAGTTGGTTATTTCAAACGTCGATATTCAATTATCTTATCTAACAGGAAACACAGATAGAAAGTCAGACATCACAGTCTCTTTTAAAATCCATGCATTATTTTGGTCAAATCATGAAAAAAACAACCGACTTCTTAAAAAAAAACTAACAGGTGAAAAATAACTCCAGTTTCGGAAGTCTGTGGCTTTGGTGGTTTTGTTTTGTTCATTATTGGCCACCGACTTCCGAAACTGGAGTTATTTTTCACCTGTTAGTTTTTTTTTAAGAAGTCGGTTGTTTTTTTTGTAAAAAAGTTTTTATTTTGTACTTTTTAGTTTCTTTGTATGTAAAGAAAGTCTTTCAAAACTTGAAAGAATCATTGAAATTGGATAACAATTGCTAAAGAAGTTGTATCTCTAAACATTAATCTGTACATCTCTGCCGGCCCCTTTTAAAATAGAATGGCGTAATGTTATGTTGTCGAAATACAAAAGCTCAGCATAGACATCTGACTAATAACAATCGCGAATAATTTGCTGTTATGCGTTGAAGAGTTCCGTTGCCTGTCTTCTTCGTCAGTTTTTCATCACCAAATGATACTTTCTAAATGAAAGTGCTTGATTTGTTACCAAAAATGTTGAAATCGGTGCATGTGTGCCTATATTTTTTGAGGAGTTCCCTCAATTCCTCGAAGATCCCTCATCAGGTATGAGTTTTGAAATGGGACCAATTGAGAACCTCCTCCTTTTTTTGAAGTCGGTTTAAAAGAACGTTGCAGATTAGTGTCTGTAATGTTCTTTGAAGGCCAGAACGACATAGATAGTGAACCTTCCCTGTCAAAGAATTTAAGAACTTCAACCACTCGACACACTTTATCAAAGAAAAAATATTTAGGTGGGCCGCATAAAATACTCACAGCTGCCAGACAAAAAGTAGTCTTGATAGTTGTTTCTGACTTAGACGACAATATTGCTTCGGCATTTTGATTTAGGCTTCACAGTTAAACCTCAGTCCACAATTATATATCCAAGTGTGTGTTTTGTGTAGGCAGTACAGTCACCGTCAACAATATCGGGACTACTAAAATGTTACTCTATCTCAATTGGATAAAGTTCTTGTCAGAATGACAGTTGTCGTGTACTGTCTTTATACTAAAACAGTTACAATCCTTGTGTCATTGAGTTAATATTACTTTACTTATTAGCTTGGGACTAAATGGCGTTGTGTGAAAAAGTGGTGGAATATTTATTTTATTTTATTTATTTATTTATATATATTTCATAGTTATTAAATTAATTTGAACAATTTATTCGTCCCAATATTATTGGTCCTGTACCTATTGTGTGATGTGTTGTGTAACCTTTAGACGATTATGAGTATTGATCTATCCATAATTTCACAAAACCTCAGAGGCTTACGTAATTCAATTTCAAGTCTGTTCGTATTATTTTTACAACCAACTGTATTTATTACCTCTATCCCTCATCCGTGTTATTTCGTCATAATGCGATATGTCACTGCAATTTTTCGCTTACATTTTGCTGTTTTTTTCTTATTGCTTCAAAGAAACGTCGGGTCATAAAACCTTATACTTTTGTACATTTCTCATCGACTCTGGTTTGCCGTTGCTTTATTTCTTTAACCCATAAAACCGTTTTTGTTTTGGGATCTAGGTTAGTTATGAGACCAGAAATATTACTATGTATGTATACATTGCGCTTCCAATGGCCACGTCGTATTACGCTTTTGTTTTTTTAGTCTTAATTGGTTCAACTATTCAATTTTTAAACTCTCTATGTTTTCCTACAAAATATGCTAACTATCCTTAATAAATGTGTTCTAGGTTTTGGAATTTAGCTTTGAATAATGTTAACAAATCGGTATTTTTGGAAAAATAACTCTAACACCTACTTATGAAAATGTTTCATTTTATAAGTTCAGTAAAAAAATGTGTTTTTTTCAACAGAATCAGCCAGTGTAACACATCGACTTAATTTATACTGATTTAAAGTTGATATTTGTTTAAGTGTAAATAATTTCAACATGAGAAGGAACAGTTGATATTTTATTATTCGAATTCATATTTCTCTTTAGGAATTTCGTATTGGAATCTTCTTTATTTTGTTGAAATTTAACTTGTCTGTAATTTAACTTGTATCTATATTTATGAACTTACTATCAGAATACGCCAACCTATTGTCGATCGTCTGAAAAATACAAAAACATGCGGTCATATTCCAAAACTAATGTCAAAACCGCGATTCAGCATTAAGACATCTAAAATTCTGAACGAATGCTACACCTTTTTTAAAACCTTTTCTAAATGCTGCCCGAAACACATGTGTCAACGCCGCCAAAGCTGAGTGGCGAGCCACAGATGTGCCGAAGCGAGTTACGATGACTGTTAAGCGAAACGACGCGAGCATCCTCGACTCAAAACTTTATCTATCACGCTAAGTTTTCGCTCACGTGTTTGTGGCCTCAGTTGCCTTCTGTATTATACTGTTCTTGCAACGGAACATTAGACTAATAGGTTGCAATGAACATGAGACAATGTTACAAAAAAATGTTTAGGTAATCAAGTGTTTCAATGAGTAAAGAAAGGCTAAGAATTTTACTGTATACTAAGATGTTGTCATGTATAGGTAGTTAAATCTTTAAAAGGTGAAATAAATTTAATTAAATTGAACCTTGAAGAACCTTTATTTTATTTTAGGTCTTCTTCCAGCAGACAATAATTATTTAAGAGATCACAAATGAATTATTAGTCTACTAGTTGTATTTAGGTTTCAACTTACCCTATACCTCAATTGCCATCTGTTTTTGATAAGAAACTGATTCACAAAACAAATTAAAATCCAAATCAATCCAAAGCTGGATAAACAAAAAATCCTGAACTTTCCAAATCAATTTCTTTCACTAATAAACTTTCGCAATCGAAGCAATTAAACGAAATAATAGATCAAATTTTCAATTACAAATGAAAACCCTACTCAGACATAATGAGCCTACATAAAATCTTTGAGCCGTACCTAATATTGATGTAGGTACATAAGCCTACGCAAGATTTCATTTGTCATGTTACGGACGCTCGGCTATCTATGCCCGTCATCTGAGTCTTTGAGCCCATAGGAGAATATCTGTACAAAGGAGATAACCAAGTAGGTGCGTTGATTTGTAAATAACTGAAATGATTACCTACAACCCTGTTACTAAGCCACGCTCGACCATGGCAAAACCAGGGCTGTCAATTATTATGATGATGTTGGTCGAGGGTAAAACGTGAATGTATTAAGTTTAATTAAAGCCAGATCAATATCGATTCAGTAATGAATAGTAATGAATTGTATATTCTAATAATATACTCAATTAATCTGAATTCATTGATAGATTTCACTGTCGATAAGGCACTCACTTTCAGACCAATAAATCAATGATAAACGATCAATAGACGTTGATCGTTTATCGTTATCATTGGTTTATTGGTCTGAAAGTGAGTGAAATCGTGATGACGGCCCCATAAGAAGATGACAGAATTTGTTAGACTTATTTTTACAAAAATGGATCTAAAGGAAAGTCGATATCCTGAAGCAACATTACGGGGATATAAACAACGTATGTATAATTAGCAACGTTATAATAGGGAACGTTACAAAACGCCCTAGGCCCTAGGATACAATTGGAGTAGAAGTTTCGGTTCTACGAAATTCTTACTCTGTGACAGTATACAGACTTCTTCTTATCATCAGAACGTTCATTCAGAATGAAGTTCGTTAGAAATAGATCCTTTATGAATAACCGATAGGCCTGAAATCAAGTGGCTATTAAATAAAGGTAACCTCGGAGATCACAAAGCCGATAAGCGACCTTGACGCCGTTGTGGAAAGCCCTTACTGTGGCAGGATTGAGTTAGGAGCACAACACACTAGCGATCCTTTTAGATATTGGAGAGCAATGTCTTAAAGAATCGCTGTTGTGTTGTCGTTTGAAAACCAGTGTGGTATAGTTATTGACTTATATATTTATAGGTACTATACCTAGGTAATAGTATAGTTAGTAGTAATAGTATAGTTTCATGATTCTGAACCTTACTAATTTTTACCTTAAAAAGTTTAAAGTTAACCCAATGAGACTTTTATTTCAAAAGTAAATAATTTATTTAGGGTATATAATTACATAATTACAAGTTTGCTGAATATTATTTATTCTGTGGATCTGAGACGTTTAAAGAACTTTAGATACAGAGCAGAATGTAAAAGAACCCAATGTCAATAAGGGGATGTAAGTAAGGGGAACAGATTGTTAATCATTCTCTTTGAACAACTACATACTATCCAAATCAATACTAGTAATAAAATAGATAAAGTTTGTGAGTTTGTGACGTTGTAATCTCTGGATCCACTGAACTTATTTAAAAAAATCCATTTTTTTTAGTAGAAAGCCACATTATTTGTGAGTGTACTATGACACTTAACAAATACATAATATTCATATTAGCACAACATCACTCATGTAATCCCCAAACTTTCTTTACCCAAAAGGTAAAGCAAAGTACCTACCGCAGCAATGTTTTTTCAAATCATAGTAAAACCAGAGAAAAACCCATCGGCATACACCCTTACGTAGTGTGACAGCTTTCCGTCCACAGGAATTGCCCATAAATTGATGTGGAGAAACCGCTTCATATGATCCTTTCGGCTTTCAGTACGCCGCCAATTCTCCATGAAAGTAACAAAATGGTTGGCTGTACGTATATTGTATACGATATTCTGAATACTGTTTTGCTGCATCCAAGGTTTGACAAAGGACGTATTCTTACATAACTATAAAACAGTTTGCAGGCTGTAAGGCAAAATGCATTGATGTACCAATGCAAATTTTACAACTTATAATATGAATAACAGCTAATCAAATAAATTTCTTTTTTTTCAATAAGAAAATAAAACTATCCCACAGAACTAGCGGAATAAAAAGTATACCATGTCCTAACCCAGATCATATCATCATTTTCGGTATTCCAAATTTTATCCAAATACGTTCAACCGATTAATGCGTAAAAAGGTTAATTATGCATTTATACAATTGAGTATGTATTTGGATTGTACGAATAAGTTCCCCAAGTTAATTGATTTAACAGTGCGGTACTGAGACTTTCATTATAGGTACCACGTAAATTTTCTACTTGGTCAGGAATTTACCCCATTTACCGAAGTGCCTAACACACAGCACATAAGGCAGACAACTATCATTATTAGTAGGTATTATGTGCCTGAGTTTGATATAAATAAATGCTTTTTCTTTACTGTTTTCTTTCTTTAGGTATAAATGAGAGAATCTCTATTTCTCTGTCTGTTAAGTTTCAATGACTAAGCCGCAAATCCAATTTCAATTAAATTTGGTATCAGACTAACAGAACTGAAAAAACAAATCTAGTGATAAAACATTTTCACACAACAAAAGAGAGTGCTATATAATAGGTGTTGGTTGGTATTCTATTGATTGTCGACTGCTGAATAGAATAAAATACTCATTATAGTATCTACTCCATACAAAACATACATATTATAACTTTAAGAGCTACATAAGGTGTTGAAATCTAACGAAGGCGTAGGAATAGCTAGCTTCTCACGTTCATAACCAAAACCACTTTGAAGCAATAATGTGTTGTACATACGTTTTAGTAACACACACTTTCAGTATTCCTTGAAAAGCGTCGAGCATTGTTAGAAAATTCCATTCCGTTTGAGCAACACGACGAACAATGAAAGAACATATTTCGAGGCTCTTCTGGAATACTGAGCATACAAACTGGGTACAGTTGGTCCCACTTGCGGTGAATCGGTTAGCTAAAGAAATGCTTTGAGCAACGCAACGTGTGTATGAACAGTCATCTTTTACGTTCGGAGTTCGGTGCAAGCAGTTTTTATCTTAAGGGTGATTCATCAGTTCTGAAGCCAGCACATAAAGCTACCCCAATTTCGACTGGCCTGTTGGTCCAGTAGTTAGTGGCCCTGATTGCTATGCCGGAGGTCGTGAGTTCGGTTCCCACCCAGGACAAATGTTTGTGTGATGAGCACGATCATTAAAATTTGTCCTGTGTCTGGGTGTAATTTATCTATAATGTGTATGTATTTTGGAATATATAAGTATGTTTATCAG
Organism: Euplexia lucipara; assembly: GCA_921972225.1. Classification (NCBI taxonomy): domain Eukaryota; kingdom Metazoa; phylum Arthropoda; class Insecta; order Lepidoptera; family Noctuidae; genus Euplexia; species Euplexia lucipara. Next base: position 13,136,540 of record OV179154.1, read on the forward strand.
CTGTTTAGTACCCATAACACAAGCTCAGCCTAGCTTAGGACTAGATGACGTTGAGTGAAAGTTATAATATTTATTATTTTTATTTTATATTGCCAATTTTCCCAATTGAACATAAACCTTATTATGTTTGAATAAAGTTGAAATACTATCAAAGAAATTTGACATATTGAGGTAACTTGATGTGCTGGCCACTGTACTTGTTTTCATCTTCGGTATTATGTAAAGAGTGAATGTCGTCTTGATTGATACTTTGTTTTCAAATTTGGGGAAAACGTTTTAGTAAGATTGCTTGAATTGGGGCAACGGTTAGTTTTTACATTTGATGGATTTTATGATAGGAAAAAATATAAAATTTTCTCGGAACAGGTCTCAGAAGTCAATTCAAACTTAGCATTCAATTACTTTTTATCAGACAGATCTTGTACTAGGGAGTTTGTTACGCGCGTATTGAGATTAAAACTTTTAAATGGTGAAGAGTGGGCATTTGCTGACTGTCTAATGTCATTTTACATGACCAGAAGTTTTTGACTCTCTGCCTTGAATAAAGGGTTGTGATGTTTTATTTCTATTTTTTTTTAATTTTAAGTTGCAATTCCACACGGTTCACACCAGCGATTTTACCAGAACTTATACAATTGCAGTAAAATTACCTTTATTAATACGGGTTACCTAAGTTAATTCATTCAAAAACGGCTCGGTCTACTACATATAATGTTGTGTATGTATTTATAATTTCATTATGTTTTCTTTTTAACTTTAATTTATTTGATTATTTGTAATTTTAATAATTAGTAAGTTAAATAAGTTAAATAATAATTCAATGTTTTTTCACTCACTTGAATGTTGGTCGACCTATTATTGGCGACTGTATAAGCCTGATGCTTATTACTATTATTATAATGTAATGCTGCATACAGAAGCTGTTGGTTTACCTATAAATAAATAAATTATGTTATGAATTTTGGTTTATATAATTTTAAGTTTATAATTCTGTAACTTGTTAAATCTTAAGAAGTTATATACGGTTAGATATTGACGTCAACTCAAGAAAATCTAAGAATTCGATACAGTCTTCATAAATTAAGATAAGAAATTCCTGAAACCATGTAAAAAGTTAGGTAGGAGAGAAAATATAATATCCCAAAAGCTTTGGAAGATCACAACGGCGTGTTTAAACTTACCCAAGTTCTAAGAAAGTGAAAATGTTAATACATTTTGTTTACCATCAAACATTCATATTTGTCGGTATTTAATACGTTTACAAAATTGGTATACCCGCTTTATGATCAGCTGCGCGATTGTGTATTACTGTCACAATCTCATTGATTTTTAATCAGTAGGTCAACAATCCTAACCTATTTAATTTGTTGCGTTATGCAACTTTTTTAAGCAGACAACATTTTGCAACAATTTTTTAAATATTATTACGAAGCAACAAACGTGTCAATTAGAGATACAATAGAAAGACAATGACAGCGCGGACACCGGCGTCCTTTCGGAGTTTAATGAATTATATCTACTTACATTTTTTTAGGAATTCGTTATGACAAGTTCTCGCATAGTGTTGGTGATAACTAGAATAAATCCTTGCTGTCGTACTAAACTTTGAATTTAATACCTACGTACGTAGTTCAGAATGTTTATAGTCCGAATGTTCAGAACTTTGAAAGCTGCTCTTATCAATTCTATGGAAGTTCTGTAAATTGATCATGAACATTATTAATTCAAACTCCACGTACGCCATTATATGTAAATATCAGTACAATTCCGACCACCCATCCGACCGGCCGACGCGCAATGTACTTAAGAACACTTGTTATATCTGAATAAGTTTTTATACATAATTATTTATTGTCTGATAATATATAATCCACGATCAAAGGCTAAAATCTATTCTAACGTTTTTCTTATACTAACCTTAACACATAGTTTGGTCCTCTTTAAATCCTAAAATACACTGCAAAACCTACAAAACCCAAACCAAGTAGAAAGTCGGGCAAGTTTGGTCACAGTTTGCGGGAACAAAAACCCAATTTAGAAATTCTTTGTCTTCTATCAAGCGCATGGGCTCCCAACCTGTGATCCGCAAATCACCAGACATACGTAAGAACTTGTATAGTACTCGTACGTGAAAGTTTTAACAAGAGCTATTTGGCAAAATCTTAGTTTTTAGTGCCTCATTTAGATTACAAGATAATTTTCGACACATATTTTTTTCTTTTTCAAATTGATGGAAAACTGCTTAGAATAAGCGCATTAAAGTTGAGTAGAGGAGGCTTGTAACGTCATTATCTAGTATAAACTGTACTATCTAGTGAGGTCATGCGACATTTTGACTCGATGTATCGCCGTTATTTTTTGAGTACGTGAAAAAAGAAAACAAATGTGTCCAATATTTTGTTGTAATCTAGATAATGGACTAAAAACTATGTCAAATAGCCCATTACAAACTTCGCAACTCAAAAACATAGAAAGGTGTAAAATGTCTTTAGTGTCGAAAGTCTGTAGCTATAGTTCTTTTTTTATTAGTTTAGTAAAAATATGTGTATCTGAGAAATATGTGTATGTGTGTGTAAGATACCTACACATATTTTGGATATGTAATTGAAAAGTTTGTGTTTTAATTGGATTAAGACGTAGGTACCTATGCTGATGCACTTCATTCTGTCCTGATGATTATTTGTTTTTAATTTTGTACGACTATCATGGAACAGACTAGACATTAGAGAATCTGACTCGGTCTGTTGGTGTTACTACAAACTGCTAAACATGAGATTTCGATTTCTAGTTTGGGAAAAGTATTATTTGGTTTAGTGTCTAGGGTTTGTCAGAATCAGTCCAAAGTCTGGATTTGTACCGGGTCGTTGGTAAAGGGCTGACCTTATAGTCAGGTATTTACCCAAATGTTTAGAATAAGTTAGATGTTGATAGCTATAAACAGTACGCCTATACCTTAACCTTCGGAAAATATCCCTAAGAGTATTTATAATGTTATCATATGTTAATTTGTCTTCTGATATTGTATTCAGTTCCATTCAAACCATAAACTACCATCAATTTGTCACAAACTTTCCACAAAAGAATATCATCAGTCCCTATTTTTAGTGGGTCGGAACCGACCAGAAGTTAATCACTTATACAATTTCCTTGGTCACGCCGTCTTACTTCTCGTAAATCATCGTCAACTAAACTGTCACCTTTTAAAAGAGATACAACCTTTTTACAAAGGACCGAGACTGTGTTCCGCAAAAAAGGATCAAGCTCATTTTCGTGACGTCACTAGCTCGAATATCGTCCGATATGGACTTGCCCTCGTTTTTATGACGAATAAGTAAACAATTTTTCTCTAGTGATAAACATTGATGATGTTTTTCTGGTGCAGGTTATATATTATGGGATTTCTTTTCTACTGTATTAGTTTTGATATTAGTTCGGGAAATACGCTGTCACTTATTGCCCTGAGGGAATAAATGTTTGAGGGAAAAGTATGTCAGGACCAGTGAAACGACCTTTTATTCAAATAAGGCATTTACATTTCATAAATCAAGGTTCAATTTGTTTGTTCTGCAAACTACCGAAAACCTAATTAGTAAGCCTAATTAATCACTAAATCTAGTATCAAACGTTAGTTGTCATGTTGGCCGAAATATCAACATCCAATTAATCATAAGAGTAATCATGAAATTCATCAGCCGGTTTATAGAACTGAATGGTCCTCTAAAAGCCAGAGCAAACCTTTCAAAATACGTTGATTGCAATTCGTGTAATCGCGGCATGCATTCAGCTAGAAATTTCGTATCTGATGTGCATTTTGTGCAAGCTGCGACGAAGCTGTAATCCATTTTACGAGTAGTTGAGAGTACCTACTTTGAGCAGGGGGAGAATCACGCGATCGAATGTTGCTGGCTACTAAACTTTTGATCTAGTATAGGGCTACTAAAATGCCTTTGATCCAAAATAGGGTTACTAAAATGCTTTTGAATAGGCTACTATAAAATAGGCTACTATAAAACGCTCGATCTAGATCAAAAGTATTTTAGTAGCCCTATTTTGAGGCTACAAAGGTGCCACATAACATAACAACATAACGTCACGCCTATAATCCCCGAAAGGCTAGGCAGAGGCGTACCTGGTAGTACACCCACATTTTGCCTGTTATGTTTAAGTCCCATGTAATAGGGGGCGAGCCTATTGCCATCAATCGGGCACAAATCCAGACTCCGGGCTGCTACTGAGAAAGTCCCGATGGAAAAACTCAATAACACTTTGCACGACCCGTGGATCGAACCCGGGACCTCATGCTCAGCAGTAGCGTAGCGTAGCACAAAGGTGCCTTTGATCTAAAATAGGGTACAAAAACTACAGGGTTTCTAAACAGACTGCTTTCCATTTAGAATATGTCTACCATCTATTGGGATAAAGATCAACGAATGACTGCTGGAGCTTACAGATCAACATGTTATCGAAGAAGACTCGCCATGTAAGCAATGGTCACCAATCTGCGAATTGACCTCGTCAAGCATAGCTTAACCATGATCGATCTGTGCGTTAAGCCCCTACAGAAAACCGAAGCCCAACAACGTAAAACCTGAGGATACTCCAATAATCGAGTTGGCGAGGTCAGGTGGCTATCGTTCCATGAAAATATTGAATGATGCGATTTTTACCTAGTTACATTAGTAGCGGAATCTAACGGACATAATAATTAGAGAGATTGGATAAGGTAGGCAAGGCAGAGAGAAGAGAAGCGTGTGGCTAATAATAACAGTCTCACGGGTCAATCGATGGTTAAGCTACGCTTGACGAGGTTGGTCATGGATGGGTTACTATTTATTACATTTCAAGACTCCACCGTGTTTTGGCAACTACTTTTTAAAATCTGTAACATTCATTACGGGTAGTCAGAACTCCACAAATCTGACAACCAGTTTAGCCAAAGGTGTATCGTGTTGCTCAGCAAGTGGGTTGTGCAGGTCAGATGATCACTTGATCAGTCGCTCCAAGTAAACACTTGTAATAAAATGGAATGAAATTATTTAATAAGCAAGTAGGATATGGAAACCACATTTACACGTCATTTTTTCTTTTGAAGCTAGTTGAAGTCGGCATTTCCTAACTCACTACCTCTGAGAAGAAAAGCCGAAACAAACTCAGGGATCATCGTCTCTTTTCAAGTCCAGACATTAAAAAATGTATTAACAAAATTTTCGTGTAACGAATAATGCAGAACAGTGTCCGCCTTTTGAGGAAAGTCTTGTGCATCCGAGAAAACTGTGTTCAGTAAACTGTATTCAGCTGCATCCGAGTAAACTGGAAGCCGACCCTAACACAGTTGGGAAAATGCTTAGGTACTTCATGATGACAAGCACTGCCGTGCCGATAGAAAAGAAACTTTTGAAGTCAACATATATTATCACTTTATAACAGTATCTAGTAAAGTAGACCTTACCGTGTATGATATTAGCCCAAAAAGGAAACAAAAACCCTTAAAAATCTGTCACTAACCCTCCGTCTTCGGAATTTAATTATCGACAAATAAAAGAAAAGGCTATGATTGGCTGTCAATAAAAATGTAGCGACATCTATCTCGCTACATACGAAGTAATGACCAATATCCTACATTGCGATATTAAAGTTACCCGCGGGATTAGAGCGTATACAAATTCTCGACAGCAACCGTCGCGTCGGGCAGTAGTAGCCCACCAGATACAACACCCGTCTGGTCGGACGAGACTCCCCTTTCTATGGAGGATGAGGAACTTTGCACCCCAATCCTCATATCTCTGAAATAATTCAACCAAATAATCACAGGCGTTGACAAGCCCTTGACTTTAAGCCACATTTATTTTGCGATAGTATAATCTCCGTTCCTAAAAATGTTTGTAAGAAAATCAAGCACGGTACTAAAGCCAGGCTAGGATTAGCGAAATAGAACGAAGTAATCCCTTACTACTTAGACTTAATATCTACCTGGACTTTTGTAACTAGCCAGTTTACTGTCTTCCAAGACGGTTATCAGTGAGTAAGTACCGTTACCTACTCGCAAGTAATAAAAATCTTTACTGTTACTTACGAAGTTTATAACAAGCAATGAAGAGGGATTATAAGGAATATCACACGGGTTATTTAGAGGTTTAGTCTACAGATGTAGACTTTGGAGTATTAATGAGACAAGGTTAAGCGATATTGTGGTTTTTGAAATCTATAAGCAGTCGTTTACCAAAAGTTTTTAAGTAGGTAGGTACTAGCGGACGTTGTCCTATCCGAACTCAATTGGAACGCCACTTACCGCGTCCAATTTTGAATCTAAATCATCCAGGGAGCAACACAAATACAACTCAAAAAGATTTATCCAATCGAGTACAGTCGTTTGGAAGTTATGCGCGTACATATATTTCGGAAATTCGCTTTTTATTTATGTAGATAGAAGATAGATAGAAGATTTATTAGATGCATAAATTTTCTCTTTATAGATTGCTCTCCTTTCAACATTAGTTAAAAAATACATATTTGTGCTTGTATTTTTCTCTCTTCTCAGCTGTATTGAAAGACAGAATAGCACACACATTGCAAGATCGCGTGCCAAATTTTCCTCAGTTCTGTTACCGCTTGGTTAGACGTACTCTATAGCTGTTTATACTCTTGCTTAAACCCTATAAAACATAGTTCAACCCCAGAACGTGCGCACGTCCGACCTATTTATTGGTACTACCGACTTACGGCTCGTAAGGTACACATGCTGAAAAATATATGAACGTAATAGAATGTTTAGTTCGGCGCCGATACTAAACAAAAACATTTCAGAAGTAGGCAGTAAGTGCAAACAAAGAAATCTTATGAATTCTATACCTAATGTCGTCTGAATAAAATAACAAGCTATTTGTCGTGTTATTGGGTTCACGTTTGAGTAAGTAATAAACGAGCGCACGTGTTGAGTTACAAGGTTAAGAAAAGTCTTGCGGCGCTATCCATTACGTATCAAGATCTCTCTGTGTTTGAGAAAGGACATTTCACCGTTGATCCCGGCTTCCATCTGTACTTTTTTAACAGACGTCACGAGTGGGCAAAACCCCGAACCAGGCACTGAGTCAAAGAAATCAGATAGTCAGTCACTTCAAGCTATGTACAGATGCCAGCTCATCAAGTTACCCGAATGTGTCAAATTTTCCCAATTAAATAAGAACCTTTTTTTGTTTGACATGAAGTTGAAAAACGATCAAAGTAATTTGACACATTGGGGTAACTTGAGGTGCTGGCGTCTGTACCTGTATCTGGTTAGACTGGAAACCGACCTCGAGTTGGAAAAAGGCTAGGTAGATAATAGAACAGCGGTCCTGACTCGTATTATGGAGATTTAATTTTTTAACGTACCTTAATATTAAATAGTAGGTACCTACTTGACTTACTAAGAACTATACTTTCTCAGTGCGTACCCAGAATCTGGATTTGTGCCCAATTATTGGCAAAGGACTTGCCTCTATTAAGTATATGGAACTTAAACATAAATGACGAATTGTGTGTCTTATAGATTAACTCTGCCTTACACTTCGGGGTTGTGGTTATATTATAAACAATCACTTTGTCGTTCTAACACATGCTTGAAAAAAGCTGAGCTGCTTATTTTTAATGCAAATCGTACGAAACGATCACTAAACTCGATTACGCCATGCCTGCACAGATACTTCATTACGTTCTACACGAGCAATATTGTACGAAAATCTTTTTATCTTCGTACAAGAATGTAAAACAAGATAACACAGTTTTCTTTGGCTTCGAGCCGGGTTACTCGTATACTATGGCAATTTTTATAAGACCCATGTTATGGTTGTAAGCCTTATAGGCATGTAGCATTTCTGTGCCAACATTAGTGGTAAATAAAAGTAGAAAATGTATGAAAGGTCCTACAGTATTTTAGTCTAGTATTATATTAAGGTCTGTGAAAGAGATTTAGGTCTTTTTGTTGGACCATGCAAATATTCACACAGTCTTGTAACGGGGTCTTGGTTGGTATAAAGTAGGTCATTCAGTTATAGTAAACTAACATACATTTAGAGGATTATATACCAAACACTATCAATCTTGTCATACCATTATTGGAAATAAAGTTGTTTAAAAATCTTTAGTAAAGACACTATGCATTGCCTACTTAAAAGATTAACATACGTAAGTAATTGTGTAAAAATCCGTTTGTGATGTAAATGGGCGTAAAACTTTGTAAACCATGAATTATAACGCGTACTTACTTCTCTGCATCGCTGTCATTGGAAACCAACGGTAACGTTCCCAGAAGACTGCTACGTGGAATGGCAATGCTAATCTAGCTGACTCTAGACTTACTCTGGACTTTGTGGCCATAGGACCACAAGTCCAGTCCAGTCAGCTAGAAATCCATTTTTCTTAATTCTTATTCACTATAATATACGTATTTTAATATTTAGCAAAAACTCTTTTTTAATATTTTTGTGAACCAAAATATTACTTTACTATTAATTGCTTACATCTTATTGATGTGGTCATGACATTTCCTCAAAATCTCGATATTTTGTCTATAAATAAAATCTATCATTACATGTAAAAGACCTGTTTCAGTCTTTTTCACACACAGACTTTATTTATGGACAAAGTGACGAATTGGGTCGATTTTGAAGCAATGCTATGACCATGTTAAATAAAGTCCAATAACCGCATCAATTACTCCTACGACTTACTAAATGTGTCAATTTTTTTATATTTTTTTAAAAGGAGCCGTCTCGTGATGCACCCTGCTGAGGGGTGGTGCTGTTATCTGCTTAACCCGGCAAACCTGAGGACAACCTCAATACACAAGGCCTCCAGCCAGGAGCAATACGTCAGAATTTAAATGACACTCGCTAAGGGCGCCCCCTGTGGGGCTCGTACCTCGGATTAGGGTGTCACTGATCGAGTAAAAGGGGACGGCTGGATCTGAGTTAAATTATTTAGGGACTAATTTAAAACTAATAGCTGCTAAATGTGCCAATCTATCTATTAATCTATATATATTATATAAAAGGAGAAGCTGACTGACGCTGACTGACATATCAACGCAGGGCCTAAACTATAAAGGTTAGAAACTTGAAATTTTGCACAGGAGTTCCTTTTTTAACGTAAAGCGATTTTTTTTAGAAAATTAAGGGGGTATAACGGGGGTGCATAGTAATGAAGTAAGAAGATTCATGGTTGAAAGTCATGAAAAACGGACAATTTTTTTTTCAAAATTCAATTCTTATTGGGTATAAGGGCAAAGTTAGTATGAAAGTTATCTGATGTTTAATTTGGGTTATAAGTTCCTAATAATGATTATTACCGATGTCCCTTTTTGTATATGTATCCAGGGGTAAAAGAGTGGTAAAAATAAACCATAACGCGATAACCGACATCAACGTGGGCGAAGCCGCGGACATCAGCTAGTTACACATAAAATAAAATTATAAAGCGCCATCTTCAGGGAAAATGGGGAAGAGTCGTATGTTTCACCTTAAATAAATTCTTTTATAATAATTATGTAGATATTGCTTTAGATAGAATACGTTCTAAATGTACTTACTCCATATAATGTAATACCTAAGATTTTTCACTAAGGAATCCTGTTAAGAATTCTTTTGTAGTTTATTGAGGAGAGGGTATCCACTAAACAACTTAAAAGCTTTTTATAAGAACTAAGTAAGTACCCTTTATGATGTTTTATTAAAATAATCTCTTTGTTATATACAAATAACATAATTTTGTTAATCTAGATTTAGATCTCGATAAATCTTCCACGTGGATAAAGGTGAGCGTTCACCATACTAGTTTTTGCCTACGTACATACTCAAATTTAAACCTGTGTTTAAAATTATTTTAGTAAACATGTAATGAGGCCAGTACATCAAAATACCCCAATGTTTTAAAATTTTCCAATTGAATATGAACCTTATTCTGTTTGTCATTAAGTTTGAAAAACGATCAAAGAAATTTGGCACATTGGGGTAACTTGACGTGCTGGCGTCTGTACATATACAGCGTGGTGACGATAATACGACAATAAATGAAAACATGGACACTGCTAGTTCCTAGGAATAATTCTAAACCATCAAAAAAATCCTAACACCAAAAAAAAAAAATCTAACAAACTAAATGGTATAAAACTGGAAACAAAAAATTTAATTAAAAATTTAAAAAACCCCCACCGCAAAAAAGTAAAACATTTAAAAAGTTAAAAATAACACTTTAGGCATGAAATTTTACTTCACGTCGGGGTACCGCTTATGTAAGGAATGTACCTAGTACTTGTAGGTATGTAGGTACTTATTTTAACGGTACCCCGACGTTACGTAAAATTTCATGGCTAAAGTGTTATTTTTAACTTTTTAAATGTTTTACTTTTTTGCGGTGGGGGTTTTTTAAATTTTTAATTTAATTTTTATTTTAAAGTTTTTAAACGCATTAATTTTGTTCTATAGAGTACCTATACAGTTATGAGAATTTTTGATGAAGAGTTAAGTGCATTGTATGTAGAGTCAAGTGCTGGTTAAAACGAATCAAAACACGACATATCTGCTATTATTTTGTCAAGAGTCTACCTACTGGTGTGCTGGATAGCCTGGCTGCAGCATCAGCTCATCCTGTTGTCATCAGTGCATTGTGATTAGAATCAAATGCTGGTTGAAATGAATCCAAACACGACATATCTGCTATTATTTTGTCAAGAGTCTACCTACTGGTGTGCTGGATAGCCTGGCTACAGCATCAGCTCATCCTGTTGCCATCAGGGCATTGTGTGCAGAATCAAATGCTGGTTAAAACGAATCCAAACACGACATATCTGCTATTATTTTGTCAAGAGTCTACCTACTGGTGTGCTGGATAGCCTGGCTTCAGCATCAGCTCATCCTGTTGTCATCAGTGCATTGTGATTAGAATCAAATGCTGGTTGAAATGAATCCAAACACGACATATCTGCTATTATTTTGTCAAGAGTCTACCTACTGGTGTGCTGGATTGCCTGGCTGCAGCATCAGCTCATCCTGTTGCCATCAGGGCATTGTGTGCAGAATCAAATGCTGGTTAAAATGAATCCAAACACGACATATCTGCTATTATTTTCCCAAGAGTGTTTTAGTCTGCTAGATATGCTGGCTGCATCAGACCAAATACACCATAATGTTGCTTATTAATATTGCACACATAGGTGTTTGAAATTTTAAGACATTAATATGTTTTTATGTAAAGTTAATACCCATGGACGTCTAAAATAGCAACGGTAGCTATCACAAAAGAGCTGATAACCTTGAAACGGCTGAACCGATTTTGATGAATTATGTCTAAGAACCATCGCAAGAAACCCTGCTTTTAAATAAAAAAAACCGCAACTAAATCGGTTCATCCGTTTGGGCGCTACGGTGCCACAGACAGACAGACAGACAGACAGACACACACACATAGCGGTGAAACTTATAACACCCCTCTTTTTGCGTCGGGGGTTAAAAATAGAACGTCCTTTATAAACATTAGTTCACTAACCTGTGGTAAGAGTGGCAACAGCGCGGTCTTGCAGCGACTTGATCTTTTGGCGCCATTATCAAAGCTCAGTAAAACAATAACACTGAATCATAGATTATTAACCGAATAATTAGGTAACTCCCACCCGGGCGTTATTTATTAATCAAATTATTAATCACAATCAGGATCACTATTCAATCACATACCTCAGAAGGTAGCTAGGTAGGTACCTATGTCACAAAATTTTTCGTTTTTCGACACGGCAGCCATGAATACGAATACACAAATCGCAGCGTCGCCGTCGCCGTCGGAGAAGGTTATTAACGTTTGCTAAGAGGTCACCATTTGCAGCCATGTCTTTTTAACCCTCGACGCAAAAAGAGGGGTGGGTGTTATAAGTTTCACCGCTATGTGTGTGTGTCTGTCTGTCTGTCTGTCTGTCTGTCTGTCTGTCTGTCTGTCTGTCTGTCTGTCTGTCTGTCTGTGGCACCGTAGCGCCCAAACGGGTGAACCGATATAGATGCGGTTTTTTTTATTTGAAAGCAGGGTTTCTTGCGATGGTTCTTAGACATGATTCATCAAAATCTGTTCAGCCATTTTAAGGTTATCAGCTCTTTTGAGTTAGCTACCGTTGCTATTTTAGACGTCTATGGGTTTTAACTTTACTTACAAACATATGTGTGTCTTAAAATTTCATACACACATGTGTGTAATATTAATAAGCAACATTATGGTGTTTTTGGTCTGATGCAGCCAGGATATCTAGCAGACTAATACACTCTTGGGAAAATAACAGCAGATATGTCGTGTTTGGATTCATTTTAACCAGCATTTGATTCTGCACACAATGCACTGATGGTAACGGGATGAGCTGATGCTGCAGCCAGGCTATCCAGAACACCAGTAGGTAGACTCTTGACGAAATAATAGCAGATATATCGTGTTTGGATTCATGTTAACCAGCATTTGGTTCTGTACACATTGCCTTGATGGCAACAGGATGAGCTGATGCTGCAGCCAGGCTATCCAGCACACCAGTAGGTAGACTCTTGACAAAATAATAGCAGATATGTCGTGTTTGGATTAATTTCAACCAGTATTTGCTTCTAAACACAATGCACTGATGGCAACAGGATGAGCTGATGCTGCAGCCAGGGTATCCTGCACACCAGTAGGTTTGACTCTTGACAAACTGATAGCAGATATGTCGTGTTTGGATTCGTATTAACTAGCATTTGACTCTACATACAATGCACTGAAAAATTCTTATAACTGTATAATCTATAAAACAAAATTAATGCGTTTAAAAATTTTAAAATAAAAATTAAATTAAAAATTTAAAAAACCCCCACCGCAAAAAAGTAAAACATTTAAAAAGTTAAAAATAACACTTTAGCCATGAAATTTTACTTCACGTCGGGGTACCGTTAAAATAAGTACCTACATACCTACAAGTACTAGGAACATTCCTTACGTAAGCGGTACCCCGACGTGAAGTAAAATTTCATGGCTAAAGTGTTATTTTTAACTTTTTAAATGTTTTACTTTTTTAATTTAATAACAGACAATATTATCCTATCTTTTAGAAAAACAAACACGAAAACACAATAAAAACTAAGCGTCTAATTTCGCACATTCACTTAACTATTGATCTTATCTAATGATTATATGATCTATTGATTATATGATCTTATCACTAAAATAAAGCGTCTAATTTCGCACTTATAAATCAGTCGTTCGTTACAAAAATACAAGAGGGGTACCTACTTGAAAGACGGCGGGTAGGTACTTCAAAGGCGACGCGGGCACCGGTGCTCCTGCGGCACTCGTGCGCTTGCACAAATCAATGACGCGTGGATCGTCACAGGATTGCGGCGATACACTGACCAGTGACCGTGACCTAAATTTGTAGTTGCAAGTTTCGACAAGAAAGTGAAGTAATAAGCAAACGAAACTAGATTTATCTCTTTCGCACACACTAAATTTTCTATTGATATGAGTGCATAGCAACTTCCGCATGCGTTATTTTCTTATCGAACTCTGATGACACGCTTTATGACTCTTATGGTACGAGTTTAAGGCATAATTTGCACTAAATTAAATTTAAAAAGTGATTTAGCAAAAGTTTTTAAGAAGGTAGCGAGTTGGCCACGTCACCACGTGTCTTTAATGTTTTGATGTTACCGATGCGGGGGTCGTTAACCAGTACTTCCGTATTTACAGTATTTTACAGATACATCATGGAGCAAATGTTAAAAAAGTAAAATCACCTCCTGTGACTAAAATACTGTATACTTTCAAATGAATTTTTGTATGTAGACTGGGAACGTCCTTAGGTATACGAAGTTTCATTTATTGTTGTATCGAAATTTCCACATTGTATATGGTGACTGGTAATTAGTGACCGATACTTAAACACGTGATTGTATTCATGATTTCAATAAACTTTCCCAAGGAACCTTTTTTTTTATACACAATAACTTTTAACACAATAAAATAACGAAAACGCTGTTTGAAATGCGCGCGCGCCTGTGACTGATCACAGTAGGCACGAATCGGCACAATCTATCAGCTGATAGTCTGACCTCGGGAAGGGCAAAATCTACTAGTCCCGCCAGCCCCACCGCTCCCCTTGTGCAGTACTTACTGACGTTATTGAATTAATTGAAAGTTCATGAGTATAAAAAAGTTTCTTTGGGAAAGTTATTCGTATTCATGAGTACAATCACGTGTTTAAGTCCGCGAAGCGCAGTTGCGCTTCGCGGACCGATACTTAAAATAAGATAGTTGCGCATATAAAATCAAAATAAAAATATTATAATTTTATTCTATGAAGCGCAACCATGATTAAAATTAAAGAGCGAGGGGTAAGATGAATTAATCAAATATATCGATAGATAGTTTTATATCGACTGTCATAGTTTTTTACCAGGCAAACATAAATTGACTAGAACTAAGTGTGGAACTAAAGGTTGCGCTTCGAGGAATAACCCAGAAAAGCATCTTGAAGAAACCGGCATCCTGAAAGATATTTTTTGACGTCATGGAAGCCTAGTCAGACGCCTATTCGACGGCATCAATACTCTGACACCAGAAGGGACATATTTTCATTACCAGTAACTGACTGGCGTCCAATTGCACAACGAACTATGATAACAACTGAGAATTTACAAAGAGATGGTATTGCACCATGAATAGACGTCAAGTTACAGTGACAATCAGACAGGGTACTGTGCGAGTCGTTATCTTTGCGAGTGAGCATGACATCATCCTAGATACACACTAATGATACCCAATTCCAAACTAGCTGTTTGACAGTTAGTCTTTGAACACTTTGCCCAGTAATCATCACTATGAACTGTCTACACGAATGAGTCACTTTTCACATGAACAAAAAATAAAAAAATTAAGTTAAAAATTTAAAAAAACCCCCACCGCAAAAAAGTAAAACATTTAAAAAGTTAAAAATAACACTTTAGCCATGAAATTTTACTTCACGTCGGGGTACCGCTTATGTAAGGAATGTTCTTATTACTTGTAGGTAAGTAGGTACACTTATTTTAACGGTACCCCGACGTCACGTAAAATTTCATGGCTAAAGTGTTTTTTTTAACTTTTTAAATGTTTTACTTTTTTGCGGTGGGGGTTTTTTTAAATTTTTAGTTTAATTTTTATTTTAAAATTTTTAAACGCATTAATTTTGTTTTATAGAGTTTACAGTTATGAGATAAGATTTTTCAGTGCATTGTATGTAGAATCAAATGCTGGTTAAAACGAATCCAAACACAACATATCTGCTATTATTTTGTCAAGAGTCTACCTACTGGTGTGCTAGGTAGCCTGGCTGCAGCATCAGCTCATCCTGTTGCCATCAGTAGGCTTACTATGAACTATTATTACGATTCAATTGACGACCTAAAATGAACTGCTTTGCAATTTCATACCACGACGTCATTAAAACGATCCGGTTTAGGTTGACGCCAAATCAAGTCGGCACTTGAATCGCAAGCTGTTTTAGTTCGTTCATTTTTCGTACCATGAGGTGACATTTGAACCTAAATTGGTTCGCATAGTGTCAAAAATAGCGATCCAAAAAAAGTTTCTAGTTTCGTGGCGTAAACTGAATCGTTTTGTTATAAACTTTGAAAAAATGTGGAAATATACGTACCAAATTCAAGGTATTTCAGTTAAATATGTGTTTCTTACGTAACAATGTAAAATGTACGCCATTATTCGTATTACTAATTACTTTATCCAAGTTAAACGTTTAAAACTAAAAACTCTTTTGAATACTACCTACCTAATAAGAACTCCTTGGGTTCTATCAAAAAAGTTTGTATAGATTTCAAAACGCGTGTGTTGCGCTCTAAACTCGTCATACTTAATCATTTTACTTTTACGACGACACTAAGCAAACCTTTAATTTTTATTTTAAAAAAATATTTAAATTACTATTACATTAATGAGTAGTAAAATTAGGCTTAATGGTATATAATTTGACTCATAAGCGCAATTTTAAAATATATTTGTTGAAATTTTATACACAAATAAAACCGCTAAAATCATAACTACTAGGTTTCGGAACGCAACGCATAGGTTGGAGTAAAAGAGACAAACTTATGCAACAATTGCTTAACAATTGTCTAGCGTCATCTCTTTCTCACACCGCGGACCACCGACAAATTTCGTTCTTTCATTCCTCCATGAGCGAATCAAACGCCACTCAGTTATAGGCACTTCATGGTATGAATATTAGCGAATCAGTTTAGGAACCTAAACTGGTTTGCATCGGAACTGAATGGCTAACTAAAAGTTGATGGTAGGCCTACAGTGCATTGTGTTTAGAAACAAATGCTGGTTGAAATGAATCCAAACACGACATATCTGCTATTATTTTGTCAAGAGTCTACCTACTGGTGTGCTGGATAGCCTGGCTGCAGCATCAGGTCATCCTGTTGCCATCAGGGCATTATGTGTAGAATCAAATGCTGGTTGAAATGAATCCAAACACGACATATCTGCTATTATTTTGTCAAGAGTCTACCTACTGGTGTGCTGGATAGCCTGGCTGCAGCATCTGCTCATCCAGATGCCATCAGTGCATTGTGTGCAGAATCAAATGCAGGTTAAAATGAATCCAAATACGACATATCTGCTGTTATTTTCCCAAGAGTGTATTAGTCTGCTAGATATCCTGGCGGCATCAGACCAAATACACCATAATGTTGCTTATTAATATTACACACATGGGTGTTTGAAATTTTAAGACCCACATATGTTTGTAAGTAAAGTTAATACCCATAGACGTCTAAAATAGCAACGGTAGCTAACACAAAAGAGCTAATGACCTTGAAACGGCTGAACCGATTTTAATGAATTATGTCTAAGAACCATCGCAAGAAACCCTGCTTTCAAATAAAAAAAACCGCATCTAAATCGGTTCACCCGTTTGGGCGCTACGGTGCCACAGACAGACAGACAGACAGACAGACAGACAGACAGACAGACAGACACACACACATAGCGGTGAAACTTATAACACCCCTCTTTTTGCGTCGGGGGTTAACCCTATACTTGGCAAGATTTTTTTTTTTTGAAAGTTTTATATTTTTTACATAAAATGTATTCTTAGGTATTCATTGAGGGGAGAAAAAATAAAAACAAAAATATAACTTCATTAGTTTATGATTTATTGAATGTATCACATAAGGCACATTGCCAGACTCTTAGCAATTAACCTTATACAATCTATGTATCACATTTGCCACACTGCCAGGCTTTCAACAAGTTATAAAGATTATTATAGCAAAACAAAAAAAAACAAAAAAATTACATTTTAACGTCAAGAAAAACCGGCTCCTGTTAATGCGACACAGGTACTTCTCGTAGCAACCATGCGGTAAGCACCTGTGTCACCCGAAACAACAGGGAGCCTCCTCCCGAGTCAGCGCTAGAGCACCGGCCGAACCGCCTCGATGGTGACGAGGCCGGCGGTAGGGCGCGAAAGCCTGTCCCGCCATTCCGCCACCAGGACCTCGCGCAGCAGCGACTTACGCAACTCCATGTGTCGCTGCAGCGGTCTCTCGCCGCGCGCCCGCATTTCCTCCGGATCCCCGCCCAAGGCGGGGATCCGGACTCCGTACTCCGGCCGCCTCGTAGGAGATCGTGCGATAACCCCTGACGACTCTGACGGCCATCGCGCGCTGCGGTCTCCGCAGGACAGCGTTGCTGCCGGCTGTCAGGTCAGCCGCCCAGATCAGGGCCCCGTAAAGGGCCATCGATCGCACGATCCCCGCGTAGAGCCGCCTACAGGCAGCGATAGATGCAGGCCTACCCTAACATCTCCTTCAGAGGTGGTAGGGTGGCGTGGTCTTGAAGGAGAGTGCTACAGTAATGTAGATCCTCAAGCCAAGTCCGGAGGTGTACCTTCTCGCGGTTGCCACCCCGTTATTGGTCTAGTTCCCTATGAAATTCGCAACTAAAACCATCGGGCGACCTGGCACAGTGGCGGGTGCTCCACTCTCTCTCCTAGCTGCGAGTCTGCGACCCTTCCGTCATTGGGGGGCCGCGGGATCGTTAGTCACCAAATCAACTGACGACGAGTGGGAGTAAGTGCGCAATCATCTGAGCTAGGACCTGCGCAGTAGAGCATCGTGAGAAGGGATGAAGGAATCCTGGGGGGTATAGCCGATCGGTGCTGGCGGTTATGCGTCCGTGAGGCATTACGCCGTCTTTGGTCTGGATTTCAGGCGAAACGGTGGCCCTACTCTAATGAGTAGGGCCACAGGCGATTTGCGTGAGGTCCGCTGAGGTCGTCTTTGGATGGCTGAAGCGGTAGGTAAAGGTCATGCTGACGGTGTAAGTGAGGGCTGATTAGTTCGTGGGAGGTGGGCCTTTCGGCCCCCTGGGCTACGCCAGCCCGATCAAGCACCCAATGTCGCACTTGCGTTTGGTTTGGATCAAGAGCCACAAGTTTTATTGTTTATTTGTATTTTTCTGTCACCTGTGACAGAAAAATACAAATAAACAATAAAAATATCAAAAATAATATCAATAATAATCTGAAATAATTATAATAAAAATAAAATTCACCTATAAATTGTAATCGTACAAATCGAGCAATGTCACGTATTTGATACGTAACAAAAAATGTCTAGAAGGATAGCTACCTGGCAATGTATCATATCTGATACACTTGAAAAAAACGGTAAATTACAGTCGATTTTAATCCAGTTTAGTACTTGAAAATAGTGTTTCCGGGTAGTAAATATTGTAACCTATTCGAAATAAACAGATTTTGAAAACAATTTAACTAAAATATAATAAAAAATGAGTATTTTTACCTTGCGACGCGCAGACGCCTTCGATCGGTTCGTCATCTTGTTTTCTACTACATTTTTGGCGTTACAAGAAATAAAATAGTATTTTTTTGTAGAATTGGGATTATATTTTGTAGCAAATTAAATAATAAATGTTTTTTAAATACGTCTCGGAACGTCTTGAGATTTTCACAAAGTTCAATGTATCAAATTATCCACCGTGCCAAGAATAGGGTTAAAAATTTTAACTTTAAGGGGCACACCAAAGCCACCCGGCGGCATATGTTGGCAACATTTTGCCGGCGGGCTAGGTTGGCGGCTTCAGTCATTGCAAGTCGTACCTAAAACTTTGCCAGCGGCATGTCGGCGGCTCGACATCAGAAACTTATTTGGCAGTTAGTGATTGTGTCGCTCAGTTGAGCGCTTGCGTACTGTTAGGATGGTGCTCCGTGGGTCCTTTTAAAAAAAACACTTTGTTACTGCTAAAATAATATTTAATTAAATGAGGTTACACTACAACAACTCTCGACAGGTAATGTATAATAATATGTAGGTACTGCGAAATTGCTATAACTGTCTGTCTGAGTACATGGAAATGCCCTTTTATAATATTGGTAGGTATTAATATGGAAGCGGCGGGGTTTTTATCATAGTCAGCATTTGATGCATTACAAAGTCCGTTTATAACAGTACGCTAGCCGCTGGCAAGCCGCCGACGTGTCAGCGGGTAACACGCGCGCGCGGAGGTTGCCGACATGCTTCTTTTAACATAAGCCGCCGGGTTGTGTTTGCGGGCTGTGTCGGCGGGTCGGCGGCTTTGGTGTGTAGTGCGCTTTATACTGTTATGATAAAATTAATTGAACCTACTTTGACGCTCTTCGCAGTCGAGCACATAAATCGTTGGAAAACATACACAATGATTTGAATAAACAGTAGCGTTTCGTTGTCAACACATTACATCAGTCAATTTATTCTAGGCGGCTAGAGTGAAACACATTAAATATGTATACAAAAACCCGAAAAGGGTTCTTACATAAGGTTTCTTGAACTAAAAATCCGTACAAATACCTTTGTTATGTAGCATAAAGAGGCGAGCAATTCCTTTCAGTGCCGTTACGAGCGTTACTAAACTCAAGAAACGTGTGAAAAATACATTTAGTGTAGTTTTCCTTTTCCCTGCTGGTATGAAACGGTAACGTTATCTTATTTCTTATGTTGACTTCGTTACGCGCCATTAGCGGTTACCCCACACCGCGGGAGAAAGGATTACGATACTATAATACACCCGCAGCAATTGTGCGGCTTCTGAATGAGCTGCGTTCAAACAACTTCAGGAGCACTCTATACAGGGCAGATTACATAATGAAGACTTTATCATAATACTGTTTTACTTTATTTGATTCTGTTTACGAAATGATAAAAGATAATATAGTGATATTTATGCAATTTCCCTATAAGTTACATCAAGTTACCCCAAACTGTCAATTTTTTCCAATAGAATATAAACCTTATTCTGTTTGCTATAAAGTTGAAAATTTATCAAAGAAATTTGACACATTAGGGTAACTTGATGTGCTGGCCTCTGTATGTACGACGCCAGCACATCAAGTTACTCCAATGTGTCAATATTTCCCAATTGAATATGACCCTTATTTTGTTTGACATAAAGTTAAAAAAACGATCAAAGAAATTTGACACATTGGAGTAACTTGACGTGCTGGCGTCTGTACATTAAGACTTAGCTCGGCAGCAACGTGTTTTATTATAGTAAAAGAATAAACATAAGTTAAATGTGCTTCTTACCCAGAATTTTATTTTCTGGCCATTTCTCATAAAAATCTCGGTATTTTGTTGCATAACAGACGCTTGAGCCGAACGGCCTGTAAAGTGGTTGTTACATTTTGATTGCACTCCTAACATAAAATGTAAAACGTTATGAATTTTGACGTGAGCACAAATGATTTTTTATTTAACTCGAAAGGACGCTGGCAAAAGCTTCGCTTGTCAATTTCAACTTTTGTTAAAACGACACGTGCGCTGTTGTCGTTTTTTGGGTTGTGTGTCGACCTAAATAACTAAGGCCATTGAAGGGTGCTCGTCAATGACAAAAGGCATCGCTTCTTACGTTGCGATTTTCGTCCCCTGCTTATCTACATGGTCAGCATTGCTTCCTTTTATGATCGAAAAATCCGCATTTGGTAACATGCTGTGGCGTGGATTTCGATTTTCTCGTCTTTAAATCTAACTTACACAGGATAAAATTACGATTTTGGTTGCTGTAGCCAATTTAATCAATCTATAAAGTAAACCGAAACACAAGTACAAATTCGTTCAGAAATCCCACTAGCGAACAGCACACACGCGCAACATATTATTCATTACACCAACTGCGGCCCACGCAAGATAAATGCGATAGTCCAACGCGGTTTCACGTTATTACCTAGATATAAATCTGCTGAACACACCTTGTAAGCGCTTTCATCTTGGAACAAAGCGAACACGAGTCACGCTGAAAGCGCCACAAAAGCTGTCACGTCTATTTTGGTGTTACAATTGCGTTATCGCGCTTTGTGTCAACCAATAGCGCTCGCGCTTTAAGTGACAACCCTTACCAATTGTGCGATGGAATTTAGGGCATTGTGGAATATTGGGAACCAAATTACGTGAGTAATTTATCACATCATACTAAAATAATATCGTAAAATCTGTGATTTTTTCCTGTTAATCACTCGCGTTTGAACTACTAAGCGAGTCTGGATGAAACTTGACACATAAATAGGTCATGACCTGGATTAGGACATAGTATGTTCCCGTGTAGTAATCCTCTTCTTTTATGTGGCAGTTAGCAAAATCTAGTCGATCATTATATTATTTTTCTTTTTTCTTAGTTAAATTAGGTTAGTAGGTACCTACTACCTGAGACCCACGAAAATCTTGTACAACATTTTATCCACATTACGAAAACTTAAAATGAATGTAAAATCGCTATAAATCCTGTTTAATTTAGTATGCGGTGGATGCGTAAGAGAATACTTAATACTTTACCTGCCTGATAATGGGGAGGGTCGGTGGTTTGGAAGGTATTTCACCTTCACATAAAATCATGGTATTTTCCTCTTATGGCTGAATCGTACACGTTAAGCATATTAAATGGCGTGTACTTTTTTTAAGGTTCGTTTCCCTTAGTTTTACTATAGTCAGTGTCTAATTTATTGCGTAGAAAAACTAGTAATCTCTTGTAACGGAGGCCAACACATTTTGGGTCGCTGAGCCAGCGGGGTACGCAGCATAAATTATGTACAAAGCCCAAAGTAAAGTGATGACTAGTGAACGTTCGTTCAATATAAAATTCCTAAAACCCTTTCTAATGTTGCCTTATTCTAGACACAAATCTATTTAAGTATTCTTATAACTCTAGGCAGCTAGCTGTAAGTAGTAGGTTGAATAGAATTCCGAATACGGTATCGTATTAATTTTTATCATAAGTTTTGTTAGATACTTATTCAAAACTTCCATATTCCTACTAAAGAAAATTTTACTATGCATGTCATAGTTCATACTGATCACAATAATTTAAACTCACCACCTAAGTACACATGGTGAAATGCAAATAAAGATTGAGTTAGTTCCATTATTATCTGCATTTCTCAAATGTACTGAGGTCGGCTTCCAGTTTTACTACATTCAGCTGAATACCAGTATGTTACACGGGTAATTGCCTATCGGACCCGCAATTCACTTACTAGGCAACACATTTTTTTTGGTAAGGCTAGGTCAGAGTTTCGTGAGCGTCAAGATCGCGGGACCAAACCCCCAATTTAAAATTTAGCACATTACAGCGTTTGTACTACATATGTACTATTTGTACCCTAAACAGGAAATTTGTACCTCTAAAGGTAAAGGAAGTACGTCAAAACGTTTCTGGTCCCGCCACTTTGACGTCAAAGTGGCAGGACCACCTGGAAGCGCTACTCAGAGGCAGGTAATTCATACCCGAAGAATTAGTACCCCATTTGTACACGTATATACTCGATTTTCAATACAATTGTAAGTGCCAAATTAAAGTTACGTGATTAAAACATTGGTCCCGCCAATTTGATGATTAATGTTATCGCTGTATTCATGTGAAAATCATTAGAGCTCGTGCAAAATCAAATGTGGAAACTTAGTACGTCCTAAGTACATAGTAACCGTGTAATTTTTATATTTATTGCTTAAGTACATCAAAAGTTATCTATCATTCATGGTTATCTTTGAAATGGACACCTTTATGCAGAAATGAAATAAGCCAAAATGGTTTTGATAATTATAATTATTTATAATACAGGGTGTAAAAAGACCGATCATATACCCGATAACTACACATTCTGTACATATAGTTAAGTAACTTTAACCAAAAAATATTGCTGGGAAAATACTTTTTTTTTCCAATCTTAAAAAAAAAAAGCTTTTTATTGCGCGCAATGAAAAGCGCGACAATGCAACGCATCTTTCGATCAGCTGAGCGTACAACCAGCTGCGTCCACTCGCGCTTGGTCGTTGACCCGACTGCCCGCTTGTGTAACTTCAAATGCGTAATTTGTTTTTCAAAAATCCAAAATGGTTTTGATAATTATAATTAAATAAAGTGGGAACGTATTCCTCAAAACGTTATTAAAAACATCGTGGAAAGCATGCCCAGAAGGATTCAAGCTGTGATTTTGGCAAGAGGAGGTCACACTCGTTATTAGGTCTTTACATTTGTAACTTTATTTAATTAAAAAAAGAAAAAAAAAACTTGGCTTTATTGCCGCCCACTTCTTATTGTTTGGGCGTGTACATCGATTTTAAAGAATCCATAGTTTTTTTTTCTTGTAATTGCTCGAATTCACTTCACGCGCATTAATTTACACGATTATAAGTATACAGACTAGGTACGTCAAAGAAATAAATTTCATTTAATTAACTAAAATCGACCTTAGAATGTAAATTTCCTTAGGTGCCCGTTTTTTTTGCAAAAGAGTGTATTTTCTCATCTATATATATAAAAGAAAGTCGTGTTAGTTACTTCGCTTATAACTCAAGAACGGCTGAACCGATTTTGCTGAAAATTGGCAGGGAGGTAGTTTAGAGCCAGGAGAAGGACATAGGATACTTTTTATCCCGTTCGACATCATAAAAATAAATATCAAGAATATCGGTTGTCTCAAACATTTTTCAAACGCAGCGCCATCTTGGATGACATGACAGGAGTCAAACTTCCCAGTTCATTATCAGGTGACAATTTGAAATTGACAAGTCTTAAGCTAAACCCAAGAAGGTAAGGTTGTCAATTTATAATACGCACCTACGTTCTGAAATTTATTTTGTTCCTAAACTTAGAGGTTTTATGTAGCATAAAAAAGTCTTATATTTCAGAAATCAATTTACGTAATTAGCAATGATGACAGAGACGAACTTTAATAATTCTTTGCAAATAGAACTTATTTTACTGTTAGGACTTTAATTAAAGTAGACCGAGAAAACTATAGGCATAAATTGTATGTAACATAGAGGCAATAGTTCAGATTAAAATGATGAATTTAGTATTTTTTAAATCAATGCATTAGGTAGTTAGGTTAGATAGTTGGGTTAGCTATAGAATAGGTATGGTCAGTTAGGTTAGGTTATTATACATGTTGTAATTTAAAAGTAGTAGTAGTTATTATTGGTTTGGATTTATTTGTTGTCGTCTTATTCAACGTATGTATATCTAATATAAAAAAATAATAATAAGAGCAATAAATTGACTCTAAGGCACAACGAAGTTTGCCGGGGCAGCTAGTTACTTATAAAAATGGTAACGAGATATTTATTTATTTAATACTTCAAGCACAGTAATGTACGGAGGTGGACCTCCACCACTTTTTCCAATAAAAAAGCGAATTATCAAAATCGGACTACTCTATAAAAAGTAATGCGTGGGCATAAATGAAAAAAATAATACAGGCGTGGACTTGCGAACCTCCTCTTTTTTAACCGACTTCACTTTTCTTTTTTTTTTTTTAGTGTTTGTTACCTCAGTACTCCGTCATCTAAGGACCGATTTTCAAAATTCTTTTTTTGTTTGATAGGGTATACTAACAGATTGGTCCCATTTGTATCAAAACTCATACCTGATGAGGGATCTTCGAGAAATTGAGGAAACTCCTAAAAAAATATAGGTATATACACACGCACCGATTTTAACATTCTAGTAACAAATCAAGCATTTCCATTTAGAAAGTATGATTTGGTGAAGAAGAACTGATGAAGAAGACAGGCAACGGAACTCTTCAATGCATAACAGCAAATTATTTGCAATTGCTATAGTCAGATGTCTATGCTGAGCTTTTGTATTTCCATAACATAACATTACGCTCTTCTATTTTTAAAAGGGGCCCGGCAGAGATGTACAGATTAATGTATAGATAGAACATCTTTAGCAATTTGCTAACCAATTTCAATGATTATTTCAAGATTTGAAATACTTTCTTTACAAACGAAGAAACTAAAAATTGCTAAATAAAAACTTTTTTACAAAAAAACAACCGACTTCTTAAAAAATAACTCTAGTTTCGGAAGTCGGTAGCCAATAATGAACGAAACAAAACCACCAAAGCCACAGACTAACTTTAAGTGTTCTTGTACTGTTTCGTGTTTCGTTTTACTAACATAGTTTTAAATTATTTTTGTAACTAACCCTTGGACCTCTGATGTTTGTTAAATAAATTATTATTTCCTTTATTTCATGATTATACATATAAATTATATTTTTAAATATTTAAATACAAAAATAAAAAAAACATTTAAAAATATAAAAAATAGTAGCCCACCGGTATCGGGAACAGGGTCCAAGCTACCGGCGGTCAGGGCTACTGAGAGAGGAAACGCCTAACAATGCGCGCCGTGTCCAGGAGTACTGCCTAAATTATTATTATTATTTATTATACTAGCTAGACATACGCAACTTCGTTTGCGTCTCATTTTCCCCTTTTTTGCGACATTTTTCAATGGTGCTTCGCTCATAAAGCTAGGTTTTTTTTCTTATTTATGATGCAATCATACTTGATCTGATTTACTGACATTCAGCGTCTTTTGTGTTCCCCGTTTTTGCAACATTTTTCAATGGTGCTCCGCTCATAAGCTAGCCTTATAGGAATGATAATGTTATCATGTTTTTTTACAGTTTGAAGCAAAAACAGCACCAGAAAAAAACCTTCCAACCTTTAATTAACAAAACTATTTTTGCTTGTTTCATTTCTGCATATATGTGTCCATTCAAAGATAAATGATATAATGAAACGATGAATGATAGATAACTTTTGATGTGCATTAGTTAGGAATATAAAAATTAATTATGTTTATGTACTTAGGACGTACTAAGTTTCCACATTTGATTTTGCACGAGCTCTAATGATTTTCACATGAATACAGCGATAACATTAATCATCAAATTGGCGGGACCAATGTTTTAATCACGTAACTTTAATTTGGCACTTACAATTTTATTGAAAATCGAGTATATACGTGTACAAATGGGGTACTAATTCTTCGGGTATGAATTACCTGCCTCTGAGTAGCGCTTCCAGGTGGTCCTGCCACTTTGACGTCAAAGTGGCGGGACCAGAAACGTTTTGACGTACTTCCTTTACTTTTAGAGGTACAAATTTCCTGTTTAGGGTACAAATAGTACATATGTAGTACAAACGCTGTAATGTGCTAAATTTTAAATTGGGGGTTTGGTCCCGCGATCTTGACGCTCACAGAGTTTCGGGCATCAGACTACCCGTAGCGATTGTTTGGATCTGCGAATGAGAGTTGGAACTAACGGTTTAATAGTTAACATGCTTTTCGAACCTCGGAGGGGTCCCAGTTGATGATTGACGGTCACCCATCCACATATCGATCTTTGTAAGCGACTTCAATATCATCGATGCGTTGCCTGCACTTTTATAAAACCGTAGATATATCAACTTATTTCCAATAAACTGCCGACGTGTTAAATGCGGACCTCTTTTATTCTTTGGTACGCTTCTTATTGAGTTAGGCGGGGTGAAAAGCCAATTCACTTGATTGAGTTATATCCACCGGCTTATCGAATTGCTCAATAGAAAAGCTTAATCCCATGTCGTTTCAAAAGGTATCGGTTTAGAAAATTTTCTCAAAAGGGACAAAATAGAAAATAAATAAAAAATAAAAACAGTTCTTTTTTCTTTTAAAAATCCATTTAATGATGAGACTAAATAAATATCAATCGTCACTTTAGTTTTATATTTACAATTTATCGTATTTACATTCCGATCTGTTTATTTACAATTATCTAATCCTGTACAAAATATTTTGATCATCACCACAGAGATATTTTACACTGAACATTTACTGTAGCAAAATTGACAAACTACTGTGATTGGTTGAATGATTCTTCAACAGCCAATCCCATCATTTTACTGGCGTTTAATTTGTGATAATTATGGTTATTTCTTTTTAGAAACCTGTTAAATTTCGTCGCCAATTTTAGTCTGTGTTCTTATAATAATATTTACATTTTTACTTTATTAATAGGTATTTATAATTTAACGACAATCCAAACAAAACTTATGTGCGTGATGTATTCGAAGAGCCTTGTTAGAAGGTTGCGCGAGGTGATAAGCGCGGCGGGTAGCGGGGCGGATGAACGCGGCGCTCGTTCGTCCGCCATGACACTTGAGGCGACCACGATACGGCGGCCACTGGACCCGTCGCTTCTTGTCTCGTCCGCTGCTGAAACGCTGCTCACTTCTGGAGGCACGCAGTTTGGAGGCTTTTCCTGCTATGAATAATAACATATTAATACTGTTATTTGTATTGTGCTTTGATTAATTATGCCTTACGTTGTGATAGACAAGACAAAATGTATTGTTGTCACTTGTGTATTCTACAAATATTCCACAACTTTTCACACAACAACATTTAGTCCCAAGTTAAGCTTGAGAGGTTGTGTTATGCGTACTAAACAGCTGATAAACATACTTATAGACTTCTAAATACATACATATTATACAAATGTAATTTGTACAGACACAGAACAAATGATCGTGCTCATCACACAAACATTTGTCCTGGGTGGAAATCGACCCCACGACCTCCGGCATAGCAGTAAAGGTCACTAACTACTAGACGTGTCGTATGAAGTATTAAATTTGAAAAATATGTACCTACGTCAAAAATTTTCTGTATTATTTTCGTGTGAAATATTTAATTATAAAATTTAGGATATAAGATTATTACGACCTTATTAAATAATTGTAAGTACTGTCTAAATAAATTTAATATTGTATAGAAATATCACACTATCGCATCAGGTTTATCCTATAAAGATAGTTATAAGAATACATATGGAAAGCAATAAAGATATTGAGTATTAAGTAAATACATTTCTGTCAGTTTCACCTTATGGTATTTTATTAACGTAATGTATTGGTTGCCAATAAAGTATTACAGAATTAGGCTTTCATATCTTTTATTGAAGAAGTGTGGTAATTTATGAAACAATAGTGACGTGAAGGCACGAAACTCCTACATAATGCGACAAAAACTTGAACACTTCCCTAATTTTTCCTTTGTCTGTAAGTTATTTATGGTAAAATATTGGGCCTCAAGTAGAAATATTCATGAACAGAGAAAACTTTCTTTTGTATTTTTTAGATGCTTACCGGTGGTTGTGTAAAGTTAACTTTTTCTTGACATCTCCGGGACTGATGGGCAATACAGGCAGCATACGCAATGGCATGAGGAATGTAGCTTTGCTCTACTACTCCCGCGAACAGGATCGTCGCCATTGGACCTAGGTAATAGGAAACGATAGATTTAATTTCATTATTTTATTTTTTGCTTGTAAGCGATAATTGTCCATAATATGAAATGTTACCCAGAGCCCAAATAGGAACATCCTCTCCACCGTGTGTTGCCCACTGTCTTGGAACTGCAGCTGCATGAACAGCATCAGCAGACGCAGCAGCAGAGGCTGTTGTATTCAACGGCAGAGCCCTGGGTTCGGAATGACCGGGCCCAGTCCCGTAAAGCAAAGTTGTGTAGCGCAAGCCATCAATATCCGAGACCACGGTATCCGCACCTAAACACAAAACCCACTTCAAACTTCTAAGTACTATGAAGAGCTCTCAAATCTCTACTTAAATACTTTTAAAGCCGCAAAAACCTCGAAGTTAAAACAATCTTTAATTAATTTCTAGAACTCTAAGCTACAATTTCATCCACGAAGCCAATAGCCATCAATGCGGTTTAGAGGACATCATGTAAACGAAAAACGTTTGGCACACGACTTCAATTAGCAACTTTTGTAGTCTGCGCCAAATGTCTCTTACTTGTAAATGTATTTGGCTACCATTATACACATTTCAACTTGAGTATTATACAGGATATTGGCTTGAATAGAAATAGGATATGTTTTAATTTTCTTTCCAGTTTGTTACCTAAAACGGGGTGTCCTCTCGGTGTTGCCTGTCCGCCGAAAGTCATTACATGACCGTGATCGGCGGTGACTACGATCAAAGTTTCAGCGGGATTAACCCTCTCTAATGCTGCCAACAGTGCGGTTTCTAACTCCAAAGTCTCGTCAAGAGCTCTATATGGATTGTTGTAGTGATGAGCGTGATCTATCCTTCCACCTACGAATGAAAACAAAAGATTACTAAGACAGTTTAGGTATAATAAAACGAGGAAAACATTTAACAAGTATTGAAAAACAATTTTAAAAAACGTGAAATCCTCTTAACTTAAATTCAAATAACACACAGTCGTGAAAATATTGTTATCGTTTATTTACTACGAATAAATTAACGATATGAAAACGAAACAATTACACAAAAAAAACACTTCTCAAATGTAAAACGGTCTCACCTTCAATTAGAAGAAAAAATCCTTTGTCGTTTTTCGTCAAAATTGACAAGGCGGCTCGAGTCATATCAGCTAAGGACGGATCGTCCGCTTTTACAGCAGAAGTCGCGCTCGCTCCCTCTTCCGCGTCCGCTACCGCTCCTCGCTCCGCATTGAAGTCCATATGCGAATACTCGAACAGACCTACATTGAAAAAAGGCAAACGTAGTTTTTAAGCTCTTGTCATTTTATTTTTATCTATAAAAGGACAGTGTGCAGTAGCTTTAATACCGGATAAATGCATAACATTGCCATCATTCAAAAATATGCTTAAAAATGATTACCTCTCTCCTAACACGTCTTAATATAACAGTTCATTACTCTGTAAATGATTTCTTTGTATTTATGTATTGTATTTATTTTATATTTTTCTTTTTTTCTTATTTTATACATCTATGGAGATAGTCATGTATGGTATATATTTATGTAAATAGTATACTACAAACTTGCCTACTCATCTTTTCTCCTCCACTATCAAGTCCATCCAAAGGTTGTCTGTAAGAGATCGCTTTTAGCGATAAGGCCGCCCATTGTAACACCCTATGTAGCCCTTAAAGTTATAATTTGTAAGTTTTTATGGTGTACAATAAAGAGTATTCTATTTTATTCTAATATTGATGAGAATTAACCGAACCCCTGCTGCTAACGTATTTACGCTATTGTCACGTAGGTACCTACAACCAGGATGGGGAGGCGATCGACGCACAACCACTAAAACACTAGGAATTGGCGAAGGGTGGGCCGTTTTTGGAGGACTGTCTTTATGTATTTTTTTTTGACGTTTAAAAAGTGCTGGTTCTCAGCCTAGTTTGAATAAAAACTTTTGATTTTGAACCCTATACAATGAGTTCATTACGTGATTCAAGTATTACATTTTCCCCTTATTTGAAAGATTATTCCTGATGCGTTTTTTTTACTGTAATCTTATAAGTTATTCTTGAAATTATAAGTTTTTTTTATTTAAATAGTAAACAATTCACTTCTCTCACTAACATTCTCATAGAGAAATGTTTTTAATTTCTTGATAATTATAAGTTTTTTATTTAAATAGTAAACAATTCACTTCTTTCATTAACATTCTCGAAGAGAATTTTTTTAATTTCAAAAATGTGAAAAAAAAAGTATAAGTTAGGAAACGTCAGTAAAAAGTTTCAACGCTGAGAACCTAGAATCATGTACCGGACTCATAGTAGCAGGACGTACGACGTTGTCTCATCCACTTAGTATATGGCTCACGCCAGATAATTTCGTAAAGTGTTATGAAAACATGAAGCCATTCTGTAAATCATTTAGTACAACATTTTTCCTTTATAAAATTCCATGAACGAGTACCGTTCTACAGTCTAGAGTACTAACATAAGTGACAGATTAAACTGAAACACTAAGAAGCGTGGTTAACAATACAATTTTTGAATTAAGGATGTTGGTAAGAGCATAATCCATATTTGAAATGCAAATGCTACTTTAATGTCGGGCGGGTGAGATTAAAAAGGATTCAAATGGGATTACACTACGGGGCCGCACTGATCATAATGTAAACTCGGTAAACGTAATCTGGGTGAACGTAAATATTTCATAAACTCCGCAAAAGGGACCGGAAACATTTTTAGTCCAACTTTTCTTAAACCAAATGCTGACTACCACACCCCCGTTGTCTCTCCTATATTAATTTTCCACGGGAAATTCATTATTTTTATCATTTCCTGATCTTTGCGTATCCGGGAAAAGTTAAGTGCTGTTCAAAAGTCGGGATTGCTTTACATTTTTTTTATATAACTTAAAGCTAGAAATGGGAATGTTTGGTGTCAAAAGTTTAAGCAGGTATTTATGTTTATAAATAAATAAATAAAATAAATAAATAAATATTCCACAACTTTCACATAACACCATTTAGTCCCAAGTCAAGCTTGAGAGCTTGTGTTATGGGTACTAAACAGCTGATAAACATACTTATATATTTCTAAATACATACATATTATAGATAAATTACACCCAGACACAGAACAAATGATCGTGCTCATCACACAAACATTTGTCCTGGGTGGGAATCGAACCCACGACCCCCGGCATAGCAGTCAGGGTCACTAACTACTAGACCAACAGGCCAGTCGAACCAATAGTGAGGGAACCAATATTGATTTCCAAAAGCTTTAAATTTTCAATCTCATTATATGAAAATATAAATTAATCAGAAAAGGTAGCATAATGTTCGTCACGTCCCAATTTAATTAAAATTTAAAGCCTCAACCGATCTTTCCAAAGGTAAACTTTAGTTCGCTTAATAATTTTATAAATCCATTGGCTTCAAAATATAGCTTTGAATTATGAGCTTTAATACCAACCAAGTAGAGCTATTGAAACCGTCTGTTTTAAGCCGTTATTGAAATTAATTTGTGCATAATTATGTGCTATACTAGCCATCTACTTCATCAAAGCAATATCAAACAAGTAGTGGAACTAACTTGTTTATTTCCACCTTTTAATTTATATTCCTTCATTGTATACGGGTTTAAAACAGGGGTCACCTAAAACAGGCTTTGTGGACACTCAAATTGCTGAGTAAGCTTTAACCCTTAAACAACCCCAACAAAGCACACAAAAGGGACCAGTTTCTTAAATAATCCGGTGGTAGGTGAGGCGTTTTAGAAAATTTGTATAAAAACGCAGTTTCATAAAAGTAATGGGTCTTAAACTGACGGTTTAAGCCATAATTTTAAGACATAATAACGAGTTTTTAGGTAGTTTTCCCGGAAGTAAAAGTTTAATGTGCGCGCAATATTTTCCGTTCCCCTAATAATGAGGAAGTTCTGGTATTTGTTATAATCACGAGGTAACCTTTGATATTGTAAACTTTGCTACCGTGGGCTGTTTTTTTTACAAAATACGAGAATATATACCCGGCAAAGACATAATTATCGTACCTGAATAAAATCAACAAAATCGTGCCACCAAGTCTCCAAATATTTTTTTTTTAATTTAACATTGATTCGACAAAATAAGCAAACATATTTTCAATATTGAAAAAGCTTGGCCAACCTTCATCTTTTTACAGTCTCACATTTTACCCTGAACGAGCGAGTATAGTGTATCAAATATCATGATTTATATCTCCATTCACATCTTATAAACAGACCTTGCCAGCATGATTGACTTTTTCTTGGCTATCAGCCTCCCCAGCCCTCTACACTCCGCTCGTATTTTCTCCAAAATTGTGACCTTGACATGAATTATGAAGATCAGAAGCCATCTTTTGATCGCATTAGACTTCTTGCCTACTTTCTTTTAGTTCGGAATTTTCGGTAACAAACGACGAAGTATTGGGAACAGATGTCTACAAAGTTAAGTTTAATCGTCTGTACACACAGCTTATTTACTTAATCGATTGGGCAATATCTTTGAAAACAATTGACAGTGTAACCGAGCGACTGCAAAATCGATTTTCACACTTATTGAAATGCTAGTGGACGCAGACACGTTTGCATAGTACTTCAAATTGGATCTTCAGGTCAAATAATTTTGAATAGAGGAGCGTTTCTGGGATTCTACGTCGAATCGGCGAATATCTTCACTAGAATTTAACCACAATTTAAATGTGATTGACTGCTTTGAACTACCTAAGTGCACTTTCAAGGACAGATGCAAATTTTGGCTTCTGGTCTATAAAACAGATTTTAATGCTATTAGGTTCTATACATTAATAATTTTCGAAAGACCTCATGTGAGACCTGGGCCAGATTCACCCAGGCCGCTATAGCATATTTTGATAAAATAAGAAATAAGTCCATACCCACCAGTTCAGTAGTGTATGGAAAAATGCTGCCAAAAATTATCGTGCAGCGCTATTGTTGAACTTACCTAACAAATAATCGACTGTTCTTGGATCTAACTTCGCAAGTTGTTCTCTTGTGTGTATGTATTGAGCTCGCAATCGCCGCCTCTTTTTTTCTCTTGCCCAATCTTCTGCTAAATTTCTACCATCTAGTCTTCTTCCTTCACGGTTTGGATGCTCTGGATCAGGTGTAACAGTTGGTAGGAAATGTCTTCTTCCACCACCCATTATAACCTGTTGAAAATAAACCACACATACACACGTATTTTTTGTATTTCTTTTTATTTTGAATGTAATATTTCTATTTGATCTTAGAATAACCAAAGTACGTACACTTGAGTACAGAAACCAGCACATCAAGCAATGTGTCAAACTTCTTTGATATGTTTTCTACTTTATCTTTATATTTATTATCAAAGAGATTTTAAATTCTATAGAGTGGACATACGAGGAAATGTCATAAAATAACATGATCCCAAATCCCAGTAACGCCATCAAGAATAACTTATGAATAAAGGAGCGGCAGCGGAGCATACTAAAAAAAATGTATGAAAATTTTGTTCATGATGTCCGGTCTATAGGTATTGAATGTCTTTGTTTATAATACTACAATATTTATAAACAATATAAAGTTCATGTTCAATTAGGAAAATTCTACAGTTTGGGGTAGTTTGATGCGCTGGTCTTTACGTAGTAACTCGAAGGATAATTAAGAATTTAATATAATGCATAAAAATTGTTGCAATTCATTATTTTAAACCGGGAATCATACTGAATTATGAGGCTCATTTTCTACAAAACCAATAATAAACTGGACTGCTTACAAAAGTTCAGTTTGTTCCAAATACGCAGAAGCGGTTCTATGAATCGAAAAATCGGCTGATAAATACGGTGTTGTGAATAAACCTTGATTAAATTTCCCAAGAAACTATATTGTAACATTTCATTTAAATTTCAGCAAGTTTCATATTCACATTTCAATATGTATGTAGATTTCTTGTGAGTTTATTAACATATACGTTTGTACACATATTTATTGAGTTTGTCATCGTATAGCTTTAAATTAGAAGAAATGTTTTGTACATTTCAACATTTGTCATCTTTCGAAGCAATTAAACTCAGCAGGACTGCTAGACATTTTAAAGACTACGGCTGTTGAGTAATAAGTGTAGAAGCATAGTCTTTATTGATAAGGGATTCTTACAAGTCATATACAGATAATAAGCAATAAGTAGTTTCTAACAAAACACTGGGTTCTTTACACGTGTCCGTTATTCCACATTCAACAATTTCTTAATAAATACGCCACGATTTGCTATCGTCTCTCTGATAGCATCGTAATACTTTAA
The DNA here is from genome assembly GCA_921972225.1 of Euplexia lucipara. Lineage (NCBI taxonomy): Eukaryota > Metazoa > Arthropoda > Insecta > Lepidoptera > Noctuidae > Euplexia > Euplexia lucipara. The sequence continues at coordinate 13,171,468 of OV179154.1, forward strand.
AAAAATCGACGAGTTGACAAGGTTAATGAAAGCTCATTTTTACACACTAAAATACATAAAAGCAACAAAATACAGCATTAGAGACATAAGAAACAAACTAAATATTCTACACAGCTTCATCACAATACCTAATAATTATCCCTACAACGCCAACCCAAGTACTCGAACCTAATTAACATCACTTACTAATTTACAAAAAGGGCATTTATACAACTCCAGAATTCAGTTCAACTCAACTCCCGAGAGCTATTAATAAAAATAAGAGATTCTTACTTTTGTACTTTTAAAAAATTTAAGCCAAAATCTTCCTTTTCATAAGACGCATCTCAAGTTTCTACCCTAAGCTTTAATTTAAGAAAACATTGCGCTGTGTTGTTTCGAAAACATTTTCGAGGACATGAACTTTACAAAATTAGTGCGCATTTTGCATGAAAATTATACGGGTAGATTATGTAAAAAGATATACGTATTTTAATGCAAATATACTTGCCCAAAATGTTTGGCTCTTTTGAGATTTTTGATAAGTCATACCATTTTAGTCTTAGATAAGATTTTATGAGTTTTTTGACCGGATTTTTTATTTCCATTAAAAGGAAAACTGTTTTTTCTTGGAACATTTTAGCGTACCTAAGCGTAAAAACATTTAACATTTGAACTACAGTTTCTTCAATATTATGTGATGATTTTGGTTAACTTACATTGATGCTTCTTCCCGGTTCATTCTCTACAAGCTGCATGGCTATGTCCTTGCAGTCTTTCCTGACAGTAGGCGGTACTCTGCTGTCGTCTTCCCAGTATCTGGACGGCGCATGTGCGTATAACGCAGCAGGAGTCGCATGCGTTATCCGCGCTGTTGTCACGATGCCACTGGATTTACCTATATAATATTTTAGTAAATAATAATTCATCATTAGATATTTTGATAATGTTTTGTAGTTAAATAAATAAATTAACGCTGGTGTAAAGGCCAGAGGCTCTTTATTAAAAGATAGTCCGTTTAACATAAAAATACTATCCCCATTTATTTGGGGTCGACGCAGTATTTTCCATCGTCTTCTTCCATACCATTGTTTGAAAACTTACCATATTTACCGTTATCACAATATTCACCTCCTTTTTAGCTATACCTATTATCTTTCACACAATCTATACATACCTTATTTTACAAAACAAACTACTTAGTTGGTTCAAATATTTTTCGAGAAGCTCTAGCCAGGTTCTGACAAATCTGTCCAGAATGACATAGTTTGTGTGTAAGTAGGATGTTCGAAATAAATTATGCTCAATGCTCAGTTAGGAAGAGTACATAGGGTGACTCAAATAAATATGTAAACGCCACATTATCCGTTTTCTTAATTAGGTAAGTGAAGACCACTATCCGGAACTAAACGGTAAGAAGATCATGATACCTGATATAAACGCATAAAAGCAATCTAACTTATCGAGCACATTTACTTTTTAAATAATAAATAAATAAATATTCCACAACTTTTCACCCAACGCCATTTTAGTCCCAAGTTCAGCTTGCGAGCTTGTGTTATGGGTACTAAACAGCTGATAAACATACTTATATATTTCTTAATATATACATATTATAGAAAAATTACACCCAGACACAGAAGAAATGATCGTACTCATCACACAAACATTTGTCCTTGGTGCGAATCGAACCCACGATCTCCGGCATAACAGTCAGGGTCACTAACTACTAGACAAACAGGCCAGTCGTTTTTAAACGTTGCCCCACCCTAGCTCCTATGTCGTGGGTGCGTTTACAAACGTTTAAACTCACATACACAAATAGAGGAATCCGGTACATCTATCTGTTGGCCTTGGAAACATGCCGTCAAACATTTAAGCTCCAACATTCTAAAATAATAAATGCAAAAATGTAAAGAGTAAAGAACTGAATATTCCAAGAACCTTGAACAATAATCTTTAGAAAGCCTTTTTGGTTGATACTAAACTGTTTATATAAAACATAAAGTTAGCTTTCAGCCGTTTCTAGGTTTATGATTATGATCTAAAGAGTTTAGCGTGGAATGTGGTGTGTCGTGACAAAATGAAAATTGTTTGGTCGCAAAATATTGCGGGGCTTACTAAGCATAAACCATAAACAGTTGCTTGAGGTCGTTTTTCTTCGCTTGGCGTTGAAATATTTTGTTAGCTGTATTTTTACATTTGTGTGTTAGGTAAAATGAAACAAAACCACGACCAAAATATTAATACAGTAGTTTTACCATTGTTGTCTCTCATAAATGAGTTAAGCCATGTTTTATGAACCCATTATAAATTATAAATAGTTCAATAATCTTGTTTTAGAATAAACTCTTGTTATTCATTTTTCATTCATTCATTCATTTATTTTATTTATTTCATTCATTTATTTATTTTTCTACTCTTGTCAACATCACAAAATCTAAAAACAATAATGCGAGTCATTTTTACCAAAGAAAATATAGTATACCCTAGAGAAAACATCAATAACATTACAGGACATATATCTGTGATTAAATCACTAGACGTTGTAATTATTCCAGAACCATAATTATGTTAATTCGTACAATTTTCTTCACAATTGCAATGTATCTGATACAGCCAGATATAGGAGTAACATGGCCGAGATGCGTTTACACCCTTGTCCATTGAGTGCCAGTCCAACGAAGCGAATGCACCACACAATGGCACTTGATGTAATATATGCACCAGTATTTCACTGAAGGGACAATTTCACCGAAACCAGGACCTTCTTAGTAGACTATATTATTCTATTAATGTACAGTCTGCTGGTATGATATTTTATGAATTTATGACAAAGCCCCTAAAAGACACACACACATTCACATTTGTAAATAATAACGGCTAATATTTTTGCCTATTCTTCTCTATATGATCAAAAACTGCCTTTTGGAAGAGGCAACTAGAATCATATTTTTTTAATTATTTTTTACACTTTTCACGTTTACAGCGATGCACGTGTTTTTTTTTGATATTTTACTTTTCTTTTTGTTTTTTTTTTTTGGATATCAATACATTAAAAGTTGTTTATATGTTTAAGTATTTTATTTTTTCTTTTAATAGTAATCATTAAACTTAAATATAAAAAAGATGTAGATTTGATCGTAAAATAGGCTTTGATTTGGTCTATGAAATCCCTTTAAATCTACTTTGTAACAAGAATTATGAATATTCAACAAATTCCACTCGTAAACATGCATATAAATCCGCATTCTTTGCGGTTTGACATTTTAATCAACTAACTTTGGCTTGAGGGAAATTCCTGTAACGATGTTGAAATTCTTGTAATATTTCTCGTTGTTATTTAAATTCTAGCCATTATTTCTATTCCTTAGAAAATTTCGAACAAATATGACAGTGAATCAATTTGACTCCAATCCCTTTGCGATACATTATGTAACAAATGTTATTGAAAACGTTACGTACTTGATGAAATGAATATCTGTTCGTCTACTGAGTTCCCCTGGGTAAATATCATTGTTATTGGATAGTTTCCTTCTGAAGGCAAAAGATACACAGAATTCCTTATGGAGGGTATAATAAAACATTGTTTTGTGACGTCACTCATAAGTGACGGGTACAAGATTGGCAGGGAGAGAAAAAGAGGTTGGATTGGGAATACGTATATTCGGCTAAATTGAAACCCGTGTCGCAAACTTCGATCCGCCTTGTATTTCACAAAAAATTGTTAATGTCCTATTCTTTAATATAGACCAATAAACTCTTATTAGACCTACTGAATATGCATGCATATGCAATTTCATAAAAATCGGTCAAGCCGTTTCGGACGACTATGGTATTTTAGCTGTTTAACGACCTACCTAATGACGTTAAAGATTGTAATAATATTAACATATTTAAACTTAAACTGAGAGATTACGTTTATGAAATTTAGTAATAATTACCTCATATTAAATGTTAGCAATTACATACTTCCTAAATATTTGTTTTGTATAACTTTACCAACACACATCGGAGGCAAAATGTATTTATTTAGATATAAACAATTACTTTGCATCTCATTATAAGTGAACCTATGTATTGTTCAGAGAATAAATTCCTTAAACCGAAACCGATTTAATTTTATATAATATATAACAAACCGCCATATTTGTTCTTCAGTTGTAAGTTTTCTGACTATTTAAAAAATAGGCCCTAAATCGAACTAATATTTTTTTCATTGTCATGTCATTCATCATCCCTTTTCCTTACTATGTTGTGATTAGTTTCCAGTCTAACCAGATGCAGCTGAATACCATACTTTGGATTAAGCATCTTCTTATTTGACCACCACGATTCCTTTTAGTAAGACTTGTTGGTTTTTTAGTTCCCGTAACGACTGGCAATTATCTACGAAAGAAGAATTGATCGACGGTCTTTCGCAATTTGCCGATTTTGTGTCAAACTGCCGTTGGAGCGTGCTTGCCGCGTCGAGCGTCGTCGTCGCGACGCCGTCGGTCGGTGCGAAAGGATGCGTACGCCGCCCGTTTCATACTCACCGAATACCATCGAATACCGTCGCGTCGTTTTATTTATCACTCGATGGTTTTGCACAATAATAACTATACTTAAGTATAAGTAATGTTTTTTATTATTTCCAATATTTATTTCCTCCGATACGGTATCGAGTGTACCAGATTTAACTATAATACCACTACCCACTACGTGACCCCAGCTTAGAAGCAGAGCTTAACAAAATCTTTACTAGAAGTTCTCGTGAACACAATATAGGGTTAAATTTGCTGACTGACCCGTCTAAGGGTACAAACTAATACCACTTAATTACTTACTCGTAGTCTTTGGAACATGATAATCATTTTTGAATAGGTACTCTTCATTCTGATTTGCGATGACTATATATTTTTATTATACGCTTTTATTCATAACCCGCCTGGGCTTCATACAGGTGTATTTTTAACAGTAGTAGGTACTTTTACCTGCGATACCAGCCCGGTATCTTTATCTTTATCTTTGTAAAGATAAAGATACCGGGCTGGTATCCGCAACTTCACGTCGAAGCGCGTATTTTGCGTATGGGCCATAATCTACCACGCTGGCCCAGTGCTAATTGGTAGATGTCACATGTCTTCGAATTTTGGTTCTAGGATATGCCATACAGTAGTAGGTAGTAGTAGTTTTCTACAAAAAAATACCATTCAAATTCCCAAACATTTTGATGTGTAATAAAATCAAATGAACCTTGTTCTGACAATCACCAATACAAAAAAAGGAGCCAAATAGGTGCAGCCGCTTGGAAGTGATGTACGAATAAACATTTATAGCAATTGTTTTTAATTTTATTTTCAGTGCAGAACATTAAATGATGTTCATCAATATGAAAACTCAGTAAGCAAAGTAATAAATAATAAACTTTTAGAACCATAACAACATACCTTAGTCCTGAACTTAAAGCGAATATTGTGCTTAGTTGGTTTAAAATCTAACTAACGAAATAGGGACAAAGAGTATGCTTACCGGCTTCATGTGCCCAATCAACCAATGACGTGACTTTTGAGTTGATAGTGGAAGAACAGCTGTTGAACCTGCCTCCAGCATCCAAACCCAGGGTCTCGTACCGTGCCTTTACACCACAGAGGAGGGCGGTTGCACAGGCTGAAGATTCCCCAGTTTGGGCGTCTATGTTGTATGTCTGGTGACGAAAAAAAATAAATGAATGTAAAGAACAAAGAAAATTTAGGATGTAATTAAAAATAAAACATTAAAACCCCCATCTATTTTAAATGTAAGACCAACAAAAAAAAAAAAAAAGCTGGCTGGCAGTAACCTTGTGTTGTTAGTTTAACATTTATTTATGTAATAAACTAATGTTGTTTAGAAGTTTGTTGTATCCTTGAATCAATACCCACCCACCTTGCGTTTGGGCTTTTGTCCGCCTACTACTAGAGGGACAAAATCGTAAATGTAACAGTGGCAGTGGTGTAGCAGTGGCGTGTTTTTTTGGTGGTGGTGGTGTGCAAATAAATGCAGTTGAATGAGTCACGGACACTAAACTTGTCCTTGCTTGTCCATTGCATTCTAAATTTCTAACCAATGGCACTATGCATAATAAGATTACGAACAGTCACGGGTGGAACACATTTTATGGCTTGATTAAATCATGTCTGTGTCATCTATTTGTCTGTCCATACCATGTTAGGTTTATACGCATCATACACCAGTCTACTTCAACATTTATTGAAATCCGTTTAATAAATCATTAACGAAATACATATTTTCGGAATACACAATCTCATTCCTTGCAAACACACTTACACACGATTTCCAATCCTTACCAACCTACATTTTATACACAATTACACAATGACCATTTTTTGCTTATTTTTTTGCGGCAAAACTTATTTTTAGGTATCTTGATTTTTGATTTTATATAATCAGCATAATCAAATAATACCCTAGCAGTATCTGTATTCTTATAGCCATACTACTAAATCAATGTTTTATTTTATTATTCAGTCAAATAGAAGTGTTTGAGTATTTGTAAATGAAGTAAACTGACTTGCGGTGATACAGTTTTCGCTAGTTCGGTGGTTAGAGGAATCATACTCAAACAACCGCATAACGTACGCAGGTATAGATAACCACCGCAATTTTCATTTCTGTTGCATTAAAGGCACACACCATAATTGATGGGATTTCTTTTATTCTGTCAATGAACATATTTTATTTTCATTAGTGATATTCTGTCATTGTTTTAGTAAATTGAAGGTTATCATATTAAACTGCTCAATTTTTACTCCCGAAGAAGTCAGAATTAGGCCTTAGAAAGTAATAATACGCATTGGTAGCAGTTTGGAAATATTGTCACAATAATTACGACTGGAATAAAAGTATAACAATCTTCGAAGTGCTAAACCCACACTGTGTCATCTGATGATAGGAGTTTTCGAAACATAGCGTTACGAATTTGTTATAATACCACGCACAGATGGGATGGTGATCACAATAGAATGTTATTTGTTCACAGGTAGCTGCAGTCCCAGTATAATCCTTTAATCGGCGCTTACGACACACATGAAAAACAATGGGACACTCGCAAGGCGGAAACCATATGGGCATAACTGTTTATGTGAAAATATAAGAAGAGTATTCTCATCACATGATTGTTTCGCAGCGCGTGTTATAAGCAAACAAAAGAAAGTGGGTTAGTGTGTTGAGAGATGGGGAAAACTGCAACTATTTGCACTATATTAACTACGTGAAATAGAGTAGAAATGTAAAAAACCACAACAGCGGTCGAGTCTGTACTGATAATGCCATAATCTTTTCATGGCCGTAATGTATATTCACAGTTAGATTTTAGAATATTATTTGCGGGGAAAGGAATTGAGAAAATATAACAATATAATAGCGTAAATGGAAATAGGAAACACATTGCGCCGATTCCAAACAAAGTAGTAAAAGATGATCATGGCAGGCTAATGATGATAATATGGCAACGAGATTGCATTATGTCGCAAAATGATGACATCAGAGTAAAAGTATTCCACCATGATTACTATCAAAACCGAGTGTTCTCCAGAAAAGAAAAAAATAAGCGTGGAAAGAGAATACAAAAAATGTTCCCAAAAATTGACTGGTAAAATTAACAAAACCTGATGATAAAGGCACATGAAAAGATAAAATAAAATAGCGCCCTATATTCACTGTTTAGCATGTTATCGTTGATTATATGTATTATGCATGTAGATTTTATACGCTGCTTCAATTGTATCTTTGAATGAATTTGATCAATTCTAATTTTAGCAATTTGTGATCTTAAAATATTCAAATAAGTGCTACATGAATTTTAGATATTACAATGAACCTGGAACTTTTTACACTGTAAATTAATAAGTGACTTTAAAGCATGTCTAAGCCCATATTGCTACGTTTGGTTAATATGGTGCTAGGTAAGACCCTGTGCAAAACATTAATGTACTGAAAGGACCCCATTTCATAGCGTATCAGCTTTTTTGACATGATCGAATTTATTTCGTATACACAGTCATTTGATTTTGTACATTGGTATTAATCAGAGCATGTCACCCTATGCTTCATGGATTGTTGAATACTCTCGTGGCTTCAGAATTGTCAATAAAATGTTGGCTCTTCCCAACAATACTTTCAAATATACTGTTGTATATATCTGAATTCATTTACATTGGTACTAGGGACTGGTTTTATGGTGTCCTTGCATGCAGCTTTCATAATACCCACGTTAAAACATTAACCCAGTAAGTATGAAAACTATAAACAACCCTTTAACAGAACACCTAAACGTGCTTCACTTTTTTAACACTCATTAAAAATTTATTACACTCCCGTTGTTGACTTAATCTTCATTATAACGGTGTGCTTAATACCACTATTTTCCGTCGACATGTTATTTAAAAACAACCTTCCTTTTTTAAGTAAACGAGAAGAACTTAATTAGTTTTCAGTAATGTTTGTTCAGACTTTGAACTATCTTAACTAAAATTATAAATGTGAAAGCACTTTTGTCTGTCTGTTACCTTATCGCACCTTAGCAGCTGAACAAATTGAGCACACGGGTTTTATTTTTTTGTATTTACAAACCTTGACCTGAGTTATTTTTTTTTTTTTGTATTTACAGACCTTGACCTGGGTTATAGAATACTTTTATCCCGGTAGTACGTTTCCGTGGGATTTAATAACAGCCAGTCTTTTGAAAAAAGGTAATACCTATCAATCTCATTACTTTTGACTGGTGGAGGTTTGACTGCGGATTCTCAGTTCAACCAAGCATTCCTGAACCACTTAGATGTCACTAAGCTTATCCCAAAAATATCGAGCATTATACATTTTGTTTTTGTAAATTCGATTGTGATATTGATACGCAATACTTTAAAACATTTCTGACTTCCCAACTAAGCTCTCACAAGTATAATATGCATATGAAAGACCTGTAAGTCGGTACTACACTGAAATTCTGACACGATTTATTTAGAAAACTAAGAATTTTTCATGGAATTGAAAAAATCACAGAATTTGAGTTGAACATTTTGTAATGATGAGCACCTGCAGCCTGCAGCATACATGAAATACAAATATTAGAACAGACACCTCACACACCACCACCTCTCACTCTGCTTCAGGTCTGCTTCATTAGAACGAAGCAGACCTATGGACAAGCAATTGCTTGTCCATTAGAACGCAGCAGTGTGCCCATGGATATCCATGAGTGTGCCTCTTAGCGAAGTGTCTCTGTTAATGAAAAGGCCTTCAAGGCTATAATTGGCAAATTTACAATCTGCTGATGAAACCACAGTAATTAAAGCCCGTGGAGCGGAAGTGACTTAATCATCGCTACAAACGTAATTTTGGCGAATTATGTAAATCATTCAGTATCGCAAATTCTCGATGAAAGTTAATATTATTGACTGCCTTTTATTTTGTTATTTTATTTGGGACCAGTATTCAATACTAGTGGTTTAATTAAAGAATTTTTAATAACTGTGATACTTTTGAGTTTACACTCATGTTTTTGGTAAAACTTTTAACGCACTAATAAAATTGTTTGCTCTTGTGCTTATGTTTTTGTAAAATAAAAGTAATCTTCGTTGTTTCTTTAAGTATTCATATCTACAGAATGGTTTGACATGGCTCAGCAAGGTTTGCTCAGGTTTTTAATTGTTTAACAGGAGTAGTACATAGCAGATCCTACAAACCCACTGATGAGTTATTTTAGATAGTGCCGGGGCTCTTACTGGCAAAATATATATTAATTCGATCCACATATGCATTTTCATATATCATTAAACACAAGTTGTCACAAATAAATTCATCTTCATCTCTCATAACAGAAGTTTTTTGTCTTTGTATGTTCAAAAGCCTCTAGTGATGGTGTTTAAGAAAAATATACTTTACCTTTGCCAAAGCGACTGCGGGAAAGGTGTCCCATGCCAGATCTGTATCTTCACCAGATTGTCCTCGTCTCTGGCCTCTGAGAATCCTGGCTGCGGTGGCTGTAGTCAGGCTCATACCGTCTCCCACTACTAGGATCACGTTTCTGTATAAAAAGACATGTTTTCAAATTTATACTTACAAAGTTATACAGAGGAAATTTTTTTTTGCTGGTTTGTACCGAATAAGCTCAGAAACTACTGAACCGATTTTAACATTGTTTCACCAACAGGCAGTTAAATATTTTTTCAAAACCACAAAAGAGCTGAGAGGATGTTAAAAATTGATGTGAAAATTATAAAATTAATAAGTGAAAGAAATTGGGTTTCTATTATATTTAACTAATATTTTGTACCTGCGTAATGTTTTTAGAGCTGTGTGTATTTGTACGAATGCATAGGTATACCATAGAACCTGTTTTTCTAAGAAGGAAAGCTTTTTACCTGAGTATTAAATAAATACGACACTAATAACTCAAAGCCTTTTACTGAGATTCAGAACTTTGTCTACGGGAAACAAAAACAGAAAACTATTGTTGTTTCAGTTCTTGCTTAGTATTCGTTTTTTTGTGGTACATTTGATATTGAGACGTTCTTGAAGAAAAGTTTCTTTTAACGTTCATAATAAAATGTTGAAGAGAATATTTTATTGTACGTGGAAACTAAAATAGGTGTTCAGCACCGACGCTGAGTGATTTTCTATTGTTTACATTTAAGGAAGTGTGCATCGAAATTGCACAACTTAATTCCGCTAAGCCCATTACATCATCGGACCACTAGACGTACCTACAGCGCTGCGCCACCGATATAAAAGGGACAACCCACCCATACGTTCTAAACGTTTCGGGAACACGTTCATTGTGCGTGCAACTGAGGAGTGGAATTCTCTGCCAGAGCCAATGTTCCCTGATAGCTACAACCTAAGAGGTCTTTAAGTCAAGAGTGAATTGGTAACTTCTAGACAAGCGACAAGCTAGCCTTCATCGTCAACCACATCTTCGCTTACCATCAGGTGGGATGATGGTCAAACGAGACCCTATCAATAATAATGAATAAAGCAGTTACATAAAAATGTAGGTATAAGCGGCTATTGGCAGAATATACACATTCCCCTCATTTTCTGCACTCCATCAGGGCTAGCATGGCCGGAGATATTCTTTCCACGTGGAGAGGATAAAATACTATTCCCTTCTGTCATTTTTATCCACCCTCCGAGCATGGCGACATGGGTGGATAAACTATTCACGGGGATAAACCAGGGAAAACGCTTGTCCTCGAAATTATTGCCATTATAAGAAAACTTTTATGAAATTACACAATAGTCGAGAATGTAAACCAAAGTACTTTCATCGTTTTATTACATCTGTACTGGATATTTATTTTGTTTTGTTGACAATTGGGATTGCTTGAATCGCGAAATCTTTCACTAGTCGCCATGCTATAAGCCGTGGATGAGTATCCACGTCTAATGTCAGAAAGTGATATAATTCTCTTTCCCGCTTTTGCTGTGGTTTGGCAGGTGGATAAGATAATAAATTGTATCCCTTGTCAGTGGAAATAACCGGTGGATAAAAGTTATATCCCCAGCCCATGCTAGCCCTGCAGGAGTTGAATATGCTTCACTCTTTAATACGTCATGTTTTTCATAACCATCTTGAGTATCTAGTTCCACAAAAAGCCTCACAACACACCTCTTTTCCTGTTTTTTTTTGGTATCACATTTATCAGTGTCAACGCTCCCTGAGACTAATGCAGGGCATTGTGAGGGCTTGAGGGCTTAACTTGTCCCCCAAGGGGACAAGTGGCAGGTATGTAAACAAAATCATTAATTACATATCAATCTTTTGTAGCTAGCGCAGCGGGAGAATTGGGGGCACAGGAGAGTTTAACTTGTCATCGTGCAAAACATTTGGATTTTGTTTGAGCGATAAGCATGTAAAACGATCGCTTTACTTTAAAATGAAATATAACTAACAATGTTCATTTGACGATGAGCGTGTCTTTTTAAAGGTAGCAACATTGCAATTAGCTGTCAAATAATTTCACGACTTTGACAAATTTATTAATATTACTAAATTAATTGATAAAATATTAATGGATAGTGCACTTAATTATTGTTTATAAAATATAATATACACTATCACAACTCTTAATGTTTCGTTTAAGATGTCAGAAAGTATTCGGAAAGTTTTCAAATACCTTTGTGATTACTACAATATTCATAAACAATTATTTCATGCGCAGTTTTTAAACTTGTGTTACATCGCATGTACAGACGCCAGCACATCAAGTTACTCCAAACTGTCAAATTTTCCCAATTCAACATGAGCCTTATTCTGTTTGTGATTAGGTTGAAAATCTATCAAAAAAATTGACATATTGGGGTAGCTTGATGTGCTGGCGTCTGTACATGTATGTACCTACGACTCTATAGTCGTAATTATTGCTCTATAGCAATAATTAATCATTTTGTACTCCACGTATAATTTCATTAGTTAAGAGAGGCTCGTAAAAGCAGAAATACGGAACATTTTATTTTAAAGATAAGTGAAAACATATTTTTAACCGACTTCAAAAAAAGGAGGAGGTTCTCAATTCGACGGTATGTTTTTTTTTTTTTTGTGTGTTTGTTTCGCGATTACTCTGCCATTTATGGACCGGTTTTCAAAATTCTTTTTTTATTTGATAGGGTATACTAACTGATTGGTCCCATTTGTATCAAAACTCATATCTGATGAGGGATCTTCGAGGAATTGAGGGAATTCCTAAAAAAATATACACACGCACCGATTTCAACATTTTTAGAAACAAATCAAGCATTTTCATTTAGAAAGTATGATTTGGTGATGAAAAACTGATGAAGAAGACAGGCAACGGAACTCTTCAACGCATAACAGCAAATTATTCGCGATTGCTATAGTCAGATGTCTATGCTGAGCTTTTGTATTTTCACAACATAACATTACGCCATTCTATTTTAAAAGGGGCCGGCAGAGATATACAGATTAATGTTTAGATTCATTAGCAATTGTTATCCAATTTCAATGATTCTTTCAAGTTTTGAAAGACTTTCTTTACATACAAAGAAACTAAAAATTACAAAATAAAAACTTTTTACAAAAAAAAACAACCGATTTCTTAAAAAACACTAACAGGTGAAAAATAATTCCAGTCTCGGAAGTCGGTGGCCAATAATGAACGAAATAAAACCACCAAAGCCACAGACTTCGAAACTGGAATTATTTTTCACCTGTTAGTGTTTTTTTAAGAAGTCGGTTGTTTTTTTTGTAAAAAGTTTTTATTATTTAAATTATTTTGTTTTAAATTTAGAAGAATAAAGGTGAAACGAATAATGTGTCAGTGTATAATTGTTCATCCCTGCTTTTTTAAGGTTTTTATAATTTACACTGTAATTTTCAACTTAAACTAAATAAAATAACTAAATTAAATTCACATCATTTCTTAAAATAAATCGTTGCAATAGGTAAGTACAGTTAATTGTGACAGCTGCTGTAAAAATAGATTATAATACATTCGGCGTCTATCGTAATTGTATTATGCTTGATAGTACTTTCGTAACAAAGTGTGCATTATAAATAACCTTTTATAACTTTTGTCTAATGCTATTGTAAATGGTTTAGTAATAGTTTAGTAATATTTACAATTAGTATAAGCAGTGAAATATTTGACAGCTAATTGCGACGTTGCCAACTGTACAATACATGCTCTTAAAGGTGTATGAATCGAAAAAAAAGGCTATTTTCACAATACTTAGGTACTTATACATTTTTTGTTGAAGGGAAAGGAATTGATTAGATGTATCTTAGTATTTTTCTTATCGTGTGGTTAGTAACTTACCTGGTGAGAGGTTTAATGCCGCCCAAGGCTCTGACTGGGCATCACACACCATCAAGAAAATATTTCTCAGGCATGCGTTTCTCATAATGTTTTCGATGTTTTTGTATTTTTAGTAATGGTTATTTTACTAATTATTATTTTTAGAATTTCATGTTAGGAGCTGATAAAAAAGCTATGTTAGTAACAAAAAGGTAATAACTTAGGGACTTACGTTATATTTTCTTCGGGCGTTCCTATTAACCCCATTCTACCAAGTATATAATTTATATTTAAGAAGCGTACTCATTGAATCATCTCCGGAATTTTAATTGCTTTTCAAAGGACCAGTTCGCTGTTTCCAAAAATAACGAACGGCTTCAATAATTCTGCCGCTTTGAAAAAAAAAAGTTTATCTTTAATTAATTCCAGCGTTAAATTGTTCTTGTGGAGTAGAGCGTATGATATTTTTTTGGCTTATAACGTGCCTTATCTGATAGGCAGCAGTTTTCTGGTCTTACTTATTTAAAGCCTGCTAATTAATTGTTGGTGTAGCGCACACGTATTGGCATTGCACGTCAAAAAATCCATAACACTATCCGTGTTATGGATTTTTTGACGTGCAATGCCAATTTACAGCCTAATTTGTACAAATATTGCTCAAATCATGTCAGAAGTCATTAAATCCATTAGATTAGATTACGATTTCATTATATTCCGCTTTTGTGGATAATGAAATATTGATTCGATTTGCAACCAGTTTGGTTTTAAATGTTTCTAGTCAATTTATGTTAACCTGGTAAAAAATTAAGACAGTCGATAGTAAACTGTCCATCGTTATAAATTTGATTACTCCATCATACCCCTCGCTCTCTAATTTTAATCATGGTTGCGCTTCGCGGAATATTTTTTTTATTGTTTGTGTGCGCTACTACGTGCGTTATGATAGTTGCGATTAGAAAAGGTTACGCTTCGAGGGATACCCCAGAATCAAATCCCCGGAACACATCAAAATCATTTATCATTTATGTAGCGTTTTGCGGTAATTGCTAGAGTAATGATGATGACATCGTACTGCACCAGGCAAGTAATTAATTACCTCAAACAAACTGTAATTCTGCCTACAAATGACAGAGTCACGAGTCACACCCAACTGTAGCACTTAATTAGTTAATCCAAACTTAGAACATTTCGGTAACAATGACACCAAAGGCAATCGGATACTGCGATGTGTGATTCTACGAATTATGCTTCTATCGACACATGAGATTCTGCGAATAAATTAGTGATTATTAGACTCCGGTCACAAAGTCAGCGGTTGCGGCGCGTTTGCGACAATTGGCACGTTTCAATACATAGATTTATATAGAACGCGCCGCTCCTCGCGCCGTTGCCTGCAAGCCCAGTTCCATATTAAAAATTTAATCTATGCAATAAGATGTGCCACTGTTGCCGCCGCGCCGCGCTGTGCCCGCTGACTGTATGACCGAGACCTAAGTGTCTCTTAGTTCATAATTTTAAATGAGTAAACATACAATTTTTGTGTAATATCATCCTAAAATATCCATTTTTCCTTAAATTATCTTAATAACAGCCTGAATAATACCAAACACGTTTCTTTCTTTCTTTCTAATATCTTTCTTAACAGTTTCGCCAGATATTTAAATTTGATCTGCTGAAATGCTACAATACCTGGACTGTTATTATAACGAACGAACGAACGAAACGAACGAGCGAATTATAGAACGATTTAAACTATCTCCATCTAAATGAGATTTATTGAGTTTTTTGTCCTTACAAGAAACCTTGCTCCTTATGAAACTGCCTTTTAGAAGGGGTAACTAGGCATTTTTTCAACTAATTAAACTTTAAAGTTTGAAGTCCTAAAGTGTCTTTTACGTAATGGTTTAAAATATAATAGAATACTCTTTATTGTACACCATAAAAGCTTAAAAATTATAACTTACCATTAAAATATACCAATGATTTGATTTTGACCAAGTCTAATTACATGTTTTGAATATAATATTAATTGTAACCTAAGTGCTTCAGGCTGTACCAGCGTTTAAGTTTACATACAGACATACGGACAAAGCGTCGAAAAATAAATTAATATTTTATATGAAAATGCTGGTTAAAACGAATCCAAACACGACATCTCTGCTATTATTTTGTCAAGAGTCTACCTACTGGTGTGCCGGATAGCCTGGCTGCAGCATCAGCTCATCCTGTTGCCATCAGTGCATTGTGTTTAGAATCAAATGCTGGTTGAAATGAATCCAAACACGACACATCGGCTATTATTTTGTCAAGAGTCTACCTAGTGGTGTGCTGGATAGCCTGACTGCAGCTTCAGCTCATCCTGTTGCCATCAGGTCATTGTGTGCAGAATCAAATGCTGGTTGAAATGAATCCAAACACGACATATCTGCTATTATTTTGTTAAGAGTTTACCTACTGGTGTGCTGGATAGCCTGGCTGCAGCATCAGCTCATCCAGTTGCCATCAGTGCATTGTGTGCAGAATCAAATGCAGGTTAAAATGAATCCAAACACGACATATCTGCTGTTATTTTCCCAAGAGTGTATTAATATGCTAGATATCCTGGCTGCATCAGACCAAATACACCATAATGTTGCTTATTAATATTACACACATGGGTGCTTGAAGTTTTAAGACACACATATGTTTGTAAGTAAAGTTAATACCCATAGACGTCTAAAATAGCAACGGTAGCTAACACAAAAGAGCTTATAACCTTGAAACGGCTGAACCGATTTTGATGAATTATGTCTAAGAACCATCGCAAGAAACCCTGCTTTCTAATAAAAAAAATCGCATCTAAATCGGTTCACCCGTTTGGGCGCTACGGTGCCACAGACAGACAGACAGACAGACAGACAGACAGACAGACAGACAGACAGACACACACACATAGCGGTGAAACTTATAACACCCCTCTTTTTGCGTCGGGGGTTAAAAACCTTTACTTATTAATAATTTTAAAAGCGGATGTGGATTAACCTCAAAAATCTAACATTCTTGTTGGCACATTAATATCAATTCAATATTTCCAACATAGAACTTGTGGAGATAGAACCTTTCGAACCAACAATATTTATTGACGGAGGTGTATATAACATTCAATTTACATGTACCAACAACCCTAATATTTGTCTCTAGTTTCCCTATTGTTTGTACTGCATTGTGTTTGGACCTCTGGACATGGATCCTGGTTGGGTTGAGGATGTTTGTTCGCATAAACAAAACAAGTGCGAAAGTTGATCTTTTGCCGCGAGTCAGGAAATAAGACCTGAGTAAAGTCAACATGTGGAGGAGAAAGATAATAAGAGGAGATTCGTTATGTGGGCTTTGTGTAATCCACTTATCTATACAACCTATGTTCTGAACTTGAGGTTTACATTCTATAAGTAAAAACAATACAAAATGTCAGGGAATATGTGGTTCATTAAAAAATGCATAGTTTCGATGATATTATCATCAATCATAATTAACTGAGTTTTAATGTTAAGATTTTTTTTATGTTAGCCTGTTTTGTCCCACTCGTGGGCAAAGGCCACACTCCACTCTTTCCACTTTTCACGATTTAATGTTAAGTACGAGTACAATAAATTTTCAAACAAACCAATCTATCTATATACATATAATAAGACTGTAAAAAAACTGTGTCTGTACATTGAATATATTTAAAAATAAAAATTGAGGGGGGTTTAAAACAGTAATAGAGCACGAATCCAAAAAAAAAGTCTGTCTGTTTGTCTGTTTGTCTGTTTGTATGTATGTCTGTTTGTCTGTTTGTTTGTACACGCTAATCTTCGGAACTACTGGACGGATTTCAATGTTTTTTTTTTTGTACAGATATTAAGTCTGGGCAACACATAGGCTATAATTTATCTTGGAAACTGGAACGCCTGATGCAGAACCGCAACAGACCAGCTAAACTATAGGAGATACAAAAATGGTACCGTAGCAAGAATTGTTTCACGTGATGAGCATTTTTTGCGGAGAGAATAAATTTGAAGATCCGGAACACCTGATGCAGCACCGCAACAGACCAGCTAAACTATAGGAGATACAAAAATGGTACCATAGCAAAAATTGTTCCACGTGATAAGCATTTTTTGCTGAGAGAATAAATTTGAAGATCCGGAACACCTGATGCAAAACCGCAACAGACCAGCTAAACTATAGGAGATACAAAAATGGTACCATAGCAAAAATTGTTCCACGTGATGAGCATTTTCTGCTGCGACAATAAATTTGAAGATCCGGAACACCTGATGTGGAACTTCAAGAGCCCAGCTACACTATAACAAATATAGGAATGACGTCTTAGCAAGACTTGTTCAGCCTTATGAGCACTCGCTGTTGACGTATAAAAATCGAAGATCTGGAACACCTATTGTGGAACTTCAAGAGCCCAGCTACATCATAACTCACATTATAGGAATGACGTCTTAGCAAAAGTTGTTCGGTCTGAAGCATTTCCTGTTGACTTATAAAAATCGAAGATCAGAAACATTTGATATAGAAATTAAAGCTATCACTAATTTCATTGTATAATTATAAAATAACATAAGTACCTCCGCGCGGTGAAGGCGGGAATAGTTCAGGACTGATTTTCGATGACGATGGTATATCATTGAAAATTTGACTCTACTGGCCAAAACTTCCATTTTTTTAATCGTATAAATATGCCTTCGGGCTTATGTTATTTGAGTGTTTAATTTCCTTTTCCATTTATCTTCGTTACATGGTTGCCTACCCGGTAACGCAGGGGAGCAGCCACTTAGATTTTAATTGATCAGGTATGATCACAATAAAACTATAACCATACCTAGAAAGAGGTCAAATCTTTCCCAATGTTCCAAAGGTGCTAAATGATTAGAGATCATAAGATCCCAACAATCTACCGAAGAGCGTTAGAAGAGACTTGATGCTGTTCGAAAACATGATGTTGCAACTCGCTCCGCGGAAACTTCTTGGGATCGCGAAGCACGCCTGTATTCTCAGCGTATTTACCCATCTACCAGGTATCCAGGTCTCTAGACACCAGTGAAGAATATGTGCGCGACTGACCGCTGATCGTGAACATCATACACTGTCTTGCGAGTTGGAGACGTTCACGGAAAAAGCATGACGCTTGAGTTTTCAGCGTATATACGCATCTACTCTAGAGATAAGTGGGGGAAGGAGATGCGCGACTGACCGCTGATCGTGAACGTCACGCAACATATTGGCTATAATTTATTTTGGAAAATGGAACACCTAAAGTAAAAGACATCTAAAAATAGTGCCATTGCAAAAACTATTCCACGTGAAGAGTGTTTTCTGCTGTGAAACTAAATTTGAAGATCTGGAGCACCTGTAGCGGAACTCCAAAGCCCAGCAACAATATAACATATACATAATAGAAATGGCGTCTTAGCAAAAGTTTTTAAGTCTGATTTCCTGTTGACCAACAAAAATAAAAAAATCTGGAACGTCTTGAATCGTCTCGCGCATTCCATTGTTTTGCCGTCCCCGGGCTTATAGAATTCGACATCAGACGTTTCAGATCTTCGATTTTGACGACCCCGTTGTCGCTGGCATAAGCAACGGGTTCCGCGTACGAAGTCGCGGGCAGAAGCTAGTCTTAAATAAAATATTACTTTTCTGTTTTTTATCTTAAAACGTTTTAGCTACTAATCTGCCTTTTTTCTTTCACGCATCGTTTAGGGGTTCATTTTGCCCCACAGACTCATTTATCTTGGTTACTTTTTGCCTCATTTGATATCTGCGACAGTTTTCTTTATTTTTAATTGCTTCGACTTGGGTGATTTCGCTTGCTTTCTTTCGTTTTTGTCAACGTGCCGTTCTATTTCGCGTGCATTTTGCAATTAAAGACTCCAAAACCTAAGTCAGTAGCTATAATAAAAATAAATTTAAGAACTGTATTTAAGATTATTGATTAAATTATTATTGATTGATTAAATAAAATAAACTTTGTTTCAGACAAAGTCCGTAGTGTTAATAACAATATACTTAATATCTTATGTATAATACTAACGTAAGATATTTAGTGTATCGTATTTTTAATATTTTCTACGCAAAAATACACAGAAAATATAAAAAAATACAATTAAATTTCAAGGGGCATTGTGTTACCCAGTAACTGTTTTGTGGAGGTCAAATAGGCAGGCGCTCCATGTACAGACGCCAGCACATCAAGTTACCCTAATGTGTCAAATTTTCCTAATTGAATATGAACCTTATTCTGTCTCACATTAAGTTTAAAAACGATCAAAGAAATTTGACACATTGGGGTAACTTGATGTGCTGGCGTCTGTACAAAAACTGGTATTAAGCTGCATCTGGTTAGACTGGAAGCTGACCCCACCATAGTTCTGCCTCAGGCAGATGATGAAGAGGAAATTAATATTCAAAATGATTAAAAATAAACTGTTTTTGACATTCATGCAAATAAACACATTGCTATTTGGAAAGTTTCAAGTCCAATGTGGCCCATATTCGAACTTGACCGAGATTTTTACGTGAGTATTGCTTTTGTGAAAATGTCGGTCATGCTACACAACCGACCGCGGCATGCAGCTTAGACGCCAGTCTACCACTATGTGATGTGATGTGTACGTGTGCGTTTTTTATTGTACGACTGGATGTAAAAGTTTTCGTATTTATTTCCTTTGGACATTGGTGTTTGAAAAAAAAAAACTAAGTATATTAGAATGCATTCCCTTTTTAAATTTCTTTATAACCTTGCCGTAACACAGTCTTCGACTAGCACGGACGGTAAAGAATTTTTTAACCGTATACCGTCAATTAATTTACTTAAGTTAATATTTTTCTATCATCAATTTTTTTGTCAGTTGAAAGTTAAAACTATAACACATAATTTTAACATACAGATTTGAAGAATGTTAACACATTGTGTTGTTTAAACCTATTGTAAATTCCTATTCACTTTAATTAATACTTTGTCATAAGTTGCAGTGTACAATGTAAAACTTACTTTTTGAAAAACAATAGGTACTTCTTTTATATTTGAATATAGAAAGAATACAATTTAGAAATACAAATTACTACATTACGGTAGGTATATTAGACATTATTAAATTACAGTTAATTTCCACAATACCTTAAAAATAATTAGATAGGTACAGTATAAATGTTATTCTGAAGTTAAACTACATGAATGTTAAAAAAAAGTTAAATAAGTTTAATTAAAATCCATTAAGCTTTTTACTTGAAAAAGTAAGAATTATCAATATTGACATTAATAATATTAGAAAGAAGGAGGAATGTTGCCGTACGTCACTATTAAAACTTAAAATAGCCTAGGCAAGTTTTTATACGAACTTTCGACGAAATTCGAGCAACTACATTAATGATTGAAATAATTTTTCGAGCCATTTTCCAACTTTTAATACTCACTTTGCGACAGGATTTTTATCGGCTGCGTACTGAAGTCGTTTCTGCAAGGTTTCCTGTGCTTGCGCGTACCAGTAGTGGCGATCTGTGAAAGAAGTAGGTAACGTCAGCCAATAAATAAAACTCTCGTGTCACAATGATTGTTACCAAGCTTCTCCGAAATGGAAATAATGATTTTTATGAAATGTTGTGTGTATATTCAGTAGATTTGAGAAAAAAGAACTGTTATTCTGACATTACAAACAGACACTTAAATTTTATTTATTTAAACTATGTATGTATTTAGAAATATATAAGTATGTTTATCAGCTGTTTAGTACCCACAACACAAGCTCTCAAGCTTAACTTGGGACTAAATGGCGTTGTGTGAAAAGTTGTGGAATATTTATTTATTTTTATTTGTTTTATTTATTTATTTATTTGTATAAATATTCATTGGAATCTTAAAATAAAAGAAAATTCGTCGTATTTTTGTAATAAACAACTTGAAATTCCTTTGATCTCATTAAAGAAATGAATAACAACGTTATTACTAAGTAATGTAGCGGGTAACATTACTTTATGGGTACGCTATCTTCCTCAAGCAAAATGCAAAAAGAATCCGATAAAGCGGCAAGGTCACGAGGCGGGCCGTTAGAGGTAAAAATTTCATGAAAATGTCAACTTTATGATACAGCCAAATTCAGAACTTCCTCCTTTTTTGAAAGTCGGTTAAAGTTGTTGGAAATAGCTACAAATCGTGTGTTGAAGCGGTCAAATGTGATGTCGAATGAACCGCTGACTCCATAAACCGATCCATTTCAAGTACATTATAAACACATTACGCACGCAGTGGGCACCGAACTTGGCAGGATTATGTATGTTAGTGGTGAATGCATCGGTTCCAACAGATTTATCAACATGTCGACTAATTTGTATATTTTGTATGTTTACTTAATTTTAAGACAGGACATCACGCCTGTATTCCGCGATGGGTTATGCACAGGACACCTACATTTCACCTGTTATGGTCAGGTGACAGATTTAGACTCGGATTGCCAATGGAAAATTCCATACGGTAACCTAAGACCCCGCTCGACCATGTTGTAGCGCTACCGACCGCTAATTAATCTATTCTAATATTATGAAGAGGTAAAATTTGTTTGTTTGTTTGTAAGGTTGTAAGTTTGTATGTAGGGGGTAATCTTCGGAACTAATGAACCAATATTAAAAATTATTGCACTGGTGGAAAATTAAACTATTCCCATATGACATAGGCTACTTTTTATCCCTGTTTTCCCACGGGAACATGAACTACGCGGGTAAAACCGTGTGACGTCTGCTAGTAAGTAATATTTGAGTCTATTTATTAAAACATACAAAAAAACGCTGGGAGAGGACGCCCTAGAAGGACATACATAGACCTTATTGGTGAGGTTCTTCAGAAAGGTCAGGTGCGTAGTACTCGCAACCGGCGTGCGTGTATGACAACATGTATGAATGTAAACGAAGCAAAAGAAGTATGTAAGAATCGTAGCACATTGCGCTCTGTAGTTTCTGCCTACCCCCGTGGGAAAAAGGCGTGAGTTTATGTATGTATGTATGTATGTATGTAACATACAAAAATACAAAGCTTTCCTCTTCTTCATAAATTTAGTTATTTAACTAGAATAAAGTAAATACGACTTTTATTTTAAAAATATTTCTAAACTACATGTAGTACATAAATGTTAACACAACATGGTTGCCACCTGCTACAATGGGGCTGTTTGTTTCAATATAACAAAGAAATATTCAGTATCTACCAATAACAACAATAACACAATGTGTATAATACATACGTGGACCCCTTAGTTACCAGTTGTAGGGCTTCTTTCTACCTAAGTGGACTCATACCTATACACGACTCTGTGTATTAGAATTACCTGGTAACAAGATTAGGTATTGTGTTTCATCTTCCTAACAACAGCTTAACTTAGAATTCTTGAGGTTTCAATACCATTTGTCTGAGTACTTACTGTCATACTACATAGTTCTGTTGTTTGAAAATATGTTACTTATTATTTAGTTCGGATTTTTAGTACATCAGATTAACCCGATTGTGCTAATAATTCGCTACGAAATTTGAGCGAAAGTTGTGTAAGAATGAGATTAGCTACTCGTAAATTGACAACCACAAAAAAGTTATAGTAGGTAATTTATTCTTAAAAAATCAATTTTTGGTCCAATCAGTTAAATTACTAAAATATATTGCAACCTATTCTTTCTTTTGACACGTAAACAAATATTACATTACGTTGATATTTCGATTGACGTCACGCATTCGTAGACTTTTTACTTAAAACTCAACGCAATTTAAAGCTCTCATTATTGAATTTTGATGCGCTGTATCTTTGTATTTTGTTCATTGATTTGGTGAAGCATAATATAAGTATTCAATATTTTTAGCTGTCGTGTATTGTCCAAAATAGAAACTGAATGTTAAAATAGTTGCTTTCAACCGTGTTGTAACAATAAACTGAGGTTTTAGCCTCACCCTTAGGTTTTAGTCCCATTTGACTAGTTAATGACTTGTTCGGAGTAGGTACCTATTCTCACAAAAGTATTACACAGATTTTTAGTATGTTCCACCGACGCTAAAACCAATTCTCAGGAAGATTTCACTTAATATATTAAACGTTTGGTGCCAGGGGCGGTTCGCTAGTTCACAATTTATAAATAAAATATAACCCCTACGGCACTTGGCCGGTGAAAACGTAAATATTGCAAACTTTGAACCGTACAGTTTTCGAGACCGCAACGTTTTCCGTCTAGGAAGTCGAGAAATACTTTTATTTATCAGTTTTTCTGATGTCCCTGGAAATGAACTTTTAGAAAACGGTACTGAGTTCAATTTAAATTTCAATAAATGGGAAAAGGCAAGTTAGATGATGATGTAAAACTTTGATTACAGCGACAAAATCTTTTCCTTAAATTCTTTTTACAATCTTACTATTTCGGCTAACATAACTCCACACCTAGGCTGTAATCCTCAAAGGTCTAGGCAGAGGTGTACTTGTACATTTCACCATTTGTGTTTAGGTCCCATGTATCCCACTGAGCAATAAATAATGCGTCTTAGTAGGCTATAGTGTTGTAACTGTGTCCATAGTATTGCAGTGGACCTTATCAGAATTAGTTGTTGTTTTTCTTCATTTTTAGAAGAAAAACATTATCTGGACAAAAACACAACAAAAATCATGGCATCATGCTGAGATAGGGTCGTCTTTTATTTTTGTTTTCTTCACATAGTAGATTTAGTTAAAATTCCTGGATAAGTCTCAAATAAATATATTTTCTTATTTTTTTCTTCAAAAATCTCAAAAAAGGCATTGCACATGTTCCGCAGTAGAGCTTGCGACCTCTATACCAACGGAGCAGTATTTTTTCGTCAAAGAGGAAAAAAACACAAAGTAAATATTTAAAAGAAAAGTTTCTCAAGACCCAACGTTTCAACAAGCGATCAATGACTGGAAGGCACACACTAGATCGGATAACTTTCTTGAGATTACAAGAAGCCGCCTTCATATAGCGTTCTTAAATGTTGGTTCGAAGAAGTTTTAGTATGTTGGTTGTTTATAATAGTACAAAAGCTTTTCTTGAAAAGTATAGACCGCACGTTACTGTTTATGTATCGATCGCGAAGACTTACAACAACAAAACCATGTACTCTACCTACTTACTAAGCGTGTAATAAAGTAGGATAAGATAGACTTAAAATTAAATGGTACAATGGGGAAAACCACTATGGAGGTATGAGGAACAGGATGTAAAGTTCCTCGTCCACCATTCTTCTTCTTAGCGTGTCAATAGCAAACCAAGACACTAAATTCTAAATTGTATGTTTAGCCCAGAATTCGGCTACCACAACACCATCCACCGACGCAACCATAAGATCCTCACGTGTGCAGGTGACAGGGCACGCGGTGCTAGACAAAAGGTGGGCCATGGTCTGTGGAGAGGTACCGCACAGGCACTGAAGGTCGGTGCTAACTGCGAAACCCCACTTTAAGAGATTATCCTTGCTGCGGCCGACCTGGGTGCGGAGTCTGTTCAGAGTTTTCCAAGTCGGCTATTACAATGTGTGCCACCATTTAAAAGGGAGAATCCTTCGACCAGACGGGTGTTGTGTCTGGTGAGCTAACTACTGCCCAACGGTTGTAGTCAGGAACTTGTATACGTTCAAATTGCGCGGATAACTCTGATACCGCGATGTAGGATATCGGTCATTAGTTCGTATGTGGCGAGATAGATGTCGCTACACCACCAAATATAATAATATGCCTTGCTGTAGGGATTATACTGTAAAAATCTCCCCGTTAAAAATTAGGTGAAACGAAGATAAGGTGAGCTGCATTCCTATAGATTATAAATAAATAATAAATATTCCACAACTTTTCACACAACGCCATTTAGTCCCAATTTAAGCTTGAGAGCTTGTGTTATGGGTACTAAACAGCTGATAAACATACTTATATATTTTTAATAATTACATATTATAGATAAATTACACCCAGACACAGAACAAATGATCATGCTCATCACACTAACATTTGTCCTGGGTGGGAATCGAACCACGACCATAGCAGTCAGGGTCACTAACTACGAGACCAACAGACCAGTCGATAGATTTTACCTACTTGGAATTGACAATACCCTGCTCTCTTCCTTACCGCAAGGAAAGTTTTACAGAATAGGCGGACTGCAGTTTTGTAACTGCGAGCAAGATTCAAGGTTATTAGCAGCAAAGAAAACTCTTTATTATTATTCATATCATAATATGAATATGATATGAATAATAATAAAGAGTTTTCGGCGTGGCATTTCAGCCGGTCGATTTGGCATTAAAAATGTCAATGCCTTAGCGTTAGTATGAAATCACATCTAAATCTGCATCACTTCACCTACATCTTCACAGGTTGATTTTTACTGATATGAACTGTTGCCATATATATCCGACTGTTACATAAGTAACATTATTACTGCCAGCCAGAAAAACACACCGCTCCATATTATCACGTCAAACAACCGTTATTAAATAACAAACGTTTATGGCCCAAATAAACAAAATGCCTAGTTAAACACCCAACAACACTAAGAAATTTAAATAATGGCAGAAACGACTTCCAGTTGTTTTCGTTCTGATTAAATAGGCTCATTTCTCATTTGGCTCGTAAAAATAATGGAGTCAGTTCACGAAATAAATAAATATTTGATTATAATTGACGCAAGGTTCCTTTTATTAATTTACGAAGGCTAGGGGGTGAAAGAGGGAAGGAGGTGTTCCACTGATCAGAATTGAAAATGATGACTACTATCATCAGTAAATGCCAAGGGTAATGACTGCCTGTCGACGTTAACGATTGTCAAAAAGTAGAAAGTGATTGACATGCGTACCGAATTTTCCCAAGGCTTGTCGAAAGACGTATTGGTAACTGCACCTGAAATGCCATCGCCATCTTTTATGAGTATATGGTACTCGTATTTACAATGGAGAAGGCGTAGGCACGAGGAGCGAAGGAACACCAACACGACTTCCATATTATCTGCTTCGATGGGCACTAAGAGATATCTGGTGGCCCAGGATAAACCAGAGACAAAGACGCGAGAGATCTGTCAGTGACGCGGTCTACATGGACTTCTGATAGGGCCTGCTGCAATGACACTGGCAGAATTAATACAGTGGCCTTACCTTTGTTAAATGGACTCAAGCACTGTGCACTCACTGTTTTTCTTCGTCAATTCCTTTTTTAATAAATTAATGTAAGGCAGAAAGATTTCAGTTCTTGTTTGTTGTAGTTTAACTCAAAAACTTCTCAACCGATTTCAGAAATTATTTCACCATTTAGGAGGCTCTATTATCACCAAGGGAACTTAAACTACAATGAAATTACTTCCTCTATGTTAATGTTCATAAATGAGGTTGTGTTCGAGGCATTAATAGGTATAAAATATAGTTACCATAAGCTTCCTTGGCCTCAGTCTTCTGCGGAGCCGGTGTAAGAACACTGGTACTGATAGTGGACATCATGATCGCGATGCAGCACCAAGCACTCATGGTTCACAAGCCTCATCGGTGCTGCAGTCTTGTCCGGGCGTACCGAAGAAAGTTCAATGTACCGTTACGCACTGCGACGCACTGGTTTCGAATGCGGTGTAATCACCGGAGTTTGTGCTTTATCTGTAAAGATAGAAAAGTTTCGGTTAGTTTTTCTTTAATAAGTCAGTAGGTAGTATCTTTATTTTCATAAAATGCGATACGTAATACAGGAACAACATCGTTGCACATCCGAACACGATAAGTTCTCTACAACATTTTGGACATCCCAGCGTTGAAATTTTTCGTTGACTTTCCATAAATTTCAAGTTTAACCTGATTTTCTTTTTACTTTAAACTGCATGAAATCGTAACTTTTGTACTACCTTTTAGATTGCGTATAAAATATAACAAAAAGTTACCTAAATAAGTATTTTTTTATTTTGCAAGTGTGTTTTTTGCCTATTTGTGTCTTATTTAATAAAACCCATGTAGCTCACACGCAGAGCTACTTACTTAATAATATTAATCGTGTAGATTAAACATTTATCATTGTATTGAATATTCTTATGCCTATAAGTAATGTGATTTATTAGTTTTTTGTTAATGTTCGTTAGTCACGAAAATAACGTAATTCTGATACAACAAAAAATGCTCGTAAATAAGCGATAATCGGGTAGAAAAAAGCAACAAAGTGCGGTCATACGAAGACAATAATATCATGTTTTTGACAAAATTTCTGAGAAATTATGACATGTCATCCTGTCAGGGTGGGTGCTTACACACCCTCTCTATATATATACAGAGTTTTTAAATTTAATTAAACAACCAAGCTTGACTAGTCCGATTTAAAACGATTCAACATTTAACTTACACGTTAAATCTTCCACTTTATGAAATTATCGTGTGACAGTGTTTGTCACCAAACTCCTGCGAAACGGCTTAACTGATTCTTATTAAATTTTGTATGTATATTCAGTAGGTCTGAGAATAGGAAGTAAACTAATAAAAACTAGTTAATAAACCAAATGAATCGATTCCAAGGCGAAAAGAAGTTTGCCAGGGTAGCTTGTAAAAATAATAATTTTAATTCGATACTTACTGTTTCGAATTCATACTCTTGTAAATTATTGCTTTACACCGTTTAGAATCTAACGATACGAAAGACTATTAGTACTACAAGACTTGTTCTTGGTACCTAGAATAATAACTACTATTCTAAAATAAAGTATTACAAAATATACAATACAATAAGCAAAGCAGTATTTACAGAATGTTTTGGTGGGTAATATTTTACGTAGGTATATCCTACGTAAAATATTACCCACCAAAACATTCTGTAAAAAACTAGCCAAGTCTCGATGGAGCTGCTTGTTTATCTCTAAAAAGTAATGAAATCTAGACAAAGTCGTGCCAAGTCTAAGGTTCCTTACTGCGATTTCTTTATTATTATAGTTAATGTTGTGTGACTTGGATTTTAAGTGTGTGATTATAGCTTACTGGATGACGAAAATTTCTGCGTTCTGGTTTTATCCAGAGGTTCTCAAATAGGGGCCTGAAAATGCGGCAAAATGGTTCCAGTAAAGGATGGTACGGCAGTGTTTGCTTCGCGCTCGACTTGGCGGGGGCACTGCCGTGCCCCCCTATAGAAGTCATCAGTTTGTCAAGGGCTTATGAACTACACTATTGCATTGGGTCTCTGTAATTATAGATGTATATTTTTTAAATAAATAAATAGTAACCAAAAAATTTAAAAAAGTTTCCGTGTCAGTCACAGAGCGTGGAAAAAAGGCCCAACATACATAATTGAGCGTAAGCTGGGTTTGTAAGATATATCACGTGTAAAATTCATGTTACTATCGCTTTGCTTTTAGAAAAAAAACTCCTACTTTGGTGGCGATTTCGTGGCGATAATCACCAATTCTTATCAAAATGTTAATTCATTGGCTATCGTAAGAACTCGTCTAATCTTATTTATCGTCCAAATATCACAGCCTTGTTAGTAACAGGAATACCTTTAGGTACTCGTGCGGAAAAATTACACCCACATTGAACCGTGTAATATTCCGAAAAAA
This sequence comes from Euplexia lucipara, assembly GCA_921972225.1. Taxonomy (NCBI): domain Eukaryota; kingdom Metazoa; phylum Arthropoda; class Insecta; order Lepidoptera; family Noctuidae; genus Euplexia; species Euplexia lucipara. Next base: position 13,200,822 of record OV179154.1, read on the forward strand.
TATACGATAAAACATTTTGTAAGATAAATTGTATCTGTGATCTTTTATTAGTAATCAGCTAACTGCCTGTCTACGAAAGTTTGTCGAAATCATACAGACGTACAAAACCACCATCGCATTAATAACAATGGAAGGATAAGAATATGGGACGACTGCTGGGTACAATGGTTCAAGAACTAAGTGAGGAAACCAAAACACCCAATATAATAGAAAATAATAATGGAGAGATGTTCGTATCAATGTTTTTTTGCTAAACTGGACACACACTGTCAATTAAATGATCAGTTCATCCCAACCCTGAGTGTTAAAACTTTTTTACAAAAAAAACAACCGACTTCTAAAAAAAAAACACTAACAGGTGAAAAATAACTCTAGTTTCTCCAGTCTGTGGCTTTGGTGGTTTTGTTTCGTTCATTATTGGCCACCGACTTCCGAAACTAGAGTTATTTTTCACCTGTTAGTGTTTTTTTTTAGAAGTCGGTTGTTTTTTTTGTAAAAAAGTTTTTATTTTGTAATTTTTAGTTTCTTTGTATGTAAAACAGTCTTTCAAAACTTGAAAGAATCATTGAAATTGGATAACAATTGCTAAAGAAGTTCTATATCTAAACATTAATCTGTACATCTCTAACGCCCCCTTTTAAAATAGAATGGCGTAATGTTATGTTGTGGGAATACACAAGCTCAGCATAGACATCTGACTATAGCAATCGCGAATAATTTGCTGTTATGCGTCGAAGAGTTCCGTTGCCTGTCTTCTGCATCAGTTTATCTTCACCAAATGATACTTTCTAAAAGAAAATGCTTGATTTGTTACTAAAAATGTTAAAATCGGTGCGTGTGTGCCTATATTTTTTGAGGAGTTCCCTCAATTCCTCGAAGATCCCTCATCAGATATGAGTTTTGATACAAATGGGACCAATCTGCAACTATACCCTATCAAACAAAAAAAGAATTTTGAAAATCGGTCCATAAATGACGGAGTACTGAGGTAACAAACCCTAAAAAAAAAAAAAAAAAAAAAAAAAATACAACCGAATTGAGAACCTCCTCCTTTTTTTGAAGTCGGTTAAAAATGAGTGGTAAATCCTAAATTAAAAATAATACTAGTAAATATTCTACAGCTTTTCACACAACGCCATTTAGTCCCAATTTAAGCTTGAGAGCTTGTGTTATGGGTACTAAACAGCTGATTAACATACTTATATATTTATAAATACATACATACTATAGATAAATTACACCCAGACACAGAACAAATGATTGTGCTCATCACACAAATATTTGTCCTGGGTGGGGATCGAACCCACGACCTCCGGCATAGCAGTCAGGGTCACTAACTACTAGACCAACAGGCCAGTCGAAATATGGAATATTTATTTATTTATTTTGTTTTATTTTTATTTGAAAGCAACACTTGTGGTTAATAACTCTAGAACAAAGGTATTTACTTAATTATAATGAATTTTGTTACTCCACTCAAATTAATGATACCTTATTTCGATATAGAACATGATAAGAATGAGTGATTGATTCATTCACATAGTAGGGTAATATTATTCGATATTGTCAGGTAGACCATAGTAATTAATTAGCCAATTAATCTAAATCTCGATGTTATCATTGATCTATAGCCATAATATTATATCGTGTTTTGGGATGGGATTTCCCATAACATACAAGATATTACGTTCATTCGTCATTTACTGTAGGTAGATTTGCAAGTATAATTTGTATTCTAATAATAAGCTCACTGACGTCTGTAAATAATATTTTAATAGACATATATTATATTTTCGGAACATAGCGTAGTGAATAAATATACTTTTGGGACTAAATAACATCAGCTGTACTAAAGGTTAAGCTATTTTTTGCTTAGGGCAGTCCATGGATGGATGGATATTAATCATATACCAGAGTAGGTAAGAGATAAGAGATAAGAGAGATAAGAGATCATTTATTTGTTCAAAACATAAGTATACACACATGGCATGCAAGATGTTGTATCAAATTATACCTACTTAGCACAGTTATGTTTTGCCTTAACGGCGTACAAATATTTTTTGACGGTTTTATCCATTATTCAATGCAATTAAAAATGTCAAATTAAAATTAAATGAATCAATAAGAAAACAATGATAATAGGTACTAAGAATAAAATTATGCTATAGAATAATGTCAAAACCTCGTCATAGCAATCAAGAATAATTTATAATCTACTTTATGTCACATGACTCAGATTAATTTACTTAAAATATTATTTTAACATCAATAAACATCACAAAAATCAAAATTGTAAAACAGAAATGTAAAATTAAAAAAACAATAAACTATGTCAAAACTTTGTCGGTCAGAAACTCGGAAATATTATAATAGGCTTTTTGAATGAGAAAGTTCTTTAATTTTTTCTTAAATAAAATAATATTCAATTCTTTAATGCGCGGAGGAATGTGATTGAATATCTTTGGCGCCATGCAGAACACACTTTTATGCATCATTGCTGTCTTGGACCTTCTTACACTATGTACTCCATGACTCGAAAAGTACGTCTAACCGCTGATCTCGGTTGTCATTATGTAAATCTTTAACAGTTGTAATGAGTAATCAGAAACTTGATAGTCTGAGAACCAGGCTGATCAAGGCGTATCGTTTTGCCCAGATAATGGGTTGTAGAGGTCTGAATAATACTACACGTATGTGCTTGTGAAATAACTATATTTAAAACCATATATTTATTTATTTATTTATTGGAGGGGCGTATTGCATATCGTGTCCTTGCAGAGGACGTGTATAGCTTAACTACACGTGGTTGGCTCAAAAAAAAAACCCTTTACTAACATAGTTTTTAAGTAGGGCTACTAAAATTTTGTTGTGCATACTTTTACTAAGTGATATGGATTGTTGTCTGAAATAAGTGAATTATTATTATTTATTATTATTAACCGGGCGTCTCTGTAGAGATATCTTAAACAAAAAGTTAAGACCTCCAGCCAGAGTATAAAAAACTTAAAAACTAAGAGACCACGCTAAGGGCACCCCCTGCGGGGTACGAGCCTCGGCTTAGGGCGTCGCTGGGAGAGGACCGCAAGGGACGGCTGGATCTGTTTGGTTATTATTTGGGGGCAGCGAGTTTATTATAACTACTGCTCAGCTCGCGGGCTGGCACACAAGCAAGGGACGGGAGGACGGGTAATTAACGGGGGCGTCGCGAGGGGCCTCGACGGCGAGGCCGGATTCGGGCTGATATTTAAAACCATTTTTTTTTTATCAAAAATGTCACCGAACCTTATACTTTGGCCGGTAACACATCGGCATCGTTAGCGTGAATTTAAATCGACCAACGCCATCTATTGAGTTGCGAGGTACTAATCTTACGAATAATGCTTAAATGGGTCAGATAAGCACTTAAGCATACGTTGCACGCAAAGCAGTGGTATTAAACTGCATATAAACTAAAAGCCAGCCACAACAAAATTGCAAAAAAACGCTAAGTCGATAATGTGTTGTGTTAAATGCATGTGAGGTTCAAAATAATCATACCTACTAAAATTTATTTATTGATCTGATTTCTGCCAAAATGACGGCGTTTAGCAATACAACGTAAGTAATTTTTTAATAAAATACTACCCTAGTTACAATTCACACACATCAAGTTAAAGTTAATGGCGGTATTTTTTAAAATAATTTTGCAACAGTTATAACATTCGTAATGGCCCAGAGGTTAAGGCGCCTACCTCTCATGCACGAGGTTGTGGTTCAAATCCGGGCAAGTACCAATGTGACTTTTTCAATTCATATGTACTTTCTAAGTTTAGCTTAGACATCTTTGACATCGGTGAAGGAAAACATCGTGAGGAAACCTGGACTTATAGTTAATATAAGTTTGAAATCGCCAATCCGCCTTGAGCAAGCGTGGTGATCAATGCTCAAGCCTTCTCTGTATGAGAAGAGACCTTTGCCCTGCAGTGGGATAGTAAAATGCTGGTATTATTGATTATTATAGTAGTGATAGGTATATAGAACAAGTTTTAAGCTTGAAATTAATAAACAGAACTTTTAAACTTCATTGATATTTTATAAGCTGCATTACAAAGGCTTTATGAAACGACATAATAACTGGCAAAAAGCTAGGTTAACAATAGGTCTCATATGCAGCCAGTCTTCCGCAGTATTGTATCGCAAAACTCGCAGACAGAGCTATTCTATTTCACGTATAATGTTGAAACATTGTTACATTGTACGTATCTTTTAAATTGTGAGTGAGGATGATCTTGGAGTGAAAAACTGTTCTGAGAAAACTTAAAATGTTCGTTGACTGAAAGTGATGTTTACTTAACTTTGTGTATGAAAGTATGCTTTTAGAAAATGTATATAAACAGTTATTTAAAGGATTTATCAAGAAAATCTTTTTTGCTCTGATTTTCTCTCCCCAATGTATTTGAGGTCGGTGCAGCGCCTATTTCTTCTTCTGTACAGCTATGTGTTGTTATCATATTTTCAATAAAAAACAGTTTTAACTTTGCTTAATCACTCTTACTACAGTTAGATTAATTTCAGATTTTGTATACCTAATTGTAAACTCCGGAGAACAGATTATTTAAACGAACATAATTCAATAGGCAAAAACGATGCAGAGAATATAAAAAATATAATTTATATGACTTTTAGAGAGCAAATAAAACCATTTTATTTCCATTTGAACCCCTGTTCCAACGAAAGTAAAAACTTTATAAGTTAGTAAGTAGATACTTATTATTTAAAATTGTTTCAAGTAGCTCAAAGAAGGTACCTAACTACGCATACACCGCGCCATAGAGTGTTCTTTTAAGCCATTTGGCACAAAATCTTAAAAAAGCTAACAAGAAACAAATTGTACAGTAGCAATTAAGACGACCTTAATCGAAATATAATTAGAATTATAGCAAAAGTATTTTAGCCATGAAAATAATTTGCAACCTCTCTGTGGAAATAAAGGCCAAATAGCGAAGCAATCCCAGAAATAGAAGACACTCTGCCTAATAAACGTAATGGGCGCGATACTTAATAACACAATGAAGAATTAGCACAAACCTAAATAGGATATAATATTTTCTCTCGAGTAACGCTCAAAGCGTTCTCATTTCCTCTTTACACATCTAAAGGGAGTAACCCAAATTAATATTTTGGTGCTTGCTTTGAAAATAAATCTCCGCACACATAGCGACAAAGCGCTTAAAGAACAAGAGAGAATCTCATTTATCTCGGAGAACTGGAAGTACGTTGATAAGGACAAGTTCACCGAGGTTGGCAGCCACCGACAGCCATCAAGTTCCAAACTCCATTCTTCTGATTGCGGTCAGCGGAAACGCGAACTTTAAAATTGTTTTGTACCCCAACAAAGGTCCAATCAATAGGATTTGTATTATCAAACGAATCATTTGAATCCCTTGCGGCTCTCCCTTTTTAATCTGCGAGTTTGGTGTTAACAACTTCGGTATTATGGTCCCGAAATACAATGTTAATAAGCAAGATTAATTATTTTGTTAAAGATTTATTCGAGCGACGATAATTGAATGATCACAGAGGGCAATGTTTCTGTTAAGAAATTGAGTTTTTGATACTTTCAAAATAAGACTGTTTAGAATAGTAATGTCTAAATATTTATATTTGTGCTTAGCTTAAATAAGTATCAGAATGTATGTTACAGGAAGCAAACAGCCTAGTTTAAAGAGATCTTTAATCATTTTTATTAACAAAAGGTGTGGTCGGCATTGCTGAGAACTTACAATGAATTTCCGAAGATTTCAACGTGACTGCGTCACGGTACGGTGTGCGACACGGGCATGATAATATATCTACAAATATACAATTAATGTCAATGCGTCTATAGGTATGTTAAGCTGGTACGAAACAGTTGAAGCGCCATGTTGCAATGTGTAGTGGGGACGAGAACACAAATGATTTTGGTCGCATGATAGTCAATCCACTCCTGTTTTGTATATAGCTGAACTAAAATCAGTGGATTTCAAATACTGATAGCTGAAATGGAACGTACTCTTAATAAGATTCACGTAAGTACCAAAATGTCCATATATAGCTATAATAGATATTCAAAATGACTAGCAAATGCCACCGTTAAATAATAACCAAAATATCAATTTACGCAGATATTAAAGCAAAGCAGGACGCTTATAATTGGAGATAAATTTACCGTTATTTACCTAGAAACTACAAATTTTATTAAGCAAATGAATGGCTGTTTCCGCGAATAATCATAATCAACATAACATTCTATTACTATAAATAGTTGGTATTTTTCACTAAGTATTTCAATATGGCAAATTTTAATAGTAGACTCCACTAAATTTGTACATTTTTGTAATATTTGTATTTTTTTATTTGTAAATTTGTGTATTTGTTATAACTATGGTGTACATATTTATGTATTTATACTGAACATAATATTAGTATCTATTGCTTGCTTTATTTTCTTTTTTTTTAACTCCCGACGCAAAAAGAGGGGTGTTATAAGTTTCACCGCTATGTGTGTGTGCCTGTCTCTCTGTCTGTCTGTCTGTGGCACCGTAGCGCCCAAACTGGTGAACCGATTTAGATGCGGTTTTTTTATTTGGAAACAGGGTTACTTGCGATGAACCTTAGACATGATTCATCAAAATCGGTTCAGCCGTTTCAAGGTTATCAGCTCTTTTGTGTTAGCTACCGTTGCTATTTAAGACGTCTATAGGTATTTACTTTACTTACAAACATATGTGTGTCTTAAAATTTGAAACACCCATGTGTGTAAAATTTACAAGCAACATTATGGTGTATTTGGTCTGATGCAACCAGGATATCTAGCAGACTAATACACACTTGGGAAAATAACAGCAGATGTGTCGTGCTTGGATTCATTTTAACCTGCATTTGATTCTGCACACAATGCTCTGATGGCAACTGGATGAGCTGATGCTGCAGCCAAGCTATCCAGCACACCTGTAGGTAGACTCCTGACAAAATAATAGCAGATATGTCGTATTTGGATTAATTTCAACCAGCATTTGATTTTGAACACAATGCGTTGATGGCAACAGGATGAGCTGATGCTGCAGCCAGGCTATCATACACACCAGTAGGTAGACTCTTGACAAAATAATAGCAGATATGTCGTGTTTGGATTCATTTCAACCAGCATTTGATTCTAAACACAATGCACTGATGGCAACATGATGAGCTGATGCTGCAGCCAGGCTATCCAGCACACCAGCACGTAGACTCTTGACAAAATAATAACAGATATGTCGTATTTGGATTCGTTAAACCAGAATTTGACTCTACATACAATGCACTGAAAAATTCTCATAACTGTAAACTCTATAAAACAAAATAAAAATATTAAAATAAAAATTAAATTTGAAATTTAAAAAACCCCCATCGCAAAAAAGTAAAACATTTAAAAAGTTAAAAATAACACTTTAACCATGAAATTTTATGTAACGTCGGGGTACCATTAAAATAAGTACCTACATACCTACAAGTACTACGAACATTCCTTACTTAAGCGGTACCCCGACGTGAAGTAAAATTTCATGGCTAAAGTGTTATTATAAACTTTTTAAATGTTTTACTTTTTTGCTATGGGGTTTTTTTAAATTTTAAATTTATTTTTATTCATTTTAAATTGCACTTACCACTGCTTTTCTCTGCATCATCTGAAGGTTGACTGGTAGATGAGAATGCCTATGGCATTAAGTCCGCCTTTAAACATTAGTATCCTTGAAGTATTAAACAAATAAATAATACACCAACCAAGTATAATTAAATGTTGGTACTTGCCTGGTTTGAACCTGAAACCTGGTGCCTTTAAAGTGGAACTTTTATGGTTAAATTTTTCATAAAATTATCACAAAACCATAAAGCAAAACTATCTTAATGTTTACTAAAATGTCGTTGTTTGTGTTCACGGGTATTTAATCCAAAAGTAAAACAATACCAGTGATACAATCGTTCCACAGAACAGAGGCATTCCATTTTCAAAGTTGGAATAGCTATTCGAAGTTTAAACACGTTCTATAACGGTCAACAATAATCTGATTTGAACTGCACGAAATTGTATTCCATTTATCACAATGTAGCTAATGAGTTTTTTTTTATACAAAAGTGGTTCCGAATTACAATAGAAACATGGCTGGTGTTCTATATTATCAGTGCGATTTTGTTAAAATAACCCAATGAAAATGTAAGGTGAACTAAACGCAAATCAAGCTGTCTATTCTATTTTTTGTTATGGCAAACAAAGCCAATGTTGACATAATTATTATTATGCCAATGTCAAAAGTAAATTGGAAAGCAAGTGCGTACAAAAAGGAACATCACTGTAAGCCCTTATAAAAATCTTCAGTTGAACTCAATGTAGATCTTCGCGGGTTAGTATGGGACTGAAACGAACAATTGAACTGTCATTCCACATTATGTTAGGTATTGACACTTTGACAGTTCAGATTGCTCAAGTTATCACAGGATGACTTCTACTGAATCGATCGGCTGGATTTATTTTAGTTCGTACTGTGGAGTTAGTGGAAGTTTTTGCTTTGTAACCTGTCGTCTACAATGTGGTCTTCAAGAATTCAAGGTGAGTACGATAGTTCCGCTAAAGTTTGTTTTGGAGTTTCCTACATGACATAGTTCGCAGTGTTTGCTTCGTTAATATTTCATGGAAATACCTGGAGCGGTCGGATTTGTTACAAAACCTGAGCGTTGTATTTCAAATGGACACTTCCATAGAAAGCAATTTTTGATGTAAATTGTTATAACACCAAACAGACGAAAGAAAATACATTTAGTACAAAAAAATGTATTCTTATAAAACACTTCCATGGACACTTAAGCCTGTATTTGTATGAATAAAAATGTTTGTAATTTAAGCAAAGATAGAAATATCATTTCGATGTCTTTAGATAAAAACAAACACTGTGGCGACCGACACTGGACGACATTTTACTGTTGCACTATAAAACGAAATTCTAACTTTAAACAACACAAATCTTCGTGCCATTGTATTTTTAACTTTATTTAGGGCATGATAAAGTTCTCAATAAATAATGACCAACTTAGACTCGGTTTTAATTTCTGATTTTGTAATGAAAACTTTAAAGTTGATGGAATAGAGTTCAATATTGAAAACATGGTTTAGAACTTGTTTTGTAATAAGGCTGATAGTTTACAGAAATAAAAGAATTTTGTTTATTTTGTGTTCATTGTGTACTTAACGTTGCGATAGTATCCTATAATTAGATCTAAGCCGAGGTTATTACCCACTCCAGTAAATCATCAGTTTAGCCTTTAACCTACCAACAACTACATAATTGTGGTCGGTTTAAAAAACAAAATAAAAAATCTTTCCGTATTATAATATGAGATTTAATAGAATAACCATAAACGGGAAATGGCGTTCATAACTCGAACTCTATTTGTTAACCTTTAAAAAACTTACTTCCACGAAACCATTTACATTTACGTGACATATAAATTGTTATACACAATTATATTCGCACAGAAAAACAAAAACGTCAAAGAAAATTACGCCTAACACAGTTGTAAATTTCCAATTCAACATGCACCACAAAGGTTAGTGCTGGCTATTACGTCAAAACTAACATAATACCGTAATTAGCCGTAGTTACCTTGCCGCAGTTAGTTTAAGTCGTTTTGAGCAATTTGCACTGCCCTATCAAGCTACCAGAGAAAATGCTACATTTTAAGTGGAAGATAGTTTTTTCGACGTCTACGTGGGTTCTGTTCTCGCTTTGGTAGCACTATAACCAAGATTTTTGTTACAAGAATGTGACTACAGTAAAAACTTTTTTTTAAAGTAATAATCTCTTGATCAGAGGACAAGTTCTTGTAATTACAAACGTTTCATGACATTTCATGCGTGGACAGGTGGGGTGAGAATCGCCGCGCAGGCTGGACGCTAGAGTGGATCATCAGCTCCAGTTAATGTCAAAACTTGTCAAAAATGTAAGAAAATGATAATGGAATGACATAACGTTGATATGAGATTAAGGCTGTCATTAGAATGCGAATGTTTTAAAAATACTTGACTTACCCCTTTGACTAATACTTTCTTTCTGGCTATGACTGCTTCATTGGCTAAGCACAAAGAGATTTAAAAGACTATAGAGCGGGCATGTCAAGGAAATGTCATAGAAAAACTTTTATCCCATGTCTCAGTAACGCCATCTAGAATAATATATGAATATTTGAACGGCAGCGGAGCGTACTGCAAAAAACTCATAGACTTGTATCCAGCAGGACACACTTTTTCGGACGAAAATTTTGTTCGTGATGTCCGGTCTATAGGTATTGAATGCCTTTGGCTAAGCACTATTGCTGAGCATATGGTCAAGCAGTATTGACTACTCAATAAATATTGAGCTTTTAAAATAAAACTTATTGACGGACGTTTGAATTGGCGAGTAAGCTGGTAATTGCGTGACGAAAGCGTTACAAAAAGTGTGATCGGGCGAGGCAAACAGAAGTTGAGACGAAGATATAAGTTAGTTAAAGTTTTACTTTAGTCATGTGGTCTAAGGTAACACTAGTATTTTTTAATATGAAAATATTCAGTAAAATCCCACTCTGGTCTAGTGACCCGTAAATGGCAATAGGTTCACCCACAAAATGTGGTAGTAGGTAATATTGTAACATACATTCTACCTTATCGTTCGGTGAGTACATGTGTGATGTTGTGTCTAAAATCCCTTTTGATAAGTAAGTAACATCATCTCTTGTTACATACCAAATGAATTTCATTTCGACATTGAAACAAAGTTTATTAATCAATCGGCATACGCAATTCTAATGTCAGATCCAATGTCCTCGATGACCATAGCCAATAGATATATGCTGCCAAACTTTTTAGAATGCTTTGTAATCAGCATCGGTCGTTTATTTAAAAAGGTTTTTACAGAAATAAGTTTATAACGTGGGTTTATTTACAAAAACAGTTTTCATAAACACCTCGTGTTTCCTGTGGTATAATAACAGCAAAACCTTTGTGAATGTTTCTTAAGATTTCTATATAACTGTGACATTTTTATTTATAATCACTGGAGTGAGAAAAACTTTCAGCAGGTTGTATAAACATTTCATGGCATTGAATTTAGGTTTTATTACAAACAATATTTGCTGTAGTTCCTTAAAGAATATTTTCTTATTGCAAACATTCACTCCGATTTGTTCTGTAAACAATACTGGCAAGAAAATATCGTGGTAAAAACTTTTGAAAGAGATCTCAAACACGCAGAAGAAAAATCTATTTCATTTTGCTACCAGCTAAATTTATTTCGCTACGTAGTCGGCCTTGGCTTCGGTCAATCAGCCATGAGGCTGTAATCGCTTGCACCCAGATTCTGAATCCAAGAGATTGACCAATCATTGGCACATTGTGTAGTTCAAAGCATTTTGTTAGCCAAAGCCAACTGATTACCGCGTGTGGTGTATTATAATAATACGCTTTTTCCGACGACGCTGCCCCAGAGATAACTTAACCTCAAAATACGTATAATTATAATATTAAACATACCCAATATTATAATATTATAATTATTATATTTCTAACAACATGTAGATTGAACGTGTGAACAAGCTTGGGAACACAATTACTAAATACGCCACATAAACGGCGTTGTCAAGTTTTCTTTAATATTTGTGGTGGAGACTGCCTTGGATCGTAAATATATAGATTATAGATTTGGGCGCCATTTTAACAGTTTTGACTTCCTCGTTGGTCTAGCCGTCGCAAGCGCATAGCCACATATAAGCGATATAGGTCACGGGTTCGATGCCCGGATTTGGAATTTCATAGTATCTTTCTTAGTATTTGTGCTGAATTGATGGCAAAAGGCTCGCTCCCTATTACATAGGACTTAAACATAACTGACGAAATGCCTCTGTTTAGCCCTTTGGGGATAACTTACAGGCAAGACGTTCTGTTACGTTTAACAATATTATTTGACTGGTCTATTGGTCTAGTAGTTAGTGACCCTGACTGCTATGCCGGAGGTCGTGGGTTCGATTCCCACCCAGGACAAATGTTTGTGTGATGAGCACGATCATTTGTTCTGTGTCTGGGTGTAATTTATCAATAATATGTATGTATTTAGAAATATATAAGTATGTTTATCAGCTGTTTAGTACCCATAACACAAGCTCGCAAGCTTAACTTGGGACTAAATGGTGTTGTGTGAATAGTTGTGGAATATTCATTTATTATTATTATTTTATTTATTTTGTTTAGGTAAAGAAGAAGCTTACAAACATTAGTGCAATACCATTATACACCCACATTCAGGTTCATTAACCCACATCATTCGAAGAGAATTAATTAAAATTACACTTAAAATTTATTTGTCTAACCGAAAAATATTTTTAGTATTACAGTCATGAAACTTATCATACCACACAAAATGTTTTGTACAATATCTACGCTGACAACTATTTTTTTCAACGTAACTAAAGTTGGGCTAGCCCTAAGAAACAAACTTAGAATGGAACGGAACTGGACATTGAGAACCCACGGAAAAACGGACGACTAGATAAACCATCTAAAACGTAGGGTGACTTACTTTCCAACAAAGTTAGATAAAACAAAAGAGCTTCCCTAATGAGATTTCCATTTCAACAGAACCTTAAAATACTAAGTACAAATATAGACTGAACTACGGTTTGTCACGCAAACCAGAGTGATTACGTGATTTAGATTCTGTTCGAAAAATGCTGAACAATTTTCCCGTAGTCAAAGAAAGATGTAAATCAAATCACTTCTGAAGAACAGACTACGTACTTATAGCTTTGTAGTAAATACTTGTTTGAAACAAGATATAAATTCAATAGAAAGGCTGGGATTGTTTATGCAATTTAGTAAAAATGTCTTTTTAAGGAATGAGTCGAAGTAACATATTTGGTAGCGCTCATTGAAAAAAACACACGTTTGTAGATGCCAAATATTGATAAAGCAATATCTGTGGGCCACAAAAATATAATAAATATGTCATAAGTTAAATTTAAATCCTATAATAAAACCAAGACTTCAAGCAAGACTTCTGTTTCGATTCCTATCTTGCACTTTGCTCACCGCTGTCCTTTGACACAATCACACTTTTATTTATTATTTTATTTTATTTTTATTTTATTTTTTTGCCAAGTCATAGTCAACATACAATCACATTATAGGTATTCAACATCACTATCTGTCTAGCCTTTTCTCAAGTAAGTGGCATGCAGCTGGATACCAGCATTCAATATGGAGCGATTGCCCATCTAACCTCCACAACTCAGTCACCAGGTAAGTCGGTACGAGTACCCTTAGGCAAGATTGGCTGTCAGATTACAAAACACGTAATTAGGAGTGGAAAATCCTCATGGATGTCCCCCGCCCCGGGGAGGGTGGAGGGGTCTGTCAGACTCTTACTGACTAAAAACCACCCCTTGTTCCTTCTCACGCCTGCGCCGGGGGTCACGGGAACGGGAGATACTTCCGCGACCCCCGACTGGTGCCGGCCCCACGGGCCTCGCCAAGTCAGCGAGCGGAGTGAGGTGTAAGACTCCCCCCGTGACGTGTAAGAGGAGCGCGCGTGAAAACGATGCGCTGCCGCCTCGGGTCCATGTACGTGGAAGGCGGTGGACGTCCCCGTGTCCGTCGCCCCTGGACCCATTCAGCGGGGCTGGAAGAGGGCGTTGCCCGCCCTCCGCTTGCGCCCGGTGCGTCTGCTGCGGGCGGGGTGAGTGGAGGTAATCTCCCTCTCCCTTTCCGCAGCCTCCTTCTGCGAGATGACCGTTTCGCAGAAGGACACCACCGCGTCCCAGGACTCGACGCTGCCGACCATCCTCACGACCACGGCCGGAAATTCGCAGACCGACCTCAACTTAACCTAAAGTCAACCCGTATGGCTGTCATTACCAAGCCACGAGCCCTATATGCATTAATTTGATCATAAAATGCCTGAGTGCCTCTTTGATCTAGAGTTTGTCTATCTGGAATTTCTCAGTAGCAACCCGGTGTCTGGATTTGTGCACTGATTGATGGCAATAGGGTCGCCCCCTATTACATGGGACTTAAACAAAACTGGCGAAATGTGGGTGTTCTACCAGGTACACCTCTGCCTAACCATTTGGGGATTACAAGCGTGCCGTTATGTTACATCATAAAATAAGAAATTAACATCATAAATACGGCTACGTTCCATCTAAATCGCTTATTAGATTAAGTAAAATATAATTCTAATTCAGGCCACAACTTTTACGTCCACAAGAGAAACCGTGTAAACGGATATAAACCAGTTTCAATGGAAAATTATATTTAAACTACAAAATTTAATTTGTATTAATTATTATTATTAGAGTAATTACTCGGTCTTCACTTTCATTGTGCGAACAGCTAAAGAGTGGAATCCCTGCCGGAGTCGGTGTTTCCTGATAGCTACAACCTAGGGGTCTTCAAGTCAAGAGTGAACAGGTTGCTTCTAGGCAAGCGTGCTTCATCGTCGTCCACATCATCGCTTACCATCAGGTGGGATAGTGGTCCAACGCGTGCCAATCAATAATAAAAACAAAAAACATAAAAAAAACGTTACTGCATACGATAGAGTTATTGATATTTACTGTTCTGTGAAATGCCACATAATAATTGCTGATAAAATTTACTTAAATTTTGTAAAGTGCCTAGATAGTGTTTTTGTAGCAAGATAATTTTGTTGCAAATATTGCTGATTGACTTAATAGGCATAATGCTCTGCTCTAAAATTAAGAGTCCACCCTTATTATTAAAACCTAATCACGAAACCTAAAATTAAAAGTGGGAATGACCAGAAAAGCGTACAAACGATTCACTTGATTCAAACTCCACAACGAATCCTAATTAAAGAATAGTCTAGGAATTAATTAAATACACATTTTCTCAAAATTACTATACTTTGCAGATAAATGTATAAACTCGTCTAACTCTTATTAATTAGACAAAAAATACACAGACTATCTTTTTCATCCCTTATAATTAATTGAAAACATTACACGTGGGCACAGCCAGCTGAGGTCATTAATAGGTCGATGAACTTTACGTACTCTTAGGAAATATTATTTCGTTTTATGGGCTCACATAAGTCTTTGTTAAGGAAAATAGGTTAGGATACTAATTCTACAAATATTTGTTCAAAAGTAGTTATTTTTTATTATGGCAAACCAACTAAATAGGTACACACGAAGATATTCACAGTAAAAATAATATTCAAATGGAATAGCATTACAAGCATCTAACTTATAGGTAAGTACAGTATTTAATTCAGATCTCACTATACAATAGTATAAGAATGGATAACTAAGTAGTTAAACAGAAATCAACAATATAATATGCTTCAAATTAATTTGTAACAAATAATATTAATAATATAAAATAATACCAGTCTGTTACTGTCGCACTGCAGGGCAAAGGCCTCTTCTCTTACAGAGTAGGCACGAGCATTAATCACCACGCGGCCGCGGGCTCAAAAGGCAGATTGGCGATTTCGAACTTGGTTTGGTCTCGGAGTTTTTTTTCACCGATGTCAATGATGTCTTACATATTTTTAGAAAGTACCTACATACGAGTATGAATTTGCAAAGTCACATTAGTAATTGCCCAGATGTAACAAAACTAAGATAAAATAAGATAGAACTAAATTGAATTCTATTAAATAAAATTCAATTGAATAACAGACACACAAATCATAAAGGAAAGAAACATTACTGATAAAAAATGACTAAGAATTGTAATTTCCACTAACAGACACAACAGACAAATCTGTAATACATTATGAACAAAATAAATTTAAAAAACGAGACACTAACTAATTTCGCAGTACAAGTAATGTCTCCAAGAGAAAATTAAGTAGAAGACCTACACACATGTTACGGAGTTTTAGTAAATCAATTTGCTTTGCTTTGCTCGTCTCATAAAGAAAAAAAAAGGCGCTAACCGGTGAAAACAAATTTATAATATGAGTAAAGTCGCCTTTGACTTGGTTCAGAAAAAAACGTACGATGTAAGCAACCAGCTAACCCAAGGATTTTCTCAAAGGAATTTGAGTTTAGATGCAAACGTGTTCCAAATGAAAACATAAATAAAAAACCTTAGAATATGTTTGAACCACATAAACCCTTTAATGAGGCAGAAGGTATGATCTGTTTTGCTTTCATACTTAAATCAACATGTGTGGACAGGTAAGAATCTTAAAAGAAACTTAAAAGTATGTACGAATCATTCACCAATCGAGTTAAACTATTACTTCCTCCTACTACTACTACTTCAAATACTACTCATTTTTCGATTATCAAAAAAATCCCAAATACATAACCTACGACCAAGAAAAAATATACGACGAATAACATCAACATTACAAAGGTTTTATTTTAATTTCTAACTAATTTATGACGTAGGCCTCGACCGACTAAGTACGACTTGAATGTTACTTTTTAATTTTTACTTTTTTTATGTGTTACGCAGCTGTTTGGCAGTGTACGTCACGACCGCACAGCCAGCCATTACAAAGTTATTGAGTGCTTAACTTGCCCTTAAATACACCTACTCACTAATTTCGGATAGTAGTTTAATACTCTTCGTTGAAAGGTCATCATGGTCGTAAAAAGGGAAACTTGGAGATCTTGAAATAGGGATAATAATTCACTTTTACGTTCTTAATTGCTTTTCAGATATTTACAAGTAAAACTTGGTATTTTAGAGCTAAGTGATTTTAGTTGGTTGATTCACTTATGTTTCGTTGGTTTCAAGGTTTCAAGTAAAACGCTTACCGCTAAACCGGTGAGGTGAGATTCTTAATTTTTGATAACTTTATAATCATCTCGGTTTATTTTTTTCGTTTCTTAGTACTCATTTCCTATTTTTTTTCTTTCTATGTTACACAAGGTTAAAGACACACCGACGTACATCATCAGTCCAGTGAAATCGTGACTTTTTATAATCCATCAATACTAAAATTATAGATGAGAAAGTGACTCTGTTGGTTAGTTTGTTTGTTTGTCGGCTTTTCACGACTAAACGGCTGATCGGATCGTAATGCAATTTGGCAAGAAGATATACCATATCCTTAAAACGGACATAGGCTATATTTTGT
The DNA here is from genome assembly GCA_921972225.1 of Euplexia lucipara. Lineage (NCBI taxonomy): Eukaryota > Metazoa > Arthropoda > Insecta > Lepidoptera > Noctuidae > Euplexia > Euplexia lucipara. Next base: position 13,217,963 of record OV179154.1, read on the forward strand.
TTATTAAAAACAATGGAAAATTCGCAAAAAAAAGAAATAAAGAAAATCCGTTTTCAAATGCAGCGCCATCTGTGATGACATGAAATGTGGACAAATGTCTTCCCAGTCCATTATCAGGTGACAATTAGGAATTTGAGAAGTCTAATGTTGTGTTACTTTTTTAGTTTAAGTTTAAAGCTATGAAGGTAACACAATACTTATCAATTGATTCTAAAGCAGAAATAAGTTCGCCGGGGCAACTAGTACCTATTTTTAAGGGGCCGTGCATAAAATTCGCTCGCTGGAGTTTAGGTAACATCAATGCGATGCTATATTTGTGTGTACAGTTCACGAACACACGCGTCAAGCTCGAGCGTAGTGATCGCTTAAACTGTTTTAATATTTTACATCATATTTTGAGTTTCTAAGTAAATTAAGAGGGTTGAGAAATAAATCTCCGGAATTTTTGTGTATACAAATTTGTTTACTATGTTGGTACACATGTTAAAGTACACAAGTTAAAAAATAGTACGAATGTATAATAAACTGAGGATTAATATGTTACTTTTAAAATTTCTTAAAAGTGATTTAAACAATAGAAAAAAAAATACTGATTAGTCTTGAAATTTCCGGAAAGTAACGACATTGAATTTTTTTTTCCGTATGTTAAGTATAGTAAAAATTAAAAAGTGGTTCCCTCACGTGCAAGTTGACTATATACTGGTATTGGTAAGATTTTTTAATTTTCAAAATCTATTTCAGTTTCTTGTAACTAAATGATCAAACGTCAGTCTCGCGTCATTTTTTGGAAAACATGTGAGTGAATTTTAGTGATTTTCCATGAATAAGTAATTTATTTCCAAAATTTAATTCCTCAACATGCAAAACAAGAAACTTGTCTTTTCAAATCACAAATAGGATTGTATAAATTCTTCTTCTCTTTCTCACAAATGATGATTAAAGTTGATCAAAATCAGTCGATTTCAGGCACGGCGCCTTAAATAAAACATCAGGAAAAAACCTAGAAATTAACGGGAATGACCACTATAATGAAATAAATTCAAGTCATCAGGATGTGTGTCAATACTCTTCCACCGTCTATGAACAATTCATAACAATCTTAGTAGTCACGAACTTGTGATCATCATCTGCCTAGCCTTTTCCCAAATATATTGGAGTCGGCTTCCAGCGTTTTACATGGAGCAACTGCCTGTCTGACCTCCACAACCCCTTAATTAAAGTGTTAGTCAGAACTTTCGGGTTTCTGACTACAAGTCACGACTGTCAAAGATCTACAAATGACAGCCGGTACCGGTAAAAGCTTATCATGCTTTCCAAGGCACGGAGGAGTCTTGGTATCTAATGAATGGTTACTTATCCACGGCCCGACCTCGTCAAACGTAGCTTAACCTTCGATCGACCCGTGCGGTTATAATTTAGTCACATGCTCCTTTTTTTTTTTTTTTTAGGGGTGGAAAATCCTCATGGATGTCCCCCGCCCGGGGAGGCGGAGTGGTCTGTCAGACTCTTACTGACTAAAAACCAACCCGTGTTCCTTCTCACACCTGCGCCGGGGGTCACGGGAACAGAAGATACTTCCGCGACCCCCGACTGAGTCACATGCTCCTACTCCAAGTCACGAACTTGTTTTATTACAATAAATATTAACATTAATAACTGTCTAGCTTTTAGCTTTTACCTCAGGCACAGTCTAAAAACCTACAGTCGTCCGACGAAGCCATCTAGACAGGTCAATAGTGCGGGGTGTGAGGGGCGAGACGCGGGAAAGCCGCTCCCGAACTGCAAACAAAACGATGTTCGTAGTTCGGGAGGTATCATTCAGGGCTAACGCGTGTAGACGTTGTCGGCATTTTTCCAGAGATCAAAGGCGTCGTTCTACTGTATTAATATTTATACTGTGCCTCTAGCATAGTTTTCAAACGTCAGTCTCGCGTCATTTTTTGGAAAACATGTGGGTGAATTTTAGTGATTTTCCATGAATAAGTAATTTATTTCCAAAATTTAATTCCTCAACATGCAAAACAAGAAACTTGTCTTTTCAAATCACAAATAGGATTGTATAAATTTTTCTTCTCTTTCTCACAAATGATGATTAAAGTTGATCAAAATCAGTCGATTTCAGGCACGGCGCCTTAAATAAAACATCAGGAAAAAACCTAGAAATTAACGGGAATGACGACTATAATGAAATAAACTCAAGTCATCAGGATGTGTGTCAATACTCTTCCACCGTCTATGAACAATTCATAACAATCTTAGTAGTCACGAACTTGTGATCATCATCTGCCTAGCCTTTTCCCAAATATATTGGAGTCGGCTTCCAGCGTTTTACATGGAGCAACTGCCTGTCTGACCTCCACAACCCCTTAATTAAAGTGTTAGTCAGAACTTTCGGGTTTCTGACTACAAGTCACGACTGTCAAAGATCTACAAATGACAGCCGGTACCGGTAAAAGCTTATCATGCTTTCCAAGGCACGGAGGAGTCTTGGTATCTAATGAATGGTTACTTATCCACGGCCCGACCTCGTCAAACGTAGTTTAATCTTCGATCGACCCGTGCGGTTATAATTTAGTCACATGCTCCTACTCTAAGTCACGAACTTGTGTTATTACAATAAATATTAACATCAATAACTGTCTAGCTTTTAGCTTTTACCGCAGGCACAGTCTAAAAACCTACAGTAGTCCGACGAAGCCATCTAGACAGGGCAATCGTGCGGGGTGTGAGGGGCGAGACGCGGGAAAGCCGCTCCCGAACTGCAAACAAAACGATGTTCGTAGTTCGAGAGGTTCAGGGCTATCGCGTGTAGACTTTGTCGGCATTTTTCCAGAGATCAAAGGCGTCGTTCTACTGTATTAATATTTATACTGTGCCTCTAGCATAGTTTTCAAGCGTGTCGGAATTCAATGAAATACACCTCCATAAAAAAACCCTTTTTGTTGTAATGAATTTGTCAGCAAAAATACAGAGGTGACTAGCCTAACATTTATTCGTGAATAAATATCGGAAAAAAAAGCTATAAATGTACTGTAAAAGAGTTATTAAATCTAGCAACGCTGACAGGTTACCGGAGGCTAGATTTGAAACGTACTAAAATTTATCGGGACGCCATTTTTTCTATGATTCTTTTAGCTATATTTTTAGGTTTTCGAGTAAAACGTTCAGCAATTCATTTTATGAATCACAAAATTTTGCATAACACTTGCAATTCCCGTAGGGTTAGGCAGTGCCTACCTGTAGTACAATCACATTTTGCTAGAGATGTTTAAGTCCCATGTTGTCAAAAGTCAAAAAAGGCACTTTTGAACGTCAAACTTGCAAGTTTATTTATTTTCTAAATTAACTGGTTACATACACACCTAAAAATAAACAAACAAAAGAATAGGAAAACAATTTATAGGGCATCAAAAAACTCATCCGCATCGCTATCAACGGGAAAAGTTAAATAAATTAAGAAAATGATTTTAGTTACACATTCCAAAAAGTAATTTCATATAGAGAATAATGGGCAAGAAACTCTATTGGTTGTAGAAGAAGTTTATGCTACGAGTAGGTAAAGTAAAAGTAAAATAAAATATTTATTTGAAAATATTTACTTTCTAGCCACCGTAAAGCTTTACTGACTTCCATTAATTGCTCTTGTTCTGAAGAATTGCGGAAAGAGTTTTTCTTTCTCGCTTCTAATTACCTCACAGATTACTGTCTTCAAAATTGCAAAAAAAAAACCAACAGTGTGTTTTTTATGTTGAGTCTGGCAACGGAATATCTGTACTCTTTAACGAGAATCAACATCGAAAATAGCTCAGTTTGTTTGTTTTTATCATTTGCATATTTTGATTTGCACATTTTGATGACAAAATTTTAGTTTTTAGTCCCTCATCTAGATTACAAGAAAATATTTAACACATATTTTTTCTTATTTAACGTTATCAAAAACTAACGGCGATACATCGAGTCAAAATGTCGTATGAGGTCACTAGCCGGTACAATTTATACTAGATAATGACGTTACAAGCCCCCTCTCCTCAACTTCAATGCGCTCAATCTAATCAGTTTTCCAGTAATTTAGAAAAGAATAAAAATATTTGTTTATTATTTTTTATAATCTAACTGATAGACTTGATGTTCATTTTCTGTCATCTTGCCTGTTGCAGCATGCTTAGTTTTTTGTAAAATTTGTATGCCCCAAAAAAATTAAAAGTAATCAGTAATATTTGCTACTGTCCCACTGCAGGACAAAGGCATCTTCTCATACAGAGAATGTATAAGCATTGATCACCACGCTTTCTCAAGGTAAACGCCAATCACGTTTTCAAACTTATATGAACTATAAGTCTAGGTTTTCTCAATGTTGTCTCAGATTAATTTAGAAAGTACATTTATACGAATAATGACTTTAAAATATCACATTGAAACTTGAAGTTTCAATGAATGAATATTATCAAAGCAACAATGTTTCGGGAAAAATGAATCTTTTAAACAAAACATGCTGCGTTATGTAAACGGTAGGATAATCTCATTTTAAATAGCACACGTCATGTGTTTTACATACGCACGCAAAGTGAACACTACAAAAAATTTCCTCTGTAAGAGACTTTCTTTGTCTTGAAAATATCTTTAGAGAGTATGTTACTTCATATTACTTTAAGAGTTAACTTCCTACTACTATACTAAAAACGCGAAAGTTTGTGAGGATGTTTGTTACTCTTTCACAAACTACTGAATGGATTTTAATAAAATTTGGTATGGAGTTAGCCGAGACCCTGGATTAACACATAGGCTTTTTATCCCTGTATTCCCATGGGAATAGGACCTATGCGAGTGAAACCGCGGGACGTCTGCTAGTTGTCTATATTTTACTTTAGAAGGGTGATTCAGGGAAAGACGAGCAGGTGCGAATCAAGCCACCAAAAATGGTTGTGGTTACAGCTACCCAAAAATAAGCCAAATGATAGTTGGACTACCCGATTCAATTCCTCAAAGAAAGCGTCCAAAAACGTATAACACTCAGACCAAAACTTTCTACAAAACACCAAAACTCTTCTAAATAGATCCACACGGGCAAAGTCACGGCGCTAACACTAGTTTAAGTGCTGTGTTCCGAACATTATATTTGGTATAGTTCTCAAATAGGGTTATTAGGAATTACCACAACAGTTGATCCGCGCTTGAAGACGGGATTGGAAGTTAAAGAAAATCTTTTGCTGTTCAGCTGTAAGTAGTTGTAGTTGCGTAGGAAGTTATTTTTGGGCTTCTTTTAATAGATGGGACCTCTCATAATGACGTCGTTATGACGATGTTCACTTCGAAATGAGCTCACAGAGCACGAAATCACAGCGTCGGCAGTGACTATTGAAGTCTCATTCATAAACAGCCATACCAGGAACAGCTTTCAGAGTCGTCCATACAATATTTGCACCGTGTCGGAATAGAACCACTCAACCAACCGTGCCGTAAATTGTGTTTCTGAAAAAATAAAGTATACCTGAACTTATACATACTTAGTACTTTAAGCACCATATTCAGTAAATTAATTTATGCTCGTCTTGTTTTATAACTATGTTTTAATCCAACCCATTAAGAACTACCTAGCAATAAGATACGAACAAGATTTGAGTAGTTTATAGACCCAGTTCCTGCAAACTTCATCATTTTGCGAAAGTTACATATTATTATTTAGTACTGCCTACACAATGTGATATTACTTTTATCCCTCGCCCACAAACTTAGTATTTTTCAAGCCCAAAATCCATCAACATAAATCTAATTATAACAATGATGTATTGATATTTTTTTGTTTACCCAGCGTATTATCCAGATATAGCTTTAGACGAAGCTCTTTTCCAAAGATCAGAGAAACTCGCTAGAATATTTTATTTCTAATTTTATGTGAGTTGTTTACTCAATCCGGGATAAAAAAGGATTTGACTTTTCAATCAATACTGATGCTGATTCTACTAGCCTGGATCATCCCACCGCTGGGAAAACGGCCCTCCCCTAGACTTCCAGTTTTTACGATCTAGGGCTAAAGTGGACCACTAGTCGTTTAATTTATCCAGGTCGACTCGCCATCTTCTTCTGGGTCTGCCGCGACGCCTTTAATCAATAAGAAAGTATTTTTATCCTACTCTTACTGTCTTAGGAGGAGGGAATAAAATACCGCGATAGCCAATTAAGAAGACTTGCTTACAAAAAATAAATGCAATTAAACAGTAGTTAGAAGCACCAATTTACTGATAAAAATCTTTTAGACGACCGACGATGAAGATTACAGGAACACGAAAAGGATATAATTAAGGAAAGTCACGAAAGACGTTAATTAACAAAGGAAGAGGAAATACTCTCTTCTATGAAGTATCATTTCATGTGCCTTCCCTATCCCCATTTTCGGGAAATTGCGGTGACAATTTCCTTGACTCGTCGGGGGAAAATTGACGTGTGGAGGGTAAGTCAATGTTATAAGATAGAGAGATTAAGGGTCTATGTGAATAGTAATTGCAATATGTGCCAACCTTTGTCAGTGAGTAAGCATGAGATGAAGTCTATATTGAAATGAATATGAAAGAAAAATGTAATTGTTACACTTGGGAGCAAATAAATCAAACCACTTCCTTGTCCACGTATTATTACTTGAACTTAGTTAAATTTTACATCAAAATTACCATTCTTCTTTCACAACCAGAGTAATAATTTAATAAGGTTAAGTTAAGTTTCGGTGGAAATCAAAAATTTTACTCTCATTGTTAATGTTACTCAATAAACTTTTAGGCGATATATGATTCGATTTGTTACCTTTCCTGTCACTAAAATTGTAAATCATTATACGTGAAAAAGTTTAGTGTCTCGTTTTATTTGCGCCCAAGTATATGCATATCTGAAAAATGCCAATACCTATCCGTGTCACAAGATACAAGGCTAATTGAATATGATAGGAATACTATTAAAAAAGTACAGTCAATCAAAATGCAAACTTACACTCCTTCCATTAGCTTTTAAAATACTTTTTGATAGTCGCCTCTCATTCATTATCTCAACATACACTAATATAAAAAATCCAAAATTGCGCCTTAATATGTGAACAAAAACAAAAAAAGGCACGTTAGCTAATATATCATTATCACAAATTGAAACGTCTGCGGGATTAAACGCTTTGTAAGTCAAACAATACCCTCTCATTGTCGCAAAGTACCTAACAGACTGACTCTAATCCCGTGTAAAAACAAATCGAATATTCTCGTGAACAAAAAACAAACGTTGAACAAAATGAGGCAAACTGGCAAACAATACGTCACGTAATCAAATAAGTGATGCTTCCCTTATTTAACCAAAGGTTCAAAAATGTTACCAACAAGGAAACAATAATGTTTTCGCTTATCGTCCTATTTGCCGAATATTCGATTAATGTTATCGATTATCGAAAGTTATATCGAGACTCGGGTACTTTGGTATCGTTATATCATTTTCTGCAATCGTTTTCCGGGTTCTCAGTAAGTTTAACTTGCTCTTTGACTTATCGTGCGTAAAATATAAGATGGTGATTATATTAGTTTGCTGATTTACTTACTGACTGCAAAAAACATTGTTCGTACACTGAATGTCATTTCAATTAATTATTCACAAAAATAGTAAAGCTAGTGTGAATTAATAAATAGTAATAATTGGACAGCTGTCACAAAATAGAGACGTATTAAATTTTGCTCTAAGGAAAAAATACAAAAAATCGTTATTTGTATAATTTTTCAACAGTTTTATGGTGTTCAGCCGTGAGCAACGTCGGAATACTTTCGTTTTCATAACAAGGGACATTCCATGCCTCTAAAATTTATTGAAATAAACAGCCACGACAGACGGCTAGTCTGAGCCTAATCGACTTTGCAAACCAAAAGCATTAGCAGAGTGGAGTCATCGAGCGCAAATCTTATTCACTACTGAGCGGCAAAACGTGCATTTTCTACGCGACGCTTTGGGCCTGTCTCTCGGCAACGGTTGCCGGGGCTGCGCCGAAATGCCAACGAGGTGCCCTGTCAGCGCGACTTCATTCAAAACAAGTGTCAAAAACTGTGTCAATTTTCTTTGCTTTTTATGTTTTTCATCTGTGTTTTAGTTTAATTTATTTATAAGTGAGTTTACTTGTAAGTTGTATATTTTCTCTTTTTTATGAAAAGTAATGACGACAGTAGCGATGCCGGACCAAGTGCCAGTCAACCTTCCACATCGCTGGATGGTTTTGTGAGTTGTCCTCTATGTACCCAAGCACGCTTTTTTAAGGGTGAACGAGGTTTGAAGGTACATTTGGGTAAAAAACACAAGCAACACAATGTACCTTCAACTTGCCCCACGTTACCAACAGCTCTTACACCTGATTCACCCACTCAACCCCTTTGGAAAACGCTATCAAAATTAAAAACATCTACCCCAGTTTTAAAGAGAGTCCCTCGCGGCGCGAGGCCATCCGTGGCATCAAGTTTAGCGCGCTGTATTCGCCTCGCCGTCCGAGAGAACTCTATAAGTGCATGGGAGCAACTACTCACCTTTCCGTTTAGAGTTCTGCATGTGCAAAAAAATTTGGCTAGTAAAAAAACTTTGACAGCCCAAATTAAAGAGAACTGTAACTTTTCGGCCCAAAATTTTGAACCAAAATTAACAACGCACCCTACACAAAGAAGTTTATTGCACTATGTAGAGTCTAAACTGAGTGAAGGTGACATCAGAGGTGCAGCTAGGATCATTTTCAGCAGCGATGTGGTTGCGCCGTACTCTCCAGAGACACTTACAGCTCTGGAGAGCAAACACCCCGCCCCTGCGGATGACCTCGTCTTCCCTGACCCCCCCGATCCGTTAACCAACTCACTTGTAGTTACAGCGCACCAAGTGAGTGCGGCCGTGAGCTCATTTCGATGTGGCTCCGCCGGTGGACACGACGGCTTGTCGCCTCAACATCTGAAGGACCTAATGTGTTCAGGTGCCGGGGAAGCTGGTGAGTCCCTTTTGAAGGAGCTTACGGCCCTCATTAATCTAATGCTCTCCGGCAATGTGAACGAAGCCATCATTGATATTTTGTACGGGGCAAATTTATGTGCCCTGCGCAAGAAGGATGGTGGCATTCGTCCCATTGCCGTAGGTTCCGTTTACCGTCGTACCGCAGCTAAAATTTGCTGTGCCTATTACAGCGAGTCGCTGGCAAGCAAATTTCAACCCCTTCAGCTAGGTTTCGGGTCTAAAAGGGGCTGTGAGGCTGCGGTACATGGTTTAACAACGTATCTAAATAGCAATGAAGGTGAGGTCATCCTTAAGGTTGACATTAAGAATGCCTTTAATTCCGTAAACAGGGACACCTTGTTGACAGAGGCTCAAAAAGAAATACCCAAAATTTATAGTTTTCTTTATCAATGTTACAGACACCCCTCTAAATTACTTTATCAGGCCAACCTTTTGGATTCAGCCGTGGGATGTCAACAAGGTGACCCTCTTGGGCCTGTCATTTTTAGTTTGGCAATAAATCCAATTATTCGACAACTAAATTCAAAATTCAACGTTTGGTATTTGGATGACGGTACCTTAGGAGGTGAAGTAGACACTGTTTTGAAAGACCTAACCTTTTTAAAAGAAAAATTTCATTCTATTGGACTTGAGCTTAACATTTCAAAATGCGAACTATATATCCCCCAAACCACTGACAGACAGACCACCATTGCAAAATTTAATTCAATAGCACCCAAAATATCAATTACAGAAAGGAATTCCCTTCACCTCCTGGGGTCCCCAATTTTCGACGAATCCTTTCCAACGTTTATTGAAGAAAAAATACAAAATTTTAATGATGTTTCGGAAAGACTTTTCAAAATAAACATTCATTCGGCATTCACACTTATTCGATACTGTTGTTTTGGACCAAAATTTACATATAGCCTTCGCTCCTCTCATCTCTGGAAGTACCCAAAACTTTTAGAAAAAGTCGACCAAATTATTAGAACTACTCTTACATCGATATTAAATGTGGCCTTGGACGACCGAGCGTGGCAGCAAGCCACACTTCCCATTCGCTTGGGTGGTCTCGGCGTCCGCAAAATTTCAAGTTTAAGTTTACCGGCCTTCCTCTCCTCGGTCCATAGTACCGCTAAATTAACCAGGAATATTTTACCTGCGTCACTGGTTGATTTTGAGGTACCATGTTTGACCGATGCGTTGAACGCTTGGAAAATGACTTGTCCCAATACGGATTTACCCGACAACTTGTCTTCCCAGGGTCGGTGGGACGGGCCGCTTTGCAGTGCTATTCGGGATTCCCTTTTAAATACGTCATATAGTGCTGCTGAGCGTGCCCGTCTGCTGGCCGTGGGAGAATGGGAGTCGGGTTTGTGGCTTCAGGCACTTCCGTCAGCCACCATAGGCACTTTGATGGATGACACTTCATTTCGGCTCGCTACGTGTCTACGCTTGGGTGCTCCTTGTGTTGCTCCTCATCGGTGTCACTGTGGTGAAGCTGTCGACAGCTCCGGGCACCATGGCCTGTCTTGTTGCAGGAGTGCAGGTCGCATAGCACGACACGCCAGCATTAACGATATTATTCGTCGTGCTCTTGTCACCGCCGGCGTACCAGCAATTTTGGAACCTAACGGCTTGGTACGAGACGATGGAAAGAGACCAGATGGAATGACGTTGTTGCCTTGGAAGATGGGTAGGCCTTTGGTGTGGGACGCAACCTGTGTCGATACCCTTGCGCCATCTCATATTCCAAGTACGGCGAGTTGTGTTGGCGCTGCTGCTGCAGCTGCTGAGGCCCTCAAGCGGCGCAAATACTGTAACCTCATTGGAAGTTACGGTTTTGAGCCGTTTGGGGTCGAAACGCTCGGGTCATGATTTTTGAGCGAAGAAAATAAGCTGTTTTAATATATTTTATCGGTGCGGGGTGGACAAGCTTCATGGATGTCTTCCGCCCCGGGGAGGGCAAAGGGGTAGGTTTAACGCACGTAAAAAAATTTACCCTGGTGTGCTGTCTCACACCTAACCCAGCCGGTCACGGTAACAGAATATACTTCCACGACCCCCGACTGCAGCCGGCCCCGTGGGCCTCACCAAGTCAGCAGCAGTGATGTGATGGACTCCTCCCGCGACGTGTAAGTAGGCGCGTGTGGAACACGTCCTATACGTGGGGGGTGACGAACGTCCTCGTTCGTCGTCCCTGAACCTAAAGAAAATAAGCCTACGACAAACTCCAACATGGGATATGACATTTTCGTGCAGACATTGAAAGTGGTAAATCTGCCTCGCCTCAATCAATGAGTGTTGTATGAATGAGATCTGAAACCATCTCAAGGTTAGCCTTAGAGAGCTGAAGAACTAACTAAAGACTTATCAGCGGCCAATAAATCGATTTGGCGTAGTTTGGCGTGTTAGAATTAAGTAACTAGTGTGTACTAATTAAACTTCTAGAACGCCACGTCAATAAAGTAAAAACGTGTTCTCGGTCCCAAGACACGAATTGTTAATCCTCTAAATATTAATTTGATAATATTTGTATTTGATTTTTGTTCTTTTATGTGTAATGGGTATCTGAATTAATGAATTTCATTTTTTAATATTGGTCTTTTTGTCGTGACGCGTGGCGTACTGGGCATATTTTGGGCTCAATGTTATAAAAATAAAATACCTAAACTAAATAGGCCTTTCATTGTATTTCCCAGTTATATCTTTCATAATATAAAAATCAACACAATTTACTGTCTGCAATTCCGTAACTGTGAATGTTAAGTTATTTTATTCAGTTTTTCTTTAATTTTCCGTTCATAATGTCCACCACCTGAAATGGAACGACATTTGCGAGAATATACATTGTGCCGGTGGTTACGGTAGACATGACCCCGGGATGCGGGTGTTAAAATTTAAATAAAATACGAAATAATCTGTAAAAGCGTTCTTTGTGGTTGCAGATTTGCAGTTGTTTTATATTTAAAACGACGTAGCTGTTTTAGAGCTGGCATTAAAATAAAAAGATATGACGCTTAATGTGGTTGACGTTATAATTTAATAGACCGAGGGTTTCTACTGAACTGTCTAAACAAGAATGACAGCACGTCGAAAAGGTACGAGGCTTGAAAATTATATCAGGTTGGAGGCCAACGTAAATTTACTTTATTTAATTACCTAGATCTTTCAAGAGATCCTGTCTTTTTTTAGGGGTGGAACCCGCCCCGGGAAGGGCGGAGGAGACTGTCAAACTCTTACTGCCTAAAAACCACCCCGTGTTCCTTCTCACAACTGCGCCGGGGGTCACAGGAACAGAAGATACTTCCGCGACCCCCGACTGGTGCTGGCCTTGCAGGCCTCGCCAAGTCAGTGAGGGGAATGAGGTGTTAGACTCGCCTCGCGAAGTCTAAGAGGGGCGCGCGTGAACACGACGCGCCGCCAATTCGGGACTCGGCGGACGTCCCCGTGTCCATCGCTGGAAGAGGGCGTTGTCCTAGCCATTTCCCAACTATGTTGGGGTCGCCTTCCAGTCTAACAGAATACAACTGAATACCAGTGTTTAACATGGAATGACTACCTATCTGGACTTGTGATCTGATCTTGTGATCAATCGGGCGATTGAAAGGAATACGCCCGCCACCTATTACATAAATAATAAATAAATAAATATTCCACAACTTTCACACAACGCCATCTAGCCCAAGCTTAGCAGAGCTTGTGTTATGGGTACTAAACAGCTGATAAACATACTTATATATTTCTAAATACATACATATTATAGATAAATAACACCCAGACACAGAACAAATGATCGTGCTCATCACACAAACATTTGTCCTGGGCAACATGAGACTTAAACAACTGGCGAAATGTGGGTGTACTACCAAGTACACCTCTGCCTGGCCCTTCGAGAATTACAGGCGTGATGGTATGTTCTGACTGCTTATCCAAGCTCCACAACCCAGTGATTTAGTTTCAGCTTGCTCCTTTTTGAATTCTGACTTCAAACAGAACAATGCTTATCAAAATGGCATCAATCTAACATGCATGCTAGGCTACCATTTTGTGAAAAATAAAGGTTTTATATTCAAAAACGTCTACAAGATAACAATGTAACTTGATTCAAAACACGATAAGAGAGTATGTTTGATGAAACATAGCAATATTTCAAGTTTACTGCTTTCCTCTGCACGATTTCTCTGAATTCATATATGGAACCGATTGGAAACTGTTCCATTCTTGAGATTTGATTTATTTTATTGGTTACTGGAAAAATAATGACATGTTGTCACTAGAGACGTACGTTTATTCAGAAACCCCAGACCGCCATATGCTACGATTCTTACATACTACTTTTGTTTCGTTTATATTCGTTCATAAATGTTGTTATATACACACGCCAGTTGCGAGTTCTACGTACCTGACCTTTCTGAAGAACCTGACCAATAAGGTCAGTCTATGTCCTATTAGGGTGTCCCCTCACTGACGTCTACCTTGTATATACCTTAATTAGGTAAACAATCTAAGCATAAACTTTTCGATTTTTGTAACTACATCTTTTTTTAAACCACAACGTTACACACCACTCACCAGAGAAATTCCAAGAAATGTAATTGGCAAAAAAATACAGCTGAACGTAGCGAAGCTAAACTAGAACAAAAACTATCACTTTTAGAATTGAAAAGAATTTCTTAAGACAAAGTTCTTTTTATACAAGTATTGTCATTTTGGATACTACCCAACACAAGCTGTAAACTTTCTTATTTCATAATTTCGTGCTGTTGTTTTTCAATTTTTTTGTGGTAGCATGTTAGCTGCGAAACCGTTGCAGTAAAAATTAAATTACTTAGTTGTTAAAGAAAAATCAATATATTTCTAGAACAAACATTTCTAGTTGCTTTCTGCTGGTTGATTCAGTAAACTGTCAATGCCTAGCATTATAAATTATGGAGTGACAGCACAATTTGCCTTTACTTTACTTATATTTTCTCTGGGTGACTTTTACAGAATAGTACTATTGTGCTGGTTTAATAATCGTTAAGTGCTGTTTAAAAACACGACAATAACCGTATACATCAAAATCAACAATGTTAAACAGACTAAAACACATTGTTAGCATTGTTATCATTAACAATAATCCGTAACCTAAATAAATACACAAAAATAAATCCCGTAGAAATACAAACAGTACAATATCCACAGAGCCTTTATTATTTAAACGGAACTCAGGTCTAACATCGTTGTGGACATAAACTTTCAATATTTTTTCATGAGGCGGACCGAGCCAATCTCTCCGCAGTCCCCAAACGGGATTACACTCAACACTGAACATTTTATTTTGTTTTCAAGCATTCAGTTACTAGTCAACACAATCTCTATAAACCACCTAATTATTTGCAAGGTATGTTAGAAGCAAACTTCATAAAAAGTTGCGCTACAAAGCTCAACTATTGAAATGGCGTAGCACTTTCGTAGACACGTGCTACGATAAAATTAGTTGGCTACGAAGTTACGCGATGCTGCTACGTCGCTCGTAGCGCCATGTCTACGTCAACTCTCGTACGCGTTACATACATATTTATGCAAAGTTGAGAAGCGTAAACTCTGGGCCATCCCGGGGATTGGTTTAGTTATGATTGTCAATCTACGTGTATGGGCAAAATATTGGCACTAAGCCGATACTGTGTCAAAACTTCATACTGCCGTGGTTCCAGAATCCTACCAAAACCGTAAGCCTGAATCGGGTTTACCACACATTAATGCCATTATAAAAATCTAGCCTTATCGAAATTTAGGCAAACACAGCTACAATAAATTACTGTTGTGAGCTTTTGTATAAAACTTACTTACACACAACAAAACTGGGCTGTATCCGTACCTTTTACCGATCATATTTGCGTAATCAAAAGTAAAAAAAACGAAATTAAATTTCTACTGCCATTATTTAGTTAAACTTAAATAACGAAAACAGCTGTTGAGGCGGGGCATGCTTGAGCGAGGTCACGTGTACGAGAGCGAGAGATGGCAATTAATGAAGACTACTATGTCATGAATAGCCTGTACAATATTTCCATAAATTGGGTGACTTTTTGGGGTATAAACAAACACTAATAACTTTGCTGTTTATGAATATTATTTATTGATACTTTACAAATAGAATGAGAAGACCGTCTAGAATAAACCCTTTAAGTATTTGTACTCATTACAAAATAGTGGTGTATAATAAAAAAAAGGTTTCTTTAATGCAGGGTTGGTAAATACTCATGGACGTCCTCAGTCCCGGGAAGAGCGGAGTCTGTCAGACTATTACTGACTAAAAACCACCCCGGTGTTTCGTCTCACACCTGCGCCGCCGGGAGTCACGGGATTAGAAAATACTTCCGCGTCCCCCAAACCTTAGTTAACAAACATGAGATTAAGCCCACATAATTACCCTTATCCTAACAAAGTAAGAGATCAACTTACCTTCACGAATCCCGTTTGTCGTCACTTAACAAAATGGGTAGTTAATATGGAATAAGCTCTTAGTGCTAACAGTTTACATTATTCACATACATGTCCGTGACCCCATTATAACGAGGAAATGTGTGTCTTTCACGGTTTTGTAAGCGGAAAATTCTTTTGT
The DNA here is from genome assembly GCA_921972225.1 of Euplexia lucipara. Lineage (NCBI taxonomy): Eukaryota > Metazoa > Arthropoda > Insecta > Lepidoptera > Noctuidae > Euplexia > Euplexia lucipara. The sequence goes on from OV179154.1 coordinate 13,233,558, forward strand.
ACCCAACTCGCAGTACAGGTAAAGTTTCGGAAAGAGAATATTCTGTCCAGAATTTGTGCAATGGTCGAATTCATTCACACAGTTAAGAAAGGTGAAAAAAATAGATTTTATTTATTTATTTATTAAAACTTTACGCACAAGTGAAATGATATTTATTTCTGTCAGTAGATCTACCCAGATACTAAAACTAACAATAAATAACTACAAAGCGTCAAAAAATTCTTCTGCATCGCTGCCAGCTGGTAAAGTGCCCAAAAGACTGGCGGCATTGCCACGTTGAATGGCAATGCTTAGCCTCTGGCCAAAGTAGAGGCCAGCCCTTGGGTCACGAGAAGCGTCAACTAAACGTTTGCAGATGTCTTTGTAAAGAAGACGAGCACTCGGACCCCACGGCCCAAGAGTTTCAACCCCAAACGGCTCGAAAGTATAACTACCAACAAGGTTGCTATATTTCCGCCGCTTGAGGTTCTCAGCAGCCGCAGCAGCAGCGCCAGCACAGCATGTTGACCCAGGAAGATGGGATGGCGCAAGAGTATCGACACAAGTAGCGTCCCATACTAAAGGCCTACCCATCTTCCAAGGGAATAAAGACATACCGTCCGGTCTTTTGCCATCGTCGCGTGCCAAGCCATTGGGTTCTAAAACAGCTGGAACGCCGACGGAAACAAGAGCACGTCGGATGATGTCATTAATGTGTGCATGCCATGCTATGCGACCCGCACTACGGCTGCATGATAAACCGTGATGTCCGAGGCTGTTGACAACTTCCCCACAGTGACAGCGATGAGGAGTAACACATGTAGCTCCTAGACGAAGGGAAACAGCAAGGCGGAAAGTAGTGTCATCGAAAAGTGTGCCTATGTTCGACGACGGTAGTGCAAGAAGCCATAGTCCCGACTCCCATTCACCCACAGCGAGTAGGCGCGCACGCTCAGCAGCAGTGGTAGAAGAGTCAATTAGGTACTTCTGCACCGCTCTGCAGAGTGGCTCATCCCACCGACTCTGGGAAAATGGGTTTTCGGGAAGTTCTGAATTCGGGCAAGCGAGTTTCCAGGCATCCATAGCCTCGGTGAAGTACGGCACATCAAAATCAACCAGTGTGGTAGCTAAAATATTCCTGATTAATTTCTCAGTGCCGCAGATCGAGGATATAAATGCCGGTAAACAAATACTAGAAATTTTGCGGACGCCAAGGCCTCCCATTCGAATAGGAAGACTAGCTTGTGCCCAAGCTCGGTCGTCCAAGGCCACATTTAAAATTGAGGTTAAAGTATTCCTGATAATTTGGTCCATTTTGCCCAGAAGGTTGGTGTGCTTCCATAAATGGGAAGCACGAAGGAAGTATGTTAATTTAGGGCCGAAACAGCAGTATCGAATTATGGTGATGGCCGAATGCATGTTAATTTGGAACAAACGTTGCGAAACATCATTGAAGTTTTGAATTTTTTCTTCAATAAAATTGTGGAATGAATTTTCGAATATTGGAGACCCAAGGAGACGAAGGGAACTTTTATCAACCGTTTTGATTTCTGGGGCTATTCTATTAAATTTGGAAAGTGTCAGTTGTCTGTCGGTACTGTCGGATATATATAATTCACATTTGGATAGGTTGAGATCTAGGCCTGTGGAATGGAGTTCATTTTTTAATATCTGAAGGTCATTCAAAACTGTGTCCACATCGCCTCCCAGGGTTCCATCGTCGAGATACCAGACGTTAAATTTAGAATTTAGCTGCCGAATGATTGGGTGAATAGCTAAACTAAAAATCACTGGCCCGAGGGGGTCACCTTGTTGACAGCCAACAGCTGATTCCAGAAGGTTGTCCCGATATAATAATTTAGAAGGATGTCTGTAACATTGCCAAAGAAAACTAAAGATTTGTGGTATTTCTTTTTTAGCTTCTGTCAGCAAGGTGTCCCTGTTTACAGAATTAAAGGCATTCTTTATGTCAACCTTCAAGATGATTTCTCCTTTGCCAGAATTTAGGTAGGTCGACAAGGCGTGTACGGCAGCCTCACAGCCCCCTTTGGATCCGTAGCCTAACTGAAGGGGCTGAAATTTTTCCGAAACAACCTCACCATAGAATTTACAGCAAATCTTGGCTGCCATACGCCGATATGTAGTTCCCACTGCAATGGGACGAATGCCGCCATCCCTCTTGCGCAGGGCACACAGATTGGCTCCGTATAAGACGTCGATGACGGCCTCGTTCACCCTGCCGGAGAGCATTAGGTTAGTCAAAGCCGTAAGCTCCTTCACAAGCAACACACCAGCTTCCCCGGCGCCTGAACTGGTAAGGTCCTTAAGGTGCTGAGGACTCAGGCCGTTGAGGCCGCCGGCGGACCCGCTCCGGAAGGAGCAAATGGCTGTGACCACCTCTCGACCTGTAATGGTGAGGGTATGATAATCCGAATCAGGGGGGTCGGGAAAAGAAAGATCACCTGGTGGGGCCGGGTGTTTGCCCTTAAGAGCTGCTAGGGTATCCGCAGAACACGGAGCCACCACATCACTACTGAAAAGAATCCTGGCTGCTCCACTAATGTCACCTTCACTTAACTTCGTTTCCACAAGATGAGATATACCTCTTGTAGAAGTACATCTCTGGGTCGGTAATTTTGAATCTAAATTGAAATCCGAAATATTACAATTTTCTTTAATTTGTGTAGTTATAGTCTTTTTGCCTGCCAAATTCTTTTGTACATGGAGAACTTTGTAAGGGAAGGTGAGTAGTTGTTCCCAGGCATTTAGCGAGTTCTCCTGGGCTGCAAGGCGAACGCAACCTGCCAGATGTTGTGCTACAAGCGGTCTAGCACCACGGGGAACTCGCTTTAAAACGGGAACAGAATTTTTGAATTTTGAAAGGGTTTTCCAAAACGGATCGAAAGTGGATGTTGCCGGTATTAAAGGTGATGTTATGACAGGCTCTGCTGCAAGTGCATTTTGCGGTTTGTGTACTTTCCCAATGTGCACATTCAGACCCCGCTTACCTTTAAAAAACCGTGCCTGGGAACACAGAGGACATCTTTCCAATGATGTTGAAGGTTGATCACCACCATCACTCACCGCATCACTGCTGCCACTTAACATTTACTTAAAAGTAAGTAATATAAAACTAAAAACTAAAAGTTAAAACACTTATAAATTAAATTTACAGAAATATTAAACTAAACAAATCAAAAGGAAAACTGATGTGACGTTGACGTTTGAATGACGGGGTGGCGGGCGGTGCGCCGCACCGCCGATGACAGCATTGTGGCGCAGCCCTGGTAACCGTTGCTGCGAGACAGGTGGACTGGCGTCGCGTCCTCAACGTCACCACCCAAACTGCACGTCAGCACCAGCAGACTCAAACCACCGTGGAAAACGGGCGGCGCAAATGGATGATATGCACAAGTAAGAAAAACTGTACAAAGGCGGACTTAATACCTTAGGCATTTTCTACCAGTTTACCTTAAGGTGGTGCAGAGATGGAACGAGGTAGGTGCAACAGGGTAAAAATTAAAGACAAAAAGTGACACATAAAAGTAAATACACAGATACATAGGTACATACTGAAGCAAAATAAATACACAGATACATACATACTTAAACAGAATAAATACATGGTCAAGAGAGATAAAAATACGATCGAAAATATGAATTATTAATAATTAATTAGGGTACCAGAACAAACTTGTGCGCACAAATAATGTATATCAATAATTTGTGTGTATTTAGAAATATATAAGTATGTTTATCAGTTGTCTAGTACCCATAGTGCAAGCAGGGCGCTTAGTTTGGAACTAGATGGCGTTGTGTGAAAGTTGCAGAATTTATTTTACAGTTTTTAAATTAACTAGTCTCCAGAACTTTGGTTCTGAACTGACTTGTTTCGAAGAGTACACACTTTAGAGGTATACACTATACAGATCCGGGTGTAAAGTAATCATGCACAATTGAGAAGGATGAATCTTTCGATATCCATTGATCGGTGGTGAAATCTAATAAAAATTGGTAGCAATAAAATAAAGGAATTGTGTCTCATTAACCACACTAAGGCTTTGAGCTCCTAGGGCAGGTAAACTCAAGCAAAACATACAAATACACACATCAACACTGTCTAGGGATATTTTGGTTTTACTCAATTTACTCAAAATGTATTAAAAATAGCATGCAACATGTATATATTTTTATAAAGCCCATTTATCAGACTACACTCCAGAATAAAAGAAAACAATGTTTTTTTGCGTAAACAAATTTTTATTCAAATAAAGAAAAAACATGAAATAATGGTAAAACTAACAACGAATGTGTTTCTCAAGAAAAATTTACAAATAAGGAAAAATTAATTTGTTTTTAACAGTTATGTGAAAAATCAGTAGTCAGTAAAACCACCCATGACGTTAATAACGGTCCTGCAACGGTTTTTCATGCTTTGGATTAAGTTATCCAAGTCTTGCTGCGGTATATTGTCCCAGGTCCGGCTAAGATGCAAAAAAAGTTGCTCTGCCGTTGCAACGTTTGCAGGGAAATTCCTCAAAGCCCTTCTTTGGAGCATGTCCCACGCGTGTTCTATGGGGTTTAGGTCAGGCGATTGAACGGGCCAGCCTAAGACCGATAAGTCGTGCTCCTGCAACCAGCTCGTCACCACTCTCGCTGTGTGCGGACGGGCGTTATCGTGCATGAGCGTGAATTCTTGGCCCATTTGTAGTCGATGGGGGTAGATTATTGGTACTAGCACCTCGTTACGGTATTTTTCAGCCGTCATCGTGTTTCTGATCCAAACGAGGTCTGTTCTTCCACCAACACGAATTCCCGCCCAAACCATAATTGTCCCGCCGTGGTATGAATGGACTTCCTGAGGATGTTGCAGACGGCTCTCACGACCAGGAACTCGCCAAACACGCACTCTACGTATATCGGGATGGAAACCGAACCGGGACTCACCGGTAAACAGCACTACAGACCACTGGTTTTCTTCCCAGAGCAAATGTTCAGGAGCCCACTCTAGTCGTCGTCCACGATTTCCTCGGCGTAGTGCTGGAGTACGAAGCGGTCTGCGAGCATGAAGGTTAGCTTAATGCAGCCTTCTCCTCACAGTTTGGTCACTCACAAGCAACTGGTGCTCTGACTGGAGCCTCTGAACCAACTGCATGGCCGTAACATTTGGTTGTCTTCTCGCGGCAACTTGCAAAAATCGGTCTTGTCGTTGAGTGGTTATGCGCTTCCCGCCTGGGTGTCTTTCAGCCACTTCACCAGTAGCACGATAACGTGACCATAACCTTGATATCACGTTTTGTCTTGTTCCAAACTCCTCAGCCATACTCCGTTGAGTAGCCCCAGCTTGGAGCATGCCTACTGCCCTTAACATTTCTTCTCTAGATAAATGGCGCCGCTGCATGATGCACACAATAACATTAATTCGGAAATAACCGATAACTTGTTATAAAACTTAAATTGGACACAAAAAAATAGCCACAAACTACTGTAGGTAAATGAAACCTTCGGACTTCGCTACCATTAGGCCGCGTAAATCTTTTGTTTTTAATGTATTTTTTCAAATTCAAATTTAGAATCGTTCAAAAAGGCTTACAAAATAAAATTTCTTCAAAAGAATTTAAAAGTGGCCAGTATTTTTTGAGTTAAAGAACTTTATACAAAATATCCCTAGACGGTGTTGATGTGTGTAGATGGAATATAAATAATAAATCTTTTTTACAAAAATACAACCGACTTCAGAAAAACACTAACCGGTGTAAAATAACTATAAATTAGGAAGTCTGTGGCTTTGGTGGTTTTGTCTCATTTTTGATTGGCCACCGACTTCCGAATTCAGAGTTATTTTACACCGGTTAGTGTTTTTTTGAAGTCGCTTGTATTTTTTGTAAAAAAGTTTTTATTTTACAATTTTTGGTTTTATATTTTTATGTAGATGATTCATTACTTTCCATTCTTTTAATATTACAATCAAACAAATAAACAGATTTCGAAGAAATCAAAAAGAAAAATTCACGAACAAATTGTTAAATTTTTATGGGACCAAATGGCAACAATTCCGCATTGAACTAAAAAAAAACACGAAAATTTAATGAGCATGGTACGTGGCTAGCACATTAGGATTAACCCTTACACAAGTACTAATGTAACTGGTACAGGTGTTAGGACAAAAGAAAGGCAAAAAGAAAATGTTTCGTAACTTAGAAATTGTCTCAGATTTTCTACCGCGAAACACAAGTACAAAGCCGAGGTAAGCGTGAATTCCGAAGAAAAAGATGTAGCTCCAGGGTAGTAAGCCAAACTATAATTTCGCAGGTGTTTAAAAGGACAAGTAAAAGGACTGGGCAAAGGAGAAGGTATTATTTCATTTTTCAGTTCACATGGAATATGTCTGAATAATGAACACAAATATTTTATAAAACTGTAATAAAACAGTAAGTAAAGAGTTTTTTGACCATTCTTCTTTATACAAAACTACCTTTTTATTCTGTGTCTGGGTGTAATTTATCTATAATAATATGTATGTATTTAGAAATACAGAGGTATGCTTATCAGTCGTTAAACCCATAACACAAGCTCTGCTTAGCTTGGGACTAGATGTCGTTGTGTGAATAGTAGTGGAATTTATTATTATTACTTCAAAATATTCTTAGTGCCGTATTTCTGGCATGCCAATAGAATCTTCATCCTACGATCCGCAAACAGCTCGCTCCTTGGATTAAAATCCAAGAGACCATAAACGGCCAGATTATGTTGAATCGGAAACTTAGCACGTGCAACAGTGCGACTTAGAGGGGAAAGGATTGTATCAACACAGCATATAGGACAATGCGCGTCAATAGTGCTACGAAGTGTCTTGCTAGCTTTGGTGAGCGAGTGTTGCCGCCATGTTTATTAGGTCAATCCGTGAAAAACGGTGAAGGAAAACATCGTGTGGAAACCGGCATGTCCTAGAACCAAAAATTCGAAGACATGTGACATCTACAATTCGCACTGGGCCCGCGTGGTAGATCATTTGTAGATCCGCGCTTTGACGTGGAGTTGCGGATACCAACCCAGTATCTTTATCTTTTTTCAGGTCAGTCCGTGTTATCGTGACCATCCATTATATACCAAAGCAAATGTAAATCTGGTGAGCCATTGATTTCTTACGTCAAAAGCCAGCAAGTCTGAAAAGCAATCAAACACGGCTGCATTCCGTGAAACTAAAACGGAGTTGATGGTGGTGATTCAGTAACATCAGGTCTGTACACATTTTTATCACTTATACCATATTTTATTCTCATCTCTCCGCCCTGATCTATCTTACATCTTAAGCCTACGAAAATTCCCATCTCTTGTATAAACTAATGGGGCAAAGCATGGGACCAAATCTGGATGCTTTTCGACTTTTAGCCTAATACTTCTTTTATTTTAATTCCTTTAATTTTCATCATTCCTTTTTGTGGAGTAAGGTACGTTTAATTACGTTAAGGCTTCTATTTCTCTTAGAATTTTAAGTAATAAGTGAAACATTTCCTTCTCTAAGTGGTTTTTGAATTTTCGTAAAAGTATTTTCCTTATTTATATCAAAATTTCCGACGCTGTTTCATTAGACACTTATCCTATTAATGTTTTTTGTTTCCATTATTATTGGCTTAACCTTTTGTTCATTACGTTGAGATTAGAGGGATAATTCCCGAATTTATAAGAACGATCGCATTATAATCTCGGTCGCAATCTGTCAAAATATGTCCAAATTCCTTTTCATAGAATAGAATAGAATTTATTTTATTGTAAAACACGAGTACTTATACAGCAAACAATTATGTGTAAGGTCTTAAATTAACAGATAGATCTGCGTGTTCTGCCATTTATGGCGTACAAAATAATAGTAAGATTGGTTTTTAACTATACAACGTTTGAGTCTATACATTAAAAATTGTAAAAAAGATAATAATATTTTATGTATAGTAGCCACGTTAGACGGTCTCGTTTGTCTAGTGTTTGAAAGCCCTACTGCGCAAAAGCACGAGATTTCAGAATAGATCCCCGGGTCGGGCAAAGCGTTATTCTGTTTTTTCATCTGGAATTTCTCAGTAGCAGCCCGGAGTCTGGATTTGTGCCCGTGTGATGGCAATAGGTGGGCCTCCAATTACATGGGGGTTAAAACATTACTGGCGAAATTTGGGTGACTACTGGTATACCTCTGCCTTACCCTTCGGGGATTACAGGCGTGATGTTATGTTATGTTACTAGCTACCCAAGTAAACACAGTTCCGCTTTAAAAAAAAAATAGTTTACGACCCATTCTCTTACTAAATTTACCCACAAAACTACACAAGCATCGGTCAAGCCGTTTCGGAGAAGTTTACTAACAAACACCGAGAATTTAATACACTAGATTTAAAAATTACATAAAACACTACCTGAATACAAACGTGAACTAAATTCGTGAAATTGCAACTAGATTGTAAACATTTTTGGTCAAGACTGGTTCCTAAACTTCCTATATTGACTTCAGATTTATGACGACTGTAAAAAAACTATTAATTACTGTCGGGACTAACGGATTAATTGACCAATTTTTTTACCTGCGAACTATGCACCAGGCAGTGTTCTCAGTGTGTAATGAGTGATCATCCATCCATGGACTGACCTCGGCAAGAATAGCTTAACCTTTAATCAACTTGATGATGTTTAAGCCACGATATTCTTATCTCTGATTAACTTTAGACCACCCCACATAGTAATTAAAACGAATGAACGAATGAGTTGTATCTACAGATTAATATTATACCTAAAATACTTACTACACAATTCGTTCATTCACCTTAGGCTCAGAAAGTTTCTGTTAGAAGTTACTTATAATCCCTATTCATTTTTATTTATCCTTACAAGGAAAAGACGTCTAAATGAGTATTTCTTTCTCCAACTCTTATTCTTTTTACGAAGTTAGTTACGTATACATAAAAGTTTCAGTACCTAACCTTAACAGTTGTTTTATAGATTTTATCTTATTTAGGCAGTAAACATATTCATTTGTTTGTGATTAGTTTTAGAAGTTCCAAACTAGAAACGACAAACCTTCGTTGTAATTCAACAAACTTTCCGTTTTGTAATCAAAACAAACTTTTAATATTGTATATAATAATATGTCGTAGGATAATTTGTTACTTCGAATCTTCGCGGAAATCCTAGGGGTTTTGCGAAAACGCGGATAATTAGACATAGGCGAAAAATTAACAAATCTTACTGGACAAAGTCCAGAAAGATTTGATAATTATAACCTAACCAACATGATTCACCAACAATAGAAGAGATCTGGCGCTCGGCGGCCGCTGCCGCGGCACGCTCGCTTCGCTCGCTCGCCTTCGCGCGCTAATGGTCATGGTTCTAACCTAACCTAACCAACATTATGTCTAATTATCCGCGTTTTCGCAAAACCCCTAGGATTTCCGCGAAGATTCGAAGTATCAAATTATCCTACGACATATACATTTAATCACATGCAAAAGCCTTGATTGATTTTTAAAATAGTAGAGAACTAGGAGCCTGACAGCCTCGTTGGTCGCAAGCGCTACTGCCGAGGTCCTTTTCGGGTTCAATTCTTGGGTCGGACTGCCTCGTTGGTGGGTCGGGCAAAGTGTTATTGAGCTTTTCCATCTGGGATTTCTCTGTAGCAGTCCGGAGTCTGGATTCGTGCCCGATTGATGGCAATAGGCTCGCCCCCTATTACATGGGACTTAAACATAACTGGCGAAATGTGGGTGTAGGTACACCTCTGCCTAGCCCTTCGGGGATTACAGGCGTGACGTTATGTATGTGTATTTATGTTCTTGGGTCGGCAAAGCGGTTATGAGCTTTTCCATCTGAAGTTTCTTAGTAGCAGTAGCAGCCTGGAGTCTGGATTTATGGCCGATTGATGGCAATAGTCTCGTCCCCTATTACATATGGGACCATAACATAACTGACGAAATGTGGGTGTACTATTGCTACTACTCTGCCTAACCCTTTCGGGATGATGTTATGTTAGAGAACTAGAGCCTCATTTGTTTGTACAGTTCGAAATATGAATAAGTTGGCTATTCGTAGAATAAAATTGTTTTTCTTTTTATCGATTGGCATTGATTGCTGCATGTGATAAACCAGGAGCTTCAAGTTTATTTACAAGCTCGTTAATAGATTTTTCATTCATTATTATTCAAATTGTCTTATCTGATTTTGTTTCAGTAAAATGTAGAAGTTTGTTTCTTTATGCTGACGGTATTTCTATAAATAACTATCAATTTAATATTGTACCCCGAAGGCATTATTAAAATGTTGTTTTGATACCCTAAGTGTGTCTATTGTAAACATTTATTTTAATAACGAACTTAGTTTATCACGTTTATCAACCGTTTATAAAATAACCTTTTTGAAATATCGCATGACAAAAATATCAAATTACTAAAGCATAAAAGTTTTTTTTAGAACATAATGGGAATACATTAAAATTGTTAAAATAAAGAAATTGGTAAAGTGCGAATTGGACTTACGAAGGGTTCCATATCATGTCTAGGTGAAAACTGAATTGCTAAATTAACAAGAAACGTTTTTTTTTACTATTTATTAAGAGCGGCAATAGAAATACGCTCATGAAAAATTGTTGTAATGTTTAATTTTACAATTAATTCAGTATTTCTTACCATTAAAATTGTAAAAATAAAGGAGAATGGCCTGGCCAAGCCCCATACAAAAAAAAACCTTTATATATATTTTTTTTTTTGGCCATTGTCCTTTAAATTCAATTATTCTTTGTCTACTGCTTAAAATTCAGAACTTACTGATTGTGAGAAGAGACTGGTTTCCTGTTACGGGGTTCGGGCCTGACTTTCATTTGTACAAACATTTGATTTGCCCAAAAATAATTATTTAAGTTATTTAAACTGTCTTATGACCAATAATGTTTCATAAGATAAAACCCGTTGATAGACGAATGGACAACAAAGACTTGGTGATAGAGTCCCGTTGCTACGGGCACGAAACCCTAAAAATTACTTTTCATTTTATTTAAATATTTACACAATGGTATTGTTTACCTACCCCTAAATATTTTTACTCCGAACAAAATGTTTAAAGGCTGAAACAAAAATTTTGCTTAATTTTTTTGGGTGAAAATATAATGAGTGGGTCAGAAATGTGGCTTTTTCAACTAAATGTTGGCTAATCCAATTATTCTGTTCACAGCACCCGTTTCATGTCCAAGCGATGGGCTAGTTAGAGGATTTCAGCTAACTAAAGAGTTTGTAACAATAAAGCACGGCATTGTGGTAAAGTTTCACAGTGTGTGTTGTGTGTATTGCAACTTACACAATACAAATGTACTAAAGTATGACTTTGAGCTTGAACATGAGTGTAACTCATAATACCGCTTAATCGGGGTATAAAATTGATAGTATATGTTAGTACAGTGAGCGCCAAAAATATCTAGACCAACAGAATTTTTAATATTTATGATCTCGACAACTAAGAAAAACTCGACTTTTAAAAAATCACGCTCGATAAAGTATGAAACAAGAAAATATTACTATTAGGGCTACATAATAATATGGTGTTAAAATGGGTGAGCTTATCGCTAAAAAGGACGATCGTTCTTTGTTTTTTAACTTATTTTTCGTTTCAATTATTTTGTGGTAATGTGATAATCAATCCCATTCATTTCATACCCAACGCGACATCATTGCATTTAATTGCAAAAATCTGACAACTAGTCTTACCAAAACTTACCATGTAAATGGGTTGTGGAGGTCAGATAGGCAGTAGAACAATGTAGAAGACTGGAAACCGACTCTAACAGAAAAGGCTAGGCTAGCGAATAGACTTATACATAGTCGTTGTTAGCTCTCAAGACGTAACTATTACCAAAGCTAAATCTCCAAGTCAAAATAAACACGTGACGGCTTACTTATAAAGATAAACATGATACGCAAATGGCGCCAAAACCAAGATCTAGTTTATTCAACAACTTTAAGTGGTTAAGTAACTACTCGTAGATACTTAACCACATAAAGTCAAGGATTAGTTGGTAACTAGGCTATTTTGAGTTAATTTAATAAGCAATCCAGAAAGTCGAGTGAAACAAAATTAATTTTCGTTTAAATTTCGGACGGTCAATTAGAAACTTACAACGGCTACTCAGCCCAGCCCGTCATCAAGGATTCTCGTTATTTGTTGAAGTCACAGAGTAAGGAGGGAATGGAGTACTCACATCTGAATAGCGGTCTTATATCTGTATGGACAGTGAAGATAATAAAAGTATAAGGGTGGCGTAATTCAGTATTGTAAAGCATTGTGTTTTGTACTGTTGCCAAGTCAGACACCCATGGGTGGCTTAAAAGCCCTGACACCAGCTGAGTTATTAACCACACAAAAAAAGAAGAATGTTGTTGAGTCGAGACTGACACATATTAACAAAATATGTCTTAGAATAGAACACCACAATGCAAAGATACATTCACTCGTTTAAATAACTTGATAAGTGCTTTGGCCAAACATAAAAATATTCTTGTTCAAATCGATAGTTATTATTTTCCATGACGGGAGATGACTGAAACTCATTTTTCATTTAATTAAAGCAACATTTGTTTAATACAGCAAAGAAAAATCGTACAATTACTTAAGATATCTATGTGAGAACTCCATTGACTCACTACTCTTGTAAACGGCTAATTAATTCATGCCCCACGCTTGTTGGATATGACCGCTGAAATACTAATAAAATTTGAAATAAACAGGATTTTAGGAGTTTGTTGTATACATGTATCTTTGTTAACATGATGGTGTAATGTCGGATTTGTGCGGTGTAATTCACTGACCTTTTAGGTAGATTTTTCAAAAGCATTGTCTGATCACTGTTCGCAAAGTAAATGAGACCTAAAATTCTGTTTCGTTGTGCGTGTGTAAATTCCAAAACTTGGTACCAGAGTATAAAAGTGAATTAAGAACTGTAATAAAATATGTTGTCATAAAACTCAGTATCATTTCGAACCGCCATAGCTTAGAACTTTACTATCCTGAACATTTAGTAAATTTCCATTAAGACAACAGAAAAAATATAACTCCGCTTACTCAGTGGATAGTTTATAAGTCCAGTTTAACTTTGAACTGCTTTTCTTTTATTTAATTCATCTTAGTATATAATGCCAAGAAGATTCTAAAGTTTGTTTTAAATTCATCATCAAACAAAAGCATATTTTCTCATTGTAAATGGTGTTCCACTAAGTACATCAAACTACTTTTGCTTCCTGCCGAAGGTATCTGGATACTCAAGCAGACAGGAATTTCTTTTGTACAGCACTGTAATATTAAAGTGAAACTATTATTATGGAGAACACAGTTGGAAGTTTTTAAAATGTTCTCCTTTCTCATAGTAGATACTTACATAAATGGGTAGTTTTATAGAAAAAGCATAATATAAACAATTCTGGGAAGAGAGATGATGAATTTTAGTCTAGTGCTTAAATGGAGGTAGTGGGTAATTTTCAAATAACTAAAAAACTCAAAATGTGAATTGTAAAAATATAAATAAAAATATAAATATAAATAAAATCAGCTGTTCCCTACATTTCGACGAGTCACGTGACCAAAAATTAGGGAACAGCTGATTTTATTTTCGCGATTTTGGAGTTTGTCCCATAGTAAAAGATGTTTATAATAATGAGTACAATGACCCCTTAAGAGGATGGCAGATATTTTTATAGCACCTTATAAATACCACAAATTACAAAATACCAGTTTGTTCATGCAATGTAATATTTTACTGATTGAATGATGGAACTCGATATTTCACAGTTGTTAAAAGTACTTTTTATAACATAAGAAAAAAAGTTAACATTAAGAATAATCATGTTAAGAACTTATCTTCTATGTTCTTGAAGTTGCTATTTCATAGTGCGTTTCCAGTCCTTTCTCTGTATCCGGCGACACCGACCTAGTTTTTCTACTAATTTTCGGTTCTTTCTTGAACTCTGTAGAGGGTTCGCTTATACACATTTCTGCTCACTTACACAAATTCCCTGATCCAGAAATCCTACTTGAAAGCCATGTTTGTTTGGCATAAAAATAACTTTTTAGTACCGTGCGAAAATCGAACCCACTCATTGCAGCAACAGCGCTAACTGTGTCGTCATACTATTCTGATATTGGTACCTTTGCGATGTAATATACTTGTAACACAAGTTCTAACTCATAATTATTTTAATGGCCAACCACGGTTTTAAGTAGCCGCAGCGCTCATTATTACCGACTACTAAACCAAATTGGTTGCAGGAAATCACAATCTAGCGCTCAATTTATTTGATTTCGTAGATTAGTGCGGCGGTTCGCTTTTGAGGTCATTATGTATGCTGTGAACAGACGTGGCTAGTAATTTGTGGTGCCTAGATGGTATTTATTTAATTTGGCCTTTGTGCTGTACTGTTTCCACTAATCTGCTTTACGTCCGTGACAACTCACAACTTCAGGGTCTAGTTGAAAACCACCGTCAGACAATAGTTCTGTATTCTGTAAATTTCTTTTAATTAAATTACTTTCTTTTGTGCTTTTATTATAAGCGTGTACCTGTGTTTTGTTAAATAAATTTTCTTTCTTTCTTTGTTAGAAACTTGTGGCTAAATTATAACAGCTGCACAGTTCGGTCGAAGGTTAAGCTTTGTTTACCTACAGCCTCACGGATTGGTCGAAGTTTGGAGAAAGAAGAAAAAGCTACGCTTATGTCGGTCCGTGGTCTTCTTCTTATTGTGCGGTTAATGATAAATCTGGTGTCAGAGTTTTATGCCGCCTCTAGGCCTCTGACTTGGCCTTACATGCCGTCGAGAAATATCTGTCAGGCAAGCCGGATTCCTTCGATGTTTTCCTTCATCGTTTATGAAGCAAGTGGCCGTAAAGAGCAGATTGAAATGCAACATGTCGATCTTAGACCGAAAGTCTGACAAAGTCTTTATCCAAGGGGTATTGTACCGCTTGGGTTGTGGAGGTTAGATAAGCAGTCACTCTATGTAATGAAGATAATGCAATTTATTTCCTAAAAAAATTGACAACTGCTACGCGGCCACAGCTCCAAACTTATATTTCCAAAAGGAAATCACAACCAATCACAAAATTGACATTATACAACGTACCTACCAGCCTAGTTCACAATCTAGGCGGCTAAAACATACTCTAACTATCTCGTAACTAGAAACAAGCACATCAACACACGAGCAACGTAACAAGAGTTACGTAAACTAGTCAACATTAGCTTTAGCGTGCGCATTTGGTCATAATGATTGCTCCCCGTTCACAGTTTATTTGGTTAGCGGTTGTCGGGTCACGGAAACGAAAATGTACTGTGTGTGTTGGAAACTCATTGCCTAACAAGCCGAGATGGTATTTTTGAGCAGCACAAGCGACACGCTTCTGTATACTTTCATCCCTAATTTAACCCCTTTTGCACTGCAAGCTTTAAGTAGGTTTTTTGAATATGCACCCCATTTTCAAAAGACCTACTAAAAGCTGTGCAGTGCATTCTAAAAGTCACCTACGTCGCTATTAACTTTCTAATATTTCGCTGTTTTGTTTTTTTATCAATGAGAATAAGTGATTGTGAATTATGTTTCTAAAGTGCAATACATTATTGATAATGAATTTGAAATGATATCTTAGATAACACAATAGAATAGAATAGAATAGAATACTCTTTATTGTACACCATAAAAACTAACAAATTATAACTTTAAGGGGTACATAGGGTGTTACAATGGGCAGCATTATCGCTAAAAGCGATCTCTTACAGAAAACCTTTGGATGGAATATGAGAAGCTATCTAATTGCGAGGTTGCCAACGTTTAGAATGTACCTACAGCCTGCTTTTACGGAAACTGTTAAGCAAAATTCTAGAAGCAGTGGTTAAGGCTAATAATAGCCTGTCAGAACATTTTCATGAGTTCCGATGGGACTGGCATGTACACCTGTATAAAAGTCCCTAAAAATAAATACGGAGAAAAAAAATAAAAATAACATTTTCATGTGTAGAAAAACCACATGTCCTATGAGATTTTCCATCGGCAAAAATTATTTACTTCCTTTTTGTTTATTTATTTAGAACTAGCTGCCCCTGCAACTAGGTATGTGTCGCCTTAATATCTATTAATTTTGTATTTTTAACATAACTACAAGTCAATGTGATTTGTTTTAGTCCTATCATTAGAGATACTGCACACGAAAAAAATGTGAAAAATGATATTTAGAAAACCGACGAACCGTTCGCTGTTTTAAAACAAAATAAAAACTAATAAAACTCGGCTGCGACCGACTAAACGCTCAACACATCAAATAAACGCGGGCACAGTTTGTGTTCAAGCAAAAGCCTGTAGCTAGACAGGCTACTAAAGTGTCCCGTTTTAGTACGTCGCGACGACGCTGCTATCTTGGAATTCTATCACTATCTGGCAACCCCTCGTATTTAATGAACGTTGGAAAGTCTTAAAATTCCGTTGAGGAGACAATATATCTGAAGAAGGTCGTCGGTTCACTGCTATATATTACCAGTGTTTTTTAGGCATTTAGTTCTGTAATGTGCATACTTAGGTTATTTTTGAAAGCGTTTAGTTTATAAATACGTGTACGATCAATCCAATATGGTTATCAGGCACAATGGGCTATTGAAAAAAAAAAAATGTTTTTAGTCCCTCATTTAGAATAACAAGAAAATAATCGACACATATTTTTTTCTTTTTCAAGTTGATGGAAAACTGCTTAGATTAAGCGCATTGAAGTTGATGAGGAGTGGGGGCATGTAACGTCATTAGCTACCATAAACTGTACTAGCTAGTGACGCCATGCGACATTTTAACTCGATGTATCGCCGTTATTTTTTGTTTACGTGAAAAAAGAAAAAATACGTGTCTAATATTGGAACGAAGTTCCTTATCGCGCGTTGTGAAAGGGGGCTAGACGGAAAAAATTCTTAAGAAAAGTTGTCACGACACTTTTTGCTATAGTAAGCTATTGTAAGCTGTGCGGCGTCGCATGTTCGCAGGGAGAGGGAGAGGTAGAGGGAGAGGGAGAGGGAGAGGGAGAAAGCGGGAGAGAGGGAGGGAGGGGGTAGAGAGAGGGAGGGAGAGGAAGAGGAGGGGGATATGGGGAGGGTTGGGGGAGGGAGGGAGGGAGAGGGGGAGGGAGGGGAACGGGAGTAGGAAGATGGAGGGGGAGGGGGAGAGAGAGAAGATTGAATAGTTCACTAATCAATCGAAGGGAACTTCGTTCTATCCGGGTGTCCCTTGACACCTCTCAAGTTTTTTTTCTTGTAATCTAGATGAGGGACTTAAAACTAAAATTTTGTCAAATACCTAGCCCATTTTAATTCCCCAGATCGTTTAAAAATCTCATCATCATGCTTGGGGGATTCAACACCTAATACCTTGCAACCTGCCCTACTAGATTGTGGCAATACACGGAGCAATCTTCCATCAAGGCTTCCCGAGGTCGGTCCATAAATTGGTAACCATACATTACTATTGAGCACGTTATGCAGTCCCGATATCTTTAGTGAACTTAGACTATCGCTACGTATAGTCCCGAAAGTCAGATAGCCAGTTCAACTAAGGGGTGGCTTGTTATCCAATAACTGGGTTGTAGATATCTGGCAGCCAGTAGCTTTATGTAAATTACTGGTGTTCAGCTCTACTGCTTTGACTGGTAATTGAACCCAACATTGTCGGAAAAAGCTAAGGAAATGAGATGGAGGTGGTTTAGAGAGCTTTATTAACCAATGCAAACATACAATAACTGCAGTTTATTTTCCAGGGTTTAAGCGTTTTACTCGTAAGTTTCATACCGGATTCGAAGTTGATAAGCGAAATAAACACGCGGATGTTTATGACAAACGGACAGCCCTTTCCGTAGAGCTCCGAGAGTCTAGATTGACATACAACAGAGCCCATTTCCTTCAGACCTCTTTTACGACCGACTCAAGGACTTATCTGTAGTAAACAGTATCTATAGGAACTTTTCTTGTGCTCCGCAGACACACCACTTAATCATTATCTTCAGGTTATTGGGCTAATACTTAATTTGGGGCAACCCTAAACGCATAAAGCGGAAAGATTGCTAATCAGGTTTCAGGCGCCATATTAAAATAAATATAGGAAAGCACCTACCATGATTGGGTTACCAATTTAGCTTGCGTGACACACGACTATAAAGCTATGTTAATAATATAAAATGTAAATAAGAAAGAACCTACATTTCATGTTTCTTTTTGTGTGAGTGAGATGCGTGCTGTCGATTTTTTCCGACCAGAATGGGCTATTTGACAAAACTTTAGTTTTTAGTCCCTCATCTAGATTACAATAAAATGTTAGATACATAATATTTTTTTCTTTTTCAAATTAATGGAAAACTGGTGATCCATGCTTATACGTTCTCTGTATGAGAAGATGCCTTTGTCTTGCAGTGGGACAGTAGCAAATGTTACTGATTTTTTTTTTTTTTTTTTAAATATTATTACCCATTGCTTGACTGCAATCCCACTTGATGGTAAGCAGTGATGCAATCAGTGATGGTGAAGCGCACTAGTTTATTAAGAGCCTATTCACTCTAGCCTTGAAGACACCTAAATTATAATCGGACGGGAAGACCGCAGCAGGCAAGTTGTTCCAGTCCTTCGGTATAAACGACGATACGAAACGCTTTGTCCGAATCGTGGGAGTGCCAACGATGTAAGGGTGGACACTCGCCGTACGCCGGGTTGTCCGATGGTAGAAAGGATTACTTATCTTTTTGGGGCATACCTAATTTTACAAAAAACTAAGCATGCAACAGAATTTTGACAGAATATGAACATCAAGTTCATCAGTTAGATTATAAAAAAAATATACACAAGTATTTTTTTGCTTTTCCAAATTTATGTAAAACTGCTTAGATTAAGCGCATTAAAGTTGAGGAGAGGAGCTCGTAACGTCATTATCTAGTAAAAACTGTACGAGTAGAAGGCTAGTGACGTCATGCGACATTTTGACTCGTTGTATAGCCGCTATTTTTTGATTACGTGAATAAAGAAAAAATATGTGTCGCATATTTTTTTGTAATCTAGATGAAGGACTAAAAACTAAAATTGAGCAATTCAGTAGCAGTCCAAAGTCTGGATTTGTGCCCGGTTGGTAATAATAGTGTCGATCTCATAGTATTTCTATACTAGACCCCTTTTACGTAGGACTTACATATGTGGTATTACACATGTCTTTTACATATATGTGGGTTTGGTATGGTACTTACATCTCTGCCTAACCCTTGGGGATTTCCAGCGCAATGTAAAGTTTCCAAAGGCAACTTATTTTTTTTTTTCATGGCACTTCTGTAATGGCTTCGCGTTGGACAAGTTTCAACGGCGATTACAGACGTAAGTATTTTGTTTCTAGAATTATTTGCACTTTAGGATCGTTTGCGAGTAGCACCCTTTAAATTACCGGTCATAATAATCAAGTTCTTATGTTTATAGCTGCTGTTAGTAACTGTTCAAGTCTTTTAGCGCACTTTAGTCCATCTCAGTTTTAGCTGTTTGAAAGAAAGTAAATGTTTTTGTTTTGCAATAGGTTTCGAAACAAACAATAGGTAGGCAATAATGTTTTGTACACTATATTTATTTAAAATTATACTGTCTGTCTCAACAAAAAGTCCATTTAAGCAGTAACAACTTAAAGATGCTGTCTGACGCTAGTTCTTTTAAAAACATTAAAGTTTATTGACATGTACAAGTATTTGTAAAGATGTACTTAGAGTAAAAAAAAATATAATTTGTATAGTTTGTAATATATAAAATTATGATGAACAAAGTTATTTATGTTCTGTATATTATGAGTAAATTGAAATTTTAAGTTTGTTCGGAGTAAGTTTTAACTTGTGAAACAAAATTAAATAATCACATATTTAAAAAGTAAAAAAAACGCTAAGGAAAAATGTGTAAACAAAGTAATCTAGTTCAAATGAAAGAACGAAAGAAAGAAATATTTCTTTCTTTCTTTCTTTCTTTCTTTTCTTTCTAGTTCAAATGCTGCAACAACTGAAGCTATTCGTAAGAACTCGTTAAGATATCCAGTATAAATAAAAAGGTAGGTATACATTATAAAGTCAAATTTCAAAATTACTTTTCAAAGACTATTATTATTGATCACGATTAAAATAAATGATTTGTGTACCAAAATTATCAGACACCAGTCTTTACAAAAAACTTATTTAGGTCAGCTATTATGTAAATAGTTCACCAAACTCTAATGACTTTCTAACTAGTTTTACACTCAACGGATTTATCTCTGCGAAAAATTGATATTTATAACTTTATGTTTTATTTTTTCACTAGCAGACATCACGCGGTTTTACCCGCGTAGTTCCCGTTCCCGTGGGAATACAGGGATAAAAAGTAGCCTATGTTACCCGGAGATAGTGTAGCTTCCCAACGATGAAAGATTAGTTACGGAGCCTATTCAATGGATACAAACAAACAATAAAATCTTTCCTATTTTTGATATTAAAGTACAGATTTATACTATCTAGGTAGTTTGGCTGCGAATAAAAACTGAGCCCTATTTATCTGTTAAGATTAATTTATATTTTTTTCCAAATTTCAATACAAAAAATTACAAACAAAATTTTTGAAAAAAATATACATCTCCTAAGATTAGGTACTTCACTACCAGCCATACTAAATTCGATTAGATTCCGCAATTATTCTATTTATATATTATTTCTACTAGACAGACTTCGTTTCAATTCAATCTATTTCTGTACTTCCAATAAAATTAGATTACAAAATAAATAACACCTACAATATTACTGAATATTCTCTAAATTTTGAATAACATACCAACCAATTATCAGGAAGCTCTCCAATACATTCACAAAGAATCGATTGTTATTTTATTACATAAAAACCTCGTTATCAAGACGAACACAATTCGTCCTAATCGAATTTTTGTCGCTCAAAACGAGTTTACCATTTTCTTCGACGAATTCAATAAGCCCTGTGACCTCGAAAAACAAGCCGACCTAAATCTGGCATTGACGGCAAACTCAAAATTTGACAAGCCAAGTCATTTAACTTTGTTTATTTCCCTAGATACTTGAATTCAAGGGAGTTGACTGGCCGAAAAATTTTGAGAACATAATTTTGCTGACGAAAATAACAATAAACATTCATTCGCACGGCTATTTCAAGTTTGCAACATGCTTTCGTGAATTCTAAGCATGAATTGTTGCAACGTTTATATGTTTTTCCCGACTGAGATTTTTTAGGATACTGTACCCAAAGGATGCCAACGGACCCTATTTCTACGGGTCTGCTGTTTGTCTGCCCATGCGCAATCTGTCATGAAACGTAACAGAGTTTTTATTGCCCTACAGCCTAAACATAATAAAATGAGCATAAGATTTTAAATTAAAGGGGCAATGAAAGAAACATATTTTTTCAGACTCATAATGCTCGATCTTAACAATTGCTGCTTCTCTAATTTTGGACGATAACTACGAAATACGTCGTAAACGTTTTAGACATGCCAGTTTATAAAAAGCCCAGACGAGATCTTTTCATAAATAAGGAACTCATGTGACTTCTTAATAAGTCAATCAAACAGAAACGTAGTACACTCATGAATAAAACTCTAAACAATCAACAATCATGAATCTCCATTGAGTCTTAACAGTCGGTCGTCTTCGTCAGAAATAACAAATCAGTAGGATTTTCCGTGTAGGTAGTGCAAAACTTATTTAGCAGCACTGCGTAGGTTAGTACGTCAATATCTTTTATGGCTTGTTTTCATTAGCAGAGAAGGGGAAGTAGGTATGATTGATTTATTCTGTTCGTCCACTGCCTCTGAATGCGGGTTGTACTGTCTACAGCACACTAACTGTGTGTTTAGTATCTGTTACTGCTTGCTTGTATGTTCAGATATAAATTTACTAGATACCAAGAACAACTTTGTACCAATAAAATAAAATTGTTTGGATTTTTTTATAAGAAATGCAATTCATGACTATGACTATGTTTTGCAACAAAATTGTTGAATGTGATGGAATCTCTGAAAATTTGCCAGTGGTCGTGAATGGTCCTTGTGAAATCCTGTTGATCCCGCATTTAACCAGGTCAGTCACTACACTAATTATCACACTAACCTTGTCGTATACAAGCAAGCTTCACTTTTAACCATTTCCCGCCATTCTTGACGACTGACAGCTGTCACTTATGACAACTTGTGACAGCTGTCCCACCACTTGTGTGAATAAATTAGTATTTTTGGCAGATTAGTCGACATCGGTTTTGTTTGCCGTAACAGAAAATAGAATATAGTTAGTCTTTAAATGCATTTATTGATGCTATTTGCAAGCTCACGAGATTAAAGTTTTGCTAGCAACATAAAAGCCTTAATGTGATCACTACTTTACATTACTAAAAGCACCTTTTGCCGACTCGATCCGTATGAGCTTCTGTATCAGAATCCACAACGCAACGCTGCGAAACGCAAACGATCGCGATGCGGTCGGCATTCGCACATAACTACATACGTGCCTTTTGCATCGTTGCGCTCTACATCGAAACCTTTCGCTTGTCAATAAGGTATTTTACACAAGGAATCTGATAATGCGTTGACAAATAAATAAACGTAGTGTTAAAAGGAATGCGTTAATTTAATTGACATTAATATTGCAAGTTTTATAGATTAAAAGTATCCTAATAATTGGGATAGTCGAGATTTTAATACTTTATAGGGTTCTCTATAACCGATGATAAAACATATTCTAAAAGAAATTTTAGCAACATATTGATCTACTTAAGTAAGGCACGGCACTGATTAAATTGCATATTATTCAAATCTAGACTGGCATTAAGGAATAAATTATCCAAAGTCTAAATTAGTAAGCAGTGGCCGGTTTCTGGTCCGTCGCTTTGATGAAACATCTGTTATTAACGGAAGGTCAATTTAGGTCAGTGAATAATAAACTTTATTGTACACAACCTTTGTCAACCAACTGTCAGAAAGTTTGACAAATTTATTTACTTTCTCTTAATTCTGGGAAGTTATAGAATAGTAACGAAAACAAGCAAACCATACTCGTAGGTATTTTTTCTTTACCTACTAGTTTTCTCTAACTTTTCATGACTATAAACTAAATTTCTTCATAGACATTGAACTAAATCGAGATATTATTTGCAAAATGACCATTTGTAATAGATTACAACTTTGTTTGTTTCGTACCGTCATAAGTATACTTTACAAAGTATCAAAAATATCTGTCACATATCCTTAGCGAAGAAAAAAAATGACGTCGAAATAAAGGTCGTCGGGTAAAAGGAACAATAACAAGTTAAAGGATGACAAAAACATTGTCAATGGACCAAACGTCAATTAGTAAAATTGTAAGACACAACGAACGGTGACGTTACATTACATATGCTGTTTAATTTGTGATTATTAATAACATTCTTGTTATTTTTGATGTAACATCTTTTTTCTCTGTTGCTGGATATTTTAAAGGGACGGATTACACAGAAAAGCGTGCGCGCGATGGTGGAAAGATGACTGTGAGATGGTACCAATACCAACCCATTGTGCGTGAGGTTGGTACCACATCGTAACTGTCATTTTATTTAATGGCGGCGTATTCGCTTCATTGATAGACGTTACACATTATATGCGATTGATGTAAAGAAAGGTTACTCGTTTTTATAATATTTCTTTTTTTTTATGTTAGTTGTAGTTTGGTATTCGATGAGTGTTTTGTTCCTTTTTGTTTTTTGTACACTTCTGCATTAGATAACTGTGGTGGTAGCTGTAACGATGTAACTTATAAATAAATAAACATAGTTGTGTACCCAGCCTTATTCGCATTGTGACTTTCGGTTCGCAAACTGCAAACTAAGATTAGTTGCAATGTTCACGCTGTTAGTTCGAAAGCTCGCATAATTTATTGTCCTATTTCGGGCAGGGAGGCTAATTAGTAATTGTAGTGTTAAGTTACATAAATAATGATTTCTGATTGTTAATCTAGAGGATTAACTTGGCAGTCTTGGCGATAAAACTAAAGACTTGGTCTGTAATTGTGTCAAAATTATTTAGTTTGCAATGTGATCTAGATAAGCTGAATACAGCTTTGATAAAGTTTAAAAATACTTAATAAAAGTATACAAAAATGAAGCTGCAAGTTAGTAATGCCTGATGTGTAAAGTAAAAGTTACTCACAGAAAGTTCCTTTTATAAAGCAGTGTATTACGATCTTTTTCTTTTCAAGCTTATAAAACTTAAGACTACGTTCACACAAAGTGAAAGTTGTGGAATATTATTATTTTTTATTTAAAGACCATTCGGTACGATATTTTCACGTACAAATTCAGCAAATGCATTCGTCATGATGAAACGTCTAAAAGTTTTTCAGCGATCATAAATGCCCGGGTAAAATCCTGTTGATGTGGTGCACAAAACAGTTTGAATGCCAAAATTGACCGAACTTTGTGCACTGCATGACACTCTGTAGTAACTATGTTTTACAAACAAACGAATTAACCAATTTATTCATTTGTAAAACATAGTATACACCTAGTTATATTAAAATCTAATCGAATCATCAAATCAAAACACTACCACGAAAACACTTTAAAAATGTAATTATAGTTTTATAATTACATTGGTAAGAGGTTTACGTACATGCAAGTTGAATATTTTCTCGAATTTGTCATTTTATCGTATATTCATTATAGAAGTTATTTATTGGGGTTTGGTTTCCGCATTTAGTCCTTAATGTGAAACCAATGTAGGCGCAGATCAAGTCAAAATGTCAAAATCTTTATTTATTTAATTTCAAATTAAGCTGATGAAGAGCATCTTAAGAACATTAAAATTAAGTCCAAAAGGAACCACCAACCCAGCAAGAACACTGATGGGTTGGTTGCGCCACTTCTTGTGGTGGAAAAAACTCCCCAGCAAAACGTTTCTCTGATAAGTTAAAAGTAATTACTGTGGTAAAAAGTATCGTAAGCGATATACGTAAGAAACCCCGTGTAAACGTACCCTTAATGTAGCAAGTAGGTGGGACAAATAATGCTTCTATTTCAAAATGTAAATGATATAATCACATTAACATACCAATCCTTTCAAAGAGAATATTTTATTTAACCTCAGCTAATATCTCGGGCAATGCTCAGTGCTCAGCAAATAGGTACCGACAAACGTAAGGAGAATGCGCTCAAACTATAATTGTCTCTACTGTTTGTGAAGTCAGTTCAAGCCTGCAGTTTGCTCTGAATAAATATCGCGAGGAAATCGACTGAACTATTGTTTTCTAAAGTACTTAGGAATGGTTGTTTAGATTGGAAGAATTGAAAATAACTCCAGCACATTGCAGAAGATATTAAAAATAGAGTGTTTAAAAAAGTAATATTTAAAATATTTTTAGATTGACTCGGTGATCTAGTGGTCGCAAGTGCTACTGCTGAGACTGAGGTCCTAAGTTCAATCCCCGGGTCGGGAAAATCGTAAAAGATCTTAGTCTGCATTTGTTCATGATTGACAGCAATAGGCTGGCCTGCTATTATCTGCACGAAAAATAAAAGGTTAGGCATAGTGTGCCTGAGGTTCACCTACATTTCGCCAGTTATGTGTAACTCCTATGAAACAAGTTGTGGTGCATTTTATTGGTTGAAATCAAAATATGTGCTGTGTATCCGAACGAAGTTTATAATCATTTTTTTTACACATAAAATTAGCACTACATGCATTCACGTTACGTAATAGGTATCTAAAAAATGTGTAAACGTGGTGTAAATTTTATTGTAGCACAGTCGATCGCTCATACACTTTGGTGATGAGCTGAACTAGTACAGTAAAGTTTATAATGGAGTTTCAACAATAGAATAACCCACCAAAAACATTTCATGTAAAATGTTGCCAAGACGACCACATAAGGTTTTCCCTGTGAAAAAGATATCAGATCTCATGTAGTGCCAAGCTTCTGAATCTACACGGCTTAACTCAAGTAACTTCAGAAATTCTACATATTAGTAAAAATGTATGACTTCGCCGTTTCGCTACCGTCGTGGAGGTGATGCGAATATTTAGTTTCTGAAGTAAGTAACGAAACAGCGGTAGGATTTCAGTTCTTTTTAGACGTTGCTAGGAAGTCTTTTAGTGTTTTTTTCTTCTTCTTTTTTGGGGTGTACTTCTTGCACATCAGTTGTGCCGGTTTTCATAGCCCATTCTCTGTCTTTGCCTTTTTTTTATGGTTTACTGATTACCATGTTTTACTGATGGGGGGCGAAATTTATAAGTTTATGAATTTTTTTGTTGGTTGGTATGCAAATTTAAGCTTTCTAGCACTTCAAGAAGTAGCCAAACATTTTGATGATCATCAGTGTATCAGTGTATCAGTGACGAAATCGGTGTATTTTAGATATCAATAAAATCTAAAGAATTTGAGCTATTTAATTGGACTTTGTACGTTTAATAGGTATATTATTGTCATCATATCCTGAGAATATGAACTATCTGGTACATCGGAAACCAACTCCATGAGGGTTCAAAAAAACGACGAAACACTTTGAGAAAAGGTAGGTAGTGCCCTTGCGCTTCGCTTGGCTCGTCTTGGCGGGGGCACTACCTTTCCCCCAGATAGACCACAGATTACTCGGACACTTCACTGTACAGAAAACCTTCAAACTGAACAGTAACCGTAAATGAAAACTACTAAAACCTTTTCTTACGTCATCGTCAATATGAATGAAATCGTTGGAAAAGATAGATGGGAAATAAATCAAACTTTATAAGGTGAAATTCAATAAATATTTTATTCATTTCCTTCTTATTAGGTAGTTGAAACTACGTACTGCTCATTTTATAGATGTCGTTAAATAGAGTAGGTATGTGATAAGTTTACGATAAGCGCATTGATCCCAGATGAAAGATTTATATTCTACCTATTATCACCTTACTTTTGTATTTTAGACATTGTTATTAGATTTTTAGATTAACAATAACAGCCGTCCGGAGCGTTTAGTTAGACTAAAACTGACGGGGTTAGTCATTGAATCGGTGACCATTCATAACATAATTGTATTATTTAATTGGACGCCTTTAACTGACATATTTGACTGGCCTGTTGGTCTAGTAGTTAGTGACCCTGACTGCTATGCCGGAGGTCGTTGGTTCGATTCCCACCCAGGACAAATGTTTGTGTGATGAGCACGATCATTTGTTCTGTGTCTGGGTGTAATTTATCTATAATATATATGTATTTAGAAATATATAAGTATGTGTATCAGCTATTTAGTACCCATAACACAAGCTCTCAAGCTTAACTTGGGACTAAATGGCGTTGTGCGAAAAATTGACAACATTTCAAAATTTTAACCTCCATGTTTTATTATGTTATCTAAAAGTAAATCCAAAACTTGAGGACCCATATTTTTTTGTTTTTCGAAATTATGTAGGTACTTTTCATTCATAATTTTAACTTTGAAATTCGGTGCATTCTAAAAAGACGTAAGCGCCAAATGACGTTATTCATACGGTGGAATGGCGATAATTCCTTAGCTTTACTGTGATACGTCAAAAAAAAAATCAGTTTCTTAGATGTCACTGTCATTTAGCAGTTGTCAATGTCACACATTGACATTAGATATGTCTTGTTTGACATTAGATATGTAATTTTTGACATTAGATGTGTCTTTTTTTGACATTAGATACGTAATTTTTGACAGAAATGTCTTGTTTGACATTATAGTTTTCATCTTAAAAATGAGCTTGCTTTCGCAAAGGTAAACACCTCATTCCACCGTATAAGTGACGTCATCGCATGGTTTTTGGTTTTTATTTTTTTTCTCAGAAATTAAGCTATAAAAAAATTAAAAAAATATATATTTGAACTCAGCATACAAAAATGAAGAAACGGTATTTTTGTTTTAGGGTCATGTCAATTTTGAAATGTTGTCAATTGTGGAATATTTAATTATTTATTTATATTTACACGGAATTGGATGTCTATATAATTTGTACCTGTATATAAGATCTTGTAAATATGTCGTTGGTGTTTCTTTTTTTAATAAAATAAAATAAATAATTATCAGCCGGTCGATTCAGTAAAAGTCACGCCGTCAAAACTTGAGTGAAGTGAACTGTCAATGCCTAGCATTAGTATGGAATGACAGCTCAATTTGCACTTACTACACCTAGATTTTCACGCGGTGATTTGACCAATCGCACTGCAGGACTCTTTCGTTTATACTGGGCCGGGAGCTGGGAGATCAGATAGGCACTCAGCGGCTTGGTAACACGGTACCTCTTAGTAAGACTAAAACCTTTTTTTTTAATATTATAAACCAGAGCTTGACTGCAATCTCACCTGATGGTAAGCAGTGATGCTGTCAGTGATGGTGAAGCGCACTAGTTTATTAAGAGCCTATTCACTATAGCCTTGAAGACACCTAAGTTTGAATCGAACGAGAAGACTTGACTTCGATGTAGGTACGCGGTATAAACGACGAAGCGAAACGCTCCGTCCGAATCGTGAATTATAAAATAAATAATACTTTTTTTTTAATATAGTTTAAAATGAACACATGTAAAATGACTGGCCATGTAACAAAACAAGCATTGTATTATTTAAGGTTTCTTTCTGTAGTTCCTGGAAAAAGAAGCTGTAACAGACAGAAAGACAAATAACGTATTTGGCAAAATATGAGTGTACTAGATACATTTCTAAGCCTAGTTTAGGCACCAGTCTCCCGCAATATACTTACTCTATCCACCTGTTCCCTAAAATATGTACTCATTGTGTATTGTGGCGAGAAAATAAATAAATTATTATTATTATTAAATTATTATTATTATTTCTGCTTACCCTTTGGGGAATACAGGCATGGCATTATCATACTAACATTATAAATGTCAGAGTTTGTTTTATTGGATGGATGTTTGTTAGTCTTTCACGCAAAAACTAATGAACGGATTTGGATAAAAATTTGTACACAGATAGTTTATAACCTAGATTAACACATAGGATATTTTTCGAGTTGCAGCGGGCAAAACCGCTCGCAACAGCTAGTGTATAATATTATAATAATATCTTTTACAAAATACATAGGTACTGCCATGTATCCCTTGTGAATTTACTTAAAGAAAAAAAAAGCCTCTTATAAAATTATTCTTAACTCATTGAAATATTGAAACTCGTATAAAATTATCTCTTTTTTGTAAAACATAATGGAATACCCAAGTACTTAAGCATGCTCTCAAAATATCTTCCTGCCCGGAATTTTCATTCAGCAAAAATTACCTCGAATTCCATTTTAAGAATTTTGACTTGAGCACACGACATTTTTTTTTAATATCGGTTAGGGCTTATCAAGGAGGTTTGGGTTCGTACTTGGAATAAAACTGTAAAATATCTTGTTCTAATATAAAATCCACAAATATATTACTTAGTTGGTATATCTAGAAGCTAAAATCCGGAGTGACACTTAATTAGTGTGGGGCTGGCACGGGTTGGGCCAAGCGGGTTGGATAGGGCAGCCAAAACGGGTACTTTTTTCAGTTAAACTTTTTACCCCTCAGACGGTAGGTATTCAATTAGTTAAATTAAGCGGCGCAGTCGCTTTGCGTTCATATTTTTTTTTATTCAAATCGTTTTTTGAAAACGAAAATAGTAAAAAAAAACACATTGAGTTGAGGATAAACTTTATTTCAAACGCAACCTCGGTTTGCGCCGAATTACAATCCTAAAATAATATTTGAAAATGTACAAATCCTTGCCCAGTTCCCATGTACAAGGAAAAGGACATTAAGTACTTTAATATTAAATTAATTTATAAAGGATTAAAAAGATAACGGATTTTGTTGAACAGTATCATGATTCGACTGGCCTGTTGGTCTAGTAGTTAGTGACCCTGACTGCTATGCCGGAGGTCGTGGATTCGATTCCCACCCAGGACAAATGTTTGTGTGATGAGCACGATCATTTGTTCTGTGTCTGGGTGTAATTTATCTATAATATGTATGTATTTAGAAATATGTAAGTATGTGTATCAGCTATTTAGTACCCATAACACAAGCTCTCAAACTAAACTTGGGACTTAATGGCGTTGTGTGAAAAGATGTGGAATATTTATTTATTCCCTAAATAATGCGAATATTTATAAAGATGATGAAAGTTTAAGTTAAGTTGCAGCGCAGATATCCCGGATTTAATTTGATTATTCATCGTTTCTTTGGTCGCTGCTGGCTAAATAATGACAGCCGGGTCACGGGTCTATCGCCGGTTGAGCTACTTGACGAGGTTCGTCCGTAGATGAGTGACCATTCATACCATATCAAGACTCAGCCGTGACTTGCAAAGCACTTTAAGCCTTTGGTCTCTACTGGAAGTTACAAGTAGTCAGAACCTCTAAAGTTTGATAACCAGTTTAACCAAGGGGTATCGTGTTAGCCAGTGACTGGGTTGTGGAGGTCAGACAAGCAGTAGCTCCATGTAAAACACTGGTATTTAGCTGGAATCCGGTTGAACTGAAAGCCGACCCCAACATAGTTGGGCAATGGCTAAGCAGATAATTTTTATGATGATAAAGCTTGAAAGGAGGTGACTATGAGACCACTGGCACGCTTACCCCGCCCGTATTTCTATCCTATTTTACTGTTCTGTGGCCATAACAGCTAAAAGGTACTCCCCGTTACCCGAAATCTATTCTACATAATTTTTGCGTATAGTGAGTCTTTTAACCTAATTTCATTATTCAATATTATTTTCAGCATCACTTACATAATTTCGGTAAAAGTTGAGCCTCGACAAGAGTCTCGAGATAACTTGGTTGTCCTCAAATCCCTATAGACCAAAATTTAAATAAGAAAGCTGAATAAAGTACAATAAGATAATATCACCACGAGCTTCGTTCAATAAGATCACGATTTTGCTCATTTTCTAAGGTCAATTTTGCTATTAGAATTTTGGCTCGGGGCTATCACTGAGTGAATATTTAATATTCTAATCGTTTGAGATCTTTTTGTGGGGTGAAAGACCTTTTATGGTCTCAGTGTCAAAGAATAACGGCTTTATGTACAGATACATAAAGATAAAGTGTCTTTGGGAACGCGGGAGTGTGGAATAATATATTAAGCTATGAAGACTTATTGGTGTTTGAGCAAATAGCGCGATCGTGTATGTTAGCGAAATATTTTAGGCGTAGAGGGCTAAAATATTTCGCTTACACTTGATGTTATAAATAACATAACATCACGTCTGGCTTCTTAGACGGGTTAGGCAAAGATGTATCTATAAAACACTTCCATTTCAATAGTTATATATGAGCCCCGTGTAATAAAAGCCGATCCTGTTGCGCCCGGCTCAAATTCTAACTTCGAGCTGCTACTGAAAACATCCAAATGGAAAAACCAAATTACACTTTGTTTTACCAGCAAACAAGCAATCTCATAATAAACGAAAATATATATGTCGGAGACGGTCATTAGTATAACTCCGAGAAATGGCAACACTATCGCGATGACGGCTAACTTTATGCAATGACGGAGCCAGGCTTATGGAGTTACTACATATAGTTCTATTTTGCCGTCGTGGAAATTACTGCTTCCAGGCGATAACGCCCGGAATAATCGTGTTTAAAGGCGAAGATTCATCTTCGAACCTACCGCCTCCTACGAGATATTCAACTTTTTTACCCTATTACGGTAGGTACATCAAGACAAAATTTTTAGCCAGCCGTATCACGAAAATATAACTCACCTCCAAGTGTAAATTCAACAGGTTCTCATACCAACAGGTAAAAATTTGTTCAATAAACATCAGAACGAAAACCAACCAATAATTGAAAGGATTAAGAGCCAATTCACACGTCACGCTATTGACAAAGCCTGTCACCGTTGACGTAGATAAATGTTGTTGCATACATTTTGCGCGATTTGTGCGGTTGCAACGCAATTGACAAGCGTTGACACAATCCGGGCACGTCCCGACCGTCGCCGTCGAACCCACGACGTGTGTATACCAAAAGGTAGGGTTGACCAAACTGGGATTTGTACGGATTTTTTTGAGTTGACTTACGAGTGGTTTCCTACTTGCTACTAAAGCGGGATGAGTTAGTAGCTCGTAGGAAAGTATTCATAGTGTGAACGTGGTTTAAAAATTGTTCTCGTTTAAAAAATGTATTCGTTTTAATGCCGGTATAACATATTTCAGTACTTATTGTTGAGTGTCAGTTTTACTGTGTTTTTTTTATTAAATAAAAAATCATTTAAATTGGGCTGAGGATCAGCATCCTTAGAACGTCACAAATCACAATAAGACAGTCAGACAGACAGTCATCCAGAATGTTCACCACTTCCCTGTGTTTGCTATTTGACATATTGATCACAATAATATGTCAAATTATTATTTTACTTCGACTGCTCAAAATGCCTTTAATGCTGTACGAAAAACATTCACGATGTAAATATTTTAAATCGTAAAACTTACCTGTTTACATTGCTTCATAAATTGCCCTTCCGGATTTCGGCTTATTCTGCAAAAACAGGGAAAAATACATTGAATGAAAATAAAACACCTGGCGATTATTGTTTGTCCTAAACTAATATGATAACCCGTGGACAGCATTGTGGGTTGCATTATTAGCAAAATGAAAATATTGTTAAACTAGTTATAAGTTCTTATAATGTAACTGTTTGTTGTTCCTCTTAATAAAAATAAAAATAAAATAAAAAATAAAAATCCAACGAACTATTTTTAATTTTAACTCAGTATTGTAGGTATATTTTTTATTAAGTACAGTAAAAAAAGCAGTCGGGATGACCGAATGGTTCAAATCCAGGTGAATATTATAACTTTTATAATACTACATATATCTATCTACTAATATTACAAAAGAGATAAAGTTTTTGAGTAAGTGACGTTGTAGGGAGTTTCTCTAGATCTACTATACCGATTTTGAAAATTCTTAAACCAATAGAAAGCCTCATTATTTGTGAGTGTCATAAGCTATAGTATATTTTCAAAACTAAGAGGGGGAGGGGTGGAGGGGGAGGGGCGGAGGGGCAGTTAAAGTACGAAACGCACGCGGATGAAGTCGCGAGCATAGTGCTAGTTAATTTATACTTTCAACATTAACTATTATCTTAGGCATCACCTACATTTTTAGAAAATGTGTTGTATTTCGTAGCACTACCATAGACGCATTCGTTTGATGGCAATAAAATCATTTTAATCTATACTATTTTATACTACTAGTTAAAATTTTTATACCTCTTAATTTATCCTAGATATATAAAGTATAAATAGGTAGGTCGTGCTGGAAAGATTCCTGCTGGCATGACAGCTTTGGATGGTAAGAAAATTCTTTCAATTTGTACTATTTTGTACCACTAATTAGAAATTCTATAGCTCTCAATTATCCTAGACATACAGGTCCTGTTGGGAAGTTTCCTTCCTAGCACGATCACGCTTAAATTCCAGCTTTGTAAGTCAACAAGAAATCGCCAACCCGCTTTGAGAAAGCGTGGTTAATAAAGCATGTGCCTGCTCTGTATGAGAACTTTACCCAGCAGTGTTACAGTAACAAGTATAACTCTATTTTTTTTTAATTAGTATTAAGCGTTGACTAAGCGCTTGCGTATGCTAACCCGCCGGCATAGCGTACGCAAGCGCTCAGTTGCCCGGCGACATTTGAGCTGTATGACGTGCTAGTTTTTGTATTTTTGTTTTAGCGATAAGTTTCTGATGTCGAGCCGCCGACATGCCGCCGGCAAAGTTTTAGGTACGACTTGCAATGACTGAAGCCGCCGACCTAGCCCACTGGCAAAATGTTGCCAACATATGCCGCCGGGCTTTGGTGTGTAGTGCGCTTAAAACCTACCTGCATAGAAAACGGACACCACCGAACCAATCTAGACTTTAACCCTCTTTGTTGCGGTGTGCTAACCGCAGAGCGGAAACCAAAAAAGTCTATGAAAGCACTACATCACACACTCCATGTGATTGATATTTGTTGGAACACTAGGTAGTATTGCTGTACGGTTTAACACAAACGAAACGTTTTGTTTGGTGCCTACAAACCGTTGCTTTCCGATTGAACCACCTCAGTCGGCTAAATTAAGCTTCCTCTATGCTGCCAAATTTTATAAAACTGCTGTATGGGTCAGATAAAAAGTTACGAATGTTCTATTGTGAACTGATTGTAAAGTAGTTAGTGAAAATCTGAAACGGGAAGGTCTCTTCAGGGCCATTTCCATATTTTTAGGAATGTAGAACCCGTCTAAATCTTTCAAAAAGATGTCTTATTTCCTTATATTTTTGTCAATTTTTTGACATTAATTGTCGTTTGTGGGTTGTTTAAACGTTTTTGATTACGGGTATTGACCTTCAACTAATGTTTTCTATGTAACTTATTAGTTAATCCAAAATAATGCTAATCCAGATAAGACTATTGTCTTATCTGGATTAGCAACAGATTTTGGGACATGTGTGTTGATCACGGTCAGTATTTTGTGCACATTACCAGACGCGGAGGATTTTTAGAAGACAACTAATTTTAGTTCTTCGATAGGTTACGTAACCTTTGTATTTTATCGATTTTTTCAGCGAGTGTTTATTAGTAACCAAGTGCAAATTGGTTGTTCACATAACGTATACATCTTTGTTTATTTTTTATTTTATTTTTAAACTACCATAATCCTGTGGCTTCGTGCTCATGACAGTAATCTTGTACGAGTACTTTTCCGAGATAAAAAGTAGCATAATTATAGTACATACTTAAAACAGTGTAGTTTGTTTTGGGAATTGGAGTGTAGTTTTTTCTACCAGTAAAGAAATGTTTAGAATTGGGTCATTAGTTCTAAAACTTTCCCTTCCATAGATAGTAAATATGTGTCTACATAGTATAGATATTCTTTATTCGTTTTGAAAAGTTTTTCTTAAGGCATCCTTACCTAAAAGTAAAGTTGCCGACAAAGAACGTGCGCTACATGCACATTTCTACTCCCAGGAAAACAACTGAATAAATCACCCTACTTTACTACGTATTGTGAACGCTTTTGTTGAAGATCCTTTTTATACATTGTGAGTTGAATTTACCATGATTGTTGTATGCAATCAAGAAAATAATGCGGGTAAATTAGTGGTAACCATATTGTACTATGAAAATCTCCCTTACTGCTACGACATAAAAGCGCTGTTAATGTCGAATTATTGTATTTGTGATTAACTGTGCTTATCCGGTAATACGACACATCGAGTTTGAGAAAGGAACTGTCATACGCAAAAGGTATGGTAAAAAAGTTGACACTACAAAGGCGCTACTTAAGCCATCTATGACTGACAGGCTCGTGTCAGTTTGACAAAGTATAGGCCAATGGCTTCACTGAGACATCGTCTGAAGTAACTGTGCATGAAGGATTTTGTTGCGTAAAGAGCTCAGTCATTGATCTACTGACAAGCGTCGACATCCCTCTCGCATCCCCCAGTTACCATAACCTTTTGACCGCCACGGTCGGCTAGAGCCGACAAGAAAACAATTTTTCTAAATCTATTCTATATATATATTATATTTATTATTATTATTACTTATAATAAATCTGTAGAAGTAAAATTTCTGTACATTGAAAATATCAAAAAAATAAATAGCAGGGGGTATTACTAGACAGACACCGAACCCAAAAATATGATTAAAAAAATTTTTGTCTGTCTGTCTGTCTGTCTGTCTGTCTGTATGTTCAGGTATCACGCAAAAACTACCGGTTCGATTACGATGAAAATTGGTATACTTATTCTTTATTATCCTGGGCACCACACTGGGTACTTTTTATCCCGGAAAAGTATATACAATAAAAAAAAAACAAACTTAATTTTGCGGTTCGATCCCTAGACCCGACTACTGTACCAACCGTAAATAATAAGTTTGTCGTAGGTTACGTCACCCGCAGTGGAGTTCACCAAGGGGCGCTGCACACGGCTAAAATACTATAATATTTTTTCTTAAGATACAATATAGTTCGCCATAAAATTCAATGGACTATCACACACCTAAGATAATAAATAATACTTATAATAAAACTGTAGAGAAGTCAACTCTGATGAGGAGGATTAGTGATCGATACTGATGCCAAAAATGCAATGAGTAAATGTTTTGTCTGTCTGTGTGTCTGTTTGCATTTACTATCACACACCTAA
Organism: Euplexia lucipara; assembly: GCA_921972225.1. Lineage (NCBI taxonomy): Eukaryota > Metazoa > Arthropoda > Insecta > Lepidoptera > Noctuidae > Euplexia > Euplexia lucipara. Next base: position 13,269,738 of record OV179154.1, read on the forward strand.
GATAATAAATAATACTTATAATAAAACTGTAGAGAAGTCAACTCTGATGAGGATGATTGGTGATCGATACTGATGCCAAAAATGCAATCAGTAAATGTTTTGTCTGTCTGTATGTGCACGCATAGTTCAAAAACTTTTATAGGGATTTTAACCAAACTTGGCACGGTTGTAATAAATACGCCTGCATGGGCAGGTTGATCTTAGTTTCAGTTGTTTTACACATGGTCAGTAGTACGGCGCCCCTTCCCGGGTCATTATTTCCAGAAACTCTTACCGGAATGATCAACTTTGAAAGTAGTCTATCCGGAAGTATTATGCTAAAATTATTACGTTTATAATAGATATCAACGCACAGCCCACACCGCTGGTATTAGAGACATGAAACTTGAAGGGGTGTTCTTAGTGAAAAGTACGTATCCACTTAAAACGATTTTTGGAAATTCAACCCTTAATGGGAAAACATAGGGGACGGAAGTTCGACATCCACGCGGGCGAAGCCGCGGGCAAAAGCTAGTACATAATAAATTAACTAAATGATTTTGGAATCCCTATTCTTTTTGTAGGTATTTATTTACGCTGAAATTCTGGCTTGGCGTGGGAGGGACGCCAATGCGTTTACGTTCTGGTGGTAAAAAGGATAAGCGATGTCTTAGTTTAGCAGTCAACCTGTAGCTGCAAGAGCAGTGTTTATAGATTGCCAACCTTTTAAAACAAGTTTTAATTCACAACATGCATAAACTAAACATGATAATTTATTAATTGATTAGGGCCACAAATCCTACGAAACTTTTACATTAGCTGATTCTGAATTATGCAACGATACACTTTACCCTTTCACATCCTTACATACATAATACAATTGGGACGAGAAAGAGTCAATAATTTATCAGATCAGTGCAAAAACTTCCGTACAACCGTGAAAACACGGTAAGTACATTTTACACTTAATTTTATTAATAGTCTAGTCTAGACTCTACTGTTACATCATCAGACACTAGGAGTACCAAGTGTCCCAAGTCTCATTCTTATCTCCATTTATCACAGGAAGCAATAAAGACGCGCACAGCAATATATTTGCGTCTCAGTCCCGTATATTGTTGCTAATGATACTGTTCGCAAATAAAAGGAAAGCTTTTAGAAATTGTGGACGCGTCTTCTTGTTGGCGGAGGCACTTACATCGGGCAAGATTCACAGATCGCAATTCGTCTTAAAGTAAAGTATTTCTTACTATTTTACAGACGCCAGCACATCAAGTTACCCCAATGTGTCAAATTTTCCCAATTGAATATGAGCCTTATTCTATTTAACATAAAGTTGAAGAACGATCAAAGAAATTTGACACATTACTCTAAATCTAATCCTAATCCTCGTCTATGTAACTTAATGTTTAAATTAGTTTATGCGATTGATTGTCATTTGAAGACGTTTGACAGTCATCACGAGTCGTCAAAACTGACAACCACTCTTAACCGTATCGTGTTGTCTCATTTAATGGGTTGTGGAGGTCCAAATACATTCAATACCTATAGACCGGACATCACAAACAAAATGTTCGTCCGAAAAAGTGTGTCCTGCCGGACACAAGTCTATGAGTTTTTTTTAGTACGCTCCGCTGCCGCTCCAATATTCGTATATTATTCTAGATGGCGTTACTGAGACATGGGATCAAAGTTTTTCTATGACATTTCCTTGACATGCCCGCTCTATAGTCTTTTAAATCTCTTTGTGCATACTAACCCATGCAGATCTACATTGAGTCCAACTGTATCAACTGAAGAATTTTTGCGCACTTGCTGTCCAATTCACTTTAGACATTGGCAGAATAGTCGACATCAGCTCTGTTTGCCATAAAAAATAGAATAGAATAGAAATCTCTTTAGTCGGATAGGTCTTTAGTAGGATACTTTACGGATAATAACCTGGATGAAATTAGGAACAAATGTTATCGAGTGGTTCAATAGAATATGAACGTCAACTTTTTAAAATATTTTTTATATGTTTGCGTGTTTTGTACGAGTCGCCTGCTTTTCTAAGTAAATTCAAAGTACGATCTGTGAATATTGCCGTTAACATTGCGTGCTAATTTTGATTTTGACAAATCGTTTTGTAGGTGCCTTATGTAAGTGATGTGAAGCGAAACTACGAGAGGCAGTGCGAGGAAACACAACACGATTTAACACAAAAAATGTTGGTAACGAGTACCTGGTGAAACTGTCTTGTTGGACTTGTAGTTGCAAGCACTCTGCTGAGCATGACAGTTCCAATTCCCGATAGACATAAGTAACCACTAGACATCAAAATCTTAATAAAAAATCATAAATATAAAAACTGAGTTTTCTTAACATAACCTCACAATAGAAATTTCTCCTGTATCGTGGGCACTTTTACAAAGATTTAATGTCACATCACACACATCCCAACCCGGGACAGCAAATATAAGTCTATTTTTTGTGTAAATATTTGGGCATCCACAGTTCACCGTGCCATATAAAAAAAAATCTACACTTCCCCAGCAATATATTTGTCTGATAAGTTGTAAATGAAAGAACAACGCATTTTTCGCTCACGAAGAAGTAATCTTATTTTACGTAGGTACTCTGCGCTATACCAGCACATTGTCGCATACTACCTGATGCATGAACGATTAATCAAGACGAACATCGCGTAAGACGATATATTACTTAAGCCTGTCTGGTTTTACACAACGGATTGCTAAAGTGGATTAAACAGCGTTGTTTTCACATGTTGGCAGGGAGTACGTTTTGTTTTTATCTATCTACTGATATTGGAAAGGGAAAAGTTTTCTTTGTTTGAGATTGCAGTTTGAAGTGAAGGCCCATAAATACTTAAGTTTAAGAAAATTTAACTCAACCTAAAATAAAAGTTCATGCGCATCGCTGTCGACTGGAAGTGTACGTAAAGGACACCGCCACGATGAATGGCTATGCTTATTTTTGTTCAAGGGAAAAACCTGCTTTGGGTCCTGAGCTAACTAAGCGTCTTGGAAGATCTTTAAGTTAGGAGCACTCGGATCACATAAGGCTAATTACAGTTATCCAAAATCACTTAGTAACCTAGAATTCCCATTCATAAATTCAAGCATTGACTTTGCTGGCCCAATACTGATCGCTGACCGAAAGGGAAGAGGCTGCAAAACGTTCATAGTCTCAAACTTAATTTCTGTGACTAATCAGGCTGAAACGCAATCTCTGATCAATACAATACAACAATACAATATCTTTATTTTCTCTCTTCACAAAGGTTCACATAGTTATCTATATCTATATATATATACTTATAATAAATCTGTAGAAGTAAAATTTCTGTACATTGAAAATATCAAAAAAATTAATAGCAGGGGGTGTTATTAGAACGACAGCGAACCCAAAAATATGATTAATAAAATTTTTGTCTGTCTGTCTGTCTGTCTGTCTGTCGGTATGTTCAGGTATCACGCAAAAACTATCGGTTCGATTACGATGAAACTTGGTACACTTATTCTTTAATATTCTGGGCACAACACTGGGTACTTTTTATCCCGGAAAAGTATATACAATAAAAAACAAACTTAATTTTGCGGTTCGACCCCTAGACCCGACTACTGTACCAACCGCAAATAATAAGTTTGTCGTAGGTTACGTCACCCGCATTGGAGTTCACCAAGGGGCGCTGCACACGGCTAAGATATTATAATGTTTTATCTTAAGATACAACAATATCGCTCGCCATACAGTTCAATGGACTATCACACACTACGAAGATAATTATGTACATTGAATATATATTCAAAATTAATATTGGAGGATGATTGGTGATCGATACTGATGCCAAAAATGCAATCAGTAAATGTTTTGTCTGTCTGTCTGTCTGTATGTGCACGCATATTTCAATAACTATTATAGGGATTGGGATTGACTTGGTACGGTTGTAATCAATACGCCTGGGTAGGTTGATCTTAGTCTCAGTTGTTTTACACATGGTCAGTTGTACGGCGCTCTTTCCCGGGTCAGTAGTTCCAGAAATCTTTAAAAAGTCAAAATCAAAATTATTCAAATTAGGCTGAGGATCAGCACTTTTTGAACGTCAAAAAATTACATAAGACAGTCCCCCAAAACGCCCGCCCTTCGCATACATACTGGAAGGATCAACTTTGAAAGTAGTCTATCTGGAAGTATTATGCTAAAATTATTACGTTTATATATTATATCAACGCACAGCCCAAACCGCTGGTATTAGAGACATGAAACTTGAAGGGGACTTCTTAGTTATGAATAAGTATCCACTAAAACACGATTTTTGGAAATTCAACCCTTAATGGGAAAACATAGGGGGCGGAAGTTCGACATCCACGCGGGCGAAGCCGCGGGCAAAAGCTAGTTATAAATATAATTGTAACAATAACATTGGATAAAAATCATAATATATGTTCCTTTGTAAGAGACTGGCGTCCATACTAGGATACCCTGTGTGACGGATCCCCAGGCTCTCACCTCGAATTAAATGTAATTTACATTTAATACAATACCTAATGCCTAATTTTAATACTTAGAGAAATGATGTATTGCAGAAGAGGAAAAGGCTGACAAACTTAATTTAGTAACGCAAAAAAATAAAATAAAATTAGATAATTATGGTGTCGTGTATTGGTGTGTGAGATCAATGTCAAAAAAATATCAAAAATGTATCCAGTAAACCGAATCCCGGTCGTGGCTCTGGATATGGGCCCATATGGGCCCATCCGAGACAGTAAAAAAAAATGCATGTGTTTCAAATGTGAATACACAATTTAAAAATAAAAGCTGGTAAACAATAAAATTTTTTATTTCTAAAAGAACACAAGCATTAATTATCCCAAAAGACAATTTATAAAGCCTAAGGAAATTAAAAAGAGAATATTTTTAAAGAAAAAGTTTTCAGTAAACAACGATAATATTTAAAGTCAAAACAGAAAAATATTAGGTACTCATAAAGTCTTACAAATGAATAATAGCCTCATTTAGTTAAATAACATTTTATTATCTTGTTTTGGGAACTGAAATACAGCCGAATACATTTTACCTACATCATTATTTTGGGCTTAGTATAATTATGTTCCAACATCAATTCAAAGCTTAAGCAAGTAATACTACTTAGTATTAAATTTTACAAATAAACTAGTACTACGTTCATTTTGAAAAACCTTTTCAAAAATCACCTAATGAATACCGAGTATTATACAGTAGGCAGTCGTTGCATTGGTAGTAAGTATTTGACCTGAAGCTAACCTAGGGTGGTGCCTACGGAGTTTCAATAGAATAAAGGTGCGGTTCAACCGCGCGAGATAGCTTGAGCCCACAATCTCGCGCGTTGTCCGCTAAGTTCTGTCGCGTGCTTTGTCAGTCTATTCAGTAAAAGTCACCCAGTTAAAATTTGAATAAAGTGAACTGTCTATGCTTAACATTAGTATGAAATTAGAGCTCAATTCGCTTTCATTTTGCCCAAGTTTGCAAGCAGTGATTTTAACGATATCGACCAGCTGTTTAGCTGTTTAGCACAGTATCACGAGCGGCACTAACTGACGCGGTGCGACGTGTCTAACAACCAACTAGAGATGGCTTGTGTGAATCTGCTCCAAACCTAGGAAGTTGTTTAGTTGGCATTTGGCGAACCACAAGCTGTATAATAGAATAAAATAAGTCTTAAACAACACGGCAACACGTAGCACAACACATTTCTAGCGGAATAGCAGCCTTCACCGTGTCAATACGCGCCGTAAAACTGCACCTTAAGAGGCCACTTTATAATGGTTTGGTTACCACTGACGTGCGACCAACCGTGCTCAACAACGCACAGTATCTTGATTAATCCCGATAATTACTCAGTAATAATACCTCACGCTATTAGAGTATTTACCAAACAATAACGTAGCTGTTTGTAATGAACTTGCAAATTATTTCGATTGTTAACACGCGAAACAAGAATTACTAAACTTCTAGTTTTCCATTAGGAAATTCTTAGTAATTGGCTTGTCTATTATTGGACGTGTGGATTGTATAGCTGATTAGATGTAAAGCTACCTAAATAGCCTGCCTACCTACCCGATTTTCAGTGCTATTCCGTAATATAGGCCACGAAAATGTAGGCAATGTGAAAACGAATTGGATAGTCATACCAGTCTAAATTCTAGGCATTGACAGGTCACTACACGTTACTTTTTAAAAAGTATACTGTTTGAATTAAAAAGTTTAGATAAAAGCAAAAATAATAAAGCAATAACTTGGTAGGTACCTTTCGTATTACGTCAACAGAAAAAAAAATACTTTGTAGTATTTTTAAATAGTTACGGAGATCACTCAGAAAATAAGTAAGTAACCCTGACAGATATGCCGGAGATTGTGGGTTCGATTTCTACCCAGGACAAATGTTTGTGTGATGAGCACGATCATTTATTCTGTGTTTGGGTGTAATTTATATATTAAATGTATGTATTTAGAAATATGTAAGTATACTTATTTACCAGTTGTTTAGTACCCATAACACAAGCTATGCTTAGCTTGGGACTAGATGGCGTTGTGGGAAATTTGTGGAATATTTATTTATTTATTTACATGATACAATGATATATTTTCATAGTTTCTTACAGTTTTGAGCAAAAATAACGTTAAAACAAAACAAAAGGGAGACATGGATGAAAAACCAAACGCCAGGGGGTCCGGAATCGTCTACAAAACCGTTTCACTCTTTATACCCTTCTAGGTAAGCATGCTTCATCGTCGCCCACGTTATAGCTTACCATCAGATAAGATAGTGATCAAGCGCGAGCCAATCCATAGATAATAAATAATAAAAGAAAAATCTACCTAATAACAGAAACTCATTAGTAACATCCACAAATGCTTTATTATGAGCTCGTCAAAGACATGTTACTGTCACCCTATTCTTATCTCCAATATACGTAATAATAATAATTAATTAATACACTCAAGAACCTACCGAACAGTTCATTGCTAATGATGTGTCATAATGTCAGATCTAATGGGGAGGAAATGTCATTATAGACAGACTATCGGGAATTTCCGGCGACTGGCGTTATTGATTGACTTATACATAGATAATAACTATTATTGTCTTTGTCTTTGAAACCCTAGAGATATGTGCCTACGCATATACCCCAGAGGGAAATGAAATTTTGGTACACTCTCATTTGGCCATGTGATTGAGGGCGAGCCGTTTATCAGCAACTGTACACAAATCTAGACTATAGATATAAAACCCGACAACACTTTCCAACCAGGAATTTTACCAGGACCACATTCAGCCAGTCAGTTCAGATAAAAAGTAAATTTATCCAAACAAAATACATTTGATTTGGCATACAAAGTTTATCATATTTCCTGCTCATTGATAAAGCTACCCTTCATTATTTGCCACAGTGCAAAGTTACAAGGAACAACCACTTAACCACTTTGGAATAACAATACAGTTTATGATAAGTGTAACTTTTCTATAAAATTACAAAAAAATGTGGTATAAAATTGCCGTTGCCACGCCATACTAAGCCATGATGATATTGTCATTTCAAAAGTTGTCTGTACTTTACTTTATACATTGAGTTCATTGAAAATATTGAGTTAAACCTCAACAAAGAAGGACTTTGAAAAATTTAATCGATAACCTCTTTTGATAAAAGTGTGGTAAGGATTAAAATAACACTCAAGTTAATGTGATTGTATTCTTTTTACCTTGTACCGATTCAATGGAAAGTTGTCGTGTTAAGTTATATAACTTTTTAGAACTACTTAAGCACTTCTATGTAATTAAATTCGTGTCTAATTTTAGTATTCGTTGTAACAGTTCTGAGAAATACGCAAGACCGTAGGGTTTTCTGCGAGATTGTACCACTCTGTTAGCATTGATTAAAAACAGCGAGACGTTCTCGTTTGGCTGAATACTACTTTATAGAAACTGATAACTGGTTTTTAACAGTCCTTTCGAATATTTTCTCGCTTAATATTGAGTAGTAAACGATCCATGAATGCGGGTAATAAATACTCGTACTAACGCGCAAATATTTATTAATGTAGGGAACAAGGAAACACTAACAAGCAGATGTAGACTGAATCACTGGTTATGGATGCACGTTAAAGGACAACCACTTAAATCAGTGGAGATCTTCTGAAGAATGGTTAGGTGCATAGTACTACCGGCGCGCGGCGTGCATATAAGGCCAGGATGTTATTAAAAGAGTATGTAAGAATCATAGTAGGTCGCGTCCTGTAGATTCTACCTACCCCATTTCTTGTAAAACACCAAGTTTGTACACGTGGTCTGGGTTTAGTTATTATAGGCCACGACTGTGTCTCCAGTCACCTAATTTGCGGTGGCTGAAATGCTTTAGGTTACAGAATATTTTGTCGAAACAACCCACTCAACTTTTTCTAGGTAATCTAAGTTTCTAAATAACAACGGCTTTTGGTGAAAAGGTAACCCGTTTACGAGTAACGATAGGTTACGTGTATGTGTAATGTTTCCTAACTAACTTAATACACAAATATTGTTTCTGATTCGTTTAATTATTATTACTCTATTTTAGACGTTGAATTTTTTTTTCTACTGTTTTATATGCAATATTTTATTTATATTTTATTTCCTATTGAAGTCTTTAGAAATAAAAAAAGTATGTAAGCTTGCGCATAACTTTCGAACGACTACACTTAATTGGATTTTTTTTTTGTTTTTGATGTATTTGTGTTGACACCACGATAGTTTGGATTCACAATCGGTCCTCCTGGTAGGTGGCGCTGCGAAAAGGTTATAAGCCAATGTTCGTACAGGGCAACGTGCGTTGGGTTCGCTAGATATTAAATAAGCCTACATTATTTTTAAAATAAATATGAATTAATAAACTAACATTGTTAGTTCATTTTAATATATTTACTCGTTGACATCGGTAACATTAGGATCTTCTTGCCATTTGGCATTTTAATAGAGCTCCGAATTACCTATAATTTCCAAATAATGGCAACTCCTGGTCATTATTACCATGGTTAGTCTATATGATTTTAAAATCATGCACATTATATGATTTTGTATTTCATAAAAAATGTTTAAAACAAAAGACATGGCCGAATCCTGCCCTCAGAATCAATTCATAATTCGTAATGTACACTAATTATTCAAATATTAAAATGGCTCCTAAAATAAATAAAAAATAATCGCAACAATTACATTTCTCTAGAACAGGCGACAAAAAATCTCAAAATAATATGTGTGTTAATTGTTTTTTGTGGTTATGTTTCATTGAATGCAATACCTACAAAATGCATCTACGTTTCGATACACGCATAACACAAACACTGTATCTATCTGTAGTACGCCTGAAGGTTAGATTAAAATGTATAAAAACACCCGTGACTGCCAGAATTGTATTGCTAGGGTACCTTAAAAAGTTAACGGTTTCACGATTATCGCAGACACCACTTTTCGACCTGCCGCGCGTCTTGATGAATAATATATTCAAATATTTATTTTGAAGAGCGTATCCAAACATCCTAGAGTTATTTTGACGTTTACACACTACACTCAAAACTATCACTGTGCAGACTTGCGTTGATCTTATCGCGTAACACTTGTGTTGTCTTTTTGTTAGTCGTTTATCGGACTTTCGTGTACGCTTCTAATGTTATATTCTGTTGTGCTTATTGGACTTGTTTCCTTACGATTTGGATTCTGACGCTTATGATGTCCTATTTAAAGTATATCTCGCATGATCATTGCTATTAAAAATGTTTAGGCACATTTTTTGTAACCTATTTATAGTATCTCTCGCTTCTTCTCTGATCATAAAACTTAAACTATTATGATTACACACCTGTAAGCTTTACTTTAACGTATTGTATGTCAATGTACATGAATATTTTTTGTAAGGGCACAGCTCTATACAAATTCCGGCCATGTCATTTATCCTATTTTGTGATAACCCTCTACCTGGCGCAGTCTGTTAAAAAAATAACATCACGCATGGATAGGCTGAAGAATAACTATACTCCATCCGATTAGGTAATTAACAAAAGGTAAACAATTTTGACATGTATTATTAGTTAATAACACAATTTAAATTTAAATCTCATTTATTTATATTGTAATTAAATATTAATAAATAATTATATTGTAATATTAATAAGCAAATACTCATTGTTAATAATTAATTTGTAATTTTATAGTTATGGTTTTTACTTAATTTTATTAATTTTTTGCTGTGCCCTACAGGGTCCATGATTGTACGTAGCTTTAAGCACTATTTTAAGATCTCTTTTACATTGTGGAATGCAAATAAATAATATGAATATGAATATGAATAAAATGCAGCTGAAAACAAATTTAGATACAACAAAAACGATTACATGATCAATTAAACAATTTGTTTAAACAGTAGTTGTATTTAATTAATCAGCGTTTATGTAAAAAGACTTGTCATGATTGTTTACCTTTAGTTAACTACCTACTCGGATGGAGTATAAAGTAGAACCACATCGCCACCGTGGTACCTATGTATGTTTTGCAAATCGTGGCTGGGTGCGCATAGCAAACAAACGGGATAGTTTAAATTGCGTTAGACGACTAACTTGCTCGGCATGCATAACGATAGGCGAGATTTATTTTAGAATTCTGTAGATAATTGGCAAAAAACAAATTTTCTTTATTTACATGTCCTTCTGTGCGACAAAATAATGTGTTACATGTCAATAAGGGATTGAAACAAAATCAGTGCACAGGTTTCATAAAGTACCTATGTATGATAGGTAGCAATATTTTCTTGGGTTCACGTTAAAAGTTGTTACAGATTCTAAAGTTATAAGTTTAGGTATAACTTAGTAATTAATGTTTTTTTCACTTTGAAATTTATATAAGTGTTTCACAGTTTTTTTTTTAATATAAAATAATCATTGTTTTCGATCAAAAATCTGCGTAAATATTCCATTTGTCGACGGTATACTCTTTTCTGTGCGTGCACAAACATTCTCTTGGCAGATTTATTTTTTCCAGATACCTTCAAACTAGCACGAAATGTAAACAGAGTAGGTACTAAAACCAGTTAATATGCCAGGAGTCTACACAGCAGTACATTCACAGTTGAAAATCGCAGTTGGCCCAGTTCCTAAAAAGACAACTCTAAAAGAAGTAGTACGAACCGTCATTACTAACAGCTGACGTCAATTTGCACACTGGGTCGTTTTTAAATCAGAACATTTTCATCCAAAAGGGTGTCTAAGATAAACATCTAGAAAATTCAGGATTCAGGTAAGAAAACTGCTTAAAATCTACTGACGGTGAAAAAGGGTGGCCGTTAAAATGTCGTTTGGTAATTTATTTTGATAGGTACAGACACCTCAGCACATCAAGCTACCTCAAACTGTCAAACTTTCCCAATTGAACATGAACCTTATTCTATTTGTAATAAAGTTGAAAATCTATCAAAGAAATTTGACACATTGGGGTAGGTTGATGTGCTGTCCTCTGTACCTAGGTAGTGTGTTTGATAACGCCTAAGTTGTGATGATTTAGTAGGTTTTTCGCCTCTTATACCCAATTTTGTAAATTCTGACGAGTGCTTATTATAGCAATATGACTGCGATCATTAATGTATTTTTTTCATTTGATTACTTTTTAATGAATAATGTTGATTTTTGAATTAGCACACTTTTTTACTTTCTATGCCACACGCTACTGCACTGCAAATACAGTCCTGGGTCCGATTCATTCGATGGACTGGCCTGTTGGTCTAGTAGTCAGTGACCCTGACTGCTATGCCGGAGGTTGTGGGTTCGATTCCCACCCAGGAAAAATGTTTATGTGATGGACATGATCATTTGTTCTATGTCTGGGTGTAATTTATCTATAATATGTATGTATTTAGAAATATATAAGTATGTTTATCAGCTATTTAGTACCCATAACACAAGCTCTCCAGCTTAACTTGGGACTGAATGGCGTTGTGTGAAAAGTTGTGGAATATTTATTATTTTATTATTATTCAGGTCCAGGCCAGACAGTGTTTTACTTATATTTGGAAAAAAGTAGATGTATTATTAGGTGTTTATCTTTGTCTTCCAGGATTATAGGCATCATCTCTGATCATTAATGCTTCTTCTCTCCTCCAAAGAACTTACAATTAATGTAAGTCTGAAATAAAGTCTGAATTAATGTAAGTCTGCAAACACGTGTTGAAGAAACGTGGCGATTCATGTTTGTGTTTTTTTACATCAGAAGAGGCTTTGGGAGTGGAAAAATAACAGTCTCGTATTTTTTTCTTAATTTTTCTCTAATGATTTAGCAACGTAACACAAAAGATGTCCTTTGTAGTAAAAAAAGAAGATAAAGATCAATTCTAAGCTCCTTCATCAATAAACAGGGACTTCTAGGTACTAATAAAGTTGAATCTGATACTTTCGTCTCTGCCATAAAAATGTGCTCAGTAGTAGGTATGTCCTACCGAATTGCTTCTCTAATAAAAGGTCAGAGCGGATATTGCTATACTTAATCATGACGAGCGGCAGACGGACTGGTGATCCAATTTGTTTTAATAAGTAGACAGTATGAAACTTGACTTAAATTCCATGTGATCACTTATTCAGGATGGAAGGGACTATGTCGAATGATATGAGTTCATTATTTGAGTCGGTTCAAGAGCCGACAAACGATGGAGCCGTCAAGTCCTAGAGTTATGACCATGAACTGGAAGAGGTGGAGTTACTGTTGCTATCCATTAGATATTATAATACACGTGTAATATATTCCTCGACTTCACGGGAATTTCTTTGTTATCGGATTGAAAATAATACTGTTTTATTTATGTGTACAAAGAGTAGGTATATTGTGTGTCTTAATCGTGGTCGAATAAATTTATCTTTTCTTACTTTCCTGTTTAAAATATTATTTAGCGCCAGCCAAGAAGTTCAACTCGTGCGCGACGCAAACCAACAATCTTGGCGTTGAAACCAAGCGACAAATTGTCCAGATATATTTAATTGCAACGAAAATCCCCGAGTAAAAACACCACATTCTTTCTAAAGCAGTCTAGGAAAAACAAGCTAATAATAACATAACTGTTTTACTCAGGTCAAGCTATAATAAGCCTTTCGTGACGCCATAACTAATGATTTGAAATCAAAGCAAGAAAAATAATGGTGTGATTATAAACTACCGTAGAAAAAAAAATACCGTAGAAAAGCACGCAATGCTTTAGAGTCAAACAGAATTCTTTCACGTATGTAAATAATCAAGGTTTTTATTAAACTAATGACTAACCTTTTTTTCTTCCTTGAATACAAGAAGTTGGTCAAATAAGTATAGGTACTACATATTCTGAATTCAACCTCTACTCTTGTTATCAAAAAGGTAACAAGAGACCCAAGAATTGATGGATGAATAGGGTGAAAGAGGATAATAAGGCTAGGAAGGAAATGACATTTGGCAGCAATTATAAATATGTATGGAAAAATAAAACTGATGCGCCGACCCCATATAAAATGGAATAAGGACAGAAGGATGATGATGATGACAAAATGAACTTCTAGATTCAATCAATTGTTATCACAGTAAGTATCAAAATTGAATGTAACTTTTAAGCTATTGCATAGCTTCTATCGCGGGCCTTGAGCGCGGGGACCGAATCCAGAAATTCCGTAACGAAAAAACCTCACGCTCCCCACTCCGACGGGCAAGGAGGTGTGGCTTGAAGGCTGAAGCTATTGCATATATATTTATATATATATTATATACTTATATTGCAGGCATAGTGGTGATACTGGGGAGGGAAAAGGGGAGGGGAGTGGGAGAGGAGGGAGAGAGGAGGTGAGAGGGGAGGGGAGGGGAGGGGGAGGGGAAGGGTTTTGGGAAGGGAGGGGAGGGGGAAGGAGGAGGTGAGAGGGGAGGGGATAGGGAGAGGGGTAGAGGCAGGGGTCGGGAGGGGTTAGGGAGGGGAAACAGAGGGAGGGGTGAGGGAAGGGGAGGGAGGGGTGATGGGAGGGGCGTCGGAGCTGTGGGGGAATGGGAGGGAGGGGGAGAGGAGAGGAGTTGATAAAAATTGCTATGCAATAGCTTTGCCGCGGCAGTCTCCGAGTGCCACACGTTAGTCACATTTTTTTTTTCAATCAATATTCACCTCTTAATCAACATTCTCAAAATAGTATTAAATTCACCTAACTGAATATTATTCCATCAAAATCTTATTTACAGTACTTTAACCAATGATAACTGTAAGTAATACTCGTAACAAAATGTCATTCGAAAGTTGAGTATTCAGACCGTATTCCGCGAAGTTCTATTAATGTTGCCCACGGTTTCTATAGTTCACGCGTTTTCCATTCAAAGACTCAAATCACTTTTCTATGGATGTTTCTGAGAATTTCGCTAGCATATTACTTTTAGATTCCACGAAATATCCGAGCAAAGCAATACATTCATATATGTCGTGGCAAACGATATTCAGACATAAAAAGTTGCGTAGTTGATTACTTTAGTACGGAGACTATGGTAAACGCCGTATCGTCAGCTGTTATTTTAAATGGCACAAACGATGACACGTGGATGGAGTCGCTTTGGGAAGTGGAAGATAGGCAGAGCTGAGTTGCACTTGAGACACCAACCAAGACATTAGTCTAGTGCGAAACTGTCGGTTTACCTATTTGAGATTGTTTTGTGATTAGTATCTACTATTATCAAAGTGAGATTATTACTAAAATGAAGATTGAGAAATTTACTAATATGAAGAAATGAACCTAGTTATCTGGTACATAAACAAACGTAGATTAGTTTTTTGCCCACTGAAGACTATAATATACACCCATACCCGCCCACTCTAGCCCATACTCACCCATCCTTGCCTTTACTCCGCCACTTTGTCCTGCTCTTATGCAAACTTTTCAATTCTTTTTGAGTACTAAGAAAGTAGTGCGATATGACACATTAAAAATTCAAGGATACCCTATTCCAACTCAAGCATTACAATTCAATTATGATGTGCAATTATTCATAGAACTAAACACACCGTTTTATGAATTTTTATTTAACAGGCCAAGTTAACTAATATCTGTGGATCAAAGTGAAGTTAAAGTCACTTTTGGAGGTCAGACCTAAAATTGAATGAAGTGAAAAAAAAAGAAAATGATCTCATTTCCCCTTCCAAAATGCAGTTTCGTTTTCGTATGGAGAAGAATGAGCAAAATGCAAAGCTTACTGCACTACTGAATATCATACCACGTATCTGAGCTGAAATTTTGCAAACACATTTGGTTTAGATGACAATGCATTTTAAAGCTCTTGTTCTGGATAAAACTGTGGAAACAAAACTTATTATCAATTCGTTTCACACAACGGTATGCTAAGATTATAGGCCAATAGGCTTCTTTTGGGTAAGCTCGTTCGATCGTCAACCTCATCTCTGACCGCAGGACAAGATTGAGGTCAAGAGTAGACCCATTATTTATATATTTAAAAAAAAGATAGTTTGTTCACGTTGAGAGGCAAATTATTATTAAGCAAGCGTAAATAGGAACGTTGGCACTAGTCCAAACACAGGCCTTGTTTAATTGGTGATGTTTTTCAAAAGGTCAAGTGCGTAGTAGTCGCAACTAGTGTGCATATATGGCGTATGAACGTAAATGAATTACATGACAGAAGAATGTGAGAATCGTAGCAGGTGGTAGTCTGTAGTTCCTGCTTACCCGCATCGGATAAAAGCTCGAGTGTATGGATGGTATGTTCACGTAGCGGCCGCAGCACACGGCTGCACAAGTTAGCGCTGACAGTGTTATTTGTAGCATACAATATTTGCGACGGATCACCATCTGCCTAGTCTTCTAAAGTAACCTATGTATACAAGGTGTTTTTTTTTATATCCCATAACTCTAGGGTTATATTCTGTAGGTAAAAATAATAATAAAACTCCTAGAGTAGATGGTTCAAAAATGCATAGTTTCGGAGATATCATCAATCATAATTAAATTATCAGTTGTTTAGTACCCGTAACACAAGCTCTGCTTAGCTTGGGACTAGATGGCGTTGTGTGAATAGTCGTGGAATATTATTATTAATTAGTATTATTAATATTATTTTTATTACCTAATTAGTTCAAAAATTGACACCAGTACGACGAATCTTCTTTTTAACGTCACTTTTCTTTCACGTAAGGGTGTTTTACATTAATCATCGTGACTTTGTCGAATCATTTTGTACGATAGTAAAAAAAAAAATGGATGATTGAAACATAATTCATATGCCAGTTGATTCTTTGATATGGTCTCAATCATATCCTAGAGTTATGGGATATCAAAAAAAACACGTTGTAAATTGGGTTCGGCTTCCAATCTATCCGTGTGATGGATGCAGCAGAATACAAGTATTTTTTTACATAATTCAACTGCTTTTATAACCTCCAGAACTCAGTTACTGCGGATCATAGAATACCCTTTGGTGGGACTAAAACCAACCAGCTGGAACCAAGGGTTAACCGTGCCTTTCAAAGCACGGAGGGGTATCGGTATATTATCGATGAACACCCATTCACGGACCGGCCTAATCAAGCGTTGCTTAACCTCATAGATTGACCCGAGCGGCCATTACCCAGCTTTCATAATCCAATCTCCCCAGTGTTGCCGACGTAATTTTTTATTTAGTATTTTTGTCATGAGATTCTGATACACCAATACTATCAAAAGTAGTAATTTTGATGAAATAAAGTAAAGAAAAAGTTATTTGTGAAACGCATAGGAATTCTAACAACAAAAACTATCTAACATAATTATAAAAATATAGGACACTAGCAGACGTCACGCGGTTTCACCCGCGTAGTTCCCATTCCCGTCGTATTACAGGGATGAAAAGTAACCTATGTCATCCGGGAATAGTGTAACTTTCCACCAGTGCAATAATTCTTAAAATTGAATCATTAGTTCTAAAGATTACAACGTTACAAACTTACAAACAAACAAACAAATGTTACCTTTTCATAATATTAGTATATCTATAGATGAGCGAAGTTAAAACTCGGCCTCCATCTCAGCACGATGGTACGATATTTAAAGACAAACAATAAATCATTTATTTATTTATTTATATTTACATAATAATGCAGTGTTACCCATCCGCGTTTATTAACTAATACATTACCAAATTAGTCACTAACCACAAAAAAAGTAGTAATAACTAAGATTATAAAGGATGACTTTCATTATGTTGGAGATTTGTACAGACTGAAAGTGATCTATAACGCAAAAAATTTAAGTTACAAGATCAAATTGTGGAAATCTTTGGAGGAGGCCTATAGATATACAGCAGTGAACGTTTTCTGGTTGAAAATCATGATGATGATTATAGAACCAAAATAAGCTCTTCAATACCAACATTTGTGTTCGCATGCTCAACCAAGTGCAATGAACATTAGTTACTTGACACAACCTCTTTACGAAAGCTTCTTAAGTTTCCACAACCACCGACGTGGGTGCGAGACGAAACACCAGCACCGACCGTAGCTGGTTTTAGTCAGTAAGAGTCTGACAGAACTGTCGGCCTCCTCCCCGGGGTGGAGGACAACCATGATGATTTTCCACTCCGCATGTAAAAAAGGGTCTTATTGCCCCGTCCACCGTCCAGCTGAGATTGCGAAAGAATTGTGTATTCCCGCGTTCTAAGCTCTGCAAGACGAGACACTGGGCTGGACTTCAGTTAGTAATAGTCTGGCAGATCCCTACTCCCTCCCCATAGGGAGAACATTCATGAGGAGTTTCCACCCAAAAATAAAAAAATAAGGTAACACAGCCCCTTATTCATGGCTTTCTGTCTAGCTGTTTATTAATTATTTTAGTTCAGACATTTGACACCTTTCGTACTGCCTGATTGAAATCTCATCAAGGTAAACCGCACATGCACGAATTTCTGATTAAATTCCGTAATTTGTTTTGCGAAAGTATGTGACTTATTATTTTGTTTAATGTTTTCGGACGAAAATGGGCTTTTGGTAAAAAAATAACAACCGCACAAGTTTATTGAAAGTTAAGCTACACTTGCCGATGTCGAGAAGGATAGATAGTCCTTATATTATGTCAAGACCTTTCCGTGCCTAGGAAACCACGTTAAGACGTTAGTGCCGGCTCTCGTTTTGACACCATCGTTACGAATAGCCAGAACTCATTAAAGTATTGTGTTATTTTCTTAGTTTTAACTTAATACTTGTCTAATGTTAAATTATCACCTTAAAATAGACCGGGGAGACATTCGTCACCATATTTCGCGTCATTAAAGATGGCACTGCATTTGAAAAATGTTTAAGCAAATATTTTTATTTACA
This sequence comes from Euplexia lucipara, assembly GCA_921972225.1. Classification (NCBI taxonomy): domain Eukaryota; kingdom Metazoa; phylum Arthropoda; class Insecta; order Lepidoptera; family Noctuidae; genus Euplexia; species Euplexia lucipara. Next base: position 13,288,064 of record OV179154.1, read on the forward strand.
TTATTTTTAAGACAAGAGATACCTAGCTTATGTCCGTCTCCAGGATATGTTCTCTTCATGTCAAGTTTCATTGCAATCCGTTCTGCCGTTTAGCCGTGAACAGCCGACAAACAAGCAGACAAACAAACAGACAAACAAAGAGACAAACAAACAGATAAACAAACAGTCAAACAAACACAATTACTTTCTCATTTATAATATTAGTATGGATAAATATATGCTTGTACGACGTTATTCGGAAAATATTTATAAAACCAAACACCTCAATATCAACTATGTTATTTGCAAAAATATGAACACGTTTTTATTGAGTATAAAATCCTTTTTATTAGTAAGAGTTATCAACGTGTGAATCACAACTGGCACACAACAGGCTAAAAATAGAGTTCTCTGAAATTCTATTTCATTTTAGATATTTTCGGCACTACCTTTACCAGTTATCGTATGTAAAAGGATATTAATTTTCATGTAGCTACCTATACTGTAAATAAAAATATGATGTTAGAATTTCATATGAATACATATATCGTCCGTATTCTACGAAGATAGACGTGTGAGGTAAACGCAAAATACTTACTAATAGAAATTAAATCAACCACACAATGTTATAAAGCGATAAGATTGGTTTGTTAGTGTGTAAGTTTGGCAAAATGATATGTTGAGTTTTTCTATCTTAAATTTCTTAGTATGTACTTAGGTAATATAGATACACCTTTGCTTAACCCTCTAAGGAGTACAGGCGTAATGTTATGTTTATCTCGATACTAATATTACAAAGAGGTAAATTTTGTGAGTCGGTGAGGTTGTGTCGTAGTGGGAAAGCTCTGGATCTACTGAACCGATTCTGATTTTTTTTTACGTGTACCAATAGAAAGCCACGTTATTTTTGAGTGTCAAAAGATATACTTAGTTTTCATAACTTAGAGGGGGTCATGTAAGGGATGTTAAAGTAAGCAATGAACGCGAACGAAGTCACGAGCAAAGTGATAGTGTTATCATAAGATGGCTTCCAGATAAACTTTTAAATCATTACGCTTTCCTTACTGTAAATTAATTAACAAAACTATTTTCTTCGTTTGTCTGAAAGAAAAATGCGCTACAACGAAGATAAATGACTATGGCGGTAAAGTCTATCCCTAAGGCTAAAGTGTTTTTAAAGCAGTAAGGTTTCATGGGATTTTTAAAAGCAGTGGTGGCCTGGTGACACCCACTACATAAATTATGAATGAAGACCTAAAGTCATACATTTTCTTTTCAGCAATTTGAACGCAATCAAAATATTCTTAATTATATAACACAGAACTTATGTAACTACTCTGAAGCAAGCGACCTCTGAACTACAATTTACTTAATTGGAGATCGTTAACATGAAAAATTAAGGCATATTTACCTGAGCTACTTGAATAAGATAAAAATGCTGCTCATTATTTTATGGTAGGTACCTCGTACTCGTGCCAACAGTTTTATTACAATTCCGTTTAAGTAGATAAATATTTAAATACATACATAATAGTATATCCAAGTGGTATAAGGGACTCAAGACTAAATTATAGCAAAACGGGTCTATCTTAGGGTAAGCTACTATTCTAAGGGTATTTTTCTTTTCTTTTGGTATTTTTTTTTTTTTAATTTTTTTTTTATAAATGATATGTTTTTTTTTAGTTTTTACTTTATTATTGTGTTTGTTTTTATTTAGTTTTTTAAGTATTTTAGTAAAATTTTATTAAAATTGGTATGCCTTCGCGGCAAAACATAGCGCTCAAATATGTTAAGCTAACACCTATGTAAATACCTATGTTTCACAAATAAAGATTCTGATTCTAATTGTGATTCTGATCCCGAGAAAAGACCGTGGATGGGTGATCATCTATTACATTTTCGTGGCTCGAAAGCACGTTAAGTATTTTTTAATTGATCATAGACAGTTCTTCAGAATGTAGATCTTTAAAACAATAAAAGAATAGTTGTTTACATGTCAAAGCCTGTACATTCCAATCTACTTATTTAGGTGTAATATTATATGAAAGAAAAAAAGAAACTTTATTCGTTCTAATGTCGAGTCGTGCGCTATACAAATGTAACTAAATAAAATTTAATTTAATGTTTCACAACTTTTTGGCATTGCAAAATAATTAACCTTTAAATAGGCCTTATTAGTGACTCTGTTAATGAGTGCCTAGCATCCCTAATTTGTTCTCTTCATTAATTAAACGGGATTTACACAGCAGACAATTTGATACTTGAATACCTACTATAGTAAAATAAATGAGTTGTCTTCGCTAAGCTCTGAAGTTAAAGTTGTCTAAATAGAGAAAGACAAGTAGTTTAACTAAAAAGTAATTTAATATTGAATTGTTGGATATAAATTTAGAGTATTCCATAAAGCGTAACCATTCAAGCCTAACTTATTATTCCTCAAAGCGCAACTGCAAAGTGATAAAAAATAGAACCCCTCCCTATTTTTTATAGTGAATTCATTAATTATGTTAACAGTTTTGAATTAACTGACCTAATTGTTAATAATTATGCTAAAACGGACGTCTAAGAAGCAATTTAATGAACCTTTATGTATTATTAACAAAAAGTCACTTAAACACCTTAGTTCCAGTTGATTTTTGTGAGCCTAGTTGTCAATTTTAATAAATAAACAATCAGGCCAGTTGATTTAAAACTGTCTATTGATATCATTAATGGACTGAAATTTTTCAGACAACCCATATGTAATATATTTATTGACATATTAAATTAAATATAAAATAGGTTTCATCCATTAACCAGCTCGTGAAGGTCGTTCTAACGGGATCCTATACCATAATGGTTGCGCTTAGATATAGTAGTACTTTGAAGAATACCGCATAAATTGACCAGATTGTCAGTGGTTAACACCACATCTCTGGTGCACAAGTTACTGAGAGAGCAAAAATCCAGATATTGACTCAAATTCCTACTCTTTACAATATTGTGCCATATAAAAACTTACAAATACCTAATAAATTAAAGAGGTAGGTACATAATAAAGTGTTACAATGGTCGACCTTATTGCTGAAAGCGATCTCTTATGGACTACCTTTGAACGGACTGGATAAAGAAGAAGGATATTCGGCCCTTTGAAAAATTTCTCGGATTTTTCTAGACACATATTCCTGCATGCATGCGTAGCGTGATCACAGTAGAAACGACAAAGAGACAGATAGTAGAAATATTTCTGCCGATTATAGAAGATATAATGCTCGATATTAAAGACCATTGTCGATTGAAGAATTTATATTTTTGTTCTCTTCATTCTTGACGATGTCGTGCTCAAAACAAAAGAAATTTTTCCACAATTTGTCACTTTGTCGATTCTACTGCAGACAAAATCCGTTTCTACTAAACGTGTGCTGGTGTTGGACACACTTTTGTCACGAACAAAGTCTAGCACTTCTAGGACATTCATTTTATTTGCGAAGGTGTCCTCGTGACTTTCTCCGCATACAGCAATACGTCGACGTTGAAGAATCCAATAAGACCTTACTGTTTTATAAAAAAGTTAGCCCTGGCCTTAGGAACAGTATTATCCGCCTGATAGTAATTTATCTTCGTTATAGGGCGAGTTTGTTCCGAACAAACGAAGAAATAGTTTTGTTCATGATTTTTTTAGTAATTAAGGCCTAATGTTTTAAAAGCTATTAGGGATGCTTACAACAAACGCGAAGATACAATGGTCGCTTTTGTATTAACCAAAGTAGATATGTATGTTATTAATCAGCCAAAAATTAAAATCATGTAACAACACGCCTGCAAACCCCTAAGGGTTAGGCAGGGGTGTACTTGTACGGCAGCTGAAACCTACTGAGAAATTCTAGATGAAACCAACTCAATATTGCTTTAACCCACCCGAGGATCGAACCTCAGACCACGAGCTCAGTAGTAGTGCTTACGGCCACGTGGCCAGCGAGATCCAGAATTGGAAAAAATAACTGAAAGTAGAACTAAAAGCAATTGAGAACAGAACTTTTCTTCTTCGTTTTATTTCAACTTCTTTTTTGATGTTCTTTGAAGTTTTTGAACTGTTTTATATAATTTTTTGACGTTCAAAAACTGCTGATTATCAGGTTTTTGAAATAATGAATTTAGATTTCATTTGAAAATAATAAACAAGTCGTCGAAATCTAGTATAAGCTCACTTACACTGGATTTTATTTACAAAGATAAACAGAATCACGTCTATCCTATTTATAAGTAGATATCCTTAATTCTCTGATTGCGTTACATACTCGCAATCAAGGTTGAGTGTGATTTTCTGAGTACATACATGCCAATCATATTATATTATTATATATTTCGGAAGCAGGGAGACGCTTTTTCCGAATTTCTTTTTCAAATACGCGATAAATCACACTCTGAGATGACTTTGATGTAATTGGTGTGGTTCAAGAAGCGAACATAATATCAACTTTAACTTCCTGATAAGCTTTTTTATACTTCATTCTGTTATTGTACAAAATCTATCTATACATATAATAAGACTGTAAAAAAACTGTGTCTGTACATTGAATATATTTAAAAAATAATAATTGAGGGGGGTTTAGAAACAGTTATAGAGCACGAATCCAAAAAAAAAAGTCTGTTTGTCTGTTTGTCTGTTTGTTTGCACACGCTAATCTTCGGAACTACTGGACGGATTTGAATGATTTTTTTTTTTTGTATAGATATTAATACTGGTCAACACATAGGCTATAATTTATCTTGGAAACTGGAACACCTGATGCAGAACCGCAACAGACCAGCTAAACTATAGGCGAAACAAAAATGGCCCCATAGCAAAAATTGTTCCACGTGATGATCATTTTCTGCTGAGAGAATTAATTTGAAGATCCGGAACACCTGATGCAGAACCGCAACAGACCAGCTAAACTATAGGAGATACAAAAATGGTCCCATAGCAAAAATTGTTCCACGTGATGAGCATTTTCTGCTGAGAGAATAAATTTGAAGATCCGTAACACCTGATGCAGAACCGCAACAGACCATCTAAACTATAGGAGATACAAAAATGGTACCATAGCAAAAATTGTTCCACGTTATGAGCATTTTCTGCTGAGAGAATAAATTTGAAGATCTGGAACACCTAATGTGGAACTTCAAGAGCCCAGCTACACTATAACATATATTGGAATGACGTCTTAGCAAGAGTTGTTCAGCCTTATGAGCACTCGCTGTTGACGTATAAAAATCGAAGATCTGGAACACCTGTTGTGGAACTCCAAGAGCCCAGCTACACCATAACTCAAATAGGAATGACGTCTTAGCAAAAGTTGTTCGGTCTGATAGGCATTTCCTGTTGACTTATAAAAATCGAAGATCAGAAACATTTGATATAGGAATTAAAACTATCACTAATTTCATTGCATAATTATAAAATAACATAAGTAGGAGGTACTACGTGGTGAAGGCGGGAACAGTTCAGGACTGATTTTCGATGACGATGGTATATCGTTGAAAATTAGACTCTACTGGCTAAAACACCCATTTTTTTATCGTATGCCTTCGGGCTTATGTTATTTGAGTGTTTAATTTTTCCATTTATCTTCGTTACACGGTAGCTTACCCGGTAACGCAGGGGAGCAGCCACTTAGATTTTAATTGATCAGGTATCATCACAATAAAACTATAACCATGCCTAGAAAGAGGTCAAATTTTTCCCAATGTTCCAAAGGTGCTAAATGATTAAAGACCATAAGATCCCAACAATCTACCGAAGAGCGTTAGGAGAGACTTGATGCTGTTCGAGAACATGAGGCTGCAACTCGCTCCGTGGAAATTTCTTGGGATCGCGAAGCACGCCTGCATTCTCAGCGTATTTACGCATCTACATCCAGGTCTCTAGAGACCAGTGAAGAATATGTGCGCGACTGACCGCTGATCGTGAACATCATGCACTGTCTCGCGAGTTGGAGACGTTCACGGAAAAAGCATGACGCTTGAGTTTTCAGCGTATATACGCATCGACTCTAGAGATAAGTGGGGGAAGGAGATGCGCGACTGACCGCTGATCGTGAACGTCACGCAACATATAGGCTATAATTTATTTTGGAAAATGAAACACCTAAAGTAAAAGAGATATAAAAATGGTGCCATTGCAATAACTATTCCACATGAAGAGTGTTTTCTGCTGTGAGACTAAATTTGAAGATCTGGAGCACCTGTAGGGGAACTCCAAAGCCCAGAGACAATATAACATATACATAATAGAAATGGCGTCTTAGCAAAAGTTGTTAAGTCTGATGGCATTTCCTGTTGACCAACAAAAATAAAAAATCTGGAACATATTGAATCGTCTCGCGCATCCCATTGATTTCCCGTCCCCGGGCTTATAGAATTCGACATCAGATGTTTCAGATCTTCGATTTTGACGACCCCGTTGTCGCTGGCATAAGCAACAGGATCCGCGTACGAAGTCGCGGGCAGAAGCTAGTACCTAATAAGTATTGCCAAGAGCCAAAAGTTTTTTGTATGTTTGTATGTATAAACTCTGAAACTATTTATCCAAGCTCAAAAAGTGTTTCACTAATGTAAAGCTACATTTCCGATGAGGGATGTTAGATTTTTACTAACTGACCAAAACAGAGGAGGTTCTCATTTTTAACCGACTTCAGGAGGAGGTTCTCAATTCGATCGGTTTTTTTTTTTATGTAGGTATGTACACCAATTACTCCGAGATTAATGATCCGATTTACGTGATTCTTCGATGCGGAATAGCTGCCATTTGGTCCCATAAAAATATGACATACCTAGTTTGACCCGGTAGTTTTTATTTTATGAACAGTTTTATGAAAATTTAATTTATTTTTGAACATTTTTTTGTATGTTTGTTCACCGATTACGCTGAGATTTATGTACCGATTTCGTAATTCTTTTTTAGTTTGATGCGGACTAGTTCCTTTTTGGTCTTATAAAAAAAATACATATTTTGGCATAGTAGTTTTGAATTTATGAAAATTTTTGTTCATGAAATTTACTTTTTGATTTCATCGAACAGTTGTTGTTTATTTGTTTGATTGTAATATATGTAAATATGTGTTGTAGACATGGATAGTAATGAATCATCTAGGTATAAAAAATAAAAAACTAAAAATTGTTAAATAAAAACTTTTTTACAAAAAATACAACTGACTTCAAAAAATACTAACCGGTGTAAAATAACTCGAAATTCGGAAGTCGGTGACCAATCATAAATGAGACAAAACCACTAAAGCCACAGACTTCCTAATTTAGAGTTATTTTACACCGGTTAGTGTTTTTTGATGTCGGTTGTATTTTTTGTAAAAAAGTTTTTATATAAGTACGTTTTTTTTCTGTATGACCACGTTTACCTATTACAGCGTGCTCAAATTTAGATGATTCTTTTCCGATTTTATTGCATATTAGACTATCTCAAACTTGCTCCCATTTAAAACCGAACTACACCAAAGTGTACAAAATAAATCAATCATTCTCTGATTGTTTCATCCGGATTGAATTTTAGCCTGTAAACTGACTTAAACGAAATACATCCTAATGTAGTTTTGATAACACAACAACATAATGGTGATCTGGAGTAGATCTGATAATGGCGATGGAAGACAGCTGAGAAAACTCCTTAACGTCATTGTAAGTTCTGTTTATGGACCCCATGCGAACGAAGTCGCGAGCAGAAACTATACTAGTAGCCTATTTATAAAGAATGTTATAAGAATCTCCAAATAGTCAATAAAAAGCAATCCAAATACACACAAAGAACCATTTAAATCCAATTCCAAAAATACGAAAACACTTTAAAGTAAGTGGTTCTCAAAAAAGCCATTACGAAACTTCTTTGTCTTCCGCAGTTAATTTAGCTTCCGTACGTATTTGAATGGGTTCCGTGTTAGTGCTGATTCAATAATCCGTATAAAACAAGTCTGAAACAAAGCGAGCCGAGGGGGAAACGGGGGATTATCACTTACTATCCCATTGTACCTCGGCCAGCCACTGAGCAGCTGGGGCTCAATTAAAACAGGATTTAATTTAAGTTTACTAGGTATAGGAGGAAATACCCTTTGATATATTACTTAGTTTGGGTATTACTTTACGTTAGTGTGTCATTTTCCGTTTTCGCCTAATTTCTGTTGTGGGCTGCGACCACATATTTTGAGGGTACCGTAGTATCATCCATTTTGACAGTTCAATAATGTCCGTCTGTCTGTCTGTGTCTTTGAAGAGAGGACATTATTCTGGTGTCTTTGAGGTAAGTCTTGTGACTTACCTCAAAGACACCAGAAAAATGTAATTTGGTTTTTAATTAGTACTTACTAGTTATTCCATTAGTCCTTACTCTAATATTTCCTTTTAATAATAATAATTTCTTTATTTTTATAGAATGCAGGTGTTACAATAATTGGTGTTAGTTGCAAAATAAATTCCCAGTATATTCTGCCTGTTGGCATACAAAAATAATATTGGTTGACAAAATCAATGTTGTTGTGCCTTTTAGGATCTGTAGGCTAGTTTACTTGAGGATGAAGAATTCCTTGGATAGAAAACACTTCTTGACTGGACTTTAAATTCTTTTGTGGCTGCTAACGCCACCGTACGAGACCGACTAAAAAAACAAAAGAAACCGTCATAGACATTTCTCTACAATCAATGTTGCCTGACATAAAGCTTAATATCTGTGTTGGCATGCCAACAATGAAATCATGGATCAGCTACTTAAGCCTAAAATATTGTTAAAGTTTTTGTTGATTTGAGCATAATAATAATAAGATAAACTGAATCAAATATCACAAGTCATCATTTATAAAATCGGTAACCAGAGTAATAACATTCTTCGTTGACTTCTATCTACTTCTTCTATTTTTTTGCAAATTCTCAGTTTTCATCAAAGTTTGGTGTGCATGTTGGTCACTGGCAATTAGTCATTAGTCATTTATTCATTAACAATCATTTGTATCTGAATTTGCACATAGACACATACATACATTTGAGTTAAAAATACAGTCTTCATAAAAATAAAAATATTATAAAATACAATCATAATCATCAATTTCTCATTAATAAAATATAAATAATGAATTAATAAAAAATAAATACATACATAAACTCACGCCTTTTTCCCATGGGGTAGGCAGAAACTACAGAGCGCCATGTGCTACGATTCTTACATACTTATTTTGCATACTTATGTATGTCCTTCTAGGGCGTCCCCTCCCGGCGTTCCCACTTACATCTGCCTTGTAAAATACCTTTCGTTAGTCGCCTTTCATCCATCCTTTCAACGTGACCAAACCATCTAAGCATACTCTTTTCAATTTTTGTTACTACATCTTCTTTTAAACCACAACGTTGCTTTATCACATTATTCCTCAATCTGTCATTCATTGTTACACCACACATACTTCGCAAGGAACGCATTTCTACAGCATTTATTCTACTTTCATGTCTCTTTTGCCACGCCCAACATTCACTTCCATACGTTAGTGTAGGCACCAGCACACCATTGTGAATAACCAGTCGTGCTTTTTCAGACATCGACTAAAATAAATATAAAACAATAATTAGTTAAAAATAGTAATAGAATAGAATAGAGCAATGGAATGATAGCCAATACCTTTCTGGTCTTACGCCAGCGTTTAGAATACTATCACTTGACACATATACTCGTATGTATACAAGTACAATTAATTTGTTGAAAAACAAACCAATCACGAACCTAAAGTGTTTATTGTGTAAAGAATAGAACCTGTCATTTGCATATCACGTATGTAGCTTGTTCTTAAAGCCTTTGTCAGTATTCTGAGACGAAAATGTTTGTAGAAAACATTATTCCCTTATTTTCATTCTTTCGTTTTTGTAACGTGTGCGGAATAATATTATGTAAAGGCACGTGGAAGTGGTTTTTTCCTTTAACGAAATTCTAGAGAGGAAACCTGCGGGATAATTGCGTAATACACTTACATTAACACTGCCATTCATTTTGACAGTTCAATAACATCCGTTGCGTTATTTACGCTGTTTAGCAGGCCAATTGTTCAAACATATGAAGCAATGGATTGACAGGAGCTGCTAGGTAACTAATAACAGCCGCAAATATTCATCGAAGATTAAGTATATTACACTTACTTAGGTCGATCCGTAAATGGGTTGCATTCATTCTATTTAGCCCTTAAGACTCTAGTCTAAATCTTTGTACAGACGCCAGCACATCAAGCACGTCACCCCAATGTTTCAAATATTCCCAATTGAATATGAACCTTATTGTGTTTGACATGAAGTTGAAAAAAAAATCAAAGAATTTTGACACATTGGGGTAACTTGATGTGCTGGCTTCAGTACCTCAGAAAGCACGTTAAGCCATTGGTCCTAAACAGGGAGACTTTAAAACACTAATGGCATTATGAGCACCTTGTCTATGCCACTTAACTGCGCAGATTCAGGTAGGCGCGTCGGAACCTGCGTAGTACCAACTGTCATTTGTAGATCTTTGACATTCGTTACAAATACTCAAAACTGAACCCTTAAGTCTGACAGCCAGTTTAATCAAGTGGTATCATGTTACCCTGGTTTTGGAAGTCAAATAGGCAGTTGCTCTATAATAATAATAGTGGTCTTTATTGTTTGTAAGTTTTAATGGTATACAGATACATCTAGTTACCCCAATCTGTCAAATTTACCCAATTGAATATAAACTTTGTTCTGTTTGACATAAAGTTGAAAAACGATCCAAGAAATTTGACACATTGGGGTAACTTGATGTGCTGGCGTCTGTACAATAAAGAGTATTCTATTATACTATTCACTGTGTTAAAAACCGGTTTTAATCTACGGATACCGGACATAGTTGAGAAACGGTTAGGCAGGTGCTGGTCATGTATATCGTTCGAAATTTTTCGTATCCTAATTAAAAGCGCTTTACGCAATTAGGGTGCTGGTTTCAATTACGTAATTCCTAGAAACATACACAGTCATGACCTAGTTTTAATTCCAGGTCTGTAAGCGTATTTCTTTTTTTACAATTTGCTAGTTAATAGGAACTTGTTTAGAGTTTGAAGGTACATGCTCCAAGTTTACACACACACGTTTGCGCTAATAATGAAAACTCAGTTTTTCATTAAACGTGGTGTTAAATTTTCTATTAAATCGAACCAAGATGTGTTTGTTTACCAATACAGGTTTTACAAAAAGTGTCTACAGCATAATTATGGTGTACAGCCGGTCGATTCAGTAAAAGTGAGATAACTTGAGTGAAGTGAACTGTCAATATCTAGCGTTCTAGTATGTAATGACAGCTCAATTCACCCTCACTGTGTGCATTTTCACGCGGTGATTTGACCAGAATCGCACTGCAGGTACGATCACGTTTCTTCTTTCTTTTGTTTTATTGCTATTACAATGTTTTCATTAATTACTTTTAATTTTATTGTTTGTATTATCCAACAGGAGAATCAGAAGTATATATATTATGTACTTTGTTTATTTATTTTTATTAGTCGTTGATTTCTCACTACCGTGCAACCAATGATATTATTAGAAAAAGTTGTAGATAGTTTATAAGCGCTCAGTAAGCGACAGGTTAAAATGTGGCTAACTAGCCACACTTGACCTCAGAGTCGCGTCACGCCGTCAACGGACGCGTACGTGCGTTAGTGTGCTGTTTTTGAAGATCGAATGTTGTTAAGGTAACCTATATTCACCTTTTTACTTATAATATCATTGCACGCAACGGCTTCAGTGACATTACACATACACACAATCACATTTAATACACACACACACATTACTCGTAAATACATTTAATTTTCATAAACACAAATTGGAACATCATGCCTCATTATTTATTATTTAAAATGATAAAGCATCATTTGTAGAAGACACCTTATTCCTATTTTTTATTTTTATTTCATGTACCTATAAACTGTGTTTAAATTATTCACAAAAAGTCCGAACATAATAATTTAGGTAAAACAGATTTGACGTTTCACACGCCCCACTTCCGTATTTGTGTTCCTTATATAAAAACATACTTTTTCAACATTTTACCTACTTATTGACAACTGTCAAACATGTCAACAGGCGATAAATCAAACACGACACAACACTATGTTAACAACAGATTGAAGAGAAACCGAATATAAACGGCTTTTGACGATCGAGATTCCTCTTTCTGCGTGCATTCTCAGCTTCTTGCTTCAGGGTAAATGTTTGTATACTACTTGTAGAATGTATTATACCCCATCGATGTTTATTCCTTCTTGTGTTTATTTTATTTATTATGTATTTCATTGGTTAAGAAATATATACCACTATTTAGTTAAACTCTAAAATACAATAAAACTAATTAAAATAAATTAAATATGTACACTTAAACTAACTACAAATAAAATAGTTAAGAAAAAAAAAAGTACAAATACCCCCTTCTAGGAAAAACAAAATCGGAACACTCAGGCGTCAAAGTACTCCTCCCCATCGCTGTCATCAGGATACGTGCCCAGAAGACTGGCAGCATTATTTTATTTTATTCGAGTTTTAACATCCAGCAAGGTCAAAAATAGGATTTTAAAAGTAACGTTCATTTTTATATCCAGAGTTTGACTATAACGAATTTGACACCAACTGAAAAGGCTGGGTATTGACGTAGGTGTGCGAAGACAGATATGTGGCAATAAAGTGCATCCGATTTTGCCACTAGATTAGGTTTTGACAGTCGATTTTACCTATAAGGCTATAAATCGCAAAAACGCTGTAGGTAGCATTTGGATCACTGTGGTACTGTTGTAAAACTGCTTTAAAGTGTCAATAGACCTGTCTATCGATTCTAGTGTACCTTGGTGTGATGTAAAATATTAATTGCTTTCATAAGAAGTAGCTGTATGTTTTTGAGCCAAAACGATCATTAGAAATCTCTTTCATGAACATGTTTCAAAACCACAATGGAATTTTTAATCATGATGTTACTAGATAAACTAGACTAGACTAAACCAGTGCGCTTCACCATCACTGATTGCATCACTGCTTACTATCAGCTGGGATTGCAGTCAAGCACTGGCTTATAATATTAAAAAAAACGGTTTTTTTTTTTAATTAAGTTAGCAAAGGCAAAGCAAGAACAAAATAAAACAGATACTGATTTTGACGACAGCTGCACGTCATGACTGACAAGAAGGATAACATTAAACATGTTGCTGTATGAATGACGTACAGAAATTTTGTAAAAATAACCAATTCAGATAGACCTATGTTTTCTCAGCAAATGGTACGGAGTGACAGTTGAAATTTAACCATTTACCACTGGAGCGTGAATTCTATTCGCGGCAGACATATTTTTTGACTTCATTTTACCAGACTCGACATTGTTGTCTGATAGCAGAGAATTCTAGACGGATGGCTCCGAATATTACTTTCACCCGTCATGTAGAATAATGAACTGTAATGAAAAAAACTCCGAAGGCCACATACGGACGGATACAGGAGAATAAAATTACAATTTATTGAACAGGAATATGGTACCTACATTATTCATGTGGGCTTTTTCGGGTCTAATAGAGTTCCAATAGGTTAGACTGTGGTGCTGACAAATGAAGCTCAACATCGAAATTGATGAACTGTCGATTTACGAAGGCCTTTTTAGTTGGTTTAACAAACACGAGTTTTATACCCAATGACAAAGACTTGTGAGTTTTAAACATTGGAGCTATTCAATAAGTATTATATTGAACCAGCCAAGATTTTGCAGGGGTGCAAGCAACTTTTTAGCGAGATGTTCTATTTAAAAGCAATCAATATTTTATTATGTACTATACTGTGTTATATAAGAGTAACAATTATGAAGGATAGTGTAGGACAAATGCAAAATATTATTCTTTATTTCGAACTACAATTTTTTTTTTGTGGAAGGTATTCAGAAATTAATAATTAATATTAAATTGATACCGGAAGAATTTTTTTTAGTAATAGCACAGTATAAATATTAATACAGTAGGACGACGCCGACAGCCCTGATACCTTCCGCACTACGAACATCGTTTTGTTCGCAGTTCGGGAGCGGCTTTCCCGCGTCTCGCCCCTCACACCCCGAACGATTGCCCTGTCTAGACAGCTTCGTCGGACGACTGTATGTTTTTAGACTGTGGTAATAGTGATGACTGCATCAAAATCCTCAGCGTCTAAAAGATCTATGGGATCACACACAACCATTAATTATGTATACATACAATGTAGATGTCCTAAAGGATAAAACATAAACTTGCATTCAAGTTTGAAAACTAGTTAATTGTCTACTTTCCTTTGTCACAATACAACAAGAAACGCAGTTACTCGAAACAAGGGACGTTTTCCACCCGTTTAAAGTCTGTAACTAAAAAAAAAACTTACTAAATTGAACTGTTAAAGTGCCTTAATACTAGTGACAATGGTCCATTTCTCTTAGCGAACTCTGAGAACTTGACAACAAGCAGCTGTTGGAGTTTGGACACGTTTTTCTTTAGATGTTAATAAAGCATTGAAATGACGTCATTGAATAAAAACTTGACGTTTTCCCAGAAGTCTATGAACACCTTTCTATTTTATTTAGCTCGAGCCCATTATGATAGTTTCGAGATTACACATTGTACGAACATCCTATACAATGCGAGATCAGCTTAAAAAGGCAATGTATAGCTTGATGTGTAGCCGTGTGTACAGAGGCCAGTACATCAAGCTACCCCAATGTGTCAAATTTCTTTAACAGTGTTCAACTTTATTACAAACAGAATAACGTTCATGTTGAATTGAGGAAATTTGACAGTTTTAGGTAGCTTGATGTGCTGGCGGCAGTACAAAATAAATTTACAAAAAAAAACCTTTTTTACCTGTTAAAAGTTTCGGAATTTCGTAAAACTTTTATATTTTTATAATTAATATAGGTAATAAAATAAGGTGTTTTGAAAAATCCACTTTCATTTTAAAAGGAACTGTTTGTTAAATGTTGGCAGCGTTGAAAAATTACAATGAGATTATTATAAAAGCACTTTTAGTCAAATAGGTCTAAGTGCTTTGTCACTTTAACAAAAGAAGCAAATTGTAACGTCAAGTTTATAATTTACACACGGACGTCACGTGGTTTTAACCGCGTAGTTTTCGTTCCCGTGGGAATACAGGGATAAAAAGTAGCCTATAGATATCACCCGGGAATTGTATAGCTTACCAATGATGAAAAAGTTTTCAAATCGGTTGCGAAGTTCGATACATACAAAAATTCAATCTTTCCCCTTTAAAATATTATATTATTATAATTAATAGTAAAGATAATAGTAGCCTACCTTGTCTATTGTACTATTTGCCCTATGAACACACAGATAAGGCATGAGCAATAATGATCACGCTTACCCAAGACAGGTTGACAATTACATATGTATTTTCATTATTCATGTAAAGTACTGTGCTAGTGTAACTAATTCTTTACGGTATTTTCCTTAGCCGACTTCAGAGATGTCTAATGTATACGAAACGCGAATAAAAAAGTCACAATTATTATGTACTTGCCTGGATTTGAAATTGGTACATAAGAGTCAAAGCCCTATCTACTGGGTGTTCACGCAGGACTGTCATCAGCATATTTAATATTTTAACCAAAATCGTTCATTAAAACTAACATCAATTTTCTAAAAGTCAAAAGCCAGGTGCGCATAACATTGAAACTTATAATTAGTTTCGAAAATATCCGGAACATTATAACTAAAATCTCATCTAATTTCCTTGATAGGTACGCACTTAGGTCATAAAGTAAATGTCTTGTCGCGAGCGTAAGGGACTTTCGTCGAAGTTGGCAATGCCATTGCGTGTGTGTAATACCCCCTTAATTGTACTACGGTAGCCATTACTTTTTATTGCTTCAGTAACTGTTCTTAATTTCTTTCGCTCCCACTATTTCTCGTTTCCTAAGTCCAGGGATCAGTTGGACAGGAATGACCATAGGCGGTGAAAGGCTCAGTAATTTATGGTATCTCATAAAAAAGAAAGATTTATCGGCCAGTTCTTGGGCCGTGCAGTTTCTTTTGTGGGCCGGTCACATAAGTGTTATAACATCAGGATTCATGTATTCGGTTATAACCGTTATTCTTGCAAAAGGATGACAATATCAGGTTTTTATGTTTACCACTTGAACTTTGACCGATATTGGTCATACGTCGCGGAATTATGACGTTACGTACGAAATCTCTTCATCAAGCGCTATTTTATGACGTGAACAGTAGTCCAGTTTGATTATGTAGCTGTCTATAAACCTTCCCTTTTAGTTACAGTATTTCTGCAATGTTGTTTTATAAGCTGTTTTAATTTAATTACCAGGGAGATTAAGCAGCGAAAGTTTAAATTTTCCGCGCACCCGAGAATAAGAAAACAAATACTCTATCAAGTATAGTTGAGTATAAATTAAATCTGTAAAGACTAGTAAAAAAACCTTATTCGAATTTTTTATGACATAGGTACCTACCAGTTTTAAACTTTGTGTACCTTTTTTTTTCTAGGTTACACTTTAAAAACAAATCACGTAATCCATTTCAGTATGGAGTTCCATTTATGAATTTTTCCGCTTATTTATTTTACTGGGCGACTATTAAACCCCGCAGTGTTCTAAATTCGTCACGCACCTAACCTATGTTTGTTCTAATGGATATAAAATCTTTATTATTGTAACGTCCCTTTCATAATCTGTCAATAACTTCATACACAACGTACCACTATTACGGAAAAGCCCTAGAAAATCCGGCCAAGCACATCAGCCAAGTTAAGGATGTTGATGTTTTCTTTGAGAACACAATTCCATCGGATGTCACAAGATGAGTACAAAGCCTACACGCATTCCTGAACAAACAACGGTCGTTGGAAAACATTACCCTCTTTATTCGAGTGTAAGGCTGACTCCACAAGACGTATTGTACGTTCTTTTGTATCTAGAGTTTAACAAACAACCAAGGAAGCCGTGTATGTCTAACCTACATTCTAGGTTTAAATATTGGAGCCAACATTACAAAAAAAAAGTCTATCATTTTATTATAAAGCATACGAATAACGGAACAATAGAATCAATCGTGGGACGAATAGCTAGCTTTACTGGAGTTTTCGCTGGATTAATTTCATAAAAGTTTTTAAGTTATATTATACTAGCCGTTTCTCGTGGTTTTACTTGCGGTTAAAACAAAAGATGATTCAAAATTTCCAATTTTTTTTTCTTCAGAAATAGAAGTAACTTAACTTTTGAAACAATTATAAGCTTCGTAATGCTATTTAAGCGTAAGGAGGGAGTAACAAACATACAAAGACCTACATATCAATATTTTTTTACTTTTATAATGTTGTTGTGACTTACTCTAAGGCATTCATTTACCAATAAAAGTTATTATTATTACTTCTTTATTATGGGACACGTAATTTAGGGTACCTTTAGAGTTTAGTGCAGGCTAGGGTTTTTATCATCTAGTCATGCATATTAGACCACACAAGCACATTAGCACATTACTTGTGTTAGCACATTAGACCTTCATTAAATAAGTAAATGCTTAAATACATTCATAGGCTTGTACGAAAACAAATATTTGTTTTATTAAAAAGAGTACTTGCAAAATCAAAACGCCTCGGTAGCACAAGCTTTTCAATCAAGTATTGAATACATACATTGTATGTTCACACACTGAACTCCACAAAATTTTGCTACAGTACCTAACAAGCTATATGTATTCAGCTTTAGGCAGCCTCAGGCAACGAATTTACGCAATATCAAGCCAAGAGTGAAGTCCAATAAAAGCGTTCTTTGCTTAATTCATACAATTATTCTGTGTTTAATTAAATGCGTTTTTCATACTAAATAGTCACGTTCACTGTTCAGCTGTGTCTACGATTTAGAATTTAATTGAACTGTCTAATAATTTGTTGCAGGAGATATTTTAGTCAAACTTTAGAAGGCAATTTTGGACCCTGAAGATTTATGTAGGTACGTTGTGTGAAAGTGAAAAAGTCCGCCTTGTGCAAAATAGAGGCTCTTTTTATCCGAGTGCTTGACATCAAAGACAGGGTTACTTTTTTTCACATGTTTAATGTACAGACGCCAGCACATCAAGTTACCCCAATGTGTCAGATTTTCCCAATTGAATATGAACCTTATTTTGCTTGACATAAAGTTGAAAAACGATCAAAAAAATTTGACACATTGGGGTAACTTGACGTGCTGGCGACTGTACGATAATGTATCGGACGTAGGATTTTTTAAACTCTCGTAGCCAATGGCAGGATGGAATATAATATCATCATCAGTGTCATGAATCATTAAGGTGTGTTGATGTGTAGATTGTACGATATGTAAGAGATTTTATAAAATTTTAGTCTACATCAAAATAAAAATCCAATGTTTCATATAAGACTGTTTTCCAAAATGCTGCCTTTTGCCACTTCTTAGTATTTTTGCCGCTAAATTACGATGATTTTAATTGTTTTCTATTTACATACTCTGCGGAATGAATATATATAAATGCGGTAAACATAATTTAAATCAGTATCAGCGCTATCTATGCACTGACATATTAAAAAAATGTTTTTTTTAAACTTACTAATAATCTGGATTGCACATTACTAGTAGTCTTGTTAATCCCTCCAACTAAGCTATATGTATCTGGAGTGAGTTCACGTCACATCGAACTCACGGCCTCTCGATCGGCAGCCCGACGCCCGAACCGTTGGGCTATTGCCGCTTATTTAATGGATTTGAGCATAGCTAAATAAACATTCGAGGAAGTTATTCTACAGCCACGCTAAGTATATAGTTTATTCATTCCTGGAGTATTCACAGCAATGAACTGTCAATAGGCCACATGTACAAATAACCTCCGACAACATTATCTAACAAATAGCATTGAACCCTGCCTAGTCAGAGAAATTGCAGAAGTATTTTAATCTAATTTCAATATTATGGTTTTCAATAAATCAGCGACGGAATTCAAACTAAGTAAGTTTGTGACGGAGGCAATAATCTGACCATTGAATTTATTCATGCAAACAGAGGTAAAAGCGGGAGAAAAGCGAAGATTTATTTGATTTATTTGAACTGGGACCGAAAAGCTTTATTACTGAGCTAAGAATAATCCTCAAGGAACCCATAGCTAGTATAATTTATGTAGGTAAACCTAGATCTGGCAGTCAGTTTTTCAAAAATGTTGGGGTTGGCTTCCCTTCAGACTGGATGCAGTCGTAACCCAGTAACTGGATAACACAATACCACTTGGTAAAACTGTTTGTCTGACTTCTTATTACCCGTAACAGCAACATTACCGTGTACGTTTTTGCTGTAACTATTACCAAATGCTAACAGTTTATCACATTATTAGTGTTCACTGTAATAATTATAGGTAAGGCCCAGCTGTCGTACCATCTTGTGTGATTATTAGCCTAACTTTGTTTTATTTCATGCTGGTTACGGAGGATAGTGAAAATTATCAAAAGAGATTTGAAATGAATGAAGTGCCTTATTTAATAACTAGCTTTTGCCCGCGGCTTCGCCCGCGTGGATTTCGAACTTCCGTCCCCTATGTTTTTCCTTTAAGGGCTGAATTTAAAAAAATCGTTTTTTAGTGGATACTTACTCTTCACTAAGAACACCCCTTCAAGTTACATGTCTATACTACCAGCGGTTTGGGCTGTGCGTTGATATACAAACGTAATAATTTTAGCATAATACTTCCGGATAGACTACTTTCAAAGTTGATCCTTCCGGTATGTCTGCATAAAGATTTCTGGAACCATTGACCCGGGAAAGAGCGCCGTACAAATGACCATGTGTAAAACAACTGAGACTAAGATCAACCTGCCCAGGCGTATTGATTACAACCGTACCAAGTTTGGTTAAAATCCCTAGAATAGTTTTTGAACTATGCGTGCACATACAGACAGACAGACAGACAAAACTTTTACTGATTGCATTTTTGGCATCAGTATCGATCACCAATCATCCTCCAATATTAATGTTGAATACATATTCAATGTACATAATTATCTTCGTAGTGTGTGATAGCCCATTGAATTGTATAGCGAGCGATATTGTATCTTAAGATAAAATATTATAATATCTTAGCCGTGTGCAGCGCCCCTTGGTGAACTCCACTGCGGGTGACGTAACCTACGACAAACTTATTATTTGCGGTTGGTACAGTAGTCGGGTCTAGGGATCGAACCGCAAAATTAAGTTTGTTTTTCCGGGATAAAAAGTACCCAGTGTTGTGCCCAGGATATTAAAGAATAAGTATACCAAGTTTCATCGTAATCGAACCGGTAGTTTTTGCGTGATACCTGAACATACAGACAGACAGACACACAGACAGACAGACAAAAATTTTTTTAATCACATTTTTGGGTTCGGTGTCGGTCTAGTAACACCCCCTGCTATTTATTTTTTTGATATTTTCAATGTACAGAAATTTTACTTCTACAGATTTATTATAAGTAATAAGTATAGATAGATATAGATTAAGGAAAAACGTCGCGATGTCTGTAGGTAGATAAACCTACCATGTTCTTATCAGAAAGTGGTCGATCTCACAATACGACGAAGAAGAACGCCAATCTGTAGTTGTGCCAAGATGTCACCGAATCCGACAGGTATGAGTCATTTTTGAGCTTTATAGGCAGGTATATGATGTTATCCTTGCCTACGAGTCGGCAAGGGATGTTATGATCGCCTTATAATCCTAAATATTAATGGAATCTGGTACCAAATTAAGAATTTTCACTTCTAAATAGACCAGACTATTCTCCGAACCGTTTAATAAAAATGTACTTACACGTGTTTCGCCTATATGTGTACTAAGAGTTTTTCGAACTCCCGTTGTACGTTATTACTCCGTAACTCCGCCAAACTATAACAAAGAGAAACTTTGTCTACAACAATTATATAGCAATAAATCTAAAGAACAAAGAAACTGCGACAGTTATTGGAATGTGAATATTCATAGTCCAAGCTTTGTATAGAATATAATGAGGTTAATACTGCGAGTTCTCCCAACTTATAATGTTCTCTCGGTTCTAATGCTCCTGCATTGTATGTACTTTCGGAATATATTTTAATTGCAGTCCAGGAAAATGAGTCCTCTTTCTTGTGAAACTTAAGCTGCAGGTAAGTTTTCTTAACGAGACAATTGTATCGTTTTTGAAAATGTATATCCATTGACCAAGTAGTAAAAAGGCAAAGAATATCTTAATGTTACATTCGAATCATTATTCATGGGGCTTGTGGCTAAATATTATACAGGGTTTAATTGAAAAGTTGAGAAGATTGGTAACCATTTATTGCACATCTAGACCAGTCTTCCAGTCTCGGTAAGCACATTTAGTCATTGGCCCCGACTTTCATTAGTAGGGCTTTATCAGTCGTTACGGAAAGTCAAAACACTTAAGAATCCTGCTAGTCAGTGCCCAGTCACAGGGTGTATGTACAGGGTCTTTCAACAAGAACTTTGTTTTCTAAAACAAAATAAAACAAAGAATTTAGAAGAAAATGTTTTTTTTTTCGGTTGTATTATAAAGAGAAAAGTTTGGCAATTATGAATGTGACACGTTGAGCATGCAAAGGCTTCTCAATAATTGCTTTAGGATTATCAGAAGCCCAAATGCGGCAATTTTGCTTGTTGACGTACCTTGACAAATGAAAATGGGCTGCGTCTGAAAAAATGTTTTTTACAGAAAAACCAGCAGGTTATTCCTGAATGAACTGAGCGAATCTACGGCGATTTGAATGGTCGGCCAGCTTCAATTCATATTCATTCATCATTTTACATTCATAATTGCCAAACTTTTCTCTTTATAATACAACAAAATAAAAATCATTTTCTTCTAAATTCTTTGTTTTATTTTGTTTTAGAAAACAAAGTTCTTGTTGAAATACCCTTTACAAGCAATCGCTTTATGTAAAAACCGGAATTCAACTGCATCTGGTTAGAATGGCAGTCGACCCGAGCAAGATAATTACAATAGATGAGAGAAGACACGGCAGATGATATTAAAGATACATCCATCGCACTTGAGGCAATAAGTCCAATCAGACTTGCCGTCTGACACAATGACGTAAACTATTTTCATATATCCAGAACAACTACAAAAAGGTTTTCGTATATATTTTTTTTAAAGTATATAATGGGTCTACTCTTGACCTCAATTTTGTCCTGCGGTCAGAGATGAGGTCGACGATGGAACGAGCTTACCCAAAGTAAATAATATGAGACATTTAGTCTGTAAATGCACCCAAGAAACACGAAAAACCTAATGAGAAACGTTTTTTAGCAAGGGAAAGAAAAAAATATATTAGTAAAAAGATAAACATACATATTTTTATATGAATAAATAAATAAATGTTCCACAACTTTTCACACAACGCCATTTAGTCCCAAGTTAAGCTTGAGAGCTTGTGTTATGGGTACTAAACAGCTGATAAACAGACTTATATATTTCTATTTATATATATATACATATACATATTATAGATAAATTACACCCAGATACAGATCAAATGATCGTGCTCATCACACAAACATTTGTCCTGGGTGGGAATCGAACCCACGATCTCCGGCATAGCAGTCAGGGTCACTAACTACTACACCAACAGGCCAGTCGAATACATACGTATTATAGATAAATTACACCCAGACAGAACAAAAGTTTGTGTGATGAGCACACACGACCTCCGGTATAGCAGTCAGGGCAACTAACCACTAGATCAACAGGCCATTAAATGATGATGGCCAGTGAAGAACGATGTTGTCCTTCCCAGAACTTCTTACTACCAGAAAAGGCCATTAGAAACGACGACGACGACAGTGAAAACAACTAAGGGATTCCCTAAACGACCGAAAATAACCATAGCAGTAAAGCCTGATTTACACCGTGCGTTTAATTGCCTTTAGGCCCTGTGGCATATCGTAAGAAACCATCTTAATTTACAGCCTAAGCATCGTTTAGACCAGGCAAGTCATGTGTTGCTTCGGTTTTATTGTATTGCATAGGCAAAAAAAAATGTACCGTGTTAATGGAGCTAGTCCATTGAAATGTTACATGAGCTTTGCATTTTTAGAGGCATTTTTAATTTAGGGCAATAATTTATATAAACATATTTGTAGGCGAAACAATTTGCTACAAATTATGACTTCACAATTTTTTTGTAAGACGTATAGTTTCCGAGATATCGCGAAAAAAGTGTTTTCACCCCTTTTTCCAAGATGGCGGCCGGGGGACAAGGGTGGCGACCCCAAAAACTTGAGGTTAAGCTTCTATTGACCCCCCACACATGTCCCAAAAATAAAATTGCGTCCTCTAAAAAATTGTAACATTTCAATGGACTAAGCTTAATAATCTAAAGATTAGTGACAGTATTTACTACCAGGACTATTTTGTATTAAAAGAACAAAATAAAATTGCTGTATTTAAAAAAAATTGGAAAGGAACAGAACCCTACACAGCGTAAGTAGGGTTCCGTAGTATGCCTTTTACTCCTACAAGGCAACTCCAACACGCCCACACTATGGGAATATTAGACAAAAAAAAATATACCTACTTTACGTGTACAGGAAGTACCTACACTAAATATTTTGTTTTATCACTCTAAAAACATGCCTGAGGGGTATTAATTCTCAACGGAACTTGAAGCCAAGTTAAAGGCCCTTGGGTGGCATACAAACTTTGAAAAGCGTAGCATGATCGCCGTCACTAACTACACGAAAAAGAAAAAAGACACTTTATCAGCAAAATAATAATAATTTATTATTTAGCTGATTTTATTTTTTTTTTTTAATATTAATTTATTATTTATTTATTTAATACTTCAACCACACAAATGTACATAGGCGGACTTAATGCCTTAGGCATTTTCTACCAGTCTACCTTTGGGTCATGCAGAGTACCACTGGTTGTCTCTGGTCACTGGTGCAGTACCGTAAGAAATTTAAAGAGAAGGAAACTTAATTTATATACCCATGCCGAATAACAGCGTTATTTTGCTAAAGTTCTTTGGGTGAAAATTCTTTGCATACACAGGTTCATGGACACGGAATAGTTCATAAGGATTCCTTGTTGACTACAGCATACTCGTATACATTAATACTACTTCAATTGTTTTTTTTTTTGTACATCATCAGCAGCAATTTCTATCTAAAGTTCGTTCGCGTTAAGAATGCAATAAAAATGCAGTGCAACTGCAAGACAAAGGTGTATTCCACAGTGGTGTTAAATTCAAACAAATTAAATTATAAAAGATTAAATTTAATGAATTTATAAAAATGAATTTGAAAAGATTTGATTGGTTAGGGGCCGGGCTAGGCCGACGGATAATGATGACTTTACTGCATTCTTAACGCGAACGTACTATAGTCTACTTTCACAAAGTATGCGGAAAAGCATGACGAGATGGCTATTTTCCTGTGAACAATAGACCATTTAGAAGGTGCTTCTTGTCAGACCATTACCGTGCAGAACACGTTCGATGATACACATAACTTGATCTCGTGTATTAGATTATTCAGAGATGGTCATGCAATCTGAATTGGTTGCTGGGTGTATTACTAATACATGCTGTCCGTCCGGTTGCTTGCCAGGAGAATAGGTCATCAAATTAATCTTACTTAGATTAATGTAGGTGCAAATATTGTTACAATTTGAATTAGTATTTATTATTGACCGAGGTATGCAATCAATTAACATCAACTTTTCTGTCGTAAAGTGAAAATTCAAACGACTAGCTGACTAGCTGCAAACGTCAGAGACACTTTGCAAATAGTTGAGTATGATAAAACACGTTTACACGTCACAAAATAATTATCAGTAAATTTGAAAAAGATGAGGTCAGTAAAGTTAACACGTTTGTGGACAGTAACGACCACAGGCGTTTAGATAGCTAAAAATGATACGACAGTACGCCTGTCAACGTCTGAGTTTTTACTTGCATAAAATCAGTACGCTTCTCGACGACTGATTTTCCATACTATCTTAAGGAACGGCATGTTGTACTGTCACCACATGTATAATTAAAACTTTCGTACTGTCATTACACAATTTTCAAAAATTCGTCAAAGAAAGTACCTACCTCCACGCACACATTCACGATTTATGGTCCCCCCTCCCTACAGACATTACGCCCGTGGGCGTCGTAGTTACATACCATTAGTCGAGTTCTGTCATATCATAAATATTTTTTACCATGCGTTGTGACACTACGCCCGTGGGCAATGTATGAAAGAAAGTAGTGTCTCAGTATCTGCAATCTGTGAGATAGTACTGTCCACGAACGTGTTAAGATAATGTCAACTTGTAAAATATAATTTTAGTAGGTACCCTGTTAATGTCTGAGATGGTCAATGGAGAACCACACAAA
This sequence comes from Euplexia lucipara, assembly GCA_921972225.1. NCBI lineage: Eukaryota > Metazoa > Arthropoda > Insecta > Lepidoptera > Noctuidae > Euplexia > Euplexia lucipara. The sequence goes on from OV179154.1 coordinate 13,313,439, forward strand.
TTTGACTGGCCTTATCGAGATATTTAGAATACATTATATATAAATAATCCATGACTACAATATTTTGCCCCGAAGTACAACTTACAAATGTTGTAAAATGCTGGGGAGACACGTAATCGTCAGGGTCAGTCGAATCAGAACTTACGGTTAAGTGAACATAGTCAACAATACGATCCATAACTGTTTACTCACTTTCGCCACTTCACGGTGGTTAGAACTTTTAATAAAATTATTGGCCCTCACGGATCGTGATGAAATACGAATATATTTCATTTTCTATCCCCTGGGAGCTATCCATCGTAACGGGGTTTCCGGCGGCCTTTTTAGTAATACACAAGCCGCGTGTCCGAAGAGAATTCCCATCGAAAAAAATTACAAACTTTCTATTTAACCCCTACCTATACCTAAACGATGAGTTTTAAAACATCCTTCCTTGGTGCTCTCCTATACATTTAAAAGAAAAGGAAAGCTAAATTGTATCCTTTCAACCCAGTAGCTTAAGCTATTTTTGTCCGCAAATTAATTTCAGATCTTTACAGTACTGAAGCTAATGCGACAACTACAGTAAAACACCTACTCAAAATAATGTAAAAAAAAACCAATGAAAGGTTTCTACTGAAATTACATTTAAATTAATAATAAAACTATCCAAAAACAGATCTGTCTTAACTAACTTACATTACTAACGACATTCAATAACTTCGAATTCACTCGGAAATGCAAGCAAAAATTTATTGTTTAGTGTCTCGTTTGGTTCACGATGTGTATGATAAGATACTAGGAAATTGCACAAATTAAAAAAATAGCAAAGACGTATCCGCAAATAAAATATGTCTAACAGAAATAATAATGGTATTGCAATGACTTGTGGCAATCTTCAAAAGACTGGCACCATTGTCACTTTGTATGGCAGCCTTTGGTCAAAATAGAGGCCAACCTTTGGGTCACGGAAAGCGTCAACCAAACGTTTCGAGATCTATTTGAATAGAATATGAGCACTCGGACCCCACGGCCCGAGAGTTTCAGTTTATTAAGTAGATATTTCTATAGAAGCCTTCTATTATGGTTTAATGGATTCGGTATAAGGTACTTCAAATATTAAAAAAGGAATCGTTTGCCCTTTATACAAGAAGTTGTTTCGTATGTTAAAGATTTGTGAGTTTTCTGGTACACACACATAAAAACTTAACTAATCACCTAAAAGAGAAGAATTATTCTTTTAGTGAAGCGAAAACTTCGTATTCTATTTTAAGAATATCGCACATCATGGAGGTGTGCGCGAGAGGAGTATTAAGTTTATAAGCAGAAGTAGTGCACAAAGCTAAAACAGACAGATTTCAAGTACCAAGCGACTATTACTCATCATCATTCTGCCTAACTTTTTTCCAACTATGTTAAGGTTGGTTTATGTTTAATTAGATGTAGATGAATAGCAATGTTTTACACGGAGTACGACACGACTTGGTTCAATTGGTTGTCAATTTCGGGGATCAGACAAATGATAGCTGAGACCAACAGCTTAACATGCTTTTCGAGGCACGGTGGGGTCTTGATATGTAATAAATCGTCACCGATCCACGGACTAACCTCTTTAAGCGTAGCTTAACCTTTAGCCAACCTGTGCGGCTGTATCTAGCAACAAGCTCTGACAAGTGACTATTAGTAATGAATGATCAAAAAGTTTTCCTATCGTTCAAATGTAAATTCATTCGAATCGTAATATACCTACTACTACTAATGTAGATATGTATAAATGTATATACATGATTTTCAGATTTGAAATATATTGGATCGAAAGTCAGCTTCAATCGCTTTAGCATACGTTTGATATAGCCAAAGCGCCAATAAAAAGATGACTGCTAGAAATTTGAATATTTTTGACACCCGATTTACGCTCCACATAAGATGAGTGTTGGCATAGCTGTCTTTGTAAACCGTAGTAATTTTGCAAGTGAAAGGACTATAGAATAATCTTTTAAATATCTACATGACATGACAAAATTTAAATATATTTGATAATGTATAGTTACTTATATTGCTTATAACTGATAAAATGATCATTACACTTCTATTCTTATTAAAGATCGCCTTAGAGTGTGTTCTTCTTCGCACTTCACGGTTGCTGTTATAAAAAAAAAAACATAGTGTGTAACAAACGGTAAACATAAATTAGCTTTAAGTTTGTTCCGATGTATATACATAATGTAAGTTAATGCAATAATTTCCTCAAATCTATTTTGCAACTGAAGACATTCCAGTTATATTAATTTAAAGAAATAAACAAAGGATATTATAGGTAATTATTAAATCACAGTCGCATCTGATTCGAGAAAGATCAAATAAAAAAATAAAGTTGAGTAGGTAAAAGGTCCACAAATATTTGTATACATGTGAACACTCCTTTCAATTTAAACGCCAAGAAGGGATCAAACACTTCCTGATTCTGGTATCACTAACATTTTATCTTTTAGAATTTTCCTTAAAAAGACGCCCAAACATGGATACACACTCTTATAAATTCAAATTACTTACCCAAATTTTTTCCGAAAAAAAATCAACTTTACTCGTCTGTCACGTTCTGAAGGAAGATCAAGGAGTGTTTGCTGACACGACAAGATAAATGCGTTTCCCTAGAAACGATCAGGGTATCTTTATGAGAATATTCTATAAGTGACGGCACTTTTACGAGTTTGACAGTATCTCATTGGTTGCTAACATTCTGGATGGGTATAACCATCATTCTGTCAAACGACTAAACGATCACCGAGGCTTATTTGTAGTGTACATACGTTCTGGTTGCATTTTGAAGCGTCTTTTGGCTTTAATGAATCATGGTTTGTACCCTGAAAAAAAAAACGGGTACCTATTACTACTAGGATTGGTCTGACGCTTCCCAATAATAAAATAAAATGACATAATGATATTTATTTCTGTAAATAGGTTCAAACAAAACACTTTTACACGTCAACTTTTAGCCAGATGAGGTCGGCGTTTTACTATCTGACTTCTCTGAGAAGAAACACCGAAAGAAACTCATAGATCAGTTTTTTTTAAAATCCAGACATCATCTTAATAATAAAAATAAATAATAATAATAATAATAACCCCGCAGGGCAGCTTGTGGCGAGCTGTTGGGCAGTAGCGACCCCACGGACCTGATCTCCCGGGAGATTTCTTGTTCCTCACCTCTGGCTTGCCTTAATTGGCCGGCCAGAGTGAACTCTGACGAGGAATGGAGCTCCCACCTCTTTCTTGCCTTAGTTGGCCGGCTAGAGTGGAGATTCGCAAGAGCAAACGTGCTCGGAGGAAGGAAGCATTCCAGTAAGGTGCTGGTAGGGATCTTGACCGTACTTCCGGGATTGTCCTGATAGCCGTGGAATGCCTCTCCACTCCTCAAGCACCTCAGGTTATGTTGCTCTCTTGTCGCTACGTCACTATGTGCTAGCGGCCGTTTCAGAGGGCCCATTATTGAGTGTGCAAGTCACCCCCTGCCATTTTATCCCTGTATATAAAACATTGGTAAGGCAGGGGCCATAGTCCTTCATAGTTTTAGATATCCAGTCCATTTTAGACACCCTAACCTATAGTCCAGTACTTTTGTTTCATAGTCTGCAATAGTCTTACACCAGTCGTAGGTTTTCCTTAGGTGCACTTGTGTAGTGCATACAGGGAAAATCTGCGGTTGGTGCCTCATTTCATTAAAGACGACAATAGGCCTCTGCGAGTTGGCTTCGGCCCCTCGTACGCCTTCCAAAGGTCCGGAACCCAAGGGTTCCGAGAAATAAAAGCTAATGAAAATAATAATAATATTTATTCAAAATTTAAAAAGGTAAAATAATGTACAAAAAGTCTTAAAAATAAATTATCAAAGGGATTTAAATGTAAGATGCCTGTAGTAGGTTAGATAAACCTGTATCACAAGCTCTTGGTCAGATCATATAAAAACCATGCAGATTAGTATCTGAAATGGTCTTTTGAAGGAAAGAACCGCACAGATATGAGGGAACCAGCTCAGTCAGTGCAAGCTTTTGTCCGTAATCGTGAGCTCAACTCGGAACTTGAGGAGCTCCACGTGCTGACGAACAATACCAAAGAAAGAGCATTGGAGTTGCTTGGTTTTGTTTGTTGGTTTAATATTATACCGTAGCTTAGAGAATACAAATACTGTGTTCAACGGTTTGGAACAAGCGGTAAGTTATTGTGTACAGAAGCCAGAAAATTAAGCTACCCTAGTGAGTCTTTCTTTGATAGTATTTCAACTTTATTGCAAACATGATAAGGTTCATGTTCAATTGGGAATTTTCACAGTTTGGGGTAGTTTAATGCGGGTACTCCTCGAAGCACAACTGTTCTCTCCTCAAAACACCATCTCAGACACTAATCTGCATGGATCTTACATGATTTGACCAAGATAATGTCTGGACTTTAAACCTCTGAGTTTCTTTCGGTGTTTCTTCTCAGAGTAGTCAAATTGTGAAACTCAAAACTCATTTACTAAAAAAAAGTGACTTGTGAAAACCTACTACTACAAAAACAAGTAGGTATAATTTATCATTTATCATTTAAACAATTTCAATACTTAGAGGGCTTTGCGACGGTTGATAGTTTAAACTATTTCTTCAAGTTTCGAAGTGATTTTAAAGGTAGATAATTAAATTACATAGTACCTACCGATTAATTAATAGCCGTAAAACATAGTTCGATTAAATTGATATCAATTTGAACTATAGTAGTAATAGTTATTCAATGAATTCCATTCTGCTAGTCGAACCTCGAAAGTGCTTAAAATCGTTGAAAGTTATTTATTAGTTCAACTACCATCTGGTAATTTAAATTTATGTCAAACAGTAATTGTTTTGTGTAAAACAATGTTATCCATAACTTTTGTTTTTACTTTAATGAATAACATACATATTAGCGTGTCAGTAATTACGTTTGTTTGGAAAGCCAAACAAAAGTAAAGACTTTTGTCTATATCCAATAGAATTATTGTACTATTTATTCAATGAGCACTTGTTTACATGTAGTACGTTAGGAGGTGGTATATAATAACTAAAACTTACAGACGATTGGTGGAATGGTGAACAGAAACGTGTTTATAATTCGACGTTCAAATTCGGTTTAATAATAATTGTAATGTGGAAAAGGCTAGGCAGATGATGTTGCGCTTGGAAATGAGTTATGCAGTCATCGGTGTCTTCTATATTAACTACGATTCTAATAAGTCTTTTTTGCATTTTGTAAAGTGTCCACTTGTCAAGTCTGAAATAGCTTGAGCAATAGTGTTTTCAATAAGGGTCAAGGAAAAGAGTGTCGTCAATGGTTGTATCCGCCATTGTATTGTATTTTGTTCTCGCACACAAACTTTTAATAAATAAATAGGTAAAATATTACCCGCAGACTTTACAAAATAAGGAAAAACGGGCAGTATAAAATTAAAACTCCTAAATTGTGAGAAGAGGGAAACATTATTTTATAACATATTCATATTCAAGTTTGCACAAAGACGTCCCATAAATAACTCAGTAAGTGTAGCCGTGAATAATTTGAGCAAAACTTTCCTTGACAAAGTTACTCTTAACTGTTACTAAATTTGCCTAACACCAGAAGCTCCTGTGGTTTATTAAAATACCACTTACACTAGAGGTACTAGAACTACTAGAACGTTTGTGCCTGTAAACTTACACACAACTTACTGCCACAGATTTTTTTTTATACAAACAACTTGACATTTTTTTGGAAAGGACATCGTGCAGTGCAGTGTGCACCCTATGAGAGTGTTGACTACTAAACCAGACAAAGAAACATCATAACATCACGCTTTTAATTAACGAACAGTTAGACAGAGTATCTATAGTACCTACCTACAACAACATTTGGTCGGTTATGTTTAACTCCCATGTAGGTGGTGAGCCTATTGTCATCAAACGGGTTCCTAAAATACATACTCCAGGCTGTTTAATTTTAGTTTGTTTAAATTTTTACTAATTAATTTTCAAAGACACTTTACCTGACCCGGGAATCGTTAAATTGCAAGCACATAAAAACTTGACTAACGAAGCAAATTAATTATCCCTGGGCCAAAAAACACCTACTTACACTTACACAACATTTATCAGTTTAACAGGAAAATGATATTAGATTTGCACCGCGATTTTAATTTTTGCATTTAACTGTAAAAAATGTCAGAAGTGAATTAATTTACTATATATATTTCAAAATATCATTCGATAAGATAAAAATCTTGTTTTTCTAAAGTTCGATAGCTAGATACGATACCTATATTATCAGCCTAGGAAGCCCAAGATAATCTGATCCCACCAAAAAGTCCATAAATGATTCAAATGCATATATTCCTTCATTAACACCCCGGAGTTTTATAGCCACAACATTACATTATTTTATACATTAAAAGCATAAACAAGTCCGCCAAAGGTCCCCCTTCACACCATTTTAAATCGTTCCATTACGTCATTGCCCGTCTGCCGTAAAATTTACAGCAAGAGATAAATCGTTCAAATACCGACTAGATCCCTAACGATTAAAGCCTTATTAATGGCCAGTGCTCAGAAATAAATAAAACAGAAAAAAAATATTTAAGTATCTACCTAATTACCATAAACATCAAAGCAGTTTGTATTTTTTATTTTCTATAATACCAAAGTCTAACCTAAGATATTCTTGATTATTTACTAATTTGTTTAGTAATTAACATGTCATTCGCAGAATGTCTGCGATATTGATTTAATTTGCCATAAACAACGAAATTTCTACCAATTACCTAATTTAAATTACGTAAAAACTAATAACAGATAGACCTAATTACATTATAGGTATTTTCAGCTATGTAAGTATCAAAATTATTATGATAATAATGAAAAGAAATTTATTTTCCGTTAATGCGCGATAAGGCAGAATACTAATTATATTTTTCAGTAACGCAAAATTACCTACAACATATATTGACCAGATTCATTAAAATTGCCGAGTTTTAACTACGAACAAAATAATGAAACAATTTTCATGAAGTTTCAGTACGTTTATGTGAACAATACCAAATAAATAGTATCGAAAAACAACTGAATTAAATAAATATAATAAATTTTAATCAAAACCAATATCGGTTTATAATAATAACACAGTTACTTTAAATTAATCGAATGATGAAACAACAATCCATCGTAAAATATAAATCGAATTTACCTACAATAAATATTTTATCTTCGTAGGTTTTCGTAGCTAATTGACAATAGACAAATTGAACGAGGCTACATCTGGAGCCTGGATATTCGAATTAGGTACGATAGAAAAGATGGCAGCGTCATCTGACAAAACAGACCAATAATTTCACAAAATATGAGTTTTCTATGAAAATATCTAGCTTGGGACGGGTTGGTACATCAGTGATTATATAGCACTATGTAAATTGCTATTACAACTACAACATATAGGCACCAATTATGACAAGAAGTTGTACACTTTACACGCTAGTGCATTTTCTATGAAAACTAAGTTTAAATAATTCAAATTGTCTTTACATTAATACGCGCAGCATTGCCAACATTTAAAACTCTTAGCGCCATCTGTTGACGATATTAGTAACTATAACTCCAAACACACCACAGAACTGTAAAAAATTCAATAGCAGCAAAGTCCTGTTAACCAATTAAATTTATTTGTCCCCAGATTGTAGTAGTCGTACCACTTTCCATTTACAACGGCCTACTTATCTTTTTCATGAAAATTTAGGCAACGCACCCCTTGGGGTTACGCAACAACTGTTCAGATTGCTACGATGCTAAGACATTTTTTCCACAAATGATTCCGCGTCAGAACCACTGTGTGGCGTGGAAGATTTCTCTTTGTCATAACATCAATGGGAAGGAAGTAATCGCGGAGATGGTCGTTCGCAGATTGAAGAGGGGGAAATAAACGAAATTATGTAAGAATGGTTATTGTAATGTTATTACTTATTATGCACTTGGGGTGTAACTTATTTTTTTATGGCTTTGTTCATGAATTGGTCTCGTTCCTCGTTGACTTTTAACAGCTTTAAGTGTTTTGGTTACACAGATTGAATAATTTTGTTTGTAAATTAAAGGGCAACGTTACATATTTATTCGACTGTCATTACTTTATACGTATACGTGAAGCAAAAACTTCGATTACATAATATTATAACTTCTTTTTTGAAAAATTCGCGCGCAAACGACTGTCATATTTGGCACTGTCAGTTTGGTGTTTTCTGATAGCTACCACCAGGGACTTTAAGTCAAGAGTGAAAAGGTTACTTTTAGGCAAGCGGGCTTCATTGTCAATGAGGGTTTTCGATATTTTTTTGCCACCAGACGGCGCTTCGTATGCGTCAGGTCCAAACAGCTGTCAGATAGCACAGATTCCAATCGAAACTATACTTTTTTAGAGAAATTCTACGTATTTGGAAGTGTTATTTATTTTATTATGGATTACGGCCAGAGAAAGGTTTCCGATCTGAAGATTGAGCTCAAAAACAGAGTGAAAGTCACTGAAGTTACTTATGCCGTCCTGTTTTATTTGCACGCATAAGTACCTACTGCACAACACTGTGGCATTTTAAAAAAAAAGTATTCCTTTTGTAACGTTTTTAAGAACAAATAAACCAAAAAAAAAATACAAATCGTAAACTATAAACAAATTGGTAAAAGTTACAAAATATTTCAATATGAAATAACGTACATAAATATAACAATAACCAAACCAAACGGCTGAATTTATCTTTCCATTTGCTACAGCTGAATCAAAGGCTTGATGAGAAAGTAAAGACATTACAATTTATTTTACGCATTAACTACGTTCTGCCTAAAAGCGAGAACGAAATGTACATTAGTCCCCACGATAATCGTCTGTGTGGGACACCTAGCAAAAACAAAGTAAACGAGGGAAAGTTTTTGCCTGGCCGACACCAAAGCAACGCGCTCACAATTCCCCCCATTAATTTTGTCCACGGAAATCGTTTGACAGACCACTGGGCATGTCATGAACCTATTATATCTACTTAAACAGAAAACTGTCCCTTTTATGGTCAACGCTTGAATAGAACTATAGGGTTCGGTTTAGTTTTCCAATAGTTACCTATGGTCAGTTCAGTTCGGCAGTGCCTACATATGGGTATCCATACATATTAAATCTTTCACGTATATTTACTATGCTAATGGCATGTTACGAGATACAAAAATAAAATAAAATATAAAAAACGACTCGTTTCTACTAATGACTGTTGAATTTAAATAGCCCTTAAAGAAATAAAAGAAGCTTTAACAAAGCAACCAACAAGAAGAGATTGGACATACACAAAGAGATTTAAAATACTATAGAGCGGGCATGACAAGGAAATGTCATAGAAAAATTTTGATCATATGTCTCAATAACGCAATCTAGAATAATATATGAATATTGGAGAGCAGCGGAGCGTACTAAAAAAATTCATAGACTTGTATCCAGCAGGACACACTTTTTCGGACGAAAATTTTGTTCGCGATGTCCGGTCTATAGGTATTGAATGTCTTAGGACATACAGCTATTGGCTGACAGGCGATTTGCATATACATAAGTAATTCATTTTAGCAACATATCCCATCTCAAGTATTAGAAAAACCCTTTTTATTGCAAACTCGGTACCTACCTCAGAAACGCAGAAACGCTCGCAAACCTTTATAAATCGCGACAAGAAAAAAAGGCTAAGAATAATCTTCCTATTTTGCTGAAAAACCTTTTGTACAGAAACAAAACTGGAGCAATGTGACATGTGATGGAATTAGACGTCAAAACTTGAAAGAAACAAGTCAGTCAGTTGAGAAATGACAAGTCGTAGACAAGCCTATGTGTAGACGTTTTGGCTTACTAAAATCGTACACGAGTAATAGCATAATATCTGTTTTGGTAAAATAATTCATCATTCATTCACAAGTACGCCTGTATTTCATTAAGGTATGCAGAAGTATAAGTACTCGTATACCCACATTTTGCCAGATATGTTAAAAGTGTTATGAAATGTTAGTGGATTGCCAGCAACCTGATTCAAGTATGTACAAATTCCGGGCTACTAATGAACCGAATCCAGAAACACTATGCTAGACCCGGAAATCTAACTCAGAGCTTTATTATACACAGCATGGCGCTTGCAACCAATAGACCTACGAGGTGGTCTCCAGGGATATTAAATCATAAAGAGATTTTTTCTTTACACTTTATATGCAAATAATAATAATAAGTTATTTATTGCTCAGAAAAAAGAGAAAATACATGGCGTGTTAAATTTTTACATTCTTACATCAGTATTCTTTTCTGTTACAATTTATGAGTAATGTCCCCTATGCTAGGAAAGTCCTGAAATACCTATTTAATCTTATTCATTAAAATATTTATATTCACAGTTACATTCGCGCCGAAATATAAGAGAGAAAAACGCTGTCGAATTTTAACATCGATTGATTGCCTTTGTAATCACAAAAATGTCAACAAGACTAACGACTATTACATTATAGACTGAAAACCCAATGTTCTGTGACAGGCGACTACGAGTTTCATGGTTATATGCCGAATAAAAATCATAACTACATCGACATTTGGCGCAAACGTCAAAATGGAAGTGTCAAAATAAAGCTTGGTCGAAATTTTTTTTTAAAGGATTTAATAGCATTTTATTTTTCTTTTCTACCATACTAAAATCATTAACTTATTTAACTTATAAAATGGTCTTTATAGCCTATAAATTTTACTAAAGGTACTTTTAAAAAAGTATTAAGGCAATAAGATCCCAGAGAAACTATCCTACGGTCTTGAAGTTCGCAACGAAATTAATCAGAAATTAAGCACAGAATGAATTTTCCCACATTTGAAACAAAAACACTATACCTACCTACTCTATTGACAACAGCATTAGACAGAAGTTAAAAAAAGGTTATTTATAATGCACACATTGTAACGAAAGTACAATCAAGCATAATAACAATTACAATAGACGCCGAATTTATTAAAATATGTAATATTTTCACAGCAGCTGTCATACTTAATAGCAACCATTGCAACAATTTATTTTAAGAAATGATGTGGATTTAATTTAATTATACTATTTATTTTAGTTGAAAATTAAAGTGTCAGTGATAAAAACAATAAAAGAAGCAGGGATAAACAAATAACGAACACATTCTTAGTTTTGTTTCAAATTTAGAAGAATAAAAGTATTGTTTTTATAAATTTGAAATAAAACAATTGGAATAAAAACTGTTTTCACTTCTCTTTATATGTTCCACATTCCTGCTTCTACGAGCCTCTTTTTCTACATACATACATACATAAACTCACGCCTTTTTCCCATGGGGGTAGGCAGAAACTACAGAGCGCCATATGCTACGATTCTTACATACTTCTTTTGCTTCGTTTACATTCATACATGTTGTCATACACACACGCCGGTTGCGAGTACTACGCACCTGACCTTTCTGAAGAACATCACCAATAAGGTCTATGTATGTCCTTCTTGGGCGTCCCCTCCCGGCGTTCCCACTTACATCTGCCTTGTAAATACCTTTCGTTAGTCGCCTTTCATTCATCCTTTCAACGTGACCAAACCATCTAAGCATACTCTTTTCAATTTTTGTTACTACATCTTCTTTTAAACCACAACGTTGCTTTATATCATCATTCCTCAATCTGTCATTAATTGTTACACCACACATACTTCGCAAGGAACGCATTTCTACAGCATTTATTCTACTTTCATGTCTCTTTTGCCACACCCAACATTCACTTCCATACGTTAGTGTAGGCACCAGCACACCATTGTGAACAGCCAGTCGTGCCTTTTCGGACATAGACTGGCTGGTCACAACGCCATGTATAGCGCCATTCACTTTATTTCCTGCATTCACTCTCCTTTCCACATCCGCCTCAATCTTTCCATCCCTTGTAAACAGACTTCCCAGATATACAAAGTCATTCACTTGTTCTACACTCATATCGTTTATTTTCACATTGCACAACGACACGTTTTCGTCTCTTTCAAACACCATGACTTTCGTCTTATTCACATTGATGTTCATCCCTTTCATCTTATATGCTTCATTCATCTTGGTCACCATGTCTTGCAACTGTTCCGCTGACGATGCAAGAAGAACTTGATCGTCTGCGTAGAGGAGGCATTTGACAGGCAACTCATTCATCCTCAATCCACACTCACTCTCTTTTAAATCTGTCAGACAACTATCCATGTATAAGTTGAACAGCCAAGGTGACGCTACACAGCCCTGTCTAACTCCCCTAGAGATGTTAAACCAGTCTGTGTATGCCCCGTTTATCCTTCCACAGGCACTGGAATCCCTATATAAAGATTTCAGTGCCCGTACCAAGCACCAGTCCACACCATACATGGATAGTGTCGACCACAGCTCATCCCTCCACACACTATCATAGGCCTTCTCCAAGTCAACGAAAGCACAGTAAACTTTCTTGTGCTTAGCCAGATATTTTTCGGCTATGCACCTCAAGGAGAAGATCTGATCCATACATCCCATTCCCTCTCTAAACCCTGCCTGCACGTCCCATAATTTCTCGTCTGTCAGTCTGATCACTCTTTTAATCAAAACCTTTGCATACAGTTTACCAACTACGCTTAAAAGGCTAATGCCGCGGTAGTTTTTACACTCCTGCTGTGAGCCTTTTCCTTTATACAGTGGTACGATTACAGCCTTGCACCAGTCATCTGGGACTCGACCATATCTCCAACACATATTAAAGATCCGGCACAACAGGCTTGCTACTACCCCGTCACCGCCCTTCAGCATTTCAGCGGACAATCTATCATACCCTGCAGCTTTTCCAACTTTCATTTCTCTTAATGATCTTACGATCTCATCCATTCCTATTTCATTCTCTTCATCTACATCCGGGTTTGGGTTTTCACCACTCTCCTCTGCCCAGTTACCCACTCCTTGCACACTATCCTGAAAACTAAATAAACTTTCAAAATATCCTTTCCAGCGTTCCAAGACATCACATTCTTCGCTTATCAAACAACCATCCTCTGCTCTTATAACATTCATACTCGAAGTCTTTGTCACTCCACGAGCCAATCTTACCTGTTTCCAAAACATCTTAACATTGGCCCTGAAGTTATCCGAGAACTTCCTGTTATACTCTTCATCTTTTTCATCCTTCTTCTTTTTTACCACTTCTTTCACTCTCGCTTTCATTTCGGTGTAACTTTTCTTCACTCTCTCTAAATCATCTATTCTATTTACATTTGTTGCCAGATTCACTCTATTTTGGGCCTTACAGGCTAGCACGTTAAGCCAGGCCTCTTTCTTCTTTCTCACAACCTCTTTAACTTCACCATCTACCCAAGAATCATTCGTTTTACTACCACATTTCCTTCGTGCTAGGCCACATACTTTTGTAGCCGCTTGCACCATACTATCTTTCATTATATCCCATACTTCTTCTAAACTATAATCATTCATCTCATCAAATAATTTATCCGTCTCTTCTTTTACTTCCCTCTTATATTCCTCTTTTACTTTGACTTCTTGCAGTCTTTCTACTTTTATCCTTTCTAGAGCAGTCACAGGTACTCGAACTCGATGGCGCCAATGCTTGAATAAACCATGCACCCGACACATTACCAGATGATGATCAGTACCTACATTAGCTCCCCGATAAGCTCTTGTATCCGTAACTTTACTCTTTAACCTTTCATCTACAATCACAAAATCTATCATACTTTTACTATCTTGCCTTTCCCACGTATACCTGTGAATCTTTCTATGATTAAACATAGTATTCATAACACACAATCTTTTTTCTATACATATTTCTAATAAACTTAACCCATTCTCATTCACTCTATCATCTCCAAATGCACCTAATACTTGTTCATACCCATCTCTCTTCACACCAACCCAACCATTAAAGTCTCCAAGCATAACAATCTTCTCGTTTGCGGTACATCCTTTCATAACATCTCTTAAACTGTCCCAAAATTCTTCTCTCTCCAAGGGGGAGCTTCCCATATCAGGTGCATAAACGCACAAGAAAAAAATACGGTTTAAGCCTACCTTGGTTCTCACCCAAAGAATTCTGGGACTAACGCAATCATAACCTTTTACACATTTCATCATTCTCTCAGAGAGAACAACTCCCACACCCTGACAGGCCCTACGTGTTTCTTTAACACCGGACCAGATCGCGGTCAGGGGACCGTGTATGGAGATGTCCACCCCTTTTCTTTTCGTCTCATTCAAACATAGCACATCTATCCTTTTGTCCTTCACTAACTCACAAACTTCATCCATCTTATCTTTTAGGCCTCCCTGAACATTCAGCGTAGCTAAACGACACTCCGCAGCTCGCTTTTCGCCCCGTGAGAACAACTGACGTGGTGTGTGGCGAGCGCCACCGCCGCCTTCGAGTTGATTTTGTTTTGTAATACTCATATAGTTCCCACGAATAGCTAGGGAAATAATCTGTCCACACTCTACAGAGCCCCGCATGTAGAGGTAAGGCTGGATTAGTGCCTGGGGACGCCTGGCCCCAGACAACAGGCACGCTTACGACTCGGCTCTCCCCTAGTCATGCAGCTCTCGGCACGGCAACCTTAGCTTGGGGGTGAGTCGTTGCCACCGCTCAGAGGAACACAATTGGACTCCGGCAGATTCCCTTAGTCGCCTTTTACGACACCCACGGGATGAGATGGGTTGGTTCTATTCTACTACCCGGATACCACACGGGGAAATGCTATTATAAATGGAGTATAGGAAGTTAGAAAAGAATAGCATACTCTCTATTGTACACCATAAAACTTACAAATTATAACTTTAAGGGCTACATAGGGTGTTACCATGGGCCGCCTTATCCCTAAAACCGATGTCTTACAGACAACCTTTGGATGGACTTGATAGTGGAGGAGAAAAGTTATGAAGAGAGTGATTTTTGGGGGACAACCTGTAACTTTTGACGTTCGAAAAGTAATTATATTCTCAACCAAAGAGTTTTAAGATACTATACAGGGTTATTTGTTAAACACCAAAAACCTCGCAGGAGTAGATTACTTACATCATAAACAACAACATTTGTTCTACGATTTTTTCGAAAACAGACAAAAAAAATCAACTCTTCATAATACATATATCCGAACAGTCGATCGAGTTTTGTATGGAGAGTTGATTTTTATTTGTCTGTTTTCGAAAAAGTCGTAGAACAAAATGTTGTTGTTTATGATGTTAGTAATCTACTCCTGCGAGGTTTTTTGTGTTTTACATTAAATAACCCTGTATAATAGAGGAAGATATGCGAAGCAGTGTCATAGAAAAACTGAGATCCAATAACTCAGTAAAGCCCTCTGAAATAATATTGCAATATTGGAGCGGCAGCGGAGCGTACTAAATTAATAACTTAGACTTTAGTCCACTTGGACACAAGTATCGGATACAAATTTTGTTTGTGATGTTCCGTTTATAGTAAGCATTAAAGGTCTTTGTTCTCAACCTAATTTGAATAGTTGACTTTCGATTTTAATCTGAGCACACAACTTCGTACACGACTCGACCTTTGCCGAACAATCATCACCATTGATTAACCACTAGCCCATCACGACAACATAGTATAGCCTACCACTTAAACCACTAAATAAAACCACAGTCTAAAAACCTACAGTCGTCCGACGAAGCCGTCTAGACAGGGCAATCGTGTGGGGTGTGACGGGCGAGACGCGGGAAATCCGCTCCCGAACTGCGAACAAAACGATGTTCGTAGCTCGGGAGGTAATATTCAGGGCTAACGCGTGTAGACGTTGTCGGGATTTTTCCAGAGATCAAAGGCGTCGTCCTACTGTATTAATATTTATACTGTGATGAAGGAAAAACCGTTTGACGACTGAATTAAGCATTAATGATAGACTTCTTTTACTTAATTAATCCTATCACAAAAAACTCTTCGTCTTCAAAGAAAAATAAATTGCTAGGTTACTATCACTATAATAATAAATGGGTGGCGAATTTTCGTAATCCACTTTTAAAAGAATAAAGGATTCACACATAAAATTGTGTTATCTTTTTGCTAAAATATCAAAAGGCATCCAATTGAAAAAGGGTCGTCGAGTTCTTGAAAGCTACGGATGAACGTTTTGTAATTAAATTGTCACAGTTACGTGCCATTGTAATCTAGGATCAATTCTGTATAGAAAGGAATGAGGTGAAATTAAACTGGAAATTATTTTAAAATTGTTACTACAGTCTTCTATACTTCTATACTCATAATTATTATAAAGAGGAAATGTTTGATTGTTTGTTTGCATTGAATAGGCTCCGAAACTACTGGACCGATTTGAAAAATTCTTTCACCGTTGGGAAGCTACACTATCCCCGGGTGACATAAGCTACTTTTTTTTCCCACGAGAACGGGACCTACGCGATTGAAACCGCGGGATGTCTGCCAGTACATAATACATAAAGTCATGCCTTTTTCCCATGGGGGTAGACAAGAACTACACAGTCCCATATGCTATATTTCTTACATTTATTTTTTTAACATCATTTAAGTTAAAGAATACTATGAAGTTACGCAGGCACACCAGTAGTAAGTACCTACCTACTATACAACTGACCTTTCTATAGAACATCACCAATACGTTCTTCGGCTTGAGACTACAGATTTTTACTTAGTATAATGATATCTGGAATGATATCTGCTTAAGGGTGGAATTGACTAAATCAATTTCAATGTTAAAATTTAAAAGAATATAGAGAAAAATTCAGAACTCATTCAAATTAGGCTGAAAATCAGCACTTTTTTTACGTCAAAAATTACATAAGAAAGTCTCCCAAAGCAAAGCGCCTGCCCTTCACCACTTCCTACTGTTTTCCAAGAGTTTATGGGTGACACTGACCCGCACATTACATTGTAAGGCCAAACTAATGATGCAATATCACAATGTTAACCACTAGTGTTGTGTTAGCAGGCCGCACCTCTCTGGCCACAGTTTAACCTTAACTTGATCAAGTAAACAATTTTAACAGAATCAAAGGCCAGTTTATACTGGTTTTGAAGTACTGACGTGCAGTCTATCTTACTACTCTTAGGTATAAGCTCAGCTATAGTAAGAAGACAGTCCAGTTAATTTGCTTCAAGACAGGAAAACATGGCGTTACGGACTTGCGATTATAATATCACTTGACCAATACAAGCAGTAGCCTAGTGATGTGACCGGCGCGGTGGACTTCCAAGTCACAGCTTTCGAGTTAAATCATACCATACCTAAATTATATTTATTTTCTGTAAATCGGTTCATGACACACACTTTTACATGTCATTTTTAACCGACTTCAAAAAAAGGAGGAGGTTCTCAATTCGGTTGTATGTTTTTTTCTTTTTTTTTTTTTTTTTTTCTTTAGTGAAAAATAACTCCAGTTTCGGAAGTCGGTGGCCAATAATGAACAAACAAAACCACCAAAGCCACAGACTTCCGAAACTGGAGTTATTTTTCACCTGTTAGTTTTTTTTAGGAAGTCGGTTGTTTTTTTTTTGTAAAAAAGTTTTTTCTAACTAGAAAGTAAGGTCGATATTTCACTACCTGTCAGAAATCGTGAGCTCAACTCGGAACTTGAGGAGCTCCACGTTCAATCCTAAGGCACGGAACTCTGTCTTTTCAGAGTCATTTGCGTATTGTATAATTATCACTTGCTTCAATAATGGTACAGGAAATCATCGTCAAAAAACGGGCATGCTTGAGTGATATTTCTCGATGGCATGTGAAGTCAGGGGCCCCTGGGCGGCATAAAATCTCAAACACCACGTTATTTACCTACTAACCACACAGTAATAAGAAGAATACCAATGTTCTGATTTTTTCCCATGAACCAGAACGAAGCTAAAAGAGTGTGTGAGTATCATTCTTCACTTTACTTGCTTTGCTCACGTTTAATTCTATAATCTCATTTACGACAGTTGTAAGTGTTAGTAACTTATATTTATTTTGTTTCACTTTTATGTTAAGTAAATTCAGCACTGATATTGTTTCAAGAAATTTAATGTACAAACGCTAGAACATCAAGCTACCACAAACTTTAAAATGTTCCCTAATAAACATGAACCTTACTTAAGTAATAAAGTTATTAAAAACTATCATAGAAATTTGACACATTTGGGTATCATTCACATTTGGGTTTTGAGGTGCTAGCCTCTGTACGTTATGATTGATATTATTGTATGTTGTGATGCAATTATGTGTCAGGCCTGAATAGATAGATTTAAAATAATTATGACGCCTTTCATAAAGAACATCACCATTATTGTCAGTGTTAATCTTTGTAGGGCCCTCTCGGCGTGAATTTATGTCATGGAGTTAGGTATACAGGCTGTCTCATTCAAATCGGTCAGTATGGGAAAGTCTGAAACTATAAGACATACGAAGATCTGTTCTGAGGAACCATGTCATCGATTTTAATAACAAGAAAAACTGCATTCATACATTTTAAAAAACATCTGTAGATACTCCGTTCGGTAATCGAACCCGGTTATTTTGAAAAAAAAAAAACCTACACTATTTCTATTTAGATATCGATTGGGTAGGTCTTAAGCAGTAAATGTCTGTATGAAACATGATGTCTAAAATGAATAAATAAAATGCATTGTTTCCACATATTTTATTTTATTTTAGTAGGTGCTCAAAATAACCGGGTTCGATTCCCGAACGGATTACAGATGTTTTTTTTTTAATGTATGAATGCAGTTTTTCTAGTTATTAAAATCGATGACATGGTTCCTCAGAACAGATCTTCGTATGTCTTATAGTTTCAGACTTTCCCATACTGACCGATTTCAATGAGACACCCTGTATTATATGTGACCGAACAAATTCACGAATATGATAATGATGTACAGTCGCCAGCACATCAAGCTACCCCAAACTGTCAAATTTTCCCAATTGAATGTGAACCTTACTGTATTAACAACCAAGTTGAAAAATCATAAAAGAAATTTGACACATTGGGGTAACTTGATGTGCTGGCCTCTGTACCTACATAAATAATGGCCTTAGTAAAGCACATTTTAAATACAATGAAAATATACTGTCTTTTGAATAATAGGTTTACAAAAAAAAACTAGGACGGTCCTTCGTAATTTACGTCCTACTTGCAAATTAGGCTCGTATGTAGATTCTTTTGTTTTTCTATGCAAAATGTGGGTCCAAGGCTTTTAAGATCGTGTCTTTTTGGTAGGTATAGGATGATACTTTGAAAATTACGGTGGAAAGACTGATGCCGTCCAATTATTTGCTATTTAAATAGTTCGAATCTTTCTAATTTTTTCTCAACTTCGCTGGGGCCGGCTTTTAGTGTAGGTAACCGAGTGCAACTGAATAATATTAATTTATACACCCTAGTTACTGGGTAACATGATAACGGCAGGCCTAGCCATATTACAAATTCTATTTCTATTGTATTTATATTATAGAAAGAAAATGGCGTATAAGGCCATATTACAAATTCTACTCGTTAACACTTGACAGTTGACAAACAGCTGATTCCAAATTCGCCATTTTCTTTCTATTGTCGCCTTATCGCTTACGATAATAGAAATAGAATTTGTAATATGGCCAGGCCAGCAGTATACATACTTAGGTAAGTTAATTAATTAAGATTGGTAGTCAGACTTCTGACTACCCATAAAGATTCTCCAAGATATACGAATGATAGACTGGATCAAAGGTTTAATTTATGCTTTTCGGAGTACAGAG
The DNA here is from genome assembly GCA_921972225.1 of Euplexia lucipara. NCBI lineage: Eukaryota > Metazoa > Arthropoda > Insecta > Lepidoptera > Noctuidae > Euplexia > Euplexia lucipara. The sequence continues at coordinate 13,333,207 of OV179154.1, forward strand.
GCACCAACTCATTTCATAATCATTAACTATGAAGTCACAAATAAAAGAATTATGGAGAATATTTCAGATAACTTTCCTATATCGTTAAAAATATGCCATGTACCGTTTTAATTTACAGCATAGAAAATTAAAAACTAAACTAAATAGCAACAGCAAACAGCGACCTCATAAATTGAACATTTATATCGTAAAATTCTTAACATTTTCCAACAAAATAGCTCGAACAAAACCCCGTAAAAATAGAGTAATAATCTAAGAATAGCTATCGACTCGCCACATGATCGATTATGCGGAACCTAATCGATCCTCTCGATTAGACATAACATAACAAAAGGGATGAGCTTAACTTTGTTCACGGTCAATACACAAATTGACAGCGGGCACTACAATGTAAAAATTGTAGGCATTTTTATCGGCTTTATTGAGCTTTACACAGATGACCTTTAAAAATGGGTGCATTCAAACGGAATGGGGATCCAATGCTAGTTTAGTATTATTTGTAATTAACAAGGTGTCGAAAATGTTTATCTCAAAGGTTTTAAGTAACATGCAACTTTTGTGAATATACTCTTCAAAGTTTTTTTTCTACTCACCCCTGCGTTCCTATTCACCCCGTTTGACGGTGGATAGTGTAAAAGTCTAATTGAATAAAATAAACGGCAGATTCGTATCTTTTTTAACCAGCTAGATAGAAGCATAGTCGGCTATCTTTAAAATAAAAAAAGCACTATTGCTCGATATGGTCAGTGACAATTATTATGCTCAAATTTTAAGGGACATTTAGTATCTATTAATAAACAAAAAAATACTAAACCATTAAAAAACTAACATTTGACTTAAGTTTGCATTTACTAATAAGCCTAAATCACGACTATTAGGAAATTCAGAAACTAAACACGATACACACTCCATTTAACACATTGATAGGTAATTAAGTAAGCACACACACATATATTTTGTACTCTGAAACGATCGCTGCTGATCATGAGCCCAATAATTAACTTCAAAGAATTATAGCTTTAATTACCTCGCTTGACAAGCTGGTAAGTGATGGCAGAATGGTGTAATTAGAACAAAGGGATACAGACGAGTGACTGCATTTTATCTGTGTATACGGCACCCACGAGAGAGGTCACTAGTTCAGTAATAATTGACTAAAAGTATTATTATTCTTATTACTTTATACACTGGCCTGCAAAACTAAGTATCATACACCTAATATTGGAATACTTTCTGTTCATTTCTGATACCCTGGGTATCAGAAATGAACAGAAAGTCGATGGTCAAAGAAATAACCTTTTTCTTTTAGACATTTTTTTTTATGTAATAACGAAGAAACATTTAAGAACATTGCCACCTTTATTAGGCAGTTAACAATACATTGATCTACTCACTGATAAATAAATAAATTAAAAATTAAATCGTTAAAACGTAGAAGTTATTTTCTTTCATAGCCTTAATGCTGTAATTAATAACGACTTTTCGAAAGAAGTTCGACATCAAATTTTATTTTACTTTTAGTAATTATAGTAATAAATTAGGCCCTTTTTAACATTTTAAGGCAATTAAATGTTATATCACTCCCACGATTCGGACAAAGCGTTTCGCTTCTTCGTTTATACCGCGTACATCGAAGGACTGGAGCAACTTGCCTGCTGCGGTCTTCCCGTCCGATTATAATTTAGGTGTCTTCAAGGCTAGAGTGAATAGGCTCTTAATAAACTAGTGCGCTTCACCATCACTGATTTCATTACTGCTTACCATCAGGTGGGATTGCAGTCAAGCACTGGTTTATAATATTAAAAAAAAAGGTTTTTTTTTCCCTGTAAATGGTAGGCACATTTTATGATTGCCTACTCCATAATTAAAGTTTTCCTAAAGTAGAATTCAAAGATACCTAAAATTCTAAAACAAGCTCATCAGCTGCCTAGCTTTTTCCCAACTATGTTGGGGTTGGCTTTCAGTATAATAAGTGGATGCAGCTGAATACCTGTGTTTTACATGGAGCGACTGCCTGTCTGACCTCTACAACCCAGTAACTGGGTAACACGATACCCCTAAGTTAAACTAGTAGTGAGACATTCAGGCTTCTAACTACCCGTAACGACAATCAATGATCTACTAATGACAGCTGGGACCAATGGCTTAACGTACATTCCGATGCATGGAGAAGTCTTGACACATAATTAATGGAGGTATTCCTCAAAGCGCTACTATTTTGAGGCGCTTCTAATGAGGCGCTCCTATTTTATTCCTCGGAGCGCACCTTTTAGGAGCGCTCCCGATACTTTTACTTTTACCTTTACTATTTTCGAGGAAAAAAAAACAAATATTTTTAATTGCTATCGGGGGCGCTCTCAAAAGGTGCGCTCCGAGGAATAAAATAGGAGCGCCTCATTAGGAGCGCCTCAAAATAGCAGCGCTTTGAGGAATACCTCAATTAATGGTCACCAATTCACGAAGCTTAAACTTCGATTGATCCTCAAGGCTGAATTCTAAAACGGGCTATAGTCTAACTAATTTATAGTCTACATTTTTTTTTTTATTTAGCTAATTATGATTATTTACGTAGGTATGGCTTTACATTTAAGTAATTATTATTACAACGTCATTACTACTAGTAATTTATGTCAGTGGAATAAAAGAAATTCACATTCCCTACACTTGATATTGTAACTAACTAACTCAACAAACCATAACCCCAACTTCGTAAACTACAAGTAATATGTTTAAGAAACAATCGGCTTAACAATTTGTAATACTGATATATAAATCTAATTTATAAGTAGAAATTTTATAATTGGCCCTATTTCGAGAGCATTTTTCAGTCAGTGGGTTTCAAAATATTCTGTGTTTTCAATTCACTACAAACAAGCTTCCAATTCACTAGATACAGCCGAAGCCTAAAATGTTTTTAAATGGGTTAAACGAGTAGAAAAATGATTTTCTCTGTTTCCTTAAAAACTGAGAGAAAATACTTTCTTTACATTAAATAAGTACGTAGATACTGTTTTAAACACCAATTTATTAAATAAACCTACCATATTAACTGGAAATTATGTTAGACAACAGTAATGTAAAACAGATCAGTACAATTATTAATTATTTAAAAACATTTTCGGTCAGTGGGTCGTCTTAGGGGCGCGTAATTCCTATTTTAATTCATTTTAAATCACGACTAAATTGGTCATCTTTGCTTCACTTAAATTTCCGCCTTTTCATAGTAGCTTCTATAATTTATTTATTTCAGGACTATGGAAGACTTACAGCTAAATATTATCCAATGGTTATAAGTAATCAGTATGGTTATCTGACAGCCTTCACGTCAAGAGCTTGTGTAGCACAAAACTACTGTGAAACAAAATATATATACGTACCTACGCACTGCCAAATAATCACACAAAAATAATAATTACAAGACATTTAACTGATCTTCACTGGATCTAATTCTAACCATTGAATTTTTTTTTATAATTTACACTTATTTGCCGAAGTCACACTTGTTTTAAAAACATCAAGATAATAAAATGTGTTTGTAATGTACACATTGTTATATACCCACTTCCATGCCAAGTTCTTCATAACAACAGAATTACGTGTAAACAATGAACTTACCAGTATCTTTAAAAGTTTTAAGCTAACACTTCAAACTTAGAACACAAAAACTATAATCTGCCTTCGACACAACAGCCAGTCACACGGTTAAAAAACACATAAGCAATATTTTAAAACTAATTTCAAAGTTGGCATATATTAAAAAAAAATGACCGACACTGGTCTTTTTAACCCACGTCACTGTACAGTGTGTTCAAATTTTTGTACGAATTTATTCGGAGTCGTAGATCGCTACGTGAGTATCACGCGACTCGTAAGTCGAAACAGCCCTGTCCGCGTTCAGGCGCGTTTCGGAATAAACTGGCTCTACAGAAAGGGTGCTAGCATCGCGCATGCGTATAGCGACAGATGACATTCATAAACAGCGAAATTAAACATTAAACCTACTCAACTTTTCTATGGCAGAAATTGAAAATTTTATGAACGAAATTATGGTGACTATAACTTGACAATATTAAATAGGTTTTATTGCTTAATTATTTTGAATCCACTGATTTTTTTAAATTTGACAGTTTATGTTGAAAAGTTGACAAAAAAAATTAAATGCACCTTACTAAAAATTTGCTTATACTAAGCGAAACATGCTTTAAATTGTGGGAACTTTCATCATAATTTTGTTTACCCGCTTATAAAACAATAATAAGAACAATTTGGTAACTTAGCTGTGGCAATAGGTAGGATAGGCTTTTGGTCACCCACCGAGGATGTTGGTTGAGTGGTAGCAAGCGTTTTGGCTAAGAACGAGGTGCTGGGTTCGGTTCTAGCTGAGAGCATTGAAAACAGCAAAGCGTGCCACGGACTAGTTGTGCTGGTGTAATCTCTCGGACGAATCACATCGTTTAACAGTCATCGAACGTCACTTACAGTAAGTTACTTTAACTTTCTATTTAACCGACTTCAGGAGGAGGTTCTCAATTCGATCGGTATATTTTCTTTTCTTAAGTATGTACACCGATTCTTCCGAGGTTAAAAGTCCGATTTACGTGATTCTTTTTTTGTTCGATGCGGGATAGTTGCCATTTGGTCCCATAAAAATTTATTATAGTGTGGCCCGGTAGTTTTCATTTTAGGAACATTTTAATGAAAATTTTATTTATCTTTGAACACTTTTGTGTATGTATATGCACCGATCACGCTGTGATTTATGTACCGATTTACCTGATTCTTTTTTAGTTTGATGTGAAATAGTTGCTTTTCGGTCCGATAAAAAATTAACATGGTTTGGTTTGGCAGTTTTCATTTTATGAACATTTTTGTTCATGAAATTTACTTTTTGATTTCATCGAAATCTGTTTATTTCTTTGTATGGTATATTGAAAGAAATGGAAAATAGTGAATCATCTGCATAAAAATAAAAACTAAAAATTGAAAAATAATAACTTTTTTCCGAATATTTAGAGTTATTTTACACCGGTTAGTGTTTTTTTGAAGTCGGTTGTATTTTTTGTAAAAAAGATTTTCCAATTTAAGTAAAGACAATAAGTACGAAACTCTGGATTAGATGGTAAATGATTTATTATAGGAAGCCTGCAATAACGTTTAAAATTTTAAATCTAAGACAAAAAACTGAATGGAGTACTAAGCCTATTTTATCCAAAAATTTCGTTCGGCTATCCGGGTTTAGGGCTTAGAAACTATTAACGTCACTTATGTAGTAATTACAAAGGACACATTGACTGTGTCTGTGTGTCTGTCTCGTGTGTGTGTGATACATCGCTTCTTCACAAATTTTAGAATTCTCCTCTTTAATAATAGGAAAACCTATGAAATTGCCGTTTTGTATGAAAAAATTTAAACGAATTTTTTTCATGTATTTTTTATTTGTATTAATCGAAGTAATCACCCATGCAATCAATGCATCTTTTCCAACGCATTTTGTACTGCCTCTCGGGTATTGAATTTTTTTCCCGCCAAAAAGTTATCCAAATTCTGGAAAAAGTAGTAGTCTGTAGGCGCATGGTCTGGTGAGTAGGGCGGATGACGAAGAGCTTCCAACCCCAGTTCTTGCAACTTGGAGACCGTCTGCTGTGCAGTATGAGGTCGCGCGTTGTCGTGCAGGAGCAGCGGAGACGAGCGATTGACCAATAATAATAATAATAATAGTTTATTAGTACAGACGCCAGCACGTCAAGTTACCCCAATGTGACAAATTTCTTTCATCGTGTTTCAACTTTATGTCTAACAAAATAAGGTTCATATTCAATTCGAAAAATTTGACACATTGGGGTAACTTGATGTGCTGGCGTCTGTACATAAAAAGATTTAACAACACGATACATAGCGTATGAAAACATTGGATTGTACTACAAAGATTAATATAAAGACAGCTTTCCGGGCTCCTAAACTAGGTACGCAGAACCTAGAAGACCTTAGAAGTCGGAGATTTTGCTGTTTCATTTTATAGAATACAACCGTGACTTTTCTGTAACAGTGGTTGCTATCACAGCAAAAAGGGTGAGTGATTGAATAATTGTGGTTGTGTATCTGAGGGTATGTAATGAGTGTGGTGTGCATGTAGGGGGGTGTGTATGTGAGTGTTTAACTAGCTTGTTTCTGAGCAGAATTGATAACTTTATGATGCAATTGTCAATAAATTTTCAGTGTCATCATAACTTAAGGATAAGAGCCATTTTTTTATATTCTTTTTTATTTCATATGAATTAAATTTGTATAAAGGGATAATTTTATCAATATTATTGTATAATCGTGAACCAATGCTGGTTCGAGATGTGCCAGCTTCTCCATCATTGTGTTCAGTTCTTCACAGTACACATCTGCAGTAATGCTCACCCCGTTTGGTAAGTAGCTGTGATGAATCACACCGGCGCTAGACCACCAAACAGTGACCATCACTTTTCTAGGGGTAAGTTTTCGTTTAGGGCATTGTTTAGGTGCTGAACCAGGATCCAACCAACTTGCTGAGCGCTTGCGATTATCAAATTGAATCCATTTTTCATCGCAGGTAACAATGGGGTTCAAAATTCCTTCATTTGTGTGTCTGTTGGGCAGTGCAAGGCACGTCTCGACGCGTACTTCGCGCTAACGATCATTGAGTTCGTGGGGCACCCATTTGTCAAGCTTTTTCACCTTGGCAATTTGACGCAAATGGACCAATTTTGTTTTGACGCTAACGTCGAAAGCTGCTGCTAATTCAGCCGTAGATTGTGTATCATCAGCTTCCACAATCGCCTTTAATTCGTCATTGTCGACCAAAGTCTTCGGACGACCGCGAGGTTCATTTTTCAGGTCAAAATTTCCAGAACAGAAGCGAGCAAACCAATAACAGGTGGTGCGTTGGTTTGTAGTGTTAGCTCCGAAAACGTCGTTGATGTTGCGTGCCGCTTATGCCACGTTGCTGCCACGACGGTACTCATATTCCATAATTACTCGAATTTTTAACGTATCCATGATGACGAAAAATATTGAAATGCGATGAAAATGTAACACTAGTCAATAAACAAATGACTACTTTTGGAAAAAAAACCATGTTTTTAAAATAAAATTAATTTGAAATTAGAATTCTTAGCCAAACAAAAATTATTTTGATTTGAAATGGCCAGTACTGCAGAACGGCAATTTCATAGGTAAAGACCTAATATTATGATCTAATAACTTGAAATGTTAAGCAAACATTTTATCACTCTTACTCTCTGTCTGTCATCTCGCACTGTTTATAATAGTACCTACAGAATAGATGCTAGCATAATATCAAGCTTGATAATCCCAAACTGTCAAATTTTCTCTATTTAACGTGACTTTTATTGTATTGGTACAGATTAAGGAATTTAAATAAAATAATAAATCTTTATTTCCGGTTTTAAAAAAATGTATTTATCTGTTGTTATTATTGTATTTATTTATTTATTTATTTATCTGTTGTTTAGTACCCATGGGGCTAGCCCCATGGGTACTAAACAACAGATAATTTGTTAACTTGTACATTATGAATTTCGGTATTAAAAAATTTAGGTTTATACAGTATTATAAACCACTGTCATCCAAGCTAAGGTTAAACTTGTATTATGGGTAACAGCCTAGGGCTCTCAAGTTAACGCCAGTAGACAATCAAAAATTCACAACTTAACAGTGTTGGTATTAGAGACAATACAGATTTTAGATTTTGATTTTACACCGAAACTAAAGCTAGTTGTTAACCTAGTTTAATAAAAAACCATTTCTATACCAAGTGTGTGTGAGTTTGTGTTTGAGTGTGCGCGTGCGTGAACTTGTAGTAGAAGATGTAGTGACCAAAATCATATAGAATAGGTTTGAAATGGTTTGGTTACGTTGAGAGGGTGAATCAAAGGCGACTAACAAAAGGCAGATGTAACTGGAAACGCCGGGAGGGGACGCCTTAGAAGGACATACACAGACCTTATAGTATTCAAGTAGGTATTCGAGTAGGTATTTGTTGCAATCTATAGTGAACATACAGGTGGAAGGTTAAACAGTTTCGAGTAACAATTTATGGATCTTTTGAAGTAGGCACATTCCACAAAATCCTGACTCAACCAAATGGTGATGATGCGAAGAGTCTGTTTAGGCTCATGGCCCACATATGATAAATGTATATTTAGGATACGATGGGACTGACATAAGCATTGCTGATATAAAAGTCTCTAACCTGTCGGGCACAGCAATTAAAATCAAGATGAGTAGGAGAGAGGTAGTTCGCATTTTTAATCATTAAAAAAAAACTAAAATAATTGAAAAAAAAAACTCAATTAAATGATTACCTAGTTATTATACCTACTGATATCTTGTACTATACAGGGTGTCTCATTCAAATCGGTCAGTATGGGAAAGTCTGAAACTATAAGACATTCGAAGATCTGTTCTGAGGAACCATGTCATCGATTTTAATAACAAGAAAAACTGCATTCATACATTTCAAAAAACATGACGATGATGTAGTTTCAGACTTTCCCATACTGACCGATTTGAATGAGACACCCTGTATAATGTATATGGTATATAGGTTTTTTTTTGTTTGTTACATTTCATTTACGTAAAGCGCATTGTTATATTATAGGCACAATACCCCAAATACGTTAAGTTCCTAGAAATTTTTTCATGTAAGAAAAAGAAAAACTTTCCACATAGACAAAGTTGTACTAGACTTCATTAGATAGCTACCAGATTTATGCGCTGCTTCTAAGCAATTTAAAAGTTTGAAATCGTTTTACCTGGATCTCGTTTTAACGGACTAACATTAAACCGCTTCAGGCTGACATGGCCCGTACGTAGAAACGAGTACCTAGTGCGAATAATTTTTTTCTCGTACTCGTTCAGTGTGAGTCCGATAAATGTTTATAAATACCTACGTGACCATTTTATACGCCATTTTGCTGCATAATAATTAAACTATGACCAATCTGTTAATGCACAAATTTCTGTTTTTCATTACCACAATATAAGGTACAGACGCCAGCACATCAACCTACCCCAATATGTAATATTTCTTTTGTAGATTTTGAACTTTATTCTAAACACAATAAGGTTCATGTTCAATTCCAAAAAAATTACAGTTTGGGGTAGATTGATGTGCTGGCGTCTGTACAGTGTACATTATAGAGAAATCAATTTAAATGTATACGTATCTGCCGGTCGATTCAGTAAAAGTCACGCGGTGACAACTTGAGTAAAGTGAACTGTCAATGCCTAGCATTAGTATGGAATGACAGCTCAAGTCGCCCTCACTACACCTATATTTTCACGCGGTGATTTGACTAGAATCAAACGGCTGGACTATTTATATTATGGGAGACTGGTGCGTAAACAAGACGTGGCGTTTGTATTTCAGGACACCAGGTGTCCACCCCTTGGGTAATAGTTACATTACATTGACTGTTATGTAGGTACTCGTGCAACCTAAATCTAAAAAGGTTTCTTTTTTATTTTTTCATTATGATAGGGCTGCAGTGTTAGCAGGTATTTGTTTGAACGTGTGTGGGTCCTGGTGAATGTATTAAAAAGAACTCACACTAGGAACGTTTGTTGTGTCGAGGGTGCATTTGTGAACATTTAAACTCACAAAGATCCACCACCATTAAAACATCAAAGTGTTCCGTGCTGGAATTGAACCCGCGACAACGCAGCGCATCCGCAACCGTGACGTAATCAGTTTCTTGTTGCACTGCCTGAATCTCAAAATTAAATTCCTACCGATCGTTCGGTATTGCTTTCACATTGAGAGATGAGACTCAAGATGGCGTCTTGCGCCTGAATAGTTATAGATAATTTTAAATACACAGGGTGTCGTCAAGTTCCTGACTTGGAACTTTGAAGTGTTCCTGAGAAATTTTAAACGGAAAAACCCATAACTCTATAACTCTGCCACATCCAGGCACCTAAGCATACCACAGAACTAAGTTAATAAGGCAGTAAAAAAAGGAAGACCCGGCAAAATGGCATCGACATTCCTGCCATGCTTTCATAAGACGAGAAAATGTGTAGGATTCTATCCATGTGTACATAACATACCCACCGAATGATAGCTCTCCTGCTTCCCGGGTATCAGCACGAACTACGAATACATTTTAATACATTACAATTAAAGTTTGCTACCCTCAACGCCATCTAGTGACGCCACGCGCAACTAGCAAACCAATGAATAAGCAGCACCTCGGCGCGGCAACCAATAATGGACGGAGCGCGCAGCCCCGTGGTGAACTTTTCCGTTGTCTATGTCAATCTCGTGTAAAATCTGTTCTTGCAGTTGACTCATTTATGACACTTCTCGTCACTCTTAATTAAAAATACCTTTTTAAAGGCCTATTCAAACCTGAGCGATATTTGCTGCCGCTGTGGGTAGAGGTACATACCGCGCGGGTTTCGCTCAAGTATTTAGTATCAAGTACCGCGTATAGAGCGACCTGAGCGGTATTCACTGCCGCTGTGGGTAGAGGTAGGTACATACCGCTCGGGTTTCGCTCAGGCATTTAGTATCAATTTCGCTACCGCCTGCCGCAGACGGTAGCGAATACCGCTTAGGTCTGAACAGTAATATTACCGCATACCCACTGGGTTTTCTCTGCCGCAGACGGTAGCGAATACCGCTTAGGTCTGAATAGTCCTTAAGGGTCATGATAGCCAATATATTCATAGCCATGATAATCAGTACAGTGGTAGTGAAGCTGGAAAAAATATATCAACGACAGTGGTTTATCTACCGTTGTAGTCTTGCCTCTTAAAATACAGAGATAGATGCAATTTTTTTGCTTGTTTCACAATTATTTTAGAATAACTACAATGAATATTCCAGCTATTATTATTCTAATTAAATGCTCCAATTTCAAAGCTCGCTTCGCTCACTCTACCAATATGCATTAACTTGATTTCAAGACTTTTCTATAAATGTACATCGACAAAAAATTGAGAGGCTGGGGCTAAAATTTCGAAGCTCGCTTCGTTTTTGCTCAGATCCTAGGCTTTCAAATCATTGTTATTCTAACCTAAGTATGTATGTACATTGATGGGTTATTATGTAGAGGTCAGATAGGCAGTCCCTTCTTATTCTTGTTAAATACTGGTACTCAGCTACATACAGTAGACATGAAGCCAATCCCAACATAGGTAGGAACACACTTTGATGACGAATTACTTCCATTGACTTCATTAGCAGCAAAAGAAACTATGTACAAAATACATGTCGGAATGGATCTTGCCAAGATCAAGTATACGTATGTAACATCTCACCCACTACTAAATTACATATTTTTATTTTTAAGTTATCAATAGGGTACCATATAATATTCCCAATGTCCCAGTTGTTGGCAACGTCCCTTGCTTCATGTTTAATATCTCAATTCTACAAACAGTGTTATTAATGAACATTGTCATTAAAAAGAGATTGAAAATGTGTTATCCAAAACGATAAAGTTACAGAAACTTACCTAATGCTTAATATTTAACATTGTTTGTAAATACAGTGTATATAAGACACCTACAGTAGGTACCTACACTACCTACGTTACCATATAATTTATTTTAAGAAACTTTTAGAAGTGGGTATGGTTTCCTAGAAATAAAATAAAATGAACCATTCAATGGAGGTTTTTTTTATTACAGATGAATAAATAGACACGTAGATAATCTGGTTATGTGGAAACTCTTAACACTAAGAATTTTGTCTTTAAAATTTAATATACATATGTAAGTGCCGATATTCTTGTTCACAAATATATGACTTCTTCGTTGGTTTTGGAATTGCAAGAGCTACTGCTGAGCATGAGGACCTGGGTTCTATTTTTAGGTTAAACAAAGCGATGTTATGTTTTTCAGCCAGGAGTTTGGATTTGCTATGCCCGGTTGATCTTTCTTTCAATTTTTTAAAACTTCTCCAAACTAAGTATTTTTGCTGAGACTCGTGGGAGCGTTTACACGGTACACGGATGGGTTTTAGTCAGTAAGAGTCTGACACCTCCTTCTGCTTTAAACCAAGCCATTTGATGATTTCCCATCTTAAAAAAAAGGGTGCGTTTACAAACGATTCAAGTCACACAAATAGCCAGTTACCTGTCATAACAACATATTTTCCGTGCAAAAATCACACTCGCAAAACGCAGCGGAGCTTACCTCCAAAACAATGATTAATGGCAATTGGTTAGATACTAACATAATTATATGTATAAAAGTAGTAAAGAAACACCTCTGCCCAATCATTAATGTTTCAATAGTAGCCTTTCTAATTGTATCTGATTTTTAACAATAGCGCAAAATGGAGGAGATAAATATTTTTCACAAGCTTTTTCAAAATCTTCACGTGTGATAAGGTGATCAGGTTTAAATTGTGGTGGCGTGTGGGTTAGCATATTTTTATTTTTACCACAGTGTAGACATTGCTGAAAACATTTATTATTTTGTGGTATACTATAGACAAATGCATTATCTGTTTGAGTTGCATTGTGAAATCCAAACAGCCTTGCTCTAAGCTTAGTTGCATTTTCAATTGGTATGATTAACTTTGTAACAACTTTTCTAATTGGTTTTGTAAGTTTTTCGTTTCGCTGCAAGAACTCATCAATCGACATTTCAAATGTTTTTTGCTGCGATTCTTGTCCACTGTCTGTCAATGTTTGTACAGTTTTAATTGGACTCTGCGGTACGTTTTTCTGTTTGTGTTTCTGTCTTATTTGTGTTTTTAACCCTTCGTTTAGCTGTAACAATTCATCAATAGACATAGATGCTTCTTCCTCTGGTTCCTGTTCGCTATCTGATGATATTTGTACGATTTCGCATATTTCTTCTTTTGTCGGTTCTACTTTTATTTTCATTTCATCTTTCATATCTCGTTCAACACAATGCATACTGAGGTTTTGAATTTGTGTATCAGTGTTATCTTTTTCTTTCTTTATTTCTTCTTTATAATCTTCACAGAGCATAAATTCATCAGTCTGTGTGTGTGATGTTCTTAAAAATTTTATTGATTCCGTTGTCTGTACACAAGAATCCCGACGATTAGGTGTCAAATGTAGTAACGGGGTAGCAGATCGATGCAAGTTTTTATTTTTGTACATAGATTTATCAAAGTGCAAGCCGCACACATATTTGTATTTGAAAAACATAGGCATTCTATCCATCAAGTCTGTTCTTTTACAAGCTTTAATCTATAGTTTGCGCCTGTAAGAGAAAATTAGAGGTACAAATAAAATAATATTGGCGCAGTGGCTGAACAATGACACTGCAAGTTCAGAGTTACCATCATACACGGACCGAATACACCTAATTACTTCTCCATCTTATTAATAAACGTGGAGTATAAAGAAGTATGAACCAGTATTGTCTTCAAATTTACCATATGATTTTCGAGGTTTTAGTTTGGTATAACTTTTCTCCCCGTTTATTAATAAATACAGTTTTAGTTACAAGAATAAACGATAAAAATATTAAGTTAACACGCACAGTATGTATTGTTTGTTTACACATGAATGACATCATAGGACTGGGAAATTATAATTTTTCAAAGATTATTTCCAGCAACAGCCAACAAATACTTGACAATAGAAAAGAAGAAAGTCTCAGATCTATAGTAGTAACATGGGGGCTAATACATTTCACCGTAGTTGTTGCTTAGGGCAATAGAGCTATGTTAATAACTAGACAATTGACCAATTGTTAGAGAGCCCAATGTATTCACTTTTACCTGAACTGGTGAAGACCTAAAGAACAACAAAAGACTCACAATTAATTTGACCCACCTTGAATTTTAAACAGTTTTAGACTAAGACAATGAAGATAGTACGTTTAGGGTATTCGAAACCTCTTGCGCGTAAAGGAAAAGTTTTGTTATGTTTACCCATTAGAGAGTTTTTTAATAGGGTTTCTACTTACACGATATGTGCTACATTGTCAAGAGTGTCTCTTATACTATACGACTACCTTATAAAATAAACCCCTTTTGACTTAATTCAGCCGCAAATTAAAATACTCCCGTAAAAGCTGGATCGCCCCAGTTCAATTTGAACACTCAATTGCAGGCAAACCAATACAGCAGGCCTGGCCATATTTCAAATTATATGTTAGAATAGACATAGAATTTGAAATATGGCTAGGCCAATAGAAAGTGATGAATTGTGACAATAGAAAGAAAATGGCGTTTATGGAATCAGCTGTTTGTCAACTGTTAACGAGTAGAATTTGTAATAATTATGGCTGAAAATGAAATACACTTGACAGTTGACAAACAGCTGATTCTTATATGCCATTTTCTTTCCGTTGTCGCCTTATCGATTACGATAACAGAAATAGAATTTGTAATAGGTATGGCTAGACCTGCAAGTAACACATTACCTAGGAATCAATATTTGACCGCGACTCGATAGATGGGGCATACTTCAAGACAAAACAGAATAACTAACTAACTATTCTATTCTATAACAGTTATAAATCAAATGATAATAAGTTGCATTCGTACAGTCGAGTTCATTAATATATTGGCCCTTTCAGGCTTCAAAAATATATGACCGTCAAAAAAAAACATAACATTGTGACAACTAAAGCATCATTAAATTGTGGTCAAGATTTAGATTCATTAATATGTGACTGGTTTTTCTCAGTAACATGTATACAGCCAAAAGCACATTATTATATGAACAACATTAAGATCATATTATCTGAACATTGTAGGATTCACAATTATGTATGCACACATTAAAGACATTCAATAAACTATAAATCTCTTTGGCACACATAAATACAATAATATCTAAACAATTAAATGTAATTCAAATTCAACCTTATTACTTACGTTATAAAGATAATTTTACTCTGAATGATGAATCTTAAAATTGCATGGTCAAGGAGTTTGCTACATCATTTATCACTGGCTAGATTAACTTCAAATGATGTTAAATCTTTTTCTAATAAAATTATAACTGACGCACATGTCATTCAACGATTGAAAGACACTCATTTTAAAAACAAACGCAAACGCGCTTAAAACAATGGAAACTACTGTCATTTCTGTAACAATGTAAACTAGATCTTATTTGTTCGAGCAAATAATTGACTTTCCCATGCATGTAGAGATAATTAAGAAGCTTTTCCTGCTCAGATATTATAAAAGCCAATACTATATTTTTGAAAAGGGTGATCACATATTTTTGCCTAATGCACAGCATATATTATTGAACCGTTCATGATCACATATTATTGAACTGTTCATGATCACATATTATTGCACAATGCACAGCATATATTATTGAACGGTTCACATGAGGACATATTTTTGATCTAAAGGTTCTATAGAATTTATTGAGCTTTCCAACGCTCACAATATTTTGAATCCTTGACAGTGCCAATATATTAATGAACTCGACTGTACCTTTACGTGTCCCGTGGAATATGATGAAATCTCAAATCCTTATTATTTTTCGAAGAAGATGTACAATGAAGTGCTATACAGGTGAAATTCGCCATTGTTAGTTAAAAATTTAATGATATTGGGAAGTGAAACAAACATGCGTGCCCCATAAATCAAGTCCCGAATGACACTACTCTCGTAACTAATATTTCGTACTATTGTTACTATTTCTAGTTTCCTCTAGCACACGGTCACGCGTCATACCATCCCGCTCATTCATGTTATCAAACGGAGGGAAGAAAATTTCGCCCGAACGTGTGAGAGTGAGATGGAGCGATAGTCTAGCGGATAATGCCACGTGCCACGCAGAAGTACGCGCTATCTCTATTGCTGTACAGTTTATTATTTTTGGATGGCTACGTCGCGTCATGTCCCACATTCGCCAACGATTTTATTTCATCGAAGGTGGAAGCTCACGAGCTGCACCGCGCGCGCTGATTGAATTGTCGTAGAACAGCAGCGAGCAGTCTGACGTCACCGCCAGGTCTACAGCTCATCAAATGATTTTTCCACATGATGAGGAAGATTAAGGGTTTTTAGCAAAGACATTTAACACTAAATATAGACGGGACTTCACGAGCAAAAGTTTCTATCCAAAACTTATGTCCGAGTGGACACAAGTCTATGAGTTTAAAGGGAAGGTTCATATCTGACGGAACGTGCGCCGAGCGTTTGCGACATTGTACCTCGACGCACTAACGCATCATCGGTTGAGTGTGAACGGTCAAGTGTTATTCTATACATTTGTCTGTTCTGGCGTAACGCGACCGATAATACGCGACGCATGTTCCGTCAGATATGAACCTTCCCTTATATTCTAGATGGCGTTACTGAGACATGGAATCACAGTTTTTCTATGACGTTTCTTCGCATGTCCGCTTTATATGATCTTAAATCTCTTTGATTTTTAGAGTCTATAATTATTGCATGGTTGCTGGTGCTACTACCGAGCATGAGGTCTTGAGTGCGATCCCCAGGTCGGGCAAAAAGTTACTGAGTTTTTCCATCTATAATTTTGCAGGATTAACTTAGAGTCTGGATGGCTGTGCCCGTTTAATGACAATGGACTCACCCCAATGGGACTTGAAATATAAATCTAGAAAAATGTGCGTGTACTAAAAGTACCTACACCTCTGCCTAACTCTTCGGGAATAACAGGGAATAGCAGGAAATAAAACAAGGTTGTCACAAATACATGCATACATAAACTCACGCCTTTTTCTCATGTGGGTAGGCAGAAACTACAGAGCGTCATATGCTACGATTATTACATACTCTTTTCAATTTTTGTAACAACACCTTCTTTAAACCACAACGTTGTCAAATTTTATCTGTTGGCTAATAAAACTCTATTTATTGTAATTATACTCGTCTTTGTTTCATTCTCAATGAGATAGGTTTACTTGTAGTACGGCTCATTTATATCACATCTTCATTACATAGTTTACAGCCAAAAACTGAACGTATCCCCTCGTGTCACGCGCACCTGTCAGTTATCTGTCAAATATCTTCATTGGTTTTTTATGTCACATAATGGCGTCATCTTTTTCCTATATTTTTTAATATTTTGTGTTGTATTGTGAAAATACTGTTCCAAATAGCATAATAATGGGAAAAAGGAATTCACTAGATAAAATTAGAATATCAAAACGACTGAGAGATGTATTTTAAGCTAAAACTTGATTCAAGTCACGAAGAAGGTAAGAAAATACCTATAAAAAATGGCCGCTTTTAAACTGTTTTCTGTAACTATTTCATCAGAAAAGTGATTCAAATACTTGCCTGATTATAACTATAGCAAATCAAGACCCTGTGTGCGTATTATAGCTAGTGAATATGAAAACATAGGGTGCGCTTTGTGTTTTTTGCGTTATGCACGTGCTACTGTGCTTGCAACCTACAAGTGCATGCCTGACCTGTGGGACGTTCTCCGGGAACGTACGTGGTCAACAATGGCAGTATTGGCAGTGAATAGCCCAACCTGTGGAGCGTTTGAAAACGCATTTGTGATGAAAAATTACTATAGTGAACAACAAGTGCATGCCTGACCTGTGGGACGTTCTGCGGGAACGTACGTGGTCAACAATGGCAGTATTGGCAGTGAATAGCCCAACCTGTGGAGCGTTTGAAGACGCATTTGTGATGAAAAATGGCTATATATGGTGAGCAACTTGCCTAGAACCTGTGGGGCGTTCTGCGGGAGCGCACGTGGTTTACAATGGCTATGTTGTGATTTAAGCAATCTGAGGGGTGTTCTTTAGGGACACACGTGGTTGACTATTTTCTTATAACCTTCAAGGGAAGTTCTGCGGGAACTTACATGGTTATATGGTACAATGTTTGTTGCCTTTACAGCATGAACTGTTTTCTACAGACACTGTAAAAAATTCATTAAAACAATTCATCTGAAATTATTAGAAAAAACAAAAAATGTTTCTCCGGAGTTCATAAAAAATCTTCAAACAAAAGTTGTATTATGCAGATTCTAGTTGGTAAATGGAATGATTGAAGAACAGGTACCAGGTACAGTCGAGTTCATTAATATATTGGCCCTTTCAGGCTTCAAAAATATATGACCGTCAATAAAAAACATAACATTGTGACAACTAAAGCATCATTAAATTGTGGTCAAGATTTAGATTCATTAATATGTGACTGGTTTTTCTCAGTATCACACATCAAAGACATTCAATAAACTATAAATCTCTTTGGCACACATAAATACAATAATATCTAAACAAGTAAATGTAATTCAAATTCAACCTTATTACTTACGTTATAAAGATAATATTACTCTGAATGATGAATCTTAAAATTGCATGGTCAAGGAGTTTGCTACATCATTTATCACTGGCTAGATTAACTTCAAATGATGTTAAATGTTTTTCTAATAAAATTATAACTGACGCACATGTCATTCAACGATTGAAAGACACTCATTTAAAAAACAAACGCAAACGCGCTTAAAACAATGGAAACTACTGTCATTTCTGTAACAATGTAAACTAGATCTTATTTGTTCGAGCAAATAATTGACTTTCCCATGCATGTAGAGATAATTAAGAAGCTTTTCCTGCTCAGATATTATAAAAGCCAATACTATATTTTTGAAAAGGGTGATCACATATTTTTGCCTAATGCACAGCATATATTATTGAACCGTTCATGATCACATATTATTGAACTGTTCATGATCACATATTATTGCACAATGCACAGCATATATTATTGAACGGTTCACATGAGGACATATTTTTGATCTATAGGTTCTATAGAATTTATTGAGCTTTCCAACGCTCACAATATTTTGAATCCTTGACAGTGCCAATATATTAATGAACTCGACTGTACCTCCGGAAAAGACATAAGATGTTCAGATTCGCAAAATGCTAGCCGTGGGTTCTCAACTGGAGAAATCAGGATAAGATTTACCAAAAATAGATTACCCAGGTATCTAATACTTACTAAGAAGCTTAACAAAATATGTTATTTAATAAGCATAATGAAGATGAAGACAACATCAGGGTGTCATCGCCCTGCCTTGTTTTGACTCAGACCTTCAAATGTGTCTAGATACTCCGGAGCAAAAAATGTAACAAAGTTGAGTGATACTTTAAGGTATGATATATATGTATGTATACATATAGAGGGGCATTTTTTCCCTGCTAGTAACAGTCATAAAGACATCAAGAGTTTTCTGCCTTATTCGGAGTCAGAAACATACTTATTTGGTGAAGACCCAATACTTCCCAAACAAGCAGCTTTAAAAACCAACCTCACTCCAAAAATGGGGGGGGGGGAGGCATCATCTGAGACACCAGTGGTTGAGAAAACATGAGAAGACCGGAGGATTCATCAGCGCTGCAAAATACACCCACAGGTGGGCATTTTAAAAATTAATTTATGTGACTGATAACTAATCATCACTTCTATTTGTGGTTATTATTTTTTGATAAGATTGTAACTACTTTACAACTTTATTTCATACTAAACCACACCAAAGTTACTTTTCATTGAAAGAAAAACTTTCCAAAGAGAAATCTTTTCAGATAATATCTGTAATTTATAAATATTTTCTGAGCAATAGAAATTGGTCAGAATACTAAAGCTTAGTTTACCAGTCTTTTATTGGTAAAAAGCCCATTGGAAGCTTTCCATTAATTTCTAAATTAGAAGTTGAAGTTTTTTGTTAAAACAGAACATTTCAAATGAAAAGTCTACCGCACTATAAGTGATATTTAACAGAAAAATGACTTTCTGATAGAGGTAGTTTTTTTTTAAACAGGCTTATATATTGCCTGGTCAATATTTACACATATATGACATTAAAGACTCTTCAAAGGAAATGGCAACAATTAATTGTTTTATGTTTTTTGGGTTACCTATATATCCTAATGATAAACTTTTACAAGAAAGGTGAAAGATGCTTACAAAATGAGAGGCTATAATATATCAGTTTGTTTATTCCGAATTTCTGTTAAGAAATAATTCAGTTAACTGTAGATAAACAAGGAAAAACAAGATTCCTAACTAACAAACTAAACAACTGTTATAAGTTAAACATGTGAAGTCAACTATAGTCAGATTCCATGTTCAGATGAATGAAAATTTTACATCCACTTGCATGACACCTATTGAATATCTTGTCTTTTATTTAATAAGTTAATAATGAGAATAAATTATTATGGAATAGATACTACCTTGAATACTGCATGTTTAAACAAGACCTTGAATGGTAGTTCATAAACATAGTCAGAGTAAAGAATATTTTCAAGTTAGAAACTTTATTTTATTTTTTGACTGGCCTGTTGGTCTAGTGGTTAGTGACCCTGACTGCTATGCTAGAGGTTGTGGGTTTGATTCCCACCCAGGATAATGTTTTTCAATCATTTGTTCTGTGTCTGGGTATAATTTATCCCTAATATGTATTTATTTATCAGCATATATATAAGTATATAAGTATTTTTATCAGCTGTTTAGTACCCATAACGCAAACTCTGCTTTGTTTGGAACTAAGTGGCGTTGTGTGGAAGTTGGGGAATATTTATTTATTTACAGATACTTTTTCCACAAGGTAATTTCCAAGAGGTTATGGTTTTCGGAGGCATCTAAGCAATGGACTGAAAATGAAGCTAAGCTTCAAATTATATTTTAGATTCAATTGCTGCCTACTTAGTCTGTAATGCCTTGCAGGACACCCAACAGATAGTGAAGTCTGATAGAGAATGGATTATATGACTACATTAACATACAATTGATTGGGAGGAGTTCAATATCCTACCTATCTATATACCATTACTAAAAATAATTGGCAGTGGTGTGATTACAAACCAAAGGGTTTTTTGATTTTGGTTTTCTACATGATTAAATTTTAATTAATAGCTGATTCTGAATCTAGAAGAAAAGTAAACATTACAAAAGCAGAAGGTACTGTTTGTACTTCATCCATTGTTCAGTCAAACCATGGTTCTCAATATTTCAGAGATTGTTGATACATTTACAGAGGCATTTTAACCCCTTAATTATCTCCTTGGCACTATCATTCTAGATTGTGACATGTCCTTCACAGGAAATTGAAATAAGTGTCAAGAATAGGTTTAATAGACTGAAAAGTAGTCCATATTGGATCGTAAAGTTAGTAAAATACAAAATGAAATGATTTTATTTAAATTTATTTATTTTTAAAAGTATAGAATACTCTTGATTATCCACCTTAATAACTTAAAGAGTTATATAGGGTATTTATTACTCATAAAATAGGTAAGTGATCTCTTACAAACAACCATTGAAGAATATTGTCATGTAAACATTTGTACATGTTTGGAGTGTGAACAAGCAGTTGAAAATTAATTACGTTAAATATTGATTGAATTCCAGTGCGTTTGACTTAAAACTGTGAATTGTAGCAGTACCAAGCCTACCATAACTTATGCTGATCAATATCATAATGAGACTCCTGGAAGAAGTTTTTTCCTATGAAAGTTTTGTTTATATTTGATCTGCTCTACCCTTGATCATAGGACCGCATAAGATGATAACATGAAAAGATTATTTAAAGGCTTCATAATAAGACCTCTTAAACTTAGATATACCTACTTGGGATGTTTTTTCATGTTTACTTAATTATGTTTTAAATAATTACATGCAACAACGTGATTTATACTTTGTTACCAAGAAGAAGGTCTATTGAGTCTATTTGCGATAACTACAGGTCAAAGGATGATAACAATCTCCATTATAAAAATAGAGTGATCCAATTAGACATAGGTAATCATAATTAAGAAAATTACAGCTATTACAATTGATATGATGAAGGATTAACAATAAATTAGGATATGGACAATTACAAGGTTTCTATTTTTTGTTTCCTATTTTTACAAAACAATAGGTAAGTAGGTACCTACTAAACATTGTAACAAAAACGCTGAACTGTATAAGCTCCAGTGTCAGCCGTTGGATTACCAGGGCTATGGAAGAAAGAGTGAACTTAATATTAGCGCGTTTTTTCAACTTTCATTACATTCATTATGTAAGAATTTCAGCCGGTAAGGGGGTTTTTTAATATCAACTTTATTATAAATTATACCTACACGTGAACTGAAGGGTCAACCATTCCTTCCTAAATTTCCA
The DNA here is from genome assembly GCA_921972225.1 of Euplexia lucipara. Lineage (NCBI taxonomy): Eukaryota > Metazoa > Arthropoda > Insecta > Lepidoptera > Noctuidae > Euplexia > Euplexia lucipara. The sequence continues at coordinate 13,355,315 of OV179154.1, forward strand.
AAATGGACATATTAATAATAGACATTTTCCATTTTAGTTTTGACGAGTATGATTCTATTTGAATTGTAATTCGATGTTGTGTTTTTTATTTATTTTTTTGATTCTTTTGGAAAATTTAAAATAACTCATTGTTATTTTTAATTATTTAATAATTATTGATTGATTTTACAACTTGTCTTTAAACATCTACAAGTAAACCTATCTCATTGAGAATGAAACAAAGACGAGTATAATTGAATAGTCAAACGAACTTACCTGTAAGTGAAGTTCGACGGTAATTATACGAAGTCTTTGTTTCATTCGAAAATGAGAAGAGTCCCACCCGACCCAAACAATACATGCTATCTAAATACAATTTTATGCATGGACCCCACGTTGTAAAACCAATCATTTGCTGTGAACTTAATGAAGATATTTGACAGATAACTGACAGGTGCGCGTGACACGAGGGGATACGTTCAGTTTTTGGCTGTAAACTATGTAATGAAGATGTGATATAAATGAGCCGTACTACAAGTAAACCTATCTCATTTTCGAATGAAACAAAGACTTCGTATAATTACCGTCGAACTTCACTTACAGGTAAGTTCGTTTGACTATTCAATTTGTGGTGAGATAATAAAATCTATTCTATTCTATTGTATTCTATTCTAAATCATGCATCTAAATATTATACAGGGTTATTTGTAAAACACCAACAACTTCGCAGGAGTAGATTACTGACATCATAAACAACAACATTTGTTCTACGACTTTTTCGAAAACAGACAAATAAAATCAACTCTCCATACATATATTATCCGAACAGTTGATCGAGTTTTGTATGGAGAGTTGTTTTTTTTTTGTCTGTTTTCGAAAAAATCATAGAACAAGTGTTGTTGTTTATGATGTTAGTAATCTACTCCTGCGAGGTTGTTGATGTTTTACAAATAACACTGTATAAGTACTAGTATTAGCCAAAAAAAAGTGTAGACATTGGTTTTTAAGAGATAAATCGCATATTTACAATTTATTTACAGAACTTTTACAATCCATTTACATTTAATACACCTTAACTACATTATACACATATTAAACCCAATAAAACTAATGTATGTTAAATTATCATTTAAAATCAAATTTAGTCAATCAAAGGATTATTTTAGTAACATCCAAAATATTTACTCTGTCATATTTCTTTGATTGTTTTTCAACTACATATTATATTACAAAAGAATGACGTCTATGTTCAATTGGGAAAATTCACAACAGCTTGGGATAACTTGTTCTACGTACATCTTTGTTTATAATCGTATACATAACATTGAACACCTAATTTATTAGTACTAAATGCTATCCCTGACAATAAATTGTATTTATGGTGAATATAATAATAATAATATTCCACAACTTTTCACACAACGCCATTTAGTCCCAAGCTAAGCTTGTGAGCTTGTGTTATTGGTACTAAACAGCTGTTAAACATACTTATATATTTCTAAATACACCCAACAATAATATAGATAAATCTAATATTATAGAAAAATTACACCCAGACACAGAACAAATTATCATGCACAACACACAAACATTTGTCCTAGGTGGGAATCGAACCCACGACCTCCGGCATAGCAGTCAGGGTCACTAACTACTAGACCAACAGGCCAGTCAAAAATATAACCGCGATATTCTTCTTTTTCTGATTGTTTTTCTACGTTTTCTTGTAAAGTACATACCTATTTTGTTATCGACTATGATTGTCTTAAAAACATGACATTTAAGATCAATTCCAACTTACAGAGTTGTATTGATGATTTTTATTGTTAGAGTAAGGATAATACGGATTTAATATCGCGAACCACTTCTTAATTACCATACAAGTTAATACTGAGCTGAAAATAGCAAAAACACGTAACACAATTTTAATTTGGCAGGACAGCTTACGCATTTACTTTTATTGTTATAATGTGGTACACAGAAACATTATAAGCAAATCTTGAGATACTAATATTATACAGAGTTTTTTTGCTTGTTTATTTGTAAGCATTTCACTCAACAACTACACAACTGAGTTTAAAAATTATTTTACCATTAGAGAGGGACATTATTACCGAGTATTATAATCTAATATATGTATACAATTCTCGTAACACAGTGTTTGTAACAAAACTCCTCTAAAACGACTTGACTTATGAAATTTGTATGTATTTTCAGTAGGTCTGAGAATCAAAACGTTAAACTAATAAAAATTGAATAAATTTATAAATTGATTATACTGCAGAACTAAATTTACTGGGACAGCTAGTTCATTACTAAAGTTGTAAAGAAACGGAAGGCATGTAAAACTTACAGAGAAAGCGAGCGTTTAATGGGTCAAATAATGCAACCTTATTTTGTTGAGTTGGTTAAACAAAATGTGACGCGTGCTCATTACTTTGTGAATCCGTATAATAGTAAATAATCTAGTTATATTCAAGAAAATAGGTAACCGTCAAGCACAATCCGACGCACTCTTTGCCGCGCCTGCCCAAGCGCAGTCAGCTTAAAAGCGATATGCGGTTTCTGTGCACGCGAGCGATGCCGACTTCGGCGCCACACCCTCGCGTTCAGTATCACTCCCGACTACACATTTAGCCCCTCTTCCACTACCACTTCTGCAAGCTTCAGCCACTTTTTTTGTAAGGCTCTCTAAATAAATTTGTTTCCTTACAATGGCACAAAATTCCTGTGACAAAAATTTACTACACGATTCAAAAAATTGCGCTCGTGAAATGCTAGTCAAATTTTGCCTTTTGCATCTGCAATCTCTAGGATTTACAGACCGTCTCCTATGGGTTAATACAATTACTCTGTCAGTTTGAACTGATGCATTCCTTTTCATGATTAGCCAAGGATTTTTAGACTTGATACTCTTTCTCACAAAACTTGATGCAGTGGTAACGATAGTTGCTGTTGGACCCTCATCATTGTACAGTAAAGACTTTTTAGTCTGGATGCCAAGTGTTTCATTAACTTCTACTGTTCCAAAATTTAAGGGTTTCCTACACTGCGTATATGGTGCTAGTTTATTTTAATCTATTTCAATTTTTATATCTACATCTTCAGATGCTTCCAAGTCACTTTTCCCATTTAGATCATCATTACTTTCTGTTTTCATTTGTACATCTTGTTCAATCGGTTCAGTTTTTTCAATCTTCATAATAGGTATTGTTTCTTCTTTTATGACGCAATCGTGATAAATTTCGTTTGGCAAATAATCTTCAGTTTGGGTGTACGTTGTTGTAGAACTCTTTTCGCCATTTGGATTAACAAATAACATTGTTTCATCATTTTCTTCCCCCTCCTGAATATTTCGGTTAAGTCTTAATTCTACAGTCTGTGTAGAAGAATCGTACTGTAAAGGTTTTTCGGTTAAATTAAGTGAGGGGACTGCAGTTTTTTTAAGGCAGTCCTTTTTACCATACATACATTTATGGAAATGCAAACTGCACAAATATTTATGTTTAAAAAAGTTCCATCCCTTATGGATCACGTCGGACCTTTTACAAGCGGTAATCCAGATTTTGCGCCTGTAAAAAAGAAAAAGTAATTGATTAATCATAAACATAACAAATAACTATACATCATTTGCCTAGCCTTTGCCTAACTATGTTGGGGTCGGTTTCCAGTCTAATAGGAAGCCGGTAAATAACAGTGTTTTATTTTATTTTTATTTTCTACCAACAATTGTTTACACTAATTTACACACAAAAAGAAAAAGCATGCATTTAAACTCTACACAGTGCAACAATCACTTAAAGGTAAACACCACATGAAGATTATAAAGTATTGTTTTTCAAAATAACTTTTTTGCAAAAAAAAACAACCGACTTCTTAAAAAAACACTAACAGGTGAAAAATAACTCTAGTTTCGGAAGTCTGTGGCTTTGCTGGTTTTGTTTCGTTCATTATTGGCCACCGACTTCCCAAACTGGAGTTATTTTTCACCTGTTAGAGTTTTTTTAAGAAGCCGGTTGTTTTCTTTTCCAAAAAAGTTTTATTTTGCTATTTTAAGTTTCTTTGTATGTATAGAAAATCTTACAAAACTTGAAAGAATCACTGAAATTGGTTAACAATTGCTAAAGAAGTTCTATCTAAACATTAATCTGTAGGGCCCTTTTTTAAATAGAAGGGCGTGATGTTATGTTATGGAAATACAAAAACTCAGCATAGACATCTGACTATAGCAATCGCGAATAACTTGCTGTTATGCGTTGAAGAGTTCCGTTTCTTGTCTATTTCACCAGTTTTTCTTCACCAAATGATAATTATTACTAAATCAAAATGCTTGATTTGTTACTAAAAATGTTAAAATCGGTGCGTGTGTACCTATATTTTTGAGGAGTTCCCTCAATTTCTCGAGGATCCCTCATCAGATATGAGTTTTGATACAAATAGGACCAATCTGTTTGTGTACCCTATCAAATCAAAAAATAATTTTGAAAATCGGTCCATAAATGACGGAGTACTGAGGTAACAAACACTAAAAAAAAATACAACCGAATTGAGAACCTCCTCCTTTTTTCAAGTCGGTTAAAAAGAAGCCACAAAACTTCTACATTAAATTATCTAATAAGCAGTTTAGGACTTTACATGGAGTGCCTGTTGAGTCAATCGAAGTGAAAATCAACCTTGTCACTAAAGCGTCTAAAGTTATTTAAATCCCTACAAAACCACATAGAGAGTTAGATCCCAACACCGTTCTTTTCCTTGGAGGAGAAAGGCAAAGTGGAGAAATAGGTTTGCGCGGCATCCTCGACGGTGTACGATAGTTAATGTGTGCGAGCAGCGGGGGTCGAGTCGATACCTATTTCCCTTCAGAATTTTGCTAGCAAACATTGCGTTGCGTCGTTCAGACATCTCCCAAGGAAATCAAGTTGAAGAATTTCAATCTCTTTTTGTAAGAACGCACTCTTTTTTTTATTCCCACAGAACTACAGACTACTAGAGGTACTGCCTATCTGACCTGTACAACCTTGTGTAATATAGTAACACGAATCGCCTTGGTTAAATTTACGAGGTTCCGACTGCACGTAACGACTGCCAAAGATCCAGAAATGACACCCGAGACCAACCGCGGCTTATCGTGCACCGTGGGTCTTGATTTATGCAATGAATGATTACCCATCCATAGATCGACCTCATCTACCGTAGCTTAACCTTCGATCGACCCGTGCGGCAGTAAATATTCCAATTAGTTAGAAACAATTTTTATTTAGGACTGCCCCTTGAGTGCACTAACAATGACATAGAAGTTGTTCGGGTCAATCACCGAACAATAATTAATATGTCAACGTAATTGCGACACCGCGCTCTATGCCTGTATTTTATGTATTTTTAACAGGAGGAGGTTCTCAATTCGATAATTTTTTTTTTCATAAATACAACAGTCAGTACGTATTCGGCCACCATATTGGGCGCGTCTCACTCACCTCATTAGCACAGTATAAATATTAATACAGTAGGACGACGCCTTTGTGCTCTGGAAAAATGCCGATAACGTCTACACGCGTTAGCCCTGAATAATACCTCCCGCACTACGAACATATCGTTTTGTTCGCAGTGCGGGAGCGGCTTTCCCGCGTCTCGCCCCTCACACCCCGCACGATTGCCCTGTCTAGACAGCTTCGTCGGACGACTGTATGTTTTTAGACTGTGTGATTAGTTTTAATCGTTATCCCATTTGTAACTGAAATATAACCTATCTTTATAATCTTCAATCTTAGTTAATCTCAATCTCACCCCAGCCCCGAACAGAAGTATATTTAAAAAAACGTTTGCATTTTAATAAAGAACGTGTGACAGAATAAACACAAGACCCGCAAGTATTTTGTTCACAATTGGCTTCTGAATCGATTTCCGTTGCTAGAAATACATATTTGTAATCGTTTCGAGGAAACAGACCAATTAAAGATTATTGTTAGTCAAATACATTCAAAGTAAGTTTAAATCTTAAAATAATCGTTTAAAATAAGTTTAAATCTCTTCGTTGTTAGTAAAGATTTATTCGAAAAGAATAACATGAGGGTGTTTTTTTCCTTTCAACGATTATTAAAAAATCCACTAGAGGCAGCCTTATTGGGGTGTACCTGTACATTTGATTTGATTTCTCTATTGACAGAAACGTTTAAAGTAGGTGTTCACGCACTAAGCGCGTGAACCAGTGGACTACGTCACCGGCAGCTGAGGCGGCGGGCGCGGGGCAGAGGACGAGGTTCGGCAGACGGCGAGCGGCGGGGGTCACTTCACCATCCGACGGCTTAAGAAGCACTTGCGACAATCAACCTCACTGTACCGCTACTTATTCTACCGTTCCTCAGAATACATCGTTTTTAAAGTTATACAGTCCACTAATTTATTTGCCTCCCTGAGATCCTGAACATGGTCCTTCGAGCCGGGAAACATCCAGGAATAAAGGAAAATAAGCAGTCATCAAGTGAACCGTTGAAAATTTGAATGTCAACCGTCGTCGATCAGCAAAATCACCGTTGCAGCTCGAAGAAGTCAATAAGTGAAACGGTTAAGGACCTCTGTGAGTTCGTTCCAATTATTTACCTTTTCCCGTTATTCATTTTACAAAAAGTGTGTTTTAAAATCAATTTCTGTTCCTACTATCGCTTACTTCGCCTCTATTTAAGAACAATCAATTGGTTGCCAGCATTCTTTCTATTACAAACAGTGTTAAATATTTCGTAATATAGTTATCGCGCGCTTGCTTATTGCATAAATTCCGCGATCAGTCAGTGCGCCTACCTGTCTACGCTTAACGACCTCCTTAGTTTTTTTTTGTACGGTGACATACCTACTTCCTTTGTTCTCGCATCAGCTGTGCTCGCTGCTAACGACTTGTTTTAAATGCAACTTAACGGTTAATTAGACAGCTGGGAATTCTTTTGAATAGATTTATTCGAGTATCGTTACTTGTTTGCTTTAAAATATAACGGTTTTTTATTTTTTTTTGCTACAAATAAATTTTAAAGCCAGTCTATTTCTCCGATATAAGTGCAATATGGATATTGACAAATTAGTAAAACAGCGCAGTGGCATTAAAGCGAAGCTTACCAACTTTGAAAAGTATATTACTGGTCTTTCTTCTTCTAAACTCATGTCCGAACTTCGACGGATTGATTTAGAAGGCCGCTTGAGCAAATTTGAAGCTTTGTACGATATTTTCGATGCATTACAGATGGAGATCGAGTTAGCTTCGGAGACCCCCGAAGACGAGTACGTGGAACGAAACCAGATTGAAGAGCGGTACCACTCATTGGTCGCCAGGGCGCGCAGTCAGCTGCGGATCAGCTGTGCTGAGCGTGAGGGTTCGGAGACGGGCACTACAATGGACTCGAAACCAGGTGCATCGTTTAAAAATAGCTTTGTTCGCTTACCAAAAATTGATTTACCGCAATTCGACGGAAGTTACCAGTTCTGGCTAGAGTTTAGGGATACTTTTGTTTCATTGATACATAACAGTGATTGTATTGATGGAATAAATAAGTTCCACTATCTCCGTGCATCTCTTAAAGGCCGCGCGTCCGAAATAATTAAAAACATTGACTTTAAGGGTGACAATTATGTAATGGCATGGGACTTGTTATGTGATCGCTACAACAACAATCGCCTTTTAATAGACAATCATATGCAGGCTTTGTTCGATGTTGAACCCATAATAAAAGAATCATCGGCTTCATTGCGCCGTCTTATCGATGTCATAAATAAAAATATACGAGCACTTAAGACATTAAAGGAGCCAATAGAGTATTGGGATACTATTATAATATTTATGATGTCTAGAAAGTTAGATTTAAATACAAACCGAAAATGGGAAGAGCACCGCAATTTACTGTCTGAAGCTCCTACTGTATCGAAATTAATTTCATTTATTAGTAGTAAGGCTGATCTGTTAGAAACACTAGAGGTTAATCAAAGTAAATCAAGCGCTAATGAAAATAATAAACAAAAAACTTTTATTATTTCAAATACAAAAGAAAATCATAACACACACAAAGAAAGAACGAATAATAATTTACAAAATAAAAAATCAACTAATAATTCTCAACAAAAATCAAAATGCCCTTTATGTTCTAACGATCATCTTTTATATACTTGTGATTTATTTAAAGGTTTAGCTACTGAATCACGAATACAAAAGGCTAAGGAATTAAAGGTCTGTCAAAATTGTTTACGCTCTAGTCATATAACCAAGAATTGTAGATTGTCAGGTTGTAAATATTGCAAATCCAGGCATAACACTCTCTTGCATGTTGAACCGACTGAGCAGCCTTATCAAGACCCTATGCCTTCAACGTCGAATAGTGTCGCCTTGCCAATCGACACTTCGAATAGTGTCGTCTTATCTGCTGATACTATACACCATACTAGCATACCCAATGTATTGCTGTCCACAGCTATCGTGAAGGTGATGAGCAACAACGGCGAAAGAGTCAACGCTCGAGTCCTGCTTGACAACGGCAGCACGGCCAACTTCATGACGGAGAGCCTCTGCACCAAACTGGGTTTGTTACGACGAAAAACTACCTCCACTGTCACAGGTATCAACCAACAGTCTTCCTACAGTACACAGTCTTGCAATCTGAATATTGAGTCTTCTAGCGGTGACTATAGGATTAAGTTAGACTGCCTAATATTACCTGAGATTACGAAAATTTTGCCATCTACTTATGTCGAAATGAAGAATATTCCTATTCCGTCAGGTCTTTGTTTAGCTGACCCTACATTTAATGTTCCTTCTGCCATTGACATCCTTGTAGGCGCAGAAATTTTTTGGAGTGTTATAGGCACTGCTACAATTGATTTAGGTAAGCGCATGCCTAAGTTATGTGATACCAAATTTGGTTGGATAGTGTCTGGTCCAGTTTCACAGCTTCGTTCGTCTCTTAAAAAAGGCTCACACTTTTGTAATTTTACCCATTCAATCGAACATCCAGATCTGACAAAATTTTGGGAGCTAGACTCCATCTCTTCTAAGCACTCCCTGTCTCAAGAGGAGCGGGCTTGTGAATTGAGTTTCAAAGAAACAACAATCCGTAACGACAACGGTAAATTTATTGTTACTATGCCGTTGAAAGCCGATCCAAGCGTATTAGGCGACTCGTACTATATGGCAAAACACCGTTTTCTGTCGCTAGAGCGTCGCTTTCAACGGGAACCAGAATTCAAGGCCAGATACATTGAATTCATGGATGAGTACAAACGCCTTGGTCATATGAGCGAAATTGACAACAAGTCAAAGCCTCATTCAAACCAGTATGCCGAATATTTTATACCTCATCATGGTGTAATTCGCGAATCCAGTACGACAACGAAGCTGAGAGCTGTATTTGACGCATCTGCCATTACTTCCTCTGGAATATCGCTTAACGATATTCAAATGGTAGGACCCAAAGTACAGGATGATTTGTTTTCAATCTTGTTAAGATTTCGGCAACACAAATATGTTGTTTCCGGAGATGTCGAGAAAATGTATCGCTGCATAGAAGTGGCCCATTCACAAAGGCCATTACTGCAAATTGTTTTTAGGAAGGATCCCAAAGAACCGTTAAAAACGTACAGACTTAACACGGTCACTTATGGGACATCATCTGCACCTTACTTAGCAACAAAGTGTCTAGTTAGTCTTGCAGATAACGCTTCCACAGACAACGTGAGGTCTGCAATTTCACGGGATTTTTATGTAGACGATTACTTAGGCGGTGGCTCGACAATTACGGAAACTATAGATCAAGTGAAACAAATCAATTCCATACTTTCATCTGCTCATTTTTTCATGCGGAAGTGGCAATCTAATAGTCCGGAAATCCTCGAAGCAATAGGTGACTCAGGTAAATCTAGCTCATTAGACTTGTCCAATCACTCCCAGTCATCTAAAACTTTGGGTTTGCACTGGTTTTGTAATAATGACACTTTATCTTTCTTAATTAATATTTCCACGGTAAAAAAAACAACAAAGCGACACATTCTTTCTGTGATCAGTCAAGTGTTTGATCCTCTAGGACTGGTCGGTCCTTGTATTATTGAAGCAAAAATAATAATGCAACGACTATGGGTTGAGCAGTCCGAATGGGACGATGAAGTCTCACCTGAAATAATAGAGATGTGGTCTACTTTCGTTCGCACACTTCCCAGTCTGAACAGTTTAAATGTTCCACGATGGGTGTGCTGCAATCTAGCAGTGGAACATGAATTGCATATTTTTTGTGATGCATCAGAAAAGGCATACGGTGCATGCATATATGTTCGGTCTGTATGTAGTGATGGATCAGTATACGTACAACTTTTAGTGTCCAAAAATCGCGTAGCACCAATAAAGACTGTCACTATTCCGCGTCTCGAACTTTGTGCTGCGCTATTGGGTGCAAGACTGTGTACAACCGTAATAGAATCACTAACTATGCCCATAGTTAAACGATTATTTTGGAGCGATTCGATGATCGTATTAGGGTGGCTCAACACAATACCAAATCAGCTAAAACCCTTTGTACGTAATCGAGTCGCTGAAATTCAGGAAAGCACTGCCGGTGACAGGTGGAGGTACGTACCATCGAAGGACAATCCGGCGGACCTTGTTTCTCGCGGGGCGAGGGCCGATTCTATCGGTGAATGCTCGTTATGGTGGTCGGGCCCTTGTTTTCTGCAAGGCTGCGAAAGTAGCTGGCCTAATATGCCTTGTAATAGCGTGAGACAAGATCTACCTGAAGTAGTGTGTCATTACTCTGACCAAAATAATACTAATACTAATTCTAAGCAATCATATAGTAATTCAATAATACAGTCATTAATTCACAATCATTCTAATTTCAATCATCTACTAAGAATCGTTGCCTACATCAATAGATTTGTTTATAATTTAAAAAATACTAACTGTAAATTGCTTGGTTCGCTTTCTAGTGTTGAATTAGATAACGCTTTAACATGTTTACTACTTAGTGCACAAGCAGAGATGTTTCCAAAAGAGTACAACATTTTGAAGTCGGGAAAATCTCTGCCTAGTAAAAATCGTTTAATTACATTGACGCCATTTTTAGATACAAAGGGAATTATACGCGTCGGTGGCAGACTACATAATTCGCCTTACGATTACAATACAAAATATCCAGCCTTACTTTGTAGTAAACATCAATTAACAAAAATTCTATTCCATATGCAACATAAACAATTGCTCCACGCGGGTCCGCAATTATTGCTGTTGGCAAATATGCGACTAAATTATTGGCCTTTAGGCGGCAGGAATCTTGCTAAGACTGTCGTCAAGCAATGTATAAAATGCTTTAGGTACAAATGCAAAAATATACAACCAATTATGGGTCAACTTCCGTGCTCTAGAACAAATATTGAATTTCCGTTTCTTAATTCTAGTGTCGACTATGCTGGCCCAGTGATGATAGCTGACCGAAAGGGTCGTGGTTGTAAGCTAACAAAGTCATATTTATGCATCTTCGTTTGCCATGCAACAAAGGCAGTCCATTTGGAGCTCGTCACCGACCTTACAAAAGAAGGTTTCATTGCTGCACTGAATCGTTTCACGTCTCGCCGGGGTAAACCTCAAAGTATATTATCCGACAACGGTACGAACTTTGTTGGGGCTAATAATGAGTTGCATAGAATTATTACTAAATCTGATGTTGCATCTGAAATAGCACAGCAGGGCATTAAATTTGTTTTTGCTCCTCCTTATTCCCCACACTTCAATGGCATGGCTGAAGCTGCTGTGAAGTCCACAAAGAACCATTTGAGAAAGTTGCTAAGCCTCACCAACTTCACTTACGAAGAACTGGCAACCTGTTTATGCCAAATAGAGGCCGTTCTAAATTCCCGTCCTCTAACTCCCTTATCCTGTGATCCATCCGATTTTTCTGTCCTCACTCCTTCCCATTTTTTAATTGGACGAACACTCATGTCTGTACCATCTTCACAGGTTCCTGACAAAAACATCAGCTGCTTAGACCGCTTCAAAAGGATTGAGTACATCCGCCAACACTTCTGGCAGCGGTTCGCTAATGAATATGTGTCCTTACTCCAACAGAAAGCTAAATGGTCGGTAGCTTCAGACAGAAAGCTCAGAGAAGGAACCCTTGTGCTCATCCGAGACAAGGCGCTTCCACCACTTGTTTGGGCACTGGGTCGTGTAGTACGAACTTATGCGGGTGTCGACGGCATCACACGCGTGGCAGACGTGAAAACAAAGAGAGGAGTCATCACAAGAGGGTTCAACAACATTTGTCCTCTTCCCTTCGAAGATGTCAACAGGCGGGAGGATGTTCACGCACTAAGCGCGTGAACCAGTGGACTACGTCACCGGCAGCTGAGGCGGCGGGCGCGGGGCAGAGGACGAGGTTCGGCAGACGGCGAGCGGCGGGGGTCACTTCACCATCCGACGGCTTAAGAAGCACTTGCGACAATCAACCTCACTGTACCGCTACTTATTCTACCGTTCCTCAGAATACATCGTTTTTAAAGTTATACAGTCCACTAATTTATTTGCCTCCCTGAGATCCTGAACAGTAGGTACATTGTACAGACGCCAGCACATCCAGTTACCCAAATGTATCAAATTTTCCCAATTGAATATGAACCTTATTCTGTTTGACATAACGTTGAAAAACGATCAAAGAAATTTGACACATTGGGGAAACTTGATGTGCTGGCGTCTGTACATAGATTTAACAAAAAAAGGTGCTTTATACTTCAGTACATGAATTCCGACAAGGCTTGAACGTTTACATATTTCAGAATTTAAATCGATCTGTTATACGATCTTAAGTCTAGCGTAGTACGGAGTTTCAATATAATGCAAGGTCAACTCAAACTAGTTTAGTAAACAGCTCAGTGCAGTAAACATACATCACGAAATTAAAACTTTACTTCTACAAAAACACACAAAAATATTTCAAAACACTAACGGACAATTCCTTACCACTCAGCGTCGTAAGGGAACTGATGGAATTTCAAATCTTTGTTCGTGTCTGACGATGAAAAGCAATGTAGTGCTGCACAAATTACATGCACCATTTTGTTGCTTATTGCTTGGAATGACAACAATATTCAAGAAACTAAACGCATATTGAAGGCAGAGAATTTTTCCGAGGTAACGCGTGTCCCTGATGACTCGTCTCGATTTACTGAGGCTCACTCGGTCGTTTCGCTCACTCGGTCGCTTCACTCGCTCGATCGCTGTCAGTTGCAGTCGGTAAAACAGATAATGACGCGGCTTAGACTATGGGGTATAAAGTGACGCGGTGTGGGATGTTTAGTGCTGCCCATAGAGGAAAGTAATATCACAGTCTAAAAACATACAGTGGTCCGACGAAGCCGTCTAGACAGGGCAATCCTGCGGGGTGTGAGGGGCGAGACGCGGATCAGCGGATTAATTTTACGAAGAAAAGCACAAATGGGACGAAAACTTCAAACAAGCGCAAACGCAAGGATCAGTCACCATATTTGTGACCACAGACAATCAAATCGATATCACATCAATCATTCTTTAATAGTTGCTATCGTAATTATTTCGCAGCTTGAAATCTACTCTACGATTTGCGAATATCTATAATACTAGTAAATAAAATAATTAAGTTACGAAATTAATGTTTTATGTATTCCTTCAAATTCCTTTTTTTGTTTGAAATTATAATTGTATCGGCGGTGTCGCCATCTATGCAAACATAAAGTAACTAATAGTTTGGATGGAGATCACAGATGTCGCATTTTTAAAGAAATTTCTCCAAATCTGCAAATGTATGGAATTGTCTTACCCCTGGTGCTGCCCCACCGGCTCATGCCACACGACCAGCGCGACTGAACCTATCTTAGTTGAAATTGAAGTTGAGCTATAAACTTTTACTTTTAGCTTTTATTATAGCCTGATTGAAAAGTCCGGACTGCCCAGACTCCATTTAACAAATGAATAATTTTTACGTCATATGGCATAAATTAACGCTTGCGACAGTTTTGTTAGCAAAATGTTGCTTTCATGAGTGTTGTTTTGTATGCAAATTTAATGTAGCAGACCAGATTGCACTGAGTATTTTGAATTACTACTGAATAGTCATTAATGGTTGTTATTATGTAAATGGTCTTAAAAAGACAGTGTAATTTGTAAAGGTAGGTATACAAAATAATAAATCTACTAAGTTATAAGACTTTATTTTTTACCACCAAAACAACATCTGTGTCAATATCAGAAATTCTTTCTAAAATCTTGTTCAAAATCTTGTTTAAAGTCTTGTTTAAAATCTTGCTTGAAGTTTTGCTCAAATACTTGTTCCAATTCTTTTTTGTATTGTTCTTTGATATCCTGGTGAAAAACAAGACTGAAGTCTTGTTTCAAAGGATGTTTTTTCAACGGACAAGTACTCATTGTTCTCTTATGTTTTTATTATTTGGTAAATAAAATGCAGTCCAAATTATCTTATGTTTATCCTACAGGTATATATCATATGCACTTCACAAGCAGAACATAAAAGAAAAACCGTTATTCAACAAATTCAAGAAATAAACTTTTTTAGCAGTTCTTAGCTGTCATTAATAATGCGATCATAGATAATTATAATTAGAAACCTCTTTAGAGTATTGAGCAGTCGACAAAAAAGTTCTTAATGAACAGTATGCAATGATCCAAGCTCGTAGCAGAGCACTGCAGGGTGACCTCTGACCATAGACATAGAGAATGGACTGAGTGTTTCTTATACAGCTGTGAAATAAAAACTGGTAAGATAGTGTGAGAGAGACAAAGCGAACGTGCGGCCAATCGTTGTCTCTTTCTAGAAATTTGTTTAAAAGAGAAAGAAAGAGAGGTATTTGCCGCACAGTCCCTCTGTCTTTTTCTAGGGACTAGTCGATTTTGTGTGGCCTTAATACCTCAAAACTTCATCATCAAAAAATAAGCATTCGATGAAGTGTATATAAAATTGTTATAACATAACAAGGATGGTATGAGAAAGATGATTACTGATAATTACAGAAACTCATTCGAAAGTCAAGTATTGCTGAAAACTAAGTCTTCATTTATCGTTAGCAGTCGTTAATTACATTCTGATGTTGGCAATGAACATGAAATCTGAAATCAAAATTTTCGAGTTATTTCACTATGGGGGGTCGCTTTCCATGTTTATGCCATTTAAATGCAAATCACAAAATCTTGCAATATTAAATTGGTTCAAGATGGTCATTTTGCAAACAATAAGCCAATGAAATTAGATTTTAAAACTTCAAATGGAAGCGTCATTGCTGACGAATGGTGGCTGAACCATTTTTTCGGTATTAACAATGCAAATTTCTCTTTTATCCAAACTCATCCAAATACTAATTATTCTTATGAATAATATCTGAGATTCATACTTTAATTTCCGCTGCGGCGATTGTAGGACATTTTGTTGAAATGAGATTTAAATTGCCTTTTGTCGTGCCTTTCGCTTGATTGGACTTATCAAGATTTATAGCAATGTGAGCAATATTGAATTATTAGGAATCATTGCGGCTGTAAATTCAGCAATGCTGGCGTTTTTAATTGGTTTTATCAAAAGTATAAATCTAAATAATACAGTCATTAAATTTTTGCGAAATAAATTTTCCGATTTGACCGTATAATCACAATCGCGTGGCAACGAAGAGTGATTCTTGCTTTTCAGTATACCTATTATTCTTTCATACATTTTTGGGACTATGGAACTTATTATCATTCTAGTTATGTTTTGTTGTAACTGTCGCATTTAGCAGAATAGTAATATTAATTCTAGTTTAGTATTAAAGTCTTAATTACTATGCAAGCCGCAGTGAGTATGTAAACTCCATATATTATTATGTCATTCATGCCATGTTTTTTTAAGATTTCTTCATGTACCTGGACCTTAATTTCAACCACGATTATTTCAACCCTGAGATTAGTATTGAACAATTTATATCTATACATATAATAAGACTGTAAAAAAACTGTGTCTGTACATTGAATATATTTAAAAAATAATAATTGAGGGGGGTTTAGAAACAGTAATAGAGCACGAATCCAAAAAAAAAAGTCTGTCTGTTTGTCTGTTTGTCTGTTTGTCTGTTTGTCTGTTTGTTTGCACACGCTAATCTTCGGAACTACTGGACGGATTTGAATGATTATTTTTTTGTTGTATAGATATTAAGTTTGGTCAACACATAGGTTATAATTTATCTTGGAAACTGGAACACCTGATGCAGAACCGCAACAGACCAGCTAAACGAAAGGCGATACAAAAATGGTCCCATAGCAAAAATTGTTCCACGTGATGAGCATTTTCTGCTGAGAGAATAAATTTGAAGATCCGGAACACCTGATGCAGAACCGCAACAGACCAGCTAAACTATAGGAGATACAAAAATGGTCCCATAGCAAAAATTGTTCCACGTGATGAGCATTTTCTGCTGAGAGAATCAATTTGAAGGTCCGGAACATCTGATGCAGAACCGCAACAGTCCATCTAAACTATAGGATACAAAAATGGTACCATAGCAAAAATTGTTCCACGTTATGAGCATTTTCTGCTGAGAGAATAAATTTGCAGATCCGGAACACCTGATGTGGAACTTCAAGAGCCCAGCAACACTATAACATATATTGGAATGACGTCTTAGCAAGAGTTGTTCAGCCTTATGAGCACTCGCTGTTGGCGTATAAAAATCGAAGATCTGGAACACCTGTTGTGGAACTCCAAGAGCCCAGCTACACCATAACTCAAATAGGAATGACGTCTTAGCAAAAGTTGTTCGGTCTGATAGGCATTTCCTGTTGACTTATAAAAATCGAAGATCAGAAACATTTGATATAGAAATTAAAACTATCACTAATTTCATTGCATAATTATAAAACAACCGACTTCTTAAAAAAAAACTAACAGGTGAAAAATAACTCCAGTTTCGGAAGTCTGTGGCTTTGGTGGTTTTGTTTTGTTCATTATTGGCCACCGATTTCCGAAACTGGAGTTATTTTTCACCTGTTAGTTTTTTTTTAAGAAGTCGGTTGTTTTTTTGTAAAAAAGTTTTTATTTTGTAATTTTTAGTTTCTTTGTATGTAAAGAAAGTCTTTCAAAACTTGAAAGAATCATTGAAATTGGAAAACAAATGCTAAAGAAGTTCTATCTCTAAACATTAATCTGTACATCTCTGCCGGCCCCTTTTCAAATAGAATGGCGTAATGTTATGTTGTGGAAATACAAAAGGACACCATAGACATCTGACTATAGCAATCGCGAATAATTTGCTGTTATGCGTTGAAGAGTTCCGTTGCCTGTCTTCTTGATTAGTTTTTCTTCACCAAATGTTACTTTGTAAATGAAAATGCTTGATTTGTTACTAAAAATGTTGAAATCAGTGCATGTGTGCCTATATTTTTTGAGGAGTTCCCTCAATCCCTCAAAGATCCCTCATCAGATATGAGTTTTGATACAAATGGGACCAATCTGTTAGTATACCCTATGAAACAAAAAAAAATTTTGAAAATCGGTCCATAAATGACGGAGTACTGACGTAACAAACCCTAAAAAAATATATATATATAGAGAACCTCCTCCTTTTTTTGAAGTCGGTTAATAACATAAGTAGGATGTACTACGCGGTGAAGGCGGGAACAGTTCAGGACTGATTTTCGATGACGATGGTATATCGTTGAAAATTAGCTCTACTGGCTAAAACTCCCATTTTTTTTATCGTATGCCTTCGGGCTTATGTTATTTGAGTGTTTAATTTCCTTTTCCATTTATCTTCGTTACACGGTAGCTTACCCGGTAACGCAGGGGAGCAGCCACTTAGATTTTAATTGGTCAGGTATCATCACAATAAAACTATAACCATGCCTAGAAAGAGGTCAAATTTTTCCCAATGTTCCAAAGGTGCTAAATGATTAAAGACCATAAGATCCCAACAATCTACCGAAGAGCGTTAGGAGAGACTTGATGCTGTTCGAAAACATGAGGCTGCAACTCGCTCCGTGGAAACTTCTTGGGATCGCGAAGCACGCCTGCATTCTCAGCGTATTTACGCATCTACATCCAGGTCTCTAGAGACCAGTGAAGAATATGTGCGCGACTGACCGCTGATCGTGAACATCATGCACTGTCTCGCGAGTTGGAGACGTTCACGGAAAAAGCATGACGCTTGAGTTTTCTTCGTATATACGCATCGACTCTAGAGATAAGTGGGAGAAGGAGACGCGCGACTGACCGCTGATCGTGAACGTCACGCAACATATTATAGGCTATAATTTATTTTGGAAAATGGAACACCTAAAGTGAAAGAGATATAAAAATGGTGCCATTGCTAAAACTATTCCACGTGAAGAGTGTTTTCTGCTGTGAGACTAAATTTGAAGATCTGGAGCACCTGTAGGGGAACTCCAAAGCCCAGAGACAATATAACATATACATAATAGAAATGGCGTCTTAGCAAATGTTGTTAAGTCTGATGGCATTTCCTGTTGACCAACAAAAATAAAAAATCTGGAACATCTTGAATCGTCTCGCGCATCCCATTGATTTCCCGTCCCCGGGCTTATAAAATTCGACATCAGATGTTTCAGATCTTCGATTTTGACGACCCCGTTGTCGCTGGCATAAGCAACAGGATCCGCGTACGAAGTCGCGGGCAGAAGCTAGTAAATAATAAGTAGTTACAATGTTAACTTTGAGAAAAAATTTTTTTTTTTAAATATTCGGCCAAAAGCAAACTAATTTGTTTGATTTTTGAACTTTCCAGTTGGATGCTTAATCGCTTAAGCATGTGGTTGGTAGTATTTCTGTCAGTATTGAGTCTTTATTCTGGTACCTCTAGAGGAAGAGTAGGTAAATTAAATTACGATTAATATGAAGACTTAATAAAACGAATTTAGATATTTAGTGGTTTGATACATTATAGTTTTGATGTTAAATTAATTTTATTTTATAGAAAGTTATGGATGACAATGAAGAAGGAACTAATATCCTTGATGATGTAAAACTCTAGCTTTGATCTATCTTTGACCCAGATAATTTATCACTGTTTTCTATAAGAAGAAAAATACCCTCTAAAGGAAATGAGCGTTCGGGTTAACCTCAACAAAGGTTAGGGGAGACTGATTGCCATAGTGTTACACATACCTTTTCATTCGGTTTGTGATCAAAGTGTATTCTTGTTAGCTCACAGGTGGTCGGAATTGGCCATTGCTCTTGTAAAGGTACCTTGTAATCTCTTTGTCACCTACAACGATACTCGTGGGGGCCATCGGTGGTTTGTGGGATATTGGACAATTTGGGTCAAAAACGTGTTTAAGGTTAATGTGTGAATATCGTTCGTATGCAAAGAAATTTAAGACAGTACAAAGAGGACATGCGAAGATATGTCATACAAAGACTGTAAACCCATGCCTTAGTAAAGCCATCTAGAATAATTATATTAGAGCGTCAGCGAAGCTTACTAAACCAAACTCAGACTTTTGACCACAAGGACACAAGTCTAGGATGAAAATTTCTTTCGTGAGGTCCCGTTTACAATAAGTATTGAATGTGTTTGTTCGTATGTATTCTCCCTACTACACTGGAACGTTAACTGCCAGCTTAAGTCTGCATCAGTTTTCAAAATGGTTTTTCTACTAAGATTCTTCCGTTAAAAATGTCGTTCGGAGAAAATCACAACAGTACACGTACAATCGTACATACATACATAAACACTTTTCCTTTTTCCTATCGGGGTCGGCAGGAACTACAGAACGCCGTCTGCTAAGTTTCTCACATTCTTCTTTTGCTTCGTTTACATTCATATTCATATTCGCGTGTACTACGCAAATGACCTTTATGGAGAACCTCACTAAAATCACAATAAAAATCATTCAAGTTCGATAATAGAATTCCTTTTCTTGGCTAGTCCCAGAAAATAGATGTAACCAACTAGATTACTGGAGTCGCGAAGAAAAACTTATTTGTCAAAGAGACCGCAACGAATTTAATCAGAAAATAGAAGTCGAAAAACTTCCAACAGACGAGAAATTCAGACGAAACGCTACAAAATTTACTTAATAAAAAAGACAGTATTTTACCGCTAAACAATTGAGTGGTATTAGCTGGGTGCCGATCCACTGACTCTCTTAGTATTTACATAGGATTTAGCGTTTTGTTCAAATTAATTTGATTCGAGCAAAATGTTTGGGACAATTCAAATGTAGGTACCTACTGGCCATTTGCTTATGATATATTAATATTTTTGCTTGCTTCTCAAAAAAAGCAAGCAAGTCTTCTTGTAATCCGTGTGTCAAGAGTGATTTTGTAATGTTGGTCAGTTTCAAAAATTTCTTTTTTAAGTATTGACTTCCAATTTCATTCACGCAAACAAAATTTACTTATGTTGTTGCAATTACTTAACGCATTACTAAGTAAAAAAAGCGAACGTTATATGCCGTTTTCTTTTAGGCAACTAACCAAAAAAAATGTTGTTCTGGCTTTTCGCAAATACAAAACCAAAATGCAGGCCGAATTTCATTTCCTTTTTCGGCCGAAGAGAAAATATTCAGACTGTCTCTACTAAAAAGGCACACACTACACCTGCTTATGTAGCTGTAACCCGAAACCACCGTAAAATGGCGCCTGACTCCTACTCAAGTACCGGAACACATCAACAACGACGTGACGTACCCTTGATATTTGCTGACGGACATTCGCGGTTTCCCAGATTATCAACATGTCGTTGAAAATTAAACTTTATGCAACAGGTACATGGTCTTTTTTTCTATAATCCAGTGTCGGTTGCTGTCTTCTCAGTTCGGGAGGTATGTTATCTATAATCCAGCCGGTTTCCGGGCTCCAAGGATAAAAGTTGTATCCGGAACTTCGGACTTTTAATGAGCTCTCGACATGGCTCGGTAAACTCGTTTTATACTGATACAATTAAAAAATATGTGAGTTCAAGTGTGTATTACGTAACCACTTAAGTCGTTAGGATGTTGTTACATTAAAAAGTAACTTAAGAGGATGTTTACCTGGGTCCGATTTGGGTTATTATTTTAATGACGTTACTGCAGAATTTTGCGATATATTTTTTTTATTATAATGAAGTGTAGTGTGTTTAATATATTTATAAATTATGTATTGATCTCCTCTTCGACTAAACATAATATGCGATCATGAGATATATAAGTTCCTTCTTCGATCATAGGTGGATTGTGTAAAAACAATTGAGAAGAGCCTTCTTTTTATGACCATCTATCTGCTTATCCTTTTTCCAACTTTGTAGGGGTTGACTTCCAATGGAACCGGGTGCAATTAAACTCCAGTGTTTTACAATGAACGACTATCTGTCTGACCTCCCACAACTCAGTAACTGAATGAGTCGATGTCGAAGTCAACTTGCAGCGACTGTCAAAAATCTGCAACAGTTTAACTTGCTGTACAAGGCTCGCATGGTTCCAAATGCGTTATAAATGGTCATTCATCCTTGGACATGCCTCATAAGCATGGTTTGACTTTTGATCCACCCGTGTGATTACTTTAGCCACAAGCTTTTTTTTTTGTAAACTACTAAAAGGAAGTTGACCTGTGTTTAAAAATGTCAGTTCCCCGATTAGGTTCCTACTCAAAGACGACTGCACCAATGTTTGTTTTACTCATCGTGACAAATTTCGATCTCCAACACATACAAGGTATAAGCCAAACATATTTACAAACATTTCCTTTTGATATAGGGCTGAATGATAATGGTATCCCATCACTAGATCATTATTGTGGAAAATCAAAAACCGAAAGGATTAAATATGTAACAGAAGACCCAATATCGTTTAACAACCACAAATATATTCTACAAATTGAACTCGCGATTTCAAACGACGGCTTTGGGTCAAGCTTTAATTAGAAAATATCTGATACATGTACGTAATTTGCAATAAAATTTCATATAGGGACGTAGTCATTAACGCGTGGCTCAATGTCCCGGTTTCATAATGAGAACTGGTAAATAGGTGCAACGTTGGCATGGATAATGGTTACAGGTTTCGTTAAGGCGAAGCATAAGCCAAAAGACATCACAAGACTCCACATGAAATAGACGAGACTAATTCTTACACACTCATTAAGCAATAGGAACATACATAGATTTTATTATAACTCAGAATTTCGTCATTCTCAATCAATCTCAATCTCAATCGTTTCATTTCTTTTTTCTCGCCGTGGCCTATGCGAGTTGAACATAATCAACTCGCATAGGCCACGGCGTGCTTAGACAGACCCTATAGCTCTTATAGTGTGAAGTCCCAGGCATACAAGTAAACTTTCGTAAACAAAAACGAACGCCATAGACCTAAATGCATGACAAACCAGAATGTGCCCAGCACGCCAATCGTCACGACTTCATGACAATAAGACTAATTCTAACCTTGGCGCCGTGTGCACATGGTATTAAAAAAGTTAAATTGTCATGCAATGCATTCTAATGAATAACACAAAATAAGTCATTGAATACTTTGTCTTACAGGGCCCTTCCACAATCTCTTATATTGTTTGTTACCTACTTACGGCAAATTGTCTCCCCCATGAAGTATTTTATGCTTCTACTGAACAACATAATACCATTGTTTATATTACATGTTTGGGTCTCTGCCAGATATATTTGCTACTACTACTAGACTTTAATTGTATTGGAGCATGCGAATATCTTGATGTTATATGATAAGAACTGCCGAACGACATGTTAGAAAAAGTTAGTAATGATAATGTTAGAAAATTAAGAAGTTTGGATTGGTAATATAAGTATCAGAATGTATATGGGTACATTTTTCTCTAGCCACACTCGACTTACTTACTCGACTTGCGCAGAGCCAAGAGGCTCATTGGTGACGATGCCTTCATACCCTGGCCCACCGCCGCAAAGTTGCATGTCTGTCGGTCTTTTACAGACTGTGTTTCGGTGAGTGTGCTCTAGAGCTCCACGAGCTCATTCCACCATCTCCTTTCTTCCATCGGGAATCCAGACGTACTGCAGGTTATCACCCATTCCTTGTAGATTTTCCACACATTCGCACGAAACGCTTTGCCTGTTCTTTCATTTTGCGCGCAGCCAAGGAGTGGAATTCCCTGTTTGCATCAATGTTCCCGAGTTCATATGACCCCAACCTGTTTAAGTCGCGAGTTAATAGGCTTCTTTTGGATCAGCTCGTTCCTTCGTCGACCTCATCTCTGACCGCAGGACAAGATTGAGGTCAAGAGTAGACCCTTTATTTATAAAAATTAAAACTAAGACCAAGTCCAAGTCTGGTTATTCGAAAACAACCAGACTTGGAACAACTGCTTGTAGGCCTTGTCCTTGTAGGATCTCATGCCCGGCAAGAACCGCGAACAAGGCGGTCAAAACTCTTCTTCATTCGAACAAACCAACAAACACTAAGTTTCATTTATTAGAAAGTTGGTCCACTCTAACGCCGTCTCCATTTTTTTTTTTCTTGCACTGAACACCAAGTAGGTACAATAGTATCTACTTGGTGTTCAATAAAACATATCTTCCATAACTACCTTTTTATTGTATTTTACATATCTTTTTTCCTTCTCAATCAAATCAATCCAAAGGATATCCTTATACTATAAGTATCTCGTATGTTTTTACGGTGTATAAAATTTATTATATTTTCATTCTATGCATTTTGTAGATTGAAATAAATGGACTCACAAATGTAGGACCCATTAATTTAAATCTTGAAACTAAAACCCCTGAATCTCGTAACCAAAGAGTTCTTAATAACTTTGTATACCACGATGCATTTAAATTGAAGCTAACGATAAAGCTACTTCAAAATTGAGGCAACTATGTATATTCAAAGTCCGGTTCTCCTGAAGTAATATTATTATGGACGGACTCGCTAAAACGAGAAGTTTAGTTAAGTGGATGAGTTAACAAACTAACTAATAATAGCATGCAGCGGCTAATGTTAATCTCGAAAGAGGAATAAGAATCATCGGTAGTATATTATAGCAACAAAAGATTTGTTGGATGTCATCGTAATCAGCAGTGTAAAGTGGTAAAATAACATTAGTGTTGGAACTTCCAAATCAAATCAATAACTATTTGTATTACATAGAGCGTAAAGCCTTTTGTTACCGAAAAAAAATCATGTGAATGCGTAAAGTGTGTGTGTGTGCTTCACTTATTGTGCAGTTTTTAACAACCTTCTTAAGAGATAGATTTTACTGGCAGGTCTTTGTGTGTTTGGATAGATGTATGTATAGTGTCTGAGGATGGAAAAGTTCGTTCCTGCTGTCTCCGAGAAAGTTGACTGAACACCACCTACCTTCGTTCGACCAGGGGGCTGAAGCTCGGCTCCAGGCATGCACGACACACCACAGAGTCCAGGTTGGGTTTCCAGGTTAAACCTAGGTTCAATAGGTCTCGGAAGAAGCACACTACACGGCAGTGAGTCCACAAACACAATAAAGTTGTTAAAACGTTTAAATATGAGGTTTTGATACGATCAAATAAGAATCATCCGTTCAGTTCGACGCGCGAATGCTACCTGAGCCACGAGCGGGTCACCGCGCTGGCGATTGAATTCAGTGGTGAACATCTACCCTCAATTCAACAGCATAGAATATCGAACATACCCCCCACCGAAATCAATATGATTGATTTCCCTAAAATGAATGAGAAGTGTAGGGTATATAGATATACAGACATATATTAAGGAATTCAAATAAACTTACGAAGCTTATAAATAGAAGTAATGTGTAAATTTTTCCACAAGTGGAGTGTACCTAAAAGTATGTGTACTATAATATACTTAAACTTAAAGATTTAATACAATGTTATTAATTTGCATAGGGTAATGGACAGACTTTATTAGTCGGTCTCTGAATTAAACCAGTTTTGGTTCTTAAAGTTAAAACGCGGTTAACTTTGTCAACGCCATTATGTACTTTGTCAATTCGAGCTAAATTCCACTGAAGAGGTTTAGTCAGATTTGACTTGAGCAAAACTAGATCACCAACGTTCAAGTTTGGTGGAGATTCAAACCACTTCGCTCTCTGCTGGAGAGTGTGAAGGTAGTCATCTGACCAACGCCTCCAAAATGACTGGGAAGCCTTCTGAATGGATTGCCAACGTGACAATCTGTTCTGAGGAACATCATCCAAGTCATATTCCGGTACAGCTAATAAACATTGACCTACAAGGAAATGACCCGCGGTAAGAACATCGAACTCGTTTGGGTTGTCCGACAAGGTACACAGAGGGCGTGAATTTAAAACAGCCTCAACTCTGCAGAAAACAGTACTCAACTCCTCAAAAGTGAGTGACCGATCACCTACTACACGGTACAGGTGATGTTTGGCAGATTTGATTCCTGCTTCCCAAAGTCCACCCATACTTGCTGCATTGGGCGGGTTGTTACGCCATTCTACTTGACGAGTTGTCAGTCCATTGATAATCTTATCATTTTTGTCTTTTTTATTTAAAAAGTTTACGACTTCTTTCAAATGCTTTGCTGCCGCCATAAAATTAGTGCCACAATCTGAATATAGGCAGCTGCAAAGTCCACGGCGAGCGACAAAACGATCGAATGCAGCTAAAAAACAATCGCAACTTAAATCAGTCAAAACCTCTAAGTGCACAGCTTTTGTTGAGAAACAAACAAAGAGACACAAGTACGACTTATAGACCTTTGCGTTACGCCTCAAACTTTCCTTCACAAAAAAAGGCCCACCCAAGTCACAACCAACATGGTTGAAAACCTTATCTGGTTTAAGTCTAGGCGCGGGTAACGTACCCATAGCGGGCTGAATTGAGCTTGGACGGCATCGAAAACAAATCTTGCACTTAGATAACACGGATCGAATAATACTACGAGCACTAACTATCCAATAGTTTTTACATAATAAGCCTTGTAACGTACGCGGCCCTATGTGTAGGTATAATCGGTGAAAATATTCTATGATCAATTTGATCGTGTGACATTTAGGTAAAAGCACGGGATGCTTCATATTGTAGGGTAGGTCGGACTGCACGAGCCTGCCCCCCACCCTGAGGAATTCGTTGGAATCTACGAAGGGTGAAAGCTTACGCAAGGAAGCTACATATTTATTTTTACGCAACAATGCGATCTCATTATGAAAATGATTCATTTGAACCACCCGAACGATAGTGTCATGAGCTGTCTTCAGCTCTGATGACCTGAGCGGTCCACCTGACCTATCAGATTTTTTAGATTTTAAGTTAGACACAAATCGATGGCACCATGCCATAACACGTTGCAATTTACTAAAAGATGATAATTTATTAAATGTTTCTTCTAAGTCATTTTTTAAAACCATATTTTTATCATCCCAGGAATTTAAAACGAACGTATCACAATTTGATTTTATGTCAGGAATTTTAAAACTGTCTTTTACATAAAATGATTTAATTGGCCATTTTTGTCGATCGTCATACAGCCACTGGGGGCCGTGAACCCACTCCGTGGCATCTTCCACGAAGCGAGCCGGCATCGCACCTCGCGAGCAAACATCGGCAGCGTTATTCTCGCTGTTCACGTGAAACCAACAATTTGGTGGGACCACAGCGGTCACTTGACTAACACGGTTAGCCACAAAAGTTTTTAATTTGTAAGGTGGCGTTTGTAGCCACGCCAAAACATTGTTCGAATCACCCAACGCGATGATCGAAACTTTAAAATCATATAAGTTTTGTACGACAAAACTAACAAGCTTAGAGAGGAGCACGGCTGCCTCAAGTTCAAGTCTTGGTATTGACAAAATTGGATTTAGAGGCGCGACTTTCGATTTACTCGTCAGCAACCTTACCTTTACATGACCATCCCTATCTACGCTACGTAGGTAGACACACGCTGCATAGCCGCGCGATGACGCATCGCAAAATGCTATCAGCTGAACTTTATTGAAGTTCGATATTAAAACATGACGCTCAATTCGTAATTTACCTAACGCTGATAACTCGGTAATAAATCTGTTCCACTGGGAAGTCAACTCAGATGGTAACTGATCATCCCAGCCCAATCCAAGCTTCCAGAGATCTTGCATTATACACTTCGCGACAAAAGTACAAGGTGAAATAAAACCTACCGGGTCGAATATACTCGCGAGCAATTTTAAAACAGAACGTTTAGTTTGTTTGGCGTCAGTCAAGTTGTAATTAAACGAGAATGAGTCACACGAGGGTAACCATGTCAAACCTAAAACTTTGAGAGATGACGATAACGTATCGTCTTGAAAGTTGATAGCAGTAACTTGGTCCGATTGCATTCTAGTTAGCAACTCAGGACAGTTACTTGCCCATTTCCGTAAATCAAAACCTCCGCTTTTAAGTAGGGTGGTTAAATCATCTTGCAAAGTGCAAGCTTCTTCCTTGCTTTGACACGACCACAATACGTCATCAACGTAGGTCCCCTTCTTAAGTATCTCTGCTGCTTTGGATCTCGGCTGTTCAGTGTGAGCCAGCTCATCCGATGCCAGCTGGTGTAAAGTGCGTACCGCGACAAATGGTGCACTACGGAGGCCGTACGTATTTCGAGTAAGTTCGTAGGTACGTACTGGTTCCGTAGGATTGTTACGCCAGAGTATGTGCTGATACTTCCGGTCCACCGGATTTATTATCACAGCTCTATACATTTTAGAGACATCAGCAGTGAAGCATACATCGTAAAGTCGGAAGTTAATTATTATTTTAAGTATGTCCTGATGTAACTTTCTGCCGGTTAAAAGTGTATCGTTGAGCGAAGCACCGGAAGTAGTTTTGGCAGAACCATCGTAAACTACGCGCAAGGGCGTCGTAGTACTCGACGGGCGTAATACACAGTGGTGTGGAATAAAATAACCTGAGGGTTCTGTACCCTCATAGGGTTCCATGTGACCGAGGGTCTCGTACTCCGTCATGAAGTCGACGTAGGCCTTACGTAGGTCCGGAGATCGAGCAAGTCGGCGCTCGACCTGAGTGAGTCGCTTCAGAGCGGTGTCATACGAGTCACCAAGTGGTTTATGCTCAGGGTTCAATAAAATGGGCGAAACATATCGACCGATTTCATCACGATAATGTTGTTTAACATAAATTCGTTCCGCTAGTTCTTCTAACGGATCGATGGGAATTTCGCACGGCGAAGATTCCACCTCCCAAAAACGTTTGAGAGTTTCATGAAGCGAATTCTCTTCAACGGTGTACGACACCAGCGATGTTGTTGCCGCTACAACATGGCAATTGTTACTAAAAGATTTCATTTCTAGTCTTCCCGTCACGACATACCCAAAAACGCTACCTAACGCGATTGGAATGTCGGGATTAATAATTAATTTCTTTCCATCATAAATATAGGGAAAAATGTCAGCAGCTAAAATTATATCAATCGGAGATTTTTTATAGAACGACGGATCAGCTAATTCTAAATCCTTGTAATGATGAATAACATTATTAGGTATTTGAACAGTAGGTAACTCGGAAGTTAAGCGCGATAATATTACCGCATTTAAATCAAAAAAGGGAGTCGCGCAGTTTCGCGGCTTAATGGTACAAGATACCATCCCGTTTGTTTTAACATTTTCGCCACCTAGACCATAAATATTGTACGGGCAATTTTGAGCAGATAAACCTAATCGTTGAAAGCAGTCAAATGTAATAAAATTCGATTGCGCGCCAGAATCAATTAGAACGCGGCAAGTTTGGTAGTTGTTAAACGAATCCTTTACATGTACAACGGCTGTCCCTAGAATAACAGCGTAGTTATGCGTCGACGCAAGGTGATTGTTACTACTGAGTGCGGGCGCTTTGTTATCGCATGGAGACTGCTCCATCGCAGCTGACTTGGAATAGGAAACCGGTTTCGGTACACTACCGCTCGCGCTCAAATCACTATGTAATAGTGTATGATGCGACTGTTTACACACGTAACATTTAAATTCACTTTTGCATTCTTTTGACGTGTGATTAGGTTTTAGGCAATTGTGACATAACTTCAGGTCATTAGCACGGCTAATGCGCTGAACGTTGCTCAGTTTACGGAACTGATCACAACGGAAAATCATGTGATTTTCACCACAATGCAAACACGCAAGTTTTGTGTTAGAAGAAGATGCATGAGAATAATTATTTTTACCCTGCCTAGGTACAGTGACTTTTCGTTGATTAGTTTGTTGCATGTTTGAACTAGCTGAATAGGATGAAGAATGATCTAAGACCTTGATATGATTTTGGACGAAAGTTATCAAATCATCAAAAGTTGGAATAGATTTTTGATCTAATTTCTGTTCAAAGCATTTACGAGTGTAGGGGTCTAAGGCCCTCAGTGCAACGTGACACATTACGTAACTGCTCAAGTTATTAATATGTAATGCTTCTATAGCCTTGTATGAATGGTCAAAGTTCTCAATGAATGAGTTTAAATTATCAGCAGATTCTTTTTGAAGCGGCGAAAAGTTTAGCATTTTATCTAAATACCTACCGACTAACATTCTGTTATCTTGATATTTATCAAGGAGACTTTTCCAAACGAGTTCATAGTTACTAGCAGAAATAGGTACGCTTTTTACAATATTTAATGCAGCACCTTTTGTGCATGATAACAAATAGTGGAATTTATCTATTTGCGGAATACTCCCCTGACTATGAACCAGAGAACAGAACGTCTCGTAAAATGTATTGAAATTTTCAATGTTTCCATCAAATGTAAAAAGTTCTAACTTTGGAAGACGTGGTCGAGATTCCACTGAGCGAGCGGGAATTTCATCCTTATTGCAATGAGCACTAGGTTTACATTTCGATGCACTGAGCTTGACCCGAAAATATAATTCATCAAAACTTTCCAACTCATGATCACGAAGTGATGATTTCGGGTCATTTGCAAGTTCTTCTACTAGAATTTGGAAGATAACGTTTTCGAATGAACTACGTAAATTATCAATTAGCTGCACGTGCATTAAAAATAAATCAATCGACCCAGCATCCGAAATATTGATTGATAAATCATATGTTTTTTGCATTTGCTCGAACATTCGTTGTTTTTTATGAATTAACACGGTTAACTCATTACTGTGAACCTCCTCCGGTTCATCAAGCTTTTTCAACTTCCTAGTACCGGGATTCGCCATTTTGTTTTACTAACTACACAGTTAGCGTGGACAAATAAATGTTTTAAATTAACGGAGATTAACGAATGAAACGATGCAAATTAATCACAAATACACTAAATAATATGTGTACGACAAATATATGTGTGTGTTATGTGAAAATATATAAATATAAGGCTGCCAGTAAAATACAAAAAGGTTATGACAGTTATTTTATGAATGCTAATGACGGGGTTTTTATAAATGAGTTTTACAATGTAATTGTAACAAAATAAGGGCAGTAAAGAACGTCTTTACGTCGTATTGTCAAGCTATTAGCTCGTTAATAAACAATTATTTATCTGATCCGATCAGAAAGAGAAATATGGGTTAGTACAGAACGTCTGTTGTACTTTACACTAACTACGAGTTAGGTATGAAAAGATTAATCTAGCACGGCTAGAATAGAACTACGAGTTCTAGACACACAGAAACCTATCCGGGACGAAGGACCAATTTGATTGTGCAGTTTTTAACAACCTTCTTAAGAGATAGATTTTACTGGCAGGTCTTTGTGTGTTTGGATAGATGTATGTATAGTGTCTGAGGATGGAAAAGTTCGTTCCTGCTGTCTCCGAGAAAGTTGACTGAACACCACCTACCTTCGTTCGACCAGGGGGCTGAAGCTCGGCTCCAGGCATGCACGACACACCACAGAGTCCAGGTTGGGTTTCCAGGTTAAACCTAGGTTCAATAGGTCTCGGAAGAAGCACACTACACGGCAGTGAGTCCACAAACACAATAAAGTTGTTAAAACGTTTAAATATGAGGTTTTGATACGATCAAATAAGAATCATCCGTTCAGTTCGACGCGCGAATGCTACCTGAGCCACGAGCGGGTCACCGCGCTGGCGATTGAATTCAGTGGTGAACATCTACCCTCAATTCAACAGCATAGAATATCGAACACTTATTTAGTTAAATAACCGGATAGGGAGTGCCGAAAGCTAAAACAGTCAAGACCATTAGACCATTTTGCAAAACCGCAATCCAACCTATCTTCCTAGCATGTCATCCATCCTATTCTTGTCATCTAACCCATGATTTTGGGGTGCATAAAAAGAGCCTCCCTGAGCAACATGCATTCCGCGCACCCAAGCCTATTGACTTCTGTCAATTGGCCGATTGTCCTTTTTGACACGATAGCAAATTCAGCAATTTTCATTGGCTGTATGTTCAAAACAGATAGACCTACTATCTCCGTATATGTATATCCAGTTAGATATTTTGAAATTCCACTCCTGGCTTTAAGTAAGTTTCAAGCGAGCGAAGAAACAGGGAACATCTACTACTGTTTTATATTTCCGAAGCTTCAAGTAGCTTGTTAAACAACAGTTGGATGCTTGAAAGTTGTAAACTTAGTGTGTGTCGTTTACTTACAATATGCGATCGTTAGCAAAACTATAGCCTTATACAGGGTGGAAGAGGCATCGACGTATAACCACAAACCAAAAGTTCAGCACATAAGTATTGGACCTATCCAGCGACACAATGATTCGGTATTTTCCAACTATATGTTTTATGTGTTTATACTATATCAAATCACACTAGTTATTGTGGTAAATTAGGCCCCAAATGTCGAAATGTAAAATAAAAATAAACCTTATGTGTGGAGATCTGACGGAAGATATGCTGACCGTATGCGACACTGTACCTCGACGCACTGACGCATCATCGGTTAAGTGTGAAAGGTTCAATGTTTTATTATATACTTAATATGTATATTTGTCTGTTGTCTGTCATTACACGACCGATAATACGCGACGCATCTTTCGTCAGACAGGTATGTACCGACCCTATAACCTTCCGCAGGAATTGGACTGTCAACTGCACAATGTTTTTTAACTCTGACAGAAAGTAGGTACTATAAGTTGGCGTTCGAACATAAAACAAACAAACTCTTCAACTTTATTATATCAGTTTTACTCAAGATTAAATTTATCCAGATTCCTTTCCCATTATCTATCAATTACAACAATTAACTGAAGAAATAGATACCCAATAGTGAGTTACGATGCGGCACAGGCAGTTAGCGAACAAACTACTGAACTTCAATCCATATTCCGACTAGAAATAGGTGAATATTAGAAAACGATTTTCTTAATCCGAGAAAACATTAGTTGAGCCATGATTCAACAGAGTTCTGTGAAAAAGACGGTTGAAAACATTAATCTTTTGCAATGGAAGGTTTGAATATGTCGTTATTAGGTCTGGATGTAAGCCAGCGCCATTTTTATTGATCTATTTGTAATGTGTCTGTTTTGACTGCTTTTGTATTGTTAGTCAGTGATTGATACCGTTTGGTATTGCAAAGGTTAAGTCAGGAGACGTCTTTTGTTGGTATGACGTTGACAATACATGCTCAAGTTACAAAGTAAAATCAGTCAAAGAACAGCTAAATCAATGAAAATTTGGCAAGCAGTTTGGGATAACGTTTTTGTATCTACTATTTAGCAATAATATTCAGTCTATAGATATATGGTATAAGGTATTTGTGATATCTAGGAATATGACAAAACGCAGTAACTTCCGTGGAGTTTTGATGGAACAAATTATGGAACACACCCTCTCATTAATCTAAACCTTAAAAATCCGTTACGTGTATTAAAATGTAAGAGCTTAATTCTTAAGAAAATTTATAGGTTACCTAACCTGATTTCAAGTAAAAGATATCCATTCTTTTAGAAATACAGTGTCCAGGGTTATACAAGACCTAAGTATGTAGGTAGGTTTATATTATACAGGGTGACAGGGGCATCGACGCGCAAACGTCGTGAAAAGGTTGCACCTGATGCCATAAATGAAATTACGAAGGTCATTCATCTCGGAAATGGCTGGTTAAAAAAATTGTCATTTTTGAGTGCGCAATGTGTTGCAAACACCGCGATCAAAACGCTCTGCGGAAGGCGCGCGCGCGTGACCTACCTAACCTACACACACACATAGGTACGTCGACAGCGCGGCCCCCCGCTACACCGCGCGCCGCCGCCGCCGCGCGCCTCTGCTGCCGGACGAACGTGAACGTACTACGAAATATCGCCGCATGACAACATTGATAGTTACTTAACACATGAAATCTTGTTTAATTAGTCTCGATAACTGATGGTAGTTACTTAAAAAGAAATAAAACTAACAATACCTAAGCTTATTCTCACAAAATAGCGATAGGTACCTACCGATGAGGATTGATAACAAAAAAGATTCTTGATAAGAACTTAGCGATACAGTACCTAATGTTCAATTAATTAACTTACCTACCTTTATCTCGCTCATTCCTAATGAGATAGGGTTCGAAGGGGTCGCTCGCAGATCTGAGCGCGGCGCAGAGTTTCTGCGTGGACACGGGGTAAAATAGTGGGATCCTGGACACACTCCTCACACAGCGTCGCAAACACATTCACATTTCACAACGCGATCTCTCATTTCTGCTGCGGTATTGCACTCGGTCACAGACACCTTATACTTGACGTAACCCCACATAAAAAAATCTAATGGGGTCAAGTCCTGTGAGCGAGCTGGCCATGGTTGCGGACCGAATCTTCCAATTGACGCTCTCAAACACACACACACACACGCAAAGAGAAAATTACTTTTGATTTTAAAATCTACTAGGTACGTTATACACAAATATTTATCACAAATTCGCGACAAACAACACGCCCGCTTGCGATCAACGAAATCTAGGAACTGACAAAAATCGGAGAAATGCAAAAGAAATGTAGGTTTACTAATTCTCTTTCAATTTGCCGCACTTTCAACAGATCAACAACATGATAGAGTGTACAAACACATTAAGTTGTACCTAGTTACCTCCTCATGAAATTATTTGCGATAATGGATGTGTTTTTTTTTATGAAACAATAAATTACATTGTTGAATTGCATTCAAAACTAAAATTAATGTTGATAACAAAAAATTGTCGAACAATTACGTGACTTTGACGTTTTTTTTTAATCTTCTTTACGTAACACGACAAAGCTCAAAAGAAATTATTATCCTCCATAATGAATCTAAAATAAAAGTAGTAAATGCGAGTCATTCATTTATGTAGATGATTAAAATGCCTCAAGTGACGCGTCTGTTAGATTCTTTGGGATATATCGTACAGACTAGACCGCGCGCCGCCGGCGGCGGCGTCCTTTGTGGCGGGTTTTCCCCGAAATGCCGACAATAGGATGTCTACCTACTATGCTAGTGTTGACCTCGCATATGAACTTTAGAAAAACAGCTGATCAGGTAGCCCTTTCGAGTTTTACTTTCATTGCTGGTTTAAGTGAAACAAGTGAATTTACTATTTCTTAATTAAAAATCTCATTGGAATAGGTAAAAATAATGTTTTTATACAGTTTACAGTAAAAAAATTTGCAGAAAAAAACGTAAAATTTAAGGAAAAGCCGACGAAAAATTTCAACGCAGGGGGGTCCAGAATCATGTACTGAATCCATGGTAAGCGGATGTGCGTCGATGTCCCTGCCACCCTGTATATTGCTTAACATAGTTCATACGACATGAACTGTAAAATATTACTCGACTACGCTAAGTCCAGAGCTAGAAATTTTGTAACTTGGTGCTTGGGATACGACTTCCAGGGTGATAGAAGGAGAAAAATCCGAAGGCGGCCCGAAAAT
Source organism: Euplexia lucipara (assembly GCA_921972225.1). Lineage (NCBI taxonomy): Eukaryota > Metazoa > Arthropoda > Insecta > Lepidoptera > Noctuidae > Euplexia > Euplexia lucipara. The sequence goes on from OV179154.1 coordinate 13,390,044, forward strand.
CCTATGAAGAATCTCATACAGTAACAGCTGTAGCACATGCGACCACAAGACCAACAAGCCAGTGTATGTATGTAAATATTCTAAAATACTTCCCCCAGGTATATTTTTGCGACTGAGTGAGATGCACGCATTGCTCAAATCAAATAGTGAGCGCTGCCTCAGTTTCCTATTACACATTTCCGTCCCTTTTTACGAATAATCACTTGCAAAAAAAATGTGTTGCAACCAAGAGGACAGATGTTACGCATCAACAACTGACTGAATCTGAGTTCTTGTTTCACGGTAGAATAATTCTGTAGAGAACCAGTAAGATTTCTTAAAAGTTACTTTAAAAAGTGCTCTTTGCTCTTCATACTTCAATCAAGTAGGTTGCTAAGTGCTCTTCTGAATTCAGTTCAGTGTGCAGTTCATACTTCGACGATTAACTAAGATTTTTGAACTTAGTTTTCCGTCTTCAGAGAATTGTAGTGAAGATTACTAGCAGGAACTTCTGCTAAGTCAGTGAGCTTCAAACGTATTTCAAACCATTGCATAAAGTTACCCGACATACCTACTCATAAATTTGAACCAACGCAACTAATATTTTAGAACCTATTATGCATAAAAAGTGAGCCTAGTTTCTAAACAATAAAATAATTAAAAATAATTATAACGTATTTGAGTCTTGTTACAAAGTAATCCAAAACTGCGATCTGCCTGTCTATTCTGTAAAAAACTCTTGCGAAAATAATTAAAGTAAAGAGAAGCGAAATGTCAAAATATTATATCATCAGCTTGAGATGACTACTTACTTCATTTTGTATTTCCTTGTGAATACTTTTACAAAATAACCCTGCAGAAAACAACAGAAACGCACAAACAATGGCAGTAGATAACCTACTTAAACACAGGTACCTAATACAAAATTGTACTGAATATGTAGGTACGTTTAACCTAGTGAAAAGCCCCGTCCTACAATTATTTATTATCTGTAGCACAGTATTGTGACGTCACTTAAAGGGTAAACCTGTTGTAAAATGTTACAAATACCGCGGTTTTACAGAGAGGGGTGAATGCTTGTGAGTGGCTCGACGAATTTCACTTAGAAGGGTGATTCAAACACTTGACATATTTGAGTGTTTAGAATCTTCAATCTGGGGTGAAAAAGTGGTTAAGTAGGTTCGCCATTCATGACATTCTATTCATTGATATGTTGTTTTTCCATTTGAAATTTCTCAATAACAGACCCAAGTCTGGATTTTGAGCCCGATTGATGGGAATAAGCCCGCCCCCTATTTCATGAGATTTAACCCTAGATTACTACTCTACGTCGCAGAGGCGCCCGTGTTTTTGATGTATTGCTCTGTTGTTTAATCCTTCGCGCGTATGGCATTCACGTTCTAGGACATCTCAGTCATCGCCAGCACGTGTCGAAGGACGGTGGTTGCGTTACTGTAAGTGTGCTAGTTTTTTTGATATTGCTACCCTTGGCGCTCCAAAGACGTATGAGTAGCTTGAACGTAAGTTTTACGCTATTGATCAAATTATTTTGAAGTGTTTCTTTTTGCATTATTAGTTACTACCGGGGTGTGTTTTATCTTTTTTTAGGCACGTATTGGAACTTCAACATAAAGACTAGTAATAGAAGAGTTATGGATGTTATAAAAGCTAATTGGCTAGAAGTAAGGGACACTTGATGGCCCTTTGACTTTGGTCAAAGGAAACAGGAACACCATTTTAGCTGGTTTTGGTTTGTTTCCTACAAACCAAAACCAGCTAAAATGGTGTTCCTGTTATCTTCGTGCGACGAAAAGGGGCTCATAAACTAATGAAACTGGAAAGCCGGAGATGATCATGTTCTACAGCCAGACTAAAGGTGGTATAGATAGGTACATTGAACCAAATGATTTCCTCTTTGTCATGTTCTAGAAAGACTAGAGCTACTTTGTATGACATACTAAATATATCTTTCGTGAATGCATTTATTATAATTATATTGTCATAATATATCAACAAAAAATGAAAAAAAACCCTGAGTCGAAGACAATTTGTGAAGAAACGTAGCACGAAGTTGACTACTGAATGGATGCAAAAAAGATTAGAAGCACCTACGTTGAAACGCAATATCCGGAATAATATCGAAGTCATCCTGAAAAAACGACTCTTCTTTAGAAAATGAGGGTCCACCACCGCCAAAAAAAGAAGATGTTGTAATTATTGTACATCTAAAAAGAAGAGGATGTCCAAAATGACGTGCGCCAAGTGTCAAAAATCTATCTGCGGCGAACATCAACTTCATGTATGTATCAAATGCATCTAAAATATTTTTTTTGTTACTATGTTAGTTTTTTTTAGTTAATAACTTCATAATTTTCTATTTTTGAAGAGAAATGTATACTTTAAATTATTTTTTTTATAATTTTTATTGAGAAGACTGTTTAATTGCCTAAGTTTCTAAAATTTGTTCCTTAGGTTTATTTACTTGAAGATTTGATAATAAATCTATATAAATAACATGTAAAATTGTGTTTTTCTTTTTTCACTAATATACACAACTATATAAACAGTCAAAACATATCAATAATACTAATAGGTTTTAAATAAAACCAGAGTCAATACATGCGCCTCGCGGGCGTATGAGTAGTTTCTTTGTACGTCGCAACATGAGTAGTAATCTAGGGTTAAACATAACTGGCGCAATGTGGGTGAAGGTACCTACTACACCTGTGTCTAGCCCTTTGGGGACAACAGGCGTGATGTTATGTGTACCATTCATGACAATTTCAAAAAGCTTACTGAACCCGTTATTCGTTTCACGTGTATTGGTTTTAACCTTTTCAGGCTTACTAAGACCAGTAGTTGTTTTTCTATGTCTAGCGTAAAAAGCCATTTTTAAAAGCAGAAGTTTGAAAAATTAACAGTTGTTTTGAGGTAGGCTTACCGTCTCCAGATATTTATGAACTTAGTTCAGTGCCCAGGATTATAATAATTGAAGTGTTTACTTACGTAAAGTGGGATTTACCTACTTACTTCAATTAATTAGGATACCCACCTTATATTTTAGAGTCTTCAGTGTTCCCTCATAATGGAAACAACATCTATCTCAAATATTGATCATTTACACAGCAAATCTTGATATTATTCAGTCGTAAATTATCTCAAAAGACAGATTTGACATATCATTTCTGCTACATCTTGATAAACGCCTACACAAAATCAACAAGCAACATAATACCAGAAAGCAAATTTATTCATTAATTGATTAGGTACCTAGATATAGTAGAAATAAAGTGTTGTTTCTTCACAGAAACACAAATAAACACTGTTGCCTATGTACAAAGTCTTTGCACAGAACTCGGCAGGCAATGCTCTTGGATAAGGATACCTACAGTAACGCAGATATCCAAAGGCATGATTGGTGACCACTCTCATCTGCACGTTTAATTTAATTTTTACTTGAAACTGTTTAACCCTCCACCTGGTTGTAAATTTTGGGTTGTAATACATACTTGAACACGTTGCTCGCGACTCAATGTTTGGTTGGTTAGACATGAGAACCTATGTGAAATTTATTCGTCCATCAAATAAAAAATAACAAATCAAACCTTGCGATGACAGTAAGGAGGAAGAAAGCCAAGTAGTAAAATTTCCTGCATAGAGTCGGTGTTTCCAGATAGCTATAACCTAGGGGTTCTTAAGTCAAGAGTAAATAGTGAATAGCTTCTAGGCGAGCGTGCTTCTTCGTCGACCACATCATTGCTTGCTTGCACGTGAGATAGTGGTCAAACCTATATAAATGTAAATAATAAACAGGTGGAATCTTCGACGAGTAGTAAAGAGGCAAGAGCAATAAAAAGTCATTGAAGGTTATCAATAGTAAACTTCACATCCATTTACAGTATTTTTATTGCAGCAAGCGTCATTGTGTGTACCAGAACAGAAGGTCAATTACTGTTATTAAAAACGTTCAAAAACATGTCAACAAAAATGTAGGGGAATAAGACGTATTTAAGACTAAAGAGACTGAAATTATAATAAGAACGTTCCTAAAAATACGAGAATTACCTCGAGTATCGTGAGTCTAACGATTTAAATCTTTGGCCTCGGCAATCAAACATATCTCAGCTTCCAACACGATATTCATTAATAACACAAATGTCAATTTAATCCGTCACCAATTAATAACGAACCAATGAAAACGATTAGGATCATGGCAATGCAGTAAAATGTACCAGAAGCTGCTTTTAATGTCTGCGGTTGGCTGTCGCAGTGCGCTCAACCCTAAGCTGGCCAATGTACATTATAACTTAACGCACAACGCGACTTTTTGCTTAATAATTCCCGTTTTCACAACGGATTTACCACGCTCGGCTGGGGACCGAGAGTTGAAAATCCAACACTGCAATCGACATAATGTTGTTAAGGTTTGTGCTGTTTTGAAGTTATTTGTGATTGGGATAAGCTATTTGGTTCTTAGATTGATTTTCCGCCACGGAGCTTTTATTATCGTTTGAAATAACAGTTGCGGAAAAATTAACATAAATCTGCCTGTTTTAAGGACTTCTATTTTTAACCCCCGACGCAAAAAGACGGGTGTTATAAGTTTCACCGCTATGTGTGTGTGTCTGTCTGTCTGTCTGTCTGTCTGTCTGTCTGTCTGTGGCACCGTAGCGCCCAAACGGAAGAACCGATTTAGACGCGGTTTTTTTTATTTGAAAGCAGGGTTTCTTGCGATGGTTCTTAGACATAATTCATCAAAATCGGTTCAGCCGTTTCAAGGTTATCCGCTCTTTTGTGTCAGATACCGTTGCTGTTTTAGACGTATATGGGTATTAACTTTACTTACAAACATATGTGTGTCTCAAAATTTTAAACACCCATGTGTGTTATATTAATAAGTAACATTATGGTGTATTTGGTCTGATGCAGCCAGGATATCTAGCAGACTAATACACTCTTGGGAAAATAACAGCAGATATGTCGTGTTTGGATTCATTTTAACCAGCATTTGATTCTGCGCACAATGCACTGAGGGCAACAGGATGAGCTGATGCTGCAGCCAGGCTATCCAGCACACCAGTAGGTAGACTCTTGACAAAATAATAGCAGATATGTCGTGTTTGGATTCAATTCAACCAGCATTTGATTCTGCACACAATGCACTCATGGTAACTGGATGAGCTGATTCTGCAGCCAGGCTATCCAGCACACCAGTAGGTAGACTCTTGACAAAATAATAGCAGATATGTCGTATTTGGATTCGTTTCAACCAGCATTTAATTCAGCACACAATGCCTTGATGGCAACAGGATGAGCTGATGCTGCAGCCAGGCTATCCAGCACACCAGCATGCGTAGCATGAACACATTGAACACCGAAGAAACGGCCTTTGTCTACAGACGAAACGGCAAAGTGACAGATTATATAGACAGGAACCTCAATCTGTCAAATTTCTTTCAATACACCTGCCTGCGTAGCATGAACACTTAATTTCTTTTCTTCCGAGACATGACAAAGACCGTTTCTTCGGTGATCATGCTACGCGTGCAGTAGGTAGAATCTTGACAAAATAATAGCAGATATGTTGTGTTTGGATTCATTTCAACCAGCATTTGATTCTAAACACAATGCACTGATGGTAACAGGATGAGCTGATGCTGTTGCCAGGCTATCCAGCACTCTAATAGGTAGACTCTTGACAAAATAATAGCAGATATGTCGTGTTTGGATTCGTTTTTACCATCATTAACCCCCGACGCAAAAAGAGGGGTGTTATAAGTTTCACCGCTATGTGTGTGTGTCTGTCTGTCTGTCTGTCTGTCTGTCTGTCTGTCTGTGGCACCGTAGCGCCCAAACGGGTAAACCGATTTAGATGCGGTTTTTTTTGTTTGAAAGCAGGGTTTCTTGCGATGGTTCTTAGATATGATTAATCAAAATCGGTTCAGCCGTTTCAAGGTTATCAGCTCTTTTGTGATAGCTACCTTTGCCATTTTAGACGTCTATGGGTATTTACTTTATTTACAAACATATGTGAGGCTTAAAATTTCAAACACCCATGTGTGCAATATTAATAAGCAACATTATGGTGTTTTTGGTCTGATGCAGCCAGGATATCGAGCAGACTAATACACTCTTGGCAAAATAACAGCAGATATGTCGTGTTTGGATTCATTTTAACCTGCATTTGATTCTGCACAAAATGCACTGATGGCAACTGGATGAGCTGATGCTGCAGCCAGGCTATCCAGCACACCAGTAGGTAGACTCTTGACAAAATAATAGCAGATATGTCGTGTTTGCATTCATTTCAACCAGCATTTGATTCTGCACACAATGCCTTGATGGCAACAGGTTGAGCTGATGCTGCAGCCAGGCTATCCAGCACACCAGTAGGTAGACTCTTGACAAAATAATAGCAGATATGTCGTGTTTGGATTAATTTTAACCTGCATTTGATTCTGCACATAATTCACTGATGGCAACAGGTTGAGCTGATGCCGCAGCCAGGCTATCCAGCACACCAGTAGGTAGACTCTTGACAAAATAATAGCAGATATGTCGTGTTTGGATTCATTTCAACCACCATTTGATTTTAAACACAATGCACTGATGGCAACAGGATGAGCTGATGCTGCAGCCAGGCTATCCAGCACACCAGTAGGTAGACTCTTGACAAATAATAGCAGATAAATGTCGTGTTTATATAGGTTTTAACCAGCATTTGGCTCTACATACAATGCACTGAAAAAATCTCATAACTGTAAACTCTATAAAACAAAAATTAAATTAAAAATTTAAAAAACCCCCATCGCAAAAAAGAAAAAACATTTAAAAAGTTAAAAATAACACTTTAGCCATGAAATTTTACTTCACGTCGTGGTACCGCTTAAGTAAGGAATGTTCCTAGTACTAGTAGGTATGTAGGTAGGTACTTATTTTAACGGTACCCCGACGTTACGTAAAATTTCATGGCTAAAGTGTTATTTTTAACTTTTTAAATGTTTTTTCTTTTTTGCGATGGGGGTTTTTTAAATTTTTAATTTAATTTTTATTTTAAAATTTTTAAACGCATTAATTTTGTTTTATAGAGTTTACAGTTATGAGAATTATTCAGTGCATTGTATGTAGAGTCAAATGCTGGTTAAAACGAATCCAAACACGACATATCTGCTATTATTTTGTCAAGAGTCTACCTACTGGTGTGCTGGATAGCCTGGCTGCAGCATCAGCTCATCCTGTTGCCATGAGTGCATTGTGTGCAGAATCAAATGCTGGTTGAATTGAATCCAAACACGACATATCTGCTATTATTTTGTCAAGAGTCTACCTACTGGTGTGCTGGATAGCCTGGCTGCAGCATCAGCTCATCCAGTTGCCATCAGTGCATTGTGTGCAGAATCAAATGCAGGTTAAAATGAATCCAAACACGACATATCTGCTGTTATTTTCCCAAGAGTGTATTAGTCTGCTAGATATCCTGGCTGCATCAGACCAAATACACCATAATGTTGCTTATTAATATTACACACATGGGTGTTCGAAATTTTAAGACACACATATGTTTGTAAGTAAAGTTAATACCCATAGACGTCCAAAAGAGCAACGGTAGCTAACACAAAAGAGCTGATAACCTTAAAACGGCTGAACCGATTTTGATGAATTATGTCTAAGAACCATCGCAAGAAACCCAGCTTTCAAATAAAAAAAACCGCATCTAAATCGGTTCACCCGTTTGGGCGCTACGGTGCCACAGACAGACAGACAGACAGACAGACAGACAGACAGACACACACACATAGCGGTGAAACTTATAACACCCCTCTTTTTGCGTCGGGGGTTAAAAATAAATGCGTTTAAAAATTTTAAAATAAAAATTAAATTTAAAATTTAAAAAACCCCCATCGCAAAAAGTAAATCATTTAAAAAGTTAAAAATAACACTTTAGCCATGAAATTTTACGTAACGTCGGGGTACCGTTAAAATAAGTACCTACATACCTACAAGTACTAGGAACATTCCTTACTTAAGCGGTACCCCGACGTGAAGTAAAATTTCATGGCTAAAGTGTTATTTTTAACTTTTTAAATGATTTACTTTTTGCGATGGGGTTTTTTAAATTTTTATTTTTTTACGGCGTTGATATCTCCATCAAGGGTATAATAATTATTTTATTACTTACCTAAATAAATAATTATTTCTAACGTTTCACACAACGCCATTTAGTCCCAAGCTAAGCAGAGCAAGATTTACTTTGTATATTTTTTAATATTTGTATATTTTTGAATCGAAAAATTAAACGTGAGACATGTAGTGTCAATTTTTTTTTATAAAAAAATTTTCGATCCAAAAATATACAAATATTAAAAAATATACAAAGTAAAAAAATTGGCGATGTAAAAAAAAAAGTCTTTCAGTAAAGTTGCGAAATGGATTATTTTGAAAAGAATAAAATTTGTGAATTTGATTGTCATCATCACACAAACATTTGTCCTGGGTGGGAATCGAACCCACGACCTCCGGTATAGCAGTCAGGGGCACTAACTACTAGACCAGCAGGCCAGTCAAAGTGAGTGACTTATTGAATTCGAATAAAAATGCAGGAGTGAACAGGAACTATTTATTAAACTAGCTAGGAATTTTCTTCAAGGGTATTGAAGAACATTCCTAGTTAGTTCAGTATTATTCAGTGTTTATGTGTGAACGTTTTGTGCGAAGGATAGTACTTCACTCAACACAGGGATGAGGATGTCCCAAGACTATTTAGTCAGTTTACAATACTAATCTTTTTATTTTGATGGCACTAGTAATAAGTTATATTTTTGTAAATTATTACGCTAGATCGTTGTTGTCCGTTGTGGTTTAAAACAAGATTACATGGTGACAAAAATTCAAAGGAGTTGGTATGCTTAGGTAAATGGTTTGGTTACGTTAGAAGGACAAATGAAAGGTGCCTGACAATTGGACATCCTAGAACGACATACACTGACCTCATGATCTATTCCCATCCAATACCAAGAACTAATACTATTTGGTATTAGTTTATTTCCGAATTTGTTTCTATTCCCAACGAGTACCACTTTAAAACCAATACCAAATGCAGCGCATGCGAAAGCCTCGCAAAATAATCGGTTGCCGAAAGTTTTAGACTTTCAGCATTCAATTACTATAGTATAATAAGCAAATGTTAGAAAATAAAATAAAACTTTGTGTACCTGTGTGTACAAAACGTTACGTTTAGGTATTCGTTAGTAATAGATTTTTTAATTGAAAAAATGTGGTACTGGTTGGGAATAAAAACAAAGGAAATAAACTAATACCAAATGGTAGTATGGTAATGGTAGTTCTTGGTATTGGATGGGAATAGATCGACCTCATAGGTGATGTTCTTTAAAAAGGTTAGTTGCAGTTATGGAGAGATGTATGAACGCCAACGAAGCAAACATTGTAACAAGAAGTATTTCAGAATTGCAGCAGGTGGCGCTTTATAGTACCTATATTATTATGTATAAGTCTGTGTTTAATCAAACAAGTTTTGTTTAACGTGAAAATTGTTTGCTTCTACTCGCGTCGTTTGACTGTACTAGCTAGAATTCTCTTCAAACTCGAGCGTACCTAACCCCAAACTTTAATGCACATTCAAATATTGATGATAAACGTATCACATCATGTTGACAACTTATCTTATTCTCAGAACTGGATACCTAGTATACAAACACGAGTCTCTGCACTACCAATGAGTACTCACTCCTCTGCAAATTAGATTTTAGAACTTGGAGTGCACCCGGAGTCTTACAAAGTGAATCAGAATCATTTATTTGCCAACAATGTTGGTTTATGACGGAACAGAATAGATAGGTATTGGGTGTTTCAGCTGCGTATACCTTACGGCATACAAATTCACAAATGTATAGGTTCGGGATGAGGGTTGCAGAATATTTAAGTAGATACCTCTTTTCCAGAAAATTTAAAAAAATATACAAGACGAATTCGAAAAGTTACAAGTACAAATCAAAAAATTATACAAAACGAATTCGAAAAGTTATAAGTACAAATCAAAACGTTACTTCGCACATCATTTTTCTTAATGTACCTTTATGTATTAATTTATCCTAATCTATACCTGTAACTAATTATCATCGTAATAAAAATAAGATTACCTGCGTAGGTATAATGTAGCAAATAACATTAGTGTCAAACTTAATGAAAAAAATGTTCTGCCCGTCCCTGGAATCGTACCCTAGCAACACTATTATCTAATGAGGCAGTTTTTCAGTCAGTCTATACACCACTATTTTTTAATTTGTACAAAAAAATGGGATGTATCCGTACCTGTTACTAATCATATTTGCATAATCAAAATTAAATTTTTAATATTTTTTTTTCTATTTAGTCAAACTTTAATACCTAACGAAAACAGCTGTTGGATGCTGAGCATGCTTGAGCGAGATCACGCGAACGTGAGCGAGAGATGACGATTAATTAATAAGTACTATTATGTCATGAATAGCCTGCACAATATTTCCATAAATAAGGTGACTTTTTGGGATATATACAAACGCTAATAACTTGGCTATTTATGAAAATTATTTATTGGTAGGTACTTTAGAAATTAATATAATGAGAAGACCGTCTAGAATAAGCCCTTTAAGTATTTGTACTAATTAAAAATTTGTGGTGTATATCTCTTTGCTCTGTCATCCAATAATAATGCTAGTGATTGACCGGTTACTATACATTATTTTCGAGGAGTTTTTTATAAAATGGACCGACTGGTGAATTAGGCGCGGCTGAGTTTTTTCTCTCAATCACGCACTAAGATTACATTAACATGTATGAAAAACACAAAAACAATCGGATTTACGACAACCTTTTTTCGATTAGTTTTTAGAGAGAAGTTTTTTTTATGTTTATATGTTATCTAGTATAAAATTCGCCGTTCAGTAATTTTAAAAGTCTGCCCTTAAAGTAACGACCAATAAAATGTCAACAAATTGCTAAATGTCGCAGATAAATCCTTAATCTTGTCTATCTCTTGACGTAAAGCAAGTACTAGTGAAAGAATTTATTATAGGCCAAAGCACGTATTCAACATACAAAGTGTCAAAATGAAGTATAGGCATCCAAGAAGTGGATTGTTCCTTCATGTCTTGAATTATTTATACGTCCAGTGTCGTACACAGCAAAAACAAGGTTAGATTGTGAATACACAAACGAAATACTGGAACAGTGGGACAACAAATAAAACTTTGAAGTATGAATGAGATAAGCTACACCAAACTAAAGTTGATATTAGCAACAAAACTTAGTGAAAGTCAACTTCAGCAGAAGTTGACTTTCACTAAAGCAAAACATCGCGACAAGCTCGTTTGCGCAAGTTTCCTAAACAAGAATTCTAGCGGAGGTCAATTTCTGCCAGTTTTTTGCAAATCTATGTAGTAACCTATAAAAACCCAAAAAAAAAATACCTAAAGACACAGAGATGGTAACACAGGGTCATAATGTTTTGTTTTTTGTTTTGCAGACAAACTGGTCCTTGATACCAAAGTATAAGGTAAGTTGATCCATATTGTAAATATTTTTAACGCAACGCGACACGAGTAATTCAGTTAATCCTTGCCTCATTTCTACTTAAAGGAACAAATGAGATAGAAAACATTTGTTCTGGACGACATTGTCCGTTATTTTCGCGTCCCAAAATCTTTGCAAAGCAAGCGAAACGCTCAAAATAGTTCAGAGATAGATGATCTTTGGAATTCATCTTTATAGTCGACCTCGTTGCCGCTCTAGCGCATTGGTATAGGTGCTTGGTCGTTTATCATGCTACTTTACTATTCTTCTGGCTAGGTTTTTCCTAACTATTTTGGGGTCGGCTTCCAGTCTGGCCGGATTCAGCTTAATACGCAACTTCCTATTCGACCTCCACAATTAGCCCGATACCCGTTAGTTAAACTGGTCGTCTGGTTTTGGGGCTTCTGATTGCCCGTAAAGCCTATCAAAGAACTAGAAATGACACCTGAGACCCAACGGCTAAAGGCTCGACACATAGTGGTCTTAATTCTTGATTATTATGTAGTTTAATGAATGTGTAGCGACATCTATCTCGCCACATACGAACTATCCCACATCGCGCTATTAAACAACACACTACTAGGCTATCACTGCTGTTCCGATACCTAAGTAATCGGGAAAAGAAAAAGGTAAGTAAAGAGAAAAAAGTTCATTGGTAAATAGTTTTATATCTGTTTTAGTAAGTTAGATAGATATATCGATAAAACTTTTACACACAAAACACACAGACCAACACACAACACAAAATACAAAAGAGATAAAACAATGATTAATATTAAATACACAGTGTGCGGTGAGCGTCTCAAGGCTGCACCAAATGGAAGTCCAGCTCAGCATGTGCCAGGCAAATTTACCTAGCACTGATATTCTGCTGGATCCGTACAGTGGCGTACGGACGCCAAACAGACTAGAAACAAAAAACAATAAGGTTGAGAGAGTGAACAGGTGTTTTTTTTGTGAAATTATGTTTTCTACATTTAGTTTAGATTAATCAAATTATATTAGTTATAAAAGTGACAGGCCATGCGTCCTTTTTTGCAATACTTGTGGGAAGTAACTGTGATTAACTAAGTATTTCACTCTTTCTTTACCGACTTTAATAAAGGTTTGGAAGTCTTTTCCTTCCAAAACGGTACCTTTTTGTGCTCAATTAGGTACTTAATTATTTTTAAAAGCTTTCGTGTAGGCTTTTACTGTAAGTTGACACGGGCATTAACCAAAGGGTTAAGACATGGTTAAGCTTTACTTCATCCAGTATAATACCACTCGCTCTCATGCAAATAACCTTAGTTAGACTTTTATCAAGCACCAAAGTGCTTAATAAATTTCATTACTTTTGGCATGTAGATATATAAAAAATTATGATAAGGACATAGGCTATCTTTTGACCCAAAAAATAATGTGAAGAAGTTTTTTCAAATGCAGCGCCATTTTTGATGACGACTTTTCGAGTTCATTATCAGCAGACCTACCATCAATTTTTAGTTAGCCATTCAATTCCGATGCAAACCAGTTTAGGTTCCTAAACTGATTCGCTAATATTCATACCATGAAGTGCCTATAACTGAGTGGCGTTTGATTCGCTCATGGAGGAATGAAAGAACAAAATTTGTCGGTGGTCCGCGATGTGAGAAAGAGATGACGCTAGACAATTGTTGCATAAGTTTGTCTCTTTTACTCCAACCTATGCGTTGCGTTCCGAAACCTAGTAGTTATGATTTTAGCGGTTTTATTTGTGTATAAAATTTCAACAAATATATTTTAAATTGCGCTTTATATGAGTCAAATTATATACCAGTAAGCCCAATTTTACTACTCATTAATGTAATAGTAATTTAAATAATTCTTTAAAATAAAAATTAAAGGTTTGCTTAGTGTCGTCGTAAAAGTAAAATGATTATGACGAGTTTAGAACGCAACACACGCGTTTTGAAATATATACAAACTTTTTTGATAGAACCCAAGGAGTTCTAATTAGGTAGGTAGTACTCAAAAGAGTTTTTAGTTTTTAACGTTTAACTTGGATAAAGTAATTAGTAATACGAATAATGGCGTACATTTTACATTGTTACGTAAGAAACACATATTTAACTGAAATACCTTGAATTTGGTACATATATTTCCACAATTTTTCAAAGTTTATAACAAAACGATTTAGTTTACGCCACGAAACTAGAAACTTTTTATGGATCGCTATTTTTGACACTATGCGAAGCAATTTAGGTTCAAATGTCACCTCATGGTACGAAAAATGAACGAACTAAAACAGCTTGCGATTCAAGTGCCGACTTGATTTGGCCTCAACCTAAACCGGAGCGTTTTAATGACGTCTTAGTATGAAATTGCAAAGCAGTTCATTTTAGGTCGTCAATTGAATCGTAATAATAGTTCATAGTAAGCCTGCAGCAGATAACAATTTGACAATTCTTAAGCTAAAATTAAGAAGGTTACACAACATAAATTGATTCTGATCCGTCCCCCTTAGAATTAAGTTTGCCTGGACAGCTATTCTGTAATTAGGTTGAAAAACTGTCAAATAATATTAACCATTCGCACATTAGCATGTTGTACTGGCCTCTGTACGTATTACAACATAATTACAACATAAAATGACTCAAAACAGGAGACGCAAATCTATTTTCAGCAATTTCAATTTCATTTCAATCCAGAATAATCCCATTTACAAATATCGAAATCCGTCGCAGCAATGAACAAATAATCATTGACATAGGTAATTGAATAGCTCGTGTGAATTCCTAGTTTATATTATAATGCCGTAGGAAGTATATTTCGTGGTTCACTGAATTCTGTCTCGAATTCGGATTGAGTAGATATTAACAGAGCGAGTACGCATAGTACACCTCGATTCTTGACTTGAAGACATTTACTAATGGGCTTGATACACTGAACTAAATTTAGTCCTCTGAATTTAGTCAAGACAATATTCCCATGTACATGACGATCCTTCCTATTTAGCTTACTTTTTAGAAAACTAACTGGCTAGATGTGGTAACATAATTATTATTATCTGTGACACTAATCCGAACGTCTTTAAAAAAAAATATAACTATCCTGTACTTAGACTATATACCATCCTGTAGTATTGAGTAAATTAGAGCGACAAGCACAATTTTTTCAGTATCTGAAATTAGTCTTAAAATACCTTTAAAAAAAATCGTTGACGACGTCACGTTTGCAGGAATATTTTTTTTACTAAAAGTACTAATTTTGGTCACAGGGAGATTTAGACGAATTAATTTAGCCAACTGTAATACCGCCTTTACTGAGTCACGCTCAGCTTTTGAGATGAAGAAACATCTTCATGTATACGGCTGTATTTTGAGAATTAAGGGCTTCTTGAAGCCTGGAAAAGAGATTTTGTGTAAATTTCATGTATGATATTGTTCTTTTTCATTGGAATCAAATTCCAGATCAGTATTGGATTTAGCCACCACGGTTTTCTTAGTAGTAATCGATATCTGCATTCCTCTCTTGGCTGCTGTTGTGCAAAAACCACCTGTCTGAATTACTAAACATAGATTCTTAAAACTTCTTTAGATAATCGTAGTTTTTTGTCATTGAAGGACTGGAACAACTTGCCTGTTGCCATCTGCCCGTCCGATTATTTATAATTGAGGTGTCTTCGAGGCTAGAGAGAATAAGCTTTTAATAAAGTAATGCGCTTAACCATCCCTGATTGCATCACTGCTTACCATCAGGTGGGAATGCAGTCAAGCACTAGTTTATACTATTTCAAAAGAAATACGACA
Source organism: Euplexia lucipara (assembly GCA_921972225.1). Lineage (NCBI taxonomy): Eukaryota > Metazoa > Arthropoda > Insecta > Lepidoptera > Noctuidae > Euplexia > Euplexia lucipara. The sequence continues at coordinate 13,405,361 of OV179154.1, forward strand.
AGCCAAGCGAAGCGCAAGGGCACTGCTTTTCTCGAAGTGTCTCGTCGTTTTTTTAACCCTCATAGAGTTGGTTTCCGATGTACCAGATAGTTCATATTCTCAGGATATAATATCGATAATAGACTTATTAAACAAACAAAGTCTCGATTGAATAGCTCTAATACTTTAGATGGTATTGATATCTAAAATACACCGATTTCGTCACACTGACACACTGATGATCATCAGAATGTTTGGGTACTTTCTGAAGTGCTAGAATGCTGAAATTTGTCATGTAATCTAAATTTAGTATACAACCAGCAAAAAAAACATAAACTCACAACTTTCGCCCCCCATCCCCTAAAATGGGGGGTGGAAGTTCGGATGAGATAATATAACCGCTTAAGAGTGCAATTATAGCCTTGATTTATCGCTTATGGTAAACCATCAAAGAAAAAAGGCAAAGACAGAGAATGGGCTATGAAATCCGGCACTACTGATGTGCAAGAAATACACCCCAAAAAAAAATTATTGTAAATTAATTGATAGCCTAGTGGCTTACCTGTGACTTTTGGACTCATGTGCGTATTGTATAATAATTATCCCTTGCTTCAAAAATAGTGCAGGAGAACATGCACGAGAGATATTTCTTGACGGAATATTAGGTTTGACTTCAAGTCTAACTGGATGCACCTGAATTCCTTTGCTTTACATGAAGCTGTCTATCTGACCTCCATAACTCATTGACACGATACCCCGTAGTTGGACTGGTTGACGGACTTTTGGGGTTTTTATATTAGAATTTAAGAAAAACAAAGATGTTCACATCATTATTACTTCCTCTCCCTTCCTTTGTTAGTAAACATAAAGTATAGTTACCTACTACCAGTATTTACCATACATTTTTCGAGGATTTAACTCGACATGACTTTACTCTACGTTTATTGATATCGGGAGCATGTGATTATTTCACGAATAATCTGGAAACACGACCATAATGATAGTCTAAATGCTTCGACAAATAAGGTCGCTGATCTACCTAACCACATCACACTGACCACATCAATCAACCAAATCCATTACACAACTGATGGCCAACATTATACGATAAAGCTATAACGTTTGGGAAAATAAATAAGTAAGTAATGGATATTGATAGAAAAGATTTTATTACCTACCTAAGGAAGTATAGAAAACGTCACAGTATTTCGTAAGGAAACCTGGACTTATAGTAAATATAAGTTCAATGGCCAATTCGCCTCGAGCAAGCGTGGTGTTCAATGCTTGAGCTTTCTCTGTGTTACCCTGCAGTGGGATAGTAACAGGCTTGTATTATTCACATATCGTCACGCCTATATTCCCTGAAGAGCTAGGCAGAAGTGTACCTTAAAAACACACTTATTTCGCCAGTTATGTCCCACGTAATAGGGCGAAGCCTATAACATTTCTTAATGATTAACATTTCATTCTGAATTTCTTAATCGAAGATAGAACATCATAATGTTCTATCTTCGATTAACGAATTCACCGAAATGTCTTCGAAAAAATTTACAGCCAGAATTTTTTCTTTGTAATTCCTACATAAGTGTCGATTATGGTTTATAAGCCCTAAACTCGGATAGCTGAACCAACCGGCCAATGGAAAGCTGGATTTTTATGTAAATAAGCTAAGTTACCTTTTTCAGGATTGCATGTCTTAGATATAAAATTATGAACATTATTGAGTGTAAATCCAGGCTTCCTTTATCATTTGCCATCAAATCCAGGCTTTCGGTTTTAACGTCTTAACTTATAATGAAATAAAAAGTCAAGGGAACTTACTGCCTTCTTCTTAGCGCGTGCATGGTTAGTGACTGGTGTCAGAGTATATGGCGTCCATGAGCCTCTGACTAGGCTTCAAATGCCGTTGAGAAATATCTATAAAGCATACCAGTTTCCTCCCGATGTTTTCTTCACCGTTGGTAAAGCAAGTGATAATTATATAATACGCATATTAATTCAAAAAGTCGAAGGCACGAGCCTTGGGTTCGAACACGAGACTATGTGATGTGTGTGTGTGTGTCTTTAAGTTAATAAGCGTAATATCGAAGGGCGAATCACTGAAGTTTTAAGGACACATCTAATCGGAGTACCGCCGCGCCGGTCACTCAATCACTTCGTCAGTCTGGCTAAACTGTCAAAATGAAAAGTCAACTTGTCAACTTTTGGCTGCAATGTTTTTTCTTCAGAGGTCCTTTCCAGACTTGATCTTGTTTCTTTAGACTTGCATAATACCTTAATATAATCTAATGTCTAAGTATTATAAGAGACTAATATTTACACACTGTAGTTTCGCACCCCCAGTTCGACAAAGGCGAAAATGCTAACTTTACAGGAGAGCAAAAAAACTTTTTATTCTGGTATATCTATTTAGTATTTGATCTTAATAATATTATTATGATCTTTTGTTATATACCATTAAATAGTAAAAAAAACCAGCTCTTTTTCAACGATATTTCAGATACCTGAAATTGACGTGTATAAAAAATAATTAATATTTTGCTTTATTTTGTTTAATATATGTCATTAAAATCAAGTCATATTAGAAAGTACGCTTACTAATTCCAGCTCGTTATAGGGAAACAAATACGTAAGTAAGATAAAATATATTTATTGTCAAATTGTTTGTAGTTAAGTAGGATTATGGCCTTTTTCATCTAAAAAAATGTGATATGAATGACTTAATTTTTCATCAGATCTTAACGGAAAAATTAGGAAAAAAGTGACGTATTCTTACATACGCCTTTAAGTTATCGCACTGGGGGTGCGGTTTAATTAACTCTATCATTCTCGCTTGGTTATATTAAATATTCCACATAAATATTCCACAACTTTTTCACACAACGCCATCTAGTCCCAAGTTAAGCTTGAGAGCTTATGTTATGAGTACTAATCAGTAGAATGTGCTGGACACTCAACTAGGTAACTGCCTTACTATCATAAAGCCCTTTGACAAATTGCCTCAGCTAACTCCGTTACCACATAGACACAGTCTACTTATCTCACAAATAGCTTCCCTGTCTTCTCGGGAATGCCGCGTCGTGTTAGCTACGCTTCAGTTGACATTGCACCGGTTTCTATTACTGAGAAAGATGGCTTTATTGAGTAAAGGAGATTTTGCGTCTTTCCATAAGTAGTAGAAAATACTGGCTAGGTATACTAGAATAAAAAAAAGCTGTTGGTCTCGTCTGTCTTTGACAATCGTTACAAAAGTCAGAACCCTAAAAGCCTGACAACCAGTCTAAGGTGTGTCATGTCTAGCGTTGATAAAAGCAGGAAAAAATCCAGTTTCTTTCCAATTTTGTTGTTTCATTCAATGTTTCATTCGAAAGTTTCAAGAATTTATTTTAGTATATCTTTCGTGTTTTTCTTTCAATAAAACCGATCAAAACAGAATAACATGAAAAAAAAAACCGGAAATCTTCGTGTTTTTTTTTTCAAATACGTACTTGCTTTAACTTTTTTCAAAATAATACTTACTAATAAAATGGATGTGTGTTTATGTTTTCTTGTTTTTTGGATTTTGCCTATTAAAATATAATTCCATGTCAATAAAAACTTGTTTTTTACAACTTTTCAAAACATAAACAGAAATATTCGAAAATATCCCGATTCTTATTAAATAATATTTTATCTGAAAAAAAAAGGAAAAAACCACAAATTGTTATTTTCGCAATTTTCATCGCTAGTCATGTCACTCAGCCACAAACAGTTGAAAACCTTACATTGACAGAATGTTTAATATTTTTTTTTAATTTCATTGGATTGTTAGTCTGTGAGCCTTCTCTAATAAAATAAATAAATAAACATTAGTTCTGCAGTGCTATTCTGAAAAGTTTATTTGCGAAATCACTTCTGAATCATGTGAAATCATGTGAAAATAAAAAATCGTATTCTTAAATGGAGTGATTTCGACACTGGCGCCACCAAGTGATGACCAAAGTGAAAGGAACTAAAACGGGTGAGTATTTTGACGTTGACATGTGAATACCAAAACTTGTACAGGCGACATGAGAAGCGTAGTGAGTATGACTTTCGAGATGATTTCTGAAATGACTTTCGAAGTGATTTACCATTTACAGAATAGCACAGCTGTACATGATTCTGTACCCCAAGAATTGAATTCCTTTTTCAAGGTAAATCTTTTAATAACAATTTTATTATTCTACTACAAACAAGAACTTGAGCTGGTTGAACTCAATACCTATCTCAAATTTGTTGATAATAATCACATTTTTGCACATAAACCTTTTGCAAAGCTCCAGATCTTATTGCCCATTCAGAGTTATTTATTTATTTATTCAATTTGAAGGTACACCTTCGATTTATTCACTAGAGATATACAACAGAATAAGGATAACACAAATATTTTTTAAGTTAATTTTTATCACTTACAGATGTACACAGCCCTTACATGAAAAAGATTAAATTAATTCTATCCAATAAAATTTTGCCTTGATATAACTTATATCCCAATGATCCTAGTCGCCTCGCAAGTCGCAAAGACGGCGCGCGTCCCATTGCATTAGCCACGCTTAGGTAAACACTACCTAGTTTCTCATCTCAGCTAAGCAATTTCTACACCGTTTCTGAGGTAACTTATTGAGGGCAGGAGATTGAAAGCATCATTGTTTGCGTGTAAAAGCTTTGGTCACAGTGTGGTCATCGTCAATCAAATAACCGAATTAAAAGAATTCAAGACTTCTTTTTGTTTTGAGATTTTAACACTGCTGTGGTCACCTCCCGGGCTTATCGAGTGTAGCTGGAAACAATAATATTTTACATAGAGTGACTGCCCATTTGACCTCCAGTGACAGGTGATCCCAATACTTTTTGGTCAGACTTACGGCGGCTTGCAAAAATTGTTCTACCCGAGACACAGAGATGTAATGAATGGTCACTCATCTTTGGACCGACCTCGGCTAGTATAGCTTAACCTTTCATGGACCCATGAGACTCTTGTTATAAAGTTACAAGGCCCGTAATAGTATTATTACGGTAAATTCCCCTGTATCAGGGTAAAGGAGAATTTAAATAAATATACAAACAATAAAGTCTTTCGGCAGAAATAGATTTTCAAATATTTATGCTCCAATCGGGGCAAGCAATTGAACAAGTTAATCATGTTGGAACGGCACTGAACTGACTCCCGTGATCGCAATACTAAACGAAGCTCTGAGAGAGATGAGTTATAGTGGCAACGTGATGGCGTTAGGGATAGTTCTGAGTAACTACTACATGGAAAAGGATCTTATTATTTCGGGCGAATATTCTGACTCGGGATGCTGTGTTTAAGCAATTACCAATATAATACATTTTTTTATTGTCATTAATTAGTACTTGTCTGCGATCCAACCGGATGGTGGATGGGAAAGTGCTGCAATGTTGATAAGATATCAAAGAAAGTCACATTGAGGTAGCTTGATGTACAGACGCCAGCACGTCAAGTTACCCCAATGTGTCAAATTTCTTTGATCGTTTTTCAACTTTATGACTAACAGAATATTGAATTGGGAAAATTTTACATATTGGGGTAACTTGATGTGCTGGCGTCTGTACCTACAAAAATATATAAATGTTTGCACATGCAATTTGCGGCATCAATGAAAAAGGTCCATTTTTTAGATATTAGAATTTGTTCTCTGAGAAATCATTTACTACATAGTAATAAATAAGAAGTCCGCGCACATTTGAACAGTTATGATAAAGGCCCATGTAAAAGGGGGGAGCTAGTAATCCAAATTCAAATTACCAACTGTAATTTCTAATAAAAAACTCAAGCACTCTTAACCTAACTTTGGTATCAAACCCAGCAGGCCTAGCCATATTACAAATTCTATTTCTGTTCTATTTCTATTATAGAAAGAAAATGGCGTTATATGGAATCAGCTGTTTGTTAACTGTCAACTGTATTTCATTTTCAAATTCTACTCGCTAACACTTGACAGTTGACAAACATCTGATTCCATATAACGCCATTTTCTTTCTATTGTCGCCTTACCGATTACGATAATAGAAATAGAAATTGTCATATGGCTATGCTTGCAGGACCTCATACTCATCAATAGTGCTTGCGAGTAGTAGGCTAACGAGACACGGTGATCTTTCTAGAATAGCCAAAGGGAAATGCCCATTTGCTGAGGAAACATGTCTAAGTGATGCACATGGAAGAAACTATTGTTAAGCAATAGAATTGGCACCATAGATAAAGAAACAACGTCTGTTTTTCACATAGAACTTGGTGGGACTTAATGTTAAGAATGGGCTATTTGACAAAATTTTAGTTTATAGTCCCACAAGAAAATATTCGAAACATATTTTTTCTTTTTTCAAAGAGATGGAAAAGATTAAGCGCATTAAAGTTGAAGAGACGGGGCTTGTAATCTAGTATAAACTGCGCTGGTTAGTGACGTCATGCGACATTTTGACTCGATTGTAACGCCGTTATTTTTTGAATACGTGAAAAAAGAAAAATATGTGTCGAATATTTTCTTGTAATCTAGATGAGGGAATCTAAGAATAACAATTTTAACAAATAGCCCATTTGCAATTCCTCCTTAGTTACTGACCACCGAACTGAATTATTAAAATGCAATAACAATTGAGTGTCATATTAAATTGTGCTTTTGATACCTTTGTACTCATTATTAATAATTGGTAATAAATAGCAACATTAAGTTACTAAATTAGTTTAATTTTGGTGTTAATTATAACACAGATGCGACAAACATGTCCAGCAATGAGAATTTCTCTATACATACATATAACCAAAGATTACAACTTTAAACATAAATTTATACGTAATTAAGATCAGATCACTCTGTATAAACAGATCTCTATAAATATTTTAAGGTCGAATGATCATGCAAACAACAAGAGATTAAAAAAAATATTCGTCGACATTCACGCATCATAAACTCGTGCAATTTATTAGCTCTATCCGCTTATTGGTGCAAAATTAATAATAATATGTTTTGTGGAATCGTTAGTGTAGCTAAAAAATACAAATCATTATTATATTTTAGTAAAATAATACCTACCTGCACGTAAAGCATGATGACAGAAGAAACGGATTTTAACTTTGAAGAATCGCCAAAGTGACATTTATTGTCGAAAGTGATTGGCTGGCTTTGCTGGTTTTGGTTTTGCTATTTTTTTAACTATTACCTGTTTTTTTATGTTTAAGTTAACTTCGACAGTTCTAGTTTATCATTTTGTTACATTGTCTTGCAGATCTATGGATTTAATCTAACTCTGCACATGTAAGCTGGCACACCCTTTTTACCTGGAGGATTCTTATTAGTCAGTTGTTTTTGCTTGAGTTAAGTTACTTTTAATGTCGGTAGCTATTATATTACTGGTATTCTGTATATTGAGTGTCCTAGCTAACAAGTAGTGAATAAATTATTTTAATTATTTTGTAATTATAACTAATTGTACTCTTATAATTCAAGTTCTTCTTATCAGACAGATGTGTTGCTGGTGAGTTTGTTCCACCACATCTTCTTCCCAGCAATAACACTAGGAAGTGGCGAAGGGTGGGCTTTTTGGGGGCCTGTCTTATGTATTTCGACGTTTAAAAAGTGCTGATCCTCAGCCTAATTTGAATAAATGACTTTTGATTTTGATTTGATTTTTGATTTTGATTGTCAAAGATCCTTAAGGATCTAATTAAAATAAATTATATGACTTTGACTTTGAATTCTTTGATAGTCGTCAGAAATGTGTCTACATCTGGTCCCCTCATTTTGTTTGGTTCTTTCCTCAAAAGACCATCTCAGACACTAATTTGCATGGATCTTACATGATTTGACCAAGATAATGTCTGGACTTTAAAAGAGACTATTACCTCTTAGTTTCTTTCGGTGTTTCTTCTCAGAGTAGTCAGATAGTGAAACTCCGATCTCATCTACTAGTTAAAAAAAATCACGTGTAAAAGTGTTTGTGAAAACCTATTTACAGAAATCAATATAATTTATCACTCATCATTTACAATCTGATGATTTTTTCATCGACATAACTACGTCGTTTTTACGGTGAACATGCAACGCGTGAAAATGTTGACGTCATTAAAATTTAGTGTTCAGGTTTTTTTACCTTCTGAATAAAATAATTATAACAGCAGCAAGGTTAAACAACACTTGCCGGGGTCAATCCGTAGATAAGTCACCATTTAATGTATCAGTATCCTTCTTTACTTCTGAAAAAAACTTTAAGCTGTTGGTCACGCCAGTCTTTTTAAGATCTTTGACAATCGTTTTGGGAAGTTAAACAACCGAAATCTTGACAAGCACTCTAAGGGCGCCTTCATATTAGCTGCAAAGAGCCGCGCGGTACAGCGCTGTGGCCGCGCTGCAACCGCTAAGTTCGAGCATCATAGTGTTGTACATTTAGTTTAGAACTCATGGATAAATAGTTCAACCTGTTTTTCGTTTCTGTCTGAACAAAAACACATGAGCATCTTCACTAGTCGATTGATGAAATTGTACGCAGCCGCAGCGCGGGTGTAGCGCTGCAGTCGGGCGTTTTTTATTTATATGGATTAACAAAGCAGCGCGTCGGCAGCGCTGCAGTCGCTCTGCCACCGAGTGGCACCTAGCGGCAAATTTAAAGGCGCCCTGCCCTAACAGAGGGGTATCGTGTTATACAGTGACTGCTTTGTGGAGGTAAGACAGGTTGTAACTGAATGTAAAAGACTGGTATTTAACTGCGTTTTATTGAAACGGCAAACCCCAGGATTATGTACCAGCACGTCAAGCTACCCCAATTCGTATGATGGTTTTTTTTGCGCACTCAATAAGGTTCATGTTCAATTGGAAGTTTAAGTTAATTGACAGTTTAGGGAAGCTTGACATGCTGGCGTCTGTACATACTGAACTCATGATATCTTATTATGTGAAATATAGGTACTAATTATTATACTTTTATCGGAATTCAAACATGCAGCTATTTTTTCCTTATATAGGTTGAAAACGTTATCGGTTTAATGTGAATAGTAGGGACATACATGAGCTCACGCTTTTTTCATTTGGGCATAGGTAGAAACTACAGAACGCCATCTGGTACGATTTTATACGAATCATAGTTCTGTGTTATAATCCAAGCTTATTTGCTGTCTCTCATTGTATTGAATACTAGCTGCTGCCCGCGACGTCGTCTGCGTGAAGGTTCTACAGCACCAAATATACCTACCTAAGATTCCAGTGTCGCTATAGCATTATAAGTAAACAACTTTTAAAATAGCATTAAAATATAAGTTACAGGAAGAGAGTTAGGTACATGGGAATCCTGCTGAGTTCAGTCATACCATGTGACTGAAGGAAATAGACAAAATAATGCAGGAATACATTCCAGGATACAAAAGAGTAATAAAAACTTTTTAACAAAAAAAAAGCAACCGACTTCTTAAAAAGACACTAACAGGTGAAAAATAATTCCAGTTTCGGAAGTTTGTGGCTTAGGTGGTTTTATTTCGTTCATTATTGGCCACCGACTTCCGAAACTGGAATTATTTTTCACCTGTTAGTGTTTTTTAAGAAGTCGGTTGTTTTTTTTGTATTTTTTTTTTTATTTTGCTATTTTTAGTTTCTTTGTATGTAAAGAAAGTCTTTCAAAACTTGAAAGAATCATTTAAATCGATTAACAATTGCAAAAGAAGTTCTTTCTTAACCTTTTAAAATAGACAGGCGTAATGTTATGTTATGGAAATACATAAACCATGCACTGACATGTGACTGTAGCTATTGCGAGTAATTTGCTGTTATGCATTGAAGAGTTCCATCGCCTGTCTTCTTCATCAGTTTTTCTTCACGAAATGATACTTGCTAAATGTAAATGCTTGATTTGTCACCAAAAAAAATGTAAAACTTGGTACATGTTTTCCTATATTATTTGAGGAGTTCCCTCAATTCCTCGAGGATCCCTCATCAGATCTGAGGTTTAATACTAATGGGACCAACCTGGTAGTATACCCTATCAAATAAAAAAATAATTAAGAAAATCGGTCCATAAATGGCGGAGTAATCGCGTAACAAACACACACAAAAAAAACATATCGTTGAATTGAGAACCTCCTCCTTTTCTTGAAGTCGGTTAAAAATACGTACAAAGGTATCATACCTTATAACACTTCCCTAAAAACAACGTTGGTAGTTATACTGCCAGGAGCCAAAATGTAAAGATAGTCAGGACTGGTGGCGCGGGAGCAAGCGACGTACAGGTGCCCGTGTGAGAAGCAACTCGTCCTTAGATCTACACCCGCTGCTCTGAGTATCGGCTCCTGCGACTTATTGATTGTCATCACTAAGCAAACACTCAAGGGGAACTGTACGCGCTCGAACTGGATCGGAAAGCTATGAAGTAAGGGGAATGCGTTGTATAAATACTGCCTCGCCGACGCCACAACCCGCCAGAATTTCCACCTCAATGGTGTCTATGGAGCGAGATGACTTTAAGGCACCACCCGTTACTCAACTTCGGAGAAGATTTGTTCCTAAAAAGCGTAATCGGGACGCCGACATTCAGCTTGATGGTATGCGCTGAAAGTCAACTTGCTGACAGGGAGTTCAAAAAATCCACGGGATAATGTGTGGCGTCATCTTGCTCGACGACAGTGCTTATCGACGTATAGACCACTTCATTCCCCTCAATGTCCGAGACAAAACATTCGTTAATTGCTGCAGCATGATCATTTTTGGGCGCCAAAATGGCGCTCTCACACGAATTCTGCTGGTGCGCTGTACGACTGATGTCCACGTACACACTGCGAATGAGTTCTTCGAAGCTGGATACCTACCACCACTCTACCGAGAGACTCTATAAGCACCGCCTGTCCACTTTTCTCTTCTGGTAGAGTGCCTTTGCCAAGACTTAGAAGGACATCGGAGAATTCTTGAGCGCGTGCAATGCCGCCGAGCCGAGCTCTCATATTAATGGTCAAGCGCAGCGTACGAACTTGTGACGACAAAAAAGATCGTTTACCTAAGCATTCACCTCGTCAGCCCTCGATCCCCGCGTCAACTCACTGTGACACTACCCATCAAATGTTCGTTCCTGCAGATGCCCTGCAGGGTTCTGTCCACGGCCTCAACTGCCTTCCTGTTGGACATCGTACACTCATCCCATATGATACGATCCGAACTTTGCTCAAGATTTTGAGGGTTTTGTTGGAACTTCAATTTGTCAAAACGAACTATTATGATACAACTTTTAAGAAAAAAAAAATGCACAATGCCATCTATGAATTTTAAGAATAACTAACTACTAACCTCACCACCACGATCAAAATTTTAATTAATTTTCAAAAGTGTTCATGTGTTACTTGATTTGATTTTTATACATTCTCATAGATGGCGCTAATTCCAAATTGTCTTTATACTACTAACATTCATTAAACTATGTTTCTCTGCCAAAGTTACTTAAATGGCGTAGTTTTTATAGTGTAAAGCTAGATAATAGCATAGCTTACTCAAAACCAACATTTAAATATGCGTCCTTTGATTACACGCTTCCACAGAATGAGTAAGAAGAATAAAGATTCACTGCTCCTCCCCCGTAGGTGATAGCGTGATAATATATAGACTATGTGTTGACCCGACCTCTTAGTAATATTCATACAAAATTTGAAGTAAATCCATGCAGTACCTACTTTTTGAGTTCACCCCGGACATACATACAGCCAAACAGACAACAATTCTAAAAAGTCACTTTTTGTCACCAGTTACGTTTTTCTAACAAAACCCACTCAATTTTTCTTGAAAACTCTCTATGTACAGTTTTTCTTTCGTTACTGTTTTATTATATGTATTAAATTATATGTAGTATAAGATGAAAAAAATGCACTGTGCCATCTATGAATTTTAAGAATAACTAACTACTAACCTCACCAACACAATCAACATTTAAACTAATTTTCAAAAAGTGTTCATGTGTTACTTGATTTGATTTTTATACATTCTCATAGATGGCGCTGATTCCAAATTGTCTTTATACTACTAACATTCATTAAACTATGTTTCTCTGCCAAAGTTACTTAAATGGCGTAGTTTTTATAGTGTAAAGCTAGATAATAGCATAACTTATTCAAAACCAACATTTAAATATGCGTCCTTTACTTACACGCTTCCACAGAATGAGTAAGAAGAATAAAGATTCACTGCTCCTCCCCCGTAGGTGACAGCGTGATAATATATAGCCTATGTGTTGACCCGACCTCTTAGTAATATTCATGCAAAATTTGAAGTAAATCCATGCAGTACTTTTTGAGTTCACCCCGGACATACATACAGACAAACAGACAAACAGACAAACAGACAAACAGACAAAAATTCTAAAAAGTCACTTTTTGTCACCAGTTACGTTTTTCTAACAAAACCCACTTATTTTTTCTTGAAAATTCTCAATGTACAGTTTTTCTTTCGTTACTGTTTTATTATATGTATAGATAACAAGACACCTGGTTTTCCCATAGGGGTTTGGTAGAGCTGTACGTACACTACACACACATCCCCACATCCACATTTCGTAAGTTATCTATGTTTGAATCTCATGATAAAGGGAATGGAGTATATTGCCATTAACAGATCTCAAATCTAACCTTCAGGTATACACGGTTACACATCAAGCTATAATTTCCAGTTTACGCTGACCTCGCATTGGACGGAAACCCTATACAATGCGAGATCAGCTTATATTGGATATGTATTGCTTAATATGTAGTCGTGTGTAGGTACTACTGAGAAAATACTCCTCCATAGACCTCCATATATTTTTTACCCGACCCGGAAGTCGAACTCAAGAACTCACGCGTGACAAAAGAGCTAACACCTACTAGACTTACAAGACAGTCCGTTATCATACTTTTACTGTAGCAACAAATTCTCCACTATCTATAGAATGGTACTTTTCTCAATAATCAATATCCCAAGCACTTGCGTTGCCCATGTCATTATGCGTCTGATAACTGTGACCTTTGTTATCAAAATTGTTACTCACTTCACTTATTATATCAGCTATTATAAACAAACGAAAGTGTTAAGATGTGGTTACTGGACAGTTCTTAATTATTCTTCGCTTGGCCAGAAGTCCGGCAACATGGCTGTTATTAGGAGCTTTTTGTTATTTTCGTTTGCCTGTTGTGTCCTTTCAGAAGGAGGTATTGTATTTTCTTTATTATTACTGTTAGTGTCACTATCGATAATTTATTTTATTTCTTTAGCGTTCTATTATTTAGCATTGACGAAATGTTGTGTTTTAATCCGAGTGGAATCGTTTTTCTGATATGTGCTTGTTAGAAGAGGACATTTTCATTTATTCAATATAATAAATATAATGCAAATTATATTTACGTATTGGCTTTTCTTGTTTACGTATAACTGATATATTTCGTCGAATGCAAGAAAAATATATCGATAATCTATTTTACTTAGGTGCAAACGTAAAACTCGATTATCATTTGGCTTCCAGTCGCTTCCAGTCTAACTGGATTCACCTGACTACCCGTGTTCTACATTGAGCGACTGCCTTTCTGACCTCTACATCCTGGATACTCAGTAATACCATAGATACCCTTTGGTAAAATCAGCCGCCAGGCAATCAGAGTTCTGACTACTCGTACGGCTTAACGTGCTATCATAGGCTTAAAGGGGTAGCGTACTAGCCCTGTATTAACTATTTTTTTTGGGCTGGAAAATGCGCATGGAGATATATATTTTTTAGTCCAACTACCCCAGTTTCCGTCTCACACCTGCGTCAGGGGTTGTGAAACGGACAATTCTTCCGCGACCCCCAACTGTTAACTAGGCTTAGCTAAACTTTAACAAATAAATGTTATTTACAGATAAGCTACTTAAGCCATGCAACAAAGATGACATCAAATGCCTGAGCGAGACAACAGAAAATTTCCTAAACAAAACCTGCCAAGGTTTGCCAGACTTTGATATCAAACCCATAGATCCGTTGATCATCCCCGAATTAAGTATCGTCGTCGACGAGGGAATGGGACTGGCTTTTGAGTTCAAGAACATCCAAGTTACTGGATTGAAGAACCAAAAGATTTCTGATTTCCAGTAAGTATTGATTTTTGGAACTTTGTTATTTTAATCAATTAAATTAATTGTTGGTAAAGGCGTCAGCACATCAAGCTACTCCAAAGAACTTACAAACTTTATTCTAAGTACCTATTTGTAATAACTATTCTAACTAACGGTTTGGCTCGATGTGCCGTCCTCTGTACATAAATGATGAATTCTCCTGTTCTTATTAGGAATTGAAGATAGCTCTTTCTTTTAATTTAACGCTCCAAGTTATGGGAATGAATGATAAAACACAATAGACTTAAATATATCTGAAACAAAATTTCATTGGAAAAAAGCAGATTTAGAAAGTCGCCCAAAGCTGCGTTTGCAAATTCGTTCCATTTTCGAGTATATGAAGTTTTGATTAGCAAAATAAGTTTATTTATTTAATACTTTAAGCACACAAATGCACTCACTTAGGCATAAGTTTAAATTAATCACAGGTGGAAGTTCTTAGAAATTCAAGAACATACGAAGATACTTGATATCTTCGTCTTCAAGTGAAGATCAGTATAAAAATTTGATGAAGAAATGAAAGAGTTCGAACTCGCAGTTTCTTTGACTCACATACCATATCTATGCGCTTTTTGTAAGTCATTCGTCAATATTCATTGCATCATTTACACAGACGAGCAGGCGAATTTTTCTCATTATAAGCAGCCATGAATACGAAATGTCCTTCAAAATTATTGGGACTTACCATAATATCGTCCTTTTCTTTATCATATCCCTTGAGGTAACGACTTTTAAACTAAATGTATTTTACGGGAAACCAGTTTATTCAACCAGATAAGAAATCGTTTGGTTTGAATTGACAGAGAACTGGACATTTCAAAGGTCAGAAACATCTTAATTATGAACCATTCCCGACTTTGAGATATGAGCAAATATTTGGAAAAAGATTGTCGAATTCACAAAACATATTGTTTAAAAGAGAGTTAACAACCCAAAGTCTGTTCAGATGTTGCATTGAATTGCCTTGATAAATATTCAAAATCTATTTCTTACGGTCTGTAGGTACCGTTTATTTTTTTAAATTATTTACATCTAGACACATCTAGACAATGCATTATTTAAACATTTATTGTCTGTAATTTCAACCTAACAGCATTTTGTGATAGTTATACCAAATAATCTTTTTTATTATTTTTGTCTGTGTTGACGTAACTCCCGAAATGGGTAGAGTAATTTATTAAGACGGGACTTTTAGTGGCGAATAGCTTACGAGTATGTTGCAAGGAGTAACTTACACTAATAAATTGATAAATTTTCGCACGGCCAAGAGCTTAGTGTCAAATGTGAGTAGTGGTTTTCTGCGAGTTCCACTAGGACTACTTTCATTTACTAGAATTGCCCAGGATTTTATTATTTATGGCCAACCCATTTTAAGCATTGGTGATTCTTGCTCATGCCTGATCTTTATTAGGAAAGGCCTTTGCCCTACAGCGAGATAATGACAGGCTGTTATAATAATTTTAATTTAAAAAACCCATCATTATATCATTATACGGCGGTACTGTTGGCACAATGGCTGAGTTGCTATGCTGAGTGTCGCGAGTCTAACTCACACATGGAGCAAATACTTGTATAGCCACCAGGTACTAGTTCCGGGTTTACATATTTATAGAAAATATTCCTATTGAGAGACAATTTTTTAAAAGAAAAAAGGACTCAAAAACCTAAATACTGTAGGTAAATTTAATCAACGTCCGACAGTCTATAACCATCACGAGTCCAAATTCCGAGAAAAAAAATCTTAAAAATAACAGCATTATCATCAAATAACACAGAGCTTTATCAAAGAAAAACAAGAAACTGAGATGCAACATTAAATCAACTTCATTGATAGCACTAATTGCCTGTTTTTACCTACCTCGTTATCTTATTGATAACCTTTCCACACAATTTATTTGCAGAATGGACACGGACAAGAAATCGGTAGTATTAAAAACCAAGGCTGATTTGAATATTTCCGGTGATCTTAAAATTACGTTTACGAAGCAAAATAAGGTGTTTAATGGACCTTACACAGCTTCAGCAAGTAAGTAGAAAATCGCCATGAAATTGACAATTCACAACAAAGCAACACAACTAGACTAACAAAACAACACAACTCCACCACAACTACGACAACAACACAAAAAGTACAAATACAATATTTACACCACAAAAAGTCCAACGGCAACATAGTTGCCGCGAACATATTCGGCGGCATAGTTGTATAGCTGCCGTTGAACTTTTTGTCTCAAATAAAGCAGTAACAACAGTGCCATTTATTTTCTTATCAAACTAAACTTAATTTGGAAGGTTAGCTCGCCATCGCTGTTTACTGCACTCAGTTGTAGTTCTGTTCTAAACTGCTAACTTATTTTCACCGTTTTCTTTGACATTTACAAAAGCTGTCAATTTAAGTTAAACTTAAGTTTTCATACTGACATTAGTTAAAATTTCAAACGCATTGGTCGGAAACATCGAACAGTTTAAGAAAAAACATAAATTTACATTTTTAAATTAGTTCTTATATGTCTCCGTCTGTCTCTGTTTTAAGCTAAAACTGTAAGTCATTAAGTGATGTCAATTCTCCAATTTTACTTTAGTTTAAATAGGAACAAGGGGATCGTAACAATTGGCAAACGTTTGCATTCTAGTATCATTCTCAATCCGTCAAAAGTACGTCTGATTTCCTATTGAGATAAGATTGATACAAAATGTTGACCGTTTCAACCAAAGAGATTTAAAATACTATAGAGCGGACATGCGAGAAAATTTTATAGACAAACTTCGATCTTAAGTCTCAGTAACGCCGTACTTAAAAATCTTATAGACTTGTGTCTAGCAGGATACAAGTTTCGGATGCAATTTACAAGAGCCCACTGATGATAGTACTGTAGATTAAATGAGAAAAACAACTGAATTAAATCCGAAGTAGTTTTAGAACTAGGTTTATTTAATTTACAATAATAACAGATACTAACAAATTGACTCATCAACATTTTTCTTTTCAAAAGCTGCTTTGGGAAGCTCACAATATGGCTACAGTCTGACAAAGAAAGATGATAATAAAGAATACTTCATAGTGGGTCCAGAAACAAACACTTGTGAAATCATTGGAGAACCCGTCGTCACTATAAGTGATGTTCTGCAAACCGCTTTGGACAATGGTACGTAGAAAATTACACTTATACCTAAGCGTCTTCTTGTCTACTAGTGTTCTACATGAAGCGACTACCTGAACTGACTTCCACAGCTGATTTAAATTGTGGAAGTCAGATAAGAATTCCTGCAGGGTTATTGGCTATATTTTCATTCATCATCATCATCATCATTTCAGCCATAGGAAGTCCACTGCAGGACATAAGCCTCCCCTATAGATCTCCAATAAGACCGGTTTGAAGCGGCTCGCATCCAGCGCGTTCCTGCGTCCTTAATGAGGTCGTCTGTCCACCTTGTGGGTGGACGTCCTACGCTGCGCTTGCCGATACGTGGCCTCCACTCGAGAACCTTTCGACGCCATCGGTCATCAGTCCTATGTGCTATGTGCCCTGCCCACTGCCACTTCAACCTGTTAATCCGCCGGGCTATGTCGGTAACCTTGGTTCTTCTACGGATCTCCTCTCCGGATTTTCATTGCCAATGACTAAAAGGTCCAGTTGCACACCATGTTTTTTGACAACTGAGAATTACAAAAAAAATGATATTGCACTTTATGTGAACTTTAAGTTACGGTGACTATCAAACGGGTTACGGTGCGCTTCGTCAAATTTCTGCAAGTACGCATGACTTCATCCTGATATACACTGATGTCTGATAGCCAATACGAAACAAGCTGTTTGACAGTTAATCATTGAACACATTGAACACATTGCCCAGTGTTCATCAATATAAACTGTCAATGGTTTGTCTCTATGCTGGAATACACCACTTTTAAAGAACAGAATCGCCTCACGTAAGACTACGAGTATGCTTCAGCATGCATGCGTGTCTGAGATCTGCACGCCGATTTCCGAAAATTATAAAAATAATTTTGTTTGAATACTAATTCAGAGCAAAAATCTTTTCACATACAGTGAAAGAACGAGCAGCATTGATCACCATGCTTACCCCCTATTTTTTTTTAATTCATGTCGAGAATCATTAGCATCATCAATCACTAGACACCTTGTTTATGTTTTCTTGCTTGCCCACAGATTCCGACGCAAAAAGCATGAAACCAGAATATGAGACCAACAAGGTTTCTTTGAGGAAAAAGACCCTGTGCCAGATAGTGGAGACCGCCTATATCACCGTTATTCATAACATCAGGGCTATCGCGAAAGTTTTCCCGTCGACTGACTTCTTCAATAATATTTAAACTAATACAAATATACAACACTACTGTATGTTCTTTTTTGAACTTTACTGTCCTATTATAATATAACTAATAAAACCACAGAAACTTTTCATTAAAAATACAACCAACTTAAAATAACCCCCCAAGTAAATAAATAATCCCACCAAAACATTTCATGTAAAATGTTGCCAAGATGACCACATAAGGTTTGCCCTGTGAAAAAGATATCAGATCTCATGTAGAGTCAAGCTTCTGAATCTACACGGCCTAACCTACCAACCCTAACTTCACAAATTCTACATATCAGTAAAAATGTATGGCTTCGCTGTTTCGCTACCGTCGTGGAGGTGATGCGAATATTTAGTTTCTGAAGTAAGTAACGAAACAGCCCCCAGATAATATTCTTACACTTTCACACAACGCCATCTAGTCCCAAACTAAGCAGAACTATGAGTACTAAATAGATATCTGTTAAGCGTATATTTAAATATTTCAATTGCAACTCGGACTGATGTGTTTATGTATTAATTATGTGTACTATCTATTTCTAGAAATCAACTAATTCTACTCCGAGTTTCCTTTTATACAAATACAGCCTACGGCCTCATTGGCAAGCATCATTGGCTTCTCCCCTAGACTTCCAGTTTTTTCGATCCAGGGCTAAAGTGGGCCACTAGTCGTTTAGGTTGTCCAGGTCATCCCGCCATCTTCTTCAGGGACTGCGTGTGACGCCTTCTAGCTGTGTCAGGGCTCCACGTGGAGTTTCGGCTCACAGCTCATTGCGCATACGACAGACGTGGCCAGCCCTGTCACGTCAGTGATCTGTGTTTCTGATATTATGTTAAAATTATATTATATCATGCAGCTGCTGGAAAACCTCATCTGTCCTCACACCACCTAAGCCGGTACAATTTATTCCAATCTTTCGGTGGCTTACTCTATATTAAGAAGTCCCACATCTATACATATAAGGTCAACAGTTATAGATTTCTGGCATCAACTGTCGCCGAGTTATTTTTATAAGTACAGGGTGGAAGGAACTTTATCGCATATCCGAACAACATGAGTTCATGATTTACTAGCGTACAAAAAATTTAATTCATATAAAATCATGAAAATATCATAATTTTTTTCTCATTGTTTTAGATGATATCTGATCACGATTCTATACAGACTTGGGAGCAAATAAATCGAGCTACTTGCATTCTTCACGCATTGTGGTTATCATTTTATATCATATCGTCTAAAAAGTTTTTAATAGCCATTACATTGAAGCTACCCTTACTGTAAACCTTTTTAAATAGACTTTTAGGCCGTATACGGTTTAAAGTGATACGTTAGGTAGAGATATTACTAAAAATTTTTATTACCCTTATTCATATAAAAAGAAACTGTATTGATTGAATACACCAGGACAAAATGGGAAGTAAAGAGAAATCGACAACAACAGTTATTAACGCCGGGGGTCCAGAATCATGTACAATTCCTGATTTCAAATCCACCTTGTTTGTAAGCGAATGTGACGTCATAGTTCGAATGTGCGTCTATGTCACTTCCACTCGATACTTCATCTATGTGGAATAATTAATATGAACTTATCTCACAGTTGACCTTTTTTACCTTTAAGAAAGCGGAGCCCAACTAAAGCTTTCAGTGGAAGTTTAAAGGTTACGTTACATCAATGAAGTATCGTACCTTTGACTGTAATGGTGCTTTCATATTAAGTCGTTATTCCATGAATTACTGAAAAACGTATGCATACAAAATGTTTCTTAGCTTCCTCGTAATGTAGTTTTGCAAAGAGTAACTCGTGAGCATGTACAAACTGGACATTTTTAAATCTAGCAAGTCCACATGTTTAAATTCGTTTTATATCTGAATAAGAAGCTCTTGAAATCATATCGACAGTGTTTAGAAGCAAGATGTGTTATTAAGTGTAGTCGCTTTTTGCGCTACTGCTGAGCGTCCTGAAAGTCCTGGGTACGTTACTCGGGTCGTCAAGAATGATATTGGTGTTATTCCATCAGGAATATATCACTAGCAACCTGTAGGTTAGATTTGTACCCCGATGATGACTATAGGCTCATTCCTCAAAACATAACTTGCCTGTCAAGCCATTCTGGGTCAGGCCTGGTGATTTGACTATACAGTCAGTAAAAATAAAATTTGCTAATTTTTCTTTTTTTTTAAAAGTTAGTTGATCTTCTACTAACTTTTTTATGCTGGTTAAAAAACTTACACAGACATATCAGGATGTTGCATCAGAGTGAACTTCTATAGAAAATACTATTAGTTCTTTAAATTAACTTCGATAAATCAAGCCGAAATTATAATATGTTACGTAGATTAAATATTGTCGCGTATTCTACAATAGCTTAGGCAACGAAGAGCGAAGCGAAGTCAAGGGTAGAGCTCGTATCTAAAGAACTATAGTCTTAAATAAAGAAAGCTCATACATTTTTGAGATAAAATGTACCTTTTTCGTTTGATGACTGGGTAAATATATCTTGAACTTTACTGCCTTCGATTTAGAATCGCGTGATAAAATCTTATGCTATCAAAGGGTTCCAATAAATATAGAGAAGAATAGAGGACGTTATTAAAGTTTCGGAAGTACGTATAAGGAATGAGATTTTTTGAGAAATATAGGTAGGTAGTTACTTACTTTAGATTCTTTTTGATTTTATTTTTCTAACTGTACACTAACTGTACTTCTAACAGGACACTATAGCAAAGCGTTTATTAGTTGACATGTAGCTAGTTGAACTGAGAAATTTGGTTTGGTACAAAAAGCCATAAAGGGGGCTCCCTATTTTAAAATGTGTTCCATAGTTTCACTTATCAACGATGCCATCATTATATATGTCGGCGTCAGCGATGGCTGAGCGATGAGCTGACACCGATGGGGGTTTCGTGGTACCGAGTTCATAACGTAGAGTAACAATCTTCATTGCAGTAATAACCTCAATTAACATTCGTAATCACAAAACATAACTCAAATAGGTAACTGACAGTTTCGTACTGGATGTGTGTCTTCCTTGGTGCCTCAAATCAACCTGAGCTCTGCCCAGCTCCCACGCACCAGCACGACTCTGTCCACGTGACATTACCGAAAACACATTGGCGCCATTTTCAAATGACAAGTAACGTCACGCTGGTCACCATAGACTCCGTACTAAGTTAATCAACTTCACAACTTATTATTCAAGAATATCGCTTTCCACGACATATACATTAAAAACGTTATTTCAATTGTATTACAATAAGCAGTATAAGCAGTTCAAGCGCCTAAGCCACATTTCCCATACCTCGGAAAATAACTGGCCTTTAAAATTAGCGATCATTGCAAATAGAACCTTGGTCTTTAATCATTCGACTCTGATCACGCAGCAAAAACATATCTTTTTCATGGCGTTATCTCACTTTGTGTAACAATTTCCCTACAAAAATGATATAAAAAACTTCTAGATAATTCTGTCTTTATCCTTTTTTATTTCTCCGTCGTTCCTAAGCCCATTACAGTACGGGTGTATGGCCCGCCCGCTGTCTCAGGTAACCGTACCGATAAACAAAGGAATCTTTTACTTTGATTAATGTTCGGTAAATATTAGAAAACACCATTTTCCTCAGTCAGCTAGATGTCAGGTGAAATTGTTCTTCGCCATCGAGGAATAAGGAAAATGCGCTGAGATACGGCCGCTGTTGACTTATTAATGTAATCATGAAATATTAGACTGGAGAACTAATGACTGCGTTACTTCTCGGATCTGCTACATAGTTCGGCATCAGACTCGTACTCGTACCCTTGCCTCAAGTTACATGGAAATATTTTGAACCGTGTTCATTAATTTTAATATCTTGGTCATATAGTAACTGCTGATAGTAGATCTAGATGTTGAGAGGGAACGAAAAGCATTGGCGGTTCGATGCAATATGCTTGTCCGTAGATTTGCTCGGTGCACGTGTGAAGTGAAACTGGCGCTTTTCAAAGCTTATTGTCAAACATTTTACACGCGCAGTCTATGGCCAGGCAGCACGCAGAAAGCCATCAGGGCTCTTCGAGTCCAATATAATAATGTGTTCAGGATGCTGTTGGGGCTGCCTCGCTTCTGCAGTGCTTAGGGCATGTTTGCTGACTCGGGCACTGATGGCTTCGCAGCGATCAGGCGTAAACGTGCCGCTTCGTTGCTGCAGAGGGTTCGGGGCAGCGCTAACAGTCTCCTGAATGTCATTGTGGGCTTTGATTGTCCATTTTTAAATGGGTTGTCGTGTCTACATGTTTACTAACATAGTTTTATAAGTTTCAATGTTTACTAACAATCAATGGTTTATAATTTACTGAAATAAAATGATAATTATTATTATTAATAATACTGATGATGATGATTGATTTAACCAGAATCGCACTGCTGTCTCAGTAGAAATCACTACGTGAAAACTAGAGTGAACTGTCAATGCCTTACGATACAGACAGCTCAATAAAATTCACCTTCACTTCGCCGTAGATTTTAACGGGGTGGTTTTCATAGAATAATTGTCTCACAATCACGAAATCTTTCCCAACAAATTAACCTTAAATATTTAGGGCTTATTTCAAACCGTGGAAAACGTGGAAGATTTAAACTATAAGTTGTGATATTGTGGCCATTACAACAGTGGAAAACCTGAAACCATACACTGTCGCCCCAGTCTTCTTTGTTTTTTTTTAATATTATAAACCACTGCTTACCATCAGGTGGGATTGCAGTCAAGCAATCCCACCTGATGGTAAGCAGTGATGCAATCAGTGATGGTGAAGCGCACTAGCGCGCTACTGTTTCAGTATGTTACTTCGCAATGTTTTCAGTAAGAAGATTAATTGTGATTCCGCCAGCTTCGGATATTAAGATTAGAGCCTTGTTGCGTCCGGTTAGCAGCTGAGCCCAAACGGAGCAGGTGGAACTAAAACTTTGGGAAATCTATAGCAGTTCTCTCTTACAAATAAACAAGATTGCAGAACACGTGTTTTCTCTACAAATTCGGTGTATGCGAATGCTCTGGATTCTACGGCACAAATGGCGTCGAGATCTATCTATCAATAACTGTCAAAATACGTATATTCACAGCGGTCTCTAGCTGACACTCCGTTAGTGCAATCTGCAAAACCATACATCATGTGAAATCATACGAGAGCATCTCGAAATTGAAACGTTTTCTGTACGTGGTTAAGCAGTATCTAACTAACACTCCAAGTGTTGCAAGCAATGATAAATTAATAGGGGCGTGTCGTGGTGATTTATGTAAAAAAAAATCTCATTTTCTAAATTAGTTTATCCCTTAGACTATACATTTATCGGCTTTTTATGTGCTATGGAGCCTTCGAAACAAAAAAAAATGTTATGACATATCACTAGTTTCTAAAGAAGAGGACATATCACTAGTTTATAGAGAAAAGATTAGACAGACGGCTGTTATCTGACATGCGATTAGTTTTGGGCCAGAATCACACATTCGGAATTCCTCCCTTCAGAGTTTAATTTATAATAATATAATTAATTGCAATTTGAGTTGGTGACCGGCGGACGGTTAAGTCCATAGATCTTGAGTTCAAACTCAAGACGACCTATGACTTTTTGGATTCATGTACGTATTTCCATTATCACTTGCTTCAAAAAAGGTGAAGGAAAACATCCCGAGGAAACCGTGAAATGCATAGGCTTTATATGTGATGGTATATTCAGACGGCAAGTCAGAGATCCATAGGCAACATAAACGAAAACTTTAGCTTAATTTTATTATTCCATTTATTAGTTTATTATTTTATAAGATTATAGTGTTTTTTTTGTTTATATGGGCCATGCTTGAAATAAAGTATTATTATGGTTATTATAAAAACTCTGACACCCTGGTTAGTCACTTACGCCCGATATTAATATCCTATCTCAATCCAAATCCCGATCCTTTGTTTTTGACGGCTGCTTCTGATTGGACATCTTTAAGACTCGGATAGGCGAATTCGGTCGTTGATTGGTTACAGACAAAGATCGGGATCAAGATAGCAACCGAGATAGATTATTAATATCCAGCGTTAGAAATAAAAAAGATTAATCGGTCGGATCTATTCTCAAACAAAAAAAATATATTCTAAAAACGTATATTTTTGTTCATCCTGAAACTGTTAAGTAGCCTGATGTTGATACAGCAAAATTTCTATGAAGAATAGGTAGACGTGGCTCATAAACTTTGGCTAAACAGAAAACTGACTTGAATTTAAAGGTATAGTATCTGCAGTGCAGCTACCATTCTTTATAGGGTGGAAGCAAAGACATTCAATACTTGCTATAATCTGGATATTACAAACAAAATTTTCATGATGTGTTTGTTCAATGAGTTTTATTTAGTACGCTCCGCTGTCGCTCTAATATTGCTATATTATTCTAGATGGCGTCACTGAGGCATGGGATCCTCTATATAGGGTGACTGGTAATTAGTGACCGATACTTAAACACGTGATTGTATTCATGATTTCAAAAAACTTTCCCAAAGAAACTTTTTTTATAAGTATACACAATAACTTATCACGATGTTTGAAATTCCCGCGCGCGCACCTATGTTTGATCACAGTAGGCACGAATTGGCACGATCTATCAGCTGATATTCTGACTTCGGGAAGGGAAAATTCTACTAGTAGTAGTAGCGTCACACGCTCCCTGGGCACCCCCACCGCTCCCGTTGTGCTGTCCTGAGGTAATTGAATTAATTGAAAGTTGAAAAAAAAAATAGTATAAAAAAAAGTTTATTTGGGAAAGTTATTTGTATTCATGAGTATAATCACGTGATTAAGTATCGGTCACTAATTACGAGTCACCCTATATATTATCTTGAAACTCTTTGGGTGGCAGAAACATCGCCGTTTTCCCGATAGGCAATACTCTCCCAGCGCTAAAATTTCTGTTTTCTTATTTTTTGTACTTCCTACTATTAAATGTATTAGAACATCCATCTTTACGTAACCTTTTAAAGGATACATACGTAATGTAATGTATATATTTCCAGGCAGAAAATCTCATTATACAAAAACATGAAATTCGTTAAAAAGTTCAAGGAATTTGGTATTTCCCTTACCATGATCTTTAGAATATTATTCTCTTAAGGAAATGTTGCAAGCTTTTATCTCATAAATATTAAATAATGTTTATTTAATACACGATAGCGTAAAGCGCCGTCTTGCTTGCAAATCAGAAATTTCAAAATCCGCCATTTTGCTTGTCTAACAATAATTTAAAGGTATTGCGACCTAAGCGAACACGAATTATCACCATCAGAATACTGGTTATTTCTTTGTGGAGCCACAAACTTCATTAATCATCTTCAATGTTTTACAAAAATAATTCTACGAAGCTCTATTTAAGTACCACAGAAGACCATTCTCAAAGAAAATTGAAGACACTTTTATTTCTTACTAAGACGGAAATTGGAATTATAATTTAATCAAACTGGA
The DNA here is from genome assembly GCA_921972225.1 of Euplexia lucipara. Classification (NCBI taxonomy): domain Eukaryota; kingdom Metazoa; phylum Arthropoda; class Insecta; order Lepidoptera; family Noctuidae; genus Euplexia; species Euplexia lucipara. The sequence goes on from OV179154.1 coordinate 13,431,264, forward strand.
AGAAAATTCTTGCTAGGTATATAGCCATGTTAAAAAAAAACAAATCTTCTTCCGATATTCTTTTTTTTTTTATTCGCAACTTAAGTGGACCTGCAAAATAAACAGAAACCCTTTTCGGCAAATGCTTTTAAAGGTAATGTAAGTTGTGTGCCTAAACAAAGGTTTTTTGTGTACACTGTAGTGAATTAGTTTTAAAGAATCACAAGAAATACGAGAACTAAAACAAAAATCGTTTCCAAGTTTATGTTTCTGACAGGAATACCTATGGGGAAACTGAATAATAATTTTAATATAATAATTTTAAAATATATTTGCATAATTATTCATAATTTTTACACCTAACATAAAATAATATTATTGAATTGCTTCTTAGCCCTCTTCCTCTCTCCTAATGTTGTTGTGCCCGACAGGGTCCATATTGATGTCTATTATTTTGATAACACCATCTATGTAATACATATGGAATGCAATAAAGATTTGAGTATTGAGTATTGAGTATTGATTTTATTCTAATTATCATTTGGGTTCAATTTTAAATGCGAACGTCATGTGAACGTCAATAAAGCATAATACATTGAATTGTAGTTATATGTATAGGATGGAAAGCAAAATAACTACAGAGCGCCACCGTTCTGTAGTTTCTGCTTAACTCGATGAAAAAGAGGGCAGTATACAAGTAGGTATGTGCAACTTTACCAACTCAAATCTCATAACGCAAAACAACCGAAAACCTAAAACAAAATTTAACAAACCAAAGCCATTTCATACAAATGAGACATGTGTTCCGTGCAGGAGTTAAATTCAAGGTAAAGAAAGAAAGCATTTATTAAGGACAAGCCTACAACACTCAATAAAGAAATAAATTTAAACCTACTGAAACTAAAAATAGTGTGTCTCACTGCTGCGGCAGTTTAGTAAAACAAAAACGTCAGACCACAACTCTTAAACACTGGTTTTCAACTGGACCTGAGGTTATGAGATGTTACAGAAATAAATAGGTTTTATACTAATAAACGGCCAACGCTAATGGATCCCTAAATATAAGCGGTCAGCTCTCTCATTTAGAGAGCACTGACAGCGGCTCGCAGCCTAGTTATATAAACACATCTACTGTTAGCCTAATGAAGTTGAGGTTCTTAAAATAGCTAAACGATGACTGAAGCATGCCTTTGTTGGGACTTTGGGTCAAGTCAACTCAAAGCTAAATTGGTTCTTTATTTCTTCAAGCTTTCCCAGACTTTGTCCGGCATCGTTAGATTCGCATTATAATGTATATTAATAAAATCTTATGTCTGGAATTCAGTAGACCATGTTCGATGTCTATGAGTTTCTTTCGGCATATCTTATTTATTTATTTATTAAAGGTTCTGTTCTAACAGCTTCTGTATACAGCATTACATAAGAATAATAATCTCTCTAGCTCTCATTATGTATGTACTTGTTATTTTATTTTGTTTTCCTTTTTAACTTTAATTTGATTATTTTTAATTTTTCACTCACATGAATGTTGGTTGACCTGTTATTGGCGACTGTATATGTCTGATACTTTTTACTATTATTCTAATGTAATGCTGTATACAGAAGCTGTTGGTTTACCTCAATAAATAAATAAATAATAGTAAAAAAGTATCAGACTTATACAGTCGCCAATAATAGGTCGACCAACATTCATGTGAGTGAAAAATTACAAATAATCAAATTAAAGTTAAAAAGAAAACATAATGAAATTACAAGTACATATACAATGAGAGCTAATTAGATAGATCTTTTAATATTGACATTTAAAAAAGTATCTGGAAAGATCAGATAGTTACAAAAATGAAATATTATTTCATTTCATTTCAATCAAGTCTTTCTGCAGCAAATCTGTCATTAATTATCACGATCGTTAGCTGTTTTGATTGGTTACTCAGCAAGAGCCAATAAGAAATCTTAAAAGATTTAATTGAAAGCATTTGAATACTGTTAATATTTCCGTTAACAGCATTTCTGTTTCTTTGCAAGAACGTAAACAGGCTTGCTGTAAATAATGAACGCAGATTTAAATAGAAATAAATCTCTATTGAACGTAGAATAAAACCTTAGTCATTCATTCCTCTGACCTATTTCTCAGGGTTTGCTTGGCTTTGTCTGAACAAACTTACTCAGCTCATTAGCGGCACAAGACGTTGTTATTATTTTATATTTTGTTACAAAAGGACTAACAAGTTTTATAAACGATTTTATAATGGAAGTAAGTAAGTGGTTTATACCTACATTGGATAAGGGTGCGTTTCCACTGAAGCGGAGTTGGGAGCTGCGGAGTAAAGTCGTGCAGAAATCGTCCTATCGCTGACGAAACAGAGTGACGCGATGAGAAACTCAACTATTGTGATTGGTCGATTGCTGCACGTCTCCGTTCCGCTCCACCCAGCTCCACTTCAGTGGAAACGCACCCGTGAGAAGCAAAAGACGAGAAGACGCAAAGGTGAGAAGGACTAGTATTCAATTCAAGGCTTGCCAACACCAACCTCTATTCCAATAAAATCAAAGTTATTTTTAAAAACAAAAGTTTTACATTGGTGATCGGAGCCTCCTGTAAAGCCTGTGTTAGGAGAAACCACTCTTCCACAGCAGTATTAGTACCTTAGATATAAATTGTATAAAAGGGAGTGTAAGTGTGTGTGTGTGCGTGTGTGCGTGTGTGTGTGTATGTGCGTGTACGTGTGTGCGTGTGTGTGTGTGTATATATGTGTGTCTGTATTGAATGCCTAATTAATAAAATCCAAATCTACTACTACTCTAAATGCCTAAGTTAGTACTTGTTAATTTTATTTGCCTGTCAGTTCAATGTGGATTATCCCCAAAACGGCTGGGCCGCCTTTGACGGAACTTTAACTGTTCTAATTGTTGTTATTACTTTACCACTTTTTATTTTAGGAAAAGAGTTAGGCGAAGCGGCTGGGACAGCTAGTTAACCAGGGTACATAACATAAGTCTGAAATCGCCAATCCGCCTTGAGCAAGTGTGGTGAGCAATGCCTTTATCAATTAGAAAAGAGGTCTTTACCTTACGTCTGTAAGGTAAAGAATGAACCTTACAGACGTAAGGTAAAGAAGACCAATGGCAATCAGATCAATCAGACCTTCGCGGGCAACGCCAGTAGGATATTTACTGGACTGAGCCTTTCGCAGCCTTTCGCTAGACATGACAAGACTTTTATAAAGCAAAGCTGAACAGCATCTATTAGTAAAATAACATGAGTCAGATAAAACAGTAAAGTCTTTTAGGGATGTCGGAAAAGTCTCGATATGTTATGGAAAGTGTAATTAATTAAAAATTAAATCAAATCAAATGATTTATTTTGTCAAACAAAAACCAACCTAGGTTTACAGATGGAATGCTTAGAGAATATACTCACAACGTTTTGCCAAGTGATGGCGTACAAAATCAGGAAGAACACAAAACAAAATTATACATAAATGAATTGAAGACAAGAAAATTATTGTGAATAATAATTAATCTATCATGATTATTAATTGCAGAATATCAAGGTAAAAGTAAGAAATTGATAACATTTTTTGGTGATTATCAATAATGTTACCTAAGTAGCAATAAAAATAAAACAAAAAATAAAGAATAATTATTAAACGACACGTAATTCTTAATAATTACGGATATTATTCAATCAGTCACGCTTAACGTAACAGATACATATTGGATATATTCTAAAAACACAATCGATATTTTTTGGACAAGCTCAATCAACATCAACAGTACCTAAAATGTTAAAAAGTATCGATACTTTTTCGACACACCTAAATCTTTACAAAAAGGTAACAAAATGCTAAAGGAACGACATTCATTAAAGGCAATAACGTATAAAATATTCATATTTTTTTGGCTTTTTCAACGTGTAATGTTAATACAGTAATAAAGTGAAATACAATCTTTTTGTGTTATGTGTAAGAACACAAAGGTATGCTACAATAATTCTCGCGCATGTGATAAAGGTTATGCGTGAAGTCGACGAACTTTGGTTAATCAGTAAGCCTATTAAGCAACTGGCAACTGCTTAGATTGTACGATGATTGTGCGATCGTTGTTAGTGCAAAATTGATTGCTGGCTGGTGTGAACTTTGGAATTGGAACGTAAATTTAACAATAATAAAGTAGCGAAATATTGATGATTCAGGTTAAGTGGAGACTTTAGAAGTCTCTAACAAATGAAACAATGAGCGCATTGCACCTAGAAATAGTGGATAACTTTATTTACCTGGGCTCCAATATATCAAACTATGGTTCGTGCGAGATGGAAGTTTGCAGGAGAACTGTCATGGCTAAGAGCGCCATGTCCCAGCTTGACAAAATCTGGAGGAGTCGCAACATCTCCATATAGACCAAAGCCAAACTGGTACGGACCCTGGTCTTCTCGATCTTCTCATATGCTGAGACTTGGACGCTGAAAACTGCAGACCGCAAACGTATTGATGCTTTTGAGATGTGATGCTGGAGAAGGATGCTCCGAATCCGTTGAACAGCATTTCGTACCAACGTATCCATATTGCGAGAACTCAAAATATCCTCGCGGTTGTCGTCCGAGTGTCTACGTAAGATTCTTCAATACTTCGGTCACATAGCAAGGGAAGATGGTGGTAATCTCGAAAGGTTCATCGTGACCGGCAAAGTGAATGGGAAAAGGCCTCGTGGACGCAGCCCAATACGTTGGTCCGACCAGATCCGCACCACTCTTGACTCTTCGGTATACGATGCCCTTCACACCGCCAGAGACAGAATCAGATGGAAGAACATCGTGAAAAAATGGTGATGAAGCAGGGAGGTCACGACCCTCAGCATTGAGGAAAAAGACGCAAGGAGGAGTAACAAATGAAGCTTGTAAAATAAACTTGATGAGAACAAACTAGAACTTAAGCGGTTTGCCTCGTCGTTTATACCGCGTATGTCGAAGGACTGGAACAACCTGCCTGCTGCGGTCTTCCCTTTCGAGTATAATTAAAAAGGTATTTACTTACTTAATGTCCAGCACATCATGCTACCCCAATGTGTCAAATTTCTCTGATACTTTTTCAACCTTATTACAAACAGAATATGGTTCATGTTCAATTGGGAAAATTTGAGGTAGCAGTTTGGGGTAGGTTGTTCTGCTGGCGTCTGTACCTGCGTGTTATCACGATTTGGTTTGGTTGTGAGTAAACAACGTATGAGGTAATAAGTAAAAAAATTGCGACTGCTCGTGTAGTTACATGCTGTTTACACAAACATAGCATGCGTGCTATGCTGTTTAGCATGCTTTTTTTTGTTTGTAGTGCATGTTGTTTCATGCGTATAATTTCATTTCATTTCATTTAACTAGAACTAAAAGAAATAATTATACTTAGAAAATATCAATAGACTTACATGGTGTACGAAAGAAACTACATTCAAATTAATTTAATGCTAGTATCAGGCTCCAGACCGTCATGTCACTGAGAAAAACCCAAACTTTAATTTAATAAACCAGCAACCCGCAACTTCATATAGTGCCAATACAAAAGGTAAGGATAGAAAATAATGAGTACCGACATAATTGTTCAAGCCGAAAACCGGTCGCTCGCTCCATTTGCACTGTAAGTCCGCCAAGCTTGAGTAACGGGGTTTATATTTAGCAAGAAAATGCTAACAATTTAGACTGCATCTTGTAAAGTTTATTTATCAACAAACTACTTTAGTATTTCCTTAAACCTTAGAGCGTTGTTCGCGAGCAATATGCTGACCGGAAAACTTTCAAAGCGAACTTTCTCTTAGTCGAGATTGAAATATGGAGATGCCAAATAACCTCTCTCCACTTACGCCTGGAAGAAGATAAAGCTACTCAATATCAGTGTTGGTATATTATACAGTACATTGTACAGAGGCCTGCACATCGAGCTACCCTAATGTAGTCAAATTCCTTTGATAATTTTTCAACTTTACAGTTTAAGTTCTAGTACATGGAGTGAAATTGACACTAAACTACACATTAATGAATGTCATTCTGTTTTTCTTGCTAGGCTTAAAAATAGCCTGTGTTAAGGACCTGCCTGCTGCCTGGACCTGGGCCTGTGTACAGTTGCCATCCCCCAAAAAGGAGTTCACCATTGAATTAAGTTCTAAGTACAGACGCCAGCACATCAAGTTACCAAAATGTGTCAAATTTCTTTGATCGTTTTTCAACTTTATAGCAAACATAATAAGGTTCATATTCAATTGGGAAAATTTGACACATTGGGGTAACTTGATGTGCTGGCGTCTGTACATTACGACATAGGCATAATTGTTCGAATAATGTACACTACAGCGTTAAATTACATGTAACTGATTTAAGTGTGGGTGTGTTCTTAGGTGCAGAGTGCGTGTGGTGTTGGGAGAATGTAGGTGTTTATGCTTATGGGTTAGCATATGTTTGTGAGTGTGTGTGTGTGCGTGAGAAGTAGAGGGTGTTGGCGCACTTTAGGGCCCTGTTATTAAGTAGTTTTCGGTTTCCTCAAATGTTTTTTCAAGTGAGAAATTACTGATGATCGTTTTACTTTATAACAAATAGAATAAGTTTCATGTACAGACACCAGCACATCAAGTTACCACAATGAGTCAAATTTCTTCGATCTTTTTTCAACTTTATGTTAAAAAAGAATAAGGTTCATATTCAATTGGGAAAATTTGACACATTGGGGTAACTTGATGTGCTGGCGACTGTACCTAGAGTCAGCCTCAAAAGTCGATGTTCATATCTAAGGTGTTCATGAGTTTAGGAAATATGGATATGAACATCGACTTTTGAGGCTGACTCTAGGTACAGTCGCCAGCACATCAAGTTACCCCAATGTGTCAAATTTTCCCAATTGAATATGAACCTTATTCTTTTTTAACATAAAGTTGAAAAAAGATCGAAGAAATTTGACTCATTGTGGTAACTTGATGTGCTGGTGTCTGTACATGAAACTTATTCTATTTGTTATAAAGTAAAACGATCATCAGTAATTTCTCACTTGAAAAAACATTTGAGGAAACCGAAAACTACTTAATAACAGGGCCCTAAAGTGCGCCAACACCCTCTACTTCTCACGCACACACACACACTCACAAACATTTGCTAACCCATAAGCATAAACACCTACATTCTCCCAACACCACACGCACTCTGCACCTAAGAACACACCCACACTTAAATCAGTTACATGTAATTTAACGCTGTAGTGTACATTATTCGAACAATTATGCCTATGTCGTAATGTACAGACGCCAGCACATCAAGTTACCCCAATGTGTCAAATTTTCCCAATTGAATATGAACCTTATGCTGTTTACCATAAAGTTGAACAACAATCAAAGATATTTGACACATTGGGGTAACTTGACGTGCTGGCGTCTGTACCTATCTGGAAAAATCTACTTACAGAAATAAATATCATTTCATTTCATTACATTAAAGATCATTTCATTCACACAATATGATAAGATTATGGACTTAAAATCTAGTGCGATTTTAAGTCCAAAATCTTGAAAATTACTAGTTTAGATTTTAATTAAACTTGATACGGGTACCTACTCAAAATACTCAGACCAACAACAACAAAAAAGAACAACATTACAGATGTTAGAAACTTGTTCTATAAAAAAAAAAAACAACCGACTTCTTAAAAAAAACTAACAGGTGAAAAATAACTCCAGTTTCGGAAGTCTGTTGCTTTGGTGGTTTTGTTTTGATCATTATTGGCCACCGACTTCCGAAACTGGAGTTATTTTTCACCTGTTAGTTTTTTTTAAGAAGTCGGTTGTTTTTTTTTTTTTAAGTTTTTATTTTGTAATTTTTAGTTTCTTTGTATGTAAAGAAAGCCTTTCAAAACTTGAAAGAATCATTGAAATTGGATAACAATTGCTAAAGAAGTTCTATCTCTAAACATTAATCTGTACATCTCTGCCGGCCCCTTTTAAAATAGAATGGCGTAATGTTATGTTGTGGAAATACAAAAGCTCAGCATAGACATCTGACTAATAGCAATCGCGAATAATTTGCTGTTATGCGTTGAAGAGTTCCGTTGCCTGTCTTCTTCATCAGTTTTTCTTCACCAAATGATACTTTCTAAATGAAAATGCTTGATTTGTTACTAAAAATGTTGAAATCAGTGCATGTGTGCCTATATTTTTTGAGGAGTTCCCTCAATTCCTCGAAGATCCCTCTTCAAGTAAGAGTTTTGATACAAATGGGACCAATCTGTTAGTATACCCTATCAAACAAAAAAAGAATTTTGAAAATCGGTCCATAAATGACGGAGTACTGAGGTAACAAACCCTAAAAAAAAAAAAAAAAAATATATACAACCGAATTGAGAACCTCCTCCTTTTTTTGAAGTCGGTTAAAAATGGTTTGCCCTTTCTCTTTCTCTCTACGCATAGCAAAAGTTCAACTTTTTAGACACATTTAGGTATTTTCATATTAATGTATGTACCTATTAAAAAATAAATAAAATATTCTACAACTTTTACGCAACGCCGTTTTGTCTAAACTAAGCATAGCTTGTACCATGAGTACTCGATAATTATTTATTTCTAAATACATATATATATAACTATTATAGATAAATTACACCCAGACAAAGAGAACAAAATAATGATCGTACACACAAACATTTATCTTGTGTGGAAAGTGAACCCAAGCAAGACAAAGCAGTCAGGGTTACTAACAGGGGTCGAGTCTGCTATTGCAATCGTGTCTCAATGACCGGTCAATGATCGATTTTTGACGTATAACGTCAAAGTTATGACACATTTCCCATACAAAAACTCTCAAAGTTGTCAAATACCTATTCGATCAATGAGCGGTAATTGAGACACGATTGCAATAGCAGACTCGAGCCCCAGGTCAGTCGAAATAAGATGGGTAGGTAGGTACTTGAACCCACAGAAAAATCGCTTTATGAATGTCTAAGATTTTAGACTCAAAAGTACCCAGTGGTTAGGTACTTAATATACTGTGCCTCATAACCGCATTTTAATTTAGAATACCAAGTTTTGTTTTTTTTATTATGCTTAAATCAGGGTCTGACATTAAAAAGAATGCAATAAAAATAAATTATGCTTGCAAGCGGCGTAAGGAAGTGAATCGACAGATGGCTAGACATGAGTCAGCTTTGTATTTATTATTGAGTTTACTGAACTTAAAACAAACTTGTTAAATTATTAGTACCTACCTCAGTTAGTAAGCACGTAGGTAGGTACCTGGCGGACTGCCTCGTGGTCATAAGCACTACCGCAGCTCATGGGCCTTGGGTTCTAGTCCCGGGCCGGGCAAAGTGTTATCGGATTTTTCCATCTGTAATTACTCAGTATAGCAGCCTTTTTATCTTAAGGATGGGAAATCATCAAATGACTCCTTCCGCTCTGGGTGAAGCGGAAGGGACTGTCAGACTCTTACTGACTAAAACCCATCCGTGTTCCTCCTAACGCCTTTTGCGTTCCAAGACCGCGGTGACTCTTTCGAACAAAGTCCGCGACCCCGGCAGGCACAGGCCCTAGCGGGCCCCGTCTTCGGTGCTGACAGCTCTTTGAGGCGCGCGTGGAACACAACGCACCGTCAACCCGGGCCTGGTTTTGATCAGACGGTGAGCCACCCAATGTTCGCTGTCCGCAGACCCGCGCCTACGGTGGCCGAGAATCGCCCTGCGACTCTCGAAGCCCGGGGCGTGTTCTTCTGTTGCGGCGGCTGGAGCGTGAGGTTTCCCTCTCCCTCACCCGTTCGGCCTCCTCTTTCGCTAGCATTACTGCTTCGCAGAAAGAGGTGACCGCTTCCCATGCCTCCTCACTCCGGACCATGGATTGAACCAGAGCCGGACGCGAGAGGTTGCCGCCGCCACTTAGTAGCAGCCTGGAGTCCGTTTGGCAGCAATAACTACACGGAACTTAATAATAACTGGCAGAATGTGGGTGTAAGTGTAAGTACTATAGGTTAGCCGCCGCCTAACCTTTCGGGTTAAAAAGCGTGAAAAGGCGTGGCGTGTCATGAGAGTACCTGATATGAATATAAAAACAAAGGATCATCGTCATATGCCTAGCCTTTTTTCAACTAAATATGTTGGGGTCAGCTTCCAGTTTAACCGCATGCATCTGAATACCAGTGCATTACACGGAGCGACTGCCAATTTGACCACCACAACCTAATGAATAGGTACTGGGTAAAATGGGGTGAATAGATACTTAAGGGTGAATAGAAACAAAATTTTCAGCAAGTTATTCACGTAAGTTAAAAGTTGTTTGTTATAAACGAGGACTGTAATGCTTTTAAATAATTGAGATAAATAGTTTCAACCCTTGATAATATCAAACAATATTAAACTAGCGTGAAAATCCTCCTCAAAGTTTTGTTTCTATTCTCCCTTAAGTTTCTATTCTCCCCGTTTTACGGTAACACGATACGCCTTGGTTAAACTGGCTGTCAGACTTTCGGGCTTTTCACTACTGACGTAACGACTGTCTAAGATCCACAAATGACAGCCCGGACTAAAGGCATGACGTACTTTCCGAGGCACGGAGGGGCCCCGATATATTAAATGTAGATAGATGGTCACTCACCTATGGAACAATCTCGTCAAGAGTAGCTTAACCTTTAATTGATCCGTGCGGCTGCTATTATTTAGCCACAAGCGTCTTACAAACAAAGAATCATACAATTATAAGCTTCCTTACAGCCGGTCAATTCTGTAAATTTCTTCCCACTTCCCTTTGATCCTCCTAGATTCCGTAAATATCTCTCCACTTCCCTTTGACCCCTCCTAGATAGATAGTAGTGTAGATACAAAATGTTTGCCAAAACTTAATCCATTATTTACAAAGGAAACATACGCTATGCATAATAATGCATTTCATGAATGGAACGTTGCACATAATATGCTAATATGTCATCCTCTATGTTCGTTGATTCATATCTCTTTACATTATAGAATCGTGTTTTGGTGTTGCTTCGTGCAGTAAAACTGGTCTGTGTCGAGAATATATTTTTTGCTGTTACAGTGTTTATACAAAGTTAAAAAGAAATTGACCGGCAAAACTTGTTAGATGTAATTAGATAAACACAGTTAAAGAAACAAAAATAAATGAGTAGTGTAATTAATTAAAATATAAACTAGGTAAAGTCATAGACAAACACACAATACAAAATCGAAAGAGATAACAAAAGTAACATTAACAGTTGTAACATTCTAAGAAGTACGATTTGACAGCTATCAAAATATTCTTTTGGAGTGTAAAGTGAAAAAAATCACACAGACAAGGCTCGAGCATTGATCACCGTGCTTGCCCAAAGAAGATTAGCGATTTCAGAGTTATATTATACTAACAGACTAAAAGCTTATTTCAAATTTAATTGAAAGTAGGTAATCATTAATTCTTTATTCATTCTTTGTATACGTGAGAAGAGAACATTTTATAAGTTCTATGATTGCCGAATGCCTCGTCGACAACTTTATCTCAACAATAAATCAATAACATTGACGTTAACAAGGGAGAAAAACAAAAAAAAAGTAAGTTCCATAAATAAGCTTCATCGTGACTATTCATGACATTATAAGCCGTCGACCTGAGCCAAATGACGGAAATGGAATTATTTTCGCAAAATAAAACATCTAACTGTTAGTAAATCCGCTTTGAGGTTTTTATTCCCAGAATACAGTACCTAAGCTCTTTATGCGATCGTCTAAACAACCAATAAGATTACCGTATCTTTATGCTATATTGAGGTTTAAAAATACCCCGAGCCCCACCTTCTGAAAAAAGAGACGCGTTGTCTGTTCATCTCTCAAGATTTTTCATAAAGGGAGGATCATTAAATTTGCACAGATCATTTATCAGCTGCCCACAAACCTAATTAAGGGTGAAGGAAATAGTGAAATTCGTCTTTTTTCAACGTTTTTCCTTGACTAATAAAGACTATGGTCCAGCGGTTTTATTGACTTTCAAAGGAAATAAAATCGCTGTTCGATGCGTAGACCAGTTTACAGCATCATCATAAAATCTACCTTTTTTGTATCGTGGACTTTACTGCAATAAAAATGGATGTCTTTGTCATTTTTCTTCTAACTTTTTACCTATGTTGATGCAGAATAGTTGGTAACAAATCAAACTACATATTTTAATTAAAACTGTAATATATGGTATTTGTTGTAGGCATTGTAGATAATTTTCATGTAAGTACGAGTACACCTTGAGTAATCCCACCCGAGTTACAGGTTTATTCTAGTGCAGGTAGAATCCCACGATTAAAGGTACCTTTATATTTATTATAGGTAGTTCTTATAATAGTTAGTCACTAAGTAACTAACTATTAAGGAAAGAACCTAATATTTAATTATTTTTCTACATCAATTTATTTCAGTAAACAATTTCATTTCACTTTTTTCTTCTCAGTCCCTTGACTGCAGGAAAATCAACATGCGTGTGCTGTGTGCTGCCTAACTCTTTTGGGAATACAGGTGTATATCACACACTTAAAACAAAGATAAAGTAGCCCAACCAGCTTACAGACTAGCCAAATTCCAATCATCTTTTAAGGGAAACTGCGCTTAATGTTACCTACAACAACCTTGTGATGTATTAAAACTAAATCAACGAACATTTAAAACTTATATTAAAAATACACATGGTAATCAGGCACATGATTATAAATTTTGGGATTATATTGAAGTCTGACGTTCAAAACTTATATGAGTCTTATTGACTAAATTGATTTAATAAATGATTTTGACTTTGATGTTAGTTAAAATCTTCGTATCTTTTATCTCTTGTTGATTTTTTCGTTGAGGTCCTTAAGTTGGGTCCTTAAGACAAATGCGATGACATTCAAATCTGTGTGAACTACTAACACTAACAGACCTCTTTCTCAGACACTACTTTGCATGGTCCTCATACAATATATTTTATTGATCCAATAAAAGATACCTCTAAGGTCGTTTTTCAGAGTAACTAACTAGAAAACATCGATCTCGTCTAGTTCTACCTTATGAATATTGTGACGCGTTTAAACAATTTACAAAAAGTGTTTTGTAAATCCCATTGTTAAAAATATATATAGGATCACTATAATAGTTCAAAATATATAAAACAATAGCTATTTTAGTCTCATCTCAATAGATGTCAACAACAATAAGTATCCATAGAATTCCGCAGCCGTAGGTACCATATTGAGAACAGTATTCTGATCAAAGAGATTTAAAATACTGTAGAGCGGACATGGCAAGGAAATTTCATAGAAAAACTTTGATCCCATGTCTCAGTAACGCCATCTAGAATAATGTATGAATATTGGAGCGGCAGCGGAGCGTACTAAAAAAACTTATAGACTTGTGTCCACTAGGACACAAGTTTTGGATGAACATTTTGTTCGTGATATCCCATCTATAGTAAGTAGATATTGAATTTAATAATAATAATAATAAGAGTTAGTGCCTCATTTCATTAAAGACGTCAATGGGCCTCTGCGTTTTGGCTTCGGCCCCTCGTACGCCTTTCAAAGGACCGGAATTCAACGGTTGCGAGAAATGATAGCTAATGAAAATAATAATAATAAATATTCCACAACTTTCCCAAGCTAAGCTAAGGAGCTTGTGTTATGGGTACTAAACAGCTGATAAACATACTAATATATTTCTAAATACATACATATTATAGACTAGCTTCTGCCCGCGACTTCGTACGCGGATCCTTTTGCTTATGCCAGCGACAACGGGGTCGTCAAAATCGAAGATCTGAAACATCTGATGTCGAATTCTATAAGCCCGGGGACGGGAAAACAATGGGATGCGCGAGACGATTCAAGATGTTCCAAATTTTTTATTTTTGTTGGTCAACAGGAAATGCCATCAGACTTAACAACTTTTGCTAAGACGCCATTTCTATTATGTATATGTTATATTGTGTCTGGGCTTTGGAGTTCCCCTACAGGTGCTCCAGATCTTCAAATTTAGTCTCACAGCAGAAAACACTCTTCACGTGGAATAGTTTTTGCAATGGCACCATTTTTATATCTCTTTTACTTTAGGTGTTCCATTTTCCAAAATAAATTATAGCCTATATAATATGTTGCGTGACGTTCACGATCAGCGGTCAGTCGCGCATCTCCTTCCCCCACTTATCTTTAGAGTCGATGCGTATATACGCTGAAAACTCAAGCGTCATGCTTTTTCCGTGAACGTCTCCAACTCGCAAGACAGTGCATGATGTTCACGATCAGCGGTCAGTCGCGCACATATTCTTCACTGGTCTCTAGAGACCTGGATGTAGATGCGTAAATACGCTGAGAATGCAGGCGTGCTTCGCGATCCCAAGAAGTTTCCACGGAGCGAGTTGCAGCCTCATGTTCTCGAACAGCATCAAGTCTCTCCTAACGCGCTTCGGTAGATTGTTGGGATCTTATGGTCTTTAATCATTTAGCACCTTTGGAACATTGGGAAAAATTTGACCTCTTTCTAGGCATGGTTATAGTTTTATTGTGATGATACCTGATCAATTAAAATCTAAGCGGCTGCTCCCCTGCGTTACCGGGTAAGCTACCGTGTAACGAAGATAAATGGAAAAGGAAATTAAACACTCAAATAACATAAGCCCGAAGGCATACGATAAAAAAATGGGAGTTTTAGCCAGTAGAGTCTAATTTTCAACGATATACCATCGTCATCGAAAATCAGTCCTGAATTGTTCCCGCCTTAACCGCGTAGTACCTCCTACTTATGTTATTTTATAATTATGCAATGAAATTAGTGATAGTTTTAATTTCTATATCAAATTTTTCTGATCTTCGATTATTATAAGTCAACAGGAAATGCCTATCAGACCGAACAACTTTTGCTAAGACGGCATTCCTATTTGAGTTACGGTGTAGCTGGGCTCTTGGAGTTCCACAACAGGTGTTCCAGATCTTCGATTTTTATACGTCAACAGCGAGTGCTCATAAGGCTGAACAACTCTTGCTAAGACGTCATTCCAATATATGTTATAGTGTAGCTGGGCTCTTGAAGTTCCACATCAGGTGTTCCGGATCTTCAAATTTATTCTCTCAGCAGAAAATGCTCATAACGTGGAACATTTTTTGCTATGGTACCATTTTTGTATCTCCTATAGTTTAGATGGTCTGTTGCGGTTCTGCATCAGGTGTTCCGGATCTTTAAATTTATTCTCTCAGCAGAAAATGCTCATCACGTGGAACAATTTTTGCTATGGGGTCATTTTTGTATCGCCTATAGTTTAGCTGGTCTGTTGCGGTTGTGCATCAGGTGTTCCGGATCTTCAAATTTATTCTCTCAGCAGAAAATGCTCATCACGTGGAACAATTTTTGCTATGGGACCATTTTTGTATCGCCTATAGTTTAGCTGGTCTGTTGCGGTTCTGCATCAGGTGTTCCAGTTTCCAAGATAAATTATAGCCTATGTGTTGACCAGACTTAATATCTATACAACAAAAAAAAAATCATTCAAATCCGTCCAGTAGTTCCGAAGATTAGCGCGTGCAAACAAACAGACAAACAGACAAACAGACAAACAGACAAACAGACAAACAGACAAACAGACAGACTTTTTTTTTTGGATTCGTGCTCTATTACTGTTTCTAAACCCCCCTCAATTATTATTTTTTAAATATATTGAATGTACAGACACAGTTTTTTTACAGTCTTATTATATGTATAGATAAATTACACCCAGACACAGAACAAATGATCGTGCTCATCACACAAACATTTTGTCCTGGGTGAGAATCGAACCCACGACCTCCGGCATAGCAGTCAGGGTCACTAACTATTCTGTTTTGGCTGCCTTCAGCACGCGTAGCATGTTCACCGTAAAAACTGGGGGTCGAATCTGCCATTGCAATCGTGTCTCAATGACCGGTCAATGATCGATTTTTGACGTTTAACGTCAAACTTATGACACATTTGCCATACAAAAACTGTCAAAGTTGTCAAATATTCGATCAATGACCGGTCATTGAGACACGATTGCAATAGCAGACTCGAGCCCCTGGTATGTCGATGGAAGAATCGACAAAGGGACGGATGGTAACATTTCTGCCCATTATCACAGTCTAAAAACCTACAGTGGTCCGACAAAACCGTCTAGACAGGGCAATCGTGCGGGGTGTGAGGGGCGAGACGCGGGAAAACCGCTCCCGAACTGCGAACAAAACGATGTTCGTAGTTCGTGAGGTATTATTTAGGGCTAACGCGTGTGGACGTTGTCGGCATTTTTCCAGAGATCAAAAGCGTCGTCCTACTGTTTTAATATTTATACTGTGATTATAAGCTACAATATCGAGTATTATTTCTTCTATAATGGCACAGTATAAATATTAATACAGTAGGACGACGCCTTTGATCTCTGTGCTATAATTGTCGACTGAAGAATGTAAACATTTCTTCTCTTCGTTCTTGACAATGTCGTGCTCAAAACAAACGAAATATTTCTACTATCCGCCACTTAGTCGATTCTTCTGTAGGTACACAATATCCGTTTCTTCGGTGGTCATGCTAAAGTTTTACAGAGTACCTATCAGTTTCTCATCTCCGAAGAGTTCGCATTATTTACCGAAAGTTTTAATGTTAAAAGGTTTCGCACAAAAGGTTTCACACCGAGTAAATCGACGCATGCGGGTCGAGACACAATGTAAACGCACCTTAAATTCGCTCCGCAGCGTTCCGGAATCCGGTTTTTTGTTTTTGAGAAAATAAACTCCGTACCTATATAAAACGTTGGCGCTAACAACGGACTTTTCTTCGCGTTTATTAGTGCAGGCAAGATGGTACTCGGTCGTGTGCACTCCGCCTTTTGTGTGTTCCTTGTGTTCCAAATTTTATTGTATTGTGACGGTCAGTTTGATCATAAGAGTTATGATCCAAGTGAGTATGTTTTGGCATTGTTGTGCGGAAAATCTTATATACTTTTGATAACTTAGAACAGGGATGTCGAACCTTTGTTTGTGAACGTGCCATTATTTATAAAATAAAAACATAAACATGTGATTTAATGAACAAAAACTTATACCCAACTCTTGATTTTTAACTTGAAATTACCGTTACGGTACAGCAAACATAACGTTACCGTTTAACGTACTTATATTACAATGATTCTAGTGTTGTGCATTTTTTCGATCAAATTCATTTATTTTGGCGTGCCCGAACTGTTTTGTAACATAGTATTGGTTTGTCATCCCTAACTTAGAAGGTTGAGATATTGGAATTTTTCTTTCGGTCCATTTTATATGTTTAAAAGAACTTGGAAAATGGTTGTTGAAAACAGCTCAAATACTAGTGTAGTAAACAAAGATATAGTTGGTTAAATTTTCTGTGCCGCAAGGTTTCAAAGACGTCCTTGTCATTATTGTTTGGATGATTTATTATAGAACCCTGTGTTAAGTAACGTCGGTTACTAAATCAGTAAACTAGGCAGGTACTTAGACACAACATTTTGATCTGTGTTGGTTTTGTAAGGTACCTTTAGGTAAGGTACCTTTAGGAGAGAAACGAGCCAAGAAGATCATCGGCAATGATGCACTCGTTGAGTCAAAACTTCAAAGTCTTGAGCATCGACGCCGAGTTGCTAGCCTGTCGGTTTTCTATCGGTTATATTTCGGAGAGCGTGCATCGGAATTGCACGATTTAATTCCACCAAGCCCTTTCCATCATCGGACCACCAGACGTACAGCACTGCGCCACCGGTACATGGTAGATATCCCAACCATACGAACTAAACGCTATGGAAACACATTCATTGTGCGAACAGCCAGAGAGTGGAATTCCCTGGCGGTGTCGGTGTTTCCTGATAGCTACAACCTAGGGGTCTTCAAGTCAAGGGTGAACAGGTTGCTTCTAGGCAAGCGTTCTTCATCGTCGACCACATCATCGCTTACCATCAGGTGAGATAGTGGTCAAACGCGTGCCTATCAGTAATAAAAAAAAAATAGATACCTTTTATAGAGATAGTGAGCTAAGTAGCGGTTTATTAGGCAGGTTTGGTAGGTCCGTGGATGGGTCACCATGTTGAGTCGTTCCTGCTGTCACATGAAGATCTTTGAGAGTCGTTACGGGTAGAATTATAAATCCACAATATTGATGTTAAATATTATGGCATTCTATTCTATTACTATTTTTAAATAATTATTGTTTTTTTTAATTCATTATTTAAATTTTATTGATGAGAAATTGATGATTATGATTGTATTTTTTTTTTATTTTATTTTTTATGAATGTATGTGTAGACATGTGCAAATTCAGAAACAAATGATTGTTAATGAATAAATGACTAATGACTAGTCAAAGGCCTAAAACTTTGACAACCAGTCTTACCAAAGGGTTATCGTATGAGCCAGTAACTGAGTATAAGTAAGTGAGTAAGTTGTGTATTACTAACAAATTGGATTGTATGATCTGTAAAATAAATGATTATTATTATTATTATAAGGACGTCAGATAGGCAATCGCTTCATGTAAATACTGGTATTCAGCGACAACCAATTCGACTAGAAGCCCAACCCCAAAATAGTTATACAAACTTTACGCAGAAGATATTGAAAATTACTTTTTCGTACCACTTGCTCAAAAAAGTGACATTCTATGCCACAAAAAGCGAACATAACAATAGTCATTTTTAATCTGTTAAAAACAGGGAAAGAAAATAGTACTGGATTTCATTCATCCCCTAGGGAGAGAATGTGATTTAAATTTGGAATAGATACTTACCGAAACTTATACTGAACTACATTTAATTTTTCACCATTGAGTTTGTTTATAAAGCATTATAATACATCTTTTTGAAAAAGGAATACGCATTTATTACGCAGTTAAGATTAATTAAATAAAATTACGAAAACCGACGAGGCCGTATGAGCTTGATGCCTTTGCTTTTCCGACAAAAAAATATGAATCTAGGAATTTGCCGCGTTTTTGTTTGCTTCAAATATATAGGTAAACGTTAAGTTTATTTTAATTTATTTTTATAAATAAGTTAATAATCTAAAAATACGTTTACTTTTAATAGTCATTATTTATAATAAATGCTTATCTCATATTATTATTGTGTTAATTTTTTCGCAAATGGTACGAAAAGTAGAGTATTTTCCTCGGTGATAAAGCTGTCTTAGTCTTGGGTGAACTTAAATCCCTCGCTACACTCAGGACTCGTCTTAAATCCCTCGCTTCGCTCGTGATTTAAGTTTTTAACACCCTCGCTACGCTCGGGAGTAAACCTCGAGTCCTTCGTTACGCTCGCGATTTAAATCGTCACCCGCGACAGAAGACACTGCTTTATCCCCTTGGTTAATAATCTACTAATTTTAAACTAACTTCTGCTCTTGTTAACTTTCCCAAGATTAGTTCAATGTAGTCCATTGCCGGGAATAGAATCCTAATAAAATGTGTTAATCCAGGAAACAGTAGTAATTTAAGTACCTATGTGCCAATTTTCATCCAAATCTGTTCAACGGGTTACGCGTGCGTGACTGAGTAACAAATATATTTACAAGCTTTTACATTTATAACTTAAAAGTCGTTATTATTAGTACTACCAGAAATAATTAGATGTGACAGAGAGCAGTAGGTACAAAGCATAAAATCACAATTTCGTAAGAGAAAGGGAAAAACATTTCTAAAAGGTACCCTACTTGTTAATAATTTGAAACGACAATCTGTTTAATTTCATTTAAAACCGTTTAGAAGGGTACTAGACAAGGAGGTTCTTCGTTTCTCTTTTAATTTCAATGATTCGCTATAGGGTTTCTATCTGTACAGGGTGGAAGGGCCATCGATGTACAACGTGTGTCAAAACTTACAAATTTTAATCTTCAATTCTAACATTCCCTACATTTTGACAAGTTTTTGACTTAGGACTGAGGACTGAGATAGGATTGCGGCTAGATTTTAACGTTTTCAATTGACCTTCAGGTTGTTCGTTAACCCATAGTAAAATTCATGATTTTGGACTACTTTAACTTTATTTCTCTACAGCTATCCGTAATTTTTATTTTTTTTTAAGTTAAATCATAGTTCTGTTTTATTTTTATTTTAAACTGTTAAAATTAAAGTGTGAAATGAGATGTTGAACAGAAGCAATAAGTATCTAAATTATGTGTCCGCGTGGATGTAGACACAAATTCATTTTACACAACCCATGGTGGTTTTATCCTTGAAAAGAAAGTAAAAGCTATAGATTTAGGAATAAAGGAAAAGAGTGTCAATCTTGAAACACACCTTACTAAATTGTATCACTTAAAATTTGTAAGGAATTACGTGAATTATTTACTACATATTTGATAAGCAATTGTGTCAGAGAGAAATCATGCCATTTATTATTTTATCTAAACACAAAAAAAATACCTAAAACCATAGTAAAACTCCGTAGGAAAATTTCAGTGTTGTGCTCTGTGGCAACGCCACCTTATATTTTTTTATTTTGATATTACCCATTTTAATGTACCGCTGACGTACATGACGTACATGCATTGTTTGTGAATGTACGACTTTTAATTTTATAGAAAAAAGCAAATTAATATGGCGTTGCTGCGGAAAATTCTCTCTAGCCACGCCACCTGTAAACAACATTTGCAGATACAATTTCAGCTATTTCTCTGAAGTTATATAATGTACGAGCGCTCTATATTATGTACAC
This sequence comes from Euplexia lucipara, assembly GCA_921972225.1. Classification (NCBI taxonomy): domain Eukaryota; kingdom Metazoa; phylum Arthropoda; class Insecta; order Lepidoptera; family Noctuidae; genus Euplexia; species Euplexia lucipara. The sequence goes on from OV179154.1 coordinate 13,451,919, forward strand.
GTGATAAGTATGAAGAAATATGTTAATCCTAAAGTTTAATTCTAAACTCACAAATTGACCCATATTGACAAAGTTGTAGTTAATAACAAATACAATTTCAGCTTTTCTTCTGAAGTTATATAATGTACGAACACTGTATATTATGTACACGTGATAAATATGAAAAAATATGTTAATTCTAAAGTTTAATTGTAAAGTCACAAATTGACCCCTATACAGGATGTAAAAAGACCGATCACATAGCCGATAACTACACATTCTGTACATATATTAAGTAACTTTGACCACAAAATATTGCTGGGAAAGTACTCTTTACAAAAAAACAACCGACTTCTTAAAAAAAACTAACAGGTGCAAAATAACTCCAGTTTCGGAAGTCTGTGGCTTTGGTGGTTTTGTTTCGTTCATTATTGGCCACCGACTTCGAAACTGGAGTTATTTTTACCTGTTAGTTTGTTTTAAGAAGTCGGTTATTTTTTTGTAAAAAAGTTTTTATTTTGCAATTTTTTGTTTCTTTGTTATTAAAGAAAGTCTTTTAAAACTTGAAGGAATCATTGAAATTGGTTAACAATTGCTAAAGAAGTTTTATCTAAAAAAAAAAACTGTACATCTCTGCAGGGCCCCTTTTAAAATAGAAGGGCGTAATGTTATGTTATGGAAATACAAAAGCTCAGCATAGACATCTGACTATAGCAATCGCGAATAATTTGCTGTTATGCGTTGAAGAGTTCCGTTGCCCGTCTTTTTCATCAGTTTTTCTTTACCAAATGATATTTTCTAAATGAAAATGCTTCATTTGTTACTAAAAATGTTAAAATCGGTGTGTGTGTACCTATATTTTTTTAGGAGTTCCCTCAATTCCTCGAAGATCCCTCATCAGATATGAGTTTTGATACAAATGGGACCAATCTGTTAGTATACCCTATCAAATAAAAAAAGAATTTTAAAAATCGGTCCATAAATGACAGAGTAATGAGGTAACAAACCCTAAAAAAAAAAACCATACAACCGAATTGAGAACCTCCTCCTTTTTTTGAAGTCGGTTAAAAATGCAATAGATATTACGCAGCCAACTAGCTTAATCCGCCGTTCAATTAACTGCCTACCCGTTTAACTAAACAACGCCGTTCAACTAGTGACCCCGAATGATATTCAGCAGTAGCGTTTGGCCTAAGCATTAGCGAGCCAGCATAATAATATAGGTATAATAAACACATAGGTAATCAGATATTTCTTTTTTTATTTTTTTTGGGAATTGATTAGTAGTTTAGTACAATCTATTAGTGTTTGACTAAAAACCACCCCGTGTTCCGTCTCACACCTGCGCCGGGGGTCACGGGAACAGAAGATACTTCCGACTGTTGCTGGCCCCACGGGCCTCGCCAAGCCAGCGAGGGGAGTGGGGTGTTAAACTCCCCTCGCGACTATTATGTTCTGTAGGCATGTTGAATACGACACCGTTGAAGTTGACTTGGTCTATTAATAAATGACACACACACAATATAATACAGACAGACAGTAGTAGTGTCACAGTCGGGGACACATCGTAGTGTCTCTCTGGAATGACAGATAGGAACTGGATACATAAATAATATCTAGTGATGTGCACACTATTAACACACGAAATAGTGATGTCACAACAGCGACGTCTAAGAGGGGCGCGCGTGAATACGACGCGCCGCCATCGCACCACCTAAGGTCCATGTACGTGGGGGGCGGCGGATGTTCCCGAGTCCGTCGCCCCTGAACTCTTTTAGGGTGCTGGAAGAGGATGTTGTCCGCCCTCCACCTGCGCCCGGTGCGTCTGCTGCGGGCCGCGCCGGGTGAGAGGAGGTGACTTCCCTTTACGCGCAATTAAAAACATCTCTTTTTTAAAGATGGAAAAAGAGTACTTTCCCAGCAATATTTTGTGGTCAAAGTTACTTAATATATGTACAGAATGTGTAGTTATCGGCTATGTGATCGGTCTTTTTACATCCTGTATAGGGGTCAATTTGTGACTTTACAATTAAACTTTAGAATTAACATATTTTTTCATATTTATCACGTGTACATAATATACAGTGTTCGTACATTATATAACTTCAGAAGAAAAGCTGAAATTGTATTTGTTATTAACTACAACTTTGTCAATATGGGTCAATTTGTGAGTTTAGAATTAAACTTTAGGATTAACATATTTCTTCATACTTATCACGTGTACATAATATAGAGCGCTCGTACATTATATAACTTCAGAGAAATAGCTGAAATTGTATCTGCAAATGTTGTTTACAGGTGGCGTGGCTAGAGAGAATTTTCCGCAGCAACGCCATATTAATTTGCTTTTTTCTTTAAAATTAAAAGTCGTACATTCACAAACAATGCATGTACGTCATGTACGTCAGCGGTACATTAAAATGGGTAATATCAAAATAAAAAAATATAAGGTGGCGTTGCCACAGAGCACAACACAAATTTCAACGATGGGAGTCCAGAATCATGTTCCTACTGCTGGTCATGGTAATTTCTATTAAAATAACTTATTGAAAACTTGATTAAAGGAAACTATCAATCTCTAGCATTAGTAAATTAGTATGGAATGACTGTTCAGCCGGCCGCCGATTAAGTAAGAATCACTCCGTGAAAATTTGAGTATAGTAAATTGTCGATACCCAGCATCATTAGTATGGAATGACAGCTTAATTTGCCTTTACTTCACCAACATATTTACAGAATAGCTATACGCTGAACTGATGATACTAGGTTTTACGTCGATGCCGCTTCCACCCTGTATATTTCTTGACCCAAATACTGAACTGTTTGTCGCATCTCGTTCCCATTTATTATTACAAGAAATGTATGTAAATATCAGCCATATAAACCTAAAAAAGAAACACATAAAAGAAATGAATTATTTCGTCCTCATTTTATTGTTGTAGGTATTAGATCTAGGCTGAAGGTCGTTGTGACTAGATATCTATATAGACAGATTAATATCTAGCTACGGCCAGAAATAATTCTAAGAGAATTTATGAGATGACTGTCTGGCCTTGACTCCGTGGCCCGTAACGACACTAAAAGGAGCACTTAGTAACATATTATCTAAATTCAATTTAGCTTTAGTAACTAGGGGAAGTAGGGCCCGGAAGTAAACGGTTTCTTTGAAAAGGATGTCACTCAACTGAACTCCCAATTTTACCTACACAACCCTTTTCTTTTTACGGGAAATTAAATTGTTCTTTCTGCAACTTTGTGAGCCTTTCAAGTTTGATCGGGTAGGTTCCCTTGCCTACCTATTTACTATGAAAACTTTTATGTTTTAAATAAAATACTAAGTAGATGTAGGTAAAATGTACTAAAGACTATAAATCTATCTGAGATATTATCAGGCTTGTGTTTAAAAATAACACGTCACTCGAGGAGTCTTGATAATAGATGGTTCATTAAATATGAATTTCTCCTTGCATCGGAGAACACTATAAGCCATTGGTCGACCGACGCTAGTGCATGAGATGTAAAGCCGTACCACTGAGCCTTATTGATTGAAACATAAACTTATGTAAAAAAATAATACCAGCTTGTTTCTTAGTCTTACCTTACAAGCAACCGCCTGGGTAGTGTTGTGTAGTGCCATATTACCATTAAAAACTATAAAAAGTAATTTATGTAAAAACATAAATAGGTAATATTATTGTAATAATGTTACGACCAACCACTGCAATTTATACATGACGTCGTTCAAACATCGAGAACTATAAAAGAAAATGAATGCAAAATAAAGATTAATAATCTTTTCTTTGCTGTGTATGTTATATTACATACCGTGGCGGTGTAAGTAAACCGTGCTAACTCTATTTCTGACCTGATTCTGTCAAGTTTTATGAGTGCAGTTCACTTCACATGCAGGAGTCATTTAGTTATTTTTAGCCTCTTTTAATTAAAAAAGAAGTGTTGGATCTATCTTTGTGGTGCGACAACGTCAAATGTTATCGCTTGTAGGTACTATTCAACTGAACTTTATTCTATAAGTAATAAAGTTGAATAAAAAAAAAAAATATTCTACGGCAATTCTAACAACGCCAAACATTCGTCCTGAGTGGGAATCATAGCCACGACCTCCGGTATAGTAGTCTGGGTCACTAACTACTAGACCAACAGGCCAGGCAGTTGACATATTGGAGTAGCTTTATGAGCTGTTCTCAGTACCTCTAGCACCGATGCTTAGCGCTTCTTTTTTTCATATATACCTAATAATGGGTCTACTCTTGACCTCAATCTTGTCCTGTGGTCAGAGATGAGGTCGACGATGGAACGAGCTTACCCAAAAGAAGCCTATTAACTCGCGACTTAAACAGATTGCGATCATATGAACTCGGAAACACTCGAAAGCAGGCAGGGAATTCCACTTCTTGGCTGTGCGTATAATGAAGGAACAGGGCAAAGCGCTTCGTGCGAACCGTAAAATCGAAATGTACGATTTTAAAATTGAAAATAAGTACTTACTAGATTCGAACATAATAGTATTAAGTTCATTTAAGAACTTTCACCTGCTCAGACTACAAAAAACGACGTGGAATACTGTACAGACGAGGATGACCTTGCTAAAGAAACTGAGTGGATTAGGGCCAAGAGCAGGAAGAAAAGGAAGCTTAACACCTCCCTCTCTCCAAAACAACAACCCGGAAGCGCCCAACAAGACAATCATCAAAAAAATGAGAAAGTGACTTCGGTCAAAAAAGTGCCCTTACCACCGCCAATCATAATAGACGGAATCAAGAACTATCAAACGTTCTACGATTCGTTAATTGAAAGCCAACCAGCGGAATCATTTACAGCAAAAATGATGAATGGGGATTGTGTGAAGGTTAACGCCAAATCAGAAGACTCATATAGAGTAATTGCCAGGTTCTTGTCTGAAAAAGACTACCACTGGCATTCATACGAAAACAAGCAGGCTAGACCAATTAGAGTTGTGGTAAAGAAACTACACTCTTCTTGCCAACCAGATCGAATTAAGGAAGATTTAACAACCCAAGGCCTAAAAATAGAAAAGGTAGATAGTAAATTGAGCTGGAAGACCAAAGAACCACTCAACATGTTCGTTTTATCATTTTATAACGATGAAGATGTCAACAAAATCTACGGCATTAAGTACATATTAGGGTGTAAAATTGAAATACATCCACTCAAAAATCCAGCACTCATTCCCCAATGCAAGAGATGCCAAGCTTATGGGCATACACATAAATATTGTCAAAAAGAGCCAAGGTGTGTGAAATGCACTGGCAAGCATCTCACAGCCAATTGTACCAAATCTCCGCAAGAGAAACCAAAATGTATCCACTGCGGCCTACCTCACCCTGCCAATTATAGAGGGTGTGAAGTAGCCAAACAGATGCAAATTATGAAAAATAAAGTTTTAAAAAAGAAACCTACGGTGCCTAATACCCAACAGTTTCCTCCTATAACACACCCTGGTAAACAGGCGCAGAAAGCAAGTGTCCAGTCAACTGCAAAACAACCAGCCATGCAAGTAACCAACATTGGTACTTACGCACAAGCTGCAAAACAAGGATCTCAACCCCTGAACTTAGAGGATAAGATTAACCAGATCTTGAAGTGCATTACCTCATTTGATAAGAGATTAGAGAAGCTAGAATCCAGCACTAAAACAGCTGTCTTGAATAATCAAAAATGAATAACACACTCAAAATAATGGCGTGGAACTCCAATGGACTCCTCAAACATCAGCATGAGTTGCAGGCGGTCCTAGATACAGAAAATATAGACGTGTGTTTAATCTCCGAAACGCATTTCACAAAGCAATCTTTTATCAAATTCAGAGGATACATGATATATAATTCCCTCCACCCTAGCAACTCTGCCAGGGGGGGTAGTGCGGTTATAATTAAAGAAAACATTAGTCACTACGTGCAGTGTAAATATGAAGAAGAAGACATTCAAGCAGTGGCAGTATCTGTTAAAACTAAGTTTTGTCAAGTGTCCATTGCAGCCATATACTCGCCTCCTAGGCACATGATAAGAAAAGAGCGATACTTACATCTTTTTGAATTATTAGGCCAGCGATTTATCCTAGGCGGCGATTTTAATGCTAAGCATACGCATTGGGGTTCAAGACTTACTACAACTAAAGGAAGACAGCTCTTAAGTGCAGTTAAAGAAACACATTGTGAAGTAATGAGTACAGGCAAACCTACATACTGGCCCACTGACCACCAGAAAATACCGGATCTTATAGATTTTTTCATCTGCAAAAATATATCCACCAATTACATCAGTTTGGAGGAAAGTTTTACTATGAACTCTGACCATTCTCCGATTATACTAATGCTAAGTCAAAAAATCCTATTAAAAGAAAGCCACTTAACCTTGGTTAATAAGTCCACAGATTGGGACAGTTTTGCTCTTGATCTAGATAATATTATCGACCTTAAAACTCCGATAAAATCGCAAGATCAGCTTGACTCAGAAGTAAACAAATTTATTATTAATATTCAACAATGTGCGTGGAGCAATACACCTCAGCTAAAACGCAAATATAAGGGATTTATCCATCCTAAAGAAATTGTGGATTTACTATCAGAGAAAAGAAAACAAAGGAAGTTGTGGCAGCAAACAAGGTTCCCGCGTCATAAAACAACACTAAATAACCTAACTAAACGACTAAAGAGAAAAATTCTACAATTTGAGGATGAATCTCTGAATACCAACCTTCTTCAGCTTACCAATGACAAATCAACGGATTACTCACTTTGGAAAGCAACGAGAAATCTAAAAAGGCAGATTATACAAATACCGCCCATCAGAGATAGCAACGGAAAATGGGCAATAAGCAATGACCAAAAGGCGTTCCGATTTGCTCAACATTTAGAAGAAACCTTTCAACCCAACGAAAGCTCTGTAGAAATACATGAGAGTGTAAATTTATCACAAAACCAAAGAATCAAGCTTGTGACTCCTAAGGAAGTAATGAGAGAAATTCAAAACAACATTAGCTCAAAAAAGTCTCCCGGTTACGACATCATCACAGGGGAAATTCTAAAACGCCTCCCACGCAAAGCCATAGTAAAGCTGACCAAACTAATAAATGCTTCATTTATCTTAAAATATGTACCTGAGCCATGGAAGGTTGCTGAAGTCATTATGATTGCGAAGCCTGGGAAACCTCCCCACGAAGCATCATCATACAGACCCATTTCACTGTTACCCGTACTATCAAAGTTATTTGAAAAACTGTTATTAAAACGGATAAAACCAGTAATAGAAGATAAAAACCTAGTTCCAGATCACCAGTTTGGCTTCAGAGAAAAACACTCAACGTTAGACCAGGTACATAGAATAACTAATGTTATTGAAAAAACGCTAGAAAATAAAGAAGTCTGTGCTACCGTGTTCTTAGACGTCGCGCAAGCTTTTGACAAAGTTTGGCATGAGGGTCTCATATTTAAGCTCAGACGCATGCTACCAGAATTTGTAGATATCCTAGAGTCGTATTTAACTAAAAGAATGTTTAGAATACGCCAAGAGGACGCATATTCCGAGCTAAAAACCATAAAAGCTGGGGTGCCTCAAGGAAGTGTGCTTGGCCCAATTTTGTACTTGTTATACACTTGTGACATCCCAGAGCTGGAAAACAGCACCATAGCGACCTTTGCAGATGATACTGCTATTATGGCCACCGGATCAAGCCACAGAGAAGCAGTAGAGAAAGTTCAACTAGCTGTGAACAAAGTTTACGACTGGACACAAAAGTGGAAGATCAATCTGAATGAGTCAAAATCAGTTCACATTAACTTCACAAACAAACACAGTGACTATCACCCACTCTACATAAATGGTATGCAAATACCTTATGCTAATACAGCCAAATACCTTGGCATAACTCTCGACGCCAAGCTGCGTTGGAAAGCCCATATCAAAAAGAAAAAACAGGAACTCGATATTCGTTATAAACGTTTGTATTGGTTACTGGGAAGGAAATCCTGTTTATCAATACATAATAAGTTGATAATATACAAGCATATTCTGATGCCAATTTGGACGTATGGTATCCAACTTTGGGGCTGTACTAAGCCAACCAACGTCAAAATAATTCAACAGTTCCAAAATAAAGTACTCAGGGCTGCTGTAAATGCACCCTGGTACATAAGAAACGATGACCTCCACCGTGACCTCGACATGGAATTCGTCACCACCATCACACAAAAATTTGCTGAAGCCCACGAACACAGACTCCATCGACACGTGAATGTTGAGGCAATCCAGCTGTTAGACAACACAGGCATAGTGCGAAGACTAAAGAGAACTAAACCATTTGAATTAGTGTAGTGTAAGTGAATCAATAATAGTAACAATGTTGTGCTATTTATATAACACATGAACAAAGTGTTTTATCAATTTTACCAGACTCTAAGGAAGTGTTACGAACGTGTGTAAAAGTGCATACCTAATTATGGACACTATTCTTAGCATTAACATAATTTATAACGTAGCATAATAAGTTAGATTTAAATTGTTTATTAGTCTTCTTAGGCTAGATTGCAATTAACTAGTAAGAACTTGGTTCTTACTAATAAGGAAAAAAAAAAAAAAAAAAATTTAAGAACTTTATTCATTTCAAATAAAATCAAGAAGCAAACGAGTTCAGACAACTTTTTATAAGATTGCAAAGGGTTAAAATAATTTTATACTTTAAAACTTTTTAAGTAAACAAAAAGTGACTAGACTTTGATAAATCCAATATCACTGAAATTATGCCGCACCTTGTTACAGAACTTTACTACTTTAAAAATAAAACTTTAAGACTTTTTTTGCGAAACAGTTCAAGTATAATATCAGTTCGTAACTTTTAGTTTTAGTTAGTTAATCCAATAAAACTTTCAACATAGTGTTTTCTTTAAAGAAATAGTATAGATAGGTAGGTGTCAGTTTCGATAAAAAAAATGGCCTGTTATACTATGATTTTCTAAAACTTGTCCCCTCTAGGGGTATTCCTCAAAGTGCAACCATTAAATTTTCTAACTAATTTATTTCTGATAGCTCAACCACGATAAAAACAAACAAAGAGGGGGATGATAGGTCCAGACCCAAAGACATACAATACAAATTTACTATAGATCGGATATCACGAACAAAATTTTCATCCGATTTTTGTGTCATAGTGGACACAAATCGATGAGTCTAGTTTAGAACGCTCCGCTACCGCTCTAATATTGTTAATTTATGGCAAATGGCGTTACTGAGACATGGGATCAGAGTTTTTCTATAGCATTTCTTTGCATGTCCTTCCGATAGTATCTTAAATCTTTTTGTCCATACCAGACCAGACTGAGCTGAACTCAAGTCCATGCTTAACAGTAGCTAGACTAACGAGGCAAGTACAACGAACCCCAGTGCATTTGGTAACAGAAAGTCAAGGCAAAGATCGCCAAACTGTAATTATACAGATTAAAAATAAAAGTAAAAGCAATATTGTAGAATATTTAGACCTTGATCTTTTAACTGAACCAGTTAGTAACAGGAGGAATTTAATAAACTTTTTTTAGGGACCTACAAGTACGATATTTATTGTACCGGCCCTGAAACCTGTTTTAAGTATTTAAGATTCACTTAAATAAATGACTTGGTGCTGTCCAATAAATCTTCATCAAGTAAATTAGGTACTACTCTGTCCTACAAAACTAAGCACTACTATTTTAATAATTTTATTTTTAAACTATAGAAGTTAGATATTTAAAATAGGAAACGTTTGGTAGCTAATTTTATCAGCTTTCTTTGAAACACTAGTTTCAACTGTACATTGGTATATTTTTAACTTTAAAAAAGATAAAACAGTAAAAATTGTAAGTATTTTTTACATGTTATTTGATTTTAAAAAAACTGATGGCGTCTTCAAGCTCTGACTATAGCTTTAAGCCGGTTTGGCATACTAAATACGAGGTTTCGGAGCCAATGTTGGGGAATATTCTCCCGAAAATATTAAACTATAGTTTTGCACGATAGTGTAGTAGATGCACTTATTGACAAACTAACTTCTAAGGCGTGGAAGTCGGAAATTAGCGCTTTTTATACCGTTGCCCACTCTAGAAATTCGTCTTCGTATGCAAACATTTAAACTCACATACCTACACAAACAGTCACTCCCGTAGCAAAACCTGTAGATCATTATAAATAATTGTTCCATGTGGAAATCGAACTCCGCGGGAGGCAGCATAGGTACGCGCTCGGCCAAAAAAAACTGTCCTCGCATTCTATTGAACTTCTCTATGTTAGGTCAGCTTAAGGTCAAGTGTTACCCCAGAAGTGCGGCCAATTGTATATTTCTATCAAATCAAAATCAAAAGTCTTTACTCAAGCTAGGCTGAGTATCAGCACTTATTGATCGTCAAAAAAATACATAAAGACAGTCCCCCAAAAACGGTCCACCCTTCGTCGCCTATGTCTTTAGCAATCTTTACTTATCAACTAATTGACATCCTGTGTTCGGTTCCCGGGTAAAGTGGTCGTTTGACAGTAATAGGCTGGCACATGGGACCACAATATAACTTGCCTAATATGGCTGTGCTGTACCTATGCCGAACCCTTTAGAGAATACAGGCGTGATGTTACGTTGTTTTTCCGAATGAGAGCATTGCTCTGTACTTCACAGAACTGAACCCAATTCTAATAGAAAATCAAAATAATCATGGTAACCACACCGAAAAAAAAAACAAAAGCAATCAGGTAGATACCTAAGTCATAAAAAATAACTGCTATTACATCTTCTAACTACTCCTTTGTTGAAACAAAATCAAAGTTCAATATCACGCCAGGTGTCGATAGAACCACAAAATTTTATGATCCACATTTATTTTGGCCAACTCTCCAATACCTTCTCTCCTTGGGCCGTTTTTTGAACCTTTTATAAACTTCGTTGAAAGGTACCTCTAACTACGAACAAAATTATGTGTGGGAATGAAAAAAAAAAATCTAATATTCCGTCGGTCCCTTTAAAAGGGTCACGCAAAATATGCACATTGTTTAGGTAAAAGAAAAAATGCAAAAGAGGGTTTAAGCACAACATACCTACTCAAGACCCAAGTTTATTTAAGTATGTATATCTTTCTACTCAAAACTTCGTACATAAGTCGGTACCCAATTAGGTATGTGTTCTGCTTATGTAGGCACAGGTAGGGATAGGTATAATATATAATATCTATACTTGTATCTATACTTACATACGTGTCGTTGTGCAATGTGAAAATAAACGATATGAGTGTAGAACAAGTGAATGACTTTGTATATCTGGGAAGTCTGTTTACAAGGGATGGAAAGATTGATGCGGATGTGGAAAGGAGAGTGAATGCAGGAAATAAAGTGAATGGCACCATACATGGCGTTGTGACCAGCCAGTCGATGTCCGAAAAGGCACGACTCGCTGTTCACAATGGTGTGCTGGTGCCTACACTAACGTATGGAAGTGAATGTTGGGCGTGGCAAAAGAGACATGAAAGTATCATAAATGCCGTAGAATTGCGTTCCTTGCGAAGTATGTGTGGTGTAACAATGAATGACAGATTGAGGAATGATGTGATAAAGCAAGGTTGTGGTTTAAAAGAAGATGCAGTAACAAAAATTAAAAAGAGTATGCTTAGATGGTTTGGTCACGTTGAAGGGATGGATGAAAGGCGACTAACGAAAGGTATTTACAAGGCAGATGTAAGTGGGAACGCCGGGAGGGGACGCCCTAGAAGGACATACATAGACTTTATTGGTGAGGTTCTTCAGAAAGGTCAGGTGCGTAGTACTCGCAACCGGCGTGTGTGTATGACAACATGTATGAATGTAAACGAAGCAAAAGAAGTATGTAAGAATCGTAGCATATGGCGCTCTGTGGTTTCTGCCTACCCCCATGGGAAAAAGGTGTGAGTTTATGTATGTATGTATGTATATATACTTCTGTAGGTACTAATATTCTAGAGAGGGACGATTTAGATATTTTGTATGTTTGTTGAAAGGCAATGAGATTTAATATACCTACATTGAATGTCTTTGTTGGAAGGAATTTAACTCAAAAACTACTATCGATTTTAGAAATACTTTTACCATTAGAAAGCTATATTTACACCGAGTAATAGGTATAAGCATTAATGTACTTTAATATATTAATGGGTTTAAGCTTTTATTTTCGAAACTACTATCACAGTATACATATTAATACAGTAGGACGACCCTTTGATCTCTGGAAAAATGCCGAACATCGTTTTGTTCGCAGTTCGGGAGTGGCTTTCCCGCGTCTCGCCCCTCACACCCCGCACGATTGCCCTGTCTAGACTGTTTCGTTGGACGACTGTAGGTTTTTAGACTGTGCTACTACTGAGTGGAAGTGATTTTAAAGTGTAAAGGGGAAAGTAGATACAAAATTAATGCGGCCTAAGTCGCGAGCGAAGTATAAGTATACTATAGTATACCTACTATAGTCCCAAAGACATTCAATAGACGGGACATCATGAACAACATTTTCATCCGAGCTTGTGTCCTAGTGGACATAAGTCTATGAGGTTAGTTTCGTACGCTCCACTGCCGCTCCAATATTGGTATATTATTCTAGATGGTGCTACTGAGACACTGGCCGACACTGGTCGTTACCTTGGCGTACTGGCCGTTGAACAGATTTGAATAAAAAGAAATAGGTAGATACAAATAATTAAATAGATAGACCATTTCATGAATAAACTCATAGAATACTTTTTGTAACGGTAATGTGTGGGATACTTAACAGTTTTTCTATGACATTATTTTCTGCGCCTGTCCTCTCTATAGTTAGTATCTTTCTAATTCTCATTTTATAGTTCTAATCATATTACAAATGACGTAAAAGTTGGTGAAGATGTTTAGATATTTGTTACTCAATCACGCGTAGATACCTAAGCCGTTGAACGGATTTGAATAAGAAAAATTACAAATAATTAAATAGAAAGACCATTTTTCATGAATTAACTCATAGAATACTTTTATGTGTGAGATTATTTTGGGTAATATTTCTTTCTTAATTTATTTTGCCCATAAAGACAATCTGATGGTTACTTACTGAGAGTTCTAAATTTCACCTCTTATCACATAGAGCTCCTCAAGTTTCGAGTTGAGCTCACTATTTCAGACAAATGCTTGCACTGACTGATCTGGTCCCTTCATATCTGTGTGGTTCTTTCCTCAAAAGAGCAAAAAGAGTTCTTACATGATCTGACCAAGATAATGTCTGGACTATAAAAGAGACAGTGATTTCTGAGTTTCTTTCGGTGTTTCTTCTCAGAGTATAGTCAGATAGTGAAACACAGACCTCACCTTCTGGTTAAAAAATGGCATGTAAAAGTGTTTGTATAAACCTATTTACAAAAATTGATTTTATTTATCACCAAAATCTCATGAGTAGAGGGGGGTAGTGGGAAGCGTATTCTGTTGAGTGTTGACCATAGATATTTTAGATTTCTATGGTGTTGACCCATGAAATGCGGTTCCTAATTTGCTATCTAATTGAATATGCCTAATACTAAACTGTATACCCAATTAATTCTCAACGGAGTATGTAATTGATTTGTTCATGCGAAGATAATGACCTCTCTAGTATCAACCGAGGTGTTTGCTTTCCTAATTAGTAGTAAACTTGTAGAATTACAAGTCTAGCAGGCCTAGTCATATAACAAAGGAGATGGAAAATGGTGGGCCCAAATGTAATAAGTTGAGATAAGGTCTAAAAAAATTGTCATATTTTTTTTATCTTAGAGTATGAAAAATCACCTCAGTTCTCAATCTGGAAGCGAAGAAACACGAGAAAGACAGTTTTCGTGAGATTATCGATTAAGTAATCGATTACACAGTTACGCAAATAAAACCACTGTAAGAGATAAACAACTCAAAGTAATTAAATGCACTTAATATAATTATACTTATGCAAAATAGCGTACTTATTTACAGTCATATTAATAAATAAAATATCAATTAATTACTAAAACAACAATATTAATAATTATCGATTTCATATCGATTACAAGCGTTTTTATTTTTAGTATATTTATGTCACTGGCATGACAGCTGACTGACATTGACACTAGACGGTTGTCGACTGCTCTGCTCTTGTTTGCTAACGCATTCCGTGTTTTCCGATGCGTTTTGAGTGCTTTTCCGTTTATTTTTTATTTTTTACGACCTTGCTTTCACTATAAATTGACACCGAAGATTGCTCACTCGTTTGACTTGGAATTGTTATTTTGGATTTTACCGCCGGCTTGACTTTTGATTAATCTCTTATATCTCTGTTCTCAAATTGACAAAATGCGTAGGATTTTCAGTGAAAGGTTGATAACATATAAGCTATTCATTGATACCAATTTCATCTTTTTACAACTGGGCCCAAGATTGTATGTATTCGTTTCAGTATCCTTTTATTTCCATTATCGTAATCGATAAGGCGACATTAGAAAGAAAATGGCGTAATATGTCAACTGTCAAGTGTTAACGAGTAGAATTTGAAAATGAAATACACATGACAGTTGTCAAACAGCTGATTCCATATTACCTACGCCATTTTCTTTCAATAATAGAAATAGAATAGAGATAGAATTTGTAACATGGCTAGGCCTGCAGGTTTCCTCACGATGTATTCCGTCACCAATGTTAATGATGTCTAATAAGATCGATGACTGAAGCATGCATGCCGTATGTCGGGGCAGGTCAACTCAAAGCTGAATTGATTCTTTCTTTTGAAGACTTTGCCCTGCATCGTTAGACTCGCATAAGAACTTTAAAAGAGACCATGACCCCTGAGTTTCTTTCGGCGTTTCTTCCCAGGGATCAGTCACTTTAAAAATGCCATTTAGTTTTAAAAAAAATTACATGTAAAAGTATCTGGGAAGATTAGGTACTTACTTGCAGAAAGAAATAACATGTCATATAACTTCATTTCAATATTAACTTAAAATGTACGTATAAATTGAAAAAGTAACATAAACAGGGTTATTAAATAATGATACTACCTAATAGGCGAAATAGAGAATGCTGTAGGGTTTACCTCTGCCCAACCCTTTGACGACTCAGGCGATGATGTTATTTTAATTATGTAACTAATGATAATATTTATATGAAAGCAATCCAATCCCAGTCACCTAATAAATTAAGCTATCTACCTAATTTAACCTATGCACATCAACCTACACGAAACTGTCAAATTTCCCCAATAAATTTAGAACCTTAAACTTAAGCAATAAAATTAAAAAAATATCAAAGAAATTTTACAGATTGTAGTAGGTTGATCTGCTGGCGTCTGTGCTTTTAATAGGTTGAATTTTGACTCTTGAAAGAGTAGTCTTTAGTTAGTAACTGTCAAAACCACACGGGCATAATATTAAAAAAAAAAAAACAAAAAAAATCGGTAGACCCTTTGCTATAAGTAAATACCTATAACGCTCGCGTTATTTTCGTACTTTACCCTTTACCCTTTGAAACCTTTTGTAGTTATGGAAATAAAATAAATAAATAGTCACCTACTTTCAAACAATGTCATCTATAAGTCCCAAACTAAGCAGAGCTTGTGCTTTGAGTACTAGAAAACTGATAAACATACTTATTTTTCTAAATTCATACATAATATAGATGAATTACAACGAGACAAGACAAATGGTTGTTCTCATCACAGTCATCACACAAACATTTGTCTTGTGGTGGAAATCGAACCCACGACCTTCGGTACCTATAGCATTTAGGGCCAATGACCATTAAGTATACCAACAGGCCAGTCAAAACGTTAAACCCAACAAACAAACAAACAAACCTTTCCTCGTTACAATATTAGTTTAGATTACTATCTCTCCGTTTATAATGATAAATCTCTGATATCAATGACCTCGCATGAGAAAAAATGTGTTGCGTTTTTATCTTCATAACTATCTTGAGCCGTTCGCAGAAAATAATTAAAGCAAAAATTCCAAAAAAAAAGAGAAAAGTAAGACCGTCAACGGAACTTGACAATAATTTAGCATTTTAGCACAACCTGTATTGTCACATTTATTTTATTACAGACTGTCTTTGGTAACCGCATATTTTTTTTTCAAGTCTCATTAATAATGAAAAAAAAAAATTAAATGAAAAATAGTTTATTCACTTAAGCAACACAGACAACAATACAATTATTACCTCCGCCAAACTGCAAAACAGCACGCAACAGCTGCTAATTCCACGATCATTGACATTGTTCTTAAAATAAAAAAAGAATGAGTCTGTGAAGAATGACAGGAAACTGTAGAAGCAATTTCGTTTATGTTTATTGACGGAACAAAATTGATATCCATAAAATTTTACGACCGAAACATTATCAGAACTGTATATTTTGTGGATTTGTTCACGTTGATTGAACACATAACATTTTTACTTGAAGCCAAATACATTCAAAACTTAATATAGACGGGATATCACGAACAGCAAAATTTTCATACTTGTGTCCACTATGGACACAATAGACTATGAGTTTGTTTAGTACCCTCCGCTGCCGCTCCAATATTGCTACATTATTCTAGATGGCGTTACTGTGACATAGGCTCAAATTCTATGACATTTCCCCGTATGCCCTCTCTATGGTAATTTCTCTTTGTTTGAAGCGTTATACGTTAGTGATACCAAAATGAGATACTTACTAATGTTAAAAGTGTCTAACGCTTCTCCAATTACCTTACCTAATAAAATATGACATTGGTACCCATCTACCTATTATGTAGGTACTTAAGAGCTCTCAATGTCAAATTGTTTCCTTAGGCAGTGCGCTTTTTGTTTGATTAAGATTAAGAATTGCAAATGAGTTTACTAGCATAACCTGCAGAGCCACAGGTTTGACAAAAGTGTAGGTACCTACTACTTGTATGACAAAAAAATAATGTTTTGAACCTACTATAACAACTCGGGCCACCTACAGCGTATTTTTATTGCGTTTGCGTGGGTGAATGAGATATTTTAGTACTAAGTACCTATATATTTTTTTTAAATTATTCTTAAACAAATTTTATCTTTTATATTTTATTAGGTCGGGTACCTACTTAACTCACCAACTTCCTTCATTTAAAAAAAAACTTTGCTCTAAATTAGATTTTTTTCCTGTGTCGTGGGTGCGTTAACAAGCATTTAAGCTCACATACACAAACAACCAAACCCGGAACAACTAGCTGTGGGCCATACAAATATTAGTTCTGGGCGGACATCGTACCCGCGACACGCAGCGTAGCAGCCAATCGCTCAGCCGCTGGGCCAACAGGCAGGCTGACTGGCCTGTTGGTCTAGTAGTTATTGGCCCTGACTGCTAAGCCGGAGGCGTGGGTTCCCACCCAGGACAAATGTGTG
The DNA here is from genome assembly GCA_921972225.1 of Euplexia lucipara. Lineage (NCBI taxonomy): Eukaryota > Metazoa > Arthropoda > Insecta > Lepidoptera > Noctuidae > Euplexia > Euplexia lucipara. The sequence goes on from OV179154.1 coordinate 13,469,283, forward strand.
TGTGTTTTGTGGAATTTATCATTTATTATTAATTATTTAGGAATTTTCTATAGTTTAGGTACTACTTTAGCGTAGCTATTTCATCCTTCAGTCATTATAATTTTAGATGGTGTTTTGCTTTCCTTTCAGTGTCACCACTCCCGTTCCCTACATGCAGAGCAGACAACATCGATTGCCTGCGCCGAAGCCTAAGGACTTTCCTGTTTTTAATGGATGGCGGCCATTTTGGGATGCAGCCTATCGACCCCGCCATTATTAACAGTGTAGCCCTGTCCTTACCCGAAGAACATACCTCATTTGTGCTGAGAAGGGTCAATGTTACCGGTGCCAGGTGGACCAAACTTGCCGATAGAAAGTACTTGAAACAGACCTTATTTAAAAAAAAAACAAAAAAAAAAACTTCATGGATTGACACAGTCTGTCTGGATAGTAGTCATTAATTTTAACGTCTAAATCCATCGGGGATGTAACTCAGTGGTAGAGTGTCTGCTTCGCATGCTGAAAGTCCTGGGTTCAAAACCCAGCATCTCCATAATCCCCTTTTTGTTTTTGTATAGGTACCGTTTGCAAAAATAACAATAACGATAGAACTACTTTTGTACCTACTGTTTTTTTACGAATCTGCACGTGATTTTCAGATTTCATTTGGAAGGTGGCAAAAGCGGAATAATATTCTTCAGTGACTTGCATTTGTCTGGACAGATCAGTATGGAAGTGGCTGGAAGACTAGAGCCACATAACGCTTACATTACAATGGACATTAGTAAGTACCTACCATAGATTTATTGTTTTTAAAATTTCTATGGTACCTACCAAGTTACATAATTATATTACAAAAATCTGGCACAAAAAGGCCGGCGCGGCGCAGACCTGAGGAAGCGCGTTTTTCTTGCTAAATGAATATCTCCGTTGCACTTCTCAAAATAAAGTCGAAATTAAACCCCGTAGTTCCAGCAATGAATGATGCTCTTGGATTAATGGAAGTACATTTATATTCAACTTTATTTGAACCATTAGAAGGTTGTTATTATTTACCAGTGATAATCCCGCTGCGCTGCGCCTCGCCAGATGTGCGCTGGCCTTTACATACTGCAAAGTAACATTTTGCCGGTAGCTATGGTTGGCAAACTGGCTGTGCAATTAGCTGCAGAGACTGCCGTGGGTTCGATTCCCTAGGCTTTCGAAACCAATTCCTATTTACATGTCCATTCATTATTCTTAGTAGGAAGATCAATCGACTACCTCCTTTGCCTAGATGTCACAAGCGCTATAACTGCTGAGAATGAAGTTCTGGGTTCGATCCCCGGGTCGGAACAAGATTTATTGTTGATTTCTCAATATCATCCCGGAGTCTGGATTCGTGTCCAATTGATCGCATGGATAGGCTCGGTCGGCTATTATTAAATGGGGCTTAAACAAAGTGGAAAAATATGAGTGTAGGTAGGTACCTACCGGATATCTATGGTACCTACCTACTACAGTTACACCGTGCTGCCCTTACAGTAATAGAGGCATGATGTTATGTACGATCAAGTAGGTAAAGGGAGGTAGTACCTAATTGTTAGCAGACATCCTGCTACCTGCCTACTTATAAACCGGATGTACCTAAGTTCATTGTTAAATAACCGGTTATGAGAGACTTGGGACCGGTAGGTGTGGACAACAAAAACACAAGCTTCACTTAGGTACCTAATTAGTGGTAAGTGGCACGATTGTAGCAGGGTAACCATACTTACCCGGTGTATCTGTTTTATACATTACAGTTACACACTGACTCAGAGAACAGGTACCTACTTACCTAAGTAATTATTGTTCTATATTTAGAATAATAATTAGTTTTGTTGGAAGGAAAGATCCCATACCAACATGCAACATAAAAATTTATGATCTTTTATTTAAGTACAAGATATAAATAATAATAATAATAATACCAACCTTCCTTTTTTTTCTTTTTTACGTCTGGCTTTACCAGCCTGTTAGGCTGACCCCACATTTGGCGTGCGCGATCCTCGGGCGTGCGAGTAGCGCGAGCGCCGCGCGCGTATCGCGCGCGCGCTGCGTGAGCGTCGGGTGTTACCGCCGTGTGACGCGCGTGCAGCGTGCGCGCGGCGCGCAGATCTGAAGGGGGTTAAACGCCAAGGCGAACGCCGCGCGCACGCGGCGCTCACGCTACTCGCACGCCCGAGGATCGCGCACGCCAAATGCGGGGTCAGCCTTACCTACTGTCCCACTGCAGGCCGGCAAAGGCCTCTTCTCATACAGAGAAGGCTCGAGCATTGATCACCACTCTTGCTCAATGCGGATTGGCGATTTTTACTAAGATATAAACAAAAGTAACAAATTGATTTTAATGCTTAGATTAGACTACGTATTTTTCTAAGTGGTAGGTAATGAATGAAACTAATCCCTACGAACTAAGTAAGTAGGTAGGTAGTGCCTACAGGGTGGAATGAAAGGGACATGGGCACAACAAAATACCTAGGTAGCTGTACCTACCGTGAGTTCGATAGGTAGGTACAGACGCCAGCACATCAAGTTACCCCAATGTGTCAAATTTCTTTTATCGTTTTTCAACTTTATGTCAAACAGAAAGTTCATATTCAATTGGGAAAATTTGACACATTGGGGTAACTTGATGTGCTGGCGCCTGTACATGATTTTGGACTCGCCAACCACCTTTAGCAGGAATTTCTCGATGACTTTTCGAATTTCTATAAGTACCTATTTCTGAAATGCAATGCTATTCTGTAAAAATCACCCCGTGGAAATGTGTGTCAAGTGAAGGCGAATTGAGCTGTCATTCCATACTGATGCTAGGCATTGACAGTCCACTTCACCTAAGCTTTCACGGCGTGACTTTTGCTTAATCGACCGGCTGATCTAACCCGCTGAGATGTTTAATTAATTATGTCTCAATGAAATCCTGCATCATGGACCTACTGAACCCGTGGTGTCTCGTATCAGGACGTTCATCGATGTTCCTTCCACCTTTAAACTGATGAATCTAGTAGGTAATTATGTGGACACCTTTTCTACCTTTGTGTATTTCAGATTTATAACAAAAAGAAAACCGCTTTTGTCCAAAGTAATTTAAGTCCAATATACCTAGATAACAACACGCCCCGTTTCGTGCAATTAAACTTTGGTCAACTGCAGTTTCGCGCGCTTTCAGTAATTTCCGACTACCCACATTTAAACAGCGACGTTTTAAATTTTCAGTTGGTGCCGAGAGCAACATAACGTATGCGGGAATGATACAACGAGGTATTGATAACGAGGACTACATCGTAATTGGTCCGGAGAGGATTGCTGTCAGGAACATGCGAACACCTTCGTATTTTTTGCAGCCAAGTAAGCCTTGATTTATTGGTTCGTGCTTTGTTTCGGCTGTGAATGTTTCGGTTGTCGAGTTCTAATTTATTTCGGTGAAAATGGTTGGTATTAAAGTAGGTAAGAAAAAAGAGAAAGACATCGATGATATGTAAATCCAGGAATGAGTTACTGTGGTCAGCAGGGCCATGCTTTAATCAAATTAGTAGGTAGATAATGTAGATATCAATATAAATAGGCTGTCCCCTAATATATGGTCCCGTATGATAGGGGACAGCCTATTTATATTAAACTTAACCTGTGTCGGAGACATTTGGTACGTAGTAGGTACCGCTGGCCATTGCGACGAGACAGGTACAGCGGCGAGTGGGAAACGGGGGACGAGGTACCGATAATAATATATTCCACAACTTTCACTCAAAGCCATCTAGTCCCAAACTAAGCAGGGCTTATGCTATGAGTGTTAAATAACTGAAAATGATACTTGTATTTCTAAATACATAGTTATTATAGATAAATTGTGCCCAGACACAGAACAAATTTTGGTGCTCATCACTCAAACATTTGTCTTGGGTGGGAATCGAAATCATGACCTTCAGCATAGCAGTGAGAGCCACTAACCACTAGACCAAACAAGCCAGTCAATTATGGCTGCTCACATGCACCACACACTTAAAAAGGGAGCTCGGACCCAAGACGCGCGTTTTTACGTCCAATATACGAACCACCCATTTCATACAGTCCCTATTTTATTTTTAAAACCCCGAAGGATTCCTAACACCTGTGCCTAACCCCTCAGGGAATAGAAAGAAAGAAAGAGAACGAAAATATTTTATTTGGACTCACAGAACATAAAAAAAAAGAACAGCAATTCAGATAAAAAAAAGAAAAGATTAAAAAACTAAAGACAAAACAAAAAAAATTATAATAAAAAGACCTGTGCGAGACCAAAAATGGCGCCTATCTCAGCATTAGCTGCAACATTTAAAAATATAAATATTGTAGCACTGTTATTTTGATAGGGCCCGGAACTATGCTATAATGTTTTATTTATGAACAAAATGTGATACCGGTCTCATAACTAATAAACATTTCATTTACAGATTCACACGATGCATACATAATTGATGAAGCCTTACAGAAAAAACAATCTATTTTGGACCACTTTTCAAATGAAATCACAGCAGCCATAATGCATTCCATGGTTGATAATTTTAGACTATTCTCTACTAAAGTACCTATAAAACATTATTACAAGTATTACAACAAATAATTGTTTCAATCCTGAGATTCAAAATCACTTCTGTATTTATCATCAGCAAGCATAAAAAAACAACATTGTAAAATTGAATTTAGGTATTTATTAAAAAGAATAAAAACAGGCACAATTGAGTTTTTTTTTAAATACTATATATCCTTAGAAGGCATCACCCATAGATTCTTCAACAAACTTTTTGTAGATTGCCATAAACTTAGCTACAAATGCTTCGAGGTGGAATATTGCTTTATTGCCAAGTCTCATTCTATGTTCATAGATGGCAGCATGACTTGCAATTTGACACTTCATAGACATGTCACAGTTTCGGACCAACTCCTTTAGAAGTCCCCCAAAAATCATGTCTGGAGGCACACCATGGATAATCAATTCATACAGTTTTTGTCGGACCTCACCAAGTTTCTTTGGAGTCTGTTCTGACAATATCAAATTTGCTGTTTCTCTAATAAATTGCTGCCAATCAGGTTCAGGAATTTTTTGGTCAGCAGTGAAGGGATACTGTTGAACTTTACAAGCTTCACACATAAGTAATGCTCTTCTTAAATTACGATCTGCTGTCTTAGCCAGGCGCATAGCAAGTTCTTGAGGTATACTCAAACTTTCTTTCTTACAAACTAATTTGAGTACTGATGCTATTTCGGTCTCTGTGGGTGCTGGTACCCGAATGGTCAGACAACGAGATCTGATAGCAGGAATGACACGGGAAATGGAGTTCGCAATAAGTATAAGGCGACAGGTAGCAACGTACTTCTCCATTGTTCGGCGTAAGGCGTGCTGTGCGTCCTTTGTGAGGTCGTCCACCTCATTCAATATAACAACTTTGAATTCTCTCTGTCCAGATGAATCTATCTGATGGGTTTGTGCCACGTTCTTTACCAAATCCATAATAACAACTCTATCGTGAATCCCGACATCAGTCGGGTTGACTTCAATATGATAGTTACTACTTACAGTCATTATTTCTACTTTCTTATTGGAGGGTGTTGTGAATGTCATGGTTTCTTGTCTGAGCCGTTCTACGCCAGAACCGTAAAGTTCTCGCAGTAGGCACATAATGCGAGTCTTCTTACCGGCTCCAGAAGGGCCGTACACAAGTAGATGAGGGAAATCACTTTGCTGAACTAGACTCTTCAATCGGGTGGCTTGATCTGTATGAAAATCTAGTTTCATCAAATCTCTTGGTCTATGTTTATCTACCCAAAGACTCATTGTTACAATTTACTAGTAAGTGCAAGTTAAAATTGTGTTGTTTAAAACTTTTATTTTATTTATCTCACCGAACATTGAAATGCTCGCAACTTCCCTTCGATGATTTGACAGGAGTGACAGAATCACAGAACAGAACTTTGATTTACGAACGTCAAACGTTCCATTTCCTCAAAAATAATCTAACCTTAAACCTTTAAAATCACTTAACTCTTTCACACTTCATGTGAAATGTTATGAGCTATCTTGCTCTTGCATTTGCTTCACACCAGTCACGACACAACACAACCTGAATTATTGTCGTTAACTTTTGAAGTCTTCTCAGTGACAGTCAACAAAAAGCGCGCCTTTCGTTTGGTCTGACAGACTGACCAGTGTGCTGCCGTCATAATTGTAAGTGCAGTAATCGTCATTTTTGCGATTTTCACTTTTTTGCAAAAATGACACCTCAAGGGGCTAATCTTTACATAAAAAAATAATTTTCATGATTTTTTATATTATAAACCTGTTTTTTATATAACAAGATACGCCGTACTTGCACCAAATTATTACTATTGCTAACAGGATATACAGTACTCCGCAAGTGCTAGAAGGTTGTGCAGTACTTGCTATGTTTACTGCAACTTTATTTAACGTTCTAGTACTTTGCAACGAATACTAACTAAAGCTTAACGCAGTATTCAACATTACTGATATTATAAGTGCTTATAGGGCATTTTTTGAAAGCAAGCGGGATTGTACTGAAGTCACTATTTGGACCGATAATTGCACAGGCCAAAATAAAAACTGGGCATTTTTCTCATTTTTGGTACAAATTGTTAATAGTTCTGAGATTGCTGCTACGAAAATAATTATAAAATACCTCGAACCTGGTCATACTTTTATGTCTGCAGACAGTTTTCACCATCAAGTAGAGAGTCAGCTCCAGAAAGCAAAAAAAGTATACGATTTTGCTGATTTTATCGACTGTGTGCAACTGGCCAATGCAGAGAAAGTGATCGTGAAGCCGATGGAAGTTTGAAATTTTTACAAGTATGAAGATCACTCATCGCAGTACAAATTAAATAAGAATGTTAAAGAATGTACATAAAAGACATTGCTTGTGTCGAGGTACAAAGAAACAGCATGACAATTTTTGTTAAAACTACCCATGATGGAAGCACGAAAGAGATCGACTTCCTTAAAACAAAAATAATTAAGCAGGGTTTTATACCTTGTGCTGCACAAAATGTTAAGCCTCGCGGAATAACGCAAGAAAGGGTCGGGTATACTAAAAAAATTAGGTGACAAAATACCTGAAAACCATTTTGAGAAAATCTTCCCGTAGGTAAATGATGAGTCTATAGAATGATCTCGTACAGAGTATTCTAAATAAATATATTATATATATAAATATATTATTATATATACTAATATATATATATATATATATATATATATAATAGTTTAGATTTACCTTACCTATATAATAAAAAAAGACTACATGTTCCTAAAGTGTATTTTAAAGACTGATTATAATTAGTAATTAAAAATAATGCCATGTTGATTGTGATATTTTATGTAGAAATATAATAAACCACTTTTCTAGTTCCTATTAAGGTCTGTTTTATTTCGTCACATATCCTCTCATATAGTATCTGATAGCTGAAGTAAAAGGTTAATAAATCTTTCAACTAGTATCAGGCATGTTAATAAGACACAATTAATAAATAGAAACGCAGTATTGAACACGTGCTAGGTGATTTTGCAGTAATGAACACAAATACTGCCTTTGGGCTTAGTGATACTGTCATGTTCACAAGTCTAGATGGTGGAACAAAATGCAGTAATGCGCATTTTATCCAAAATAAATAATAAAATAAAGAAAAAAATTGATCAATACAAAGTTTGATTTTTTTCTTATTTTTCTGGTATATTTAAAACATTGTTTAATTCAGACTTGTTGTGCAGATATCACAAAACACGTTTACCGCGTTTATCTCGGAACCGCCAATTTGCGAGTACTGCATTTACAATTATCAGGGCAGTGTGACCATCTTATAAATGGCGAATCTGCCAAAATCTGCCACACTTGGCGCCAAAAAGGTCAAAAATATGCCTTCATGCAAAAAGAAAAGAATCTTAAGGAATTCAATGAAATTTCTTTAATTAACAGTAATATTTCTTATGCATTATTTTACTTATTCACTACTTACCCTACATATCCACATTTTCGGTGCATGCACAACATACCTACTATTAGATTTTAACGACATCTTTTTGATCACGTTTTTAGTTGGTTTAGAGGAGGTAAGAGGTCATAAACTAGGCATACATAATAACGCTTCCGCGAAATTTGCTGTTTGGATAATTTGTAGCACCATTCGCGTTCAAGATTTTTCCAATCGGTCCCCCCTCTCCAAAATCAGACTTTACACCAAATTGTGCGAGCGGTGCTACTTCTACCTGATTATAACATGCCTTGTACTCTTCGATCAAAATAATGTATCGAAGTTAACTTTAACTAGTACACAGTTCAGTCAGAAAGGTTTGAATTCTTTGAAGTAATAATTGGATTCCAGATTTCATACTCACTATAACGGTTAAGTGATCGATTTCAGTGCTGACATGACGTGTATCAGGGGCAAAAAGATTACAGTGGAGTTTGGATGAATTGAAAATGGATCTTTGTTAAAAAAACCTATAAGACACAATACACTTCTAAAATGTCTAAATGCTGTTTGATTTGACATAATCTCATTGAGAAATAGTGTTAACATTGTTGACTTTTGAATTTGCAATAATCCAGGACATAAAAATACAGTTAATGAAGTATTCAATCATTAACTGTAAATTCATATTAAATAATGTGATATTTCTCGAAATCTTTTAAATCTGCCACTTTTCTAATCGTCAACATGACTTGCCATGGACAAAATTGAGAAGCAAAATCTGCCAAAATGGCAGAAATCTGCCACAAATGGTCACACTGTCACTGACATACAAGAGCTTTTTTTGGCCCAATGAGCAGGCTAAAGTCTTTCGACCATACCGCCTAGTCTTTCGAACTAATTTTTCTGTCGTGTTAAGTTTTATATTATAGCTTTCGTATTTTCCTTTGTCTTTATAATGTCTTTCGTATGTAGTCAAAATTCGGTATTATTTTGATATTTTATTTCCCATCGTAAGTAGAAACAATTGTAGTACCGTCAAATCCTGGATAACGTCATGTCGAATATTTTTTTAGCTATCTCTGCAATGACTGGAGCACATAATTTCGAGTAGCTGTAAACTTCTGTCCATAAATTATTAATTTATTTATTTTGTTAATCATCATAATTTTATTCTGCCTATTAACGTTATTTAGTTAATATCATGTTTTAAAGAGCACCTGCCTATTTAATTAGACGTCAAAGAATCCCAGTATTAAAAACACTAGTTTAGCTCTATGTAACCAATACCCAAAACAACATTATTATTTTTATGCTATGCTACACAATACCTTTTCTTCTCCTAACTTGCTTTTAGGACATGTATTTGGGTAAGGCTCAAAATTTTTGCGCAGTCGCACAATGGAAATTACAACGGAAAGTGTCACAAAAGAAAATACGTTGCACAACGGAATTTATAAGGCATAGTGCACATGGAATGTAAAATGTATACTTAATATTCTTAGGTACTTATTATTAAGAAAAAAATATAAAGAGATTTTTTTTTTATATTTGTATTTTTGCTTTTAACGAAAATCGCTTATAAACGCTTATAACGAAATGGAGCGATTTAAGAAATTCTTTTACGAGTGGAATGCTTTCCTTTCATAAAGATGAAACCACTGGCAAAACCTAGTATTTTAATAGATTATTATTATTTTAATTATAATTCCTTATTAGTAGGTACACATAGAGAGATGATACCTACCATATTAATTATCATTATTGAAATAAATAGTAGGGATATCAGTGTCCCTCCTACTAATTAAAGGCGTATGGACCCGGACCAGATAACCATGCGTACATGTATAGGCACTTTGGAAATAAGTTTAATACTATTGGGTGTATTAGATAAAACACATTGATAAACACCAAATAAACAAATATATTTTAAGTTCAAAGAAATCACATCCAAAAAAAAACTGCTCTTTTATGTAATTAATATTATGTTGTTTTTTACTAAAAACAATATTAAACGATTCAAAAATTTTATGTGGTCTGGAAAATTCACACACGTGAAAAGACATTTTACTTTTGGCTTTATAATCAGGTGTTACTAAAAAATAAAATAGTAAAAAAAACAATAAAAATTTCAAAGGATTTCAAAAGTTTTTTTTTTTAAATTAATAATCCTATCAAGTTCTACTTAAACAATTAACTCAGTCAATGTAATCACTCAACTCAACAAAATCAAATAAAAAATGAATAACGAAATATTTTAGCATTTAAGTTACCCTTAATAATACCTACCTATAATATTTTTTTATTATACTTGAATCACAGCTCAAATGGCACGTTTTTATCAAAAGTAATTAAGTGTGACATTTAATATAATCAGTCTCAATATGTAATAGTATCACAAATTAAAATAAAAACACTTAAAAATATATTTCGTCTGCACTTTCAGTCAAACAGTACTCACCCAATTTACTGAGAGGAGTTAATTCAATTTTTTTAACAATTGAAATATCGGTAACAATGTCAAAATCTTTTTTTTTTGGAATTATGAATTTTACATTAGGATCTTTAATTGTCTTTAAAAAATGCACTTCATAACTAATACCATCCTCTTTGATGTCAATCTTATCAATAAAGCCTATGTAATACTTCCAAGTCTTTCGTTGATAATATCTTACTACTATACTGTCATTTATTTTATATGTTTCAGACAAATCTATGTCTTTGTCTTTTGAACAACCTGGAACAGGGGTAGCATGTCTATTGACATTTTCTTTTTCTTTTTGAGGACACAAATTAAAATCAGTAGGGTTTATTGGGGCAAGCGTTAGTGGCCCGTAATTCCTTAAATCAAAATAAGCTTGATTTTCCGGCGTAGATCGTATTTCAGATAAAATTGTCACTTTATTGCTTCGACTTGTTTCGTTTACTGTTTCTATCTCCATTTCTTCTAAATTCATGTCATCGTCAACTGTGTAATCATCGTCAGTGTCTGCATATTGAATTTCATTACTGTTTGTGTCTTCAGAAGTGTCTGATTCGTAATTTTTATTTTTATTAATTTTTGAATTGCCTTTTTTCGACGAAACTGTGATTGTATTTTGGCTAAAATTATGAATTTTAGGCGAAAAACAATCACATGTTCCTCTTGTGCAAAAACAACTCAATAATCTATACTTGATAATACGTTTATCGTTTGTAGCAATGATCTGATGGATTTTCATGGTTTGAGGGACAGGTTTTAAGTTTTGAGGATTTTCAAGGTTTTCGATATTGTCTTCAGACACGTAAAACAATTTGATGTTTGTCTCAGTTTTCGTCAAAACCTCAAATGCGGACTTAGCGTCAACTATATCACCGCCATAAGAGACTCTATTATCCAAAAGCCTTTTTATTGCTCCACCCACTCCATCTGCTGCCCCTTTTCCATGTGAAGCCTCAAAAAAGGACCACGTCGCCTGAATAAAGCCCGCTTCCTTCGTTTTTTCGCCAAACAGCCAAAAATTTTTTTTCTGGCGGTACTGTGTCGTGGGTCCGTCCGAGTAAAAATGCACACAGTTGATAGCAGGGTATTTTGCTTTAAAAAAATCTATAACAGGACTTAAATGACCCCATATAGCCTGAGGGTCATGCTTCAATGATGGAGAAACAGTACAAAAAGATATAGGTTTTTCATTTTTTAAATATGCAACTCCAGTATGCAAAGTTATTTGTTGCCTAGATCCTGCAAAGTGCATAGATTGCACTTCTTCCGCCATCTTACATAAGTAGTTTTCCGAAAAATCGCAGTGTATGATAATTTCATTGTCCTGAATTTTATCGATAGCTTCTTTATATTGTTTGTGTTGGTGATAGATATTAAAATGATGACATTTAAATTTCATAAGATCTTCTTGAAACAAATTAGCAAGTGAACTTAGAGTACCTGTCTTTTCTTCTTGAACAGTCTTTTTTGTAGTTTTGCGTGTACCGGATTTTTCGTACTCATAATTTTTTGTGGTCCATTCAAGCCAAGATACTTCTTGGGAATCTACTGCAATAGCAAAGCTAAGTTTTTTCCTAAAGCATACTGAACACTCAGAATACATACAGCTTTTTGATTTAATATCGCAAACTATTTCTGAAACCAATTCATTTGGATCAGCAGACAATATTAAACCTAACTTTTTCAGACATTGGGCTTTGAAAGCCAAATTGGCATGTTTAACACAAGCACACGTGTTGCGATTGTTCACATGCGGAGGTACTACGTAAAACGGACGATAGCGCTTGAAAGAAGCCAGAGATAAAATTCCACCCTCTCTTCTATATATCTTATACAATTTAGACAACGTATTTAACAAATATCTTTTCTGTTTTTTTATTTTATTCCGAGTGATACACTCTTTTTTACCAGCTGTCATTCGACTAATATCATCTCTTTCATAGAATTTTTTAAGTTCTTTCGCTGTTCTGATTTTTTTCTGCTTAATAGAATAGTAATTACGGATCCCTCTCTTTAGTCCCAAGCATTTTCTTATTTTACCTTGCATCTTATATTTCTTGACCGACTCACTGACAAGAAGTTTCTTTAAAACGTTTTTTTCTCTGATTGATTTGCTGGTATTGTAAGTTTCTCTTAACGATTCTTCTAAAACACGGGTTTCTAATAATTTGTTCCTTACCTAAAAACATAACATTAAAATAAATCATAATATTATGACAAATATTATTCATTTCTTGCGCATTTTTTTTTTATTATATGTATTTAATACAAAAAAAAATACCTTCAGCTTAGCTTCTTCAGTTATATCAGGCATTTCTTCTTGTATGAATTTTTTTATAGGAGTAATAGTTGGGGAAATTATTGGCATAACCATGTTATTTTCTGTTTTTAGTTCATTTAATTGGTTGGCGAGTGTATTAATTTTTTTTCTGTATCTTAATATAGCTTTCTTAAGGCTGCTATTTCTCACACTTAAGCTTCTATTTTTTTCTTTTAATATCTTGTTTTCACTTAGTAATTTACTACGATATTTGCGACGTTGCTTATTAGTATCTACGACTTTAACTTCTCTCTCATCTTTTTTATTGCGTTTAGCATCCCGCCATTGCTTCCTGACCGCCATTTTTTCATTCTCACTCATATCCGCTATTTTTCTTTTTTTAGTTTTAGTTCTTTCGGCGTTCTTTTTTTTCATTTCGTCATATTTTTCAGGATTAACCTGTTTAAGTTTTTCGCGGTACCTTCGGCACCTTTCTGCCGCGGACAAAGGCATCTGAATAAAAAAAAGATTTATTGATAAGCAATTGAAAATAAATATACGCAAGTACCTACTTGCTTTATCATGCTTTCATAAATGTAGTAAAAAGTTGATGGATACACAGCTTTATAATTTCCGTTGTGACACGTCGCACAATTTCGTGTCATTCGTCGCACAACGGATCAAAAATTCTACATAACCAATCATAAAAAAATACATAATTCATAGAATATGCAGTATAGATGATTGTTAGCGTTATATTTTATTAATTGAATAGGTAATAGATACTATCAAATATCATAAATCATGAAAATCATTCAAATTTCGAAAATATAATTAAGTAAACTTACAATTTCTTAACGACACACAACAGGTTCCGTCACGATCTTCAATCTGACACAAAAACAAAATGGCAGAAGCACACTGAAGTTAGTCGAATATCATGAACCTGTGTTACCATACCAAAATAAATCGGTATTTATGGTAGAATGTCGATAAATCAAAAGTTATAGCGTTGCACAACTGAAGTGTCACACTGGATTGAAATTAGGGACATTTTTAAATTACTTGATAAAATCAAAACGCTTTGATAAATATTAAACTTACTTTACTAAAAACTTTACCAATCATATTCTGAAGATCATTAAGTATGTGTAACCGAAAAAAAAATGAGTTTTTTAAATATATAAAATCGACTTTGAGAAGTTAACGTACACGGACATCAACAAATTGTATGGAAGTCAAACATGGACCTTTATATTTTCATGTACTGAACGGGTATATAATTGGAATATTTAAACGAAAAAAATCAGACGTGTTGACGAAATAGTGAACTTTTTTGCATTATTAATTTAAACAAGTATTTATTATTTTATATATTTGATTTGTACTCTTCAAACTCTCGGACACTACATTTTTAGAGAGTGCGCGTAAAATTTGAGCCTTACCCATTTAAGTCTCGGTATTGGATAGTTTTCAGAATGAACTGGCAGACCAATCCAAGCCACACAGGTGTCACAGGTCGATCTTTGAAGGTCAGCAAGAACTTCAAAGATTGACCCGTAAGGCTGATTTGACTTCGCGACGGCTGCCACAAGCCTTTCAGCTTACCAAAGATATTTTTGAAAGTAAATAAAACAATGAATTGAGAAAACATAGAAATAAGTAAATATCTACAGCATTGTAAGAATTGACTACCTAATGTTCTTTGTATAGATCTGATAAACGATAAAGACATAATTTTCCTTTGTTATTTTTTATTGAATGTGAACTATGCTTTTTGCGTAGAATGTAATCTGGTCACACTGTCGTTTATCAATCATTGTCTCTGCCTTCTGCTGACAGCTGATAACATTCGACAAAAGTGTGTGAAGTGTAAAAAACTCAAAGGAGCGTATTATGCTAGCATCCAACCCGACATCCAACGGAAACCTTGGTTCTTCAAATGTGTTAAATTGTCCAAGAGAACTGTTTCGTCTTTGTGTAGACTGAGACTTGGTCACTGCTGCAGCCCAGTATTTCTCAACAAAATTCATATCCGTGACAGTTCTTTATGTGAATGCGGCCTTGATGATGGTACCCTGGAACATATATTTTTTTCATGTCCTTTAAACTCCCAATCCTTTGACTTGTACCGTATGCTTCCTGAAATAAAAATCACCCTCCCCATTAACTTCCATTCCCTTCTGACTAACTTCTCTCCAAAACTTGTACAAATATTGTCAAAATTTTTAAACGATAACGAAATCAAATTATGATCCGGTGTGTAATAATTATTAATTATTATTGTAAATATATTAATATGTATATATATATATATATATAACTATATTATGTATTTTTATTATACACAAAAAAAAATACATGTTTACTAACAACAATAAAATTGTATTGTCTTTTCAGCGACTAACATAACTACCACAAAGTGAATAGTTCGACGGCCCTCCACGATAACTTGCCGTCAACACGTGACGCTGGCAGAATAGTCGACATCGGCTCAGTTGCCATAAGGAAGAAAAAAAAAAAAAAAAAAAAAAAATATTTATTTGAAAAAATAAATAATTTGAAGAGTTTATCACAATACAAATAACTTTGTTTGATTCTCTATTTATGTTAATGTGACTTATTTGTCGTCTTAGTCGAATAATGTCAGTATAAATAAAAATGACGGTGATATTTACTATTTTTCATATTATCTTTATTATTTCTGTGAGTTATTCTTTTGGTGAAGAAGTCAATTTATACGGCGATGCCGGGGAAGCTTATGCTGTAGAAGTTAATATAGGGCATCCGCATCAAAAGGTAAGAGTCTGAAAGTGCATCATGGGATTCTAACTTTAAATAAAAATGAATAATTGCCTGAAACCTGTCTGCATTGCCTGTTTTATGCTAAAGTAAAATAAACAAATAAACGATTTTTAGTACATGACAGTGTTAAGTTCATTAGACTGTAAATGCACCGCAACAACATTTGGCCAGTATCCAAAGATTACAGTGTTTTACAAACTATACCAACTGTTAAAGGAGGTCGTATGGAACATCCTAAAAATAGATATTGCAACAAAGTTACCCTCCGTTTCTATATGTATATATTTTTCAAGTTCTGAGTATTTGGTCAAGGGTATAATCTTATACAACTGAATTACAAACACAAACCTAAAGTAACTAAAATTATTGTCAACTAGCTTTTGCCCTTGACTTCTCCAGGTTTTAAAGTAAGGTAACTTTTAGAAGTTTTTTTTTGTACTAAACTATTTATGACATCAACAGGTGTGATGTCATATTATTTGATGCAAAAGAGATGCCAAGAGGCAATAATATTATAACTAAAAAGGTGTAGATAGGGTACCTAAACAACATTTGATATTCAAAAACTGCACACTAACGCACGCACGCATCCGTTGACAGAGCGAGGCGACACTGAGATCAAGTTAGCCACAGTTTAATGTGTCGCAAGCTGAGCGCTTATAACCAATCTATACCTTATATTTATAATATCATTGCCAAGAGGCTTAACATCTGAACTTTATATTTTTAATCACTAACCTCTATATTAATGGATATAGTACAGTGTGTTTGACTTTCTAATAACATAATGTCTAGTCCAGTGGGTCCTAAAGTTGATGAAAGAAAATAGAAATTATTTCTCTAATCGCAATTTTTTTTTCCCAGTTCAAATTACTTGTAGACACTGGGAGCACAACTCTAGCTTTAGCATCATATGCTAGAAATGATAGTGATAAATACTTCCATGCAGATAATTCAAGCAGTCTGTATAACAGTGGGAACAGTGTGAGTAAAAAACTTGTGTAGTACCTACCTAGTTATTAGGAGTTTTCTTTTATTTGGATTTACAGTTTTGCTTTCAAAAGCCTGTGTAGGTATAGTCCATTACAGCAACAGCTTGGTCAGTATAAGTAAAAGTATTTTTCAGTAAAACTGAAAAATCTGAATTGAATGATGTGTTTTGTATCTAGCCAGTGGTGGAAAATAAGTTAAGTTTACAATTATTGGCGTTAGCCAGCAGAGACTAGAAAAATAAATAAATCAAAGTGGTCCAATGTCAAGAAAAGTTTGAGAACCACTCACTGCTGTGTTTCTTATCCAAAGTAATTGAAGAAGCCAAAAGTAGTTATTATTTTATTATAACTTCATAAGTCACTAAATGCAATGCCTGCCTCTTGCAAGTGGTTCTTTAAAAAGTTACTTCAAGAGTAGATCATACAGTTTCTGTCAGGATTGGCTATTTTTTTAACAGTCACTCGGACTCCATTTTTATTTTGAAACCATTGATAAAATCAATGTTTAAAACAATTTAAAAAATGAGGTTGGTTATTAAATTAGAATCATAGTTACGGAAGTCGGTGTGAAAATGAAACAAGCAAAACAACCAAATTTGAACCAAAGCTAGTATTATTAATTAGTGTAGGTAGTAGTAATTTAGTGTTTTTTTTAAAGTAGGTTGTATATTTTGTAAAAACAAGTATTTTCAACCATATTCTTCATAAAACTAAATAAAACCTATTTTGTACTGTTTTACAGATACAAGCCGCATATACTCAAGGCACATGGACCGGGCTCCTAGCTTCGGACTTAATACAGTTTCCTTCACTTCAAGTTCAAGAAGTGCGCTCAGACTTTGCACTCATAACGGACAGTCATGATTTCTTTACTAAAGCCTCGGGATGGCAGGTAAGTTGTAAAATAAAAACATTATTAGATTTTATGTGCATATTGTATAATTATCACTTGCCTGGAAACCGGTAAATGAAAATATTGTGAAGAAAGTGACATGCCTGTGAGGTATTGCTCGACGGCCTGTCACGCCACGTTGGTGGTCACTGACAACACGTAATGAAGAAAAAATAAAGCAAAACTATTTAATCTCAAAAGACAAAACAAAAGAAATGCACAACTACCTACACTTTTTGTGTAAGTTGCAATAGCACAAAAATCGGGTTCAGGAGCATATGGTCAAAAGATCAAAATGACAAGTGGGTTTCTGGTTGCAAATTATCAAAAGAGCAGATCGTCAAAAGCGCAGAATGTCAAAAGCGCATAAATGCAAAAGCTCAGAATGACAAAAGAGCACTTTGTCATAAAATTTCCTTAAACACGGCAACTGTGTTCGACTCACTTGCATTGGCAAAAATAAATTAAACAAATATTTATAAAAATTTTGATTGAGTTGATTTCATGGCTTTGATTAAAAATGCTTATAAAAAGTGTTTAAAATAGGAGATAAATATAGTTTTTGTTAATAATTTAATATTAACACCTATTTGAAACAAATAAAAAAAAAACCTTTATTTCGGACAAGTAACATCCATAGTGAGTGGGTTAAGAAATGTTATGACTACTATCTTATGGAATAGGTACATTGTACTTACTTATATATTTTTTTATTCGAATATATTTTTTCTTTTTCCACTGCATGTGTAAGCCAGAACACAATTAACGCGTGCCTAAAAAAAACCATTTCCCCCTAAGCAAAAATTCTTTGATGGCAAAAAGTTTGTCAAAACAAACTCTTCGGTAACCAGTAAAAAGGTCTGCTTTTTTTCTGATTCTGTAATCGTGACGTTTACGTAATTTTGCCTTTTCAGTGACGAATTATGATAGTTATTTTCTTTTTATAAAATCGTGTGACTTGGACACGAGTTACAATAAATTATGGGAATAACTCACGTCATAATTACGCATTTGTCAAGACTGCCACGGAAGTTTTTAACTGCCGCGCCCAAATAAGTTAATTAATTAACATCACGCCTGTATTCCCCGAAGAGTAATACAGAGAGTGTACCTTTAGGACGCCTACATTTCACCAGTTATGTTTAAGTTCAGTAACAGTTTACTTACTAACAGAAGCAAGTGTCGTGGGCACAGACCACCACATATTTTCTTTTGCTACCTACTGAGAAAGACCGAATAGAAAAATCCAATTCATAACACTTTCCTTTACTTAGGAATTAGAAACAAGATCTCGTTGTTTAAGTACTTGAAAATGATATCCTTAGCATTATTCCCTTCAATTTTGTTACATTACCGCCAAAACTTACTAATCATTACTAACTTAAGAAAGAAACATTATATGATTCATAAAAAATAGTAAATATAACCACTGTTCTATCAGATTCTAAATACAAAACTACTTATCGCATTTTTTTCTTTTTTATATTTCAGGGCCTCCTTGGACTGGCCTACATGCCAATTGGCGCTTGGGGCAAGACTGGTTCAGTCGAGTCTTGGCTGGATGCCTTAGATCGAAACTTGAACAAGCCAATGTCATTCCATTTAAAACTCTGTGGACCAATCAGCACAACAAACACTACACATTATGGATATTTTAAAGTCATTGGTAATGTATCATAGAATACTTCGTAACATCATTTTTAGTAAGAACTTAGAAACTGCTCATCATCTGCCTTGCCTTTTCCCAACTATGTCAGGATCGCCTTCCAGGCTAACCAGATGCAGCTGAATACCAGTATTGTACATGGAGCGACTGTCAGTCAGACATCTACAACCCAGTAACAGGGTAAAGGCCTACACACAGTGCCGGTGGCATACAAAGCCGCCGGCTTTGCCGCACAAAAGAGCCGCCGGCATGGCCGCCGGGGTGTGCCGGCGGGTTACGCGGCTTGACGGCGTCATTCGTGCCTGGCATTCGAGCGGTAGTGGTGTGCGGTTTGTGTGTATTCAACAAAGTAAAATGTCGTTTCATTGGGACGACGAAATTGTGTTGCTATTAATTGAAAAATTTCATGAAAATGATATATTATGGAATCCCAGAAATGCAGACTATAAGAATAGGAACAAACGAATGGGCGCCTTGAATATAATTGCAAGTGTATTTGACATTGATAAAGGCGAAGTAGAGAGAAAGTTAAAAAATTTAACCTCTCATTATTTTCGGGAAAAAAAGAAGGTTGAACAGTTGTACAAATCTGGTGCAAGCACAGACGATGTACAGGAACCAAAGTGGTTTGCTTACAGTACCGTTCTGCCATTTTCTATTTTGTAAACTTGGGCGCACCCAAAACCTTCTCGTCCTTTTGTATTTTTTTCTTATTAAAATAAAAATTACAACTGCGCCGGCAGTGCTGATGATTTTCGTATTCATTGTAACCAACCAACCAAAAAAAAATTTAACTTCACTAGCGTTCTATGTGACTGTCACAACCGGAATGATGCTTGACGGCTTTGTGCGGCTTGTGCCGGCGGCTTGTATTGCCGGCGGCACTCGGCGCTCGGCATGAACCCGGCGGCATTGCCGCCGGCATGTGTGTAGTAGCCTTAACACAATACCCCTTGGTTAAATTGGTTGTCAGACTTTCGACATTCTGAGTTCCTAACTATTCCAAATGACTGTCAAAGATCTACAGATGACAGCCGGGACCAACGCCTATAACCACACATTCTGTACATACAGGGTGGCAGGGACATCGACGCGCAAACGTCGTGAAAAGGTTGCACCTGATGCCATAAATGAAATTACGAAGGTCATTCATCTCGGAAATGGCTGGTTAAAAAAATTGTCATTTTTGAGTGCGCAATGTATTGCAAACAACGCGATCAAAACGCTCTGCGGAAGGCGCGCGCGTGTGCTACCTAACCTACACACACACATACATAGTACGTCGACAGCGCGGCCCCCCGCTACACCGCGCGCCGCCGCCGCCGCGCGCCTCTGCTGCCGGACGAACGTGAACGTACCTACGAAATATCGCCGAATGGCAACATTGATAGTTACTTAACACATGAAATCTTGTTTAATTAGTCTCGAAAACTGATGGTAGTTACATAAAAAGAAATAAAACTAACAATACCTAAGCTTATTCTCACAAAATAGCGATAGGTACCTACCGATGAGGATTGATAACAAAAAAGATTCTTGATAAGAACTTAGCGATGCAGTACCTAATGTTCAATTAATTAACTTACCTCCCTTTATCTCGCTCATTCCTAATGAGATAGGGTTCGAAGTGGTCGCTCGCAGATCTCAGCGCGGCGCAGAGTTTCTGCGTGGACACGGGGTAAAATAGTGGGATCCTGGACACACTCCTCACACAGCGTCGCAAACACATTCACATTTCACAACGCGATCTCTCATTTCTGCTGCGGTATTGCACTCGGTCACAGACACCTTATACTTGACGTAACCCCACATAAAAAATCTAATGGGGTCAAGTCCTGTGAGCGAGCTGGCCATGGTTGCGGACCGAATCTTCCAATTGACGCTCTCAAACACACACACACACACACGCAAAGAGAAAATTACTTTTCATTTTAAAATCTACTACGTTATGATCACAAATTCGCGACAAACAACACGCCCGCTTGCGATCAACGAAATCTAGGAACTGACAAAAATCGGAGAAATGCAAAAGAAATGTAGGTTTACTAATTCTCTTTCAATTTGCCGCACTTTATAATTTATTATTTTTTATTGTGCCTACCGGACACAGATCAACAACATGATAGAGTGTACAAACACATTAAGTTGTACCTAGTTACCTCCTCATGAAATTAATTGCGATAATGGATGTGTTTTTTTTTTATGAAACAATAAATTACATTGTTGAATTGCATTCAAAACTAAAATTAATGTTGATAACAAAAAATTGTCGAACAATTACGTGACTTTGACGTTTTTTTTTAATCTTCTTTACGTAATACGACAAAGCTCAAAATAAATTATTATCCTCCATAATGAATCTAAAATAAAAGTAGTAAATGCGGGTCATTCATTTATGTAGATGATTAAAATGCCTCAAGTGACGCGTCTGTTAGATTCTTTGGGATATATCGTACAGACTAGACCGCGCGCCGCCGGTGCGGCGGCGTCCTTTCTCCGTTTGTCGGCCTTTCGCCGAAATGCCGACAATAGGATGTCGGTATTAGAAAGCGAAAAGCGAAGGCACCTACTATGCTAGTGTTGACCTCGCATATGAACTTTAGAAAAACAGCTGATTAGGTAGCACTTTCGAGTTTTACTTTCATTGCTGGTTTAAGTGAAACAAGTGAATTTACTATTTCTTAATTAAAAGTCTCATTGGAATAGGTAAAAATAATGTTTTTATACAGTTTACAGTAAAAAAAATGCAGAAAAAAACGTAAAATTTAAGGAAAAGCCGACGAAAAATTTCAACGCAGGGGGGTCCAGAATCATGTACTGAATCCATGGTAAGCGGATGTGCGTCGATGTCCCTGCCACCCTGTATAATTAAGTAACTTTAACCAAAAAATAATACTTTTTTACTATCTTTAAAAAGAGATGCTTTTTATTGCGCGCATTGCATAGCGATACAACGCAACGCAACTTTCGAGCAGCTGAGCGTATAGCCACTCGCGCTTGGTCGTTGACCCGACCGACCCGCTTATTTAGTATCCATTGCATTTTTGTAACTTCAAATGCGTAATTTGTTTTGAAAAATCGATAATTTTGATAATGTTTGTTCGGAAGAAAGTTTACTAATGATACTTGGAATAAAATTAAAAAAAAATATTGCACTTTGACCTCAATATCTCCAAAATCAGTGATTTCCCAGGTATGTTCTAGAAGAAAAAAACTATCCCAGTGATGGGTAGAATATCAAGTTTTCGTTTACTTTAAGGGTCTTTTTACACCCTGTATGTAATAAATGGTCACCCATCTATAGACTAATCTCAGCAAACCTAATTTATCTTTTGATCGACACGAGAGCCTGTTATTATTTAGCCCTAAATCCTTACAAAAAAAAAAACAATTATAGGTATGTCTACAAGTATAAATGTGTCTTTTTCTATTGCAGATGACCACACACCAAATTTAAATAATAATAAGACATTCCGGACACCAGTATTACGTCAACGATGGTACGAAGTAGGTGTCATATCAGTCAGAGTCATGAGTTCACTGACCCCGGCAACAAAAGACATCTTAGTTAAAGACACGGTGAAGGAACCTGATGAAGATATGTGTGTCAAATTGAATAGTGTGAAGAGTATTGTTGATAGTGGAACCACTCAGATTAAACTGCCGGATAAACTGTTTAGACAGGTAATATAATTAGTA
Organism: Euplexia lucipara; assembly: GCA_921972225.1. NCBI lineage: Eukaryota > Metazoa > Arthropoda > Insecta > Lepidoptera > Noctuidae > Euplexia > Euplexia lucipara. The sequence continues at coordinate 13,492,041 of OV179154.1, forward strand.
TTAAGGAACATTTATTGCAGACCATGCATAAATATACATACAATTTATATATCGGCAGTAACAAAGACTTAAACTATGTTATTAAAACTTATAAATTAACATAATCACCACTTATAATCGAATCGGTCGTGATGGCCTAGAGGTTAAGGCGCCTACCTCTCATGCACGAGGTTGTGGTTCAAATCCGGGCAAGCACCAATGTGACTTTTTCAATTCATATGTACTTTCTAAGTTTATTCTAGACATCATTGACGTCGGTTAAGGAAAACATCGTGAGAAAACCTGGACTTATAGTTGATAAAGTTTAAAATCGCCAACCCGCCTGGAGCAAGCGTGGTGATCAATGATTGATCACCACGCTTGCTCGACTTCTCTGTATGAGAAGTGAAAATAGGCCTTTGAGCTGCAGTGGGAAGTGGGACAGTAACAGCACAGTCTAAAAACATACAGTCGTCCGACGAAACTGTCTAGACAGGGCAATCGTGCGGGGTGTGAGGGGCGAGACGCAGGAAAACCGCTCCCGCACTGCGAACAAAACGATGTTCGTAGTCCGGGAGGTATTATTCAAGTCTAACGCGTGTAGAAGTTGTCGGCATTTTTCCAGAGATTAAAGGCGTCGTCCTACTGTATTAATATTTATACTGTGGTAACAGGCTGGTATTATTTATTTTATCAAAAATAAGTACGAGGCTCATCTCATGTTGGAACGTGCTTCTGTATTTACCTAGTGGCTAATAAAGGCGCTGTCCATCTTTTTAAACAATGTATTCAAGATGCTGTAAGACCCTCCACGCAACAAACTCATTATTGACGCCGCCCTCTTCCTATGTAGGTACCTACTCCTTGTAAGTCATTCGCGAACATCTGCGAGGCGCTACTGAATACTTTTTTTATTCCTAAATCCATTGTAATACTGAACGCAATTAACTTAACACAGTTATCAACACATTATTTTTAAGTACTAAAAAAACTTAGCGTCAAAAATATCGGGAAGAACAGAATGTTTGAAATGATGTCAAATTCAATTTAAATTCACCTCAATTGGATAAAGAGATTCAATTCATTCTGAAACACTTATTTTATTTAAAATCATTTTATTTTTGGAGTTGTTAACTTCATATTGAATATTCTTTTCGTCCCGATATTATTGTCATTGACTGTAGATCATGAGGAGCGGTCACTCTACGCGCCAAGTTGATTGAACCGATACACTGAGTTTTTGAAACAGTCATAAATTAATCACAAACGTTGCCAGCAAATAACACAATCATATCGGTTAAGTACAGTCAGTACGTCTGAGCTCTTAGGCCCGGTTCAGATACACGCACGAGTCTGACGCGTACTGTAATAGCTTTTTGGTAAGAACCTCAGTAAGTAAGGTAAGTATGCAATATCCATATTAATGAACTGAAAATCGCGTGTCAATTCGTAGCGAATTCGTTCCTTCTGGACAAGGACTTAAGCGATCGTGTATTGATTCCCTCACCAAACAGTCGTTGTACCACAACGTCGCAACAAAACCAGTATAAGCTGCCCTCGCACTCTATTAAAACTCCGTACTACACTAGGCCTGCTCAAGGTCAAATTGTCTTAACTGAAATGCCTTACAGAAACATGCTTTAACATAGTTGCTTGAGTGTTAATAGATGTGAAAACCAGATTGATGTTGATAACTTTAATGTTAACATTATAATATTTCAAATTTTAATACTAAAAGATCTATGTTTTCACTTCTATCAGTAGTCCCTGTAACTGCCAATATATATAAACAAATGGTTTACAACATATTCACAAACCTACTGAATATACACAACAAATTTTAAAAGGATCGGTCAAGCCGTTTCCGAAGAGTTTGGTAACAAACACTGGGAGACGACAATTTTAAATATTATTTTATACATACATAGGAAACGCACACATAGATCGAAAACAATAACTACTACTACTTTTTATTGACCGAGTCTCTGTGCCCTTTAAACCTTTTGTGTGAGATAGAATTAGAATATATACGTATAACCTAACCTAACTTACCGTACCTATCCTATAGCTAACCTAACTACCTAACCTAACTACCTTACTGAAATGCATGGATTTTGAAAGATATAAAATACATAATTTTAATCTGAACTAAAGCGCTGCCTGTCTCTATGTTGCATACAATACTAGAATAGGTAGTAGTAATTGAAGTGGTAGTAGTAGGAGGTAATTATTTAACTCGATTGGTATATACAGGGTGTAACGGAAAGGGTATATACATACGAAGGGCTCGGGTTCTCTTGGTGATAAGAAACGACATGGCAACGTTTTTATACATATACATACATAATTGTAAAGTTGAGACACAATTATCTAGAAAAATAAAACATTTCTGATTTAATTCTACACATCACTACACCGAGACAGCTGATCGGTGTCAACGACCTATTCTGTACAGTAACAATTCCGTGAAGGAGTTGTTTCTCCTGGTACATTTCGCAAAATGGGTTCCGCATGTTTGTTTTACTTCAAAGCTCACCGTAACAAAAAAGTAGGATACAAGTTACCTACCGCAAAATCCATATTGTAGCTTAAGCAACTGTTAGTTGTTTGTTGTTAAAGAAACTAACATAAGTAACTAAAAATAGGTACAATGGTAGAATGTTTTTTCCATAAATTCATACTTAAAATATCAGATAAATAGGTAGTATTTTAGCAAAAAGTTCTACCCCATTGTTCTAACATAACATCACTTCTGTAATTCTCGTGCTCGAAGGGTTAGGGAGAGGTGTGTTGTTACTTTAGCATTAATAACAACTTTCTTGTAATCAGCTTTAAACACCATCTTTTATTTGTTTTGAACACTTTCGGGCAAATAATTGAAAGTACAAATATTAGGAAACTACAAAGTACCGTAGTACCTACCAATCCAATACAAAGAACGATTTATTTAATGTTAAAATGAACCCTAAATTACTTTCTAACGCAACTCATGTGCCTCCTGGTACAAATATTACCAAAGGGTTCAGTACTTAATTTTATTTTATTAGACATTCATAAACTCAGCGTGTAGGTAGTTACTTCTTAACACAACTTGAAAAAAGAAACCAAATAAAATGAGAAATGTTTAATACAGACCTTCAATATTTGATGTATTTGTCACGCAACACTTTGTTTAGGTACTTCTCGATACCGGAGCGAAACGATCGGCTACCTACAAAGAGCGCGCTCGCGGCGTCTTTGAATTTTGATTTATTTCCCGTAACCGACCACCAATGCCTCTAATTACGCAAGAGAAGTTATTAAAAGTACTAGGACTTCATGAGCAACGGAAGTTGTCCTCCTATCCTGACAGCGATAATCATACACAACCATAATACTGAACCCTAATTTCTGTACAAGAATTACGTAGGTACTATGCAGTTTATTGTAGGATAATAAAGGGTAGGAAAACATCTTTGTGTGTGTAAACACACAAAGATGTTTAGGGTAAATCACATAGTTGTCGGTCGGCACTTCGCCGCGTCGCTTATTTTTTACGATTATTGTGATTTGTGATATTTTTTTTTCACATTGATATCTGGCATAGCACGTAGGAACATGTTTTTTTTTTAATACCTACTTGTGATTGAAATCGTGAAACGGTGAAACTCATTTATTTTTTTTGATTATCCCTAATTTGAAGTCACCAGGTAAGCAACTAGGATTTACTTTTTAATCACATTTAATATCTCATAATACTGATACAAGTGGTTTAATCAGTTCCGTTTATTGGCACGTTTACGCACGTTAACGTAGGTATTATGTTATAGTAAAATTTAGTCATCTGTTGGTCAGTCAATTTATTCAAAGAAAATAAATATTAAGTTTTTTTTCGTAAATGGTACGTACGATGTTTTAATGTGCCACCACAGGATCTCACACTACTACACTGTGTTGCGGGATTGATAAAAAATAAAAATGACAAGTACAGTAATTGGGTTAGTTACCTTAGTACTAGGATAGTAGGATGTCCGAACTTTTAAGTGAAGTTTTAGTGTGCAATCAGTCGCTCTCTATCCGTGTCGGTTAGTCCGGTCAATTTAGACCAAAAAATGAGAGTGAAGTTACATAAAGTCCCAACAAGCTGAATTTCTGTGAAGTTGTTCAAAACATAATTATAAACAATGTCTAGAAGTTCCCCATCATTCCCCTGTAAGGAAAAAAAAATATTCAAGGTCAAAGGTCAAAAAAATGAGTTTTTCGCGATTTTCAGCAAAACGGTAAGTTTTATCATAAAAGTACCTCAGATAAAAATTGTAGATCATAAAATTATCTATAAAAATGTATCAATACTTTTTTTTTACGAGCCACCGTTTCTGAGATATAACGATTCAAAAAGTTATAAAAGTTGTTATCGTCTTATTATGCATGAGTACGCCACGTATATACATCTAGAGTTGTAATATTTTATATATATATATATATATATATATATATATATATATATATATATATACATATATATATACAGTATTATATCCGCTTTCTTCTTTCTATGTACGGAGCTCCTAAAAAAACTACCTGTTTAGATAAGCATCGATATGAATGTTTCGTTAAAAATACTAAAAATAAAAAACAAGTTCAATTAGCTTGTCTTCCTCGAACCTCAGTTGCTGCCCACCAACATCTTTTTCGAGTATATTACCAAGTTCAAGTGTGGCTTGGTTATCAGCTAGACCCTACAGACTGGGGTTGGAAGTTGGTCAACAATATATTAGAGCCAGTTCAAACTTCACTTCCACCTGCGCCGGAAAAACTGCTGAACACTATTTTTTGCAACTGCAAAAAGGGATGCAGTGCTAAATGTGGTTGCAAAAAAGTCGGACTGTCTTGTTCTTTGGCATGTAAAAATTGTCAAGGCCGGTCGTGCTCTAATATTGAATCACAAACAATGGAGGATTCGTTTGACTCCGACGAAGTATCATGCGATACATCGCTATTGACGCAATTTGCTTGCATCCAAAATGAAGATGAAGAAGAAGCAGGAGAAGAAGAACAAGAAGAAGATCAAGAAGAAGAACAAGAATTTGAAACTTACGAATAAGACGAATAAACTTCAACACTTTTTTTTCATTTACATCGCTTTTATCTTTCCCAATCTTTGAAAATTTCCGTTATTTTGCAATAGTTTTACATTAAACAGGCTCACAACTGACCCGTGGAGTAGGCCTACTGGGGAAACCACGTTAAAAAAAACGCGCTAAGTACACTACCTCATAGGTGGCGTGGAAACGTGCATATTATGACGATAACGACTTTTATAACTTTTTGAATCGTTATATCTCAGAAACGGTGGCTCGTAAAAAAAAAGTATTGATACATTTTTTATAGATAATTTTATGGTCTACAATTTTTGTCTGAGGTACTTTTATGATAAAACTTACCGTTTTGCTGAAAATCGCGAAAAACTCATTTTTTTTACCTTTGACCTTGAATATTTTTTTTTCCTTACAGGGGAATGATGGGGAACTTCTAGACATTGTTTATAATTATGTTTTGAACAACTTCACAGAAATTCAGCTTGTTGGGACTTTATGTAACTTCGAATGTCTAAATTGACCGGACTACGGTGTAAAGTTGTGATATTGTCGCGTAGGTAATCTTTGTGAATTGTCGTGAAAATATCGTCACCCTCACCCATAAGTAATAGCGTGTATTATGAAATGATGATGTGTGTTCGAGCAACAAATGGTTATCTGCGAGCTGCCCGAGAGCTGTATCTTCCAGCATGATGGAGCACCGGATACTTTGCATGTGATGTTCGGAACTACCTCGACGCGCGGATCCCAATGGATTGGCCGCGGTAGTACGAGGGTGCCTTGGCCTCCACGATCACCAGGCCTACCTAACGCCGCTAGTTTTTTTTAGTGGGGGTAAATTGAAAACAAAGTGTACGCAGTGCCGTGTGAATGTGTGATACAGTGTACGAGGTGGAAGTGCCAATAAGTGCCGCCTTTAGGATAGTTACCTAATGTTCATCAACGGCATCTGAAGGAGGGTGCGGCCTTGTGCGTACAACGCCAATGCCAGCATTTTGAACCGAATTCCTTTATGCATGCTTATCAAAGTTATTCTTATTTTTAACGCAATTATTACGTTTTCCTCAACATTGAGTCTGTATCTCATCACGCCCGTAAATTGATAAACAAATAGAACTACGTGCTGTTACAGTTTACTAATTACTATTAACAACAAAAAAAAATTCGTTTGATCACACTGCCGCCGCACGCCACCTGCGGTACGCGTACGCGTGTACTAGGCGCACAGAGTCAGGAAGAGATATTATGTACAAAATCATCAATTGGTTGTTTGTTTGATTCTGCCGACATCGACAGTCGCGTCGCCCGCCCGCGCCGTCGCGCCTTCGTCGGTTCGATAGGTCTGTAACTCTGTACTAGGCGCGCAGAACCCGGAGAGATAGATATACTTTAACCTTGCCGGACAGGATTATGACCCTAATAGTGCGGTGACACGTTTGTTATGATTTTGCATTTAATAAACTGTCGATATTAAATAATACCGTGAAGTTTCAAAGTTGTTAGTAGGAAGCTGAAATTTTGAGGAAAGACTCGTTATTAAACACTCTATTCACCCTGTTTGTATGTATATACCCTTTCCGTTACACCCTGTATATCATCTTACTAATATTATAAACGCGGAAGTTGGTGAGTATGGATAGATGGATGGATGGATGTTTGTTACTCTTTCACGTAAAAACTATTGAATGGATTTTAATCAAATTTGGTATGGAGTTAGCAACCCCCTAGTTTTTAACCCTTTATTCCCACGGGAACAGGACCAACGCGGGTGAAACCGCGGGACGTCTGTTAGTCCATACATAAAGTACTACTTTGCTGACCTGTTGGTCTAGTGGTTAGTGGCCTTGACTGTTATGCCGGAAGTCGTGGGTTCGATTCCCACCCAAGATAAATGTTTGTATGATGATCACGATCGTTTGTTCTGCCTACCTCAAAGTGACAAATTTGGACCTTAGCCCAGGGCGCTTTCTCGAAATCAAAGCAGGCAGTAAATTTATAATAATAATAATTATAAACCAGTTATTTCAGGTAACAAAGACACATAGATAAATACCTTAACCTAAAAATACATACTAATAACACCCGCTGTTGGCTCTAATTATTGGATATAAACATTGGCCTATCGACCAACTCAATGAAACTTAATTAGGGTTGTGGGCGTTTGCAATGTGAATGATTTTGATGCCTTATAATTTTTTAAATTTTCTTTTGCCATTAATGAGACTATAATATAGTCTAATTAATGCCAAATGAAAATTTTATTTTAAAATTAAAATTTATAATTAATTACTAACTAACTTATAGCTATTGTATTATAATAGTTGTAAGTTAGTTCATAATTAATTAATTAATTAGTAAGACTATTTTGTCTAGATGCTAGTGTAAAATTTGAAAATATTGTGAAAGTGTCTGCTTCAGTCATATTTTTATTCCGTAATTTTTCATTGCTTCAGGTCGTCGACGAATTAAAGAATGAATTTAGAAAATCTCAAGTTCTTATATTAGATGAATTCTGGAATCGCAGAGAGGTAAATATATATTTATTTTATTTTAAGATGTCCAACAGTCTCAAGACAAGTTCTCTAACTTTACAATAATAATATAGCTTATACCTTAGAATAACACATAGGCTGTGTGTTATTAAGATATAAATGACCTTGGGCAAGAAAATAAACTACTCGAAGTACTAATTAATTAATAGTGTATACCTTTAAGGTAGATTTTTGAGTTCTGTCAAACAACTAGTAAGACCTATTTGTGTTTACCAAAAATCACGCTAATAAATACTTTGACTTTGACTTTGACTAATTCTGCACAGACGAAGTCGCTGGCACCAGCTAGTACATACTTCAGAAAGTGACGAAAGCATTACCAAGACATCTTTTAGCTTGAATCGGTAGCATTCTATATTATAGTTTTATTCAACTATTTTCAGGCTGCCTGCTGGCCGGAGCCTCAAGTATGGACATTGCCTTGGCTGGCTATAGATCTTCTGAGTGCCGATGCTGATAACCAGTACTTTACATTGGAGATACCACCACGGGTAATACTACTTATATAGGTTACATACACTCATCACATCACATACATTAACTCACGCTTTTTTCCCATGCTCAAACTACAGAACGCTTACGTTCATAGATCTGTGCCCTACGTGCGAGTTGTTTTTATGCTAACGCGATCGAAACGTTCACCGCGTTTGGCTCTCTGATTGGTTAAAAGCTTGGAGCGGGCCAATCGGGGCGCCGAACGTCATGAACGTGTCGATCGCGTTAACGTAAAACAAACTCGCACTAGGCACTCTGATCATGATTGCACGCCGGTTGTGAATACTACGCACGTCATTTCCACTTACACCTGCCTTATTTATTCATATATTTTCCCTTGTTTTAGAGTACAGACGCCAGCACATCAACCTACCCCAAACTGCCAAATGTTCCCAATTGAACATGAACCTTATTGTGTTTAGAATAAAGTTGAAAACCTATCAAAGTAGGGTAAACCTATCATTGGGGTAGGTTGATGTGCTGGCGTCTGTACATCTAAAAGATAGACCCTAATTTTTTAACCGACTTTCAAAAAAGGAGGAGGTTCTATGTTCGTGTGTATGTATTTTTTTTTTTTTTTTTTTTTTTTTTTTTTTTTTTTTTTTTTTTATGTATGTTACCTGATTTCGCCCCCATTTGTGGACCGATTCTCGAAATTCTTTTTTTATTCGAAAGAGTATACTCCCGAGGTGGTCCCATTTTAATTTGGTGAAGATCTGGTGCTGATCTTCGGAGATATGCAACGGAACTCTTCAAAAATAGACGGCAAATCTGTCGTGATTGCTGGAATCGCTTTGATGTTTATTGTTTATACAACATCATGACGTATCATCGCGCCTGGTATGCTCTGAGGGGTACGCAGATGTGTACAATATACCTAGATTTCGACAGTTAGGTATGTTAATTTTCATTTATTAGGGATAAGTGGATAACCCTATTATCATGACATGTACTGTTACAATTAACAATATATATAGCAAATATTTGTATGGGAACCACTAAAAATGGAAAAATAAAAAACTTTTTTGCAAAAAACTAAACCGACTTCAAAAAAAACACTAAAAGGTGTAAAATAACTCTAAATTCGGAAGTCGGTGGTCCATCATGAATAAGACAAAACCACCAAAGCCACAGACTTCCTAATTTAGAGTTATTTTACACCTTTTAGTGTTTTTTTTGAAGTCGGTTTAGTTTTTTGCAAAAAAGTTTTTATTACAATCTAGCCTTGTATACAGACTAATAATAATATGATTTATTGCAGAACATAATTCTTTATAAAAATGTTAGTAAGTCTTAAAACTATGTTAGTACCTTATACAAAGTAACTAACAACTATCTTATATTAAAAAGGAGACCACGTGAGTAGTGCACCCTATTTCAGTGCCTCACAATAGGACACTCAACCCTAACTGTAATGGTGTTTAGAAGGCCACTAGAGCTGCCCCGCACACGAGACATCAGGGAGGCCACTCTTACGCACTATTGCCCTAAAACAGTCGGTATTGGCCTCTGCAAACATCAATATCGGGGCAACCCTATCAGCATTCTAAACCCATTATTGTAGTGAACCCGTTATAAGTAATTTAATTATAAATTAAACTAAAAAATGTATGTGCCTTCTAAAACCCTTTTGTTAGTCCCTTTCATCCATCCTCTCAAGCTGCCTTATTCTAAACAGTTCGATTCGTTTCCGTGTCGGTAAGGAACCGTATTCGACAATCTCATTTCCGAGCCGAAGAACTGTCAAAACGCTATTCACAGATTTTTCTATCCGATTGATCATTGTGTGTATGGGGAACGCTACAAAATTGAAGTAAATATATCAGCGTGGTAGAAAATTTAAAGTAGTAAGTATGTCTACTTAAATAAAATTGGTTTATCTAACGGAAAGATTCGAGTCTTCTTATCGAATTTGAATTGTCAAAAATATTCGGTTTCGGATTTGTGCATTGCGTTTGGATGATATCATCGATTTCTTAGACGTTCGATTCGATACGGAATCGAGTTGAATGGTTCTGAATAAGCCTGCTGGTGACCAAACCATCTAAGCATACTCTTTTCAATTTTGGTTATTTGGTTGTTCAGTTCCCTAAAAGGTTGACAACCAGTTTAACCAAGGGTTATCCTGTTACCCAGTTACTAGGGTTGTGGGGGTCAGATTGGCAGTTGATCTTCGTAAACCACTGGTGCGGCGGTTGGCTGATATCCGAGAAAGGATAAACTCTATTAGTTATTACTTGCTTCCGACCACAACATCGTTCGCGTGAAAGAAACTAAACCTAAGGCAATCGGGAATAGTGTAGCTGTCTCTTAGTGAACTGACTGGCCTGTTGGTCTAGTAGTAAGTGACCCTGACTGCTATGCCGGAGGTCGTGGGCTCGATTCCCACCCAGGACAAATGTTTGTGTGTTGAGCATGATCATTTTTTCTGTGTCTGGGTGTAATTTATCTATAATATGTATATTGTATGTATTTAGAATTATATAAGTATGTTTATCAGCTGTTTAGTACCCATAACACAAGCTCTCAAGCTTAACTTGGGACTAAATGGCGTTGTGTGAAACGTTGTGGAATATTTATTTATTTAGTTGTGGAATATTATGTGTTTTTTTTTTAAATCATGCGCGCGTTTCCTGGTTTTACTGCCTACATAGGTACAAACTTACAGACAAAACATGCCTGAGAAATATAGATTTCACGATTCAACAACGGACTCTGTTCTATTTTTACAGAACTACATGCTAGTAGTCGGTGTTCACAACAGTAGTGACACAACAGGGACGGTATCCACGTATTGTTACAAGCTCGGATTGGATGCGGGAGGATCTGAGACTGTACTAGGATATACTGCTATGGAAGGATTACAGGTAAACATAGTTTAAATGCTACACATCACATCATTCTGTGGTGGTTCTTTCCTCAAAAGACCATCTCAGACACTAATCTGTATGGATCTTACATGATTTAACCAAGATAATGTCTGAACTTTAAAAGAGACCTCTGAGTTTCTTCTCAGAGTAGTCAGGTAGTGAAACTCCGATCTTATCTACCAGTTAAAAAAAAGACGTGTAAAAGTGTTTGTGAAAACCTATTTACTGAAATAAATATCATTTACAGAACCGATTTTGAAAACTCATACTAATAGAAAGCCATATTATTTGTGTTATGGGCTACATTTTATTTACAAAACTAAGAGGGGATGCAAAGGGTGCTAGAGTACGAAATCCTCGCGAATGAAGTCGCGAGCGTAGTGCTAGTCTTACATAAACTATTCTTAAATAGGTATATTTAATGACCGATTGAGGAGGCTCGCCTCCTATTACATGAAACTTTAACATAAATGTGGGTGTACTTCCAAGTACACCTCTGCCTAGCCTAGGGGATTTCAGGCGTGATGTTATGTTATGATTTTCATTAGATAAATAGTTTTTTTCAAGTATTTATTATTTCAGGTCACATTCAACAGATCGGCCGGCTGGATCGGCTTTCAGACATCAGACTGCGGTTCAAACGCTCGCATCACGGGCCCATACAACACCTCTTCCTCTCTTAGATCAACTTGCCAACTAATAAAGCCAGTTGCAGACGTAGCAACATCTATCAAAGCTGCCCAGTGGGCGTTGTGCGCAATATCGATTATAGCCGCTGGTGTATTACTGTATTTACTAGCGCCGTGTGTGAAAAACTTTTGCGTGAGAAGAATGCCTAGGTCGCAACAGATTTCTATGTCTCAGGCTGCGTTGGTTGAAGAGGAATCTTCATAAGTTTTGGTGAATTGTGAGTCGCTTAGGCGGTTAACACACTGCCACGCATCACGCTGCTTGTTGCGTGTCTCTGAACTGAAATGAACGCGCGTGGATGCATTTTCTGTGTGTTGGACTGTGCGTGTTTTCCATACAAACGGAGATACTTACAAGCAACGGAAGAACACGCATCCACGCGCTACGCTGCATCATGCGGGGCAGTGTGAGAATCGTCTTACAGTTCGAGTTCGCTTGCCTGGCGAAGACGGCAACTGACTTAGTGTAACAGTTGGGTGACTAACAGCTCGAAATCAACTAGGTGCAAACACTGTTGGCGACTCCGGCGCTTTCGGCAAGCGACCGTTTACCAAACCGGTTTCGAAGTCTCGTTCTCGTCGCATTTGTTTAATTCGCATTCTGTAACTCGCGCTGACCTTTGACAGAAAGCGGAAGTCGTCTTTATACATATAAACGGCGCTTCGACTTCGAAGTCTCTTGCCGATGGTGGCAGTGGACCTAGTCTAAGTAAGCCATTACTCTTTAAGTTGTAATTTATTCGAGGACAAAATGCAATATATTTTTATTACGCATCGTAAAATGCACACCATGCAGTATGTTTTATGTGCGGAATTTACTGGGTGTGTGCGAACTGTAAAATATTTGTCTTGGTTCTGATCTCAAAGCACTCAAACCTGTGTTTCTTTTTTGACTTTAGGTACACCCTGTCTAAAATTTAAGTCGTATTAATATCAGTATGTCTGTAGATAATATCTGAATCGTTTGTGTTTTTAAAGCAACTATACTTAACAGTACTTGCGTTAAAAGCAATTAATGCCCTTTAAAAGTCTTTACAAGTGTGATTATCTCAACGTAAGTATTTTATATGTAAGTGATTAACTTATAAAATGGTTTAAGAGCTACATCATTTCAGTCTTCTGGTGAATCGCAATATTATTTAAAGGGTTATGTATGAGAAATATATATAATAATATGGTGTAAACTTAGTAGTCAGTGTGTATATTCTATTCGAGAAACTAATTGTGTGATCAATGTGGTTTAGACCTTTATTATTGTAGTTCATTAAGGCCCGATTGCACAGAGATACATTTAGCGCTAAACGAAATAAAAAATGGATCGTTCTTTTTACGTCAATTGTTTAAAAACTACAGATATATAACATAACATCGGGCCCATGATACCCATATAGTATAGGATCCCGTTAAAAACACCTTCACCGAGCTGGTTAATGGATTAGACCAATGTTATATGTAATTTAATATGTCAATAAATATAAATTACATATGGGTTGTCTAAAAAAATTCAGTCCAGGATATTTTTTTGATTATTATTTCACCGGTTTGGTTAATAGACCAATTCCTTACCAATCGAAAGTATGAAGTCCATAGAATATGCAAACGTTAGGTTGTTTTTAATTTTTTCCCGTTACAAATCTCGGGTATGCAGGTATAAACTGGTAAATGGATACTAGTAACTTGCACCAGTTTGGTTAATGAATGAAAGTTGAATAAAAATTAAGATTTCAGACAATTTCCATACCAATCGAAAATTGGTACACGATAATGGTGTATTCCACAGTGGTGTTAAATTGAAACAAATTATATTTTAAAAGATTAAGTTTAATGAATTTATAAAAATGAATTTGAAAAGATTTGATTGGTTAGGGGACGTGGATATGCCGACGGATAATGATGACTCACTGCATTCTTAACGCGAACGTACTATAGTAACTTATAGTGCAAACGGGCCTTAGAGAAAGAAGGCTTTTAATTTGAACGACAAATTGTCGTTGATACTGCAATTCCGCGTAACTACAATTGTTAAATACTTCGAATATACACCTTCGCTGACTGTGATAAGGTTTATATTCGCAGTATTCAACAATTGTAGTTACGCGGAATTGCAGTATCAACGACGAAATAGCAACGCGATAATGTCATTCAATTTTAAAAAGCCCTCTTAGGGCTAGACCATCCTAGATATTATTTTCTTATTAATTTTGAAAAGAACTCATACCAAAATTTAAAAAATATAGTGTGATAGGTTTCAATTAAATTACTCAATTCGGGGTATTGTGGTATTTAAACTAGTATTTTACTCTAAAAGAGTAGTATTTTATTTTTGTATAAGTCTGAGTAGATAGGTAGGTGTTAGTTGAATATTTTAATATCACTTTTTAGATTACTCTCACTTTTATTATGGAGCTATAAAATTTCTGAAGGTACGGAAATGTACTAAACTATTCTTCTTTCAAAATATGCTATTGTTTACATAAAAGTATTTTCAGACCAGTAATTGCTTTAAAAGATGAAAACAGTTTTAAAAGGTACTTATTTGCATATCATATTAATATCAAAAAAATCCTGTATCGTATACTTACATAAAAAGAAGCAAAAAAAGTTTTTACTCAATTTAATATATATTCAAAATGTTGACCTCTTTTCTAGCAAACTGGAACTTTTGTAAATAAACACAGTTATTATAAATCAGTATTTTGGCACATTTAAAATTTTCTAATCAACATTTTGCCATATTTAATGTTATCACAAAATACGTATTACATAAGTATAAACGCCAGTATATCAAACTATAAAATATTTCCCAATTAAACATGAACCATAATCCATTGTAATAAGGTTGAAAAACTATCGAATAAATGTGAAAAATTGAAGGAGCTTGATGTGCCAGCTGGCCTTTGTACAGGCGCCAGCACATCAAGTTACCCCAACCTGTCAAATTTGCCAATAGAACATCAACCTTATTCTGTTTGTAATAAAGTTGAAAACTATTAAATAAATTTGACACATTGAGGTAGCTTGATGTGCTGGCCACTGTACATTCACGCTTAGTATTTATCTTAGTATTATATAATAGTTAGTAGGCAATCAGTTTTAATTTATATTGTATTAATTAAGGACACGTTTCTTTGAAGGGGCTCGTGGCTAAATACTATTAGCCACTAGTTTCAATCGAAGATAAAGCAACGTTTGCCAAGATCATTATTTGGATGGTTGACCGTCTGTACCGTGCCACGCTAGGTACGTTTGGCCGTTGGTCCCGGCTGTCATTTGTAAATCTTTGACAGCCGTCTACCAGCAATCAGAATCCCGTAAGTCAAAACCAGTTGCATCTAGGCATAAAGTGTTATCCAGTAACTAGGTTGTGCAAGTTGATGTTCATCAGCAATTAAAATAAAAAATGAAATAAACCTTTTATACAGTCAGTTTGAACGATTTTGACTTTGACTATTCGGTATTGTAAATACGTTTTTGCTCTTATGCCTACGGAATAGAAGTCATAATTAGTTGAACGGACTGTAAAAAGGTATAATTATTTAATTTTATAATTTGATTTCAAACTGGCTAGAAACCGGCCCCAATATTTTTAGGAAAAGGGTAGACGAAGGTAGAATATAACAGTGACATAACAGGCCTAGCTAATAAATATGGCCCTAAAGCAGTAAATAAATCTATCATAAATTATTTTATTTTATTAAAACAAATGACAGCTTGCCAACGTGATATTTGACATAAATAAAACTTGGCAACATTACAGTAATGTACGTGGTATTACAAGTAGACATTAAGTACTTAATATTGATGGTATTATGATGATATTTGTAGGTAATGAATGTATTTTGACTACGCTTAATTTTATTCATAGAATATTAATTTATTTTCTTGTAAATTATTGGAAATAGTCTGGTAGATGAATGTCCTAGAAATATGTTAAGTCATTCGATTCAAAACTATTTTTAAAGAAAGTCGCACAATGTATTTTTAGAAAAACAATATTGCACATTCAGACTTCTTAGTTCTAGAAAGTTTGTAATATTCTTTCGTATATTTGAATAACATTTTTCTTGCCATGTGCTAACAATTGTAACGAACATTTTATGCATTACCTATTGAACGTAATACAACTATTCATTGAAATTGACAATAGTTCTGGGGGTCGAGTCTGCTATTGCAATCGTGGCTCAATGACCGGTCAATGATCGATTTTTGACGTATAACGTCAAAGTTATGACACATTTCCCATACAAAAACTGTCAAAGTTGTCAAATATTCGATCAATGACCGGTTAGTGAGACACGATTGCAATAGCAGACTCGAGCCTCTAGTCAGCATACTAAAACCATTGTAATTAACCAGTTTCCAATTCTGACTCTTAAAATTTGCAGCAATATCATTTATATGATATATGAATCCACACTGCTGATCATCTAGTAACTAAAAATATAATAATCATGTTGTTTGTATTTTGTTTTTAAACTTACGGGGATTTATCAGTTTTTGTTGCTCAAATCCCCATTAAAAGAGAGTGTAAATTGGAATCAGTGGTAAACTAATGATAACCAACTAGAAGTGAAAAGTCAATTTAATGCCATAAAAGTCGTTGCAGACTAGTGAGGGTGGAGTGGGGATATTAGGCAGGTAAGCTTTATTAACCTAATGTGACTATGTTAACACATTATTCTTAAGTTTTAACCTTACAATAATAACGCTTATAACCCGCGTCTAGTACACACGGCTTACATCAAGCTATAGATTTCCAGTATAATCTGATTTCGCATTGTGTAGGATTTCCGTACAATGTGAGGTCAGTGTAAATTGAAAAAGTATAGCTTGATGCGTAGCCGTGTGAACAAAACACGGGCGTAAATTTGTGTCCACTTTTTGTTGAGTAAACCTAGTTCGTCGGAACGTGACTTTGAGTGCCTACTGATGACTAGCTGAGCAAAGAAGACATCTTTGGCTCAGTTTTAGTTGCCTCACTCTTTACACTCATACTAGGTTTCTGTGTTATTATTCTATGGTTTAAACATATTAAATGTACAGTATTCTGCGTTCCAACGAAGTACCATGGGGTTAATAAACTTATTTTTATGGCAATTAATGGGCTATTTGACAAAAATTTAGTTTTTGGTCCCTCATCTAGATTACAATAAAATATTCGACACATTTTCTTTTTTCACGTCATCAAAATATAACGGCGATACATCGAGTTAAAATGTCAAATGTCGTTACTAGCCAGTACAGTTTATACTAGATAATGACGTTAAAGGCCCCCTCTCCTCAACTTTAATGCGCTTAATCTAAGCAGTTTTCCATCAATTTGAAAAATAAAAAAATATGTGTCGAATATTTTCTTGTAATCTAGATGAAAACTAAAACTACTATGAAAACTAAAAACTCAAATTTTGTCAAATATAAGCCATTACATGGCACATACAAATAAGGACCTAAGTGTGATTTTAGATTTACATACATTATCAATAGTAGTTACAATAAGACCTTAAAGTTGGTTACTAATGTATTTTTTTTGAGATTTTTTTTAGGTAAGTACTTTGATCGAAGTACCTATTTTAGTCAATTTTACGCCATCTATGTATTTAAATAATTTATTACGGATCTTTTTGTTTTAGATTAACTCGATAAATTTGGTTTTATTTTTGGAATTGTATGATAATTATTATGTATTACTATTTATAGCTTTATTTTCGTCTGTTTACTACTGTAAATTACGATGACCAATTTAGGCAAAAGGGTTAAATGCTAATAAATTAAAAAATATATTTACAATTAATTAAATTGATCTAACTTTTGTGGTTCATTTTGTTTTTTATTTAAAACCTTCTGTTCTGTGTCAAGAAGTTAGTCTGTAGCAAAGACATTCAATACCTAGGTATAGACCGGACATCACGAACAAAATTTTCGTCGGAAAAAGTGTGTCCTGCTGGATACAAGTCTATGAGTTTTTTGTAGTACCTACGCTCCGCTGCCGCTCCAATCTTCTTATATATAAAATTCTCGTGTATAACGTAATAAAATGTTCGTTCCCATACTCTTCCGAAACGGCTTGACCGATTCTCATGTAATTTTTTATGCATATTCAGTAAGCCTGAGAATCGGCTACTATCTATTTTTCTAACCTGTAAGTGATAAGGGGTGTTCACCCCAAATTTTTATTTTTTATTTTTTTGATAATTTTTATTTTTTTTATTTTTTTATTATGTGGCATCAAAAAATACATACAACTCTAAATTTGCACTTTTTTATCACCAACCCTGGCTTTTTAATAGTCATAGCAGAACTTTTAATGACTTTTTGAAATATCACGAGGAGAGGGAAGAGGGAGGGTGAGTGGGAGGGGGAGAGGGGTAGGGGAGTTAGAGCGGGGATTGTGAGAGGGGGAGGGGGAGATTGTGAGAGGGGAGGGAGGGGCAGGATAGCGAGGAGCAGGGGCAACGGGAGGGATGGGGAGGGATGAGTAGGGGAGTGGGGGAAGGATGGGGAGTGGGAGAGGAGGGAGATCAGGAAAAAGGGAGGGGGTGGAGAAGGAGGGAATGAGAGGGGGAGGAGAGGGGAGGGGTAGGGGGGTGAGGTTAGAGGGGAAGGGAAAGGGGAAGGGGAAGAGGCAGGAGCCGGGTGGGGGAGGGAGGGGAAAGTTAGTTAGGGGGATGGAGGGGTGAGGGTAGGGGCGTGGTAGATGTGGGGTAGAGGGAGAGAGAGGGGGGAGGGGAGGGGGAGAGGAGTTGATAAAAAATGCTATGCAATAGCTTGACCGCAGCAGTCTCCGAGTGCCATCACGTCATTTTCTCTTTTATAATTAACCATTCAATCGCAATGTGCCACAGCGAAGCGTGGCTGGGTACAGCTAGTATTAATATATTATTCTAGATGGCGTTACTGAGACATGGGATCAAAGTTTTTCCATGACATTTCCTTGACATGCCCGCTCTATAGTATTTTAAATCTCTTTGGTCTGTAGCCTAATTGCGTAACATCTCCTTGTGTTTATGCCTTGCATGCGTGCGATTACATTACACACACACGCACACGGCAGTACGGCGCGAGAGAGGACGAGCAACTAGCGGGCAGAAAGCGCGGGGTGTGCGCCACAGCAGTGGTCCACGCAACGACGAACTAGTCGGGTCGACGGAACCGCTCAAATTGAATTTATTCATGATTAATATTGCATTGTACCTCATTATTTCTTGTAAAAAAAGTTTAATTGAAGATTAGCCCAACAATCCATCTCAATCAAACTGAAGTTCACCTCTTCGTCGAGCAGCAAAGAGAAGTTGCCACCTTGCCTTTTATTGAAAAAAAAAAATACCTTATGAACCTCTGGCCCCCATGGCAAAAAGCAAAAACGTGCCCCGCCCTGCGCCAAGCTGCACATTAATCCTTTCGATTTGTCATGTACTCGTGTCGCGTGGCGTGTTGGACACATGGCATTTTGTTTTGTCATCCTTTACATGAATTTGACGGTTCACAAGTAAAGATGCTAAAAAGTAGGTAACTAGACCATACAGTGATCTACCTACTCTACCTTTTTTTTCAAGACGGTTTAGATCGTTTGATTTTTTATGGTGGGTTTTCTTCAGCACTTACCTACTGATTACAGTTTTAGTATAAATGCACGGGTCCCAATAAAGAAGTAAACTCAAACTCAAAACTCAAACTCAAAATGTTTATTGCATTCATGTGTAGTTACATTGAAGTAGGTAACAAATAAAACAATGCAGACGTACCTAATTAGCATTAAAACTTTAATGTCTGTTGACGCTTATCTACTTACTTTATCGTATCGTGTGGATAATGACCAACCTGCCGGTCGATTCAGTAAAAGTTACGCCGTGAAAACTCGAGTGAAGTGAAGTGTCAGTGGCTAGCTTATGGAATGACAGCTCAATTCGCCCTCACTACGCCTACATTTTCACACGGTAATTTGACTAGACTGCTGGTGTCAGAGTTTTAATGCCGCCCATGGGCCTCTGACTTAGCATCACATTCCCCCAAGAAATAACTCTCCTAAAAAGTTCCATGTAATAGGCGGGGCCGAGCCTATTGCCATCAATCGGGCGCAATTCCATACTCAGGGCTTTTTTACGCATTATAAATAAATAAATACTCTACAACCATCACACAACGCCATTTAGTCCCAAGTTAAGCTTGAGAGCTTGTATTATGGGTACTAAACAGCTGATAAACATAGGTACCTACCTATATATTTCTAAATACATACATATTATAGATAAATTACACCCAGACACAAAAAAATATGGTGCACAACACACAAACATTTGTCCTGGGTGGAAATCGAACCCACGACCTCTGGCATAGCAGTCAGGGTCACTAACTACTAGACTGTCTCACCTCAAGTCCTCAATTAGGGTTGTATGCCCCTACCAACCGTGGATCCGCGCCTATTGAATATGGCGATTGTGCACATTGTAACTAACTGAGCCAAATAAATATTTTTAGCCTCTTAGCCTATTATATCTATATCAGGTGTCTTTTTACCTATTAATTAAAAGCCACGAATCAAACTAGTTAGAACAGGAAACTGATAGAGCGAAATAATTACCAACGTTTTCATTTCCTTGCATCTCATTGCAGAAGCGGTAATTTCCTTGAACATAATAACTGGATCCGCATCGCTTGGTAACAAATTAAAATAATTAGGTATATTAAAATAAAAATAATAAAAATTATGTAACAAATAATCTGTCGACTCTTGACCCGTCTGTGTTTAGGTAAGTGACCTATGATTAGACTAATTCATACAAATAAATCAAAAAGAAGTGTCTGTTTTGAATGTCAAAATAACAGCTATAATTATGTTAAATGTGATGGCCCCGAGGTAAGGCATCTGCCTCTCACGTACGAGATTGTGGTTCAAATCCGGCCAAGAACCATGTGACTTTTTATCTTAGATTCAATTGTTATCGGCGAAGGAACACATCTGCTTATAGTTGCTATAATAGGTAAGTCTAAAATTGCCAATCCACCTTGAGCAAGCGTGGTGATCAATGCTCGTGCCTTCTGTGAATGAGAAAAGTAACAGGCTCTTATTATTATTATTATTAAATGCCTAAGAAATGATTATATTTCCATAACGGTAGGTACAGAGTGTTTTTTTAATCATGGGATAAAAAAAAACAGGATGATCTGGGGACCAATTTCGCGAAATAAAAAAATCTGTTGTTGCATACAAAAGTTTGATACAGTCTACTCGTCCAAAATGCACAACAGAGTTTTCCTAGTTGCTCACATACTGAAAGTTGATCATATTCATGGGTAGAACAACCTGTGAAAACTTGTTCCATCACTCAAAAAAACTATAGATAGGTACCTAGTTATTCAATTCTTTGTGTACCTACCTATATGTGTGTTTGTTTCCCCTTTTTTCCGAAACAGCTGGATGCAGCTTTTGATGGTAATTTTACTAGCAGGCTGTGATGTTTTAAGGAGTAACTAAGGTTTTTTTTTTAAGAATTAGGAGATCCACGTAACAAATTAAAACCGTGGAAGTGTTATAAAAACTAGATCTAATTAGGTAGTTACTTACCTTTTAAAATTACAGGCGTGGTGTTGTACCTACGATCATGTTTACCCACCAATGGTCACTTCTCTTTTTCTCATTTATATATATTCAAATCATCCCTAATTCTTTTACCACCCCATCCATTGCACAGAATATGTTTTTTCAACATTATGTAAGTAGGTACCTACCTAAGTGTAACATTCCCAGAAAAAAAATATCCTTTCAAATGGCCCTAGAGTTCGATTAAATAATTCAGTCGTCAAGCGTTTTGCGGCAATTTGCATTGAAACGAGATGGCACAGAAGTCGCGACTCGAAACTGAAATTAAATTGCGATTATACTGAGATTGAAAAGAATCGCGCCTAATGCCCTGTAGGAAGAAATTTAATTTTGTACGCGACAGACCTTTTTTAAATTACTGGAAGTTGTTACGGATTTACCGGATCACTTGGAGGTTACGGTATTACTTAAGTGTAATTTAATTTTTTAGACGAAAATAATGTGTGTAGGTACCTACAGACGCTAGGATATCAAGCTGCTCGCAAACTGTCAAGTCCTAATCGAACATTAACCTTATTCCAATTTTGTAATAACGTTGAAAACTATCAAATCAATTTTACACATTGGGGTAGCTGATGTGCTGTATGTATAGTAGGTAGTCATTTTAGTGTTATTGGATTTATCAATCTGGAATTTCTCAGTAGAAGGCCGGGGCCCGTCTGATCGCAATAACATTTTGTGTGAAATGATTCATCACCATCATCGTAATCATTTCAGCCGAAAGACGCCCACTGCTGGACCTAACGCTCCCCCAAATGTGTGTGCCTCTCAGGACCATTTCAAGAGCTTACAACTTACTATAAAATGATAGGTACCTACCGCTGATTTTGTTTTGTTTTATTTATTAATGTACCTACTACGTAGTAGGTACCTACGCTAAATCTATATCTACCTATACAACTAAATAAAAGTGACTGTTATTTAAAAAATAAACGTTTGTATACCGTTTCTATTAATTATAAACAATGGGTTTTTTGGATGTTTTTTGTTTTTTTTCTTCTTTTAATTATGTTTAATTTAATTCAATAAGTAGGTATTTTTGTAATTCAGTGAAGTACATAAGTTTCTTATTATTTAATAAAATTAAGATTAAGTAGGTATGAGTATATCATCGACTAGAATATGAAAGTAGGTAGACTATAAAAACCAAACAAAAAAATTTTTGCTAAATATCTATACCAAAACAGCTGGACCGATTTTGGCGGGATTATCATCAGTACTTGATAGGTAACTGAAGTTTTAGGGAGTGATAAGGCTATAAATAATCATTATTATGCAATCATTAGGTACATTCCCCCCAAACAAAATCTGGTTCGCCCTAAACCAATGGCACATTCTATATTTCAAATCATTCTAAAAGCGCTTCAGTGATTAAACCCAGCCAGATCTACTGATAATTTTCCAGTCTGTATGCCCTTTTAGCATACGAACAAACGTCACTGTAGGTACTTAAGTTTATAGGTAGGTACCTAAATGATCATGAGTTAATAAAACTAAAGATCCTGGTCCTTTTAAATACTTAAATTCTCCGAAAGGCTTTACGATCTTGACCTCGGGCTTGATGCTCTTTGGACATGCCTTATCTCAGAAAGATTAACAAAGAAAAAGACTGAAATCATGTTTAACCTGATGGAAAAACAGGAACCCGATAGGAGGAACTGGTTAGAGCAGTGTTTTTGTACACTGAACCTTTGCACTGTTGTTATATTTGTTATTTGTGGTAGGTACGTATCTACCTATAGGTTTAAAGAATTTAGGTATCTGTCATCGGAACATAGTTAATATGAGATTCACAAAAATAAATAAAACATAGCTTATGCATTGGGCGATAAGTTTCAAAATGATTAGGTCTAGCAATTTTTTTTCGATCTGTTGAATATTTACAATAAAAACTTTTTACAAGCTTTTACACCAGACCTGTCGCAATTTTTGTCTGTAATAGAATATTACTCAATACTCAATACTTTATTGCATTCCATATTATGTACATAGATGGTTTAAAATATTGTCAAGATCAATATGGACCCTGTCGGGCACAGCAAAGTTAGGAGAGAGGATGAAGGCTAAGTAACAATATTCATGAAATTAATTATTATTATAGGTAGATGTAATAGATGTATAATGTATATTATTGGGTGGTAAATTATGTTAGATATTTTAATTTATTTTTTATCATTGTTATTATTAAATTACGTACCTATATATTCAAATTGTGTATGCATGTTATTTATTATGTAAGTATAATATGTATAAGTATTGGTAAATTTTGTCAGATATTTTATTTATTTTGTATCATCATCATTATTATTAAATTATGTTAATTTTGAAATTAATTTATGTATGTATATTATTAGAATGTCTTCATGTACCTAAGTATATGGAATGTCTTCATATTGCCAGTTAAATTAGACACACTTCCTGGTTTCCGATTGAGCTGAAATTTTGCACTCATATGTATATTATTATTGTCTGACAATGCAATATTATGATTTATTTATTTATTTATTTATTTATTTATTAAATAAGTCATACACCACCCTTACAGGTTTACACCCAATGCGATGATGTCGTCATTAATCATACGTTACAATGTGTCCATAAATAAAATAATAATCAATAATACAATTAACAATTTCAATACATTACAATAATTAAAAATACTTTTTTACAACATACAAATAATAACAAAAATAAAATAAAAAGCTCTGCTATTTATACACTAGTAACATTCTACTAATCTAAATTCAATAACTCTCTACATTCTAATAACAGTCTACAATTAAAATCCATAATAATAAGTAAAATAATAGTTAAAAAAGTCAGCTAGAACTGACTATGTCAGTAGTAACCTTCACGAATTCCGCCAATGAACAACTAAATACATCGATCTTTTGCCCAACAATGTTGATTGTTTTTACAGCTCTAGCAATGGGAGCATATTTGCCTATGTTGGTGCAGGCCGCGGGGACCTCAAGTAGCCTCTGTCTTGCACTGAGTCTGAGTCTACTGTTTGGGACAAGCAGCCTCAACGAAGCCAGTACAGCAGGATTATTTAGTGTACCCCGGAAAACCTCGAACACATATTTGGCTCCATGATGACATGGAGCTGATCTGATCTTGGAGCTGGAAGGTGGCCATAGCAACTCCACTATAAAATAACATAACCCCATCGTGTTTGGACTTGTATGAATTGTAATGACAACTTATTTATGTTCAAATGGTATTCAGGGTCTGATGATGAAGCTGGAAGATGGCCATAGGAACTCCGTTATAAAACGACATAGCCCCATCGAGATTGGGCTTGTATGAATTGTAATGACTAGTACTTTGTGTTCAGATGGTATTCAGGGTCTGCTGGTAGAGCTGGAAGGTGGGAGTTTGTTTTAAAAAACTTTTTGAGTTATTTTAGTGTTTATAAGAAGTAGGTATGTTTGAATTTTGTTGTAAATTGTTTTCATATATTAAGTCAGTTGTTTTCATTTGTTCAAAAGTATTTATTTTGCTTTTTATGTAGACGATTTACTAACGACGATTTATTAAAATAATAAATCTTCAACATCGTCCTTAGATTCTCGCAGTTTTAAGGAAATATACCTAGGTACATCAGGAAGAAACGGAACAAATTGGAAAAAGCAGTGTAGTATACAGAATAAGTACATGGTAAACCATCAATATAATTATGCGACGATGGCCCTTCCAACCATATATAGAAAAATATGTTCTACTTTTAGGA
Organism: Euplexia lucipara; assembly: GCA_921972225.1. Lineage (NCBI taxonomy): Eukaryota > Metazoa > Arthropoda > Insecta > Lepidoptera > Noctuidae > Euplexia > Euplexia lucipara. The sequence continues at coordinate 13,517,035 of OV179154.1, forward strand.
ACAGGTCCCTGAACTTTGGTAGTAACAAAACCAGTTTAAGCTGACCTCTTCTTCTATCGAGACTACTTACCTACTACGCTAGACCAGCTCAAGCCAAAGTATCACCATGAATGTGCGGTTGACAGTACTAAATGTTTACAAACAAAATCATGTTTTCCATACTACGGCCATGATTTCTACTTTTTATCGGTTTAATTGACGTGAGTTGCTGATGATATTTTCCTAAGGATGCTTAGTTGTAAATAATATTTAATTATAGCCTTCTAAATAAACTTGCTAGTCTAGGTCATAGCTATTTACTTACGTCATTTTTGCTAATTTATTTATGTAAAGATTTGTATAAACTGTTCCGGTTTCTGAGCCAAGTTACGCTGAAATAAACCTTATTTTTTGTAAGACCAACGACTTAACGGGCATTTCCTTGAATCGTCCATCATTACCTACCTAGACTTTTCTTAACTATACTGGGTTGGCTTCCATTATAACCTACTGATGCTGAGAACCAGTGTTCTACATGAACCAACTTCTTATCTGACTTCCACAACCCAGTTACTGGGTCACACGATACCCCTTGGTTAACCAAAGGGTAACAAATGCCCGAAAAACTGACAACCAGTTTAAAACTGGTTGTCAGGTTTTCGGGCATTTTATTATCTGTAACGACTGCCATAAATCTACAAATTACTGCCTGGACCTACTGCTTTATGTGCTTTTCGAGGCACAGAGGAGTCTTGATATGTGGCAGCATTATGAATGTCTTGGAAATAACGCCGAAGCATCGGTACACCAAACTTCTGATTAATTAAATAAAAATAAAATAAAATAAATAAATATTTCACAACTTTTCACACAACGCCATTTAGTCCCAAGTGAAGCTTGAGAGCTTGTGAACTAAATAGCTGACAAACATACTTATATATTTCTAAATACATAGATATTATAGATAAATTACACCCATACACAGAACAAATGATCGCGTTTATCATACAATTATTTGTCCTGGGTGGGAATCGAACCCACAACATCCGGCATAGCAGTCAGGGTCACTAACTACTAGACCAACAGGCCTGTCAAAATAATGAGTAATTATTAAATAATAATTGGACCTGTGAAAATTGACATGCAGTACGCGTTAACTTCTTCTCAATTTTCAGAGGTCAATTGGGCACAGAGTCCTGGCTGCAAATGGAAAACTCTCCTTTAAGTTCATTCTTCATATCAATAGAATAGAATGGAAATACCACACATTAACAGGTAGTCGACTAGTTCTCAATAATACTTATAATAGATACGTAATGGGTACCTACCAGCCTTTTTCAACTTTATCCTTCACTTAGACAGCGCAAATTATAATTTATAGAGGCGATAATACAAAAAATATATAAAAATCTAGTAGAGTTGGATCGTAAATCTCAATTTTGTTTGCTAGAAAAATGCTCCAGACATGTTTGCCTGAAGTATTACTTTAACAAACACAGAAGATACGTCTGGGCCGGGAATTCTTGCAAGTTATAATTTTTCAAGAAAAGCGTTTATTTATATAAAAAGGATTTTAGGTAGATGGCTAGAATTCTGATGCCTTTTACAGATACGATTTTACCATGTGGCCAATAATTTACTTGATTGAATTCATATATAGTTTTCCGTGACATCTCCAAGCGGTTGATCGACTTTTCGCGTGACCAGAAGGCTGGCCTTTATTTAGGTCAGAGAATCAGCATTGCCATTCAACGTGGCAATGCAGCCAGCCTTTTGGGCACGTTTCCCGTTGAGAGCGATGCGGATGAAATTTTTTTTGGCCCATAATTATTTTGCTTTTCTTTTAGATTTTATTAAGTATGTAATCATTATCTAATCTATAATATTTAAAAATGTAAAAACGCGCATGACGTTCGTACGTTTGCACTAAATTAGAAAAATATTTTTATGTTGTTTTGGTGTTGGGCCCTTTATAGTTTAGATTCACAATCTGACCCTGTTGGTGGCGTTGTGATCGGCAGCACAACGTCTATGAGGCCGCTAGCATTGTTTAAAAAATGCACTTTTTGACGTTAAAAAAGAGCAGTGCTGAATATCATCCTAATTTAAATGAACGTATTTAGTTAGATATTGATCTAAAAACGAGGAATAATTTCTAAAATATATTATTTGGCTCGGTTTAATAAATGCTTATACCCTTGTTGCTTGTTTAATATTTGTATTTTTCCATATTAATATATATTCTAAGTAGTTATAACATAATGCGAGCATTTTAGAGACCAGGCTTAAAAATTGGCAAACGAATTTTTGAAAATCTTAGAATACAATTCGTATTTTTTTTAATTAATAAAAATGAAGTGTATTAGCTGCATCGATCTGTAAAATTTTATGTACTTTCAATTATTTAAGATAAGTATATATGTACGATTCCTCCATGTGGCAACATCATGAAAAATTAAAGAAAATACATCATCAGGAACAGAGGTCAGCACATTGAGCTACCTTAACTGTCAAATTTTCCCAATTAAAAATTAACCTTATTTTGTTTGCTACAAAGTTGAAAATCTTTCAAAGTAATTTGAAACATGGGATAGCTCGATGTGCTGGCCTCAGTACATTATAAAGGTTTAGGTGTTTTCATTTTCATTTTGTTTTTGTTTCAGTAATTGATTTCTGCAGCTAACTGATAGAAATCAGTGATTTATTTCAAATGGTTAATGAGAAGTTGACCGGACTATATAGATTATATCCGATCATCTTCTATTCAAGAAAAAATGAGTACCGAAGTTCTCAAAATTCAACGCAACGTGATTTAATTTTAAAGTAGAGTGAAACTTATACTTTATGCGGTGACGAAACCATAGCGAGTTGTAATTTTTCCTGTGCTGCCATCTATCGAGCGCCGATGTAAACTTTACGTTTTCAGCTTGCATTCCATAAAAGAGTATAATCGAGTCGTCTAGTAACTAAATAGTAAACTAACGTATTAAAAACCGTTTCCGGTATATTCAAAGGTTTTTTTTATAACTACGTAAGTAGGTACCTACCTTGGGGGAAATAACGCACCACAAAATGTTGGCTCACTATCGCTCTAGTGTTTGATCCAAGAACTGACGACACTGGTAATTAACTTTCAGTTTAATTCACATTAAAAATGGAAGGACCGATTTCGCTAATTTAAGTCTTGAAATACCTATTTGTGGAAGTCGAAGGAAGGTTTAAACCACCGTTTAAACCTTCCTCCTATTTTACTTTGTGGGAGTGAGTGATTTGCATGCCATACAAAGACGTTCAATCAAAAACATTCAATACTTAATAGACGGGACATCACGAACAAAATTTTCATCCAAAACTTGTGTCCTAGTGGACAAAAGTCTATAAGTTTTTTAGTACGCTCCGCTGTCGCTCCAATATTCATATATTATTCTAGATGGCGTTACTGAGACATGGGGTCAAAGTTTTTCTATGACATTTCCTTGACGTGCCCTCTAAAGTATTTTGAATCTCTTCGCATTCAATAAACTATTTTCAATCTCTATGTACCCATACAATCTGTTGCTATCTATCAAACATTTGATGTTCGTCCCGTCGTAGGTACGGTATCTGCTCTTAGATTGTAAATGTGGATTTCGAATCGACAAAATAATATAAAAATATGTACCTACAATATTGGGATTCGATCGCGTATTTAGATTTAAAAAAATATGAAAACATAAATGGTCACCATGACAACCGCGGATCAACATACTTTTGGTTGTCATTTAAGGCGTAGGTACTTTCTGAAATTTTGTTATTAAACTTAGAAAGAGGTTTTAAGCTGCGCAAAAAAGTATTATATATTTCAGAAATCAATAACGTAATTTTATTAATAATGACGATAGACCTTTAATACCTCTTTGCAAATAGGAATAATTACTATAAAGGACTTTTAAGTAGACCGGTACTAAGTTTGTTTCGACATTAATTCTAACTGGCAAAGTGAAAAGAGTGGTCACTATATAAATTGATTCTAAGACAGAACGGAGTTTGCTGGTTAAACAAGATACTTAATTATATGAAATTGAAGCCCTATTTTACTTGGCTATGGCATTACGCGTGTTCAGCGGGACCAATTTCGTTACCAAAGTCTTTTTTTGGTGTGTTTGTTTTTGCCTTTTTTCCATCATAAGAAAGAAAAAAAGAATAAGAAAGTATAGCAGACGGCAAATAAATATACCACAACTTTTTCACACAACGCCATTTAGTCCCAAGTTAAGCTTGAGAGTTTGTGTTATGAATACTTAATAGCTGATAAACATACTTACTTATATATTTCTAAATACATACATATTATAGATAAATTACACCCAGACACAGAAGAAATGATCGTGCTCATCACACAAACATTTGTCCTGGGTAGGAATCGAACCCACGACCTCCGGCATAGCAGTCAGGATCACTAACTACTAAACCAACAGGCCAGTCAGAATAACTAACTTCAACTATTCTCTATGGCATTTGTGGAAGAGAGACACCACAATTTTGCCAATAACACGTAGGCACTATGTTAGACCATCAAACGCTGGAGATTAAATTAGTAATTATTGTTGATCTAAGAAAAGTGAAAAGATAAGTTTTATTTAACCCCAGTCAGAATAAAACATCTTTTGAAATGCAAATGCAACGCCATCTTTGAAACATTTGCCACCTGCAAACGTCTTCTCAGTACATTTTCAGGTGACAATTTAGACATTTGACAAGTCTTAAGCTTAAGAAGTTAACACATCATAAATTGGTGACCGTCAGAATGACTGGACGAAGTCAGATATGTCCTAAGACTATGTGCACTATTTAATACCTATTTGCTAGGTACTATTTAGTACCTAAGGTGAAATATTTGGTACCTTTGCACAAAGAAATATATCAATGAAATAAAGAGGCCAGCCATCCTGACGTCAGGTTGGCTGGCCACTTCCAAGTTCTCGTAGTTTTAGAGTTGTATTAACCGTGTTGTTAATGTTAATGTTTACTACCTATTTGCTACCTTAACATATTCATATTTTTTACACAACTTTAAAAAGCTTTAGTCCTACACCTACATTACAGTATCAATTAAAGTATGAACACATAGATAATTCAAATTCTTTATTGCGAACTAAGTGTACAGAAAAATAGAATTTCTAGATGTTAACAATTTAGGTAGGTCTTATAACTTAGTTGCCCGTTAAGGCATTGCAATTTAAATAGCTTAGAAAAATAAAATAAAATTAAACATGCAATGTCACTTGTCTTAAATTGTCTACAGTGGCACTTATTACAATTTTACTAGTATTAAACATAAAAAAATAAAAAGTAATAAAACTAAAAAAATATACATGTTCAATGTCACATGTCTGAATTCAGTAAAATTGTTACATTAATTTATCAATATCATCATTAATTGCTGTAATTTTAAATTATTTTTCATCAAGGAATTCTTTCACCGAGTACCTAATATGCCTTTTTTATCAGGAAGTCTTTTAGCTTCCTGATAAGTATTATATATAGGAGTACCCACTACAGTATTGTACCTATACCTATTTATATCATTAACAAAATATTTGTGTCAAGATTTGACACAGTTTTTCTAAAGGCACGTAGGTACTTACTTCTTATCTTACGTTTTTGTTTGCTACTCATTTTTCATTTCGCATTTGGCCATGAAATGTTCGAGACACGTATAGGTACGAATTTTAATATAATATAACAGTCAGTTTGTATTTTTAAAGCTACCTAGATAGGTGTACTTGAAAACTTACCTAGCAAGTTAAGCAAGTAAGGTTTTATTTACTTAGTCTGTGTTTACAAGGTGGAATTTTGAGACGAGGCAGTATGGATAGGTTAACCATAACCGTTATAGTTACGGGAAAACGTTCCTAGGAACAAGAATACCTATCAAATTAAAAGTTATTTAAGGTCTTCCATAACTTTTCATTTAAGATGTTCTGAATCGCCTTTACAGATTTTGGGAAAAAAATGGTAGGCAGCGAAAAAAAACTAGAAATAACTGGAATAGCCCAATTTTTTTCCATAGCATAAAAAAACTTTTTTTTTTTTGGCTTTTTTTCTAAAATCTGTGAATCCCGATCATGGTAGGCTTTTTTTGCAATTCATTGTAATAGGTCCATTTTTTAAGCAACTCAATTGAAAAAAACTGCTCAGATGTAACAATAATTATTATGTAGAAAGATTCCGGAAAATCTAATCTGCATAATATTATCTCAATATTCCACAGTCATCCTTAGATACATATTTTGCTGATTTAACTTTTCACGTGGCAATCAGAGATTAGTTCCACTACTTTTTATTGGATAACTCGCTCACGATACATTTTTAAGGTTCCGTATCAAAAAGATCAAAGAGAAACTCATTTCAAAAGCTACCAACGCTATCTTGTGAAATTTAGAATAGTTTTTCTGTTTTTCAAGTGGTTAGTTACTGACCTGGTATCAAAGCTTGACACTTCATATGCCGTTGAGGAATATCTCCCAGGTATGCCGTTTTCCTCGCGAGAATTCACAATTCAGACAGCGAGTGAAAGAATTGAAAATAGCCACAATGGTTATTTTTATTGCAGTAGAAAACAAAATCACTTGGCCAAGTTGGGTTGGACAATGGACATTCTAAATCTTATTTTAGTCTTTCATTAAATCGCAAAATTTTTTCCCTTGAAATATCATACTCTGCTCATTATCCCCAAAGTTGGTTAAACAAAACATTTAAATAAAACTTTGTAATAGTAATAATAATAACCCCGCTGGGCAGCTTGAGACGAGCTGTTGGGCAGTAGCGACCCCACGGACCTGATCTCCCGGGAGAAGTCTTGTTCCTCATCTTTGGCTTGCCTTAATTGGCCGGCCAAAGTGAACTCTGACTAAGAACGGAGCTTCCACCTCTTTCTTGCCTTAGTTGGCCGGCTAGAGTGGAGATTTGCAAGAGCAAACGTGCTCGAAGGAAGGAAGCATTCCAGTGAGGTGCTGGTAGGGATCTTGACCTTACTTCCGGGATTGTCCTGATAGCCGTGGAATGCCTCTCCACTCCTCAAGCACCTCAGGTTATGTTGCCCTCTTGTCGCTACGTCACAATGTGTTAGCGGCCGTTTCAGAGGGCCCATTACTGAGTGTGCAAGTCACGTTCTGCCATTTTATTCGTGTATTTATAAAGCATTGATGAGGCAGGGGCCATAGTCCTTCCATAGTACTAGGTAACCAGTTCACCTTATCCATCCCCAATTTATAACCCAAAATACATTTGTTGCTTTAGTCTGCAATAGTCCTGCACTAGTCGTAGGTTATCCTTGGATGCATTTGCATAATGCATACAGGGAAAATCTGCGATTGGTGCTTCACTTCATTAAAAACGACAAAGGGCCTCTGCGAGTTGGATTCGGCCCCTCGTATGCCTTCCAAAGGTCCGGAACCTAAGGGTTCCGAGAAATAAAAACTACATAATAATAATAATAAATCGTTTATTCAATTAAAAAATATATTGCCACCTACAATTGCTTAACAATTTGTAGGTGGGTGTAGTCGATGAGGGTTAAAATAAAGAATATTACTCACAGAAAAAATGAAACAAAAAATGTCTTCAACTAGTCCAGTTTCTTAGTAACAAAAAAATGTTAAGTTTTGTGGTCAGAAATAGAAAAATATACACACATTTTCCTGTTAAGGTACGGGCTCCGCGGTGGATGAGTCAGACTTGTTATTTGCCGATTTTTCTTTGAACATGTTTGAACTTTGACTAAAGTTTTTTTTCCCCCACGTCTGTTATGGCGGCTTTTTGCGTAATTGCAAGAACTTTGTAACATCAATAAATAATGAATTAATTGCTATTCAAAAATTTGTGTATGCTTTATTTTGGGTAATCTGGATGAAACCGGTCACTATTGACTAGTCATTGCGAGTCATCAAAATACAGGGTGGAAGGGCCATCGGCGTACAACCTGATAAATTTTGCCATGGGTTCAGTACATAATTTTGAGAAATTTCGTTTATTTTTTTTAAACCTTTTGTATAATATAAAATATTAAAAATGCAAAAGCAAAAAAAATGACAAATTACATTTAAGAACATGCGCCTAAGGGATTTGTGAAGTCGGATATATGATTTATTAAATTTCGCTTGATCATACAAAATTACAAAGACGATATCAAATCACTATTTAAAATGTATTAACACTAACATTACCGAGAGAACCATGTCAAAGTGACCTACATAAAAAATAGGGTTTATAGCTAGGTACTACTTTGTGTGCACTTAAAACACATATTTTTGTGATTTCGATGATTTTTCTATGTGATTAAAAATACAAAAAAATAAGCAGTAGGTACCTAAACGGGCCACAATGATTATTTTTGATCAATCAGAAATAATTATTCTACTCATTTCATTATAAGTCGTATTTGTATGGATAAAAAGATGGATTTTATTTAGCCTGCTGATTAATTTCAACAGTTAACAGTTATACGTAGGTACATCTCAATTACCTCTAAATAACTTACGCTTAATTTTAACTTATTGTTAATTTTCCTATTTTGCTTTTTTTATAAAATTAGGTATGAAGGTTCGATACTAATGTAATGACAGTAAAAAATAAAGCCTTTTTACCAAAAAATTAGAACTCAATACTTTGATAATCAATGGAAATTACACTAATCTTATTATTTACAATGATGAGATTAATAATTGGCCTTGACAGCACATTGCTCAATGTTTATATATAACAGAGGGCGATGTTACAAGTGATTTGTATATTGACCGAGCTTTCGACCGGACTGTGCAACGACTTGATTTAATCGCAATGAGTGCTATTTTTAATACATTTATTTTGTTAACGCAAATAACAGTTATATTAACAGCCGGTAAGTGATTTTTTGTTTATTATTTTGTTATTTAAATATATTTATAAACCCCCTACTGTTAAAGAGTGGTGTTTTATGTTTGGCGCCTTTTGTTTTTATATTTAAGTGAGGTAGTACATTCATTTTATTATTAAGGTTTATTAAGGTATCCTAAATTTACGATATTTTAAACTTTAAGATTTTTATTTAAAAACAATATATATAATTAAGTACTAACAACAACAACACAATACAATACAACATATAGTAAACATAGTAGCTAATTTATATTTATTTAGGTATAATATAGTCTTATAATAAATGATGACTTCGTATTCAAATAAATTATATTACATTATACGTCATAGTGATCTTAAAAAATACTAAAAATAATTATCACAACGATAACTTTTGATGAATTAATAGATCAAATTCATTCATCATTTAGTGATGTTCACAAGGCATAGGAATTAGGTAAGTATAGGGACTTACCCACATGATAAACATACCTACTTATTTTGTAATTGTGGTCATATTTGTACTGACATTAGATCATCGTCAATTTAATGGTTCCTTATTTATAATTAACACCTTTTTTGACCTTGAAGCTAAAAGTACTTACAGTGAGCACAAAAATAACCGACATTGTTTTTTTTTTTAAAGCCAATGTTGTTTAGCAAATGAAGCTTACCTACGCGCATTTGCTATAAATTTAATCGCAATAAAAATAACATTTGCTTGTGTAAAATTTAATAATATTTTTAATCTTCGTTCAGGTTCAATCCCCGGGTAGGAAAAACGTTATTGATCTTTGAGCCAGTGTTCGGACTCGTGCCCGATTGATGGCAATGGGCTAGCCCCCAATCACACGTGACTTAAACATAACATACGTTATAAAGTGGCAATACCCCAATGGCTAAGGCCTGTCAATCGAGAGGTCGTGTGATCGATTCTCACCCATCGCACTATTGACGTGAACGTTCCAGACACAAGCATAGTTGGAAGGGATGGGTAAACTACAAGAACACCTTTGCACTTTTAGTATCTAATACTGGCGTGACTAAGCTATTACTGATCTAGTTTATAATTTTCGTCATTATGAAATCTAGACAAGAAATTAACTAGAAAACACTTTTCTTTTATTTTCTTAGCGTGTCAATGGCAATTTAGTAATTTAGTGTAGGTCCAAAAAATAGCCACGTGTTGTCCTGAGTAGTGACCAGTGAATCTAGACCATCTATAGTACGTTCGCGCTAAGAATGCAGTAAAGTCATCTGTCGGCCTAGCCCCGCCCCATAACCAATCAAATCTTTTCAAATTCATTTTCATAAATTCATTAAACTTAATCTTTTAAAATATAATTTGTTTGAATTTAACACCACTGTGGAATACACCTTTATCTTGCAGTTGCACTGCATTTTTACTGCATTCTTGACGCGAACGAACTTTAAGTACCTATAAATAACTTTACTTTAGGCCGTTTCCAACTTTTGACGTAAACCGTAGTAGCCACCAATAAAGAAAAGAAAGAACATACTTTATTTGAACGCACAGAACATAAAACAAAAGAACAACAACACAGATAATAAAAAAAAGCAACAAGAAAAGATCTCGCCTTGGTCTTTACAAATAAGTGGTAGAATACCTTATATTTTAATTGAGTTGATATTTACTTGATCTTATTTACAATACTGAGCTTTTGAGCCATGAATTGTATAAAGGTAAAGACATTATTACGCACTCTTAAATATTTTTTGTCTACGTTTTCTAATAATTAAAGCTCTGTTAATATAAGACTATAAGACGACTAACAAAAACGATGTACAGGCAAGTAAGTATATCAGGCCTGTATGACAGGCCGGCAGGTGTATATGGTATGACAGGCCTGTTGGTCTAGTAGTTAGTGACCCTGACTGCTATGCCGGAGGTCGTGGGTTCGATTCCCACCCAGGACAAATGTTTGTGTGATGAGCACGATCATTTGTTCTGTGTCTGGGTGTAATTTATCTATAATGTGTATGTATTTAGAAATATATAAGTATGTTTATCAGCTGTTTAGTACCCACAACACAAGCTCTTAGCTTAGCTTGGGACTAGATGGCGTTGTGTGAAAAAGTTGTGGAATATTTATTTATTTTATTATTATTTATATCAAGCGGCTCCAATCTGTTAAATTACTCTAATAGTTTTTCATCTTTATTTTTTTGTACAAATAAATACATTTTTATTATTTTTTTAATTACAAAAGCATAAAGTTCATATTCAAATCTGCAGTAATGTGTCAAATATTGTAGATATTTTTACACCACTAATTTTTAATTAGTACAAATACTTTAAAGGCTTATTCTAGGCGGTCTTTTCATTATATTTGTAAAGTATCATTTAATAATATTCATAAACAGCAAAGTTATTAGCGTTTGTTTATATCCCAAAAACTCACCCAATTTATCGAAATATTGTACCTACGGGCTATTCATGACATAGTAGTATTCATTAATCGTCATCTCTCGCGCACGTTCGCGTGATCTCGCTCAAGCATGCCCCGCCTCCAACAGCTGTTTTCGTTATTTAAGTTTAACTAAAAAGTGGCATATTTAAAAATTGAACTTCGTTTTTTTTTAGTTTTGATTACGCAAATATGATCAGTAACGACAGTAACAGGTACGGATACAGCCCAATTTTTTTTTGTACTAATTAAAAAATAGGGGTGTATATACGTCTGAGAAACATTATATGGTATTGTGTTTTTTTGTTGTAAATAGGTAGGTAAATAGAACTATTTAATTATAGATCGTGTTAGAAATTATACAAATTCAGCAGTCGAACACAAGACCTCATGCTCGGCAGTAGCACTTTCGATGCCTACACCAAGGAGGTGGCATTCTGCACTAAATTATACCCCTCCTAATCAGAAGATCAGGAGGAACAGGAGGGGTATAATTTAGTGCAGAATGGTTTTGATCTAAGTAGCAAAATGTCCAACATCCCGAAACGTCCAATGAACAGTAAGTCTGATTAGCAATAAGTCCATGTAGCAAAACATCCAACTATCAGAGATGCTCTGTATAGCAGAACCTCTATTTAGCAAAAATACATTTTTAAAATGTGTACACTCAACGCATAACCAGCAAATACTAGGATGTAACATTATAATGGTACATTTGTAGTTTAATCACGTACATTTGCGTATTTCTGTTTGTATTTTATGGTCACGGTCAACTAGGTTAGGATTCTTTTAAGTATTGTATCATTTACCTTGTCACTGAACTTACAAAGTGCGAATGTTAGTGATTAATGTCACGCTAACATACAATGCAAACTCTTAGTAGTGATTTTTAGCAGTGATTTGACCTTTAAACGTGGCCTCAAAGCCGAGCTTAGAAATCATTAGTATATTTATCATCTTGACTGAAATGAGATATAGAAACAAGAAATCTAAATAATTGGCCCAATTCTTGGGCGATTGCTGGTTCGAATTCCATGTTTTTCCATGTTTGGAAACGCACCTACGGCGAAAGACAAATTCCAAGCGCGGAAAGATGTTTTTTTTAAAGCAAGGGTTTTCGTCTTAGGTCTATAACTCATGAAGGCAGAATTGACTGAAAATGTAATCGTTTTATTGGATCTATCATGACCTGGGCGGTAATTTTATTAAACTGAATAGGTATATATACCTAGGTAATATGAACAGAAAAAATATCAAATAAAATTAATTACAAAGACACCTAGTTTCAAAACTACTTTATGTCCATAGGTATATCTCATTTTTTTAGTTTTCTTTTAACCACACCAAACGGTTTATTTTTCGTAAAACGTCCGTTTATTAACAGACTTCAAAAAAAAGGAGGAGGTTATCAATTCGGTTGTAATTTAGGGCTTGTTACCTCAGTGCTTCGTCATTAATGGACCGATCTTCTAGATATTCAACTCTTTTTTATCTAGATCTAGATTTTAAACTGCTTAATTATTATTAGTACCTAAGCATAGCATAAACTGCAATAAATAAAACGTCAGACCAGTAAACTGACTTATTCTGATCGCGTGGGGTTTTGTAAAACAGTTTCTTATAGTTCGTAGATGGCTTTGGCTTCAAGCCAAAACATAGTGTCACCAAATCTGCTCTGTTTTACAATTTACTGTACCTACTGGACCAGGGACATGATAAAACATGAGTAAATATTGTGAGAAAATGCGCAACCCCGTACCTATGTCGTTAATATTTGTTTCCTACCAGCATCTCAGGGTTTCATAGATACAATATTCAACACGTTTAGGTAACGATCTTACAATAGCATTTTGTATCTTCATTGTGGTGAATTTGCGTTAAAATTGTCTGTATTTTAGGTCTACAACGGTGTCATAGCTTGTTTTGTACACTTCATCCTCAACGTAACCCTACGAGAAATAGTCCAGAGGCGGTATTGAAAAAGGCGGTGGTCACTTCGAGCACCTACTAAAATAAATTAAAGTATGTGGAAACAATGCATTTTATTCATTTTAGACATCATGTTTCATACAGACATTTACTGCTTAAGACCTACACAATCGATATCTAAATAGAAATAGTGTAGGTTTTTTTTTTAAAATAACCGGGTTCGATTCCCGAACGGAGTACAGATGTTTTTTAAAATGTATCAATGCAGTTTTTCTTTTTATTAAAATCGATGACATGGTTCCTCAGAACAGATCTTCGTAGGTCTTATAGTTTCAGACTTTCCCATACTGACCCATTTGAATGAGACACCCTGTATATATATACTCTAGTTAAGTTGCACGGGATTTTTTTAGATGTGATTTGTTTTTGTAGACATTGTGGTCTCAGTTTTTTACTTAACCCACCTATTGTAACAAATACTAAACAAAACGTAGCCGGAATGTAAAACATGGATACCTAGTTATTATATCGGAACGTATGTAAGTACCACTACAAATGGGTTACTCCTTAAATTATAAACGCATTAATTGACATTGGGAGTCGTTCCGTGTTCCGTTAGTAATAATGATGTTAAGGTGAGGTTGCCGACCTTTTTTTAACTTTTTTGATAGTCCATGCACAATATTCGCCAGTAGAAAATTAGCTTAAAACCACAGTACCTTACTAAAATATATTCAAAATGTTAGGTTAAGCTAGAACAATACATTTGTTGATGTTCGTTAAAACTATTAAATTTGCATAACGTATGGAATGTTTAACTCAAATTATAGAACTAAGTATATTCATGTAGTTATAAGCTTTCCAGTTTAGGTACCATAATATTAAATACTTAGACAAACAAGTTCTTACAAAATGCAACAGCATTTCTAATTAGCACGTTCATATTTGTATAAAAAATATTTATGAAAAAAAAGCTGATGTCCTTTGTTATTGATAATGAACATGCGGCAAAGTGATTTGTGTAGTTAGAAACATACATACTACCAAAACTTGGACTATTTTTGAGGGTTTGCTAAACTACTTTTGTTAAGGTAATTTCGTTAAATATTTTTTCTCTGTGACGAATGATCACTGGTCGTATATTTGCCAAACCTTTATGCAACAGGCCCTTAAGATGATACAATGTTCTTATGTTAAATCTGTTGTTTATCACTTATTTGCCTCTATTAACATCTGATAAAAAACCGGTATCATTAACTGGTACATTTCAAGGAGTGATGAGATAATCGTTCTTGCATTGTTGCACTTTAGTTGGCCTCTAGTTACAACTACCTACAACATAATAATTATAGTTGTTATCATAGTACTTAGATTAAGTGCAAAAAGTATGCAATCATGCATATTATCAAGTAATTATTAAGTCCAAAGACATGATCTAATATTGCAGGGGCTTGTAGATAAATAATTACAGCCGCGCGGCTCGATTGAAAATAAAGCTACGCTAAAAAGTAATAAAGCTTGCCGAGGTTGGTCCGTGGATGGGCAACCATTCACTACCCCTGCCCGTGCCGAGTTAAGCCGTTGGTACCGGCTTTCATTTGTAGCTCGTTGCCACTATGCCAAATCTTACACTCTTCCTTGCGCCCAATTTTCTTAAAAAGATTTCGCTTAGCATATTAATATAAAGACATTCAATACCTATAGACCGGACATCACGAACAAACTTTTCGTCTGAAAAAGTGTGTCCTGCTGGATACAAGTCTATGAGTTTTTTGTAGTACGCTCCGCTGCCGCTCCAATATTTATACATTATTCTAGATGGCGTTACTGAGACATGGGATCAAAGTTTTTTATGACATTTCCTTGACATGCCCGCTCTATAGTCTTTTAAATCTCTTTGTATATTGGCAACTGAAATTGATATTATGTTTATCATAAAATAGAAAAAATATAAAATTTTATTAGTTAGGTAGGTTCTTTTTGAAATGGCCAACTTTACAAACTGACAGCTGCATAACAATCCTGACCCATACCTGTTCCTCTAGCTAAGTGAGTCACAAAGCTACCATACAATTGTGTTTGGGTCACAATTACATATACCACTCATACAGTTTTGGCATTCATTTATAGTTATTGGCCTTTGTTATGAAATGCTAATCTGACTACTTAACAGTTAATAAATTTAATAAATTAAGGATCATCAGACTTGAAAAAACAAAAGGTTTTTAATGTTGACATTGTTAACATAATTTAGAATCAGTATTCAATGTATTGACTGCCGGTTCTTTGTTTAATTTTTAAATAATAAATAATACATAACACTAATCTGTACCTGCTCCACTACAGGGCAAAGGCCTTCTTATATAAAGAAGGCACGAGCCTTTTTTACCACTTGCTCAAGGCTAGTTGGTGATTCTTGCATGAGTGACGAGGCCTTAATCACTGGGCCATCCATCGGCCATCACTGACATTTCTGATAATTTTACTAATAAGTAGATAGATTAAATTAATATTAACTGGTCGCAAGCGCTACTGCAGAGCATGAGGTTGCGGGTTTAATCCCCGGGTTGGGCAAAGTGTTGTTGAGTTTTTCCATCTCGAACTTCTCAGTAGCAGCCCGGAGTCTGGATTTTTTCCCGATTGATGGCAATAGGCTCGCCTTATTGCATGGGACTAAAACATAACTGGCAAAATGTAGGTGTACTACAGATACATCTCTGCCTAGCCTTTCGGGGGGATTCCAGGCGTGATGTTATGTTATATTAAAACACAGAATTATGGGATGGGCAAAGTAAGACAAGTGACTTCTTTGTTTGAACAAAAATGGCGGTCAACTATTATAAATACCTGAACGGGTTAGTTAGCTAACAAAAGTTACCTCAAACTACGACAAATTTTGTAGTCAAGCCAGTATCACCCCTGAGGCCTATTAATAATAATCACACATTTTAAAAAGTTTTGTTCTTACCAATTTCAGTACCACCCATCCAAAAATGCCAGTTAAGCGACTCCAGCTGCATTAAGAATTCGGCACAGAACGCCTTGGGTGCGTTGGTTGCTGGCATTCCTGAGATAGGCACGGAGGTCCTGGATCCAGTCCACATTGACGTCATCAAGATTGACCTGTCTGGACTCAAGCTAACCATAAGAGATGCTGACATTAAGGGGCTCAAGAATTCTGTCATTGATAAGATCAAGTGAGTCCATATTTTATGTACAGACGCCAGCGCATCAAGTTACCGCAATGTGTCAAACTTCTTTGATCGTTTTTCAACTTTATGTTAAGGGGCCGTGCATAAAATTCGCTCGCTGGAGTTTAGGTAACATCATTGCGATGCAATATTTGTGTGTACGGTTCACGAACACACGCGTAAAGCTCGAGCGTAGTGATCGCTTAAACTGTTTTAATATTTTATATCATATTTTGAATTTCTAAGTAAATTAAGACGGTTGAGAAATAAATCTCCGGAATTTTTGTGTATACATATTTGTTTACTATGTTGGTACACATGTTAAAGTACACAAGTTAAAAAATAGTACGAATATATAATAAACTGAAGCTTAATATGCTACTTTTAAAATTTCTTAGAAGTGATTCAAACAATAGAAAAAAAAATACTGATTAGTCTTGAAATTTCCGGAAAGTTGATTTTTTTTTCCGTATGTTGTAGTAAAAATTAAAAAAGTGGTTCCCTCACGTGCAAGTAGATTATATACTGGTGTTGGTAAGATTTTTTAATTTTCAAAATCTATTGTAGTTTCTTGTAACTAAATGATCAAACGTCAGTCTCGCGTCATTTTTTGGAAAACATTTGGGTGAATTTTAGTGATTTTCCATGAATACGTAATTTATTTCCAAAATTTAATTCCTCAACATGCAAAGCAAGGAACTCGTCTTTTCAAATTACCAAATCACAAATAGGATTGTATAAATTCTTCTTCCCTTTCTCACAAATATTGATTACAGTTGATCAAAATCAGTCGATTTCAGGCACGGCCCCTTAAACAGAATAAGGTTCATATTCAATTGGGAAAATTTGACACATTGGGGTAACTTGACGTGTGGCGTCTGTACCTACTGTGTCACTCCTATTGGATATTTTGATTGACTTATTGTCGCAAAGAGCAGGTTAGGCAGGATAGGGGCAGGGGTTAGGGTTAGTCTTTATTTTTACTAGAACTAGCTGCGTTCTAGTTAAAAGAAAGACTAACCCGCACTAGGAATTTAATTTGTGTCGTGGGTGTATTTACAAACATCTAAACTCACAAAAATAAACAAAAACAACTAGCAGGACATACAAATATTTGTTACGTGCGGGAATCGAACCCGAGCCATGCGGTGCAGTAGCCAATCGCTCAACCACCACGCCAGCTGTACCGTAAATAGTTATTGAGTTTATCCATCTAGAATAGTCACCAATTACTTTGGTGACAGAACATTAAGCAAAAGAATACCATACCTTTTGAACAGTCTACCGGAGGACTTAAGAAGTGAAACAAACGCTAGGTAATATTTTTCAACGTAAACTAAAATTATATTATTTAGAAATATCTTAAGTTTTTTTACAAGTGTAAGTTAATTATTGTTTAGTTTTAGGTATATTTAAGTAGGCATGTCTAGAGACTCTTCGCCCCCACAGTCAAACCATTGCAACGGTTTTGTGGGGCTTAGTTTATAAGTTACTTACACTCTTGTTTAATGATAAATAAATAATAATAATAAGTTTTTAAATAACTTTCGTAAAACGGCGTGTGTGGGAACCACCAGGCCTGACGGTCATTGAAACGCACGTATTGTATTTTTTAATTACTTATATCTTTCATTGAGCTTGTAGCTAACTGATAACAGCCGCATGTGTCGATTGAAGTTTAAGCTATGGTTGACAAGGCTGGTTCGTGGATGGGTGACCATACATTAAATAATAATATCACAGAAAGTAAGCTATTTTTACTACGAACTTGACACTTCAACGCCGGCATCGCTAAGGACGCTCAGTGTGCGAAAAGCGAGGGACGTAATCGAATAGTAACAGTTTTTACGCATAGAGTATGGCGGAGTACAGTAGCCAAATTGTCACTTATTTACCTTTTCAATGAATGCAAGTTAAAAATGTGCAGAGTGCCGACCTTTGGGGGGTGGCCGACGTTTGGCGTATTTACACTACTTCTGGGTTAGCACTTGGCTTCGGCCAAATTTATCTTCGGCCGTGTTATCCTAAAAAACCGGCACACATAAGCCGAGATACAAAAATGTATACTAAGTAATAATAATAATAATTCTTTATTTGCATAAAACATGGTGTACACTGGTGTTACAGTAAATTATAAGAGCTAACATGTTTTGCCAGAATAGTACTTAGCATGCAAATCTTTCCATAAACATCAAAATTTTTTGTCCATAAATTCTTTAAGACAATAGAAATTTTTCTTATT
Source organism: Euplexia lucipara (assembly GCA_921972225.1). NCBI lineage: Eukaryota > Metazoa > Arthropoda > Insecta > Lepidoptera > Noctuidae > Euplexia > Euplexia lucipara. The sequence goes on from OV179154.1 coordinate 13,535,682, forward strand.
TAACCATGCATACAATTTATACTTAAACAATCTAGAATTTAATATTTTTATGTCCATTGGTATCTTATACTAAATACAAAGACCCTCCATGCTTTGGATAAAGAACGATAAGCCATTGGTCGCGGCTGTTGGAATTATTGAGTTCTATCAAAATATACATCTACTAGCGACATCTAGGCAAATTAAATAATTAGGTAATCAAACTGCGTGAAATAAAACAAAGTTAATCTGCACCGAAAAACCAACGCGTTTGTTTTGCAGGCAAATCCATTTATTTTAATGTTGAATATTGAATGATACACTCAAATTATTTTGGTCACGGTTTGTCTATGTCATTAATTGTAGATTTTTGTCAGTCTTTACGGGTAGTCAGGAGCCCGAAAGACTGACAACCAATTACCCAGTTACTGGATTGTGGAGGTCTGACAGGCAGTCACTCCATGTAAAACACTGGTATTTAGCTGCATCTGGTTAGACTGGAAGCTGACCACAACATAGATGGGAAAGGCTAGGCATATGATGATTACTTATATCTTTCATAACAGCGTTCTAAACATTTAAAAAAGATCCAAAACGACACGAAGTACATATAAATAAATATTCAACAACTTTTCACACAACGCATTTAGTCCCAAGTTAAGCTTGAGAGCTTGTGTTATGGGTACTAAACAGCTGATAAACATACTTATATATTTCTAAATACATACGTAATAGATAAATTACACCCAGACACAGAACAAATGATCGTGCTCATCACACAAAAAATTGTACTAAGTGGGGATCGAACCCTCGACCTCCGGCATAGCAGTTTGGGTGATTAACTACTAGACCAACAGGCCAGTCAAGTAAAAAGTATTAATATAAGTATTAATTGTTTTTATATCTACAATTTCAGGGTCGACAGTGCAAAGAAAGAGATAGAGTTGGTTTATCACGCAGCTCCTCTCACATTGAAGGGCAAATACAAGGCTGGTGGCATGCTGCTCATCCTGCCAATCAATGGAGACGGAGACGTTACTTTGAAAATCAGTAAGTACTTAACAGATTTAGCTTGCACGTAAGGTTTTGATATATAATATAAGATAGCAGTGGTAAAGGTCGTGGACGTGGAGATTGACACCAAAAAAGAGAGGTCTAAACCCAGCAGTGTGTGAAGTCGGGCTGTCGATGATGATGCAAGGTCGATCGAGCTACGGTTGTGGAGATCGATCGCATCCGTGCCTCAAAAAGATCGTTAAGTTTTTGGTCTCGGCTGTCTCTTGTAGATCTTTGACAGTCGTTACAAGTACTCTGAATATTAAAAGTCCGACGACCTCTTTAACCCAAAGGCATCGAGTTACTCAGTCAATGAGGTGTGGAGGTCAGATAAGTATTCACTTCTTGTAATCTACTGGTATTTATCTGTATCGGTAAAACTGGAAGCCAAAATAAAGAAGGAAAATCTAGGCAGATGATGATAAGGTTATGGCGAGTTCTAAGGCAGAAGAGCTTTCAAGAATGCTTGTGACGGACGCAATATGCTTGCCTGCTGGGCAGTCACCCTCACCGTTTAATTTCTTGACCAGTTAAATACTAAGGTCGCTTTAGCCACTGTTTTATTCATTTTAACTAACATTACTATTGTCCCTTGACTGTATATTTTTTTTTGTTTTGTAACCTTTCCGGTCCGTTCATTATTTCCGTTAGCATTCTTATTCAATATTATCATCACAGTTTGACACATGTGTTTACGAACATCCTTAATTTTATTGTTCTTATTATACAAATTTTAATTTACAATGTTTGAGATGAATAAAACTAACCAGACGTTTCTATTATTTTACAGAAAACATTGTGATCACCTTAACAATGCCCTACGATATCATTAAAAACGATAAGGGAAAAGACGTCATCGATTTGAAGAGCTACAAATACAGTTATGAGAACAACGAGAACACACACTTTAAGATGACCAACTTGTTCAATGGAAACAAACAGCTGAGTAAGTACCGTTCGAAAATTCTTATCACTTTTAGGCTATTGGGTCTCAGATTGAGAGATCAGTTTGGTTGAGTCAAGAGGTTGAGCTAGGCAATCATTATTTCTTCGCACAGAATCACTTATCATTTTTTATTTAGGCTTTTGTCTAGCTTACAAGGTTTATTTAGGGTTTCGTAGTTAAACGGCAAATGCAGTGAATGCAATGAAAGTAGGGCGTTTTGGGGGACAGTCTTATGGAATTTTTGACGTTTAAAAAGTGCTCAACCTAATTTAAATAAATGACTATTGATATTGATTTTTTACAAAACCCTAAAAACTTTTCTATCCCTCTCTGTCTTGTTCGTCTGACCTCGTCTAACCATCTGTTTGACAGAATGTTAGGCGGACATTTGCCTGTCGTTTCTTTCGAAAAAGTTGAGTGTTGCACCATATATACAAATGTAACAGAGCGATAGAACATAATTCAGTGCACGTAAGCAATAGCACAAAACTTCATACTTTTAGTAACTTTTTTGTGTAGGTACGCTACGCTAATAATATGGATGGGTAAGGGTTTCTGCATTTGCAAGAATAACTTTGATTTTCACAATCTTTGTGAAATACCATGAAATATGAACAAAAAAATTCTTGCGGTCAGTAAAATTAGTACTGTGGATTCGTGGATGTTGATCCCGACTATGAAACCCAACACTGTGCGTGAGTGGTATAGCACACACTCGACCTTTTTTAATAGGATATAAATACCTATAGTTCGTTCACGTTAAGAATGCAGTAAGAATGCAGTGCAACTGCAAGATAAATTCAGACAAGTTATATTTGAAAAGGTTAAGTTTAATTAATTTATAAAAATGAATTTGAAAAGATTTGATTGGTTAGGGGGTGGGGCTAGGCCGTCGGATAATGATGACTTTACTGCATTCTTAACGCGAACGTACTATATATACTATATATATGGCAGGAATTTAGGTGACATAAGTCCACTAACTGAGTAAATTTTCATAATTATGCATATTTACTCTATCATTCCAGGTGATACAATGCACACATTCATGAACGAAAACTGGAAGGCCATCTCCCAGGAGTTCGGGGACCCAATGCTGAAGAAACCGATGCAGAAAATCTTCACCGCCATCCAAACTTACTTGCGGTCACAGCCCTTGGAAGATATTGCTAACGTTTAAGTCATTATTGCCAAAAATTAAAGTAGTGTAAAGATGGGTCGACGGCTTTGAATTTATTAAAAATAATTATTTTTCAACAGTCAACCTGGTTTTCTTTTTAAATAATCTACATTATGTTTCATTCAGCCATTGCAACTTTTGGCGAGAATCATAGCTATGCTAATTGTGGCTTGTACAGGCACATTAAACTAACCCAAAATATTTTTTTTTCTAATTTATCAAGAACCTCATTTAGTTTGATATAAAGTTGAAAAATTATTCAAGACATTTGACACATTGTAGCAACTTCTGTTCTGTGCCTCTGTACGTAAACTTATAGATTAAGTCTTATGTTCTTAATGTGAAAGTTACTGGGGATGTACCTATTTGGTTTCTTCCTATTTTACGTTAAACTACTCAACAGATTTTGATAACAATTTACAGAATGTTTATAATACTGTAAAGAATAATCCTGTTTATTCTGTAGAATTACACAAAGTGTATTAAGTATTTTATAAACTTATAACGAAGACGAAGGCGCGATGTTTGTTATAAAATTAAATTTACACCTGCATTTCATTTCTGAACTAAAATCCTCTAGAATATTTCAAGGACAAACAAATTAGGCATAAGCTTTATTAGAATAGGTGTTTTGTTTTATTATTAAAATGTTATCAAGATATTCAATTTCGAATATTTAAACCTATCAAAAACAGGCATAATTTAATGTTAAATATATTTTAATTATTAAAGCTAAAATGATTGAAAGCTGCCCAAGGCAAGAAAAACACGATTATTAAATAATGTTTTTTTAGAGTTTTTGATAAAATAACGCTGTTTATTTTCTTTTTGTTTGGTTCTTCTCCGACACCAATCTGCATAATACTCACATAATCTAACCAAGATAACTGTCTAGACTTTAAAAGAGACTGATCTCTGAGTTTCTTTCGGTGTTTCTTCTCAGAGTAGTCAGACAGTGAAACACTGGCAGTCACTTCTTCAAAAATGACGTGTAGAAGTGTTTGTGAAAACCAATAAATAAAATAAATATTCCACAACTTTTCACACAACGCCATTTAGTCCCAAGTTAAGCTTGAGAACTTGTGTTATGGGTACTAAACAGCTGATAAACATACTTATATATTTCTAAATACATACATATTATAGACAAATTACACCCAGACACAGAACAAATGATCGTGCTCATCACACAAACATGTCTAGTCAATGTACTTATTTTTCAATAATCCCAAACGCAACATACATTAAATACATGGCTTAGTATCAGAGTTATCTTTTGCAATACACCAACAGCGCCTTCGTTGCTTTTAAATAATCGCAGGCGATTTAAATGATTAATTGCTAATACATAGTTTACAAAATTGGTCCTCGTATTATGTATGTTGGTGTTTCTACGTATATTTAGGGTATGTAAATATACGTAGGTTCGCAGAGGGCGACATATGCGATATCATAAACTGGGGTTAATAGAAACTCATGGGTGAAAAGGAACAAAATGTCAACATTAAACCATGTTTTTGACGGATGTTTATTTTTCGTGTAGTTAGTGGCTAGACTGGTGCCTTGACTCAATTGATAGGCGTTTTACAACATGGTGATGCTTCATTTTCAATCGTGTCAATTAGAGACACAATAGAAAGACAATAACAGCGCGGACACCGGTGTCCTCTTGGGGTATAACGAATGAATTAAGTTCCGTATTTATCTTTTGGGCTTCCAGTACACACCTGAGACTGGAAGCAATATTTGGGCTAACGACTGCATGAGTGTGTAGTGTGCAGCTCGTCTAACCTTATAAATGTAACTGCACACGTATTTAATATTCATTATTACACGGAGCATTGACCCAAACATATCTCTTTTATTTGCACCTGCGTACCACAACCTACTGTATGGCGACCCTGAGCCAGTTTCTTCTGTGAATTTCCGAAGCTGCCTCTATTATTCAAGATGTCTGAGAAAAGTGAAGATAAAAAGAAGAAAAATTTGGAAATGAAAAATTTATAGAGAGAAGATGAACATTTATTACCAACTATTTTATATTCTCAAGCAAAACATACCTATGGATGCATAACAACTCACAGAAGACAGCAGTTTACAGAAGAATTTCGAGAACCTAGTCGAGGGCTAAATGTCAATAGAAAAACGAAAAGGATTGTTGGTGCCGGGTGCCGGGAGTATGCTCAAGCCTATTGATGTCAGGAAATGCAGGGTGCCGGGAGATACATTGAACGGGTCCGATGAGGAGCAGCCGGGAGTAGTACGAGTCCATTAGGAGTATTGCAGAAATCACGCTACTTCGGACGTCATCATGACCTACATACCTGCGTCTATTGAACTGCCTACTGTAAGTTAATTTAATTGTTAAGCAAATTTTTTTGCCTGATGTATTTTGTTGTGTATTTTTTAAACTAGGTCAGATAATATTTTAATGTTGTGTTAACTATTATGTCCCAACAATTGCGAGATTTACATACTAAATTAATTTATTTAAAGGAATATTTAGTTAAACTTGGTCCTGAAAGACGCAAGCAAGAATTAGCGAGTAAGAAATTAGAGGAGGCTGAAAAAGAATATAGAACATTAGATACTATTTTGACTCAGTTGAACCGGGAAGTTACAGAGAAAAAGCTAAGCACTGAATCCTGTGAGGTTTACCAAACATTAATTAATGATATTCAGTTAACATTTAAGAAAATTAAGAGTTTAGTTTCTAGTATAGATAATAGTTGCCAAACAAGTTCTGTAACTTTTGTTGAGCCTAGTAGTTTCAAAAACATGGCTAATTCATTTGATATTAAGACTGCTATTTCCCTATTGCCAGTCATAAACGGGCAAGAACAGGTGACCAATCAGGTAATCGATGGTATCTTGCTTTACAGTTCACTTATAAATGATACAGGTAAAAGCCAATTAGTTGAATTTGTTTTAAAAACTCGTCTTTCACCCAGTGCAAAGTTACGTCTTAAACCTTCATATGCGGATGTTCAAACTTTAGTAGGGGATATTAGAAAATTTTTATTGCCTAAAAAGTCAGCAGTGTCCCTACAGTCTCAGTTATTTACAGCTACTCAAGGTCGTAGGAGTATCGAAAAATTCGGTACAGAGTTAGAAGAGTTGTTTGTGAATCTCACTATGACTCAAGCGGATGGTAACCAGTTTGCTTATGAGGTCCTTCGCCCTCTCAACGAGAAGACTGCGATAAAGAGGTTTAGCGATGGCCTGTCCGACAAACGGCTCAGCAATATCATTGCCTCACGTCAGTTCACGTCTCTGCCTGAAGCTATTAGGGCTGCGGTAGACGAACAGTCCATGTCCACCCAGGACCACGACCAGGTCATGCAGTATAGGTCTACTCAGTATTCTAGGCGTGGATTTACCTACAAACCAGGTTTTCGTGGCCGAGGAAATAATTGTAATCAGCCTAATAACAACCAGTATAGGTACGATAATCCTCGTAATAATTATGATTATACTCGTACAATTCAAGACAATTATAGGGGTCAAAGAACTTCATTTGTCAATAATGGTAACCGAGGTAATTACGCGGAGGGACAGCGTCAGCAGTTTCGCGGCGGACGCTCCGGTTTTAAGCGAGTTCAGCATAACGTAAATGTGCAACAGTCCAACAGTCAGGGCAATGACACTAATAATGAGGATTTAGAGTTTTTTCGAGCCTAAACAATGCACTCATTCTATATTTAGCTTTAGTAATTTTTGTGTAGTTAATTGTAAACTTAGAAACAATGAGGAACTTAACCTATTAGTTGACAGTGGAGCTAGTTTATGCGTATTGAAGTATGAATGTTTATTACAAAATAGTACTTTATTGAATTTGGTACAAGAGGATAAAATAGTAATTAAGGGTATAAGTGGTGATTTAGAGTCTTTGGGATATGTTTATTTAGATATTATTATAAAAAAAATAGTTTTTCAGCAAAAGTTCTATGTTTTTGAGAACTTATCTTGTACCGCAGACGGTATACTCGGTCAAGATTTTTTCACGCGGTATAACGCGGTATTGAATTACAAAAGTGGTACTCTGAGTTTGGAAACCCGAGACCAGTCTGTTATTGTTCAAGTTAATAGTAATATTATTACGGTTCCACCCAGATGCGAAGTAATTAAATACGTTCCTACGTCGTACAACCGAGATTGTGTCATTTTAGCTACGGAAATTTATAAAGGTGTATACACGGCAGGTTTAGTGTCAAAACCACATAGGGGTCTTATTCCTGTCAGAGTTCTAAATACAACTGATAATTCGGTTTGTATTAATATTCATGATTTAAATATAAGTTGTTTAGATAGTTTCTATGTTTGCACATTTGACAGAGATAGTATTACTTCGAATAGGGTTAGAACTTTACTTAAATCGTTAGAATTACATACTTATTTAAATAAGGAGGAACAAAGAGGTATTGAAAACGTGTGTGCCAAGTATGCCGACGTTTTTTATTTACCAGGTGACAAACTTACCACTACTAATATAATAGAACATTCGATTAATTTAAAGGAAAATACATCACCAGTGTACGTTAAGCCTTATAGGCTTCCTAACGCGTTAAAAGGTGAAATTAAAAAACAGATAGATGAGATGATTAAGAACGATATCATTGAAGAAACCATGTCGGAATGGTCCAGTCCTGTTCTCTTGGTTCCTAAGAAAACCGATAGGTCAGGAGAAAAGAAATGGCGACTCGTAGTGGACTATCGTCAACTTAATAACCGTATACAGGACGATAAGTTCCCATTGCCTAATATTACGGAGATCCTAGATTCCTTGTCAAATAGCATCTATTTTTCAAAATTAGACCTTAGCCAAGGCTATTTTCAGCTATCTTTACAAAAAGAGGCTAGAAAGTACACTGCGTTCACGACAGACAAGCAGTATCAGATGAAAAGGTGTCCTATGGGGTTGAAGACTTCTCCTAGTGCATTTTCACGTCTTATGACTATCGCAATGTCTGGTTTAAATTATAAGTCATGTTTTATTTATTTGGATGATTGTGTTGTGGTGGGTAATAGTCTCGAAACGCACAATAGTAACCTAATAAAAGTTTTAGAATGTCTGCGAAAAGTTAATTTGAAATTAAACCCATTGAAGTGTGAATTTTTGCGCAAAGAAATAGTTTATTTAGGTCATAAAATCACGGCAGATGGTATACACCCCGATCCATCAAAAGTAGAATGTCTTCAAAAATATCCCACTCCATAGAATGTAGACGAAGTCAAAAGGTTTGTGGCATTTGCCAACTACTACAGGCGTTTCAAACCGAAATTTGCTGAAATAGCATACCCTTTAAACGCATTATGTAAGAAAAATGTTACGTTTGTATGGACTGATGACTGTGACCGTGCATTTCATAAGTTAAAACAGATATTAATTAGTCCGACTATACTTGATTACCCAGACTTCTCTAATAATAACACATTTACGCTACAAACTGATGCATCAAAACATGGATTAGGCGCCGTACTGTCTAATAACAATGGCAAAGTAGTCGCGTACGCCAGCCGTAACTTGAAACCAGCTGAGACGCGATACCCTGTAATTGAACTGGAGTTACTTGCAATTGTCTGGTCTGTTCGACATTTTAGACCTTATTTATACGGGAAAAGGTTTAAAATAAAGACGGATCATAAGCCACTAATTTATTTATTTAATATGACCGATCCTTCAAGCCGACTGACTAAATTTAGACTTTATCTTGAGGAGTACGACTTTGAAATCAGTTATGTCCCGGGACGGCACAACGCAGCTGCAGATGCATTGAGCCGGATTCCCTTGACTTCCACCGATTTGAAAGATATGCCTATGCATATCTTTCAAATCGGTGGAAGTCACACACCGTCAGTGGTGGTGGAACATGTCTATACATGTAGTGTCAGTAATGACAAGGGCACAAGCTCGTAGGTTACGTACCGACTTACAAAACAATGACACCACTGAGGTGCTCCCTACTCCTAGGCCTGATCAACCTAAAGTAGTGGAAATCCTTAAACGACCAACTGATAGCGTTGAATTAATTTTGACTTGTAACAGAAGTACTTTGAGACAAATAGAAAAGCTTAAGCATTTCATTAGTGAAAATGGTAATTTATATTATGTGCCTGAAAAATCGGCAATATTTGTAATGTCTCGATCGTTATCGACCGTAAGTGTGTTAGCGAGAGAATTACAACGTTTTTGCAGACTAAGACAATTACACGAGCTCGTATTAATTAAAAGTAAACAAAATGAACATTTAATAAATGTGTTTATAAAGGAAATGACTCAATTACATGACATTCCAAAGTTACTTGTAATTAAAGACGTCACAAGAGTAACTGACAGAGACACAATGACTATTATTTTGAATGATTTTCATCTGTTACCCACAAGTGGCCACGCGGGGGTTAACAGAATGTTAAACAATATTAGGAAATATTATTATTGGCCAGGAATGACTCATGACGTAAACGAATATGTTAAAAAGTGCAAAAGCTGCCAGATCCAAAAGCATTCTAATAGGCATACAAAGGAGACGATGGTCATCACATCCACGGCATCCACAGCTTTCGAAAGAGTTAGTTTAGATTTAATGGGACTTTTAGATGTAGATAATCTTAATCATAAGTATATTTTAACATTACAGTGTGACTTGACGAAATATGTTGAAGCCTATCCATTGCAAAAGAAAGATACTGTTTCAGTAGCTAGGATGTTTGTAAATAATTTTATTTTAAGGTATGGCATCCCGACGGAGATTATTACAGATCAGGGTACAGAGTTCATGTCATCAGTTTTTACTGAAACTTGTAATTTATTAAACATAAAAAAGCTGCATTCCACAGCATATCACCATGAAACTCTAGGAGCTTTAGAAAACACACATAAGACCTTAGGAGCATACCTTAGGATACAGTGCGATAGCAATAGAAGTGATTGGAGCAGTTGGCTTCCATTTTGGTGCTTTTCTTATAATACGACGGTTCACACTGAGACAAAATATTCTCCATTCGAGTTAGTATTTGGAAAATATTGTAATTTACCTAATAATTTAGCACGTAATTCGTTTATAGAACCATTGTACAATCCCGAATCTTATCCTTTAGAATTAAAATATAGGCTTCAAAGAGCGCAAGCTGATGCTAAAAATAATTTGTTACATAGTAAACAGTTAAGAAAAAATAATTATGATGTATGTAGCAATCCAGTTAAATATAAAAGTGGAGATTTAGTTTTAATTAAGAATCAGGTTGGAGATAAGTTAAGTAAAATTTATTTAGGACCATATAGAGTAAAAGAGGAAGTAGAACCTAATGTTAAGATTGTAAGAGACGGAAAGGAATATGTTATTCATAAGAATAATACAAAATTGTTTATAATGTAAGTTAATTTTATATAAAAAAAAAAACTTATTGTAATTTTTTTTTCTCTTTAAAAAAGGGGAGGTGTAGTGTGCAGCTCGTCTAACCTTATAAATGTAACTGCACACGTATTTAATATTCATTATTACACGGAGCATTGACCCAAACATATCTCTTTTATTTGCACCTGCGTACCACAACCTACTGTAAGTGACTGGCTTAGGCCATGATAAACGGGAACAACGTGGCTACCCCAGTCTCCACGGAACGGACGACACTTGAAGTGTAAATAGCAATCAACAAGACTTGACCTCTACAGAGTAAGTATGTAGCTAAGTACCGTTCACATGGAATTCAAAAAAAATTTTTTGACGCCTCTTTTCTTTGAAAAATGGGTTATTTTGTTATTATTCTGGTTCATGTTATTACCTACCTATTCTATGTGCAGGGAAAGGGCCATTGCCGCACATCAGGACACCACAAATTTTCTGCATCATTCTGGGCCCCTTGAAATTTTTGACCGTTTTTCCAAATTTCCCTAGTTTCCTGTGCGGCAAATCACGCCCAGCGTGTAAAATTTAATCATGCCGCGATTGCGGTTCTCGCAACTGCTGTAATAATTTCAAGTTAAAGATAATTTATTATTTAAAATACAAAACCGTACAGTGTTTCAATGGTTTTTTTTTAAATTACAAAAATCATAAAGTTGAAAATTGTATAAGTAGTTAAACTTTTTATGATCGGTATGTAAGGTGTCTACACAGTATCCTAATTAAATTGATATTCGCAATGTTGTTTTATTAAACTTTAACAATTAAGATTTCAGGTGTTGACAAAGGATTCCCGTAATGGGTAATAACGAATTCACAAAAAAATGTCTATCAGTATTACCAAGCAGCGCGCGGGTTTCGGAGGTTAGATGGGCAGTCGGGCCTGAGAGTTCGAATGATAATAAAACAAAATTTCTTTGTCAAAGAGGTACTGTCGATAGTTAGGACTCCTTCGATAATTTTGTAAGGGTAAGCGTAGGTCATCTGAAGTCGGTATGGTATAGTATTACATAGTTCTGGTACTCATACATAACACAATTTAATTTTAGATCTTACTTTGAGTACCAGAGTCCAAAACACACTAAATTATTCAAACCAAAGACATTCAATACCTATAGACCGGACATCACGAACAAAATTTTCGTCCGAAAAAGTGTGTCCTGCAGGATACAAATCTATGAGTTTTTTGTAGTACGCTCCGCTGCCGCTCCAATATTCATATATTATTCTAGATGGCGTTACTGAGACATGGGATCTAAGTTTTTCTATGACATTTCCTTGACATGCCTGCTCTATAGTATTTTAAATCGCTTTGATTCAAACATAACATTGTATTACTGATAGTGAAAAGTGTTATTGTTCACATTATGCAAAAAAAAGTATTGTTTTTTTTTTTAGTTTGGACTGGATTCAAAAACTAAGACTAGTTTAGATTCGGTTCGTGTTGTTTTTTGCCTGTAATGTTTGCTGCCTAGCATTACTTACTTTGTAAATTCTCGTGGGTACTATTAACAGAAAGATATTATTAACAGAAAAGTATACCTGTTTATTATAGGACAATGTTCGCCATGAAAGATATTAATTACCGTAGCGTGATGGACCAAGCACTTAAACATAATTACTATTACTTAGTACATGACATATAATTTACTCTAACATCTCAAATAGTTTGAACTTTGCTCCAAAATTTTATGGCGTTAAACCATTCTTATGATTTATGTGTTGTGGTTTTTCAAATATGTGTAAGTGGTAATGAGTATTTTAATGTTAAAATGTAGAATGGTAATAATTAGTACTACATAAAAAAAATGTGCAGAGTTTTATAATAGTTATGTACAAAAGCCATCACATAGAGCTACCCCAAGATTCTTTAAAAGTTTTTTAACTTTATTAAAAATATAATTTGACATTTTGGTGTAGCTTGAAGTTTGTTTGGGGTTTATGTAAGTTGTTGATAAGATTTAGCCAATACCTTTTTCTAGCTAAAAGTAATGTTCAGGTCAAGTTACAGTCTACAGTTACATTCAAGTAGTTCTGAATCAATACAAAAATATAATGAATGGCATGCTATCGTAAATTCGAGACATAATTGAAATAAACCAATTAAATTTGGAATCAAATTGACCTTTGACCACAACCGCTTGGCTTCCGGGTATTAAACAATTAAAAGGGTTTCAATCCAATTTTCCCATTAATAAATTAAGATAAGCTTACAAAAATGCCATCGAAATTCCCGACTTTCCCGACGATTAGTAACATTACAAAAAATAAGAGCAATATCAGTCGAGTCTTTCTCTAGTAATGATACGTGTGGCAATTATTTGGTTGTAATATAAACACAACTTTATAATCGATTAAAAAAGGTTTTTAAAAATTAAAATTTTTGTTGTGTTTTCTGGTTTTAATAAATAATAATAATAAAGGTTTTGTAAAAGTTGTTCGTAGTTATGCGTGTTACAACTCCTTTTTGAGTTTAGTATATTCTAAAAACAATGTTGTATGTTTAGCTGAAGTGTAAAGGAGCTCGAAATCAAGTAGGCAATACGAGGTGCTCAGACATTGAAAAACTGATGCAAGAAAAATATAATCATAAATCAGTATGACAACTATTCAACTAAAGGACAAAAGGCATTTTTAATTATTGCATAACTGTGATCCGAATAGCCAATTACTTGAAAATGCAAGGAAAAACTTGCTGTTAACATTGATCTTAGTGACCCATACGAACTTTTTATCGGCAGTATTAAATAATTTTACTAACTCGATGTTTTGAGATCGGTTCTTGGGTTGAGTATTAATTTGCACCTAATCTTTGCCTATCTATACTTAATCTTTCGTAAAAAACTGGCGTGATTGTGTGTTATTAAATAATTTGCAGAAGCTAGTTAGGTGTACTATATTTGGACTTCCTCGTAGCATTAATAAAATAATTTGAAAGAATGACTAACGAAATACAATTTTTGTCTCAAAACTAAGTGCTGTAGATCTCATGTCAAAGTCAAAATCAAAGTCTAACCATTTTGTTCAATTAGGCCCCTATAAGGCACTTTTGAACGTCGAAAAAAATTAACTTTAAAAAATGATTCAAGTTGCCCCTTCCAAAAAGTAGATTTGTATGGAGAAGAATGGGCAAGAAACTCCATACTTACTCTTTTAAAATAGATTTTACAAAACTTTGTATACATTAATAAGATTATATGTGAGGACGATGCACCTAGAATAAAAAGTACTATACTAAGATAGGTTTAAGCAAAAAAAAAAAAATAAGCAATGGAGACATTATTAAGTTGGTACAGCTAGATACATTGTGCTTACAAATGTAATAACAATTAATTTTAAAAAAGTGAAATAATAAAACAATAAATAGACATCAATACGTAGGTACATTATAAGATTAGCAACCAGCACGCGTAGCATGATCACCAAAGAAACGGTCTTTGTCGTGTCTCGGAAGAAAAGAAATTAAGTGTTCATGCTACGCAGGCAGGTGTATTGAAAGAAATTTGACAGATTGAGGTTCCTGTCTATATAATCTGTCACTTTGCCGATTCGTCTGTAGACAAAGGCCGTTTCTTCGGTGTTCAATGTGTTCATGCTACGCATGCAGGTTGATTTTGTCAAGACTCCAATGATTGTCCTATGGAGCAGGACCAGCATGTTTCCAAGCATTCCTATCTTGAATATAATCTTCTAATTTATAATATGCCAGTTTACAATGTGTACTTTTAATATAAGTTTTAAATTTTCTTCCATTTAGTTTTAATATATCACATGGTATTTTATTATAACATTTAACACAATACCCCATAAAAGATTTTTGTACTTTTGCTAATCTCAATGGTTACCTCCACCATTCCCACCATATGCCGTTTATTTTAATATTAGCTGATCTTTGTTTTACCTGATACTTTTTCCTACTCTAGGATCAACTTTTGACGTGTTTAAGTCAAATTTGCTTGAGATCTACGAATTAAGTCAAGTCAATGTCATTTTGGCATCAGAGTTGGCGTTTTAACCGAAAATTGTATAAGATTACGAATTAACTTCAATTTTTTTTTCGTTATTCATTTATATTTTCATAGTTATCAAATTATTCGAGGCGAAAAAAGTTCAACAATGAAAAGTCATTAAAATCTATGCAGCTGTTTTTGGGTTTTAAATGGTGTAACTAACAGGGCTTTGTTATTAATACAGTTCTTTACGTATTTTGTACATATTACCACAGTCTAAAAACCTACAGTCGTCCGACGAAGCCGTCTAGACAGGGCAAACGTGCGGGGTGTGAGGGACGAGACGCGGGAAAGCCGCTCCCGAACTGCGAACAAAACGATGTTCGTAGTTCGGGAGGTATTTATTCAGGGCTAACGCGAGTACATATTGTCGGCATTTTTCCAGAGATCAAAAGCGTCGTCCTACTGTACCTATTAATATTTATACTGTGGTATACGTAGGCCTATTACCAACAAATAAATTATTTAATATTTTTCTTTTAACAAAACCGATATAAGGCTCCATATTCTAGCTCCGTACTACGCTAGACTCACACAAAGTGTTATCACCTTATCACTGAGGTCCGGTCTACTGCACCATGGATTTGAGAGTGCAGTCACATCGAAATTTTGCTATTGACTAGCACCTTTACGTCGCGCTTTAGACGTGTAGTAGTAATTTGTTGATCGCACCTATTTCATTTATCTAAATCACGTCTAGTTTCCTTGAAATATTAAGCAGAAGTGCTGAGAATGGTGTGTGCGAGGAGCATGAAGGTTGAGCTACGCTTGACGAGGTCGTTCTGTGGATGGGTGACCATTTTCGTATAATTCAACGGTTTATTTAAGTCAAAGAAGTCCACCTTGATTTGACTGATATATTAAATTTATTGCAAGTATAGGTACGTATAATTCAATGTTATGGAATTTAAAATTTAAGTATGACTTAAATAATTATGGTGGAAACATAATACTTATTTAAGGCTTATTAAGACCTTACATGATGTTTGCAATAAATTCAATGTATCAGTAATTTATTTTAACAGACAGTGTAATATTGTGCATGGTAATTATCATGATTTTATGATAATCATCCCAAACGCCATCATTATACTACCTGATAAAAATGTTCGCGTACGTACTTAATGGTCAGATTACGCAGTCATTTTAAGAATGAATTTAAAAGACATTAAATAGTGACATTGAAGACAATATATCTAATCCACTGATCATCAACCACAAGCCAATGACCTTTCAACGACTTATTGTGTCCATCGCTAGCTCGTAAGATATGCCAAATAATCTCGTCGGGGGTTAAAAACAATTTCTACAACAATTTTTATAGATTTGACATTATAATGAAAAATATTCGTAAATAAATGCAGTTTCCTCCTTCAAAGATTACAAACCAAAACATTTGAAATGTAGGTATCTAGTTATAAGAGATTGATTTTAATGTTATAGAAAAATAAATTTCTCCAAAGTTTTTTTAGTAATCAGCATAAACCACAAACAAATTAAGTTTTGCGGTCGCAAATAATAAAAGTTAATTTTTCTTTCCAAGTCATGGAACTCTCGATAAGCAAGTTGAACTTGCTCTCTGCGAGTTTTTATGCCTGTTTGTGGTTTTTAATTTATACCCCCTAACATGTTTCAGTCTTCTATTCTATAGCGTATCTACTAACTATAAA
This sequence comes from Euplexia lucipara, assembly GCA_921972225.1. Lineage (NCBI taxonomy): Eukaryota > Metazoa > Arthropoda > Insecta > Lepidoptera > Noctuidae > Euplexia > Euplexia lucipara. Next base: position 13,551,926 of record OV179154.1, read on the forward strand.
AACAATCTGTTATGATTAAATACTGTACAAAAACTGTATTTAACATGTCAGTTTTTTTGTCTGACCCATCTAAAGAGGTTTATGTTAATTTCTGATTTATTAAAATAGGTACCTGGGTTTTTTTTGTGTCATTTTTTCGGCTTGGTATTGAAGAATAAGACTCTTCATCGAACTATTACGAATTCATACGCAAGGCAGGAGTCACTGGTTCGGCCGCGCTGTAGTAGTAATGCGTTTAGCGCAACGGCGCGGCGTTGCGCTAAACGCATTACTTATATCCATTTATTACAGAATCACGTTACTTACTCGTATTCTATTTATTTCTTTCCGTCACTGGGTACCCCTCAAGGTTCATTGGAAGACCAGCGTCAGACAGCATCACCTGTCTGGCATGAATGCTGAAATGGACCTTTTTGGCGCAGACGTGAGGCACACAGCACATAATGTGTACCTACCTACTAAGTATTGTATATTTTGTATGTTTTCATAAATTATTGTGCGTATGTGTGTTAATGACTGATGTCCAATAAATATTTTTCTTTCTTTCTTTCTTTTCTTTAATCACCCACTTCGCTTTCCATCTATGTTTCTAAATTATATAGAGAAAAGATTTGTATTTTTATATGTAATGAATAAAGTTGAAAACTACTGGACCGATTTGAAAAAAAAATTCACAGTCGGAAAGCTACACTATCCCCGGGTGACATGACTTTTTATCCTTGTATTCCCACGGGGACGGGAACTACGCGGGTGATAACGAGTGACGTCCGCAAGTGTTTGATAAAACAATCTCTAGTCTAGCTAATCCTAACATCCAAAGTAAATCCTTAGATATAATAATTAATCTACTTATGTAAATGGTCATATATTTTGAAACGAGGAAATACCGTTGTCGAGGTAATAGTCCAATAAACACCTTGTCTGACAAACTCATCAAATAGGTGTTTTGCTTGGGCAATACACACGACATTCACTTTTGTTTTACTTCTTTTTGGAAAATCTTCATGATAGTCGTCCGCTCTGGGATTGGGGCGAAAAGGTCTGTTGCTCTGACTAACTAAAACAACCCGGCTGTTCCAGTTCACACCTGCGCTTGGGGTTTCGAGAACATACTTATCTTCTTCAATATACTATATACAATTACACACTAATCTAGCCTATTACTTATTTTAGAAATATCATAAAAATGGCCATTAGCTTAGCTTTTTGAAAATGATTGTTATAAAAATGCATATTTGATGGAAATTAAATTTGATACTTATTTTGTAAGCTTCAAGTGTTTGCGGATTTAATATCTCAAAGCGGGTTCAAATGCATGAATATTTCATGCATGTAGGAATAAAAGAATATTATCTCGGTTCTATTTATTGAGTCTTAATTTTTTTTTGCATGATAAATATTTATTTATTAGAGAATTGAACTATTAGGAATTTTGTAAGTCATCACTAACCTATCAAGCTAGATATTTGGACATAAACATAACATTTTCTCACATTACACATAGTAAACATAGACAAACGATAACCCTTTTCAAAAAATTACACTTTTTATGGGGTGAGGCAGAATTAATTAATTTATTATTTTATGTGGCCATATACAGAAATTGGTAACCAGTAAAGAAATGAAATAAAATAAAACTGTACGTACCTTTAAGTTTTTTCCTCAGTAAACAGTCATAGATATGACAAAAATAAATATAGTGTAAACAAAATAAACATTAGAATTAATCAATGATTGATTTATGGTTCGAAGAGACTACTAATAGATTTTGTATGTAAAATACTATTTTTCATTCACACAAAAAACAATGATTCAACACGGGAAGCCGTCAATAAAAATTATTAACTTTATTAAGATAAATTGACCTGATCATGAACTTTGGTCAAGCGTAACCTTCAATAATTTCGCTGTCAAGACTAAAATATGTTAGTTTTTAGACACCAGGCAAGACCAAACTAAGTTTTTTTGTTTTTTTTTTTATATAATTTGTTTGTACAATTATTTAATGGTTTATATTTTATTATAATTGTAAAAGATGATTGTAATATTATTTAATTTATGGACATAATATGTAATTATGGTCAGTGACGAGGTTTCGTCTAGTATATTAACGCATTCACTTCAAGTTCACGAACAGTACTCAGTTAACTGTAGAAGAGTTTGTGTCGTAGTTAAAATGGTGTTTAAAGTAACGTGCTTGGCCGTGCTGGTGTTCGGTTTTGCTCAATCGGCAGGTACGAATATTTTATAGTTTTTTTTTAAATTTTGTTGAGCTTTTAGTTAGGAATTAAGTCAGATACATAGATTCAACTGCAGATTCTTATAAAAAAAACGTTTTTTAATTAGAGGGTTTTCAAAAGAAATATTTGTATAAGTAGGTTCGGGTACGTTAGGTGTAATAACCGCAATTTTTTAAAATTTTGTTGTACTTTTAATCAGGAAGTAAGTCAGAAAGTGTAGATTCTTATAAAAAACATCTTTTTATGCAAGGATTTTTACAAGAAGTATTGGTCTGGTACGTTAGATGTTACAACCGCTCAGTTGTAAAAATCTGCGGTTGTAACACCTCCCTGAGAAAGTAGAGGTTTATGTCATGTCTATCCCATAGCTATTACTGTAGATGGCAATACATTGGTTTCTAAGGGCCCTTAATAAAACCATATATATGGATGATTTTAGGATTTATTTCTATTATTCAAACTAATATTCTTCAGATGTTTATCCGGTATAACCTCTGGATAGACTTGACCAAATTGTTTTAAAGGTTGGTTTTCTGTGTATGGCTCAATTTGAAAGAAAATATAGCTTTTATCTTAATTATTGACCTCAATATATTTTAACTGAATATTTTCTAATAGTAAGTTCTGAGCCACAGTAACAGGTTGTATTTTTATGTTATGTTAGTTGCTGGAGAGTTTGTTCCGCCACTTCTTTTTAGTGAAAACACTAGGAAGTGGCGAAGGGCGAGCTTTTTGGGGACTGTCTAATGTAATTTTGACATTCAAAAAGTGCTGATCCTCAGCATAATTTGAATAAATAACTTTTGATATTATGTATTTATGACAAACGCTTGTCAACTAACTTCAACTTCAACTCTTCTCTATGGCATTTGTGGAAGAGAGACACCACAATTTTGCCAATAACACAACCACCGGCTGTCTGAACTCTTTTTATTTATACACATGCTAGTTTTTTTCTAAATTTTTGATAACAAATCACAAATCCATAAAATTTATAGGTTTCTAATAATAGTCCTGCCCAATTACCTACAACTTATGTAGGACCGATGCAGAGAAGCTATACCAAAATTTAGTGTTGAAGTGAAGCCAACCTTTTTAAGCCAGTCTTAAAATGGTCTCTATAATATTTTTAACAACCGAGGCCGGAATTGAATGTATTTTTGAGAATAACTGGTCCTATTACGGGAGGCCGAAGCCTAAGGCCGATGCCAGAATGCCAGTGTAATAAAGGGCTATTTTAGTACACAATTTAGTTTTAAAATAATAAGCCTTTATCGAGAAGGGCACTACATTCCGGGTATTTTTTGTTCATCGCCGTCTTAAAAATAATTAACAATTAATTAATAAATTATTGGCTTCATTATTATAAGAAGCTCCTTTTTGTTTTTGTTAATATCTTTATTCAAGAATCATATTGAAGTTAACCTGAACTGCGATCATCTGAATTGTATTATGTGGAACATTACAAACTAGAGAGTTTTCTAATGAAAGGATCTTTCATGATTTTTTACAGTCTTAAATAAAACCAACATTAGAAGAAAACGTCAACATCTGTCTAGTCTTTTCCCACCTATATTCTGGTCGGCTTTCAGTTTAACCAGATGCAGCTAAATACCATAGATTTACATGGAGGGATTGCCCGTTCGACCTTCACAACCGAGTTACTGCGTAACAAGCACACAGCAATCATGTATTGAAGCCCTGTATTAGATTTTGCGTCAATTTCCTTTCCACCCCGTATAAGTGCCCATAAAGATAAAATATGGAGAAAGTCATTAGACTTGACTACTAGTATTTGGTTTGTATCTATGTAGCCCTACAATTCATCAATGATACTCTATTGAGAAGTTTCTGGTCAGATAAAAACGCCCGTAAGAATTGCAATCCTTAAGAGCGTAGTCATGGTCTGATGATCTTCCATTGCGTACCCAGACCTCGACATACTTCAGGCTAAGCTGACTTTAGCAGTCGTTACGGGTTGTTTAGGGTTCGATAATCTGAAAACCGGTTCTACCAAGGGGTATATTGTTTATTGTATGTTTCTCAGTAACTAGGTTTTGGAGGAGAAGCAGTAAAACACCGGCCGGCATTTGACTATGTCCATTGAGACTAGAATTTTATAATCACTAGTGGTTCACAATAAAGCAGTTTCTTATAACTAAATAAAATTAAAACTGAGTTGCACGTAAAGATGCAATTCATCTAAATTATTATCATAAACTGCAAAAGATCCAACGATACTTATATAAATGAAATAATTGCGAAGATTGTGCGATTAAGATATATTTAACCTTATAATTATTATCATCATAAACTTAATGACAGTCTGTAAATACTTAACAACACCGGGCACTTTACATCAATGTAACATGCAATAATAAATTGATATGACTAAAGATATCTAATAAAAAAAAAACAACAAGATGAAATATTTGGCGATGCAAGCTGCTGGAATTAAACTTACACCACAGAAACGTGCGTATGGGTTTATGATTTTTGTTGTTTTGTATTAATAGTTCAAAATTAAATATGGAATAGTGTAGTCTTCTTCTTTGCTCCTGGATGGCCGAGTATTACAGACCTATAATACTCGGTCATCAGGAGCCCCCAATCAAGAGTAATTCCCAAGATCTTGAAGTCTTTGCTTAGTTTTTGACATAGCAGGCTACTTAGCCTACAAAGTACTTACTTTTGTTAAATTAACTGCCCTTATTTTAATTACTAAGAGTGTAATTTCTTGAGTGGAATTTCTTGCAGAGTTGCACCTACCACTGTTTGTCTCTGCATGACCTAAAGGTTGAGTGGTAGAAAATGCCTAAGGCCGCCTATGTACTCGTACATTTGTGTGTTTGAAGTATTAAATAATTTAAAAATATGGTTGAATTCACAATAAAAACTATCATAATTATTATTAATAATTTAAATAAATAAATTCCACGACTTTTACACAATACCATCTACGAGTAGACCCAAGCTAAGCAGAGCTTGTGTTATGGGTACTAAACAATACATATTATAATTCTTAAAAAAATGTGATCAAGGAACTAGAAATTATGATCCTATCAATGGATTGTCCAATTATGTGTCACCACAAAATTAACCGCAACATCAATTAAGTTGTATGTGATTTCGCGACATTTAATGGTTTACTAATTGGTTTGATTACTCGTTTAGGTAGAATTAGAGCGTTCTTGCAATTTTAGCGTACGTGACACTCTAAGGGTACACATCATTACGATAATCAGCTCTTTAGACAAAACATGGCTCTTTAATTAAATTGCTAGCTTCTCTGCTGCTAAGTGCTTTTACGAAAGTTTTATAGACGACTTTGGACATAAGTCTCGATCTAGGTGTTTGACCGAGAAAAATAGTTACAGTGAGCGCCAAGCGATGTCCAGCATTCAATTCTTAGCGTTAGAATAAGGTGAGAGCTCACTTCGCCTTCCATCATCTTCATTTTCGACGGGGAGATTTTCACAAAATAGCTCTGTCGTGGACCAGTAGTACTAGTCTATCCTATACAATCACATACTCCCACTATTCAGTATAGATATACAGACGCCAGCACATCAACCTACCCCAAACTGACAATTTTCACAATTGAAATGAACCATATTCTGTTTATAATAAAGTTGAAAATCTATCAATTCTTACTGGACACACTGGGGTAAATTGATGTGCCAGCCTCTGTACACCTATAGAGTCAGATTGACAGTAGGTATAGATTCACAGTCTACCTGCATTCAAAGTACACAACCACAATATAAATTACCATTGCAATATATTCACGGTATAAATTGGCAAAACAAAACTGGGAAAAGATTTTACACTTTAGATGAAAAAAAAAATGTAAAAACGAATTGACTTTATGCTTGTGTCAGAAATTCGAGCTGCATTTACAATCGGTCGATAAATCATAAATCACCACCTAAAAACTTGGGTGAAGTGCCATTGCCTAGCATTAGTGCGGAGTGCCAGTTTAATTTAAGCCTTTACTTTACATACATATTCAGATATACACAGAAATAGTACTGGTGATAGCGATACAACTTAGTAAAGTCATTGCTTGTACACACGGCTTCACATCAAGCTATACATTTCCAGTTTACGCTGACCTCGCTTTGTACGCAAGTTCTATACAATGCGAAATCAGCTTATACTGGAGATGTGGAGCTTGATGTGTAGCCGGTTGTACTTACAGAAAGGGCATAAAAAATGTTCCCCACCATATGTACCAATCCGTGGCGGATACAACATCCAGAACAATACGTTTACGGTTTAAAGACACATTAATCACTTGCAGAGAAAATTCAATAATAAGTAAACAAAATAAACGACTAGCGTTTTATTAGGGTAGATATTTTAAGTTTTAGTAGAGTCAGTGTCAAGTGAGTAAGTGCGCGCTTATGCTGCGCCGCGGACATTGCATGTTTTAAGATCTAGGGGACAGTGCGTTTAAATAAGCGTTAATTTGTACAGCTTTATACACTGTTTTAATATTTTACAAAAATAGTGGTGCTTTGAGAAAAGCGAGTGTCAGTTAAAACAAAAATACATGTTCATCGTTCTATTTAATTAATGACAGATCCTTAAAAGTGTGGGATTTTATTAAGGCGTTATTACATTCGCAACACACATAGCTCCCAAATCATCTTAAAAAAGCACGAAGAAAACAAAGCTAACAACTTATCTATTGGGTGTTTTGAGACTTAGACCTGAGAACTTACAGATAATTTTCAGTTTTTTTGCTTATAAATATGCTAATTGTGGTACGAATCGGAATTAGCATATTCAAAAAAATCTATGTCGTAGGTAGGTACTGTAATCTTGAATAATAGAACATAATTTATATAATCGGTCCTACTTTTTATTCATAAGTGAGGCCAATTAGTTTCTTTGAGTATGACATTAGTTTGTAAGCGATAGGACATAATTACATATAGTTATGCACACGAATTATAAAGGGACTTATAATTCTGCTAGATATAATTATAATGTGTGATTTCTTTGTATTAATTATTATTTACTGTATTAAGAGAAGGGATTTAGTTATTGTTTTGGAAACTACGTGTCAAACGTAGAAAATGCAAGAAACTTTTTGAGCTATTATGCTTTGCTATCAATTACGAAACTCACGAGTTAGAACTAAAATTTATGATAAAATAAGTTTTTATTTTTGTGTTGGTAATCATTATACTGTTTTTTTTTGTTTTTGTCATCGGTGGAAAGAATACTTTTTATTAAATATACTTTAAAATATAACTAGCGAAGTAAGTGTAGATAAAAATTTACCTGGACATAAACGCTGGTGTTGCTGGGGAGTTTGGTGCGCCACTTATTCTTCTCAGCAACAACAATAAAGTGATAAAGGGCGTTTTTGGGGTCTGTTTTTTGCTTAAAACAAATTCCTGATTTTAAGCTTAAAACAAATTCCTTTTGTACTAACAAGAAAATGTGTGTTCTTTCAGTTACTAACATTTATGATGTACCGCTAAGTGCCAAGTTTGACGGCCGTCCTTGTAGTTATACCGTCAATACGTGACGCTGGCAGAATAATCGATTTTGTCTCTTGTTAAAGAGACTAAAAATGAATTTTGATTTTTACAAAACTTCTCTTTCTCCACAGTATTACCATCAGTAGAAAAATGCAAATTAGGGGATTCAGCATGTTTGACACCTGCGTTCCAGCAGATGATGCCAATTTTCATGGCCGGTATTCCTGAGAACAACGTTGAAGTCCTGGATCCTATGGAAATGGATGACCTTGCCTTCGACCTCGCAGGGCTTCAGTTTACCCTGACCGGAGGCATCATGAAGGGATTGAAGAGTTCTGTTGTTGACAACGTAGAGTAAGTTTTTCATTTAAATTGATTAAATTTATAATGACTGTCTTGTTGGCAAGCGCTACTTTAACCAAGGGGTTAGGTATGGTCGTTTTCCATCTGGAACTTCTCAGTATCAGCCCGGAGTCAGGATTTGTGCCCGATTGATGGCAATAGACTCGCCCCCTATTACATGGGACTTAAACGTAACTGGCGAAATGTGGGTGTACTTACAACTGGTACACCTCCACTTAACCCTTCGGGGATAGCAGGCGTGATGTTATGTGTTGCATGTGATTTATAATGCTAACTCATTACCTTATCTAGACTAATTTTGTAAAGAAGATAAAGATAAAGATAAAGATAAATTTATTGCTTAACTGTGTACATTGAGTTCTTATTAGTAAATCATTACATTTTTGGTTTCAACAGTCTACCCAAGTCGGACATGCAACAATAGTATTAGACAATTATAGATTATAAGATGAAAAGAAGTAGAGTTAAAAGTAAATAGAAAAAGTAAGTAGAGAGAAAAGAAGTAGAAGTAAAGTTTGTTAGTTTATATCTGGATCTAAAGAACCGATTTAGATTTTTTTTCTTACGGCGTTTTGTGAAAGTGGTGGAATGTATTATTACTCGTAATTATTATAAAACTCTTAATGATTTCTTTCTTCCCTTAACCCTATTTATGATTTCTAGTTGGGATACGAAGAAGAAATTCTTCTCTGTTGATTTCCACATGGACAACTCAGTGAAGGGTCACTACACTGCTGGAGGACGCATCTTAATCTTGCCAATCACTGGTGATGGCCAGTTGAAACTGAAACTGAGTAAGTATTAGTATTGTAAAGTACTTATCATGTTAGGCTCAAAAATCATCTAAGGCTTCCCCAGAATTACTTTATTTGTGCCTCTTGCATTCAGCGGTTTTCAGCGAGCCTTACCAGGTCGTCAGTCCAGCGGAAGGCCTAACTCCACATTTTCAATCTTCCTTAAAAGCACTACATGATTAAATAGAGGACTGGAACAACTTGCCTGCTGCGGTCTTCCCGTCCGATTATAATTTAGGTGTCTTCAAGGCTAGATAACATAGGCTCTTAATTAACTAGTGCGCTTCACCATCACTGATTGCATCACTGCTTACCATCAGGTGGGATTGCAGTCAAGCACTGGTTTTTAATAAAAAAAAATATATATATTGTTAATTGCCCTTATTACCTGGGCTTTGCCCAAATAAAAGGTGACTTTCCATACATTACCGAGATAAAAAGTATCCAATTAGTAAATCCAGTAAATGGTCTATCTATGTGCCAATTTTTGTCTAAATATGCTCAATGGTTTATGCGAGATTGAGTAAATAACATCCAAACATCTTCACAAACTGTCATAATATTATTAATAGGTAGTATATACATAACATAGCAAAGGACACCAAAAAATATTCCCTATCTAAGATCCAGTTTTAATGCATTGAAATATAGAAAGCCTTGGTCTTTATTTAACTTATTATTTTGTAGTGTGGCAACTTATTTTAAATTAATGAAATAATAATAAATGACATAGTTTAAGTTAAAACTGCTCGAAAGCTATCTGAACTTTTACTCAGCAGAGTTAACATTGCTTAATTTTCTACTAAAGATCCATTTTGCCTTCAGAAAACCTGCAAATCAAACTGTTCATCCACTACGATGTGATCAAGAATGCTGAGGGCAAAGACATAATCAAGCCTAAGAAGTACAACTTCGATTTCGAGGTCAAGGACAATGCTCACTACCATCTGACTAACTTGTTCAATGGAAACAAGGAGCTTAGTAAGTATCCTTAACACGTTAAATGCGGCAAAAAAGTAGGTGAAAATAACCATCCCTTAACCGTTTATCACTCATATTCGACCTGACATTGCTAGGACAGATTAAAGCGCTTTTATAAAATAAATTTCCAAATTCTGTAAACCGTCACCTATACGTCTATGTTCGGCATCGTTCAGCATCATCAAGAAAGATAGTTTAACGGGAGATGATTTTTTTTATAAGAAAACCAACGTAAGTGTCTAACACGAAAAGAATTTCGAATGAAATAAAATTTCGTTCGGTATTAGTTACAATAAATTACCTATCTGTTTTTTAATTTAAAGCTAGTATATAAAGTAAATATTTAATATGTACTGAAATGAGAGGTAGCCTTGCGTTGATTTTAAATCGAAGGAATTCATAGTTAAACGTTCTGCGCACAATTTGGAAATCTCTTCATCACGATCTACCTGAACTACTAAACCTAGTAAGAAAAAAAAAACACTTTTCGAATTCCTTGCATTTCCAATTGAGTTTTTCGATCAAATATCAACAATGAATGTTGACAATAGAGGCATTCATCTTTGTCCAAGGTAATAGATGGCGCCACATATTGCCTTTCGCCGCTGCCTTTCGCAACGACATTCACTTTTAAAATGCAAATGATCATTTCTTTTTGCGGTTTTTCTATTACAGTGTGATGTTTAGTTTAATGAAACATATCAAAGAATAGATGGGTAGAAATAAATAGAGTGGAGTAGGCGATGGCATTCTACGAAAATCTATTTGGAAGATTGATACAATATCGCGCTAATATTTTGTAAGGGTTGGGCAGATATAAGTTCTATGTGATAGGAAGCAATCCTAATACCACAAATCAGGCACAGACTGCAATTCAAAAATAAATGGAAACAGAGTTTAAAGTGCAAGCGTGGATGACAGAATATCCATGACGAAGTGCAGAATGGATAGTCTGTCGACTTTGCTGCACCTTATATTGTTTAAAAAACTTGCATTTCCTGCTGAGTTGCGCAAAGGGGTTCATTTAAAAGGTTGCCTGTTATAATTCACTCGCGTGTAGGCATGCACCCTAGGTTTGTCAGTTAGATTACCGGTTATCTGACGTTCAGCGGATTGAATAATAATTTGTAAGGATTATACAAAACAATATATTTTTTGCTACAGGTGAAGCTATGTTGAGTTTCTTAAACAACAACTGGAAGCAAATAGCGACTGAGTTCGGCAGGCCCATGATGGAATTGGCCGCAAATAAAATATTCAAGAACGTTGTCAACTTCTTCGAAGCGTTGCCCATTGAAGAGATCACCAGCGCCTAAACCCTGCTTGTTTATATATTGCGATTGAATAAAGTTTGTTGGTTACTATGTCTGGTTTGTTTTTTGCTGAAATAAAATTACCTGATAATCCTTAATTGAATAAAAATTTTGCGTCACGATGTTTGTCCGCAAAAACTTTTGGGATTACTAAACCAATTTTTATAAACTTTTGCTGACTGTCAGTAATTTGATATAAGTAATTAAAGAGATAGGATTTTTTAATCTTGATTACTGAACATAAATTTTTTATGTTAGGTTTTGCAAATAAAATATTTTCCCGTAATAAGTTCCACAACTTTCTAACAGATGGCAGTGTTAGTTTACTACTGTACCACAACTCGAGTCACCTATTAATAAAATAAACACCAACTTGCCCCATTGCAGAGTAAAAACCGTTTTCATCCCACCATCTCGGAAAGAGTATTTTTAATCTTCAATATCTGAGTGGAAAAGCCGTTTTTATTCTCTAGAGGATAAAGTAAATTGAATTTAGAACATCGTGTGCACTAAGTTTGTGAATTAAAAAAAACATTAAACCTATTTACTGCTACCTCTATGGTGCCGAATATATCATACAACTTTATTTTTAATTTGTTAAAAACTCAGACTTGGAACCTTTTTGGTGTTCTTTTTTCAATTTGCTTTGTACGCGGTTCTTTAGCATTTTTTCACGTCATTGTTAAAACTTAAATATTAAAAAACTTTTTTACAAAAAATAAAACTGACTTCAAAAAAAACACTAAACGGTGTAAAATAACTCTAAATCGGTTTTATTTTTTGTAAAAAAGTTTTTTATTTTTGCATTTTTAGTTGTTCCCATACAAACATTTGCCATGAATTCATTTTATATTGTTAATTGTTAACAATACATGTCATTATAATAGGGTTATCCACCTAACCGTAATAAATGAAACTTAACATACCTAACTGTCGAAATCTAGGTATATTGAACACATCTGCCTACCCCTCTGAGCATACAGGCTTGATGATACGTCATGATGTTGTATAAACAATAAATATTCAAGCGATTCCAGCAATCACGATAGATTTGCCGTCTATTTTTGAAGAGTTCCGTTGTGTATCTCCGAAGATCAGCACCAGATCTTCACCAAATTAAAATGGGACCACCTCAGGAGTCTACTCTTTCAAACAAAAAAAGAATTTCGAGAATCGGTCCACAAACGGCGGAGAAATCAGGTAACATACATAAAAAAAAAAAAATACATACACACGAACATAGAACCTCCTCCTTTTTTAGAAGTCGGTTAAAAACATGAAACTTGAAAACAAGTGGAAAAACTAAAATGAGTGATTCTAGCGACTAGGAAGTTTGTTTGACGCCAACAGAATTGAGTGAAACTGTTAATAATGCGCAAATGAGCTTTCTCCCTCAACAATCACACGAGAAGTATTTAAAACAGTACGATATGTTCAACACGTGGCGACTAGCAAAAGGAGCCAAAACTTTCTCAGAAAACGTTTTTTTTTTGCATTTAGTCATTTCCTCGCTGAGGTGGAATGAAAAGTTACGTGTTGCACTCAAGTGCAAAGATTTTTCACCTCGTGCTCTTTTGATTCCCTCGCTAACGCTCAGGATTCTAATTTTGAATCACTCGATGCGCTCGTGATTCAATTTTAGAATCCTTCGCTTGCTCGGTCGTCAAAATTGAACACGCGGTTAAAAAGCAACTTTGCACTCTTGTATAACAAATAACTATTGTTAAACAGAAAAGGCACGAGCACTGATCACCACGCTTGATAAAGACGTGTTGGTGATTTCAGTCCTATAATAATTACTAGCTTCTACCCGCGACTTCGTCCGCATGAAAAACGGAAGCTTTTTCTCGTTTGTAACATATCTTATTGTTGCTCCGCTCCTATTGGTCATAGCGTGATGTTATATGGCCTATAGCCTTCCTTGATAAATGGGCTATCCAACACAAAAATAATTTTTCAATTCGAGCCGGTAGTTCCTGAGATTCGCGCGTTCAACCAAACAAAAAAACAAACTCTTTATCTTTATAATATTAGTATAGAAGTATAGATTTATTAGTCTAGGTTTCTCCACGATGTTTTCCGTTACCAATGTCAGCGATGTCCTAAACTTAGGGAACACCTAATATGTAATGCCGTGGACAGCACCAACCGAGTTCTGAAAATGATTATTGACAAAGTGGACTATCAGTAAAGTTCGTTGCTGTCAGTTGTACTTGTGTGTCTCCGTATTTTGTTGTTTATTGTCACTTAGTTACTAAAGGTTTAGGCTTAGGAATAAAAAAAATGAAAAAAATATTCCACAACTTTTTCACCCAACGCCATCACATACATATTATAGATAAATTACACCCAGACACAGCACTAATGTTTGTGCTCATCACACAAACATTTGGTCTGGGTGGGAATCGAGCCCACGACCTCCGGCATAGCAGTCAGGGTCACTAACTACTAGAGCAACAGGCCAGTTATTAAAAAAAATGACTTGAATATTAATAGTGTGCGAAAAGTGATCAAAATAGTTATAAAAAATGGATTCGAAGTCTGGACTTCAAGTAATAACACTACTACGAAGATCATACTTACAATAAAACAAAACACAAAAAAAAACAAAACACGATTATAATTATATTTCTATCATTTCCGACAGAAAAAAAACTTAAAACATAATTATGTTGGCTGTCATGCCACCTTCGTGTATGCCACTCATATTTTTTACTGTACCATTTTTTATAAGGGAACCGTTTTAGCAGCACCTGCAAAACCCATTCGTCGGCCGTATGAATATTTTATTACGACACATCGGATTACGGTTGAAATGAATCTGCGTGAGTAAACCCTCTTTCATTGCCCGGGAATTGCATAAACACTGCTTACTTTAACCTGTCAATCGTGTTAATTAGAGACACAATAGAAAGACGATGACAGCGCGGACGCCGCGGCCGGTGTCCGCTTGGGGTTTAGTGAATAAATATTTCTTGAATAACATAGATTTACAATGACGAAAGAGAACAAAGAAAAGTTTGTATATAAACAATAGCCTCTCGGCTCACTCAAAGCTAAACTACGCTAATCCAGGTCGGTCCGTGGGTGGGTCATCGTTGACGACGTATCAAAAATCCTCCGTGTCTCAGAAACCACGAAATGCATTTGCTCCTGGCCTTTACAGATGATAGACAGTCGTTACGTGTTTCTCAGTCAAGTAGTAAAAGTCTAGCCTTGATGATGATGAACGTAGACAACGTAGCAATGGGCTATTTGACAACCCTCATCTAGATTACAAGAAAATATTCGACACATATTTTTTCCTTTTTCACGTAATCAAAAAATAACGGCAATACATCGAGTCAAAATGTCGCATGACGTCACTAGCCAGTACAGTTTTTACTAGGTAATGACGTTACAAGCCCCCTCTCCTCAACTTTAATGCGCTTAATCTAAACAGTTTTCCATCAATTTGAAAAAGAAAAAAATTCGTGTCGAATGTTTTCTTGTAATTTAGATGACGATAAAAATTAAAATATTGTCAAATAGCCCATTAGCAATGCACATTTTGAATTTTGACTCTATTTAAAAGAAGTTTTCGTATTAAAATTTAATTTTCAGGATCAACTTAGAGTTTCGAGTATTTTTATTAGATTCTTCATAATGTGCTTGTCTATGCCACGGTTGGTGTAGGCATGTAGTGGCTGAGCGATCGGCTGCTGCGCTGTGTATAGCAGGGTCGAATCCCGTGATACAAATTTAAGTTATTACGGCCTTTAAGTAGTTGTTCTGGGCTTGTTTGTTTATGTAAGTTTAAATGTTTTCAAACTTTCCACGAAAAAGAAGAAAACGCCTTGTGTAGAATATGTTAAAAAAACTAACAAATTAGTCTGAGAAACTTACAATAGAGTAGATTATATTGAGAAAATGTAAGTAAATAATTGTAAAAAAAGTATGATTTGGTGATGACGAAACCTAGATTTATAATTTACTAGCAGACGTCACGCAGTTTCACCGGCTTAGTTTCCGTTCCCGTGGGAATACTGGGATAAAAAGTAGCCTATGTCCACCAGGAATAGTGTAGCTTTCCACCAGTACAATATTTTTTAAAATTGGACCATTAGTTCCGAAGATTACCCCCTACATACAAACTTACAAAGTTACAAATTTTACCTCTTCTTTATAATATTAGTATAGATGAATTATAACTCTGAATATGCCAACCCGCTTCGAGCAAGCGTGGTGATTAAATAAAAGACCTTTGGTTTACAGAGGGACTGTATCAGGCATTGAAGAATGGCATTCCTTATTGTTTTAATCAGATTTATAAACAAAAAAACATCTCAAAAAAATTAAAGTCATTAACTTTATCCCCTAGTGCATTGTCATGTCTATTTACGAAAGGATTATTGACATTTAGAGGTTGACATTTAACATGGGTGACACTCCAGCCAATGGGTTGGTTTCGTGTTTTTAATTATTTTCATATCCAGCGGTAAAGCTAACGGGATGAAAAACTCGTTAACTTTTCCGAACATCGCAATTGATTGTAAACCCTATTAAGTAAGTTAAACCAATATTTGATGTGTGTTTTACTAGATAGCTTTCGGGTTCAATTGGGCATATGTTATAAATGCTTTGATTAATTTTGATTTTACCTAAGTATTTACCTGCATTTTTCTAATAAATCAATGAATGAAGGATTACAAAACTAGAAGAAGACCAAAGAAACTATGGATAGAGTGTGTACATCTAGATAAGTGCTAAATATTCTTCATTCAACATTACAGGAAATCCTCCATTCTGGCCATGTTGTTCCCATCTATGTAACAGATACAAAAAATATACTAATTTACTAACTTAAGTTGCTATTACCAATTTGACGTAATGAGTGCAAAGGAATCAACACCAAAAAAAAATAAGACACTCAATTATAAAAGGGCTGCGGTGGCCCAGTAGTGGCGGTGGCGGCCTCGACTTACGAACAGTAAGTCATGGGTTCGAACCCAATCAGGCGCATTACTTTGTGTAATTAATTTCATCACCACTGCTCTCAAAAACGGTGAAGAAAAACATCGTGAGGAAACCGGCATTTCCTAGAACCAAAAATTCGAAGACATGTGACATCTACCAATTTGCACTCGGCCCGCGTGGCAGATTATGGCCCATACGCAAAATACGCGCTTTGACGTGGAATTGCAGATAACAGCCTGGTATCTTTATCTCTTTAAGAAACTCAATTGTTCAATTCAAATGATCGCTAGGTAGTCAGTAGGTACTATCATGATAGGGATTGCAAATCTGAATAAAAAATCCTATCGAGTTCTATGTAAAAAACAGCCGTTGTTTCTTTATTTGTGGTGTCAATCCAAATGCCTATCATTTACTTATTTCTTCCATGTGCAATGTGCAACACTTGGCCAAAGCACCAGTACCGTCTCATAGACAGTAAAACAATCATATTTATTTTTCTAATAATTTAATTGGCTAAAATCACCTTGATTCACATTATTACAACCATGGGAATGAATCCACAAAAACACCATCAAACGAGTTTATTTGTTTGTCAAACACACCAGGATGATGTTTTTATACTCACAAAAAATCTGTCACGCAATGTTTCATTTTTTTTTTCTTTTTTTAACGCCTTTGTCAGAATAGATAAAGTAAACGGGTCGGAATGAACACGCCCCGTTTAATTCGCTGATCATAAACAGGGTTAAAATATGTGAGTTTTTATGGAACGGCCATGCGTCACCTGTACTACGATCACTTCACATTAAAGCTGATTGACACATAACTCTGCGGTGGCTCCTCAATTAATTCTCAATAGCTATTGTTGTAATATTCGTGACGTACAGTTGAAATTGCTAAAATTGTACCTATTATTGAAGACCCTTGGAGTTGAGTTTTAGAGTCTAATCTATACTTATAATAAATCTGTAGAAGTAAAATTTCTGTACATTGAAAATATCAAAAAAATAAATAGCAGGGGGTGTTACTAGACTGACACCGAACCCAAAAATATGATTAAAAAAATTTTTGTCTGTCTGTCTGTCTGTCTGTCTGTCTGTCTGTCTGTCTGTCTGTCTGTCTGTCTGTATGTTCAGGTATCACGCAAAAACTACCGGTTCGATTACAATGAAACTTGGTATACTTATTCTTTGATATCCTGGGCACCACACTGGGTACTTTTTATCCCGGAAAAGTATATACAATAAAAACCAAACTTAATTTTGCGGTTCAATCCCTAGACCCGACTACTGTACCAACCGCAAATAATAAGTTTGTCGTAGGTTACGTCACCCGCAGTGGAGTTCACCAAAGGGCACACGGCTAAGATATTATAATATTTAATCTTAAGATACAATATCGCTCGCCATACAATTCAATGGACTATCACACACTACGAAGATAATTATGCACATTGAATATCTATTAAAAATTAATATTGGAGGTTGATTGGTGATCGATACTGATGCCAAAAATGCAATTAGTGAATGTTTTGTCTGTCTGTGTCTCTGTTTGTATGTGCACGCATAATTCAAAAACTATTATAGGGATTTTAACCAAACTTGGTACTGTTGTAATCAATGCGCCTGGGCAGGTTGATCTTAGTCTCAGTTGTGTACACATGATCAGCCTGCGTAGCATGAACACATTGAACACCGAAGAAACGGCCTTTGTCTACAGACGAATCGGCAAAGTGACAGATTACATAGACAGGAACCTCAATCTGTCAAATTTCTTTCAATACACCTGCCTGCGTAGCATGAACACTTATTTCTTTTCTTCCGAGACACGACAAAGACCGTTTCTTCGGTGTTCATGCTACGCAGGCAGTTGTACGGCGCTCTTTCCTGGGTCAGTAGTTCCAGAAATCTTTATGCATACATACCGGAAGGATCAACTTTGAAAGTAGTCTATCCGGAAGTATTATGCTAAAATTATTACGTTTATATATCAACGCTCAGCCCAAACCGCTGGTATTAGAGACATGTAACTTAAAGGGGTGTTCTTAGTGATGTAAGTATCCACTAAAAACGATTTTTGGAAATTCAGCCCTTAAAGGGAAAACATAGGGGACGGAAGTACGACATCCACGCGGGCGAAGCCGCGGGCAAAAGCTAGTTAATTAATAAAACTTTTAAACAGGGATTTCAATGTTACAGACTTTTTATTTGCAAGCTGACTAGCTTATTGGATTTCCGAACTGACTTTTTGCTAAAAATCAGTCGTTAAAATACAACTTACAAAGTAACTATCACGTAAGTAAAATAATGTAACAACTACAAGAATTTCTATTTCTTTTAGTAACTAATAAAATTAGTATTAATTAGTAACTAAATTTCTCGAATTAAAGTGAAATTTCGCCTTTTTTATTGACTCTTCTACCCCGTGTTTTTGTTCATCCCGTTTGAGTGGTACCTTATTTATTATAAAATATTTTGGCTTGGTAATCCATTAGGATTACTTAGTTCATATTATAGATATCCGTTGTACAAATATTATGTAAGTATATAATTCTGATGGACTGCCTAACAAACACAATTCTGGGCGATGCCCGTGGTCCACCTTCGTGGGTTTACCTGGGTATAATACGGATTTTTTTTTCTCCCCGTGGTTCACCTGAGTTTACCTAGATGCAACACACTCCGTTTCGTCACAGCTCCAGTGCTATTGTGCAAAAGTCATGTGAATAAGTAGGTGAAGTGAAGGCGAATTAAGCTGTCAGTCTATAGGTACTAATGCTGACATGACATAATATTGACAGTTCCCTTTACTCAAGTTGCCACTGAGTGACTTTTACTGAATCGCCGTAAATCGTGAGCCAGTCTATAAATTTTTCATATAGATGTTTACGTCATTTTTTCAGCCAGTTGCCCATTGATATAACTGCAGTATTAATATTTTATGTTGACGCAGTTGGTGTACACGAACGGAGTGCGCCTTACAATGTTGACGTAAATTTTTTATCGTGTGAACTCTGTTGATTTTGGCTCGCGTGTTTTGGCGCTAAATTATGAGAGGCCAGAGGTCAGATTTTATTATTGTTTTTAAGCTTTAGGTGTTTTTTTTTGGACTTGCCTTTGTTTGTTTGTTATGCTTTATAAACCAAAAAACTTTTTCAATAAAGCATGCAGTTCAAATAAAATAATTATTAAAATCTACGAAAATTATTTAATTAAACCATGCACTCAGAAAAAAATAAGTTTAACGAATTTATTTAGAACAATACATAGTTCACTTAATAAAGATCTTAGACAAAAAAAAAAATATGTAATGTAGGTAACTTAAAGCGATCGAGCAATCGAAAATCAAAAACCATACCTAACATTCACTATAATTCGATATACTGCATCTATACTTTTATCTCAATTGTTGATTCACCTTTACAAACCCTGTCACAAAAACAGCTAATCTACAAACAGCATTTATAACAAACCAAATACACACAAATATTTGTCCAAAAACAATTACCGCACGCAAATTGATTACCAGCTCCGTAAAACAATTATCAGAGTTGGCCAAGTTGAAATCAATGGGCAATCAATAAGGTGAACATCTCGTCAAGGCAATGTCCCAGCCCCTATTCTATCGATGTAACGGACATTGATTAATATGCTCACCCTACCTTGAAGCCTGTCTCTAATTAGGACAAATAACGTTATCATTACAACTTGGGAACTGACAAGGGATTGTATTAATGAGTGAGTTTAATATGTTTGTTGTCATAGTGTGTGCGGTTCGTTGTGTAAGCATGATAACTGATGGCAAATGACGTCAGAGTGATTATCAGGGTGAAAGGGATGATGGTATTATGATGACAGAGGAATTTTACATTATTTTATTATGTCTCAACTAGTAGATTTTCTATCTGCAAAAGATTCGTTTTCTTAGTTTTTTGGGTGTTTCTGGAAATCAAAATCCGATCAGCACTTTTTGAACGTCAAAAATGACATAAGATAGTTCCCCAAAATATAATACTAAAATATAGTCCTTCACCACTTCTTAGTGTTTATACTGGAAAGAAGAAGAGGCGGAAAAATCTCTCCAGCAACACGCCTGTCTGCTTTGTTAGGAGAACTTTAGTTTACACTATGGGTTTATTTTAGTTTTATCTGTAAAATGTGATGCACATACAAATAAAGAGAAATACCTGAGTCTTGTTAAAACCACAACCTACCTGTCAGACGATTTAAGACCACAACCACTCCACCAGGACTTTACATCTTAGAAAAATAAGTAAAAAGTTATGAGTCACGTATCATTTCTATCCGATTCAATGACAAAGTCAATCAAATACACAACTTATTTATTTTATTTTACCAATTTTAAGAAAACTTACAGCCATTTGATTAAGCAATAGCAATAAATTAGAAGATGACCAATTGCAAGTTGCCGCTTATAAACATAATTTGTATTTCATCAATCTTCTTGTGTTAGATATAAATCATGATTAATATTAGAAAAAGTAGAATACAACCTTGTTTACTTTCATTCGTACATTTCAACAGTTAAATTTCCTTCAAAATCCTTACGTTTATAGAAAGTATCTAGTTATTCGAGCTACTGAAATATTAGTGTTTATATTAATTAGACAAACAAACTGGAGACAGTTGGGTGGAAAAACTTATCGAAGCAAACTTCGAAAACAAAAGGCGACACGTAAACGAATTAACAACGACAATAAGTTTTATTGATGTTTCGTATTCAATGTTGAAAATCGAAGTTACCTAAGGCCACAAAGAAACGATTGCATGCCTTTTCAACAACTTTGTCGAAGTCGGTTCCCTATTATTCAGCTCAGCACACACACTTCATAGCACACTTGTCCTGCATTAATACCTGTCCAGTGGTCTGATAAATCCCTTTCTTCGACTAAATGCGGACAGTAGTCGGTGAAGATCGGCAAGATTCGGAGGCATTCGGACGTTTTATACATAAAACGTCCGAATGCGTCCGTCACTCAAAAGTGACAATTTTTTATAGGTTTACATAACATCATGCCATTATTTTCTGCAAGGTATACCTATAGCTAAGGCAGTTGAGCTAAGGCCCATGTCACATGGGCCTTAGCACAGCTGCAACTGCCTCTACTAAAAAATTCCTGGTGACCCAATATGATTTTGCTTAAACCAGAAATTTAACCCATAACCACATGTTCTTGATACCATTATCATTAGACCAATGGGGTAGGTATTTAATTAGTGTGGTTCTGTGGAGGACATTTATACGATGATAAAAAATAAAACTTATCCATTTACGTATGTATTTAGAAATATATAGGTAAGTATGTTTATCAGTAATATCACAGTACCTAGGTACAGGTGCCAACACATCAATTACCCCAATGCTTCGATCAATAATAACACTAGATGTCGGGTCGGCGGCGTCAAAAATCCGTCTCGGTAAATATAAGCTCACTAGAGACGTGTGTTGTTATTTTGTTTAATATGCTTGAAATACGGCCAATGTAAACACGTCCCACAATGCCGCGTGTGTATTCAACAGTTGCAAAAATAATCCCCGAAAACGTAATTATTTGGCCGGAGTCTTTTACTTTCAGTGAGGACATGAAGAATAAGTTATATTTTAAGCCATAATTTAACAAATAAAATCAATTTTTTAACAAAATTACCGATTTTAAACCACCGCTACAAATGTTTGACCAATGCTCGCCAACATTTGCACAAACTTTTGTTTAACTGAACAGCAGATGCATGGAGTAGATTTGTATTGTAATCATTTTAATAATTTGTTACTAATACTTAATGTTGGTTAAAATCGGTTAATGCTACTTTAGTTTGTTGGACTCTTATTAGGTAGGTTCTTAGCTTTTCTTTTTTATTTTAGCTTTCCTAGCAATCCATTTACGTGTGCAGAATGGATCTCGATTGTCACCAGAGAAAGAAGAGGTTTTGTTTCGTTCATTATTGGCCTCCGACTTTCGAAACTGGAGTTATTTTTCACCTGTTGGTGTTTTTTTAAGAAGGTTTATTTTTTTGTAAAAAAGTTTTTGTTTCGCCATTTTTAGTTTCTTCGTGTGTCAAGAAAGTCTTTCAAAACTTCAAAAAATCATTAAAGTCGCTTAACAATATTGATAAAGAAGTTCTATCTAAACATTAATCTGTACATCTCTGCCGGGCCCCTTTTAAAATAGACAGGCGTAATGTTATGTTATGCAAATATAAGAACTCTGCATAGACATCTCACTGTAGCAATCGTGAACAATTTGCTGTTATGTCTTGAAAAGTTCCGTCGCCTGTCTTTTTCATAAGTTTTTTTTCACAAAATGTTTTTTCGAAATGAAAATGCTTGATTTGTTACTAAAAATGTAAAAATCGGTACGTGTGTCCGTGGGCTCCTGATATGAGTTTTTATTTAAATGGGACCAATCTGTTAGTATACCCTATCAAATAAAAAAATAATTTTGAAAATCGACTATAAATGACGGAGTAAAGGTCACAAAACCTAAAAAAAAATACAACCGAATTGATAACCTCCTCCTTTTTTAGAAGTCGGTTAAAATAATTTGATTTTATTCAATGATTTTTAACCAGCTGCGCCCCGCGGTTTCACCCGCGTAAACCAGGAGTAGTTAAAAGTAGCCTTAGCCTATGTGTTAATCCAGGATATAAGCTACCTACATACTAAATTTCATCCAAATCTGTTCAGCCATTTGAGCGTGAAGAAGTAACAAACATACAAACACACACATACACACTCACACTCAGAAACTTTTGCCTTTATAATATTAATGTGAAAACTTCTAAATCGCATACAAAAGTAGACGCATTAATTTTTTTTTGGTGGTTGATTATAATGAGCCAACCTGCAGACAAATAATAGCAATGTCTTAATAGAATAGCTATTGTACTAATTTAGCCCTACTACTTTTTTTAAAATGGGTCAAATGTAATTATTTGCTACCATATAAAACAAACCTTCGCTCGCATAAGAAATATAAATTATTATTTTGCAACTCTATCTTTCAATTCTTACTGTGTTCTGAGCATTGAAATGTCATACCAAGACCTACGTCTAGTTTCAAAATAGAGTATAGACGAAATTGTGAACAAAACGTTTTTAACCTTATTTTCTAGTACTTAAGTTTCATTTTAGAATAAATATTTTTGTACTTATTATAAAAAATGGCTTTTATTTTTAAGTCACATTTCAAATTTATTCCTTTTACTTTTCTCCGACGACAGAAGGACTTAGGCATAAATATTTTGCAATTGTAATTAAACTTTATGCTTGAGTGTCAAGGTTTATAATGAACTGAACTTGATAATATTATAAAACTTTTTTCTATATTCGTAGTAAGAAATGCAATTGTTTATGCGTGTGTAAACGTGGACACTTTAGCGAGGTATTTTTGTTCCTGATCTTGTATCTAGTGCTATTATTGATCGAAGCCCCAATGTGTGAAATTTCTATTATCGTTTTTCAAATGCCAAACAGAATAAGGTTCATATTCAATTGGAAAAAAATGACACATTGGGGTAACTTGATGTGCTGGCGTCTGTACAAGCTCTGCTTAGTTAGGTACTAGATGTCGTTGTGTGAAAGTTGTGACATATTTATTTATTTTTTCAGTAATTAAATGTGTTATGACTTCTGTCTTTTAAGAAATACTCCCGGTACAGTTTGTACCGTCGAACTTATCTTTAAATAAATAACTAACTAAAACTAACAATAAATAACTACAAAGCGTCAAAAAATTCTTCTGCATCGCTGCCAGCTGGTAAAGTGCCCAAAAGACTGGCGGCATTGCCACGTTGAATGGCAATGCTTAGCCTCTGGTCAAAGTAGAGGCCAGCCCTTGGGTCACGGGAAGCGTCAACTAAACGTTTGCAGATGTCTTTGTAAAGAAGACGAGCACTCGGACCCCATGGCTCAAGAGTTTCAACCCCAAATTGGATAAGAGTACTACAATTTCCTTCCTGCTACCTGTTCTAGAAAAGCTAAAGATAGAAATGAGTGGAAACAGCTGGAAGAGGCATATGTGTGTTAGACTTAAGTTTTTTATAGATACTATTAGATATTACTCGTATCAAATTCCTTTATAGTCAGTTGTGCGCCCGCTTTTAAATAATTCACTGCTGAATCAATTCGTTAAAAAGATAAACGAAGATGTAAATTAGTAAAGTCAATAAGTTTAACAATCAACTGGTTTTATTGTTGTTTTATGATTTGTTTAAAATTCATGGCCTGTAAAGTGTTAAATACTCGTCGTAGAATTTTAATTACCATTGTTAATGCGGCATTGTACAGACGCCAGCACATCAAGTTACCCCAATGTGTCGAAGTTCTTTGATCAGTGTTCAACTTTATGACTAATAGAATAAGGTTCATTTTCAATGGGGAAAATTTGACAGTTTGGGGTAGCTTGATGTGCGGGCGTCTGTACATAATATATATTTCATTAAATACTTTGACGATAAGTGCTTTTCACTGATTTCAATTTAATGTTATCAGTACGAAAAGTGTTTCTCGCAAATGCAAAATAATCACTCTCTTTTTATCATCATTATTTTCTGCTCCTATTTCTATTTATTTTGGATCAGCACATTTTTAACATTAAATATTTTAACATTAAATAAATCTTTTTTTTATTGGTTTAACTAACTAAGACTTGTACCTATGTCTTTTTTCCAAACATCTCTGTTTGTTTTGTCAATTAGGTAGTTACCTCTTTATCAGCTATACTATCTTTCATTCCATCAATTAATTGATTCTTTGGATTTCTGCAACATACAATTTAAATAACATAGGTACTCGATTAAACAAAATGCAACGATATTTGTTTATTTAATACTTCAAGCACGTTTATTCAGACGTTTTTTGTTCAGACGCCAGCACTTCAAGTTACCAAATGTGTCCATTATAGTTATAGTTATAGTTTTCCCAATTGAATATGAACCTTATTCTGTTTGACATAAACATGAAAAACGATCAAAGAAAATTGCCACATTGGGGTAACTTGATGTGCTGGCGACTGTACAAATGCAGACTTACGCCTTGGCTATTTCTACTACTTACACTGTTTGTCTCTGCATCACCCAATCTAGACAAACAGTGGTAGGTTTAATTTTGATAATCAAAGATTAATAGGTAACTTGTTATAATAAATACTCTTTGTTATTTGTGTTGTAACGCTATAAATGAGCTTGGAAGCTAAGTTACAAACATGCTTTTTCGATATGACTTCATACAGAAATCACAGCTAATAGAAATCTCTATTCCTAGACAGCACGTTTCGCCGAAAAGCTTGTTAATAGAAAACAAATGTTTGTAGACATTTCAGTACATAGTTAGTTTTTTTTTTATATAATGGGTCTGCTCTTGGCCTCAATCTTGTCCTGCGGTCAGAAATGAGTTCGACGATGGAACCAGCTTACCCAAAAGAACCTCATATGAACTCGGGAACACTGATGCAGGCAAGGAATTCCACTCCTTGGCTGTGCGCATAATGAAGGAACAGGCAAAGCGCTTCGTGCGAATGTGTGGAACATCTACAAGGAATGGGTGATAACCTGCATTAGGTACGTCTGGATTCCCGATGGAAGAAAGGAGATGGTGGAATGAGCTCGTGGAGCTCTATACTGTTGGCAAAGATCTAATCGTTATGCAACCCTATACAGATTATAAAAGAATACAAAAAAAAAAACAAAATCTTTTTATTTCAAACATAGAACCAAAAAAAACGTGTGAGTCATTCCAAAATGTTTTAGTCCCACGTTTCATATAAACAATAATTATTCACCTTAACGGATTAAGCGTGTAAGCACAATTTTGTGCTTAATTCAATTATCTAAGGTCCTCGTTTGACTTAACAACAGAACCGTATGTAGTCTCACCAAAGATAAGGGCTGCTGATTTGCATAAAACAATTATTAATTATATCTCATGGGAGGCCACCATTACGTTAGAATACCAAACATAGGCAACGACTATATTGCATACGATTGTTATGCAAATATTAATTAAGGTGACGTATTCATAGTTAAGTTATACCATTTTGACTCAGACTTGGTTTAAGTCGTGTTGAGTTTGTGAATAATCACTAACTTACACATTTTACATATTTGTGTCTGAACCGTTGGAAGTTTTGTTTTTTTTTTTCATATTTGATTGTCGTTACGGGTAGCTAGAACTCTGTCAGTCTGACTGAAAACCAGTTATACCGGGTTACCAAGTAGGTACCTGGCTTCAGTAATTTGACTGGCCTGTTGGTCTAGTAATTAGTGACCCTGACTGCTATGCCAGAGGTCGTGGGTTCGATTTCCACCCAGGACAAATGTTTATGTGATTAGCACGATCAATAATTGTTCTGTGTCTGGGTGTAATTTATCTACTAAATGTGTTTATTTTGAAATATATAAGTATGTTTATTAGCTGTTTAGTACCCATAACACAAGCTCTCAAGCTTAACTTGGAACTAAATGGCGTTGTGTGAAAAAGTTGTGGAATATTTAATTCAATGGTATTCAAATACTGAACTATATTAGTTAGAACGGAAGCCAACTGTATTTATAGTTCAAGAAAAGTCTAGATGGCAGATGATGACGACTCAATGGTATGCCCGTTATTTCGTAGTAGTCTTTCCAGAAAAAATCTAGAACTTTCAGACAACGCCATCTAGTCCCAAGCTAAGCAGAGGTTGTGATGGGTACCAAACAATTGATAAACATACTTACAATACCTATTTTTTAATGTCTGGGTGTACACAGAACAAAAATAATCGGGTCCGTCACAAAAAAAAATGTCCTGCATGAACTCCGGCATGGAGGTCGTGGGTACGATTCCCACCCAGGTAGGACCACTACCTACTAGACCAACAGGTCAGTCAGATGAAGACTTTGAAATAAGAAACTAAGTTAATTACGTTATTTATTTAACTTGTACGTATGATGTTCAAAAGTGCCATTTAATGGATCTAATTAAAATAAATTATTTCCCTTAGACTATGATGACTTAAACATAAAAATTAAATAATAAATAAGAGAGACTCTATTAAAAGATAGATAGATAATTAGATAGATAAAACATTTATTTAGTACACACAAAAGACACAGACAAACACACAATACAAAATCAAAATTGATTTAAAACAATGAACGATGAATGATAGTGTGCGGTGTGAACATCACAACGTTCTAAAATATCATCATAATATCTCAACATACCCATCTAACTTTGACTCAAGCCACAAAACCACAATCCTCTCCCGAACGAATATATCATTTTACTATTTTTAACATTAATTTTCATTATGAATGCCAACTAGAATCCACGAAATTAATATTCAACCGAAATATGGACAGTTCAATTTTAAACTCTTACAACTTCGCCCATTATTCATGGAGCTCCCTGTTTCAAACTCGGCGTGTCAGTGGTCCATACAAAAAGTTCTACGGAAAATAGCCAGCTATGTAATAAGAGAATTGTAAAATGAATGACAAAAAAAAACGTATCAAATATTGTTTTCTGTTTGCAGTTGGAAAAAGGACTCGTAAAATTCATACGGTTGCATTTTATGAGTCATTTTTAACGAACGTATTTGAGAGTGCACGAATCATCATCTGACTGGCCTTTCTCGAATATATTGGGGTCGGCTTCCAGTGTAACGAGATAATAACAGTTAAATACAAGTGGTTTTACTAATCTAATAATTTGTTGATGTCAAAAATTATTTGTTGTAAGTATTTGAATGTGTTTTGTTTTTCTTTTTCCAGTTCATTTTTAACCTCAAAAATAAAAGCAAAGGATGTATCGCTATTGCACCGTATGAATGACATCATTTGGCACTTATGTCTTTTTAGAATGCACCGAATTTCAAAGTTAAAGTTATAAATGAAAAGTACATAATTTCGAAAGACCAAAAAATATGGGATCTAGTTTTCGATTAACATACTTATAACTTACTTACTTACTTTTACTCAGAGGGCATACAGTGCTCTGCGCGTCCAGTATAACAATGCTTTCAGAATGCTTGTGGGGCTGCCACGGTACTGTAGCGCGTCGAATATGTTTGCGGATGCAAGGATTGATGATTTCTATGCCATTATCCGCAAGCGCTGCGCCTCTCTACTAAACAGAACACGTGGCAGCTACCACAGTATTCTGGGGGCATTGCGGGACCGGTGGGATTGTCCAATGCTTGGCCATTGGGTGGGACTGCACACGCAGGTGGGTAGGTGAGTTGGCAGGGCATCTTTGTTTCCTGTATTATTTTATGTCTTTTGTTTTGTTTTGATGTTACTAACATTAGTTTTTGTAAGTTGAAATTGTTTTTTACTAACAGTATGGACTACCGTCTGAAAATAAATTATTATTATTATTATTATTATAACGTAATAAAACATGCAGGTTAAAATTTTGAAATGTTGTCAATTAGGCTATTTTCATCTTTTTCTCTCCTATATACTAAGATAAGGACACACAAACACAAGAGCTCTCATTTTAAATGAAACTTAAATTTTTAGTTGACATTTCAGACGCATAGTCTAAAAAAAAATACGAAGTTTAAGGAATAAACCAATTTGAAATCTGCAACTTAGTTCTGGTCTAAAACTGATTATCTCTGTCCTTTTCTAAAGCTGTAAGTCAGTAAGAGATGTCATTGCTTTCACAAAGCAGTTTTTGAACAAGGCAATAATTATGTGACTTACTTAGTTACTTAACTTATAGTTTAATCCAATTGACTATTATGTCCCAGTAGCATACATTAGAATCCTTGTAGGCACTTAATCTAAGGGATTACTGCCACACGCAATATGTTAACGCGGATTAACCAATTATAGGCTATTGAACTGTCCAAATCCAATTACTTACATAATTCATTCACACGTCGTAATGTGTATCAAATACTAGACAAATATTCCCAAAAACGACCATAATTAATTTCATTTTAGGACTCCGTACCGAATTTGGAAAAGAGTACCTCTTAAATACAACGTAGTGTGACTTCATTCATGAGTAAACTTGCAATCTATGACAATTTTTTTAAAAGACCTTTTGATTTTGAAACTCTTTTACCAATAATGATTTCATACAATTATTATAGTTGATTCAATTTGTACCATATACATGTCCATTCGTATGACTTGTTTTGTGTTAATTTTGTCGAAGTTGTGTATTTGCTAACTTTTTTTTCGGAATAGTTAAAAATGCTGAAAAGAATTAGTCGGTCTATGAATTTAAATAAGAACAATAATGTATGTTATTTTTAAGAGTGCCTTTCGTACAGAAATAACTAATGCTTTCGCTTTATATTTTTGAATAGGAATTAAAAATAAGTTTTCGTCTACTAAGCAAAAAAACGTAGGTTTATATTACAATAGAAGAAATAGAAATATATTTTTTCTTACTTTTTTTATTTAGTGGTATAAAATGGAGAAAAATAAACAGCAAACAAAGGTTTTAATTTATGTTTCACTAATCTTTTTCTAGGAAACCAATTTTAACTGTACATTAAATTTTATTTTCTGTACTGATAAAGAATATCGTGTTCATCAACCTTGCTCCCAAGATTCACATTTTATAGTATGTCGCCCTTGATCTCAGTAAAACAAAGAATCGATTTCTAAAGAGCTATTGTTTTTCAGGAGGGCCTTTCAACCTGGCAACCTTGGGTATTAAAAGATGGTAACCCTATATTGTAGATTTTAAGTCGATGAAAAGATATTCAAGGGTTCGTAGACAGTTTCCTGTTTTACTTCACGTAGAAACCCTTCACCTAAAATTAAAAAAAAATACTACTGGCTCAAAAACACTAAAATGTGTAACATAATATATGTATAATAATCCGAATATATAGATTTGGAAGTCCGTGGTTTTATTTGATATTTATTTTTTGCCACAGACTACGATCACCGAATCTTCAAATCTGTAGTTACAGGTATCGAATAAAAAAGGGCCAAAGTGGCCCCAGATGGTTCGTGTAAAATATACACACGGTTCTGCTCACCAGTTCTCTTAACTTAAACTTGGCTTGACACGCTACCGCGTGTCTAGATCATCTGCTAGTACTTAATGTGCAACCTACATTGCTAGTAAGAGCTTTAAAATGTTATGCGTGGCCAAACATTATAAAAAACCTTCGCATACACCTTCATAACTAATAGAGAACCTCCTTCCTTTTCATTTATCGGTTAAAAATACCTATAAGCGCAATAATTAAATTTATGAAATTTTAAATGATGGAAACTTTCATTAATTAATTATTTATCTTGACACCCGTATTTATTACAAACTACCAGTACGTCTCGATTTTGCTGCAGTGCATTTTTTTTCTTATTGAGGAAATATATAGAAATAACATTCCAATGTTGTTGTGGTTGTTTCCGAGTTTCTGACTGACAAAGTTTTGATATAGTTTATTGTTTTTTAATTTTACATTTCTGTTTTACAATTTTGATTTTTGTGATGTTTATTAATGTTATAGTAATATTTTAAGTAAATTAATCTGAGTCATGAGACATAAAGTAGATTATAAATTATTCTTGATTGCTATGACGCTTTGACATTATTCTATAGCATAATTTTATTTTTAGTACCTATTATCATTGTTTTCTTATTGATTCATTTAATTTTAATTTGACATTTTAATTGCATTGAATAATGGATAAAACCGTCAAAAAAATATTTGTACGCCGTTAAGCCGTCCTAAGTATAATTTTATGTAACATCTTGCATGCCATGTGTGTATACTTATGTTTTCAACAAATAAATGATTATTTATCTTATCCTTATCTTACTTTAATGTTTGTCTATTCCGGTCAATTTTATGTAAAACCCTATAGGTATTGGAGGCCGACCGTTATGCTGGAAGCTGACCATAACATAGTCTGGTAAAGGCTAGGCAGATGATGTTTGTTCCAAACACTCATGTAACCCTAACGAACGCCTACATATTGCAAACTGTTTGCTTTTTAACTCGACGCTGAGCAAAGCGTGGAAAATCCAACACTATGCTGCTCTAGATGTGACCAGCGGATTTACCCGCGCGCCTAAGGGCCGTAGCGTGATATAAATAAATAAATAAATATTCATAATAGCTTGAGAGCTTGCGTTATGCGTACTAAATAGCTAATAAACATACTTATATATTTCTAAATACATACATAATAAAGATAAATTAATTACACCCAGGCACAGAACAAATGATTGTGCTCATCACACAAACATTTGTCCTGGGTGGGAATCGAACCCACGACCTCCGGCATAGCAGTCAGAGTCACTAACTACTAGACCAACAGGCCAGTCTATATGTATCTCTATCTCTATAGAGATGATGTTTAGATCCGATTATAGTAGAACCGCGGCTTCAAACAAAACTAAAACTTTATATAAAAAAACAACTTCTTAAAAAAAACTTAAAGTTGTAAAATGATTCTAGTTTCGAAAGTCTTTGATTTTGGTGGTTTTGTTTCATTGATTTCTTTGCCACTAACTTCCGATATAAGAGTTATTTTACACCTTTAAATAAATAATATTCCACAACTTTTCACACAACGCCTTAATTTAATCCCAAGCTAAGCTTGAGAGCTTGTGTTATGGGTACTAAAAAGCTGATAAACATCCTTATATTATTATTTCTTTATAATTATGAAATCGGTTGTTAAGCCATATTTATTACCAACGGGTTACATTTCTACTGCAGGGCAAAGGCCTCTTCTCATATAGAGAAGGAGCATCTAGGTTTCGCAACCATGTTTTCCTTTACCGATGTCAATGATGTATAAAATCAACTTAAAAAACAGCAAGTTTTTTTTTTATTACTGATAGGCTAGCATTGGACCTCTACCTCAACTGATGGTAACCGATGATGAAGCCCGCTTGCCTAGAAGTAACCTATTTACTCTTGTATCAGGAAACGCCGACTTCTGCAGGGAATTCCACTATTTATCTGTACAGACAATGTATTTGTGTTCCCGAAACGTTTAGTACGTCAGATTTAGATTAATTTATTTATTTGCCACCAATGAAGAAACAGTAATACGATGGGACATGGTTGAGAATTTTCGCTACAAAATTATTTTACACAAAATTATAATTTAATCAAAATTATTATTAATTAGCAACTAAACATGTTTAACACTCACATACTGTCTAAACTCTCTAGTTAACCTTATTTTAAATAACAAAAGTAGTAAATAAAAACAAAAAAATACAATAAAAACTTATCATTAATATAAATTGGAATGTTTGGAACAAATAATTATGTCAACGTACAGACGCCAGCACATTAAGTTACCCCAATGTGTCAAATTTTCCCAATTGAATACGAACTTTATTTTGTTTGAGAAAAAGTTGAAAATCGATCAAAGAAATTTGACACATTGTGGTAACTTGATGTGCTGGCGTCTGTACATATGGGTGGCCCAGCGCCGCACGTCTAGTGAGAACTATAATTTTACATAGTTTATTAGGACCTACACCATAAAAGGACCCAATAACCACCAACAAGCAAGCTATATGCTATTTGATTATTGAGGTCATCGTAAATGAATAAACATTCAATTTGGGCCGCGCTACGTGTGATTACGCCTTTGGCAACCATTTTCATTCATTAAGTCCGACGAGATGTAAATGAACTGATGTGAAACGTTACATGTAGTTTCCATTTTACTTATGAAGAGATCACGTAGGACTCGTGGTTGTATGTTGATTCAGAGTCACGTGGTTTATTCCCAGGTTGGGCAAAGTGTCTTTGGGTTTTTTCCATATGGGACTTCTCAGTGGCAGCCCAGATTCTGTATTTATGCCCGGGCGATGCCGAAACGCTTGCCTGCTGTTACATTGTGTCTTATACATACATGTAGCTAGCGGGTTTTAAGAAAAATAAAAATAATCTTTGAGAAGCGAATGCTGGCTGGCACTATCCGCGCATCGCCACGTGCGGCGCTCCAAATTTTGAATTCGGAATTACGCGCGCTTTTTTCATTATTAGAACATTACTCAAAATAGTCTATCTGTACAACCGCGCGTTCGCGTCATCCCTACCATCTACGTTTTTCTAATACAATAATTTGCATATATAATTATCAAGTAAAATATATCTATTTCCAATCAACCTAAATAAACAACATAAAGAAAACTCATCCAAAACCTAACAATCTTTAATTATATATAGTATAATAAAAAAGAAAAATCTATAGCAAGCGATACTTCGCTTGCTATAGATTTTTCACAACAGTAAATAAATAAAAATTATATTCATGTTTTAGGTGTTCTATAGCTACACCTCTGTTCAACCCTTAGGGAAATACAGGCGTGATGTTATAAAGAGATTATTTTAACTAGAATTTAAATAAGCAAACCTAAAACAAGAACAATAAAGCGATATAACAGTCCCCAAACAATCTGCTAACGGCTACTTAAAGGTGTCTATAATCCGTAAACTTGAACATTCACGGTACAGATAATAATAATATCTCAAACAAGACTCGTAATCAGCTTAGCGCAAGTACTATTGGACTTATCTTCACGGCAGCGGGTGGCTGTCCACAGGGATCGTCAAATATTCCAGATTTTCAGTTCAGTACCATTTAGTCTTCACTGAAACGTTGCGGGGGTAGGACGTCTGCGCGGGCCGAACGTGTCGTTACACACTCCGCTCGAAAATATATCTCGAAAATCGAAATTCAAAGTTTATCATAGACCACGCTAATTTATAATAGACAACACATGTGAATTCGGTTCGGAGTGGACTTGAAACTTTTTTCTTTTTAATTTTTTTTTAGGTCAAGATTTTAGTGTCGCTAATGTGGTGGTGGTGTCGAGTTAATTAATGTTGACAGATGAACGTGGTAAGTGGCAATACCAATTATACATCGATTTTGAAGGACCTGCTATACAAATTAGTACCTATTTTCTATTTTGAACCTTTTGTATCTGAACTATTTTCGTCATGTCTTAGTGAAACTAGGTTTAGGGTTCACGCCCTTTACAGTGCCTTAGAAAAGGGCTTTTAACACTCACTTCTAAAATAGACCAAGAAAGAAAAT
This sequence comes from Euplexia lucipara, assembly GCA_921972225.1. Taxonomy (NCBI): domain Eukaryota; kingdom Metazoa; phylum Arthropoda; class Insecta; order Lepidoptera; family Noctuidae; genus Euplexia; species Euplexia lucipara. Next base: position 13,586,115 of record OV179154.1, read on the forward strand.
ACGTACGACATGGAAAACTGAATTGCGACATCAAAATTGTACAATTCGCGTTCCGTTCAGGAGAGATAACGAAATAAAACTTTCGTCCAAGTTCGTCCGAAGGGTTCTGTACACTCGAGTGATTCGTCAACGTTACAAAGTGGAACCCGAGATTGACAGAGGAGAGAATTTTCCGACTAATTTTTCACTTTCATCACAATAGAGTCGTTGTTAGCGCAGGTTTTAATTCACTTTTTTATTTAATCTTGACTTGAGTAATCAAATTTTGAACCTCGTTCCTTTTGTTGATTGAGAACTCTGATGATTGGATGAAAATAACTTTGATCGTGTTTATTTGAATTCGTAATTCATTAGTGTTTTACAACTGAGTAGGCTTGGCAAAGAATAGGATCAAAGTGTTATTTAAAAAATACTTCATCTAGAACAAACTTATGTGAATACTTAGTCATTGTCTACTAGTCAACCTGGAGAGGTCATGCAGAAACAGTGGTGGTTGCAATTTTGAAAACAAAAATACGAATACGTTACGTATTCGTCTTTACTATATCAATTTCATCTTGTCTTGTTGTACCTACTAGTAATTGTAGTACTTATATTTTTTCATTCTTAAATCTAAATAAGTAAATTATCCTCATTTGTGTTTAAAAACAGTTTTAAAAACAGTTTTACATGCCAATTAAAGCAAAATAGTTTTTAAACTAAAGAGTTTGGTGTTTCACTATCTGAATACTCTGAGACGAAACTCACAGGTCGCAGTCTCTTTAAATATCTAGATGTTATCTTGGTCAGATTATGTAAGGACCATACAGGTTGGTGTCTGGTCTTTTAAGACACACCCCACAGATATCTATGAGTTGACTTGACCAGTAAGTGCACACATTTTTGTAAACTCAACTTTAGGAGCTAAAGTAATGTTTAGTATATACTAGGGGTAAAACGGATCCACCTTCCTAGAAAAAATTGCCAAAAAATGTTAATTTAATAGAATCGGTGATAGTCAAGAAGCGAGAAATCTATAAATGAATCCGTAACTTTGTTACAATAACACTTTGATATTTCTTACTGACGAATAATTGGTTTAACTTTTCCTTGGCGTTTGCCTCTCCCGGTGAAAGGTTCTCCTTAAAGCAATTTGACCCGAAATATAACGAAATATTTTCTCAAGACAATAGCCGAGTTACTTCAAGCTTATTGGTGCTTTTCACGAAAATAATTCTTCTTAGATATAGTATTTTTGTATGGCACTTAAGAGGAATACAATGCGGGGTGAAATTTATACCAATGAAAACGTATAAGTGTCGAGGCTAAGGGGATATGAAATTCATTCTCGTATTGTTGGATACCTTTTTTGTTACCTTTATATTGAGGGCAATGTTTCGAACTTAATTACCTCATACGCATAAGTACTTGTAACATTATAGTATTGTATTAATACTGTGAAATATCCTTAAGTCAAGCATAATACATATTTTGTGTGAAGATCTGAACCCCATTCACTTCAGAGCGCTATAGTGGGTATTTGTATTATTATACATTATATTATTTTATCCTACTTATCGACGAGAAGATGATTTTTTGATGCCCTATGATTGGCCATCAAAACAACGGCATCAACAAAAAAATTCCCAATGAACATAGCCACGTTGAATGGCAATAACGATTCTCTGGCCTAAAAAAAGCCAGCCTATTGACCACGTCGTGAAGAGTGACCAACTACTTGGCGACGAATTTCATATATTATACAACTTAGCTGCGAAATTTTATAAAAAAATATATTATTTTCTAAGTTACAAAACCCGAGTAGGTATTAGAAGTAGTAGTAAATTATCATGCAAAGTGCACGTATGTTTCAAAATGCAGTTTGTTCTGAGTGGAGTCCTAAGTTTTAGCACAAAATGTCAAAAGTGTTTGCCGCTATCGTGTGCCAGTTTTTACTTCTAAATTGATGCTTTATTAAAAGCGCACTGTTGAATTTGTAACGCTCAGTTCAGCGCCATCGGTACTTAGTAAAACAGTGCAATAATGTTTTGGAATTCTGTTAGCTGTTGTCTTGTTAGTAAAAACTGGTACTAGTGTCGTATACTCTGTAGGAGCACAACTTTATTTCTAGAATAAATAATCAATTTAGGTGGATTTTGATGTTAAAAAGTTTATGAGTGTGGATTCTATACTGGATCTCATATAAATTAATCACACGCGCAGATTTTAGTCCCATGCAATAGGAATTATACAATTCGATAGACATATGTAATATACATGCTCATCTAAAACTTAGGAAGGCATTAATTAAATATAATACAGTAATACCAGTTATTTACAGTCGCAATGCACCGCAAAGGCCTTTTTAGGTACATGCATTTATTACTACAATTGCTAAAGATGGATTAGAGATTTCGGACTCAGTCTCCGTGCATTTCGTACTCTAACATCACTTCTACCCCCTCTTGGTTCTGCAAATAAAAGCCACTCACAAATAAGGTGGCATTCTATTGGTAAAAAAAACAAAATCAGTTTAGTAGAGAGTGCTATCCAGAGATAACATATCAAAACTCCTCCGTGCCCTCGGAAAGCACGTAAAGCCGTTGGTCCCGGCTGTCATTTGTAGACTTATGACAGTAGTTACAGATAGTCACAAGCCCGAGAGTCTGACAACCAGTTTAACCAAGGGGTACCGTGTTACCCAGTAACTGGGTTGTGGAGGTCAGACAGGCAGTCTGGCAAGGCTGGGCAGATAATGAAATCCAGAGATTACCCCCTACATCGTCACATACTTACAAACTCACAAATTTTACCCATTTATAATATCATATTAGTATGGACAAGTCAAGAGTTCCTCCCAAAATTTTCCTTTACCGATGTTGGCATTAACTTAGTAAATTCAAAATGCTTAACAATAGAATTTAAACAAGTGATTATCCAGAATAAATCAAAATAGGCACGATTTTGTTTTATTCTGGAAAATCACCTGAGGGTGACCTGATTATAACAAACTATTCAGTGTTTTAGAAGTGACTTTAGGTACTTCTTATTGTTTGTCAGTTATCTCATTTTGACTGGCCTGTTAGTCTAGTAGTTAGTGACCCTAACTGTTAGGTAGTGGGTGCGATTCCCACCCAAGACAAATGTTTGTGGCATGAGCACGTTCATTTGTTCTGTGTCTGGGTGTAATTTATCTATAATATGTATGTATTTAGAAGCATATAAGTATGAGTATTAGCTGTTTAGTACCCATAACACAAGCTCTTAGCTTAACTTGGGACTAGATGGCGTTGCGTGAAAAGTTGTGGAATATATTGTGGAATATCTTGTCAAGTTTTTAATATATTTTGTTTAAGACGTAAGTCTTTCATAGTATAAAGTCAAAGTCAAATCATTTATTTCAATTCGACCTGATAACAGGCACTTTTGAACGTTAAAAGTACTTACAAATTAAATTAAATAAGATAATAATTCTATTTGCACATTCTAAATATGTAAGTGAAGAATTCAAAATGTTTGGGTATATTTTACGTTTACATAAATTATTTTATAGTTATATAAGTTATTAATTAAATTTAGTGTTTTATTGACAGATATTTACGTTTGAAGTTCAGTGCAATAAACCCACGCTAAACGAAGCTGTAGATCGTATCATACATATATACATACATACATACATAAACTCACGCCTTTTTCCCATGGGGGTAGGCAGAAACTACAGAGTGCCATATGCTACGATTCTTACATACTTCTTTTGCTTCGTTTACATTCATACATGTTGTCATACACACACGCCGGTTGCGAGTACTACGCACCTGACCTTTCTGAAGAACTTCACCAATAAGGTCTATGTATGTCCTTCTAGGGCGTCCCCTCCCGGCGTTCCCACTTACATCTGCCTTGTAAATACCTTTCGTTAGTCGCCTTTCATCCATCCTTTCAACGTGACCAAACCATCTAAGCATACTCTTTTCAATTTTTGTTACTACATCTTCTTTTAAACCACAAAGTTGCTTTATATCATCATTCCTCAATCTGTCATTCATTGTTACACCACACATACTTCGCAAGGAACGCATTTCTACAGCATTTATTCTACTTTCATGTCTCTTTTGCCACACCCAACATTCACTTCCATACGTTAGTGTAGGCACCAGCACACCATTGTGAACAGCCAGTCGTGCCTTTTCGGACATAGACTGGCTGGTCACAACGCCATGTATAGCGCCATTCACATATTCATTAATTATGAGTTTACTTATCAGCACAACCTAATATGAGAAGCCAGAAAAATTACGTCAAAGATGAATATAACATTGAATAGAGGCTATCAAGCTACCCCAATGTGTCAAATTTCTTTGATAGTTTTTCAAGTTTATGGCAAAAAAGAATAAGATTCATATTTAATTGGAAGAATTTGACAGTTCTGGGTAGGTTGATGTGCTGGTGCCTGTAGGTACTACAATGTTCTATATTTACCTACCAAACTCACTTTATTAATAATTTTCTCCCAAGAAGAAATCGTAGGCCTCAATCGGTGAATAAATATAATAAAACCTTATTAATTTCCAGAATTCTGTACATTTGCTTTTTGATTAAAAATTTAGCCATCGTATCCATTATCCAGAGACCCAAAAATGGTAAAATTGGAGAAAAATAAATAAAATATCCGCGAATATTGAAACAATAAATACATTTCTCAATTAAAACTCAGCACAGTGGAAATTTTGTATGGGGAACAATTTGAATTTGGAGCTCGCGAATTGTGTGGCTAGATGAAAAAAAAAAAAAAACGAGACAATAATAAAAAGGCTGGCAACAAATCACGACGAAGGATGCGTAAACATTGTTTGTGGCCCAGAACAATGTTTCTTGTGAACTATTAGGAAAATTAACCGCAGGCTACAGACCGATGTCGGTTGTGCGTTTAACGCAAACGAGCGTTTTTACCGACTTGAATGTTGGACAGTTTCCATGCTGATATGGGTTTGGGAAACAAAATGGAGTGCCCGTTCGTTATAAGGGTGGAGGATAGCGAAAAAAGTGTTTATTTTTAAAATTTATGGGTAGTAAATATTGAAGGCTGTTTTGTGTCTGTCGGTTTTTTGTACAGACGCCAGCACATCAAGCTACCCCAATGTGTCAAATTTCTTTGATAAGTATTCAACGTTATTGCAAATAGAATAAGGTTCATGTTCAATTATGAAAATTTGACAGTTCGGGGTAGCTTGATGTGCTGGCGTCTGTTCATTAAATTTAGTGATGGGTATATTGTTATTTCAGATAACACTTTTTCCCAATTTCTTTATTATTTTGTGTGGAAACATCAAACGTTGTATTTGCATCTACTTATAATAATAATTGCACATTTCCGTCAATAGCTTTTATTTAAAAAATGCATGCTGGATTTGCATAAAGTACATTTATCGTTCTGGAAAACTAATAACTTTCCAGTGAATCCGCGAACATGGCTAGTTTTACTGTACGCCAGGTCAATATTCAAACGACTTTTTAAACTACGTTGCGCTTTCATTGGAAAAGTAACTTGCTCTGGCTTTTTGCCTACTTCAGTAGCACTAACATCAAACAGACTAGAACCTAGTATACCTTCAGTTTGAATAGTATAGCTACTGGAGTTATAATGGTCATATATAAATAAACAAGGTTGGTCTCGGAGAGATATATATATTAATAAATAGGTACTTTCACCCCCTGAAGTGGTTTTATAAATACTCTTGAATTGATATTGTTTCTGTAACATTTTTTTTCTAATAAACATTATTTTTCAAAATAGAGTCGATTTAATTTATTCAGATAGTATGATTGGTGTCTTAGCTTTTTGGTGAATCAAATAGAATGCTGTATTAATTTATTATTCGTTTGTCCAAAGACTGTGAAACACGTAACTTACGTAACGAGGTCCATTGATTTGTGCTACAACTAAATCTTAGGAAGCATTGACGGTTTGACGGATTTTTTGTTTTTAAACCAAACAAATTATCCGGAATTCCATCTTTCTTTTGTTTCTAAGCCTCTTAACACAGAAGATAAGCTTCATAATTGTAAGCATGCTTTATTTTCAAGTAAATATTTGTCAAGTAACGTCTTGCCGAGCGGAAATTAATTGTAAACTTTTATTAATTTCTGCTGTATTTCAACGGCTGCGGTGACGGATATTAAACAGAATATAATTAAAGACTAAAAATTATAAATCCGGAATTTCAAGGATGCAGACATTGTGTATAGAGAGAAACAGTCTATATACAGATGGTACGACAATGTTCTCGGACGAACTACGTGTGTTGAATGTGGAAGATCTCAAACCGCATGGATAGAGTAGTCCGCCTATGTATATTTGTGTGCTTAAAGTATTACCTAAATAAATAAATCAATGAAGAAGGTCCAAAAAAACTTGAAGGAGATGAGACTGCCGAAAGAGAAAGACATATGTAAATGACGCACACTACGGCCACTGATACCCATTTTAACAATAAGTACGCGACATAATGTGGTTGTGTAATGCCCAAATAAGTTTGCTCAGTTGCACAGTATGCTTCTGCTTAGAATAATTTTCGGGTGTTGCCTGGTGCTAGTGACGACGACGGGTAGGTAAATAAGAACTGAATGTCAATTACCATAATGAAAAACGTTTAATTTCGAGTCATAATTTCATCTCAACGAATACCAAAAAACTTTTTTGCAATAAATAAAACCGACTTCAAAAAAAAAACACTAAACGGTGTAAAATAACTCTACATTTGGAAGTCTGTGGCTTTGGTACTTTTGTCTTATTCTTGTTGGCCACCGACTTCCAAATTTAGAGTTATTTTACACCGTTTAGTGTTATTTTTGAAGTCGGTTTTATTTTTTGTAAAAAAGTTTTTAATTTTTCCATTTTTAGTTGTTCCCATACAAATATTTTCCATGCATTTATATTATTGTTAATTGTTAACAAAACATGTCATGATAATAGGGGTATCCACTTATCCCCAATAAATGAAAATTAACATTCACGTTAACAACTGTCGAAACTAGGTATATTGTACACACCTGCGACCCCTCAGAGCATACAGGCGTGATGATACGTCATGATGTTGTATAAACAATAAACATCCAAGCGATTCCAGCAATCACGACAGATTTGCCGTCTATTTTTGAAGAGTTCCGTTGTATATCTCCGAAGATCAGCACCAGATCTTCACCAAATTAAAATGGGACCACCTCAGGAGTACACTCTTTCAAATAAAAAAAGAATTTTGAGAATCGGTCCAAAAATGGGGGAGAAATCAGGTAACATACATAAAAAAAAAAACATACACACGAACATAGAACCTCCTCCTTTTTTGAAAGTCGGTTAAAAACGGACAGTGTTGGGAAAATCAATGCTTACAATACTAAATACTTTTATTGCATTACACATATTTTTATTCATAGCCATCATGTTGACAAAACATCCATATTTTAACAATTATCTTAAATAATAGTATCATTTAAGTGGTCCAGAAACCCATTTTGACAGATTAAGACTAAAATTGGAATGCGAACGTTCTTGAAAATACTGGGATTGCCCCTCTCTAGCTTGAACTTCTAAAGTCACACCAAGACTGCACTGCGAACAAGGGAACATCATAGGTGTGTAACTATCTAATAGAAACACATTTACCAGTGCACTGACCAAAATTGATCGTGAGTTCACGGTAATAGACCAAGCTTGCTAAGCTCCTCTACAATTTCAACTTCGAGAGACGAAGGCAGTTAGGAAGGTACACGTTCCAAAGGATTTTGGGTTTGTATCCGATAACTTCCTGTTCAAGTTTAATCATATTTAACAGGTTTAATTCGCGTGAATAAGTAATTTACTCGAGATATCTTTGAAGCTTCAATTCTGTTTCTGTTATTGTTTCACGACTATTTGAAATGAGGTGGTGTTTGAAACATCTTTAGATAACGTTTTGTAATAACAACAACTTTATCTCAGTGTCTTGTTTTCCGATAACTAGGTATGCATAATCTGAGAATTTTCAAGTATCGAGTGAGTAAATAACTTCTATAGTTTGACTGAGTTTCGTATTCAGTATAGTTTGACAGTTGGTGAGGATACTAGTTTCTGACAGAACAAATAAATTGAGCGAAATTGAATGAACATTACAACGTATTTTGATGCATTGATTAAATTCAATTTCATGACTTAAATGAAAAAAACTATTTTCTGCGTTAAATGTATACAAAATATGGATTGTTCCTTTCTACCTACATGGTAGTACATAAACAATAACTTGAAAATAAAATTATCTAACATACCTACATTATTAAATACAATTATTATGAATCATATTAAAAACTAAATTGCGAAGTCAATAGAGATACAAATATATTGATAGAGAAAAACGAATCTGAATAATCTCTAAAAAAAACATTTGTTTGGGACGCATATAGAAAAGGATATATCGAAAAATGTTAAAATTTACAAAAAAGTCTTTAAAAAAAATGTTTAGTTAAAGATGCTTTTTAAAGAAAGGTCTTTTAAATGTCGGGCCAAATGAATATCTAATACTTTCGAGATATGAACGAAACAAAAAAGAATGACATTCTAATTTGCAACATTACTGGAAGACTGGCCTGTTGGTCTAGTAGTTAGTGGCTCTGACTGTTAAGCCGGAGGTCGTAGGTTCGATTCCCACCCAGGACAAATGTTTGTGTGATGAGCACGATCATTTGTTCTGTGTCTGGGTGTAATATAATTATCTATTATATGTATGTATTTAGAAGTATATAAGTATGTTTATCAGCTGTTTAGTACCCATAACACAAGCTCTGCTTAGCTTGGGACTAGATGACGTTGTGTGAAAAGTTGTGGAATATTTATTATTTTTATTATTTATTTATTTAAAAAAAATCAATACATAAAAAACCTCAACATATAATTAACATATAATACAATGCAACATTTGAATATCTATGGGTTGTTTTGGTGTCATCGTTGAAAGCAACATCATTGACCATACGGTGAGAAAGTGGTCAAATGTGAGTCTTTGAGACATACTAGTAATTGGAAACAAGTTATCACAAAATGTTTTTTTTTTATAATAATTTAACATAAGTAGCAAAATTTAGATGTAGATACTATGTGTGATGTAATGTGGTGTACTTGTCGCCAGTTATACCTAACGCTTCAGGGGTTACAGGCATTAGGTATGTTATAAATTATCTAGGAATCCAATGAACAAAAGTCAAGCAAGCATAGTAAACACAATTTCGGTGTAAGCCAATCCCAGTCAAATCTGATACCTACCTTGTGGGAAACCTTTGTATATTGAAGACGCTATGATGTGGCAACGTCCCGGAATTGGAAGGAACTGGAGCGTTCATATTATTACAATACACATATACACGAAGACTGAACATTAGCTTTCATATAATTACAGATACACATAACATAAACGAAGACTGAACATTCATTGGTTCAAATGTAAATTGAATTATTGTAACTTGAAATTTAGCTTTCATTTCCAGTGAATTTGTTAGTGAAACCCAATTCAGTAATAATACGAATAATCATAAGAATATAAGTTGTTACATCTCGTCACTCGTTACGCATTTTCTTTCTCTGTAGATACAGTAGTCCTTTCGTAAAATAACAAAAGTTATAAATAGTTCGGTCATAATGTGACGGTAATTGCATAACTCACTGTCAATTGCAGTACATTCCATAAAAACAGTAATAAAACAAAAACATGAATTACGCTTTATTTGTTTTTGAACAGGCAAATGTTTGAACCTTGTACAGCAATGGATGGGGAATTTCCTTCAAAGTTCTTCTAATTGGGAGTGTGAAAGTGTTTTGTGCAAATGCATGCGAAGTGTGTCACATAAGACAACATTTTATTGTGCTACTTTAATCCAGTAATTATTCTAGATAATATAAAATCACACAGACATCAACTGTCGGTCTTTTCCGTAAAAAATACCTCGTGTCTCAGCTTCCCCTACATTATCACGAGGTAAATTAAACAAAATTGAAATGTTCGTCTATCCGTAACATAAGTCATCTTTTACAATAGTTTCGTTTCGTCCTCCTCAGACATGACCGAAAAAGGGGTCTTAAATTACGTTTTATTGTCACGAGAAGCGGGTTAAGCCATTATTTTTCAACTGTATCTTTTTATGGCAACGATGATGGCTTTGTGTGTAGCCTCTGTGTCAGTTTGAATATCTTACTTTAAGATGATTTGTTTGTTGTTGCATGAAACTTGACCAATGGCACCCACTGGTCATGTTTTATGCAACAAACTCTTTCGCTTCTTTGTGTTTTCTTTTTCTTTCCTAAATTCCATTGCATTCTGTACATTAAACTTATTAAAGTTGAGTTGTCAGCCTAAGCAGATCTAACTCTCAGAGTATTTCTATTCACATTAATTTATACATTATTATATGTGTCGGGTCCGGTCAATAGCACGGGCTCAACGAATCGCAAGCGCGCCGATACCATGGCGCGCTTCTACAGAGTCGTGATGTTTTAAGCCTGCACTGCGAGGAGGACATTCAGTGCCTGATCACAGTAGAGCTAAGACGTCGCGGAATTGTTCTCGATTCGTTGCACTGAGATAATTGTAGTGATTATGAGTTGTTGTTATTGTGTTGAACAGGAACTTTAATAAACACCATGTATCGTACCCAGAGTGATTCCATTGCACGAAACCCATCTTTTGGCCACAAAATGTCTGAGTCTAACGAAATAAATTGTGAAGATTCAACATAATACATATATTATAATAGTAAGCAAGTGGAAATAAATTGCTGTATTAATATTTAATATGTAGTAAGCTCCCACATATCGTGCCGCCTTTTCATATTTGTATACATATAAATTTAATAGGTTTTCTTGGTATATTTGGATTTCATCAACTGATTTCCCACATCTTACTTTGGGTTATTAAATTGTACTTTTCCTACAGACGTATGATAATATTATTTATGAATTAGGAATATATGTTATTTATAACCAAAGTATTTGGTTAATTTGAAGGATTTTACAAGTACATAATTGAGATGGGCAGGTACTTATATCAGAGGATTTTGTATATTTAGTCCTTTGTTTTATAATTTAAATGATTCTTCGTTGCCCGATTTAAATGTAACCTAAGCAAACTTAACGGTGAAGGTTGTCCTTATGGGCAGGCCATGTTTTTGGTACTACACTGACCAAGAGACCAGCTATATTAATTCTCGAAGCATGAACAATAAACAAAACACAACCTTTGAAGTGCAGGGGACAATCTCAAACTCATTAATCCTATTACAAAGCAGAAAGCTGCAGATAGACCATTATTATAACGCCCAGATGCCTGTTCTTTATTCAATTATGTGGCATTTGTTTGAGGATAGCAAGTACCCCCTGAAGCTGACCTCAATTGCTACTGAAGATGCGACTCAAGTGGCCAACTATTGGACAAAAATAATAGGTCGTGCCGCAATATGTTCGGAGAAACGTCCTTTTGAACTGTATGAGTGGCATAGCGAATAGTTTCCACAACAAAATTTCTATAAGGTTAGAAAAACAATTGAAACATTCTAAGAGTAGGTAAGCTTACTTAATAATGATCTATTTGTAAACAAATTAAATAGATAGGTACTTAGATTTGTTGTGTAAATCCGACTTCATAAACAGAAGCTTGTTACTGTCTTACTACAGGGTAAGTAGCTATTCTAATACAGAAGAGGTATGATTTTGATCACTAAACTTGGTCATGGCGGATTAGTGATTTCAGATTTAGGTTATTTTCTTCACGATGTTTTCCTTTACCAACGTCAATGATATCAAAAATAGACTAAGAGAGTACTTAGAAGAGAGTACTTATATAAAAAACTAGCTTCTGCCCGCGACTTCGTCCGCGGAAAATTTCTTATTTTAACATAAGATTACACTCGATTGATATTACTGTATTTAATTTTATTAGTAACTAGCTGCCCCGGCAAACTTCGTTGTGCCTTAGAGTCAATTCATTGCTCTTATTTTTTTTTTATATTAGATATACATACGTTGAATAAGACGACAACAAATAAATCCAAACCAATAATAACTACTACTACTTTTAAATTACAACATGTATATATACCCTAACCTAACTGACCATACCTATCCTATAGCTAACCCAACTATCTAACCTAACTACCTTACTAAAAAATACTAAATTCATAATTTTAATCTGAACTATTGCCTCTTTGTTACATACAATAATTTATGCCTATAGTTTTCCCGGTCTACTTTAATTAAAGTCCTAACAGTAAAATAAGTTCTATTTGCAAAGAATTATTAAAGTTCGTCTCTGTCATCATTGCTAGTTACTTAAATTGATTTCTGAAATATAAGACTTTTTTATGCTACATAAAACCTCTAAGTTTAGTAACAAAATAAATTTCAGAACGTAGGTGCGTATTATAAATTGACAACCTTACCTTCTTGGGTTTAGCTTAAGACTTGTCAATTTCAAATTGTCACCTGATGAACTGGGAAGTTTGACTCCTGTCATGTCATCCAAGATGGCGCTGCGTTTGAAAAATGTTTGAGACAACCGATATTCTTGATATTTATTTTTATGATGTCGAACGGGATAAAAAGTATCCTATGTCCTTCTCCTGGCTCTAAACTACCTCCCTGCCAATTTTCAGCTAAATCGGTTCAGCCGTTCTTGAGTTATATGTGAAGTAACTAACACGACTTACTTTTATATATATAGATATATTTTTTGGAATCAGATCAGTAACTTCAAAGATTACCGAATGTTATGGCATTTTGCCTAGCGACCCGCTGCGAGCGCTCAGTGCTAGTCTCCCTATCCCTTGTTTCAGAGACATGCTGCCTTAAATGAGATTATAGACGCTGCGCAGGCGCACGTTCAGCGCTAGATTCCCGAGAACGGGCCTGCGATGTTATGATATTTTGCCTACCAAACCGCTGCGAGCGCTCAGCGCTAGTCTCCCTAATTTGCCTAAAGGACTCGAATAAGCGACTCGAATACCGTCTGCCTTTACAAAACAAAACAATCGTAATATCGAATAAAACTCGTATCGATTATTACGATAGAACGAAGTACGAAACTACTACGAAGACGAACATACGAAACAAACGCACAACGAAATTACGATATTTTCGATTATGAGGTATCTATCAACATCAACAACCATACGAACGAAACAACCGAAACCAATAAGCAACTGACATGTAATATTTAGAACTTCAACTAACAACAACGTGGGCATAATAATTCGAGACCGTCATCAATCCACGGAAAATCTTAACACCGCGATTCAGAAAAATGACGTAATTGCAGAACGCCATCTATGGGGAAATAGGTAAAACGTCTGCACAATGAAAGTTATGCTGCATTTTGCGTTTTAGTAATTTTATATTATCTCCGAAACTGTATGACCAATTGATATACTGTAAATGGCAAATCATATCTGTATGATGTTCTTGTGATACTGAAATAATTTATTGTCATGAGAATTAATGTTTTGTTGCTCAAATAATCAACCAAACGTAAGCATGCCGAAAAAAAACTTTTTTAATGCAATAAAAGAAGTAAAGAAAGAAAAAGGAGGAGGAAGAAGAAGGAGGAGGAGAAGTATAAAAGATAAAATATACTAGATAGAGATATGGCATCGCGGACTTTTTTGTAGAAATAATTAAGACGAACCAGGTAGCCATACATTGTTTTTAATTTTAAGCAACTGTTTAGGCAGCGCACGCAAATAATTCTGTTTTATGAGGTATTTTTTTCCGACTTGCTAGACAAAAGTTGTGATAGCTCGGTTAATTTACATGTTATAGAAACAATTTATAGCCTATAGCACTCAGGAATAATGTAGCTTTCTACCAGTTAAAAAATTTTTAGAATTGGATTATGAGTTCCAGAGATTACCCCCTACATACAAATTTACAAACTTACAAATTTTACCTCTTTATAATATTAGTATAAGTAGATATAGGTAAATTAATTCGTCTACATTGGTACTTGCAGACGCCTTAACTACTATAAGAGACAAACAGTAATTCATATTTTGAATAGATGACATAAGAAAAACAAAGATAAGAAAAGAAATAGAAACTTATTGGTCATTTAAATAATCAAGAGGAAAGATTAGATTGTTTGTTTTTTTTGCACTGAATAGGCTCCGAAACTACTGAACCGATTTGAAAAATTGTTTCTCCGTTGAGAAGCGAAACTATCCCCTGGTATATGATAAAGGCTACTTTTTATCCCTGTATTCCTACGGGAACGGAAACTACGCGGGTGAAACCGCGTGACGTCTGCTAGTAAATTATATCGAAGGTTTTCCACAAAGTAGGTATGAAGGGAAACGAAAATAAATTAGACTCTATGAAAATCGATAGAAACTCATTTACATGTACTTGTTTATATGATTAATACATGTAAAAAAAAATTTATTGCTATTGTTAAAGTATATTATTATGTATATGGCGCAAAAACGTTCGAATCGCCCACTGGCCAAAATGAATTGGGGAAAAGGATTTAATGGTGAAAAACAACAAGAGAGAGAGAGTCCATTTATTCCGCTAAACCTATCCCAGTTTTTACAAAAGATGTTACTAAATAGGATTACCTGAAAACCTACACAGAAAGCCACTTGAAATTACGAACTTAACGGAACAAAGGACAAGTGGTAACTTTACTGTTATTTCCCGCTCAACAGATTAATGTTTTTGGTTTCTTAAAATATACAAACAGTGAATTACCTACCACAAAATAGTTAAGTACAAAAGGATAGCCGTATACATAGGGTGTGTTAAAATAGTCTTACTAATAGGTAGGCTTATAAGGTTACGCACACGTAGCAAAAAGTGTAACTGAAAAGCTTATTAGAGCTGATTGAGCTTATTGTAAAGAATAACTTTTGCTCAGGAAACAAAGTCGCATTTAGGATAAACATCACAACAACAACTTTTTTACTTTTTTGTTGTTTCGATATTTAAAAGGTTGCTATTGTATTACATTTTTTTTGGATAATTTCGTCTTGTATATTGATTGTTTATTGATAGCGAAATGACGATTGTGAGTGAAAATGAGAGCATTTTTACTCGCTTTACGTACACGCGTATCTGGTGTGATTGAGTTTTACTAGTTGTACGGAGCTAACCTTCTGTGTTCACCTTCTTTTTAGGATAAATCAGGATAAGTTGCAGCATCCATTATCGCACCACACGGTTACCCTTTCACTTGAAATGATGCGGAAAAATATACTTCTTTTAACAAAGAAATTGTAAAGAGTTTTGTATTTTTATTGTCGTGCATAGACCGTTTTCATAGGATGTTTCTATCGTGAAATGTATCTTTACAATAAATTGATACACCATTAGCCGTATGCCGTAGAAAATAATTACGGTAATGGGGGGTTTGAAAATAGTAGGTATGTGTTATGCAATAAACTAATGTGTATCGACTTTGGAGTGGATTGGTAAACAAATATGTCCTTTTCTTATTGCCTTATATTAGCATTTTGAATGTTTAAGTACATAATAAAAACAAAACACATTTTCCCACTTATATCCACTATTTTACGCTTACTACAAAATAGTCGTCTTCAACTTTTAAAAACACAGTCCACTCAAAGTAAACCCTTTTATATTTGGGTTGAAAAAAGAATGGATGTCCTCCGCCCTGGGGGTCGAACGGACTCCTAGTGACCAAAAATCACCCCGGTGATCAATCTCATACATATTGCGTCGGGGGTCGCGGGAAGGGACAATTCTTCCACAACTCCCAGCTGAAGGTAAACCAAACCCTGGTAAGTTACCAGCATCTAAGTACTAACACACCTCAGTATGAATCCGTACAGTTGAAGCGATGCGGGGAGCATATCCTGATGGTTAGGATAATCTCCTAAATTTTTATCACAGATCTGTTACTCCGTATCAACATGCCTTTCCGAGCAACCATTAGTAACTATCTTGAGTTACAAATCTAACTTTCAAAAATGCAAAGAAGTATAATTATTTAGTGCACTTAAGTTCGTAACAATACAGAACAGACGCCAGCACACCAAGTTACCCCAATGTGTCAAATTTTCCCAATTGAATATGAACCTTATTCTGTTTGACATAAATTGGGAAAACGATCAACGAAATTTGACACATTGGGGTAACTTAATGTGCTGGCGTCTGTACATTATTATACGACATTCATTATCAAACTCGATCTTAGTTTTAGAAGTTTGATTAAGGTTTCAAAACCCCGATGGAAATACTCACTCTTTTTTCTTTTTTATTTTACCTTCAAGATAAGGTTCACCTATGTGGAAGCTACCCTCATCATTACTTTAATGAGCAATATAACAACTAAGCACTTTCATGTATAATGTACAGAGTAACCGCAAATTTACGACTAATTAAAAGACTTTTCGTCCAAGACTTATAATGATAATAATGTAGGCCGCCGGCAATGTTAATTTTTACAGCGACTCAATAATATTATTATCAAGCGGTTTCATCCGAAAATTATCTCGCTATGAATTTCCTTACTTCAGCTAATTACTTATTCAACATTTTCAATTAAAATGTCAGATTCTACCTTATTCCCGATTCGAGACTTTTTCATTAGTATGCTAATCTAATATTGTTCTAGTAGGTACTCTGGCTTTTGAGAATTTAAAAAAAGTATAAATTATTTATTCTTGTTGGTGTCAAGGTACTTATTTTCAGTTTGATGTGAAACATCAATTGGCGAGGGTAGTAAAACCAATTCAACGATATGACAGTTTCTGATGAGATGAGATGCTGACGGTAGTCAGCATGACGTCAAGGAAACGTCGTCGCTAACCGTGATTGCCGATTTTGACGTTTCACATCGGCCGGGCGGCCTGCGCCGAGCAAATTTTTATAAAAATGCACCGACCAAACTTTGTTTAACCTTACAATTAATTTATAAGTTTTATTTATTTTTTATTAGTTTACGTCCTATTCTTAGGCCTACTAAATATACACAATATTTTTATTTTTAGAATGCAAAAAGCAATTGAGTGTCGTAAAAAAATTGGCTTTTGACAACCTTTGCCTAACTCCTTACAAATTGGTAATATTATCAATATTTAAGTTAAGTTACTAAATAAGTATATTTAGTAATTATTACATACATGAGAAAAACATGACCCGAAATGGCCAGAACATTACTTTTCCTTACAACACGATTCTCATTTTTCCGCATTACTTACCCGTACCAAGATATGTCATCCACGTTCTACAGACTACATTGTACGGTAAATCAAAATGATTGGTCACACACAGATAACGTGATATAAATGAAACATTGCGTGGTTCAACAATTGTATTGTTTAATTAATACGATAGACAGGTGCGGTTTCAGTAATTACTACCAATTTGGTTCCGCACAAGTGAATTACCTCTACCATCAATTTGGAATACCGCACTAGTGAAAATCTACCACAAGTAAAAAATCTTTTTGATTTACCGATTTTTTAATCAAAAATTTGCTTACTTAAACCAATTATTTAATATTTACTACTGTTTTGGTTTAATTATTGGTCAACGTAAGAGATGTTTAAAAATACCGCTCAAAGGTTTGTAAAATTTCCTAATCCTTTTAACAGCTCTTTGTGACGTTTGCTTATTCAAGCTTAGGCTCGCCACGTCCGACTTTTTGTAGGACCGATAATCAAATCGTTATATACCTGACCGACTTTTTGTAGGACGAACTACTAACTATTGCCATCAGTACGTTCTATTTGTCTGCTACAAAAAATCGGTCACCGATATCGAACGCGGGCGGCCAGCCTTATCTACAAAAACACATTGTTAAGGCAACTTCAGTTTGACTAACGAAAACAACCATAATAAATTATTTTAACATAAACCTTATCTAATAAAGCTTCCTTTGAAACCTCATTGATCTAGAGGTCATTAGGTATACCTCAGCCACAGCCTTTAGGGTATACAGGGTGGATGGACCATTGTTGCACATCTGGACACCACAAGTTCAGTCAGTACAATGTCCTGGACCATTGCCACTGCCTCATTTAAATTACAGCATACTGTATAGGAATCGTCTGGATAGATTGTACTGTAGTAGTGACAGTGTTGTGACACCTCATTAGCACAGATTTGTGTTTCTGACTTATCCGGATTGATAAAGCTTTGTTCTTTGTTAGTAGTAGTTTGTACTTCATTGTTTGTTTTTTTTATAACATTCTTTGTCCAAATAATTTGTTGAAAAGACGTTAAATAAATACTCATATTAATCCGCCGAAATATCGCTTCATCTGTAATCAAATAAATAATTACAGCTTACGTAACCCAAAATTCAACAACCCATTTTTACCAAAATCTAAATGGAAATGAGCCGCAAAACTTCTAAATTAAATGCGACTTGGAAACACCTAGCAAATTCCAAAGCTCTTCAACTTAAACCGGGTTTAGGCACGCCTACACGGTTCTAATCTAGGAACGTCTTCAGAGCTCGCTCTGGTGACGTCACTTCTTACTCTGGGCTCTTCAAAGTGACGTGTAGGTGCTCTCGCTTTTATTTTTTTAGTACTGCAGCTGTCATGGCTGAACAATGCGCGGTACCGGTGCAGTTTTAAAAAAAAATGTGGATGTTAAGAGTTGTAACAATTTTTTAAAACGTATTCGTCTAATGCGTTGAGGGTTACTTTCCTCACAATCAGATATGCATATGATGCGACACACAAAACACACGCTCTTTGTAATACCTGTCAAGACATTGCTTTGCTTGAGTTTAGTAAAAACAGACTTTAGTTTCTTGTATAATTATGTTGCTCAATGCGCATTATTGCTCATAGTATCGTTTTCTATATTGATCCAATGATAAAATTTTCTTCCTGTAGATATTTTCCTTGGCAACAGTGCCTTATTTATTGTTGTATGTTACTACCACTATTTATTAGGACCACTACTCATGTGGTATCAAGAAAATATACGACATTTTTCAAAACATAACTTCTCGAACGTATTTTCCCACAGAAACTTAAAACTTTACAGTCACAATGTCCCATTATACTTCTGTCGTATACGATATCTTTTAATTTAACTCCGAAACAAATTGTTTTATTCATGCAGAGAGTTATAAAGTCATTTATTCACAAAGTTTTGATACAAAAATTCTTTTACAGATATTATTATAAAAAAATCAGGAGATCTATTTTTATATCGTACAGCTACTGTTTTAGCACAGAGACATTTGTTTGTCGTTTTCGAACCTTCTCATGTCTATGAAATCTTTGAGTAACATTGTTAATTTGCGAAACAGTATTTAATTAACACGAACATTAAGCTTAACATTTCCATAGCTTTCGAAGTTATAAGGCATCTACGTCACACCTTTGAGGCCTTTTGTGACGATACATCCATGTATACTTCACGGAGGTGTGCGTGCTGCGTAGATTTACTCGCTTTTAATTAAGCTTCTAAGTTTGCTCAGCCTTAATATATTATAGTAATTATGAATATAATCCCCAGGTTTACTCTTAGCGAGGAAGAATTAAATGAAGGCACTTTGGCGAATGTAAATTGTGGATAAATACCATTTGGGTTAGCACGCTGTTAATCTTACTTAGTCGAGCGTTCTGATTTTGAGGGTTGTTTTAACAGTGTTGATGTATTAGGAATGGCACGTGGATATAGAGATAGAAGATATATTCTACGTTTGCAATTTGTTGGAGAGTAAAAACTACAGAATGGATTTTAATAAAAATTGGTATGGAGTTAGCTGACTCCCTGGATTAACACATAGGCTGCTTTTAATCCTATATTCCCACGGGAATGGGACCTACGCGGGTGAAACCGCGGGACGTCTGCTAGTATATTAATAATTATTAACCCACATATACAATTTTGTGGCAAGAGAAGGGTTTGTAAGTAAATAATAACAGTCGAGACCCGTGCTACTGTTATGGGTCGATCGAAGGTCAACCGACCTCAACATGCGTAGGTCGGTCAAAAGGTCCATCAAAGGGTGACCAACCATTACATAATGAAGACCTCTCGTACCTCAGCAAGCATGTTAAGTCGCTGGATTTCATTTGATGATCTTCGACAGTCCAGTTGTTACGGTTGCCTGAAGCCTGATAGTCTGTAGTCTACTAAGCCAAGTTTTTTGTAACCTAACCAAGGGTGTCCTGTTATCTAGTAACTAGTAAGTGGAGGTCATAATAGGTGCTTCACTTAAAATATTCTGATATTCAGCTGCAGCCAGATTGACTAAAAGATGAATCTTGCTTGGTTGTGACAAGGCTGGGATGATGATTATTTCAGTTTAACTATAATAATATGTATCAATTGCCTTTTTCAATGTGTAATTTCATAGTCAATTCGGCTGTATAAAGTATTTACATTATGATTGTAAAAATAAATAGAATTTGTAATATGTAACATTTATGCTAGCCATGTTTGTAAATTAATATTGAATAATTAATATCATGAACAACATTTTAGGACTCATAAATTCTAATGACATTAATTCCGGAACAATGCAGAAATATTTTAGCACATAACATTTAGGTCACACTTGTTATGTCTTGGTGTTTCTATTGAGTGTATGTTTAAAGCTGCCAAAACCTTCAATCAAGTAAATTAACGTCAGTGTCAGATAGATAGTCAGTCGTCAGTTTTGTTAGACATTTTTATTTGATTAATAAAATTAGGAAAATAAATATGTCAATAATAAGACTACTTTGAAAATAAGTCGCACCATAAGGAAGCTTTCTTGATTTCAAGGGGCAAGGAAATAATGATTAAGCTATATTTAAATAAATTGACGAAGTTTGTCGACTTTGACCGAAACATTTAGTCTTAAGAAGTTTCCTCGGCTAATCCCAGGAGTGACTAAAATGAACCCGCCAACGTTGCATACGAACTGAGTGAAATACAGAAGAGTAACTTTGCAGTCGTTCATTTGAAATTCAATGGGATACGACACTTTGACTACAAAACGGTACGAGTCCTTTGTTTTCTTTTTAATCAAGTTTTTGCTCAATACTTTTATTGTGCGTTTGTTTTTTTTGCTTTGATACTACTGGATCTGCTTTGTAAGTTCTCATTATTATTTTATTTAATAATTTTTTGCTGCATTTAAAGGGTTTTGAGAAGAAATTTGAAAAAATATTTGTACTTCTAAGTACTTACTTTTTCGCACGTTGCTCGTGAACTGCAATAAAACCAGCAAGCAAAACTGGCGCGCACTTTTTAAAAAAACCGTACTGCAAAGCCAGCTCATATGCTAAGTCAATTCTCATCCCATTCGTCCCATTTACTGTCCGAGAGTGAAAAGTGATCGTAAAGGGTTCTTAATAACAGACTTTAAAAAAGGCAAAAGCGTTATAGTTTAAGTTTAATGTACGATTGGCATTGATTTGTTATTCGTTTTTTCAGTAGTTGCTATTGGAACCTTAACGTATAAGTGAATTTTGTTTATCTCATTGCAGCTGATAAACTTCACAGAACCCTTGTGGCTAAAAATCATAAGGTAAATTTTGAATACAGTAAAAGTAAAATCTAAAAATAGCAAAATTCAATTTACCTGTTGCAAAATTATTCTAAAGTGATAATAGGTTTGTTCTTATCGAAGCTGCGATCTCAAGTATTTATGAACGAAATTCGTATGGTAGGGTCAGTCCCTGATTGTGACCGCTTATTTCGGATTGTTCTCCATTAGAAGGGCCCTTAATGGACATACCCATAATAAACAACCTTTTAAAGACAAGACAAATGAAAGTCTTACGTGTGTAAACGTGTTTATTTTCTCAGAATACTATGTTTTTGATGAACTTACTGAAATTACATTTTCGTTTGAGTCTCGTATAGGAATTGTGAGCGTTGGAGTTTTATTACGTTAGGGAATCAATCTCAAAATTCATTCCTTATTCATTTCAGTTACAAAGAAATCTTGTGCAAAATTTTACGCTTCTAGACCCATAGCTTTTGGCTGTGCGTTGTCTGTCAGTAAATGTTTGTTTGATTTTTATTAGGATTAGGCTTTCAGCGAAACAATTCCTTTAATTTTGTGGGAACATTATCAAAATATTCATCCGCATCGCTGTCATCGCTGAAACGTGCCCAAAAGACTGGCCACAGTGCCACGTTGAATGGCAATGCTGATTATTTGACCTAAATAAAGGCCAGCCTTCTGATCACGTGAAGAGTCGACCAACCGCTTGGCGGATTCCGGCAAACTAGATAGGTACTCGGACCCCATCGTGGTCCGAGTGTTTCAACCCCTAACGGTTCAAATATATATTATGGATTTTGATATAATATATGTATATATCCATCCTCATTTTTGTGTAGAAATTCCTTGAATTTAGTCATTTAAGGATTTACTACTTTTCTTCTTATATCGTGGTCATTCATTATTTCAATATTTTTTGCAATATGTACGATTTACACTAAACGTCTGGGGTAAACGTGTTCTTGAGTGGAGACCGCGACTTGGCAAACGTGGTGTAGGACGCCCTCCGGCTAGGTAGTATGAAGACCTGCGGAAGACTACTGGCAGATGCTGGATACTGAAGTCGGGGCTCTGTGGCGCTCCTTAGGGGAAGCCTATATATACCACACACTGCCTAATCATCTTATTTTTCCTCCACTATCAAGTCCATCCAAAGGTTGTCTGTAAGAGATCGCTTTTAGCGATAAGGCCGCCCATTGTATCACCGCTTGTAGCCCTTAAAATTATTATTTGTAAGTATTAATGGTGTACAATAAAGAGTATTCTATTCTATTCTATTCTATTCCTATGTCCAGCAATGGAATGGCGAATGATGATGACACCAAACGGTCTACGCCAAAGAACATTTCTAAATTATTTTTTATTTCATGATTATTATTTTATTTATTTATTGACTTCAACACAGTTTAACATGTGCTTCGTTTACTGAAAATCCAACATTAGTTTATATCGTGGACACCGTGGTAAAATTACTTTCTAAAGATAGAGGAAATAGAAATCATGTCATTGAATTAGTTAATTTTACAATGGCATGATTTCTCTAAATAATTCAAAATGGCTTTAAGCCATTTTGAATTATTTAGAGAAATCATGCATAGGCAATAATATTACTTAATTTGTTGTAGTTATTTCTACTTTGTCATTATAGTTGGTTAATTATGAACAGTGCATTCATTACAAATAAAATTCAGGAATTTTAGTGTCATGTGTATGTAAATGTATTTGTAGATACGTAAATCAATATAATTTACCTACTAGTTAAAGTAGGTATTACTATCGATACAAATACTATTCCACCTTGTTGATTGGATAATAATTTTAACACGTCATTTGCTATTTTTACATAAAACATCGTCTCTTGACAATACAAAAAAATAAAAGATATATACCTACGTTCTATTGCAGACCAGACAATTAACTGTTAATATTTAGGTCACTTGTACTGTGAATAAAACAAAAATATTTGTGACACATTAATTATAACACATACCAAACCGTATTGGGTAAATGTAACGAATTCCCATCACACCATATACTCGTAAATGCGAGTATACAATTCCCAAAGTCCGTGATAAAATTAATTCAAATAAATAGTCTATTCAAAGTCGAAACACAGATAGGCTTCAATAATGAGGTCCTTTAAAACGGGCGACCTTTTGAATATCTGAAATAGCTGGGGAAGCGAGAAGGATGCCTTCAAACGCGCCCGCTCTACGTGCCACATTCACTCTAACCCACCCTATTTTACTCAATTACGAAATAATTTCACCTTCAATCGACCTATTTTTAGATGGGTTTTGAATAGGAGATTTATTTGGTGTAGTTCCGCCGTCCGTGTTGTGTCAATATTTTATCTTGTTCTATTGCTTCAAAGTTTTCACTACTTTTTTCATTACACTGCACTATTGTAAACTAGTTAGGCTTCATACATTTTATTTAGGCTTTTGATAAAGCAAATTCTTTTTGTTTCAAAATATTTTCTTCACGTTATAAGTACTGTATATTTATTTTTTCTTTTTATGTAGTGTAAATAATCGTGCCTCATGATCCCCGCTGTATACGTGATGAATAGTCTAGCCCGAAAAACAATAGGTATATGGGTTTAGCACAGGGGTTCCGCACCGCTCGTCATTAATGCTGGCTGAATCAAACACATGCCAAGGTCTTTGAAAACGCAATTGCGGTGAAAAGATTCTCCAATATTTCAAATAAAAGACACAATAAGATGTAATCCTTAAAATAACGACCAAATAATAATATGTTCGCAATCTTAGAAACATAAACTTAATTTTGATGACTGTTAACGATTAACAACAATTATGTACAATGATCATTTAATAACTTACCAATTTTTATAGTCTGGTGAATTTGAAAAGATTGTACTTCCATAGATCCTTTATCCTTTACGATCCAGTATTACTAACTTACAAGCACTCAAAGCGCCTATATCTACGAATGCAGAAGCTGACCAATTTAGGTAAGAGGTTGCTAAGGTACTATTACTAGGAGTCAATGGTAATGAAGATCATTGGACTAAAATAGTAAAACCATTTCCAATTATTCTGATAGATAAATAGTATGAACGATACAGGTAGATATTGTCGGCTAATCCTCGTAATAGACATGATAAATTTGGGGTAGGTAATTAATATTTATAGTTTTCTCGTTATTGTAGGTAAAGAATAATAGGACGTTTTCAAACTTAATTTATAACACAAACCCCAACTTTTCCGCTTTGATTTGTCAAAACCATGAAAAATAATCATAATTTGCATTTCAAAAATACCTTTATTTCATAAATATTTGTTCATCATTAGCAAAGTAATGAAGAAACTTAATGAAAATGAAGAATATAACACCTTTGATGTGAACGGATTGTGTTACAAAGATAATCTTTCATGTCTACAAAAGTTTGAGGAAACATCGTCTTAATAATCTAAATTCGGAGATATTTACTTTATTCTAAAAGATGAATGTCGGTTGGTTTTTTTTCCCACTTTTTCTGTAATCATTCGACGATGCAAATTTTCTTTACTTTGAAAATATTTCTACGTAAGCAAGTCTAATTTTATTCTTTCATTCTAAATGTTCCTCTAGATTTATTTGAGTTTATATTAATCCATTCATCCACATATTTCGGTGTCTGCGTCTTGGAGTTTGATTTAACATTTCTTATGAAGCAATAACTTATTTGAATATTTCTCGCAGATATTATACTTGCGTAAGATGTTCTAGATGGCACATAATACACATTCATGGGCCTACAGTTCATGAATACAAATATTCCGGGTCTTGGTTTTAGATCCGACCTCTGTGGTGCCAGCTATATTATTAATGATATTTACTAGAAAAGTGCCCACATACATATTCAGTTATTAACAAGGTCCGTATTTTTAAAAACTCTCTTGATTATTTATTTAAATAAATCAGGCTAGGTAACTTTTGGTGAATAATGTATTAAGTTGAGTGTTTATTGTGTTTAACCAACTTTAAGAGAAGGACTTTTTGTTTTGAAATTGGTTGACAAGTATAAGTATTGCATACCCGTGATTACTATAGGCCGATTTACGTGTTTTATTTTTATTTTGTGGAAGCGGCATGCCATGTGTAAATATTTACCATATTTTTCTTATTTTGATTTATCTTTAGTAAAAAGTCCCCTTCATCTATGTTCATGACGTTAAAGTAAGCATATTAAAATGTCTATATAATACGTTAGTAGTACTCGTATCTAAGTATATTATTTTTTATGGCTGTGAATATATGAAAACTTATAAACTATTTACAAAAATAATTTCTAACTTTATAGCGTTATAGGGTAGATTTTATTTGCTGTTAAACCTATTTGAATACGTTCCCTCCTCATTCAGAATGATTAAAAAATACGATTTTACTCCTGTATTATAATATTTTCGTGTTTTATGTAGTCTCTAAACAAAACAAAGACACTCGTGTTACACGAAGCGGGGAGGAAGGGACAACATGACGCCATAGAGCTGTTATCTGTCTCCGTTATCCCTTATTATATAGATTGCCATTTTGGCCGGTATCACTCGCGACGGTTTCGTGGAAATGAGTTACATGAAGCCGTGCGCTTAGTAATAAAGTATTTGTAATATGTTTTATCCTTTGTAACAACCGGGGCAAGCTTGTGAATGACGGTTGGAAGAGTTTGCTTGTTTCTCGATATTAGAAGTGATTATTTGTCTTTTTGATGCATCGTTACCTTAACAGTCGTAAACATTCTTGGTCGGCAAATGTGAAATTGTACCAGCAGTAGTCGTCTTGCTAGTTTCCAGGGGTTGGCAGCAGCCTCGCCCCTTATTACTTAGGATTTAAACATAACTAGCAAAATATAGGAGTACCATAGGTACAGTTTAGCATAATCCTTCGGGGTATAAGGGTTTGAAGCTGAGGATATAGTATAGAATCTTCAAAATTAACAAAGGCGTTTAATTTCTCAGCTTGCGAGATTTAAACTACATATAAATACACAAATACTGGGTTACTCTCAAATTCATTGCGAGCGATACATGACCTACTAACAGATCTCACACAGATACAAACACACACACACACATGCACACACAAGACAAACACATACACATACATGTGCACATACATACAGATGTCGCAACATAATTTCAGCATAATTTTTCAGGATGATGTTAAAGTATGTGCCGGTGAAATTACAGGTTCTTGTGACTTAAACGTTTCCTCACACATAAGGTAATGCTGTAATTTGCAGATCCCACTTTTAGCAGACGAAACGTAAGTTCCATTAGCAACTCGTGTGCCAACCTCTGACGCCCGACATAAATGTATACGAAGTATTTTAAAATATTTTTTTAACCAATATATATGTATAATATTCACATGTTTCTAAAACTTAATTCATAGTGATTTTGCTTGTCTCATGAAAGTTCAAAAGGCTTATAGTTGTGTTTGTAAATGTCGATTAAGTATAAGTTGTTAAAATAACAATGTGAGTTGATTAAAATGAAGTTTCTGCGAATATTAATCTAAATATTTGTTAGAGTAGATTTATTGATCAGAGAATTTAACAGACTTTCCAAAACCCGATTTTCGTTCTATACATACATATACATACATACATATCGTCACGCCTGTAATCCCCGAAGGGCTAGGCAGAGGTGTACCTGGTAGTACACCCACATTTCGCCAGTTATGTTTTGAGTCCCATGTAATAGGGGGCGAGCCTATTGCCATCAATCGGGCACAGATCCAGACTCCGGGCTGCTACTGAAAAATTCCAGATAGAAAAACTCAATAACACTTTGCCCGACCTGGGGATCGAACCCGGGACCTCATGCTCAGCAGTAGCGCTTGCGACTACTAGACCAACGAGGCAGTCATAATAGTTTCGGTCTATAATGAACAGAAAACATTTATAATATAAATCTGTTATCTATTTATTTTATTTGCCTATTTTAGACGACTTCAGAAATAGAAAACGATCCCTAAATCTAGTATTACCAATTATAAATTCATTTGCAATTTACAACATTATTACCGTTGGGTTTTGTATTCCCTAATAGAATATCTAATGCGACCCATGTCAACAGTATAGAAATGATCACTTTACATAAAGGATCATCTTTAGCTTAATATGGAATTTATTAAAGCTATTGCTCGCGATTGTAATTTGAATTAGGTATTGTGTTTTTTCTGGCATATACCTAGATGTCAAAGTAATGAAGATAAGGACGAGAAAATAATAATCTTTTAAATAAAATTAATAAAAATCTGTAGTCATTTTGAATAATTGTACACCATTTTTGGAGTAAAATCGAACATGCACTTTTATTTATTTAAGGACAACCAACAAAGCATGTACACCAAAATATATATTAAGGTTAATTTTGAATAGTATTATCAGTTACCGCTTTTGAAATGTTTGTAGAGTTCAGCTTTCAAAATGGTATAAAAACCCAAATAGTGCGAATTTGTATATATATCTGTTACAGCTGCTTACTCGTGTTTTAGGCACTGCTCATGTTATTAATAACACTGGTGTGTAGAGCATCTAGCTAGACAGGAAACCGACCACAATTCCCAATCCATAATGATGACGACCTGCAGCATTTACTTACCTTTAAATAAAGTAGGCAAGAACAATTTCATCTTCAATAGATTTGAATAAAGTTTTGAAACTAACTGAATGACCATATTCGGAACGAGTGTTTTCAGTTTTAAAATCCTATATTTGTGTTTGCAAGAGGTATAATTTACAGTATTGTCATAAACTTCCTATTAGCACAAAATAAGGCTTAGTTAGAGAGGTTTGCGGAAACTGAACGAATGTAGTCATATAATGAATCAATGTGAATGTGTCCAATGTGGTTTGCACAGTCTAATGAAACAACTACGATTGCGAGTGCCGAATTATACAAGCTGCCTGGAAACGATACCCACATGTGTGGTTTAGTTTAAGCTACAGATATTTAATGTAGCCCGCAAATGTGTATTGGAAACTGTACAAACATACCTTTATCAGTGAGTTAGTCAGCCTTTTTACCAGTTACTTTAAAAATCAACTCGTTTAGAATAGAATCCACTTTATTATACACCACCCATACATAAAAAAATAGGGTGATATAGTGGGCGGCCTTATCGCTAAAAGCGATTTTGTAATAACAACCTTTGGATGGACATGGTAGTGGTGGAGTAAAGATGAGCAGGCAGTTTGTGGTGTACTTCATGTTTACCTACAGATCAGAATTTTGAATGAAAGGCATGTTGCATGCAGCTGAGATAATATCTTTTTGTTTTTTTTATTTATTTATTAGCCTGTTCTGTCCCTCTCTTGGGCAAAAGCCTCCCTCCACACCTTCCAATTTTCACGATTTCGAGCTTCTTGTTTCCAGTTTTTTAGAAACTTGTCTATTTTCCAACTGAAGTGGGACTGGGCAGGACATGTCTGCTGCATGCTGGACAAACGGTGGGCTCAAGTAACACAGAGCTGGTGCCCTGAGACAGGAAGACGGCTCCAAGCACACCACGAAGAAAATGGCGGGACGAACTGGACAAGTTTCTAAAAAACTGAAAAGAAGAAGTAGAAGCTCGAGATGAAATCACTGTTCGGAATGTGTGGTGTTGCGCGAATGGATAGAAAAAAAGTGAGTTTGTAAGAAGAGTTTGACAGTGAGGCCTGTGAACAAAAAGTTATGTGTAAAGCAGTTGTCATAGTATGAATATGTTAAGCGGATGTATAAGAATCATGTTGCGAAGAAAGTTTTAAGAATTAATGTTAATAGAATAGAGAAAAATTCTCGCTAAGCCTAACAATAAATAAATAAATATTCCACAACTTTCACACAACGCCATCTAGTCCCAAGTTAAGCAGCGCTTGTGTTATGGGTACTAAACAACTGATAAACATACTTATCTATTTCTAAAACACCCAGACACAGAACAAATGATCGTGCCCATCACACAAACATTTGTCCAGGGTAGGAATCGAACCTCCGGCATAGCAGTCAGGGCCACTAACTACTAGAGAAACGTGCCAGTCAAAATAATTTTATCATGCAGCGTCAAAAAATTCATCCCGCATCGCTGTCAACTGGTAAAGTACCCAAAAGTCTGTCTGCAATAATAAATCTTATTACATCTAAAACAATGCCAAAACTTTACTCGTTATTTTCACAGCGTCATTATTTTTTATGTAGTATTAAAATACTTAAAAGGTCAGACGTGTGATCTTGTTTTGGCTAACAAGTGCTCTGAGAAGCAAGATAAATCATAGCTCTACGTGCTGTAGAAAAATGATAAACATAATTTTTTTATTCAAACTTTGTGATTTTATGCTAGTACTGCTTGTTACTGGGTACTTAGGTACATAAATATTCTTAAATGTTCATTTCTATACTTTATTTCTCAAAACCGGTTTAAATTACATAACTTTTTAACGGCTTCGTGACGTATCACTACGGTTGGCTTGATCATTTCTGATAACACTTTGATTTTTCTATTTAATTTCAATTTAAACTAGAAAGAAACCTTTTCTTTTTATTATTGATTCGTGTCGAGAATCATTAGCAAAATGACCTTTAATTTGACGAAGATGCAAAACTTTACCTCAGACTTTACCGCAAGCATAAAATTTCTTGCGGAAAATATAGATAGGTACGGTAAAATACAAATTGTTGCTGATTACTATAATCAGCAACAATTTGTATTTTGTTATACACCATTACGAAAATCGTTTCTCATACGCAATGTAGAAGCGCTGTAACAATGTAAGTACAAATTATTGCTAAGTTTAAGAGATTTTTTTAAATATTTGCGAAAATTCTCAAGTCTTAGATTTGCCGCACAAGAATAGCTTTTGATGTGTAGTTTAATTCATGAGCAATGTTTGCCACACCCGCTCGGCTGCTCCAAATCAAAACTAAGCCAGAGAAGACCAGTTTTTTACATAATCCTTGTTTAAATAGTATGTCTCGTGCAGTCATTAGGATATCTGTGTAATTAAATATGTAACAATAAATAAAATTTTCCACAATTCACTTTAATTGAAGGTTAATAGGTTTACTATTTTAAAACCTGGCATGTGTTTGGATTACATCGGGTTTAAATGGTTAAACTGACTTGTTTATTTATGTGAATGAAATGCAACATTAGTGTTGTCAAAATGAAGTGGGTACCTATGCGAGCTTTGCTAATATTCGAAGTTGGTAAGGGGCGTAAAACGTTTTATAAACATTATTGCTATCTTTATTACTTTACACAAGAAACCAAAGGCTACTGATAAGGTAGCTGCCTTTTATCGTCAGTAGTTGATATAGACATAAATCTATATTGCTTCTTCATAATTAAAATGTACTCCATCTGCTTGGTCTTCTTCTAACTTCAGTTTACGACTGTCAAAGACCTTAACGTGATAACCGGGACTGGCGAGTAGATGTGCTTTCTGAGGCACGTAGTGATCCCTCACGATTCAAGCCTCCACTGACCAAACTTGGCAAGCATAGCTTAACGTTCTATAGACTCGCGCAACTGTTTTTACTAGGCCAGAAACCCTCTTAATTTGAAAAAAATGTGTTTCTTAAAAACCGCAACCTAAACGATTACTTTTCAAAAAACAGTTTAATCCTATTTAAAATAGAAAAAAACACGTTAATAATACTAGAATAAAATATGAAACCGTACCTATTATTTACTCGCTTAAGCACCGAAACGCTAGGAAAATAAAATTAAACGTTGTACGGTAAATTGTCCGTGAAGCTGATTTCCTTTTAGTGGATAGTGGTCGCGTAAAAGTAAATGTCATGTTATTCAATCGTTTTCATGAAAGTCCTTTGAGAATCGAGAATCGATACATTGAACAGTACCTTAATGTGATGAACATAATATAAGGGAAATTTTGACCATTAATCCAGTCTGCCTAAACCCTTTTGTTTTTGAATCAAGTTTTAGTCTTTTGGGTTGTGCAATGGAAGCTCTACATATATAAAGCCAATTCTTTTGGTTGGTATGTACGTACGAACAATCATGTAGGATTGTTGTTGTCTATTCTCTTTACTATAACTATAAAAAATAATAATAATAGCAGCCTGTTACTGTACCACTGCAGGGCAAAGGCCTCTTCTCATACAGAGAAGGCTCGAGCATTGATCGCCACGCTTGCTTAAGGCGGATTGCAATTTCAAACTTATATTGACTATAAGTCCAGGTTTCCTCACGATGTTTTTTCTTCACCGATGACAATGATGTCTAAGATAAACTTAGAAAGTAGGTACATAACCACAACCTCGTGCATGAGATGTAGGTGCCTTAACCTCTGGGCCATCACGACATGCAACAATAATATAATACCTAGTATAAAAATAATATTATAAAGAGGAAAAGTTTGATTGTTTTGTTTTTATAAAGGCGTATTTGGCTTCCGTAGCGCAGTAACTGGGTAATACGATACCCGCTAATAGGACTGTTGGGCAGACTGTGAGGCTTCTGAAAATATAAAACGAGTATGTAATGTTTGATACATCCGTGATTTTTTTTAAGATAATCTTTAAAAGAATGCTGCCCAAAGTTAGCATCGATTACAACAGTTTGAACAGAGAGAAGTGGAATTAAAGAAGGGTGGCCTTTGCTTTTTACTAAGAAAATCCGGGCTAGTAATAAAATAACATAGTTGGTGGTGGGTGATGGTGATTTGTGCCAGTATATTATGTCGTTGGCATATTGGTCATTAAACATAGGTATAGCGTCGATTGTTTGCATCTACTTGCTGGTTTGCGAAATGCCAAAAGTACACTGTTAAATGTGTCGGCATTTTGTAATAGCCTACGAAAGATGTCAAAATAAAAAGAACGGGGAACATTTTAAGGACTGATATTATCATTCTTATTATTAATCCTGTCACTGCAAAATCCACTTAGCTACGGAATTTTACAGCTCAGCGGGCGTTAACAAATGGATGGCGCTGAATGTAAAATGATGAATTAAACGATCTACTGACCACATAATACACCCAATTACCGATTAAAAATTATCAGAAAGATAATTTTATCCATATCTAAACCAAACTGGATAGTTCTGTTAAAATCTCCTCGTAAAAAGTTTGGTGCAACTGTCATAACTTGGACTGGTATTATTATGGGGATCTTTTTACGGAATAACACTTTTGTTTGAGGTAAAATTGACATCAGAAGTCTTAAAACAAATTTTTTCGATCACCATTCGGTAAAACCCACGTCCAAAATTCAGGGTACCAGTGATCACAAAACTTTTTTTATAAGATGACGTACCGTTCTTAGGAAATAATCTAACTTCGTACCAACTTGCGCAAGGTACCCAAAAGAAACTTTTTTTGATGAGCGCCTATAAATTATTACTGGGCACTTTGGCTCCTTTCCTCGTTACGTGGGAGATGTTGAAATTAGCTTATCGATTCGTTGTACGTACAGTTATAAGCAAAATTATTTAAGGACATGTCTTTTGTGTACTTCTACGATAAATCTAGGCAATGCTTTAATATTTTGTTATCGCCTAGTGGTTAAATTCATTATCTTAGTTTACCTTGAATACTAATAACATCAGACAAGGCAAATAGTATGGGAAAATCTGGACTCTATAATGAATATTAATTTCTGTCATAAAGAAACCTTACATTCCTATGGTTTTTTTTGCATTAGTGTAGCTTTCTATCAGTAAAAGAATCTTTGAAATCGCATAGGTAGTTCCGAAGATTTCCCCTTACATACAAACTTACAAACAAATATTAGTTTTTTTATAATCTTTAGATCAATTGTGCCTGAGCAAGTTTTGTGACCAATGCTCGAACCTTTTCTGTATGAAGCGAGGCCAGTAGGTCTGCAGTGTGGCAGTAGAGGGCTGGGAGAAGATTTCATGTCTTTTTCACTGCTGAGATTTTTAGTATTTGACACATAGCTATAATACACCATGCGGGCTCGGTATAAGGTGTTATAATGGTTCGATTTCTGAATCATTATAACACCTGATATTTTCTCTTGTGTTCAATAGTGAATACAAAATAAAAATAATAATAATTTACGAGAAAATCGCTTTCGAATTACGTACGTACGTAATTTTTGTTAGTGACTGTACGCAGAGGGTCGCGGACGTGTGTGTTAAATATTTATTCAGTTAACAGGT
This sequence comes from Euplexia lucipara, assembly GCA_921972225.1. Lineage (NCBI taxonomy): Eukaryota > Metazoa > Arthropoda > Insecta > Lepidoptera > Noctuidae > Euplexia > Euplexia lucipara. The sequence goes on from OV179154.1 coordinate 13,619,735, forward strand.
CACGTGGTAGGTAAGCTTTGACAAAATGCTTATGTTTTGATAACGAATTAAATAATTCTATTGTCAGTAATATACCTAATTACACCTTACCTAGTACAGAGAGTGGTTTTTAGAGAAGCTCAACACTTTTCGAGGTCTGTTCCTAGATTGGTTACCATCTTTTACATACCTAGTCTCCTAATCTCTCTTAAAGTCTGATAAAAATGTTAAGCCGATGGATCCGGTTTTCATTTTAAAATTTTCAAAAGTCCAACTACGCAGCAACTTGATCGTGAAGATCAATAAACTCAACTCTACAGAAATAATATGTCATTCAAGAATATAAAATATGCCAAAACATAAATCACCTTCTCATATCGAAACTTTGCTTGACATTTACGATCGGAACAAACGCTTCTCAAACTAAACCATTGGCACTATCGACTTGAGCCCTAACATCAAATACAAACCTATTATTCAGTTCAGAGCTATTCCACACTATACACTACGTATCGTCAGATGATGTGACGTCACGGCTTGTCAAAACAAGACGATTTGCGATCACACGCTGTGTGCTTGTCTCGGCGGCCATTGTTCCAAGCGTTGGTAGATATGTTCTAGTTATTGTTTCTAATGATCAATGGGTAGGTGTGGTATTGACATAAGGATTTTATTGTGTGTAGGAAATGTTTGGTAGGCTCAATAGAATAGATTATTTGCTTGTGGATAGCCAGTATCATTACGTGGTACCATTGCTGCTGTACCTCTAGTCGAAAATTACTTACGATTTTAAGACAAAAACAAGATACTCGTTTTTAATTTGTTTTTAATACTTAATTCATAACTATGGATGATATTAATCATGTTCGCCTCAATAATTTAAATCTGAGTGTGGCAGGGAAGTTGTATTTAAAATTTTAAAATTGTTCAATTTGGCGTTACACTTGTTTTATGTGAAGTATTCGTGCTAGGGTTACGCTAAAAGCTTGTAGGTGCTTGCACCTGTGGAATATGAAATCTACAGATGTGAGGTTTTGGATTACTTTACCGATGACAATGATGTCTAAGATAAACTTAGAAAGTAGGTACATAACCACAACCTCGTGCATGAGATGTAGGTGCCTTAACCTCTGGGCCATCACGACATGCAACAATAATATAATACCTAGTATAAAAATAATATTATAAAGAGGAAAAGTTTGATTGTTTGTTTTTATAAAGGCGTATTTGGCTTCCGTAGCGCAGTAACTGGGTAATACGATACCCGCTAATAGGACTGTTGGGCAGACTGTGAGGCTTCTGAAAATATAAAACGAGTATGTAATGTTTGATACATCCGTGATTTTTTTTAAGATAATCTTTAAAAGAATGCTGCCCAAAGTTAGCATCGATTACAACAGTTTGAACAGAGAGAAGTGGAATTAAAGAAGGGTGGCCTTTGCTTTTTACTAAGAAAATCCGGGCTAGTAATAAAATAACATAGTTGGTGGTGGGTGATGGTGATTTGTGCCAGTATATTATGTCGTTGGCATATTGGTCATTAAACATAGGTATAGCGTCGATTGTTTGCATCTACTTGCTGGTTTGCGAAATGCCAAAAGTACACTGTTAAATGTGTCGGCATTTTGTAATAGCCTACGAAAGATGTCAAAATAAAAAGAACGGGGAACATTTTAAGGACTGATATTATCATTCTTATTATTAATCCTGTCACTGCAAAATCCACTTAGCTACGGAATTTTACAGCTCAGCGGGCGTTAACAAATGGATGCCGCTGAATGTAAAATGATGAATTAAACGATCTACTGACCACATAATACACCCAATTACCGATTAAAAATTATCAGAAAGATAATTTTATCCATATCTAAACCAAACTGGATAGTTCTGTTAAAATCTCCTCGTAAAAAGTTTGGTGCAACTGTCATAACTTGGACTGGTATTATTATGGGGATCTTTTTACGGAATAACACTTTTGTTTGAGGTAAAATTGACATCAGAAGTCTTAAAACAAATTTTTTCGATCACCATTCGGTAAAACCCACGTCCAAAATTCAGGGTACCAGTGATCACAAAACTTTTTTTATAAGATGACGTACCGTTCTTAGGAAATAATCTAACTTCGTACCAACTTGCGCAAGGTACCCAAAAGAAACTTTTTTTGATGAGCGCCTATAAATTATTACTGGGCACTTTGGCTCCTTTCCTCGTTACGTGGGAGATGTTGAAATTAGCTTATCGATTCGTTGTACGTACAGTTATAAGCAAAATTATTTAAGGACATGTCTTTTGTGTACTTCTACGATAAATCTAGGCAATGCTTTAATATTTTGTTATCGCCTAGTGGTTAAATTCATTATCTTAGTTTACCTTGAATACTAATAACATCAGACAAGGCAAATAGTATGGGAAAATCTGGACTCTATAATGAATATTAATTTCTGTCATAAAGAAACCTTACATTCCTATGGTTTTTTTTGCATTAGTGTAGCTTTCTATCAGTAAAAGAATCTTTGAAATCGCATAGGTAGTTCCGAAGATTTCCCCTTACATACAAACTTACAAACAAATATTAGTTTTTTTATAATCTTTAGATCAATTGTGCCTGAGCAAGTTTTGTGACCAATGCTCGAACCTTTTCTGTATGAAGCGAGGCCAGTAGGTCTGCAGTGTGGCAGTAGAGGGCTGGGAGAAGATTTCATGTCTTTTTCACTGCTGAGATTTTTAGTATTTGACACATAGCTATAATACACCATGCGGGCTCGGTATAAGGTGTTATAATGGTTCGATTTCTGAATCATTATAACACCTGATATTTTCTCTTGTGTTCAATAGTGAATACAAAATAAAAATAATAATAATTTACGAGAAAATCGCTTTCGAATTACGTACGTACGTAATTTTTGTTAGTGACTGTACGCAGAGGGTCGCGGACGTGTGTGTTAAATATTTATTCAGTTAACAGGTCACGTGGTAGGTAAGCTTTGACAAAATGCTTATGTTTTGATAACGAATTAAATAATTCTATTGTCAGTAATATACCTAATTACACCTTACCTAGTACAGAGAGTGGTTTTTAGAGAAGCTCAACACTTTTCGAGGTCTGTTCCTAGATTGGTTACCATCTTTTACATACCTAGTCTCCTAATCTCTCTTAAAGTCTGATAAAAATGTTAAGCCGATGGATCCGGTTTTCATTTTAAAATTTTCAAAAGTCCAACTACGCAGCAACTTGATCGTGAAGATCAATAAACTCAACTCTACAGAAATAATATGTCATTCAAGAATATAAAATATGCCAAAACATAAATCACCTTCTCATATCGAAACTTTGCTTGACATTTACGATCGGAACAAACGCTTCTCAAACTAAACCATTGGCACTATCGACTTGAGCCCTAACATCAAATACAAACCTATTATTCAGTTCAGAGCTATTCCACACTATACACTACGTATCGTCAGATGATGTGACGTCACGGCTTGTCAAAACAAGACGATTTGCGATCACACGCTGTGTGCTTGTCTCGGCGGCCATTGTTCCAAGCGTTGGTAGATATGTTCTAGTTATTGTTTCTAATGATCAATGGGTAGGTGTGGTATTGACATAAGGATTTTATTGTGTGTAGGAAATGTTTGGTAGGCTCAATAGAATAGATTATTTGCTTGTGTATAGCCAGTATCATTACGTGGTACCATTGCTGCTGTACCTCTAGTCGAAAATTACTTACGATTTTAAGACAAAAACAAGATACTCGTTTTTAATTTGTTTTTAATACTTAATTCATAACTATGGATGATATTAATCATGTTCGCCTCAATAATTTAAATCTGAGTGTGGCAGGGAAGTTGTATTTAAAATTTTAAAATTGTTCAATTTGGCGTTACACTTGTTTTATGTGAAGTATTCGTGCTAGGGTTACGCTAAAAGCTTGTAGGTGCTTGCACCTGTGGAATCTACAGATGTGAGGTTTTGGATTACTTTTTCACATTATGTGACATTGATACTTGTACCGTTAATGACCTGGCTCCGGAAATGAAATACAAATTATTCAAAATTGATATTGCGATCGTGTCCTATAAGCATTATTAATCGGTAGAAGTGTGGCCACAAAATAATAAAAAAAAAAAAATGTAAAAGACAAAGTAATGAAGATATTTTCTGAAAAGCTTCATGATATAAAGGAAATATTATAAAGGGGTAAAGCGAACTTACCTTAATAACTTTTAAGCCAGGTAATAAAAATTGTAACTCTCTTAAGACCCAGTCTTTGAATATATCAGCAAATGGCTTTGGAAAGTGTTTTTAAGGGTGCCTTTAATAGCAACTACAAGATGTTTTTCTTCCATTTATTTCGTACAGGTTCAACTTAGTTAGAACCTGTGCCTACATATTTACCAAAGCAGCAAGATATAAGTAGGTTAGTTCTGTATGCTGACGGTATTTTTTATTTCCTGCCCTTACAATTCCAGAACATATACAACCACATCACGATTTATCTCCATGCGTATATCAAGATGTCGAATAACCGAATTTTTCTTTCCATTTTCAGTCTAGGTACGCATTTTTATCGCACGTGATGTTGGGAAAAGGTACAAAATGTGCGAAAATGTCAAAGGACACAATACCTATTGGAACGTTGCACGTTTACAAGCGGTAAATTCAAAAAGTTGGTGCCAAAGTTGGTCGCAAAGTTGGTATAAAGAAAAAAGTTCCGTACGTGTGGCTTGGGAATCGCTGGAGGGAAAAGAAAACTGTTTGTTACTTAAATAATTATCTGACAACGGAATCTTGTTAAGTGAATAATGAGTTGCTTGTATGTTTGCTTACTGCGGGTTAACATTATACTTGTCTAAGTAACAAAAATAGCTTGTTGTTTCTTAATAAAAAAAATGTATGACTGTGTTGACTGTTGTTCTGGTAGCCAGACCAGCAGACCACGAGGACCCAGGTCCTCAATTTTGCATCTGTAAAAGTGTAGTTCCATCTGGTGTTTATCAGTAAAAGTCTGAAGCTCGATTTTGTAGCATGATGTTAAAAGGATAAGGCTGTCAAATGCAAGAACATTTTCTGAGAACTTAAGATGCAGAGGAAAATCATTCAGAATTATGTACCGATAAAATAGGGTGAGTAAAGAATCAAGGTGAATAGAAACAAAACTTTGAAGAGGATATTTACGGTAGTTTAATTTTATTTGATAATGATTTATTATGATGTCAAAACTATTTATCTCAATTATTTAAAAGCATTAAACTTCTCGCATGTAACAATTTTTTTTAACTGTACGTGATAATGTGAATATTCTCCTCATAGTTTTGTTTCTATTCACCCTTGAGTCTCTATGCACTTTAATTTACGGTTCTAAATTAAAAGTTTTTCGATATAGCTTGATTTCGGTTTATCCTGTACGGTTAGTGCACTGCATTACCTGATCCATCTTAGAAAAAAAATAATTGGAAGAAGTGTCAGGCAACGCAGCTCACCCTAATGTGTCAAATTTATTTGATAGGTTTTCAACTTTATCCTAAACACAATAAGGCTCATGTTATATTGTGAAAATTTTACAGATTGGGGTAGGTTGATGTGCTGGCGTCTGTATATATTTAGGTAGTCAATATGTATATTTTCTTCCTACACCTGAAACACTTGACTAATTCTCTAGACTTCTTGATCCATTCCTGTTCAGATTCCTTAAGTACCCATTTACTTAGCTACAATGGTGGTAATCTAGTGCCATTAAGTGACGTCACAAAGGTGCGGAAAGCTGTCCAGAGACCATTGTCTCTTTGATTTAGTGTTTACAAGTACCCTGACTATGATCGTATTAATAGCGAATATAATACTTACGTACAGACACCAGCACAGCAATCAATAAAAATAAACTGTCAAATTTTAACAATTGAATATTAACCTTAATCGTTTGTAATAATGTTGAAAAACTACCAAAGAAACAGATTTGACAGATCAAGGTAGCTTGATGTGCTCTGTAGGTATCGGTATCTTTGCTAAAGTCAATTAAACCCGCGAAAAACGATTTTATTTTTAAAACAACAGTAGTTTTTGCTTTTCTATTTCACGTCAAATTGACTGAAATCGAATCGATCTTCCGAGTGATTTTGATACCCAACCAATTATATTTTGACAGTAGTTCATCTGACTCAATAGTTTATTACCCTAAAGCCAACAAACTATTACCATTGGTATGATATTTAAGTACTATTTACTACATAGTTCTAGGACTAGTCCTAAATAACATACCTTCGTCATACCTGCGTTGGCAAGCTTCTGTGTCTAGAATAGCGCCGGCGGCGCCTACTAACCTCTGTCAAAACCCTCGTTCAAAACACACACAGGTTCACAATTTTTACCTAATTGACTCCAGTTTCCACAGTATAATAGATTCTTGTTCAGAGGCCAACACATCAAGCTTCCCAAATTTATCAAATTTCTTTGATGGCTTTTCAACTCTATCGAAAATAGAATCAGATTCATGTTCAATTGGGAAAATTTGACAGTTTGGGGTAGTTTGATGTGCTGGCGTCAGTATCTACCTTAAATATAAAAACTTGTAGAAAAAAAAATATAATATATAAAATACAATTTGACCACTTATCAGTGGTAACTAAACCAGTACATGCTCGCATACTTTTAAACTTTTGTATTAAGTTCAAGGTGACTGACGTGATGATATCCTTTCTGGATTCATTTCTGTCTAACTCATAGCCGGTATACTATAGTGCTTGGTAAAGAGCGATAAGCTCAGCCCGCGTATTATACAAGACTCAAATATGGCTGTTAAAGTCTAGGTTTACTAAAGATAGGGTATACTTCTACCCAACCATTTGTGGACAAGACAGGCATAGTTTTACCTTTATTTTCATGATGACATTATTAAAATATCTAGGGATCGCAAGTGTGTTGAAATATTTTCGCAGTGCCTTATGAAATATTTAAGGCTTCAACAGAAAGCACTGGGTTGACCTTTGACAAAGCCTTGCTTTACTCAACAGTCACGTACAAATACTATATTTTCCGAACAGAAATTGGACAAGCCGTTGAGAAAGCCATTCTTATTTTCACGCTCCTCAGCGTTGACGAGACAAGTCCTAAATCTTATAGCCTAGAAAAATATGAAGCTGTCCATAATATACAGAAACGCGGAAAGGTCACACGGTCTCGCATAAGTCTAATTTCGTTGACAAACACACATGTTCTTGAATAAATTTCACACGAAATTGAATACATGCTCCTCCATTACTTAGTCGTACAAATATCAGAGAAGATGCGAGTTGACGCGAACCTTGTATCACAAAGTAAATAGGTGCAGAAGGTCTGCTCTAAACAACGGGTAAAGACGCACACATACAAAGAAACGCTTTAAGTTAAGTGAATGCAAGCGCAATCGTGACTTGTAACTATTTGCTTTCCGTCTGCGTTCATGTGTGTGCATGCATTTTCACTCTTTTGATGGTGTCGACCTTCTGTACTTCTATTCTGCACTCGTACCATGCATTATCACTTCTGTGAAAGCAAGTGACGTCGATTCGCCGAGTACCTACGAACCATTAGTCGTCTGTCTGCTTTCGCACTCTCCAACGCTTCCTTTGTGACGGTGAGAGACAAACGATACGATTATAGCTCGGAAATGGACACCAATTTAGGGTATCTATCATTTTGGTTCTCGAAAAATATCGTATCTGTTTCATGGGTCAAAAAGTTTTTGATGAAAATTTTTCGACTGATTTGGGGTTATTTTTTTTAAATACCCCAATAATAATAACTTATTTTCTATAATATTATACCTTCATCAAAATAATCCTTTGGCATAAAACGCATAGAATAGAAATACTCGTTAGTCTTTATTGTATATTAAAAGTTATAATTATAACTTTAAGGGAAGGTTCATATCTGACGGAACCTGCGTCGCGTATTATCGGTCGCGTAACGCCAGAACAGACAAATGTATAGAAAAACACTTGACCGTTCACACTCAACAGATGATACGTTCGTGCGTCGAGCGTACATTATCGCAAACGCTCGGCGCATGTTCCGTCAGATATGAACCTTCCCTAAGGGCTACCATAGAGTGGTACTTTGGGCGGCCATCGGTAGCAATCTCATGCATATTCATTTCGATGCATGTTCATCTTAAAGAAAATGGGATAAATCGTATATTTATTGAAACAAAGCTTAACGAGCTTTTCACGTCTTTTTCTAGGTAAGTAAGTAAAATTAAACGGCATTCAATCGGTATTTTTTTAAATTTCAACTTAAGTTTTTTTATCCATTCATGCTTTACTTTATTATTTCACTATAGGTATACTTTTCATATTGCTTATGTTATACACATAAAAAAAATACTACTATACTTTTACACAGAAAATAACAGATTTCTCTCACAAAGTTTCGAAAAAGTTATTGAAAATCATAAAAAATGTAACACGTAAGATAAGTCTTCGATATAGACGTACCTAAATTTGGTAAAATCACACCGCAGCTTTAGTACTTAATAAATAATGAAATGAGCATACATCAGCAAATATGATATAGCCCGTTGTTAAGATATGCAAATACAGTTATTGATTTTCCATCAGGTGTGGAAGCCTCGTCCGTCTTCGTAGAGAATGCCTCTTGAATGCCTTTAACTTCTATACTGAAATGTATTAATGAAATAGCTGTGTCATGTAGAAATGTTTGAGTAGAAACTGGTATAATATTAAGTGTTAACTATGTTGAGTTGAGTGAGAGTGACGTATTGGAAAAAGTTGGACATGAAAATAATCTAGAAACAAGTGCAATTACAAACTCAAATCTGAATAAAGTTTATGAAGCGTAAGACATAGTTTTAAAAGAAACACTATTCAAGCAACTGTTATGATAAGACATTCAAAACAATCAGACAAACAAACACTTTCTTATTTTTAACATTAACATGTAAATAGGCTTTAAACGTACAAAGATTATTCGCTCAAGTCTTACGATGAACGCGATGCAACAAAAATATGCAAATGTATGGAAAGCAGTCATGAAAAACAACAGTGCTACCAAAGTGAATTTTAAACAACACGTACGTTCCATTTATTGAACTACGACTCCACTCAGAAATGCAATCAACATCTTGTTGGAGATAAATTAATTCTTTGTAATTGGTCGACTAACAAGAGATCGATTTAAAGAAATAATATTTTTTCTTGCATTTTAGTGTGTTATTAGATATGAGAGTATACAAAGTGAGGGCCACAACCGCGTTATACTTGATAATTAAAATATATCGCGTTGGATTTTTTTATTGTTGTGATATCCATGACAACACTGATTGTATTCTGTATGCCAATAAGAGTTGTCTTCACATCCTTATCTGTAGCCGTATTGAGGTCATCTTAGGTGTAAGCAGACACGAAAGCGTAGCTAGAATACCAAAGATCATTAAAACTGGCACTAATAAACGCAACCTTATTACGAACATCAGGCAAAGTTTTATGCAAATGTGTGTTTTTTAATTAGAATGATTATTGAAAACATACGAGTAGTTTCAAAGAAAGAATGAAGTGCAAAAACGAAGTGAAGTAAACTGAAAAGAGCATAGAGAAGAATTTAATATTAATTGACAACGTTAAGTCACAAGGAGGGTGGTCGTTAAATGCAGAAACGGTAATTTACACTGAGGACGTCTTTTAAAACCGAGAAAAGAAAAAATGCGAAATATTGTTTTTCATATAACTACACTATAGCTTGTAGTAATGAAAAATGCATTGTAAGACTGTAACCCGTAAATTGATAAACGTGAACCAAAATTATAACCAGTATAATCTGCAGATTTACCATACATTTTTCGAGGAATAAGTTTGGCATTACTTTACTCTACGTTTATAAATAAGAGAGCATGAGTTTTTTTTAGCGATTATTTAATAAACCAAGTAAAGGAACAATCTAACAAGTATTTCACTAAGACGGAAGAGCCGCACAATATGCCAAACTCAAATTAGATGTTATCTGACAGTTACAATTAAAAAATATAATTAAGACACAAAATTATTTCATCTAACCCACATATTAATTCTCTGACAAAGAACAAATCCAAAGTCTACGTTTATTAAAATGTTTGCGACATCTGTGTACTCGTCACTCGGTACAAAACCGTGGAGTATTCACATAATTTATCTATCCCTGTCTTCGGAATTGACATGTTCCTCGAACGAACGTTTTTTCTCTTCGCGCTCTTGATGAAGTTAGAGGAACCGAGGAACATCAATCGTGTGGGCGAATCGTAAATGTAGCAAAAGTTATTCTCTGTCAATTGTTTACGAATTGTGAATACAAATAATGGGACAAAGAAACGGTATTAGTTTGTGAAGTCTTGGCAATATTTCAGTAAGGAACTTTTACGCGCTGGAATGGTAAAAATAATGGGCGACATTTGGTACCCGCAGTCCTACACGTGAATGAATAATAGTTTCGTATCGAGCTTTCATGTTTTTCCTTATGTTGTATGTTCTGACGATCAATACAATCAAATTCTGTGAATTGATAGTGTTCTCCTTCTTTACCAAAGCAATTTAGTAGCTACCGAAACTTTTCTTGGGCATTTTCATATCGTTTATATTTGGCTGTATTATTTAGCCAAAAATATATTTTGAGTGCCAATTATAGTAACAAAATCCAAAAATAATTCCATTCTCCAATCTCTATATATTCATGAAAATTATTTCAATCAGATTATATTGATTCTCGTTGAATTTCACGAATGAGTTGTCATGATACATTTGGATGTGGGTACTTTTCTACTCGTTTAACGGAGAATATGGTTTTATTGTGGCATCATCTCATATTCGATTACTGTAGCGGAGGTTACAGTAATACGATCAACGTCTTTCTTTAGTTATTTACATCCGAGATTTCATGGGCCCAAATAATTTTGGTACAAAAATAAAAATATTATAAGAAGAAAGTTTCGGATATTACAATATTGTTGAGAGTTAGAGATTTGCGACTTAGCACACGGCTTTTACTTACATACTTTTATTTCGTATCGTAAAAGTCTAGAGTAAACGCGACAATCAAATATACATTATATCATTGCTTTATTTTTGTGTATCATATATTAACTATTTATAATAAATTTCGTACAAGATTGGTAGTTTTCAGGAAGTGTATGCCGATGGCATACATGTTAAGTTTTTCCAAAATATGTCTTACAATTGGATTTATTTACATGAGAGGCAATAGTGATATCCCCATGCTTAATGACACCAAATTCTACGAAAACGCAGTTAATTTTGCTTTAGTCAGACGGCTTTGAGTAGTAGGAATACTCGACTCGATCGTAATTAAAGGAACAGATCAAACGCTCGTTAATGAACACTTGAAAAGCGTATCTCCTGGTAAATAGATCGATGCAACACAAACACAAAGAAATGTTTGTAACTGAACGAATAAGTATGTAATAGTATGAATAAATCAGCTGTCCAACCTCTTTGGGTTAGGGGTCTGAAGGCGAAAAACGTGACGGACACATTTACACATAATCCCACTTTAGCTCTAATATTAATAATATTCTGTCGGAAAGTAAAAATGGCCAAACAAATTGCCTTCACTTTTTCCTTGTAAGGATTTGTCTGGGAGTCGTGTGTCTCCACATTTTGCGATTAGCAGGGATCGTGAAAATGCGTATATACCATCAAACTTATGTGAGTGTACGTATCGCACTTCTGTTATCTTTATTTAGCTATTCTATTCGGGGAAGCGATCATAAAAATACAAAGGACATTACCCACGCCGTGATTTAAAGAGCAAGACGAACTTGGTGTCGTTTCCTGATAGGATGTTTATTTGTTTTTCGCTGAGAATTTGCGTTGGCAAAAGTTTTGTCAACTGTCAGGATAATCAAATTTAATTTGTTTGCGAACGTTCGGAGACTTTGGAGAAGTTTTTTTCACTGTATCGATCTATCGAGTAGGGTATTTTATACAGGGTAAGCATAAAAACTGATGTAGTTTCATGTTTCGTATCAAGGGATTTTGAATCCCTTTAAAAAATAATTTTTATTTATAATGTTGTAAATCGCAGGCTGTCGTGTTTTCCCTTGGCGAACGTTTACAGCTTTCCTACTAGTAAATAAAACTGCGAATAGAAACGTCTTACTTACCTCTCTATTACCTAAAGTGGCTTCAAGAACGTAACAGACATTTGGACCCCTTGGGACTTACCTGAATAAGGTAAGCGTTCGGGCGTAAATGATATTGTGTGTGTAAATTGCTTAAAATTCTTTCTGGCTAGGTATGACACAGCGATAAAACACATTATTGACAGTAAATAAAAAGGAAGAATAATTTCGAGTAGTGGTAGTAGTAATATTCTAGTAGCACTAGCCAAAGTATCTTTATTTTACATTTTCTAAATTGAATAGCTATAGCCCAACGCAAATATAAATAAGAGGCCACATAAGTAACTTCATCTCCGTTTCAATACGGCGCAATAATTCCGATATCGGTTATAACACAATTTCTTGGAATAGAAGACTATTCTGAACAACTGATCGTAAAAATGTGAGGTTACCCAAACACAAGTGTACCAGACCGTATCAAATGTTGTTTTCGTCTCAACAACTTGCAATTCGAGATCGCAGAATAGATAAGTACAGAAGGTTAGCGCCGTACGACGAGCGAAAACACACGCTCATGTTGACATGTATGGCTCGTATTCAGCGAGTACCTCGCCTCAACTTGGCCGAATTGGCCGAACTTGACTGGTGCTACCTTCAGTCACGTATTGATAAAAAAATCTAATTTTAGTTGGTCCGGGCAGTGCGTTTAAGATGACTCAACTAGTACTAAAAGTTGTAACGCTTAGCTGTCCGTTGCAGCGTAATCGAATGATATTACCAAAGCTTCATTTGGTCGCGACAACGAAATTCAGTCCTACCTAATGTAATCAGGTCATTTCGCTAACCGAATCCAGCTACACCGAATGCACCAGACATAATATTTGCCCGGAGGCCATACACATCTACGTTTATGTGTGCGTGTGCCGAATTTTACATATTGTATGAAGCTAGCCTTCTGTTTCTCTATTTATTCTGTGTTAAGACTGACCTGTTCCTGTCTCGCTAATTCTCGTGTCGCAACGAAAATAAGCTTAGTAAGTTTTCCGCTTACTTCTAAAGTTTGCCCATTATTGCCATGTAATGTCAGTTAGCCGGAAAGGGAAGGAGTTAGTGTGCTGTAGTGCAGGAAAACTAACCATTACATTGATTGTTGAGGTCGTTAGATTATACAATAAGCCTTTTGATTTGATTGTGATGTAAGAAATTTTATTGGTATTGTAATGTTACGTATCATTGTGAAAGAAACAGGTGATTCGTTGCGGTTGCAATGTGTTTTGTGTTATTTTCAGTGACTTCTTATGAACGAATTATCACTACGAGCTCTGTAGACTACAGGGTAGATTGGCTTTCTAGTTAAGGGCGCATTCAATGTGTTCGCCTATCGTTGATCGAACATTTTCCATTTCACAGGTTGGGATTTATGGTTTTAAGCACTAGTAACTGCAATCACCTTAAGCTAGAGCTTTTCTATATCTGAAACAAAATTATGTCTCGAAGTGTTACGCAGAGTAATCCTGGTAATGTTTTAGTCCCATGGGTGACAATTAGAAGCCAAGAGCCTGACAACTAGTCTTACCTAGAGGTATCGTGTTAACCAGTAGTTAGCTTACCCAATTATTGGGTAACCCGTTACGTCTATGTGGGTTAGAAGGTTATATAGCATTATAGTCACTCCACGTAAAATACTGCAATTTAGCTGCATTCAGTTAGACTGGAATCCGAGACAACATACAAAATTAAGAAAATGTTTATACGAGGATGGTGCGACCAAGAGTATCTGTATTGTGATAGTAATGAAACATACTGAAAACACACACGAATATTAATACGATGAGTACATACAGAAGATTAATACATTGCTTTCTACTTCTGAAAGCACTACACTCATTACTCTCAGTTGACGTTTATAAATTGCGCAGAATAACAAACAAACAGACTGATACCGTACCCCATTTTATTATCTCAACATTTACATAAAACAGTGCTTCATTACTTTTTCAATCCGAAACATTGTCAATTAAAAACTCCCACAACTTTATTCAAATGAAATTTTGATGTTACCCTTTCCGTTGCTTAATATCTACAAAAGGTTTTTACTTTTTAATCAGCAAACGCGGTACAGTTGTCGTGTAAAGCCAGTGTCTACATGGTAGGCACAAAGAAACCGGGAGAATAATTTTCGTACTTATAATATAGGGGTTGGTTTCGCTCACTCTAGTCTTGGCCGTTCAGCCAAGTTCATGCTGCAGCCAAATGGGACGACATATCCCTGACCTGTTTTGTGCGTTTATTTTTAGGGACACTTAGTTGAATTTGTTGTTTTTTGGTCTTCCGCTAGTGATGCGGCAATGGACGTTATTTAGTGTTATGTTCAGTGTAATTATGGATGGTTTGCATACATTAATCAGGCTTTTATGTTGCTTTTACATTACGTGGGAGGTTTTGGGTCAGGCAAATGACTATGATTGTATGTTTTTTACCTTTCCGCTAGTGATGCGGCAATGGACGTTATTTAGTGTTATGTTCAGTGTAATTATGGATGGTTTGCATACATTAATCAGGCTTTTATGTTGCTTTTACATTACGTGGGAGGTTTTGGGTCAGGCAAATGACTATGATTGTATGTTTTTTACCTTTCAATCGTGTCAATTAGAGACACAATAGAAAAACAATGATAGCGCGGACCATGGCGTCCGCTTGGGTTTAATGAATTAAATTTATTGAGACAGGGTACAAGTATTTAAGGGAGTGGACATGTTAATGAGTAAAATAATGTTTCTGCCCTTTTCATCATTGGACCACTAGACGTAAGGCACTGCGCCACCGGTATATGGCAGATATCCCAACCATACGTTCTAAACGTTTTGCGAACACATTCATTGTGCGTACAGCTAAGGAGTGGAATTCCCTGCCGGAGTCGGTATTTTCTGATAGCTACAACCTAGGACTATTTAAGGCAAGACTGAACAGGTTGCTTCTAGGCAAGCGTGCTTCATCGTCGACCACATCATCGCTTACCATCAGGTGAGATAGTAGTCAAACGCTCTATCAATAATAATAATAAAAAAAAACAATTTAGCTAAGGACCAACAGAGCAAAAAAAAACTGCTGTTACATCTAGTAATTGCACTGTGTATGAGGAAACTGATAATGCTACCGATTAAGACAAATATTCGTAGTAAAAATCAATCATTAGTTTGACTTTCACCCCATAAAAGATATTTATTTATTTACTCACCATTTACCCTATTTTCCAACTATATTTTAGACAATGCTGACAAAATTAAAGGAAATCATTGTAGGTAAGCCAAACTGGACTTAATCAATACCTATAAGTCGAAAATCACCAACTCGCCTCAAGCTAGCCTGGTGATTATTACTCGTTCTTTCTCGCCTTTATTCTATAATTGGACAGTAACAAGCTGCATGCTATTATTTTCTTACTTAACGAAAGTGCGATAAAAAAAATACTGCCAAAATGTCGGTTTTTATCTGAAATTTTTCAATGAATATCATGCTTCATGTTGTATGACGCAATTCATTTATAAAAGCGACAGGTGAACACCAGGTGGATTGCATGTTAAATGTATTGAAAAAACACCGTGTTGTCTGAAATTAAACAACTTTCAAAGCAGTGATTTTATTGGTGGAACCATGTTTATTAATATTTTTATTGGAGTTAAGTTACCGGCGTTATTGCCCCATATACTCCTGATACTTGCAAATGATAGTTTGATCGAAACAAGTGTTTACTTTTGTAAAACTTTTGTTCAGCCATACATATAGGGCAACGCAATTTTATACGAACTTATGTGCTTATGTTACGTTTATATTAGTTACCTTATCTTAAAAAAAAGTTCTTCATATTTTCGTGTGATTATTGACTTGCCAGGTATCTCCAACCTGTCAGAGATTTTATGCCGCCAATGGGCCTTTACCTTGGCTTCAAATGCCATCGAGAAATATGTATTAGGCCGGTTTATCTCTATTATTTGAATTGATTTTGTATTAAATGTTCACACGTCTTTTAATAGCGATTTCTGAATTGTGTTTTCTTCACAGGAGTTTAACAGCCAAAAGGTATTTCCTTCCGAGCTACCTTATAAGGATTACTTGTATTGTCAATTGCACAATGAATTGGTCTTTATGACTAACAGAGCCCTACAGTTTTATCCGCAAATGAGCGCAACGTTGAATAGATCTTCTAGAAATTTAGCTTTCAAATGCAAAGAATTTTTCAATCCAGCTTGTATCTAATTCTAATACACGATATCACGTAAACAAACAATCTCTTTAAGTTTTATTATGCTGAAGTACAGATTAGGAGCACTTTAGAAAATGTTAAGATTTTCTTTACAAAACAAGTATAATAAAATAATAAAAATGTATTTATTTCAGTAAATCTTTACAAATAAGTTGCCGGGGCTTCCCTAATGTATTCAGATCATAGATATAATAAAGAAGGAGATATGCCCGTTAGACGAAAATGTATCGGAACCATGTGTCTCCACTTTGCCCCTACCACACGGCAACTACTACACATGCAGTTCAGTAAAAGCAATAGATACGCAGTCGCTCACACACCCGCATTTCTTAAAACAGAACGTACTACACAATCAATTATAAACCTTATGCTGTCAAACACAGCGTGTATTTACCATGCACCATACAACTTACGCACACAAAAACAACGGTCGCAATCACTTCGTCGCATGAAGCAGCGGCCGTACTACGCGATGCATCCGCTCAATGAAGTATCGTTGTGTGATTTTTACATTGCTCGTCCAGCCACTTAGCGACAAACTTAGGTAGTGGTTACGGAGCAATGTATTTATTGCAACAATAGTACAGTCGCTGTGATATTTGAAAACAAAAATAACATAGTAAAAGCAAGAAATATATTACGTTTTGTTGTATTGCATGATTAGATAGACAAATATAGTAAAATACGTGTACTTACATGTGATAAGAAATTCCGTGATTTACATAGTTTTGATTTGTGCTTCGGATTTTACAAAAAAACACTGAACAACACGGCATTGCTATAAAATGTCACAATCGCGGTCGAAAGCACACAAGTTCGCGCAGACGGCTTACGACGTGATCAATTTTAGCATGTCGCGGAGACACCGACACGCCCCCATGCCACTTCTCCTATTATTTAGATTTCTATGATTCAGATTCATAAAACATGGAAATACGATTTGTATAAGCAGGAAAAGGCTACACAATAATAATAATTTCAAAGCTCTGTTAAACATATAGAAAATCAGTATAAAAGTTAGGATTTATGAGAGTTTACGATTGTCAATTTCTTTAGCGCCATTGCGTCACAATAATGGAAATAGTTTGACGATAACGACTTAGTTGCGTAAACGTTGTCATTCTTAGATTTTGCTCTTAGAGTATCTATGTAATGATATTTTTGCAACGTACTTTTTGTACCGCTATTGTTAGTGGCTCTGACTGCTATGCCGGAGGTCGTGGGTTCAGTTCCCACCCAGGACAAATCTTTGTGTGATGAGCACGATCATTTGTTCTGTGTCTGGGTGTAATTTATGTATAATATATATATATATATATTTAGAAAAACATAAGTATGTTTATCAGTTGTTTAGTACTCATAACACAAGCTCTGCTTAACTTGGGACTAGATGGCGTTGTGTAAAAGTTGTGAAATATTTATTTATCAATCTTTGGAGGTATAAGGAACAGGTTGTAAAGATCTTCCAAGCAAACAACAACTACAACAGAATACAACAACAACAACAACAACAAAACTCGTTTCGGCTTAAAAGCCCGACAGTCTGAAAGCCGGTCTTGGCAAGTGGTATCGCTTTACCCTATACTTGGGTCATGAAGGTCAGATAGGTTATAGCCGATCTAAGTAAAATCATTTCTAAATCATTTCTATTAAATTATAACGCTGTATGACTTTTATAGATCATTTAAGTCTTATTCGTAATTATTTTGTTTATTATTAATTATTAATTTGTTAAAAATTACTACGTACTGAAATTCAATTTTGACCTTTAAAAACGAGGCTTTGTTAATTTTGAATGTTGTGTACAGTTGTAACTGGACTTCAGGTTCACTCAATTTATATTATTAAGGGTATTATTTCGTATTTTTTTGATCTGTTGTCTGTATCTGTACCTATTGAATAAAATAAAATAAAATAAAATAAAATAAAATAAAATAAA
This sequence comes from Euplexia lucipara, assembly GCA_921972225.1. Classification (NCBI taxonomy): domain Eukaryota; kingdom Metazoa; phylum Arthropoda; class Insecta; order Lepidoptera; family Noctuidae; genus Euplexia; species Euplexia lucipara. The sequence continues at coordinate 13,638,021 of OV179154.1, forward strand.
ATAAAATAAATAAAATGCTAGTATTCAGCTGCATCAATTTAAAAACATGGGAAATCGTGACCTTTCACGCACAAGATAATGGTTCCAATTCGGGCAAGTACCAATGTGACGTTTTCAATTCACATGTACAGACGCCAGCACATCAAATTACCCCAATGTGTCAAATTTCTTTGATCAACTTTATGTCAAATAGAATAAGGTTCATATTCAATTGGGAAAATTTGACACATTGGGGTAACTTGACGTGCTGGCGTCTGTACCTACCTAATTTCTGAGTTTTTCTTGGACATCATTGACATTGAAACCAGGACTTATAGTAAATGTAAGTTGCTCGTGATTTCTGAGAGGAAAGTGCTAGACGGATTATGGTGATAAATAATATTTATGAAATTGTGATAAATAATACAATATAACAATAATTTCAAATTTATTTTAACAATAATTTTAAATATAATTTTAACAATAATTATAACAATAATTTAAACAATATTTTTAACAACAATTTTAACAATAATTCTCCTTTATGTTTCCTGACGTTTAAAAAACAGAATGTGGGGTCATCTTTCTGGGGCCTTGGCATATTTAATTGCATCTTTTCAGACTTACCATTTCAACAGAATTACAATGCCAATATTCTCAGAAAGATTTTACTATAAGAATAAAATAATAATATCATAACTCCGAAAACAACACTGAACATTGGGAAACACAACCAATTTTAGATACCTACAAAGGAAAATATGATTACACGAAATAAAGCAAGCACCCACTAGACTGACGAAAATTGTTAAATGAATCGTGATTTCGGAAGTAAGTCGTTCCGTGGATGGTTTGTCCGAAGTCAAGTCAGACTTGCGAGGGTAAAAGCCGATTGACTTCTGTACTCAAAAATATATCAATTACGTATGAGACCGTACAGTAAAAGGGTTCTGTCGGTCGATTCAGTAAAATTAACACCGTGAAAACATAAGTGAAGTGAATTGTAAATACTAAGCATAGGAATGCTAGGCATCCAAGTTCACTTGAATGGAACTGAGACTGGAATGACAGCTCAATTCGATTTCACTTGACCTATATTTTCATGAGTTTATTGTTATATTTTTTTTACAATATAGCACTGCTAAATGAGCAACATAACATCACTCCTGAGGTGCATCTAATACTACATTTATATTTCGCCAGCTGTGTTTAAGTCTCATGTAACCTGTATTATGACTTAAACAAAACTTGCCCCTGGGCGAGTCTATTGCCATCAACAGGGCATAAATTCAGACTCGGAGTTGCAGCTTAGAAATTTCAGATGGAATAAACCAATCACAATTCGCCTGAACCAGGAAACAAAATCAAAATTAAATCTTGTTTCAAAAAAATGCATAAGACAATCCCCCAAAACACCCACCCTTCACCACTCCTAGTCTGAACCGAACTCTAGACTTCATGTTTAGCAGTAGCACTTGTGACCACTAGACCGTAGAGGCAGTTTATGATTATTTACACGTATTATTAGCATTGATATTATACATATATTGCTGTCCATCGAGTGGGACGGAAAAATATAATAAGGTGTTTATTTCTTACTCATCGACGAAAAAAATAAGTAATATGTGTGTGTGAGTATTACGTAGTTTTCCGCAATTTACCTTTACTATTCTTGTACGATGAAAAGTAAACACCGTTCCTGCAAATTTTAACGATACGCAAACAAACAGAGAGCCATTTTTGTCATTTGATTTTTTTTTACATACTTACATAAACTCACGCCCTTTTTCCCATAGGGGTAGGCAGAAAATACAGAGCGCCATATGCTACGATTCTTACATACTTCTTTTGCTTCGTTTACATTCATGTTCGTTGTTTTTGGTGTGTATGTGTGTTTTAATGACTGATGTCAAATAAATATTTTTCTTTCTTTTTTCTTCCTTTCTCTATCTTTCATACATGTTGTCATAACTTGTCATACACACACGACGGTTGCAAGTACTACACACCTGACCCTTCTGAAGAACCTCACAAATAAAGTCTATGTATGTCCTTCTAGGGCGTTCTCTCCTGGCGTTCCCACTTACATCTGCCTTGCAAATACCTTTCGTTAGTCGCCTTTCATTTATCCTTTCAACGTGACCAAACCATCTAAGCATACTGTTTTCGATTTTTAACTGCTTAAAAAAATAAAAAAAGATGAAAACTTTTGTCTAAATGTGTGAAGTAAAGATGATTGCAACAGTAAAAGATAGATGTTACTATAGGTTTATCTTACGAGATAGTACCAAATTGTTAAATGAATCGTGAGTTGGATAGTAAGTCACTCTATGGGCGGTCTGGCCACAACCAACTCGGTATTCTGTGAACGTAAGGCTTCCGGAATGGTAGCCAAGTCAAGAAAACCTTTTTTTTGTTCTTTTTATCTTGAAACATGTAAACAAATAAATAAACTTCTAATGTCAGAGAACAGTTATTAATTGTATGCTTATGAAATAACATTATGGTAGTACCATAGTACTTATATACCACTAATTTTTAATTAGTTCAAAATTAAATACTTAAAGGGCTTATTCTTGTCGGTCTTCTCATTACATTTGTAAAGTATCAATTAATAATTATCATAAACAGCAATGTTATTAGCGTTTGTTTATATCCCAAAAGTCACCCAATTTGTGAAAATATTGTACAGGCTATTCATGACATAGTAGCATTCATTAATCGTCATCTCTCGCTCACGTTCGCGTGATCTCGCTCAATCATGCGCCGCCTCCAACAGCTGTTTTCGTTATTTAAGTTAATCTGGCATATTTAAAAATTTAATATCGTTTTTTTTACTTTTGATTATGCAAATATGATCAGTAACAGATACGGATACAGCCCATTTTTTTTGTAGTAATTGAAAAAAGGGGTGTATAAGTACATTTTATTTTGTGTTTGTTTGAAGAAATACCCAAAACAGCGGGGCCGATTTCAACTGGGTTTTCATTGGTATATAGCTGATGTTATAAGAAATAATTACGGTTACGCGGTACCACATTTATTTAAGGCTAATAAATAGGATTTCTTTTCTATTTATTTACTAGTTGCCCCGGAAAACTTCGTTCTGCCTTGGACTAAATTTATTAGTCTTATTAAGTTTTTATTAGTTTAAATCCTATTTTCAGACCTACTGAATATACACACTAAATTTCATGAGAATCGGTCAAGCCGTTTCGGAGTAGTTTTTTTTACAAACACACGACAACTTAATATATAAGATAAACATACGTTTAACAAGATGAGAACATTAGATTCAAGCCAATAATATCTACTACTAATTTTTAATTGGCGAGTCTCTAATGTGTTAAACGTTTTGTGTTGGATAGAAAAAAAGACAACATGTATATACATATAACCTAACCTAACTTACCATACCTATCTTGTAGCTAACCCTACTACCTAACCTAAACTACTTTACTGAAATGCATTGATTTAAAAATACTAAATTCATAATTTTAAACTAAACTACTGCGCTGCGTGCATCTATGGTACAGACGCCAGCACATCAAGTTACCCCAATGTGTCAAATTTCTTTGATCGTTTTTCAACTTTATGACAAACATAATAAGGTTCATATTTAATTGGGAAAATTTGACACATTGGGGTAACTTGACGTGCTGGCGACTGTACATACAATTTGTATAGTTTTCCCGGTCTACTTGAAGTTTGTCATTGTCGTCATTATTAATTACATATATTGATTTCTGAAATATAAGACTTTTTTAGGCTACATAAAACCTCTTAATAAGAATAGTAACAAAATAAATATCAGAATGTACGCATAAATTGACAACCAATAAATAATTCTGTTGATCCATAGTCATGGTGACACAATTTAACTTTCCTTATTTTTTTAATCTAATTAAAACTAATAATCCCAATATTTTACATATTTGTTGTCGATTGTAAATTCTTATTTAAATTCGTGCTTTAATTTGAGAGGATTATACCGTACCGACGACGAGACGAACATCAAATGTTTAACACAAAGACATTCAATACCTATAATAGACCGATCAAAATTTTCGTCCGAAACTTGTGTCCTGCTTGGAGTCTATGAGTTTTTTTAGTACGCTCCGCTGCCGCTCCAATATTCATATATTATTCTAGATGGCGATTCTGAGATATGGGATCAAAGTTTTTCTATGACATTTTCTTGACATGCCCGCTCTATATTTTTTAAAACTCTTCGGTTTAACAGGTACAAAGACATTCAATACTTACTAGTATTTTAAATATCTTTGAACAGGTAGGAATAGTTTCTAAAGGAAAGCGAAATAGCTGTTTGTACTGAATTCTTTTATTTTTTTTTCATATTTACTCACATTTTAAACCTTCTCAGATTGACTTTGACAAACATTTTAAAACCAAAATCAGCAAAATCGGCCATGCCTTTCTTGAGTTTTAGCCGGAATAAGGAACAGCAATTGATTTTTATATAAATAGATAGATTACTTTGAGCACAAAAATGTACAGCTCAGTGGCGGAATTAATGCAATAGGCATATTCTACCAATCAACCTTTAGGTGATGCAAAGACAAACAGTAACACAATAAACTATTTGATTCCGAGCACACGAAGTCGCGGGCAACAGCTGGTAAAGAAAATAATTTTATGGAAAGATTTCGGAAAGGACCTTTCTTAATAGTTTGCAATGTAATTATTGTTTGTATTGTGTCGTTTTCAGGAATAATATGTAGCATTTGCTAGTAGGTCTTCTTTACAATCTAACGCATTCCCACTTTGTAAGCGTTGGCAATCTCCAAAATCTTTGACACGAACTTAAAAGAGGTCCACAACTGACTAGGTAGGTATATATAAAACTTATTGCTGGTGATAAGTCTTACAGTTTTAAGATATCTAGTTAAGCTCAACAGTTTCTAGAACATAAAGTATTTCAAATAACACACAGTCGTTAAAGGTAACAAATAAAACAAGCTCACTCAATAAGATTTCAAAGAGAACCGGCTGACTGGATTTATTTGAAGGAATTTTTAGAAGCTATCATCGTACGAAGTCGTGTGAGCGGCGAAGCATAAAAGACGGATTTTACGATTGCGACTGTGCAAATAACGCATTTTGTGAAAATATTATTCGGTTTCGCGCCGTGACACCGGGTTATTAAGCTTAATACACATCCGCGTAACGAAATCGCACCAACTCGCACAAAATCGGGACCTGCCCGACAAGCAGCGGTGATGCGCCAGCGTTACGCGATATCGCCACAACTTTTAACGCAAATACAATTATTTTCATTGGCCAATTTCGTTTTTATATTTTGCAAAAGCTGGCTTCGCTCCAACAGAAAAGGTGCGGAAACATAGGAATCAAAAATCTAAAATAACAACAACTTACAGTAAAAGCTTTCACGTGTTTTTCGTACAATATCAGTATTGAGTTAACTGTGACCAAAGTTTATCTATTGTTGTGGAAATTATGTCGGCTCGAAATAAGAAAGTATTGGTTTACCTTCTTGCGAAGTCAGCATGAAATTTCAATGTGGTACGTGATAACACCTCCATAGTATTGAGGGTGCAACTGTGTAAAAAGTGTGCATTGCCCTTTACAATATCAAATGGTGATTCTAGTTTATGGCCTTGGCAAACTGCCTGTGGAAGTTATAAAGGCTAAATTTCGGTTCCATGATTTTTCTCATGGTGTCAAGCTGAGTAACATAAAGCTAGATTATGCAGTTATTTAAAATAGGTAAGATATAGGACAGTATGTCTTAAATCTTGGAAGTTCATAAACGTACATTTTCAAACAAAAAAGATAATCTTTAGATGGCGTTTCTGAAAGAAAGAAATAGTGCACTAGTTGGTGAGATTTCCATAACAGACGAGTATTGTAGGGAACAAAGCCTAATAAAAAGAAAAAATATTGAGTCCGGTGACGTACCTACCTACTATAAAAAAGTGACAATCGAGATCAGTCAGCGTTACCAACCCATTGTGATATTCAAAAATGATTGGTTGACCAGTTGATTGTGCCTGGCCTGAATTTTTGACGAACATGTTACGTCAATTCCAACATAATATTCGTTTGGAATATGACATTATTATTTTTAAGATAGTGATAGCGCGTGCCTACCAAATTTAAACCTAATTGTGTGGTGGTTTTTTTAAAATAATTCGATTAAACTTAATGTTTTTTTCGCTCTTTATTGTAAGTTTTTATTAAGTATGATGGCGTATTAATAGTCTGGCGGAGCGTCGTCGAGTCTATGGCCAGTGCGGCTAATTTGAACGTACCACGTACCACGTATCTGACAAATCACTTTTTCTTTTGTTCCGAGTACTTCCGAGTGATCTTGTCTCTGTTTGTTACAAGAAATAATCAAAACCGATGGACTAAAAGATTTACTTATAAGTTATAACTAAGACTTTAGTGATAATTCTGTAAGAAAGATAATTTGTGCGATAAATGAGTTTTGATTGTGACTCAAGTGATTCTTCATTAGTAATTTTTCATCAAAATCTTGCCGCTGGGGGGGGGGGGGGGGGGGAGGGTACATCCGAGAAGAACGGTTCAGACTCAGAACGGTTAGGTGCGTAGTAACTGTAGGTGAGTACTGCCAACCGGCGTGTGTTAGATGCATGAACGTAAACGAAACAAAAGAAGTGTTTAAAAATCGTAGCAGGAGGTTTTTTGCAGTTCCTGCCTACACCCATGGGAAAAAGGCGAAACTGTATGTTCAAAAAGTTTATTCTTTGTAATATTACAAAAAAAACACGATTTTCCCAAAAATGAAAACACATGGTACAGAACTTGTAATATTGATCCTTGAAATACTGGTTACAAATTCTCTGTAGTCAGTTACATAATTTAACTGACTACACAGGATTTAAAACCAGCATGAAGTATTTGTGATCTATGTTAACGTAATCTCAACAAGCGTTGTCTCTCGCGTTAGCGTTTTATGTAGAGAATACATGTTTTATTCACATTGAATTTTTTTTGTATTGCTCTTAACATGTAACTGTTTTTTTGTGTATAGTAAATAAAATAAAATAATATCTCTAATACGATTATTATGCTTGTAGAAGACCTTTAATTAACGAGTATTAAATACATTATTTCCAGAGAGTGAAAAATCGCACGCCTTTGCAGGGTATTACATTATACCTAGGTCTAGATTACAAAGCTTTGAGTCAAGTCTCATAAGAACCCTAAGATTTATGGGTCCCTAGCGGCAAACCCAATAGCTTTTATTAGATTTAAGCGATGCTCACGCGTAAAATATTATGACAAATTGACCTTAGTGGAGAAAAATTGTTCCAAACTTTCTAAACAAATTACTTTATTATGTTAGAGAAGAATTTTGTTTTTAATCATTTTTAAAAAACAATTTCTGACGTGCATGATACTGATACTATTCCCACATCATCCTACTACTGGGCAAAGGCCTCTCTCCATGATTTCCAGTTTATTCAATCCAGGGCTACAGGCTACTGGTCGTTTAATTTGTTCAGGCTTCTTCGGCGTCTACCGAGACTCTTTCTAGCTGAAGACGTGCATGAAGAACATTTTTAAAGAGTGCACTCAAAGACGTTCTCTCGTCTCTAGAACCTTAGTTTATGAAACTATAATGATGTATAATGCAGCCTGGTTGCTTACCAGCGCATTTATTACTCACATATTCCCTGGGTTTACCCACAAAGTGCCTGAGGCCTAAGAAAAGCTCTTATTATGCTAATACGGGATAGAATCCAAATGGAGTACTTATTTTGCCTGTAAACTAAAGAGTTTTAAGAAAATACATATGTACATAAACATACATACATTTTACTGACTGACTGATCAATCAATGACTGGCCTGTTGGTCTTGTAGTTAGTGACCCTGACTGCTATGCCGGAGGTCGTGGGTTCGATTCCCACCCAGGACAAATGTTTGTGTGATGTATGTTATAATATGTATGTATTTAGAAATATATAAGTATGTTTATCAGCTGTATAGTACCCATAACACAAGCTTTCAAGCTTAACTTGGGACTAAATGGCGTTGTGTGAAAGAGTTGTGGAATATTTATTTTATATGCCTCGGCTTACACATAGACCGGTTGCAAGTACAAAATACCAGTCTTTTCAGAATAACATCACAAAAAAATAAGTTACATTTAATTAAATGTTCTTCTACGGTCAAAATCACATACTTGACTGTAATAAAACTTAAATGCGCCTTATCTTAACATTACGTACTAACAACACCTATTTACAACAAAATGGCTTCCAACTATGCGAGATGTTACACGTTACATTGCACGACATTATTACAGGTCAGTCGCCACCTTAATCTCTAAATTAATTTACCCTGAAGCTCTAGCAATACTAATTACACTAGAACACCGTAATGCTCCATTTAGCTGTAAGTGTGGAGGTAAGGATGGCTTCTCGAGTGACGTATAACGTAACTAATGTTGGATGTAATGCTTCGGCGCGGATAGATATTTGGGAAATTGAGGTGCTTGGTCGCATACGTGTAATAGCCTTCATAATAAACAACGTGTTGACAAATTTTAAGACTCTGTTATGAAAGACAATATTAATTAAATAAAATTACGATATCTGCCCAATAATTAAAAACTACTTTAGAATCAGAATCGCTCTGTTGCGTATGCGGCAAGCAGTGTCGCACGACCTGGTACTGTCTGCTTGTATGTCTTAGACTAGCCTGCAGCTCTCACGAGTTTCGTACATGTCGATTTCCAAAAAATATAAAAAAAAACGAGCTAGCCCCGCCAAACTTTGTTCCGCTTTAAAATCAATGTATGTTAAGATAAGTTTTTAGTTTTGATTTCTTTAAAATATGTTTTTTTAATTATTATTATTCAAGCGGAACAACAAACATCTACAGCATATAGTATAAAAAAAAGAGATACACGAAACATGTGAGCAATACCGTAGCCCACAACAGATTGGCTGTGGAATATAACTTACAAATAATTAATTAAACGCTAGGATAATAACAATAACTAATACATAACAAAATTAAAAACTAAACTTACTTGGCTAACATGCCTAAAATCTTGTCTGTTCTTGTTTTGTTCTTTAAATTTTTAATGTATTATTTGAAACCGTGATTAATACTTTTAACCGACTTTTTTAAAGAATCGAATATTTAATTATATCCATCCGTTCTTTCTCCGAACTGATTATGAAAATTAATTTTGTTCTTTCGAAAATATTTAGAGACCTGCACCTCGTAAGGTGATCCCATTGTTATGCTACCTCGTTGGTCTAGACATCGGAAGTACTACAGCAGAGCAAAAGGCCTTGGGTTTGATTCCAAGCTTGAGTAAAGAGGTATAAAACTTTTCCCTATGAAATTTTTCAGTAGTAGCCGCGGTTCGTCCCCGGCAATAGGCTTGTCCATTTTTACTTTAAACATAACTTGCAATAAAACGGCAATTTTATACTTATCCCTTAAATTGCTGTTTTATTGCAAGTTATTAGTTAGTTTATAATACGCGCTTGGTCATGGAGTTGCGGACACCTGCCCGTTTAACCTAACCTAGTTTACACATAAGTGATGAAAGGAAAAATTGTTTGAATGATTAATAAACGTTAGATAATATATAAATAAGGAAACATAACAATTCAAAGCGGGTACTCGTTTTTAACCGACTTCAAAAAAAAGGAGGATGTTCTCAATTCGGTTGTATATATTTTTTTTTTGTTAGGATTTGTTACCTCAGTACTCCGTTATTTATGGACCGATTTTCAAAATTATTTTTTAGCAGATTGGTCCCATTTGTATCAAAACTTATATCTGATGAGTGATCCTCGAGGAATTGAGGGAACTCTTCAAAAAATAAATAAGCATTTTTATTTAGAAAGTATCATTTCGAGAAGAAAAACTGATGAAGAAGACATGCGACGGAACTCTTCAACGCATAACAGCAAATTATTCGCGATTGCTATAGTCAGATGTCTATGCACAGTTCTTGTATTTCCATAACATACCATTACGCCCTTCTATTTCAGAAGGGGCCCGGCAAGATGTACAGATTAATGTTTAGAAGGAACTTCTCTAGCGATTGTTAACCAACTTCAATGATTCTATGAAGTTTTAAAAGACCTTCTTAACATAACTTACATTACTCTAAAAATTGCAAAATAAAAACTTTTTTACAGGTCGGTGGCCAATAATGAACGAAACAAAACCAGCAAGCCACAGACTTTAGGAGAGGGAGTTATTTTTCACCTGTTAGTGTTTTTTTAAGAAGTCGGTTGTTTTTTTTGTAAAAAAGTTTTGTAATATAACGCAGTTTAATCTGCATCATTAACTAAGCTGGGCGAGTTGACGCATGCAGTAACTGTGTCAGTGGAAGATTATGCAGGGATTCCAGCCATAGGGTGCGGCCACATTTCATGATGGAAGTTAAGCCTCAAATAACGCATTGAGAGTAAGAATTCAATAATAGCAGCAAACATTAAATTCCACTTTTTGAGATCGAAATATCAGTCTGTGTGTTTCTTTTATAAATAAAGTCTAATTCTAATGGTTTTATCCAACTGAAACTTTAGGTGTAGAAATTAAATTAATTTTTAAATTTAAACTTATTATCGGGTAGAAAAATATTATTTACCTTTGCCCTTAAATAGACACTGCTACTAAATGAAACATTAGCACAATTTTTTTTTCACAATCGTTAATTTTTCATCATAAGTACCAAAAACAAAACCACTCTACAACGTAAAAGTAATATTACGACATCACTTTCACATTCTCTATTTATTAATATTTTACAATAGCAGACGTCCCGCGGTTTCACCCGCGTAGGTCCCGTTCAATGGGAACACAGGGATAAAAAGTAGCCTATGTGTTAATCCTCCATAACAAATTTTATTAACATCCATTCAGTAGTTTTTACGTGATAGAGTAACAAACATCCACCCACCCATCCATTCTCACAAACTTTCGCGTTTATAATATTAGTAGGATTCTGTAAAATGTCATATTCCAATAAGAATAAGAATTATATTATATTATTATATTTGTTGGTGAGCGTGTGGACTGTATGACTGACGATATTAAAAGAAATGATGACGATTATTAAGTAGCTTTTTTTAACCGACTTCAGGAGGAGGTTCTCAATTCGATCGGTATTTTTTTTTTTTCTTATGTATGTACACCGATTACTCCGAGACTAATAATCCGATTTACGTGATTCTTTTTGAGTTCGATGCGGAATAGCTGCCATTTGGTCCCATAAAAATATAACATAGTTTGACCCGGTAGTTTTCATTTTATGAACAATTTTATGAAAATTTAATTTATGTTTGAACACTTTTTGTATGTATGTTCACCGATTACGCTGAGATTTATGTACCGATTTACGTGATTCTTTTTTAGTTTGATGCGGAGTAGTTCCTTTATGGTCTCATAAAGAAATTACATAGTTTGGTCTGGTAGTTTTCATTTTATGAAAACTTTTGTTCATGAATTTTACTTTTTGATTTCATCGCGAACAGTTGCTGTTTATTTGTTTGATTGTAATATGTAAATATGTGTTGTAGAAATGGATAATAATTTATCATCTAGCTAGGTATATAAAAATAAAAACTAAAAATTGTTAAATAAAAACTTTTTTACAAAAAATACAACCGACTTCAAAAAACACTAACCGGTATAAAATAACTCTAAATTCGGAAGTCGGTGGCCAATCATGAATGAGACGAAACCACCAAAGACACAGACTTCCTAATTTAGAGTTATTTTATACCGGTTAGTGTTTTTTTAAGTAAAACTATGTAAACCAAATCTAGTACGTTGACAGACACCAAGACAAAGAACAAATCACAGTTTTAAAATTATAAAAGAACAAACCATAAAAAAAACAAATAATTAAAAAAAGGTTTATAACAAAGCTCCAGCCAGTCGCCAACAATATTATTAATTACTGGAATAAGAACACGATTAAATGGAATATGATAAAATTATTTTTGCTGTTACTTGTAAACAAAGGCAGGACCAACGGCTTTAAGGTATAAAAAATTAAAAATTAATGGATGGTTTCCCATCAGACCAACCTTTACAAAGTATAACCGACACGAGTGGCTGCTATAACTTAGCCACTTTTTAAGTAGCTATGGATTAATACAGACATCAAAACCCACCACACGTTTTCATATGTTTCACGACCTTACAAAATGCCGGCAGATACTGCTAAAGAACTAATAAAAAAGTATACATTTTTTATTCAAGCCGCGTTCCCAATAAAAATATGAAAACCAAAACAAAGGTCACCGCTGAGGCCAGACACGTTGTCGCCAAATGTGGCATTAAGTTTGGCCGAACCGGGGATATTATCGCAAGAATATAAAGGAACTTATTTTGTACCAGTTTTTATTGTTCATCGCAGATTTATTAGCGGGAGAAAATTAAATAAGATATAAACTGTTTCCATTTAAAATGTACCTCTAGTTAAGTTACTTTGATTGCTAAAGCTATGCCAAAAGTGCTTTAAAAATATACTAAGATTATTTTCTGGGAAATGTCCCTGCGGTATCTTACGAAATATATTTCCTTAACCCATATAAAACCAGCATTATAATCCACCATCCTTACTCTTCCGTAAGTAATAAAACGGAGCTACTAAAAGTAAGTGGACTCCCGCAGCTTTCGCAAGATCTTTCTAACGTGTTAAGGTCACATTGGTACATTGCAAAATTAGAACTACACTCCGTTCACAATAGCATTAGACAGAAATTAATAAGGTTACTTTTAATGCACACTTTGTAACTAAAATGTTATAATTACGATAGACGCCAAATGTATTATAATCTACTAGCAGACGTCCCGCGGTTTCACCTGCGTAGGTCCCGTTCCCGTGGGAAAAAATGGAAAAAAAGGAGCCTATGTGCTAATCCAGGATGTCAGCCAACTCTATACCAAATTTTATTAAAATCCATTCAGTAGTTTTTACGTAAACCGTAACAAACATCCATCCATCCATATATCAATACTTACAAACTTTCCCGTTTATAATATTAGTAGGATTTACACTGCAGTTGTCACACTTAGTGATACCCATTTCAACAATTTATTTTAAGAAATGATGTGGATTTCATTCAGTTGTATTGTTTCATTTTAGTTGACAATTGTAGTGTCAATGATAAAAACCTCAAAGAAGCAGGCATGAAGAATACATAGACACGTTGTTCGTTTCACTTTTATTCTTCTAAATTTAAATAAAACAATTTGAATTAAAATTGTTTTCATTTAGCTTTGTAATAAAATGTTCTGCATTCTTGCTTCTACGAGCCTCTTTTTCTATAAATGGAATATCACGTAATACAGCACACAGCCTTAGTTTCAATAATTAATTAAAACCACATCACTTTCCCTAATTCAGGTATGTCTAATGTAAAGAGCTTTTACTTATTTACCTTAATGAGTATAACGAAGTATCTGCTGATAGTGTAATGCGGTAGACTGTCATTCAACTTCGGTAAGGTCAGAACTTTCTTTGATCTTAGATATAATCAAAGGGCTGTTTTCACGTAACTTGGTTTTGAAGATAGAACAAGTCACATTATTTGGAAGACATTCTTTTGACATGGGGTCTAATTTTTATGATACATGGTTGTTAAACCAAACATACTAGGAAACGATTTTATTATTATTTTAGTTAGTATTGACTTATAAACTATGTTAGTATATTAACAACTGTGTGACTGTGTGCGTGAGGTATTATGCCTCCTCTTTTTAATCGGTTTAATGTTCAACACAATTCCTACAAGAATATTTTGAAATATTTTTAGAACAATTTCCAATGTCAATGCTTGGTATCTGATTACAGTCAAAATGATAGGTGACGTTATATAGTAACTAGTAAAAATATCATATTGACTAAAAATATAAGTAAATATACCAGTTTTCTTGGTTATAGGTGTTTAATTGCAAACGACTGGTCCTAGTGACCTTCCAAGTAGAAGGCTTTTTTTATTAGGTTTGCTACTTTGGGACTACGAGTCACGAAGCTTGTATTTACAATAGAAGCGCTGAGATCTAATAAAGTTTCCGGGCTACATTTTCAATTCCAACAGTAATAAGATGTTGTTAGTGTTAAAGAAAGTACAACAATTTGTTTTAAAATGTTTTGTTAATTTTCTCTATTTCGTCTTTTACAGATTAAAATGTAATCTATTGCTTTTAGGAATTTTATAAGATTGTTCTTAATGATGTGTAAATTTATAATTGTGATACCAATGAAGCCATCAATCTTTTTGTCTCTAACAACAACCTATATTCCTACGGAATTGAATTTATCCCTAGCAATAGTCCACTCAAGTTAATCCCATCAATCTATAAAAAGGTCCAAGTTTATAGATAAACCTTCACGGACTGATGTGTTGTAGATACAAAAAGAAGTACTCACTATTTTATAGGCGCATCCCACTTCTTCATCAGATGGATCAATCTACTTAGCATTAACTTCCTAATATATCTCGTCTCTTGAACAAAAACAAATTTATGAGCGCCAGTAAAATTTCGCTTCTGGATCCCTTTTGCCTTATTGGTATAAGGGCGTGTACAACTTCGTACACTGTTTGGAATGTGTTAGGATTACAGAATACAGAGTTATATTTATAAGAAATATTTTTCTTTCTGTTGCTGTGATTTTTTTACGTTTCCAGGTTAATTTTTATTTCACAACCATACTAAACACATTGACTGCACGTTTTTGCAGCTATACATTTTTTATACCTACATCTTAGCAATAATTAATACAGCATTGTATGAAGCGATAAAAGACACTTTACCCTTGACACAAGACTCTATTTCCTCCAGGAAATTGACAGAGCAGTCGCCACCAATCTGAGGAAAAGTTCCGATTGGAAAAATATATCTCAAGAAAAAGATTCCGAAGACGTGTCTTGTCACGCACGCTCCACATATAACCTTTTATTTTTCCTCTCTTTAAACTACGGCGAAGAATTCTTGCTATCATAAAATGTTTTAAAGTAACATCGCGAGAGACTCGAGAATTTAGTCCTTAGAGAACAACACAAATTACTTACAACTAAGTATTTTCCTTCAATTAGATTCTGATTACAAAAGTGGTTTCTTTTCGCATTTAGAAAAACTTATACAATTTGAAATATTACTCTGCTTATAGAATACAATGACAAAGTCTCAGAGTAATCTTGGAAGCTTACAAACGTAATTGATTCTCTGAAACATTTTATCACTTAATTTAGGTAATCATACCAAGCCAGACCTCATTATTTAGACATTTTAAGAAATTATTACATGTAAATTAATGGATACGTATTAAAATATGGAGATAATTATTTAAATACGTATACCTGTACAAACAATTGTTTGAGACTTAACTACAACAAATTTAAAATATAAATTTCTTGTTTGTTCCAGGTAAAACATGAAGCTAAGACAAGAACTGGAAGAAAACAAATCCAACACTAAAATCTTATGATGGTGGCATATCTAAAAACTACAATATCAGACCAACAATAAATTGTCCTCATCATACTATGCTTATTAAGAATAAAAACGAAGAAAGTCTGAAGACAGTGTACATCATATGATCTAAATGCCTTATTTAAGAGAAAAGTGCGCTGCCGACAGGCGCCGACTATGTTTGACTCGACCAAAGGCGCACTACTCGTAGCGCCATCTTTATCCAACAGCTCTTGTTGGCTAAACGGCAAAGGCTGGCCTTCGACATTCCCTGCACCGGCCGATATTCTAAAAGCATTCTTTATATTTGCTTTGTCCATGTCAATTGTCTTTGGGAACTTAGTTCTGATCTGCGTTTTGAATAACAGGAGATATATCAAGTACATTGATAATCAGGTATGTTGCTTATTTATTAAATTTATTGTTGGATTGACTGATATAATTTATAAGAAAAGTAATGAAGTTAAATTTCAATTATGAAGGACTATTTTTTTATTTTTAGCACAGCAACTTTAATTATTATTTAATAAAAAGATATTTATTATGATTAAAACAATTGAATGTAATGAAGAAGCAATGTAAATAGTTAAAACAATCGAAACTACTAAGAGGTTACTAATATAGATATGAATTACGCTAGTCCTTTTTCCTTCACATCCGCAAACAATATTATTTACACCAAAACATTTTGATTATAATCTAGGTGTGCGTACTTGGCAATTACCACTTATAATTTACTATTTCAGTGAACATTCCAATATAATTTACGTTAATTATTTTCAGTAAAGCATTCTCTGAATTTTCAACCCAGCAATTATAATAAAACCTTGGTTGTTTCTGAATAATTGCTTGTCAGATAATAACAATGTTAGGCTGCTGAATAATGGTAGAATATTACTAGGTCCTACCTAAGTTATTTGGCATCATAAGACATCTTTCTTGGTCATTAATTCACAATGATAGTTCTCAACGAAAGTAATTTATGTGATGCCATATTTTACAGCCAAGATACTTACTGACCTCGCTCGCACTCAACGATTTATTCACTGGAATCTTGATCGCTCCAGTGGCTCTTCTCCCAGCTTTGTACAAGTGCTGGCCATACGGAGAGATATTCTGTCAAATACAGGTGAGTTACTTGAGCCATATAATAAGTTTGAATGTTTAACATTCAATCCCGTTGTAGTTGAAATTAACTCAGACATTATTTCAATGTTCAAAACTGTGGTAAAATGCAGACTTAAAATTAAATAGAGTGTTGACTTGCATTCAAACTCAGAAAATAAAATGAGGACACTAAAATTAGTTTGCCATCAAAATTTTAGAGACTACTTAATTTAGTTTAAGCGGGCTGGAGTTACGAGGTCCTTGTAAACTTTGTTTAAACAAGAGATGAAGAGAAAATGAGTAAAGTTACCTTGAAGGAAAAAAGTTTAAAATTCGCAAAGCAAAGTTTGATGGTAATCAGATGTTAGAGATGAATTTGTATAATGTAACTGCTGATGATGGACGATCATTTTTCTTCTTATCATGTGGTTAGTGACTATAACCTGTTGTCAGAGTTTTAATGCCGCCCATAGGCCGCTGACTTGGCATCACATGCTGACGAGAAATATCTCTCAGGCATGCCGGTTTCCTCACGATGTTTACCTTCACCGTTTTTGAAGCAAGTGATAATTATACAATACGCACATGAATCCGAAAAGTCAGAGGTGCGAGCCTTGGGTTCGAACTCGAGACCTATGATTTGGCAATCCGTCGGTCCCAATTACTTGCTTTCTTAAAAATCAGAAAAGATTTCTAAATACAAAAAAAAATGAAAGGAACACAACAGTCAGGATCGAGACGTTTACCAAAGAAAAAGATCTGAAGGCCTTTATAGTTACAAGACTAACTTAACAAAAGGGTTATTGTTGACGTTCCGGAGAAGCGGCGATCCGTGAACAATAAAATTGCTAAAACTTCAATGAAGGCACATAATGCGGTATCAGCTAATGGTTTATAGTGACCGAGCACAAAATAAGGATGAAGTTTAAGCTTTGTAACTGACGCCCGACGCTGACTCGTTATTCCTTTTACGAAGTGGGCCTTTTGTTTCGTAGATCAAGGCTATTTAGATGCCCAGCAATGTTTCCTCATTTTTGACGTGACCTGTTTCTGAATTTATTTGTTTTAAAACCAGTTTGTTTATTTCAGGCTCTCCTACGTGGAGCTGTGAGTCAACAGAGTGCGGTTATACTAGTCTGCATGGCTATCGACAGATATTTGTACTTGCTACATCCAGACACCTATCATAAACATTCTAGTAAAAAGGTTTGTAAGCATTTGTTGTTATTGGCTTTTATATTTAACTAGTCGTTTTCTCTTCCCTGTGCATTGCTTCTGTAAAGTTCATATTCCCTTTTTATGACTTAAAATTATACTGATAATAAGCTAAGCAGGCGCACAAGCGTACTTTTAACTGTATCTTTGAAACAACACCTCGAAAGTATTCTTTTATGGAGCTAAATCCCAATAACAATATAATACTAGACTAAAAGCTCATCTAAAATTAAAATTACTTCATGTAAGTAGGAAAGCGTTTACATATTTAATATATTTTACTAAGTTGTGAGTCCTTTAAAAGGGACACATATACCTATTCGTATCTGCTTCGGAAATCTCTCTTTGATCGGCTTATGAAGTTGCTCAAAGTATCGAGACTAAACTTACTTTAGTGCAAAGGGTTCGTACGTGATTAAAATTGAGTTTTTCATGCTTGAAAATAAGATGTTTCGTATAATTTGTTAGGTTTATGCTAAAACTTTTAGCCTTGTATTTGAAATCAGTTTAGATTCAATAAAACTGGCTTTCAAAGATTTATTCAAATTGTTTTGATACCTTTGTAGTTTTAAAAGCTTGTACATACGTAGATAAAAGTTTATACTGTTTCTTTTTTGTAAAGAGAGGACTATTGTTATCAGTGTTATGACAGCTAATATACATTATTCACTGACCTCGAGTGTCCAGCTTGTTATAGGGATTATTATTCATTACGTTGACGTAAATTTAGTTCTAGGGGTTACTAGACTGTACAAAATATACAATACAATTTATTGTTAATCTGAAGTCGAAAAGGACTAGGTAATTTTATTGAATTAGGCATTAATTTTATTAGCATAGTCTAGAACCTTGTATGTAGTTTAGGACTGTAAAACAATAGCAATGTTTTTTTAATTATTGTTATGGTTTTTGTTCACAGGGTTGCGTTCTAGTCATAAGCATAACTTGGATACTATCAGTATCACTGTTTGCTATCATGGTGCTACCAAGATCTGGATATTACTTCAACTCGACAGGACTCATGGCTTGCGATGTATTCCATAGCAGAGTGGCTTTCAGGTAAGCAATTTTTGAATTCCCTTCAAGGAAAAACCTCACGACCTTACCTTATCTTACCTTTACTTTATAAATACGAGTATTCTGCACAATGTTTATTGAATAAATAAAATTAAATAAATAACGATAATGATAAAAAAAAATTGAACTCCACACTTACATTAGCTCACGCCTATGCCATGGAGGTAGGCAGAAACTTCAGAGCGCCATATGCGACAATTCTTACATACCTACTTCTTTTGTTCCGTTTAGATTCATACATGTTGTCATACACACACGCCGGTTGCGAGTACTACGCACCTGACCTCACCAATAAGGTCTATGTATGTCCTTCTAGGGCATCCTCTCACGGCGTTCCCACTTACATCTGCCTTGTAAATACCTTTCGTTAGTCGCCTTTCATTTATCCTTTCAACGTGACCAAACCATCTAAGCATAATCTTTTAACTCTACTTACTCTAATAACAAAATCAACTAACAAAATAAACGGTTCTAAAACAAAATTCATCTGTGTCAAAAAATAAACACACCTCAATTAAGAGAAACAATAAATGTATATAATTAAAACTCAAATATTTAAGTAGGTACTCATATTTCTACCGAATAAACTTTTGCTTTTGCGTAATAATGTGCTACGTTTGTATTGTTTTGTACTAGGATCCTGTCATGCTGCGCCTATTACTTTCCTACAACTATGGCTCTGATGTACTGCTATGGATCTGGGTTCCATGTCAGCAAAACTAGAGGGAAGTTTGATCCAGAACCTTTAAGACCCAACGGAGTGCCTATTCCCTGTGCAAAAACGTCCCATGGTGAACATGAAGTAGTGGTAAGAAATAATTCATTTTAGTCAAACTCAAATCAAGCTTCATTTTATTTAAACTTCATAAATACTTCATTTTATAAAATTTAATTTCATTCAACGTCATTTCATTCATACTTTATTTCATTTAGACATAATTTCGTTCATTTTATTCCCATTTTAAGTACATAGGTTACAGTCTTAAGCGTTTCCAACTGGTGGTCAACTAGGTCCAATTTAAACCAATCTTAACTGACTAGATCACTCTCTGCTACATAATAATAATCCTGAAAAAATGAGCTCTCCATCTTTTATTAAGAGGGAAGTCTGCGAGCGTGGGAACTTATTTTTGAACGCATACATCGACATTTTCCACTTACACAGTAGCAACGCGCTACACACCTTACACACACATTAACACTTGCCCAGAAACAAACGACAAACAGTACGGCACGACGGGAAAATTATTTTTCAATGCGTGTTCGAAATAAAAGAGCTAGTAATTATGTGTCAGTAAACAAGCAATGTAATAACAATTGACTTATTGCATCGCGATGCTCGCTTGCTTATGATATTGTTTGGTAGCAACGAAAGGGTGGGGTCTCAGTGTTCAACAGAGATTTAAAATTTAATTGATAAAATTACTATTTCTTTTAGTTGTGTTGTTTAATGTAATTAATAACTTCGTAATTTAGAATTTTATTTTATTAAAATAATACTATAATTGATTGTTTAAACTGTTTTATCTACATGCGTACTAAACATAGTTCCTTGATATTTTATAGTAAATATGTAATGAATGGCGTAAGGGAACAAAAAGACTAACTCAAAAACAACAAATAATTGTATTTCTATACCATACATTTAAATATTATAAATGCAAAAGTAACTTTTCATGTCTTTCTGCCTGTCTCGCTTTTACGCCAAAACTACTGCACCGGTAAAACTGAAATTTGGTACACAGATAGTCTAAAACCTGAGAAAGTACACAGGCTACTTTTTGATTCGAAAAGGCTTGTAAGGGATAGAAAAAGGGGATGAAAGGATGTATGAAAGTATTATCATTTTCAAAGCTAAAAGCATGCAATTTATATTTTGGGCAGTTGATTACATATAAATAAGTATGGCATTAAAAAAATGACAAAATGTTACCCTTAAGGGTGCAAAATAAAAATAAGGAATAATAGGTATATATTATAAAGGAATTCGATATTTTTGTAGCTAGAACGATAAATCTTTTGCGTTTGACTATTGATTCGAATAGATACCTACAATTAAATTTTGTAACAATTTGATCGTTAAGCGAGTAAAGAAACGAACAAAACGTGTCAAATGTTGAAGATGTTGTCGAATTCTCTGTGTACAATATAGACTCTGAACAAGTTACTGGTTGGTGTGCTCCCATAGGGTATTTTCAGACTCGCTACTCAAGAGGCTAAAAGTTGGTATTCCAGTCCTGTAAATCAGAAAACTTGACGCGCCGGTGCAACGGTACACGACTACAAATTACACATATGGGCACAATATTATAAAGGCTACAATCATGGCTGGAATGGCAAAAGGAGAAAACGTCTTGATTACCCGTATTCCATTAAATCTGTATTTGCCATTTCAAATAAAAAGAGTCCCTGCACGGTAAAACAAACAAAAGTAATTTATAAAAATGCACTTTAAACATAGGCTCATATTTTATTATTCCTACTACTTTAATATTTAAGCTGTTTGCAGTGCAACACTGCCAAAAGGTTCTTAATTCATTAAACCCCAAGCGTTTGCGCTGTCATTGTCTTTCTATCGTGTCTCTAATCGTCACGATTGAAAGTTTAAAGTATTTATACGTACAAGGAGTATTATTCTTCAAACATACTTTTACACGCGGACGTTATCGCGGGCAGATAGCTATGCTCACGCTGTAGCCTAAAACAATAATTTTGTTTATAAACGTAGCATCATATATTATAATATCACACCTGTATCCCGAAGAGTTAGACAGTGGTGTATACCCATAATTCACCAGTTATGTTTTAAGTCTTATGTAATAGGGGGTGATCTTATTCATCCATCAACTAGGTACAAATCCTGACTCCGGGTTGCTACTGAGAAATTCAAAATTAAAAAACCCGATAACACTTGTCCAACCCAGGAATTGAACCCAGGACCTCATGCTCTAGAAGTAGTGCTAGCAATTTAACCATTGACATTAAACTAAACGGTTAGTTTTAGTAGCTATTCATTTATTTTTTATGACAATAACACTCTCAAAGTTTCGTTTTGGCTTTTTGTTGGACGCAAACTAAAAATAAACATGTAATCAGCAAGGAACAGTCTGTGTGTTTTAAACATGTAACCGATATAAATATATATATACTTTATACAATGTGAATAACGCTTACTGCTTTGAAATAACAACGTAATACTCTATTAATAAAAAAAACATCTTTGATTTTTAAATGGTTGCCATTTTCGTAATTACGGGTTACGCACCCGGAAAAACCTTGGAAATGACACCCTTATTGTATTCCGAAAAGAAAGTGTTGTCCGCCATCCTGGAGGGAACTGGTCGAAAGAGCTTGATTCCAAAAGGTTATAAAATAATAACCCACGTTTTATCATCGGAAAAATATCTTAAATAAAATATACGTACTATTTTTTTTAATTTTCCTTTATTTCTTTTCGATTTGTCGGGAATTTTCCTTCTGTTTGCCCATTCTATAAAAGATGATGTAGTATTTAAGTTATGGAAATTTTATTTTTTCATCAATTATTATCACACCTTTGGTTTGGGCTTTAACCCAGTTATTAAAATTCATGTGTGATTGTTAAATTTATCATTAAAATATCAATTAATAAACATTAAAAAAAAACTAATGCCTTCTCTCAAAAATGACGGAATCTAGATATTAGTTAAAAATCCTCTAAAGTTATATTATTTATTTAAATAAATATCTAATAGCAAAGTAATTTCAATACTTCCATAGCTAGAGCAATAATTCTAGTGCAAAAATTGGTAGATACACCGTGTAACTTGCACCCCACCCTATAACTTTTGTGGATGTATGAGTTGACGTTTATCGAGCTCGGAGCGGACAAAAAAACTGACGTGCTCTCACCTTGGTTTCCAGGGCGGCACTAATTTGTTTTCAGACGCATGTTCGAATGTAAAACAAAATTTGAAACGGGGGACGCTCCATACTAGAATGTATGGCAAACGGAAAACATTTTGCGCAAAAATATTAAGAATGTTATGACGTAAATTACTAGTGTATGATTTTATTTTATTAAAAATTTAAAAGGGTCAACCTCATAATCATACACTTGTGTCATGGATTAACGAAAAATATCTATAAACATTGCTTTACATTTTAAGAAAACGTGCAAATAGTAAGTGCCGATTTCGATGTAAATATGAAATATTGAGATTGTTTTTAGCTGACATTTTAGAATAATTTAAAAAATATCATACGGTGTCACTGGTGATACATCTAATAAGTATCTTATTTAATTTTTTGATAATATTTGGTATGTTAGATGTTTGGATACCTTGCAAACCGTAACCCCTGTTTTGGCGCTTTGCAAGGACTGTCCCCTTAAGGGCGTTCTAAGTTTTCTTGGCAAATTTAGTCTTAATTGAGTAGATACAGATTTGTCTCAGGGTGTCTATGTAGTGTCAAATAAACTAAAGGAACTACCTAGGTAGTTATTATTGTTGGTTTGGTACCAGTTTAGGGGGGCTTTTTGCAGCATTTTGAAAGCTTATGCCAATCCCACATCGGCTTTGTCTGCTTTGCCCCCTGGCGAGTTCAAGTGGTTTAAAAATTTTTTTTCTTCCATTTCGTGGACTTTTTACTGTAAACAATTACACACATAAAACACAATGATAACATTAAATATTTGTTTCCCTAAACAGGTTACGTAGGCAGCGTATATTAATAATTTACGAGGATACCTTGGTTTGCTTATCCGCAATATATCTCCATGCTAAGATAAAAATATAAAATACAATAAGCATTCATAAAAGTTACTTTTGTAAATCAAGATGATAAATAAAATCTCGCTCACAGTAATTGTATCAAAAAGAATAAAATTATCCCGCGTGCTTCGTCCTTCCCTATCTTTTTTCAAAACTTCGTTACTGTTGTAGGTACCTACTCGAGTTATGATATATTGTCTTTCCTTTTAAGTACGGCTGACGCTTTCCCGTTTTCATTGATTTGAGTGCCGCGTTCTCGTTGAGATTGTATTAGATCGAGTGAAACATTAGTCTAGAATTACGACTTTGTTTTATAAATCGAGATTGTTGTAAAGATTGGATTATTTATCTCTCTCTCTCTCTTTGGTTGTTAGAGTGAGTGAGCCATGCTGCTTGATCGATTGTGTGATATCAAATTCATCATCTAATGCCTTGCCTTTTTTCGATACGTTGAGGTCTGCTTCCTGTTTATCCGAATGCATCTAAATACCAGTGTTTCACATGAGGCGTCTGTCTGTCTGACCTGCACAATTCAGGTACTGGGTAACACGATAGCCTTTGGTTAAACTCGTTATCATACTTTTGGGCTTCTCACTATCCGTAACGACTGTCAAAGATCCAAAGGAAGCAGGAAAAAAAGAAGATTGTCATTTCAAATTTTTAGGCGTTAATTTTATGCCGTTCATACACCAATCATAGCAACGTCAGTTTCCATAAAGCTCAAACCATTAGGCCATTTCCAACTGCAAACATTGTAATAACAAATGATGACCATATAACTTTCTGTGGTACAGATTCAAGCCCCAGTAAGACCACACAGTGTAAGTACATCACGGACTATGGCAGCCATGTCATTAGGTTTCATCGTTATGGTCACTCCGGCTACTATACAGGAAGTGGTTGCGGCTTGTACCGGGTGCAAGGTATGGATTTCTACTTTGATATTGTTTGAACTAAATATTTACTTGATTACTATAGCTACTATATTTCGGCACAGATAAGAAAATAATATATTATTTTTGTATAATATATCGTTTTGTTCTTAATATATTAATATATCGTTTTGTTCTTCTTACAAACGCGATTAAACAATATGATTAGAAATCTGGTAAAAAACATGCTTCGGAACTGTGCTTTCTTTTGGAAGAATTACTTCTTCTTTCTACTGAATATTAACAAAGGCCTTTGTAAATAATAACGAGAGCATTACCGACTCTTGGATACTCGGTTATTTAGTGATTAAAATTTTGTTATGAATATCTACTTAAATTTAGAACTAAACCTTATGTGATTCTTAACTCATTCTAAATTCTAAACTCACATGAATGTTGGTCGACCTATTATTGGCGACTGTATAGGTCTGATACTTTTTTGCTATTATTCTAATGTAATGTTGTATACAGAAGCTGTTGATTTACCTTTAATAAATAAATAAATAAACTGTCTTCCATGTACCAGTCTAACTTCAATAACTGGTAAAGTTGATTTTACCATAACAGGGTTTAAAAAACGTTGGACCTGACCTGAGTAGTTTATTTTAAGGGTCCAATGGTTTTTTTCTTCCCGTATATGTTATGAAGGCAGATTATTTCAGTTTTTTTTTTAAATTAATTGTGTTTTGTTTTCATTCAGGTTCCACCTTCCCTGGATTTTATTGTCACATGGTTGGCCTTGAGCAACAGCTTCTGGAACCCATTCCTGTACTGGCTATTAAATAGTCATTTTAGGAGGATTAGTCATGAATTATTACAGTACTACGTAAGTAATCCAACTAAAACTTATATTTTTCATTTTGAATGATATGTTTTTTCATTTAATCTGACAGCTGCATAATAAAGTTCGATAAAATAATACCATATTGAAAACTTAAAACGTTTAATTTAATTGTATGTTTTTTTTTCCTAACAGGTAAAGTAGGTAATATACAGGTACCGGTACTAAAATGTTTTTTTTTCGACAGGTCTGCTGTCGGAGATCTAAATCATTCCCAAGCTACGAGAAACCTACAACAGGATGTTGTGGGTCCCCCGTCACATCTGATGGTCTACATTCAAAAGGAGAATTCGAAGGCCTCGGAGAGAAATATTGGGGCGAGATATTAGAACGCACTGTGTCATCTTCATCCCTTCATGCTATTCAAAAGGCATGCCATCGGGATCCTCTAAGATGTTCCGGTTCTTTCAAAGGAGCTGGATGCCAGAGTAGTGCTTGTAAACAAGACCCCAGATATTTTGACGACTATGGACCAACCGATTACAGACACCTGGATAGAGCAGCCTTTCAAATTGAATCTTGTTCACGTCAGTGTAGATTGAAAAACTCAGACATGTGCCTGTTTAGACCAAGTCCAGGTATGGAATGTGGTCGTTCGCGTTCCAACTTAAGCTTAGATGAGAGCAACTTTAACAAGACTTGTAATGGTAGACATCCGGAGTTGTGAGAGTTCCGAAATTGTCCGGTCTTCGGGCATAGAAGT
Source organism: Euplexia lucipara (assembly GCA_921972225.1). Lineage (NCBI taxonomy): Eukaryota > Metazoa > Arthropoda > Insecta > Lepidoptera > Noctuidae > Euplexia > Euplexia lucipara. The sequence goes on from OV179154.1 coordinate 13,664,095, forward strand.
AATAGTGTAAGTATGTACCCCGGTGTGGAACATTTTAATTCAAATATTAAGTGGAAGTTTGATGACTCACCCGGCGCTGATGATGATATGCAACATTTAGAACATAATCTGGATAGAATACGCAGTTTGAGTCACGAAAGAAGCTTCAACGCTTACGGACTAAAGGAACACGATAATTTATTAGAAGTTGAAGTGAATGACATTGTGGAAGACGATTCAGATGAGAACAAAGACTACGGTAACGGTTGTGGTCATGACATTCATGACGAAAAAAGTGAATACAGTGCTCATAAATTCTCTCGTACTTCATCGCTATCTAATAGAGAACTCGACGTTATCAAAGAGAGCTCGAGGAGCTCGAGTGACACTGAAGTGACGTTAACGCGATGACTTCCGAGGGTTACCTTTGATAAGGCGGTAAATGTTGTTCATTTGGATTTATCCCCGGAACATAGACACCACTGTGAACAGAAGTGTATATTGTCGGTTAAAAGGCATCCTTAGTTGTTTCATGGTTTAGAAGAGAAATACTAGGTTTAAGTACATGTGGACCAGTAGCTTCGGGTCTGATTTCTGTAAGTGATTCATAGTGTGTGGTGAATGTGATTTATGGACGTTAAAAAACAATTGTGCCAAGAATATAGATGTAGAAATTTGTGATCTCCTCTTACCTCTTCGGGAGATTCGAATTTTTGTGTATAAAATTTTCCCAGAAGAATAGTATTATTGCATAGCGTAAATATTTGTACTACGTATGAATAAGTACCGAGTATTAACAAGATGTTTTAGTATCAAATCAGGTAAAGGAAGTTTTGTATTTTTTGTAATAGCCGAATCGGAGATTATGAAACTATGTATACTATACACTAATGTTACGAAAGAGTTTTGTGTATTTCTCATTTTAATATCTTATAAAATTAGTTCATCTACTTTCCTTTATAACTTCATGTATAAAACTTTCACTGATACTAATGTGAATTTATTCTGTATGTAAATAATAATAAGACTGTTCGAAGGGAAATTCTTAAAGTTATTCAAATCGCACAATACTTTTCTTCTATACATAATGAAGTAATGATTAAAAACATTGTTGATGTCTACTTAAATGTTAAATCAGCAGACGGAGAGAAAATAAATTTTTTGTAAAACTTTTGTGTTTTATTCTGATGTAACAACTTAACTTTGCCCGGGACTTCTTCTGCGCAGATTTTATACTTTCGCCTTTGAACTGTAACATTACTTCACCTTCTTTTAGATAGTTCAAGAAAATTAATGATAGCGATATTCAACATATTTTTCAGTCAGCTTTTGGTTTCTAATTTCTAATTCAGAGTTATAATTTTTGACCACACTTCCCACTGCTATAACAGATTGTCCAGAGACACTTTTGTAATGCTAATTCTTTAAAATCCTCCGACAGCTAACTAGCTCAAATATAAAAAAGCTAAAACAGCTTTATAGCTAAAACAACCATTTATTTTCTTACTTAGTATTCCTAATATTGATTAGTATATTCAGTCTGTGAAATGTGGGTAGTAAAATTTAAAGGGACTGAATACATTATCTGTCAGAGAAACCAATGTTCTAATATCAAATTCAGTTCTTAATACAAACAAAACATATAATTGAAACCCAGTAATCGTCATAATAAGCTAGCAATACAGTGGATGCTATAGATTATAGCGAGAGATATCTTAATGGGGTATACTATGTCTATACACCTATAGATTACGAGTCGTAACTATGACATAAACATGATGTAATCGATCTTGTCATTAGACGTTCTCGGCTTGAGTATTCGTGGTAATTTGCAAGAGGCAAGTACTATAATAGACAAATGTCCGCAACACGTATCCCTAACCTGGGTCTGAGAAATTCGTACTCCACTATCTGGAATTGGTTAATATCGGTAGGTACTGTTAGATAGTTCACTAAGGAACACTGCCTCACTGGACTAGATTGACACAACTATAAATGATACTACTAGGTACTTGTTACGATTTCGTGCCACAAAGGCAAAAACAGCAGGCCTATTAATAGCCATTACAAATTCTATTTCAGTAATCGATAAGGCGACAATAGAAAGAAAATGGCGTAATGGAATTAGTAGTTTGTCAACTGTCAAGTGTTAACGAGTAGAATTTGTAATATGACAGATAATTAAATAGACTTTGACAGTTGACAAACAGCTGCTTCCATGTACGCCATTTTCTTTCTATAATAGAAATAGAATAGAATAGAATTTGTAATATGACTAGGCCTGCAGGACCCTTTTTTTAATAAATACTCTACTGACGGTCTGTTTGTCGCCAGGCTACAGTCAGTAGAGTATTTGTAGTAGAGTATTATTTTTTTAGTAGTGAAAATTTCGACTATCTAACATGGTTCATGAGATACATCTCATGATTCGAAATGCGGTTTTTATGGCTTTTGTGTTTTGTTTAATTTGTGTTCGTAGGTGGATAATCCTCTACATTTCTCTTTTATAGTATACCTACCTATTGGACTACTTTAGTACCCATATGATTACATAGGGGTCCAAACATAGTGGAAAGACGGTTTGGAAAATTATTACTGGCAATGCGTTTAAAAAAAAAATTGTTTGATTAATACAAAATTATGTGGCAAATGTTCTATATAAGAGCACTCTTGAGTTATAAGCAAGGGTAAATACCTATTTGACAAAATATGCTATACTAGACTCAATTTTGGAGCTCGAAAAGAGTACACTGGAGAAGATGATGAATGGTCAAACAAAATTCCTAACGTGTCTCTAAAACAATATCACTGCAGCTCAACAAAAGTAGTTCATCTATGATACGGATGGTTTACGGCTATTTTTTATGTTCAGAATACGGTTTACAGCTTAAAGCGGACGCCTAAGCGATAGTAAACGTGTTGATGTTGGGACTTTACACCGGCTTATCTTGTGGACCTATCATCAGTATCTTTATAACACAGTTGTGCAAGATTGCGATTTGTGAGCTGGGGTTCAAGCTGAATCAATAAGATAATGTAAAAAAAATAATAATAAAATGTTTATTTCAACAACTTATACGTTTTACATAATATGTGTGTGGAAGCACCTTTTAAGCAACGATATGCTTGTGTTAGGTGGTTCCGCTCTTCCAGTTTGCAATAACTAAGTATAAATGCTGTGAGATAAAATAAGGTAATCTAAAATAAGCATGCAGTGGACGATGGGCAAAATAACAACGCGCGCGGTGTAATAAGTGTGCGGTGTGTCTGCGTGTGTGTGTGTGTGAGTGTGTGTGAGTTGGTGTGTGAGGATGTCAGGGGTGTGTGTGTCATTTTTGCTTTGTCTGCTTTGGGGTCAGCCCTACGACTATGTCTTGGGGTCGGAAGACATGTGAAGACACATGACAAGAATGTGAATAATTTACTGGACAATGGGTAAGTAATATATAGGAGATCATCTTAGCTGGGAGGAGATGGAGATGGAAAAGAAATATGCATTAAAAATAAATTTTTAATTCTGTGTCACCTTCTAGACTATGTCTTATTGGTTCTGAAGTTAAACCAGCTACTAAACAGATGCTTGCCGGTCTATAATAAAGTAGCAAAAACTTACGGGCCCTATCAGAATAACAGCGCTGCGATGTTTATATTTTTAAATGTCGCAGCAAATGCTGAGATAGGCGCCTTTTTGGTCTCGCACAGGTCTTTTTATTATTATTATTTTTTATTTTTGTCTTTAGTTTTTTAATCTTTCTTTTTTTATCTGTATTGCTGTTCTTTTGTTTTATGTCCTGTGCGTCCAAATAAAATATTTTCTTTCTTTATTTTCTTCTTTCTTTCTAACTTAGGAGTGTTAGTTACATTAAATTATTCCACTTCCTAGGAGATTTAACTGCTTCAATGTCTAATAAATACTCGCAAGTACTAATTCTATACTTGTAAACTTGGTTGAAGTTCCTGGGTCGGGAAAAGTATAGGTGTTTAGTCTGTAATTTGCCCAGTTTGGATCTGTGGTCCATGACAGTAAACTAGCAAAGGACGACTCTTAGGCCGAAAATACGGATGAGCTACACAATGACTAATGCATGCTTGTCTTTCTTTAAAAGGCCTTTCTTGACTTTGCCCTGCATCGTGAGACTCGCATAATATTTTATTATAATCTAATGTCTAGACTTAAAACGAGACTATGACCTCTGAGTTTCTTTCAGAATTTATTTTTTGAATATGAGTTAGTTTAGAAATACTGATGCCATTTAGTCTTTATAGATCTGTTTACAAAATTATTAAACATTCAATTTTATTTTAATTTAAACCTTAGTACAATTGAAATTGAAAAAATGCTATCTCCGAAAGAACATAAAATCAGTTTAAAAGCATTTCAATGTTAAAGCCAGTTTACATTCAACCCGTGTAGCAAGAAACTAGGTAATAGAACGTTCCGTGGTAATAACAACATAGACAAGACGTCCCGCCTTTATCGTATTAAAATTATGTGGTTTGTTGCACACGAGATAAAATTTTCTACTCAATAGTAACTTGGTGCAGTATGAACGCTAGAAAACACCTTAAAGTAATGCAGAAACAAAAGCGCACTCATGTTGGCTTTTATCCCTCACTATCATATTCAATTACTGACACTGATATTGGAAGCTTGCATCATCCTGGATAAGTAAGTAATTTATGAAATTTTATAACAACATTGGTGTTGTGCGTTGAAAATTGCAATTTAATTATAATTCATTACATATGTTTAGAAAAGTCAATAAAAACAATAACGACCAATTAAGCAATGGGCAGTGGGCTGGCCATATAGTGAAGAACCAACTAATGCTGGGGTAAACTTGTTATTGAGTGGAGACACTCGGCAAACGTACTGTAGGACGCCCTCCGGCTAGGTGGGATTACAACTTACGATAGACTGCTGGCAGATGTTAGATACGGCAAGCTGAAGACAGAGTGCTGTGGCGCTAATTAGGGCGCCTATGTCCACTAGTGGACTTTTATGGGCTGATGATAATCAATAATTATGATCATCACACTGTTGGGCAAAAGCTACTCCCAGCCTTTCACTTTGTTCGATCCAAGGTTAAAGTGCGTCACTGATCATCTTCAATTGTTTTACTTAAATTCTAATGTATGAAAACCAATATACAACAGGTAAAGATACTATTTCAACGTAAGTTTAACAGTAGACCACCACAAAAAATATTAAGATTATTGAGCTCAAAAAAAATATAGCACTTTCATGATCCCCTCCAGGTATAATATTGTCAATTGCAAATATAATCTTTAGTGATTCTTTCGCAAAAAAACACTTTGTAGGTATATATTTTATATATACAAGGTGTTGTTTTTTATATCCTAGAACTCTAGGGTTATATATAGCAGCATTTTATTATTTTACGTTAGTCTATTGTACAGTGGTGGTATCTCAACCTAAAAGTGTGAATTTTATTCGAAGTATTTGAAATAATAATAAACTTAAAATCGTACCATAGACTGCAGATTAGACTTTAATTTTATTTTAAATTGGTTGTAAAATGTATGAGTTTACGTCGTCGTTACGTTGTTAAGGTATTTTTTTTATTAAGACCGTCTCTAGCAAAAGTTATTACCAGATGAACTAACAAATTAATAAACATTCTTCAAGGTATTACCTCGGTAAGAAAAACAAAGAAAAAAGCAAAAGAATTTTCAGCCCAACACTCTTCTGCAGTCATTGAATATCTCATGAATGTAATTCTATTAACAAGGGGAACATTCTACGCTATATTCACATACACACCGTGTATGGGATAAGATTATACCCCATACCCACACAGGTCACGTCGGAAACATTCAGTGTGACCGAGACTGGGACCCACATATAAAATAATAATATCATTCGTTATACTGTGTATTGTAAAACGATCCGTCTGTCCGTACGTGTTATATATAATAAGGGGAGAATTATGGGAGTACATATTATTGGAGTTAGAAGCATTGAGGATGTGGAAGAATTTTATTATGTGTTGCAGTTTATCTTTCCGAAGCTTTGTATCGGCCAGTAGGAATTACCTCAGAAGGAGATACAGAATATGAAGGATTAACACGTACGCTTGAGTAAGGGTATATCTTTGGGGAATTGTATTACGTTAACATTTTCCTGGTAGGAGTCAAGAAACTGTAAAGTCGCAATGAGCACTCACCTACCTAACTTTCAGTCCGGAGGAGAGTACGGTTAAATAAAATTAGTAAACAAGGAAATAAGATAGGAGTATAATTATTATTAAAACTAATGTATCTACTTATGGCTGGAGATATTACACCCTAACTAGGCCAGACAAGTTATTAAATACGGAGCTGAAAGTAAAATGGAGAGGAGCCAAGGATACTTCGGCGGTCTTGAGTCTTCGTGCCCAGAGTCTAGGTTCTGAAGTTATTTCTTTAGTGTTGCTCTAATCTTGTAATCGTTCACACTCATATTCAATACTTTCCCTACGTGAATCATGTTGATTCTTATTCTTCCTCATCACATACAAAATGATTTCCATCAAAGTTCTCAATGTGATTCCTAATCCATTGCTGAATTTTTTCAATAGCCCTGTCCGGAACAAATATTTCTTCAGGTAGTTGTTTCAGGCTTGGCTGCCTGGTTGTTCGTCTATGTGAGTATAGATGTTTTTTTTAGATGTGCCCACGATACAAGAGAAATTCCGAATGGAGGCAACGTTTTTTTAAAGGAAAAAGCGAAGAAAATGTGTAGCATTGGGATTGCAAGATCACGTTACGAAATTTGCCAGTTGGTTTACTTTTTTTAATGTATTCAAAGAACTGAAATCCACGAGACCCTATGAGTTAAAATACTACACGAAAGTAAATTCAAAGTCATTCCAACTACAGATTTTCAATCCATTACATATTAAGTATATTCGTTCCTAATGAACAGTTGTATGCAGTATGCATAGTGCATACCTACATGAAACTATTTAAAAATGTTTCATCAAATATGTGATTCTTTTCGTGTGCGCTTATTTTTTAAGTGCTAGATGTAATCATTTTTCGGCTGTAAAAAGCTCTCACTATTATTTTAAAACTCCTTTTCACCTCTCTTGTAACAGGCGAAATGTGGATGTATAAAAAACTGGTTTGATGTTCTCTTATTATTTTAAAACTTTACAATGAAGTGTATAGAGCAAAATGGCGAAATGAAACGGTGGTTTGAACGTTATCCTTGTATAATTAATTTCTCAACACTTCTGAGTCGCTTAAGGCTACAATTAAGTTAAGACGACAGCGGGGAAATTACTGGACACAGACAAAAAGCTAAGGAGACGATATCGAGTCAACTAGCAGAACTTAGGTCTACGAGCAAGTCTAGATTTGGTTTGACGTTTGTTCAAATTTGACAGTTCGGTGTAACGGGACAATAAGGAAAAGTTTTGTATTGTGGAGTGTTTACAATTATAAAAAGTTTAAATTAATATTACGAATTCATACGAATTCCGGTGTAGCTGTGACCGCTACACTACTCCCCCCCTGAGACCGTGGCTACTTAGCTACGGGTGATAGTAGTCCGGGAAGCGAACGGTGCGGCCGGAGCGTGTTTTCTTCTCGACGGTGGGCTGCGGTGGCGTTGGTGCTGTGTTTGCGACCGTTGGTGCGCTGGTTACACCGGAGGGACTGTAGTCTGCGTTATTGAGGTAAGCGGGTTTCAACCGATCTATGGTTACTGTGGTTTCCTTTCCGTTTACCTCAATACGGTACGTTTTGTCGCCTCTTTGCAGGACTCTGTAGGGGCCGGTGTACGGCGGGTCTAGCGGTCGGCGAACGGCGTCATGTCGCAAGAATACATGAGACGAAGTTGACAAGCTGTCGGGCACGTAGAACGGCTTGTTGCCGTGTCGACTCGCCGGTTCTGGAGACAGCTTCGCCATGTGATGCCGGAGTCTTGACGCGAAGTCGGTGTAGTCGACTGTGCTGGTGAGTGTGGGGGCGATGAACTCGCCTGGGAGTCTTAGGGGCTCGCCGTAAACGAGCTCTGCCGCTGATGCTTTGACGTCTTCCTTCCAGGCGCTGCGGATGCCGAGCAGCACCAGGGGTAGTGCTTCGGTCCAGTTGGTGTCTGTGTGGCAGCGGATGGCTGCCTTCAGCTGGCGGTGTAGGCGTTCCACCATGCCATTACAGGCTGGGTGGTATGCTGTGGTTGGGCGGTGCTGGCTACCGAGGGTCTCCGTGATGGTGTGGAACAGCTTGCTCTCAAACTGCCTGCCCCTGTCGGTAGTGATGCGCTGGGGGCAGCCAAAGCGGGACACCCAGCCGGTGATGAAAGTGCGGGCGCATGTCTCCGCTGTGATGTCCGCGATGGGGTACGCCTCAGGCCAGCGGGTGAAGCGGTCGACCACAGTTAGTATGTACCTGTAATTTGATGACACGGTCAGTGGCCCTACTATGTCCATGTGGACATGGGAGAAGCGTTGGGAAGGGACAGGGAAAGCGGAGGTGGGACTGGTTGTGTGCCGCGAGATTTTGTTCTTCTGGCACTCTACGCACTCTCTGGTCCAGGCCCTGCAGTCCTTCTTTAGGCCAGGCCAAACGAAACGCTCAGAAATCAGTTTGACTGTGGCCTGTCTGCCGGGATGGCTCAGCTGGTGTAGTTTTTGGAACACCTGCCTCCTGAAGGGTTCTGTAACATAAGGGCGGGTGTTACCAGTGGAGACATCACAATATAGTTCAGTGCCTGAGTCCGTGAAATGCACTTTACACAGCTTGAGTGACGTGCTGTTGTTATTTAAGAGCCCCTGCAGCTCGTGGTCTGTTTCTTGGGACTGTGCAAGAGCTGTGTAATTACACGCCGGTACTGCCACCGACTCCACACGCGACAGCGCGTCTGCCACAATGTTGTCCCTGCCTGCGACAAACCTGATATCCGTGGTGAATTGAGCAATGTAGTCCAGGTACCGGTATTGCCTCGGTGAACAGTTGTCACGGTTGTGTGCGTACACATATGACAGGGGTTTGTGATCCGTGTAAATGGTGAAGTGCCTACCTTCAACCATGTGGCGGAAGTATCTGACTGCGTCGTAGATGGCTAAGAGCTCCCTGTCATAAGGGCTATACTTTTTCTGTGAAGCTGACAGTCGCCTAGAGAAAAATGCTAGTGGGTTCCATGTGACACCTGCCTTCTGCTGTAATACTGCACCCATAGAAGTGTCTGAAGCGTCTGTAAATATCGCGAGTTCGGCGTTGGGCTCTGGGTGAGCAAGCAGAGCTGCCCTAGATAAGCCACTTTTACAAGCGTTAAAAGCGTCTAGCATTTCTTGCGATAGATTAATTGTTTGTGTTCTCTTTGTTTTAGGTCCTGCCAGAACTACGTTGAGTGGCGCTTGTAAGCGAGCGGCATCTGGGACAAAGCGGCGGTAAAAATTGAACATACCCAGGAAGCGACGCATCTCCTTGACAGTCTTGGGAGCTGGGAAGTCCTGGATTGCCTGCACCTTCTCCTGCAGCGGGCGAACACCTTCTTCGGATACTTCGTGTCCTAGGAAAGTTATGGTGGTACGGCCAAACTCACACTTTGCCGAGTTAATAATAATTCCATACTGGGATAACCGCTTCAGAAGCTGATGCAGGTGCTCGGTGTGCTGGGCTGCTGTCTCTGAGAACAAGAGAATATCGTCTAAATAACAGTAGCAGAACGGCAGCCCGCGCAGCACCTCGTCCATGAACCGTTGGAACGTTTGAGCGGCATTCCTGAGGCCAAAGGTCATGAATGGAAATTCGTACAGTCCGAAAGGTGTTGTGATCGCTGTCTTGTGAACGTCGGCTGGCTGGACTGGTATCTGATTGTATGCTTTAATGAGATCGATTTTGCTATATATTCGGCTGCCAGCCAGCTGATGTGAGAAGTCCTGTATATGCGGGATGGGGTATCTGTCCGGAACAGTACGGGCATTGAGTGCCCTGTAGTCACCGCATGGCCGCCAGCTGTTGTCCTTCTTAGGAGCGAGGTGAAGTGGGGACGACCACGGACTCTCTGACGGCCGTGCTGTGCCGTTAGCCAGCATAGCCTCGAACTCCCTCTGTGCTGCCTTCAGTTTGTCTGGTGCCAGACGGCGAGGTCGTCCAGTGATAGGCGGACCTGGTGTAGTGCGGATGTGATGTTCGGTACCGTGACTGACCTGTTTCTGTGTTCCAGCAGGCCGCGTGACTTCCGGGTACTGGCGAAGTATCTCGTGGTACTCCGTGTTGCCTCCTACGGACTTCACTGAGGCGATCATTGCTGCTGATTCGGCCGCTGGCGACGCCGGCGAAGACAGTTGGGTCAGCCCATCGATTAGCCGGTGACTTTTGAGGTCTACCAAGATGTTATAATGCGCCAAGAAGTCGGCGCCTATGATTGCCTTGGTGACGTCTGCAACCACGAACTTCCACGTGTACACGCGGCGAAGCCCTAAATTCAAGTGGAGCTCCACCCAACCGTACGTGTCGATGGCAGTTCCGTTTGCCGCGTATAACTGGTACGCCGTCCTGCTGCGCTGCTGTCGTAGGGCTGCACGTGGGTATACGCACAGATCGGACCCTGTGTCTACTAAAAACGTGGTTTTAGAGTCCCGATCTGTTACGAATAGGCGGCGTGGTTTGTGAGGGCAGCCATTTGCCGCTATTTCCGGCTGCCGACGGCGTTTCCCGCGTACGTACATGGCGACCTGCACCGCGTGGCCCTGTCACCGAAACTGTTGTGGTACCAGCAGTGAGCGTCGTTCCACGCGCTGCTGGAGCGCGAGCGACTGCGGCGTCGGCTTGGGGTCGGTTCTCTGTCACCACGCCGGTACCTATCTGTGGAGCGCGATCGATGGTGTACCTGACCTTGCTTTTGTAGAGCCGCCACCTGTAGACATAACTCCGCCATGCACTGTTTCAGCTCCGCGATGTCACTGCTGGTGCTCGTGCTCGCCACGGCGGGAGGTGTCGTGAGCGCTGGCCGCGTTGGCGCGATCTCGTGCACGCGGTCGGCCAAATCTGCGACAGACTGAAGCGGAAGGTTAGGCTGGGAAGCTATTACCGTCTGTATGTTCGTCGGCAACCTGCTCGCCCACAACGTGGCTAGGAATGTGTCTGGAACATGTGGTCCGGCCAAAGTCTGCAGGTGCCGCAAGAACTGTGATGGCTTCCGGTCGCCGAGCTCCTCTTGAGTGAGGATTTGCTGAACCCTTTTTTCACGCGAGTCGGATAGTCGACGTATGAGCTCAGCCTTCAGCTTGGCGTACTTGTCCTGTGCTGGTGGGTTCTCTATTATGTCCCGAGCTTCTACCATGTAGCGATGGTCTAGCTGCCCCACGACCGTGTAGAATTTTGTGGTGTCGGCGGTAATGCCGGCTATTGTAAACTGACCTTCTACTTGTGCAAACCAAAGTGTCGGCTCCTCAGGCCAGAATGGCGGCAACTTCACGCTGACTCTGCACACGTCCTGCTTGACCATTGCTGCGTCCGCCTGCGCTCCCTGCTCTGCTCCGGTAGGCATCTTTGCTCCGCGTGGCTACTGTGCTCTTTGACGGGGTCACCAATGAAGTGTATAGAGCAAAATGGCGAAATGAAACGGTGGTTTGAACGTTATCCTTGTATAATTAATTTCTCAACACTTCTGAGTCGCTTAAGGCTACAATTAAGTTAAGACGACAGCGGGGAAATTACTGGACACAGACAAAAAGCTAAGGAGACGATATCGAGTCAACTAGCAGAACTTAGGTCTACGAGCAAGTCTAGATTTGGTTTGACGTTTGTTCAAATTTGACAGTTCGGTGTAACGGGACAATAAGGAAAAGTTTTGTATTGTGGAGTGTTTACAATTATAAAAAGTTTAAATTAATATTACGAATTCATACGAATTCCGGTGTAGCTGTGACCGCTACAACAATATCACAAAGATATTAACGTTTTAAAAACTTCATTTCACATTAACCTGGCGTGACCTTTCTTGGAGAGAGTGTTATTACCAAACTTATGCTTAATACACTCGTAATTTGCAAGATTAAGAGCTTAGTTCAGACAAATAAAATCGTCTCTCTCACGGTGGAACTCGAAATGACACAGATGCGAAGCGCCATGAGGCACAGTTAGTCTTCATAGTCTAAGATCCCGTCTTACGAAAAAATTGCCTTTTTTTTAAATAGTTATAAATGGTCAACTCTTGACTTAGATACGATCAACGATGAAACGGGTCATATATGAACCTGGAAATACATATTTGATGCAGGTAGGGAATTCCACTCCCTGCCTGCATCAGTGTCACAGCCACAGAAAGGTATTTTTTTCAGTAAAAAAGTTGTTGCTGCTATTATTATTTATTTAGTTATTACAGTCAAATTCAAAGTCAAATAATTTATTTTATAAGACCTGTAAAAGGCACTTCAAAAGTACCTCTTATAGGTCGTGATGGTAGGGTAGTGCAAAACTTACAAGTTAAATAAATATAATAAATAGTTCCAGTTGCACCAGCACATTCATTCAAATAATATAGCACACACAAATTACCAAACAAAATAGCCGAAATAGCAGGCGTAGAAGGGCCTAATCAAACTTAGTATTCAAAAATGCTTGTTTATGTGCACAAAAAATGAACATTTCTGCATTTTTGTAAATCTTTTATTTTAGAATTTTTCAATTAAGTTAAAGGCTACATTAACTACCGAAATAAAAGGCGCTGGTTTTTGGTAGTGAAAACATAAGTGTAATAAGTAAATCAGAAAGAGACATAAACAATAGGTATCAAAACATAGACGAAAGGTATAAAAAAAGGCTTCAATACATAAAGCCTAGTGCAGACTTGCACAGGCTAGTTGGTTTCTAGTATTCTTCAAGTGAATTAGGTTTTAATATTTGTTTTATTAGTCTGAAAACTACGTAACCAAGCATAACATAGACAAAATTAAATGCTAAAGGGACAAGAAAAATATGACAGTAAGTAAATTTTAAGCAGGCTCTTGTACTACGGTGACAATAAAACAAGGGAGACGTATTTTACGCTAAAGATTTTCCGTGTCTACGCGGCTGCAGTCATTTGTTATAATTTCCTGACTAAATACGCCTCGGTAAGAACATAAAAAAACATTCCTTTGTAAATTGTGACAGATTATTATGTCTTGAACATAAAAAGCGTGGTAATTATAAAGGGGAGTTTAAAATTGGTGGTCTGATGATACTTTTGTTTAGTTCTGTTATTTTTACACACTGTTTGTTAATGTTGTATACGGTATTGTTCACTGTTTGGTGGATTTCAGTACTGTAAACACTTTATTTTCAAAGAAATTGAGTCCATTATCTGATTTGTCAAATTTTAAATATTTTTTAAGCATTATCGAAAATATACACATTAACATTTTAAAACTTTATCTACATCTGTCTTTATTTTATTTTCCACTGAGAAATTAGGCGCTAAAACGTTGAAAATTAAAAACAGCTGTTGTATTATTTGCACTAAATCAACAGTCCCTACAGTGAAAAATAATTATGATTAAATTATTTGCATTGTCTCTCCTCAAACGTGACAAAAACAGTGCACATCTAAGCGCGTACTGATTAGTTTGGATTCTATAATTTACAAAAATATGAAGAAGTAGATGAAATATACGCTTCTATATTTTAATTGTAGGAAAAGCTTTTTATTTCAGGATTTCTTTGTTAGTTTGGTTTTATCATCACTAAAACTAAAACCTTCTATTATATAGGTTCCTGATAAAATTACCAGGATCAGATTCAGAAACTTACTTGTATCTTTAGCCAAAGCACTAAATAGGTATATACCTATCTATATCTATAATATTTATGGTGTACATATTTATGTATTTATACTGAACGTATTTGTCTATTAGATATTATAACGAAAGTGAACATATTTAAGTAATTTATACTAAACATGTTTGTCTATTAGATATTATAACTATAGTGTACATATTTATGTTTTACACTGAACATAATATTAGTATTGCTTGCTTTCTTTTCTTTATTTTCCATTTTAAATTGCACCTTTTCTCTCCATCACCTGAAGGTGATGCAGAGAAAAGGTAAGGCGAGGTTCATATTCAATTGGGAAAATTTGACACATTGGGGTAACTTGATGTGCTGGCATCTGTACATGAAGCACAAGCAAGCAAACATGTCTGTGCTTTAAGTATTCGATAAAATAATTAACTTTCAAAGGACAGCGACATTAGCATAAATTATCAAGATAATACATTTTCGAAATTGAATACGTTCATATTAGATGCTTCACAGTCCACACAAGCTTACTGCAAGTACCAATAATAACAAAATTTTCAATATTATACCAAAACCACTACGTTTGAAATGAATAACCTATAAATATTTTCGTAAAATAATGCTCCCATTCAATTTATAGATGGCTGAGAACGAAATTAATATCCAATAATTCAAAAATGCCTTTTGCCTCCACATAATGGAGGAACGTTCAGGTATGGAATCTCATAGCGACGAGATTTCATATTACACAGTGCAATGATTCGTAGGAAAATAATAAGTAGATACCATTGTGTATGGGTCGGTTCACTAATTGAATCCACGATGTGTAAAGAAAATATGGAATTTGATTATATTTGGGTACCTTTATCAATAATCTATACATATAATGTTCTAAATAAAAAAAGGAAATAATAATAATCGTTGGTAATGTAATGTATTAGTGGTTTGGACAACCGACACATTTTTTACATAACCACCACCGAACAAAAAACCGAACCGTAATTTCGGGCTTTTGGGGAAAAATGTTGAGAACCATTTTATTTAATACTTTTTGTATTCGTTTTGAATTCTAAATAAATAAAGTAATTTAACGTAGTTAATTGGCTTGTTAATAAATACATTATTATATTTAATAATAATGTATTTATTACCAAGCCAATTAACTTAGTTAGTTAGTTACTGAAATGTTAAACTGACGTAATACTAAGATTTAATTATTTAGTCTGTACTTTGATGCACTTTGATGTTCGCTGAGAAGTTACTAGGTACAGACACCAGCACGTCAAGTTACCCCAATGTGTCAAATTTCTTCGATCGTTTTTAAACTGTATGGCAAACGGGTCCCCTATGTTGTTTCGAATGCCGCTGTTTCGACACACGCTGTTGCGAATTATTTTCCCACTGCCTCACAGGTTCGAAAGCTCGTGGACTCGAATGAAGTAGTCGCGAAAAACGCTGTTTCGAAAAACATTTTCACTGCCTCATACGCTCGAATTCTTGTGATTTCGATTTATTTAGTCATAATAAAGTGTACAGACAAATATTTAAGCAGTAATTAAATAAAATCAACAAATTCCGTGTCAACATCAACATTTAATATTATTATTAACGTACCTACTGTTTTACGTTTGTTGTTTACATCGTACATCAAAAATTATTTATCTATTCGTGAGTCTCGTCATATACCTATTTATAGGGTTTTATAATTGCGCAGTTTTGCCTGATTAAGCGAGGACGGACGGACGGACAGACAGACATGGCGAAACTATAAGGGTTCCTAGTTGACTACGGAACATAGGTATTGCCAAAGCATTGTGTGTTAAAATATGACGTATCAAAAAACAACAGGGCCTCTTTAGGAACTTGTGATTGTGATTGCAGACGCATAGTTCCATTAGTGTACGGATTTCTAGATAAAAAATCAAAAGAATCATATATTGTTTTTTTTTCTCAACTGAAAGAATATTCTGCTAAATTTAACCTTTTGAACGCCATTGTCACATATATGTGACAAACGAAATCTTACCCTGAACGCCAACGTCACAAATATATGACAAAATACTCGTCGTACCATATTATGAAATAAACAATTTAATCATTACTTTTGGGTTTTTAATTTTTATGAAGGTCTTTTGACAGAAAAAGTGTCCTGGCGTCAGGGGTACGGCGATACGTTTATACTCTGGCGTTCAAAAGGTTAACATTGAGTTGAATCCAGGGCAAATCATGTCGGATTTTGAACAAGCTATAATAAACGCTATTCGAATCGAATTTCCAAACACAATTCAAAGTGCTTGTTTGTTTCACTTAGGTCAAAGTATATGGAGAAAAATTCAAGCTTGTGGTTTAAGTGCACGATATGGTGCAGATAGTAATTTTGCGGTACAAATGTGATGCTATATAGCGTTTGCCTATCTACCTGCGGAAGATATACCAAATATCTTCAGACAATTTAAAGACACTCTCTTCCCAGAAGAAGCCGAAGAAGTTACTAATTATTTTGAAGAGTACTATGTTTTGGAACGACTGATAAGCCGCAACATAGAAGACAAAATTAAAGTTTTACGCTTACAACCACTTTTTCCACCGAGCCTATGGTCTATAGAAAGAAATAACAACTTGTTCCTTCCACGTACTCAAAACAGTGTAGAAGCCTGGCATCGCCGCCGGAATTCTTTGTTAGAAAACAAGAGACTTGAACTGTATGGATGTATACGAAAACTTATTGAGGAGCAAAGTGTCACGGAACAAAAAATCGAGAAGATATATACCTTAGACACCTCCCAAAAAAAACAAAGAGTTGCAGAGAATGCTATTTCAGCAATATTGAAAAAAAAGTACAATGAGCACGCCAGAGTTTATAAGAGCTTTAGCGTTAAGTACTCGTATATACTAACAAATACATGTAAAATAAATTAATTTCCGAAAAATACCATTAATAATTAATACCACTTAGGTACCCAGACAATTTTTTATAAAGAATAGTCTTAGATTTTGCGTTCAGTAGGTACTCATAGAAAAAAATGTACAGTTGAGGTACTTAATATGTTTTATTGTTACTTTGTTAATAATACTATACTGACTGGCCTGTTAGTCTAGTAGTTAGTGACCCTGACTGCTATGCCGCAGGTCGTGGGTTCGATTCCCACCCTGAACAAATGTTTGTGTGATGAACACGATCATTTGTTCTGTGTCTGGGTGTAATTTATCTATAATATGTATGTATTTAGAAGTAAATAAGTATGTTTATCAGCTGTTAAGTACCCATAACACAAGCTTTTGGAGGCATGAGGAACAGGGTGTAAAGTTCCTCATCCACCATTGAAAAGGGAGGATCCTCCGACCAGACGGGTGTTGTGTCTGGTGGGCTAACTACTGCCCGACGGTTGTAGTCGGGAACTTGTATACGTTCAAACTGCGCGGATAACTTTAATAGCGCGATGTAGGATACTTCGTATGTGGCGAGATAGATGTCGCTACATCACTCCCCTCCGAGACCGGAGGTCGATAGCAGGTTGAGTCTTGGAGTGCTTGCCAGGCCAGTGAGGTGTTCCAGTGAGTCGGAACCCGATGCCGCATAGTTCTCGGTGAGTCGGAACTGTCTGCGGTGATGCCCCAGTGAGTCGGGGTGTTGCTGCTGATGCCCCAGTGAGTCGGGGTGATGCTGCATATATGCTCCAGTGAGTCGGAGTGCTGTAGTGTTGTGGAGTGGCTGGCTGCTGCGTCGACCAGGAGAGAAGTGCGTCTCTGCTTGCTGACCGGCCGAAGCGCAGTGTGCTGTGCCAATGTTGCTTGAGGAGGCTGTGGGTGATGACCAGGTATGCGCGTCTGCTGCATGCTGGTGGTCAGCGTACCCGTTGAAGCCGTGGATGCTGGCTGGCTGGTTGACTCGCTGCTCGAAAGCTTGAGGAAGTGATGATGACGTCACGCTGATGTAGCTCTGCACGAAGGCTGCGCTGACGTTCATGTTCGGGGTCACCAGTTTGGAGGCATGAGGAACAGGGTGTAAAGTTCCTCATCCACCATTGAAAAGGGAGGATCCTCCGACCAGACGGGTGTTGTGTCTGGTGGGCTAACTACTGCCCGACGGTTGTAGTCGGGAACTTGTATACGTTCAAACTGCGCGGATAACTTTAATAGCGCGATGTAGGATACTTCGTATGTGGCGAGATAGATGTCGCTACAAGCTCTTAGCTTAGCTTGGGACTAGATGGCGTTGTGTGAAAAGTTGTGGAATATTTATTATTTTATTTATTATTTATTAATAATATTAAATGTTGATGTTGACACGGAATTTGTTGATTTTATTTAATTACTGCTTAAATATTTGTCTGTACACTTTATGACTAAATAAATCGAAATCACAAGAATTCGAGTGTATGAGGCAGTGAAAATGTTTTTCGAAACAGCGTCTTTCGCGACTACTTCATTCGAGTCCACGAGCTTTCGAACCTGTGAGGCAGTGGGAAAATAATTCGCAACAGCGTGTGTCGAAACAGCGGCGTTCGAAACAACATAGGGGACCCGTTCAGATTATGGTTCGTATTCAATTGGGAAAATTTTACACATTGGGGTAACTTGATGTGCTGTCGTCTGTACATGATACGTACTTCTCAGTGAAAATCAAAATACAATTGATTTCTTATATATTCGGCCACCAACCATACAACTAGTCTAACGTCCGGTTTTTCCCGGACACCTAGCCTACCCTCGGTTTTACATGAGATTAAACTATAAAATAAATTGACAAAGAGGTCCAGAATTTTACGGATATAAATTTCCTCAGCAGTGGGTCGTCAATTATGTTGAGGCAGCAGTTTTTGACGGAACACCCAACTATGCTAATTTCCAAAACGAAAATAACAAAATGCTCTAACTAGTCAATTACCGCAATCCAGACACAATTAAATTACTATTGTTTGCGGACACCGGTGTCCACGCGGAGCATGATTAGTTAAGTACCTACCATTTATAACGATGTGAATGACCCAGTGCCAAGGAAAAACCTGACCTATAAAACTACATTAAATTGAAAGCGTTTGTAATGAAGTAAAAAGTAATTAAGGACGGACTATGAAAGCCGTATTCAAGAGATACTCAGTCACCTCACCGTACACTATAAATAGACAGGTTCTCTCTGTTTATTTATCAACAGGCTAAGAGCCATTACGGTTGTAGAGAAACTTCAAGATCCGGAAAGCTTTTCTTTTATTCACTTTTTCCGTCCCTTTTCAACCGAAACGTGGAACGAGCGGTAAGAAGTGTAATATTTCACTAGAATGCCAATGAATTACTGGTACTTGCAAAATCAAAACCTACTGCATTGAAAACTGTTTCTCTTTATTACAAATTGCCAGAAGAAAATTAGCTTTATAGATTTTTATGCATCTATTTGTAATATTTCCTGTCTCAAGCACTGGTTTGTTTCTTTTTGTTTAAAAAGTAGCTTCTTTATCTTAAGTTATTATTTGTTATTATTATTTTTCATTTGGTTATTTACGTCAAACGGTTTTGAAAAACCAATTACATATAAGAACATAATAACATTAGCATAACAAACACATACAAAAATCTCAATTTAAACAAATCATAATTATTTACCCTAAATATACACACACATATTCACACCACACACATCACACCCTATTAGAAGAAATGTGGCGACGAATTGGTTATTGCCAACAAAAATAATAAAATAATCCAATTTTCACCCTTCCCGCATTATACGCTTATTTCCTATATTCTACTATAAAATTGTAACAAGAAACCGTAAACGGGACGTATACGACACTGACTTTAATACACTGCATCACCGGATAACGATGGTTTCATTATAGCAGATAGAAACTATAAAACTGTTTATAACCTCAGTCTTTGGATTTTAGCAGCAAAGTAAATACCGACATCTACAATTTCACGAAACTGCTTTACTTATAAAAATGAGGCTATATACTACCCTATCCACACAGTTAGTATTAAAATCTGGGACGTAAATGAAGACATTTACACTCGTATCAAAATAACACAGTAGTAGAAACTAGCATGTAATAAATAAACTACGATTTTGTAGATTTCCTCTTTTACTTAGCACCAATATACCAATCACAGTAACATTTTACATCACCATTGATTCATTAACCTGTAAATGGGTGATGTAGGCTGGTATACACTCGGAGGACTGAAACAATTATGAAAACAAAACGGCTGTAGTTTCGTCCCAGCGCTAATATTTTTCCTTGGCATGATCATCATGTTCATGCGTTTAAGTTTTTTGTGTATATATTTATTATTATATTTTATTATATTTATCATATTTATTGTTTACATATTATATATAAATAAATTACGTTTATTTCTCTTCAAATTTCTTACGGAATTGCACCTACCACTGTTGTCTCTGCATGTCAAATTTTCTCAATTGAACATGAACCTTATTTAGTTAGAATAAAGTTGAAAACCTATCAAAGAAATTTAACACATTGGGGTAGGTTGATGTGCTGGCGTCTGTACATTTATGCGCTTGAAGTATTAAATAAATAATCAATAAATTAAAGACACTAATTGAAATAAAAAAAATACAAATATTTTAATTGAAAAAAGTATGCTTTGATAGTTTGATTCCATTTAGGGGGTGGTAATGTTCTTACGAAAGTTAGGTGCGTAGCACTTACAGCCCGCGTGCGAAAGAAAAAAATGTATGGACCTTATGACAGGGTGAAACAAGTGCTATTAGAAATAAAAACCTAACATGAATTTTATTTTATTAGCAATTGCAGTCCTGCACCACCAACAAAATACTGAAAAACGTTCAATTTTGAACTTTTCATCCGGACGCCTCGTCTAAGTAAGAAAAGCATAGAATTATTATTAATTATCAATTAAACCATTTCCTTATTAGCTCATTTTTTTTAAAGTCAGAGATTATTGGGTATCATTTAAGCTATCACCAATTTAATTAGTTTTGTGTTTCTTAAATAATAGGGTTTGTCCTCAAAATAGTAGATCTGTCACCAAAATGTAGTCACCAAACAATGCAAAATCAGTTCCACAATAAATCACCTAAAATCCTGAGATATAAGGTCTAGTACCAAATAGATGCCCCTTTTTTGCAATGCACGCATGCATGGTAGATTAGAACTTAAAGATATTTTATCTGGCGCTCGGCGGCCGCTGCCGCGGCACGGTTTTGTTTATCTGAGAACGAAAATATTTCGTGGCGATAGATCTATTTATTAGGTGATACAACTTGATGACAAATATAAATTTTGGTGATAGAAAATATAGTTCCCGAGATTATTTATCTGAAGAATAAAATGGCGGTTTTCTTTCGATGTTTTCCTTCACCGTTTCCTAAACAGTGCGGTGATGAAATAATTTACACTAAATAAAGCGCCCGTCTGGGTTCAAACTTACGACTCAGCCACTACTACTTTGACTAGACTGAATACATAATATAGGTACATTAATTCACGCTTTTTTCGATAAGGTAAGGCAGAAACTAAAGACCTCATCGGCTACGTTTCTTATATACTTCTTTGGCGTCGTTAACGTTCATAAATGTAGTCATAAATACACGCCGGTTGATAATACTTACCTATTATAACCAAAAATAATATAGTAGCAAAGTAGGTCAAGGGGTATACCAAGCAATAAATTAAAGATCGCATTGCCATAATATCACATTAGTTCACCAAAATACTCCCCTTGAAGGTAGCGGCTTGAAATATGAGGAAATGCGGAAGGGATAATGATCAAGCGGCAAGTCGGGGGATAAGTTCAAAACTCTGGTCTGTTTCATATTATTTAGTCAACTAATATTTAAGTCACTTGTATGACCTATACGTATACAGGATGTAAAAAGACCCTTAACGTAAACAAAAAACTACATATTTTACCCATCACTGGGATAGTTTTTTGTTCTAGAACATACCTTCACTGGTTCATTTTCAAAATATCCAAGTATCTTTAGTAAACTTTCTTCTAAACAAACATTATAAAAAATATCGATTATTCATAACAAATTACGCATTTGAAGTTACAACAATGCAATGAATTCTAATCACAAAGAGCGTCGCATGCACAGGAGCGTGCGGTCGGTTCGAGCGGCCGTGACAGGCCGTACGCTCAGCAGATCGAAAGTTGCGCGATTTCAGACTTATATATATTAACTATTAGTCCAGGTTTCCACGGGGTGTTTTCCTTCACCGATGCCAATGATGTCTAAGATAAACTTAGAAAGCAAAGATAAACTTCTTTTTTACATAGTAATCTCGCGCTCTTTTCCATCATTCACAAGTCATGCAAGAATGCAAGACTTGTTACGCGTTAAGCAAATTAAAATACTGCGTGCTTATTTGTTTTGTTTTATTTTATTTAAATATCGGCACACTGTTAATTTTTTTGTTCCTGTATTTTTATGTTAATATTTGTGTGTTTTTTTTTAATTTTGTATTGTTGTTGGTCTCTATGTCTTTTGTGCGCATTGAATAAAATAATGTTTAATCTATCTATCTATCAATGTTAGTACCTCGGCATTCTCCATTAGAAGCACATACAGTATTTCACACATGTCTAAAGCAGTTATAAATTTGGCCAATAGCTCGAGAGCACTCCCTATTGCCACCACCAACGCTACCAATCGTAACAAGTGTTGACCTCAATAAAACATTATAAATGGCCTACGATTGACAATGGCGATATAGATAGTTTTGACAGTCCAAAGTTCAGTTATTTACCGTTTATGTGAGGGGGAATAATGCATTTTCTTTATGCTCGTGTCTCTTTACCGTCAGTATATTATTGATTAATTAGATAACTACAAGTTTAAGCATCAATAAGCCCAATGAGAAAGGCCTTTGACTGGCGATCGAGTGGTCGTGAGTTCTATCCCCATCTATTGCACTATTTACCTGATACCACTCCAGACATAAGCATATATCTAACTTAGTTAGAGGGGATAACAAGACTACTAGTAATGTGCAACCGAAATTTCTCGTAATCTATACTTCTATACTAATATATAAAGAGGAAATGTTTGATTGTTTGTTTGCATTAAATAGGCTCCGAAACTGCTGGACCGATTTGGAAAATTCTTTACTGTTGGGAAGCTACACTATCCCCGGTGACAAAGGCTACTTTTTATCTCTGTATTTCTACAGGAACGGGAACAACGCGGGTGAAACCGCGGGCGTCTGCTAGTTTATTATAAAGGTTATTGGATAAGGTGTATGAAATGCGGCAAAACAACGGATATTGAAAGAATAATTGCTAGTAATCTTTTTTAAAATAAAAAAGAATAATAATACTTCTAAGTATGCTAAATAATCCTACTCCTATATCTTATAATTTGCGGATATGTTCAGGTATTTGTAACTAAATCGCGTAGCAGATTTGGATGGATATTGACACAAAGATAAACCATTTTGCTAGATTAAAACTATACAATGTACATACTTATACAATATATTTTGCCCCAGTAATGTGTTCCCTCGGGAAAGTCGCAGGCCAAACCGATGTTCTACAGTTAAATAATTTTAAAAGTGCAGTGCGCCATTCTCTCCAACCTATAGGTTTGCAACAGGATATGGCGTACCTTCATCAAGAAGCTAAATCCTGCCGAAGACGCTTATTATATAGGAGACTTCACCCTTATGGGGTTTTGGTCTGTTAACAGTAATAAGATGATCACTTTCTTCATGTGTAATATGATTAATAAACGTTACCGTTTAATAGTAGGCCCAAACAAAACTGTCTCCTTTATATATTCTTTTACGTTCAACCTTTAACATCCCTCCCACGCCCTTGTAATTTTCAAAAATATAGCCCATGGCACCCAAAAATATTGTGGCTTTATAATTGGTACGAGAATTTTCATAATCAGTTCAGTAAATCCATTGATTACCCCTAAGAACCTCACAAACTCACCTTTACTTCTTCACAATATTATAGTATACTAGCGGATGTTATATTAGCGAACGTCACGTGGTATTACCCGCGTAGTTTCTGTTCCCATGGGAATACAAGGATAAAAGTAGGCCTATGCCACCAGGGGATATTGTAGGTTCCCAATGTTAAAAAAATTCTCAAATCAGTCCAGTTGTTTTTCAGTTTATTCGTAACATATAAGAATAGAAATCTTTCATCTTTATAATAGGTACTAGTACAGGTATTAATACTAAGTGTAGATATAGCTATAGATAACTGCCTAGCCGTTTATTAAATCCAAATATAAAAATACAGAATCATAGTAAAAACGATTGTTTGCAAATCCTCCAATCCTGTTTATAAACAAAAGAAAGTTGGTGTCGACCTTTTGCCATAAACTCAGGTAACGATCTTATTTCTCGCACGGGCTTTTCTGTAATCGCCGTAAAATATACAAGTTGGCATATTACGATGAAGGAAGTCGTTTTTAAAACTTTTAATTAGTTAAATTTCTAACAAATCCTGTGCTAAGCGGTTCAGTAATATTTAACTTTTATACTATTTTTAGCTGTTCGCAGCAATTTAGCGCATACGGTATTTATATTAATTGTATATGCTGTGGATAACGGTGTGAGTTTCACATTTATATAATATCTTTGTTTTTATTATTTGCGCAGATATAATGTGTTACTGTTTGTTTGTCCCAAATAAATAAAAAAAAAAAAAAAAATTAAACTTTTTCTATCTGGTTTTGTAATTTTTAACGACTCTATTCTGTGTTTTGTTAGTTGCAATTACCTACATAAGTGACGTGATTTTGTGATAAATAGTACCTTTACATCGTTATTTCAGAGTCAGAATTAGTCAAAAACCGTATTTTTTGGTGTTTAATGTAAGTTTGTTGTGTGTGATGTTTTTGTATGTGCATGCAGCCATGGACTTTTGAGTCATAGTGGAGCGATTTCTTCATCAGACATTAATCAATCAAAAATTAACGCTGCTTATTGCAGTCTACTTCTTGAACACGACCTCTTCCAGCCCAATGTACAGCATCCAGTCCTTGGCGTTCAGCATCCAGTCTGTCCAGTCACCAGCCAACCAAGAGGAAAGATAAACATCTTCTTCATTCAGTACAGTTGCAAAAATAAATTGACAAAGTTTAACTAAGACAACATCGGGTCTTCAAGTCAAGAGTGAGTAGGTTACTTACAGGCAAGCATGCTTCACCATCGACCACATCGTCGCTTACCATTAGGTGAGGAGATAGTAGTCAAACGCGAGCCTATCTCTAATAAAAAAAATACATTATTTTCCAAACTGCATCGCTATTAGTAATGATGGAAGTCATAATACCGATTGAATAACCCCAACCACATCGCATCTAGTGGGAAGTTTATGATTGGTACCCAATAACGACAGTCTCGCGATACTACCAATTTGTGTCAATCATTTCCTATACATTGCTAACAGGCTGCACGTCACACCACACGTAGTCTCCACACTTGCTTGTTACGCTGGCGATGTATGTTGAAATTTTACGTATTAGCGATATAACGTCACGATATTTTGTAGCGGATTGAACTTTCCCTTTAATAGATTGTCAGTGAGGTTTGTAAACTTTATAATGAATACCTAGTAAATCGCTGCTATTTTACTGTCTAACTCACTGTAATAAACAGTTACTACCGAAAATTTACACATACATTTAAAATAAAATAAGTTAAAACTAAAACTGTCTACCAATCACTAAGTAGAGTATTTACATCTACGGACGCCTTGTAAACAGTTAGGTCAAGTGAGCACAAAGTACATTGTCCATTCCTAGCATTAGTATAAGGTAACAGTTCAGCTCACCGCCATTTCACTTTTACTGTAACGGGCTCACTTTTTACTGAATGCGTAAAAATATTCTACGCGAAACATTCAAACGCCAGAGCGCGTTTTACAAACTGCGGCGTATCTTCATCGCGATTTGATACTCACAATAATAATACGCCAACCCAACCCCATATTACTATCTCTAACCCCAACATTCAACCCTTAACACAAATCAGTGCTCAATTTTCCTTCTGAACCGCAACCTATAAAATCGTGCGACACGAATTGAAACACATATCAGTGGCGGTGACACGCGCGCTATACGGAACTCCAAGCCTACTTTCTGTAATGTTGGAAGGCTGTTTCCTTCCTTTCCAATATCCTCATATACGAGCCCATAGTTCCTTGGAAATAGCGTTCGACTTCAACGCATATTTGCACAGTTTGATATTAGATTATGATTGTGTATCTACATATGAATTGATTTCTGGAACTCTTGTTTGTACTATGTAGTTTGAGGAAAATGACGATTTCAAAGAAGGCTATAAAGGACGATTATTTATTGGGATTGTGTGATAATCTGTTGATATTTGTATGTTTATGGGAGAATGGTTGACAATGAATGTATGGATTACATAGGGGGGTATTCACAACGTCCAAACCAGCGAAACTTCCTTGCTTTGTTAGTCTTACTTCCATAATAATAATAATAAATACTCAATACAAATCAATTATGATACCTGTCGGGCACAGGATACTAAGAGAGGATAGGATGAGTAAATTTAATCCCAACGGTAGGTAGAACTTGTCCAAAACAACGCGACTGAGGTTTTTTATAGTGACTTTGCACACTCAATAAGTATTTTTATAGTCAAAATCCTAACCACACATGTAACTTAATAACCGTCATGTCTAAATTGTCTACACCTACTTCCGCAGGCATCCCGAAGGGGTACTCCACCCAGACAGAAATGCGCTAACGTACATCCGAAATATCTCGACAAATACCTATATTGCTTTCCCCGGGCTATAGCTGAAAATAGTCTCGCCGAAAAGTTCAATTTTATTTCTTTTTATCCGATTTGAGTATCGACCAGGTGCTTCTATTCAGGCTATTCCATTCACCCATAAAGCTAAATGAAAGAAAAGATTTCTTCGTGGCATTTGAACGAAAAATTGACGATTTAATAGTAGCTTAGAATGTCACAAGATGCCAACATTGTGTTCGTCCATTGAGGTGGAATTATGACTGGCGTTGTGGCGAAGTTGCATAAGAAGTCGCCCATACTTTATTATAACTTCGTTGATCATTATTCTACAGCAAAACAGCTCTATTCATGGTTAATTTAATAGCTTAATCAGTAGTTTGATGATTCTCTTGTAAGCTGGTATAATGATTGAATGACGAAAATAACAACACCGAAATAAAAAAAAATGTGGTTTGGTTTAACTGTACATTTATAGAATTTTACAAGACATGGCCATTCCAAAGGTTTTGGATTCACATTATAACGGCACTGCAACTGTATAGTAGCCGCATGGTGTCGCCTCGAATTTAGGCTACGGCTGCCAGTGCGCTTACTACGCATCGTCTGCAAGATGCCAGCTTGCAGTCCGCACGGCGCCCGCGCGCTGGCCGCGAGGTGCAAGCTAGCTGTCACCGCGAACACAATTGTTATATGGCAGTTATAATTGAACACGCCTATGAATTGCACGTTTTTATAATGTCTCGGTTTGCGACGGCGCAATGACGTTGTTTTGCTGGCGATTCGGAGTCGGCGTGCTGTAAGCGTGCGATCGACGCGCTGTAAGCACATGGTCCGCTCACTATCGGCACGCGGGCTGCGAGTCGAGATGATGGTAGTGGCAAGCGCGCTGATTGCTCGCCGCTGGCTTTTTCACTTTGACATTGTGAAATATATTATAATTGAATGACAAGTCAATTGCTGGTTTGGAGCGGTGCCGGTGCCGTGCCGTTATAATGTGCCATGACCTTTAGTATGTTATTTGGCAGTGTTTCTATTATCTCTTTTTTAATTAATTGACTAATAATATTTGATAACGGTACTTGTATGAGATTCACTCTTGTATTACAAATTTTAATAATCGTAACATTTATATTTTTTACACCTGTTAAGATGTCGCAACCTTGTTCAGTGTCATTATTGCAGTTCTAAATGAGAATCAAAATTCAAGTCAAATTAATACTTTTAAAAGACGACAAACACATGAATATTAAAAAGCAATATTTTACAATTTAATTTATTCAAAATATAGATTAATTAATAAAAACCGCGACTTGACTACTTTCAGAATACGCTGAATAGAAAAATAAAACAAATGAACCAAATTAAAGACAACCGCTAGATCACCACAATTATTTGCCGTATAGCAATTTATTCCCAACACTCGAGAAATACCAATTCATCAAATTAATATCGTTGTTAGATGAGAACAATTTATTGCCATTTGAGCACAAATTAAGTTATATTAATCTCGGCTATTTGATGCCGTCTGCTAATTGCCTTGAGACAATTGATATCAATGGCACGAAGTCAGATTGTGTTGAAATTAATTGATTGCTTTCTACTAGTCACTTGACTTATGATTAATGGTCTTAATTGTAAATAATTGAGGTACAAAATATTTTTTTAAGTAAAAACGTACATAAGCGCGTTGATCATTTTATAAGATGGGTAAAATCCATTGAACACGCGTCACTATTATCAGTAGCGTAACCGGCACCTCTGCAAATGGATAAGTAAATTTACGATTCAAGCAATACATTGCATTTTTTTTTTATTTCTGACCATAAATTTCCACTCCTGCAGTGTCATTGTTTTTTTTTGTATTAATCACTGTTAAGTTTAAAAAGTACCTAGTGGCTACAAAGCCTGTGGTCCTGGGTTGGACACCAGGGTCGGAAAGAGTGTTATTGGGTTATTACAGCGTATCAGTCCTGAGTTTGAATATGACTTCATTTGGTGATAGCAGTTTCACCCCCTATTAAATAAATAAATAATAAATTCATTTATACAGGTAATTAAAACCCGTTGCCATTCGTCCACACACACACACACACACACAAACACACACACACACACACACAAACACACACACACACACACACACACACACACAAAAACACACATTCACACACACACACATTAATGAAAATAAATCGCATTAACAATAAAATCTATTTGAAAATTAAACACTATTACATGGGACTTAAACATAACTGAAAAAATATTGGTGTACAGTAAACCTTCGTCTATCCTTTAAAAAATACAGGCATAAAGCTATATTGTAAGTTCTTAATTTTTTTTAGTTAGTTTGTTGATAATTGCAAGTGAAATAAAGTAAAATACCTGTCTTCAACTAAAACATCGAACTCATTATTAAACGATAGACTTTAATGTTTTTACTTCGAACTCTTACGTAAGATAACTACCCAATTTAACTTTTCTAGTTTTGTTAGCAACTTCTTTGTTCATACGATAGCCCCAAATAAGCGTTGTTTGGACCCTGATTTTCGAGATAAATAAGTTATAGGAAAGTGAATCTGGTTGGAAATTGTTTACTTACATACATAATTATATTATATCTACTAATAGTGACTGCTTTGATATCAGGTGTTCTAATAGTACTGTAAGATCTTATGTCGCCTGTGATACAGGTTTTAACCTAGTACCGGCATCATACTTTGTAATACCTATATTTTTTCTTAGATTTAGTTTTGTATTTACCAATTTAATATCTGAATAAAGATTATTATTATTATTTGGTGATCTAGTAGTCACAAGTACTACTGCTGAACATGAAGACATGGGTTCGATCGTCTAGCCGGGCAAAACGTCATTGAGTTTTTCTATCTGCAATTTCTCAGTAGCAGCTCGCCTATAATTCGTACAGTGGTAGACAAGAGGTGTGTGCAGTTCACCCACATTTTACCAGTTATGTTTATCTCCCATGTACCTAATAGGGGGCGAACCTATTGCCATCAATCCATTCCAACATTCAATTCTCTTTTGCACGACCATGACGGTAAATTCAATAACTAATAAACTACTAATGTTGGGTCGTTTATCAAACTCTCGGAAATATATTCCATACTGATCAGAATATATTAAACACCAGCACATGAGTGATGAAGTCTCAAACAACTTGTTCTCTCTCGCCTTAGCCAAGACTAAGTCACCGAGTCACGCAATATGGCGGCTGGCCAAAGCAATAACATTTCTGTTCACATAACAACACTTGGCATAGGTTGCTGATGTGCTTAAGTTGTCAATGAATGGTCAAATTATAATGTAGCAGGGATTAGTGGTGACCTTAAGTTGTAAGTCATTAGGGTGGGGCATAAAGGTCCGCACACTGTATGGGTGGTGCGTGCACTTGATGTGTTTATTTTGTGCATTTTTGGGCAAAAAAATTAACTAGGTTTTACTTTTTAATTCACTTTTTGCCTGGTTCACTAATGTCATCTTTGTAACAAGTTTTAAAAAGTGATTTAGTGGCATCTTTATATGTTTTTTGACGTGACTATGTCTAATAAATCGACGAACGCCGATGCACGCACGAAAAAGGATGACTCATTGTAACGTTACGATCGGAGCGAGAGCGCTGCACGAGCGAGCGAATGTATTGTTATGACGTTGTCACGTTAAACTATCGCCCGTAAACCGACTTTACAGACAACCATTATTTTTGTTTCTGCCTTCACACATCGCTTAGCCATAATTGCATGTTGAATTTTTACAAGCAACATTTTCATTTTAACTAGATTGACTGCAACTTCGCCCTACTTATATTGTGATTAGAAATATTTGGCGCAGTTTACCACTGACAAAACCAGTGTACGCTGGCCACGTATTCTAATTAAAATCTGTAACTAGTCCATGGTCCAAGCTCACGTTGCCACCATAAGAAGCCTATTTACTCGAGACTTAAACAGATTGGGGTCATATGAACTCGGGACACTGATGCAGGCAGGGAATTCCACTCCTTGGCTGTGCGCATAATGAAGGAACAGGCAAAGCGCTTCGTGCGAATGTGTGGAACATCTACAAGGAATGGGTGATAACCTGCAGTACGTCTGGATTCCCGATGGAAGAATGGAGATGGTGGCATGAGCTCGTGGAGCTCTAGAGCATAATCACCGAAATACCTTTAAATGATATAAGTGAAGTGAGTGAGTGTAATACATAATTAGACCTTTATAATAATGCCTTACTAATTATTGAAATAAAAGCTATAATACTTTGTTTCAGCAGCTATGAAATCTTGTACTAAGTGCATAAATTATACGTCACCGCTGCGCCGGCAGAAGCAAAACGCAATAAAAAAGTCAATGGAGAGCTACAAAATGTTTATTTCATTCTTTAAGGCTCATCATAAGTATCCACTTCATGTTTTTTTAAACAATTTTGTACAGTGAGAAGATGTTCTTTATAAAAAATCAACGAGTTTGACGTCACATATAGAGATGTATTAACAGAAGGTTTTCTTTAAAAACGTTAAATATTGAGCTTTTACACGTGAAATTCCTAAATAGCAGCTTGGATTTGATTGATGGCAATAAGCTCGCTCATTCTTACATGCGACTTCAGCATAATTCGCGGAAAATGGGTGCAGTACCGAGGTACGCTTTTTGACTTTCCCTGTGCGAATATTTATTATTATTTATTTCTTTACTTATCATTAAACAAGAGGGTAAGTAACTTATAAACTAAGCCCCACAAAACCTAGTCGTCTTGTATTTGAGATCCATGCGTTAAATTAACTGCGTTAAACAAGTTTTAGAATAACTACGTTTGGACTCCTAAGTGATAAATGGTTCACCGTATAGGTACATTGGCACGTTTTACTTTTACCCAAAACAATACGCAGGTACTTGACCGATTTGAGAAAGACTACTTTTATCCACGGGAACGTGAACTACGCAGGTGAAACCGCGTGATTTCCACTACTTATTAAATAATCTTACTTTTTTTATTGTAAATCTCTGATTTATCTTTTACTGCACATTTCACTGACATAATGCAAATTTTATGAGTTTTGAAGAGTTTTCGTTTAAAAACCAAATACAACTGTCAGATTGTTAACTTTTGGCCTTGAAATTTGTCCCTAGGGTACCAGTATGTTTGAGTACAGTATATACAATAATATACATACAGACCTACTGTAAGTTTATTTGTCTACAGAGAGTCATGTTGACCGTCTGCCGTCTGATACAGCCGCCAGCGTTTTGTTTTGCTCGCTTTCCATTTTCTCCGAGTGAGGTCATAATCTTGTCCTGTTTTTTTTTTACAAAAGCTCTCACTAGCCCCTATTATCTGAGGACTTTAACATTTTAAAAACATTCTTGAAAGCTGTTTTTTTTTTGTAGAAATATGAAGAAACCGCTGCAATGCACTAAAACGTATTCTCGAGTTTTTCCTAAGCAGTTGTATAGTGTTATAATTAGCACATACATACATAAAATCACGCCTTTTTCCCGTGGGGGTAGGCAGAAACTACAAAGCGCCATATGCTACGATCCTTACATACTTCTTTTGCTTCGTTTACATTCATACATGTTGTCATAAACACACACCGTCTCCAAATCAATAAATCTGACCAAATAAAGAGAGCCTTTGAATTAAAGAGTAATCTATGATTTGATTATATTATTATATTTCATATTAGCTTTTCTTTATTTATACCATTTTTAATCACTCTCTCGTTTGTCTGTTGTCTGCCACTGACGTTACCTATACTAAAAAAAGTGGTAATTTTTTTTTCTGATTTTAAACTTACAACAAAAACTACAGAAATGAACTAAAGTTCCTACCACTACTTCTTGCAAGTACAAACGTCATTTTATTGTACAGCTACGTGCAAACACACAGATCAATCTTTCGCACCATTAACGTCCAATACAGTTCGGTAACTGATTGCAAGTATGCGGGTCCTCGAGATTCGAAGCTATGCACGTTAAATTTACGAACCTGTTATGTTACAAGAGCGAAGGGAACTTAAGACAAACCTGTGATTTTCTGCACAAGTATTCATGTAAAATTGACACAATTTAGGATTATTTACAACGATTTTTTCTAATTGATAGGTTAAGAGAAAGTTTTCTTGAATTAGTTGAACTTATGAAAAACAGAGGCTTGGAAAGAATAATTTGAGATGTACTACGGAAAAAAAAACGAATAAAACTAGTAGTACCTAGTAGTACAGATGCCAGCACATCAAACTACCCGAATGTATCAAATTTCTTTGATAGGTGGTCGACTTTATCACAAACAGAATAAGGTTCATGTTCAATTGGGAAAATTTTACAGTTTGAGGTAGCTTGATGTGCTGTCTGTACCTACATTACAGATTAATATCATAACAAGGCTTATATAATTTAAGAAATATGAAACTTAGCACGAAAGCCTGTGAATGAAGTTAACTTTTCAATGTAAAATAAAATCCAAGCAGTCAAATAAGATATTAAAAACATAAAAGATGTTGCTGTACATGACTTCAAAGTGTAATACGACTAATACAACAAGCAGTTGAGCTCAGCGTTAAATTTTATAGTGCTTTTTGTTTGAGAAGTTTGGCACTAATAGAATTTTAATAAATATCTAGAATATAAATAATATTACATTTTTTTTTATTGCAGATCACGAAAACTTACAAATAACTTACAATCTTAAACTTACTCATTTTCCCGTGAAGATTAACAGTAATTGCAGAATGCCGCTCAGTACGATCTTTACATTTATTAATCATTTTATTTCGTTCAGGTTTATACATGGTCCCGCCTGACCTCTCTGAAGAACATTACCAAAACAAAAGGGTCAGTGTATGTCCTTTTAGGAACACACTTTGTTGTCATAACTTCTTTAAGAGCGACAACGGGTGTTATTAATTGGAAGCCTTATCGCTAAAAGCAATCTATTAAAGACAATTTTGGAAATAACTATTTCCTGTTACCTTAAAAAAACGTACCTTTGTCTCTAGTGTATAGCAGAACAGTCTGAAATATCGGCAATAAGACGAAACGGGAAAGTATTTTTCTTACACTTTTCATGAATGGAAGCGGCAAACACTACGATAAAAAGTTTTTAGATTTGTTTCTTGAAAAGATATTTTTTGCACGGAAAACTTTCTTATGTTAGTAGTGATTGACAGCAAAATATTGTCTTGTAATCGATAGAAATATATCACGTACCGTAACTGAAAAAATACTGATTTTAGAATTATGAGGTTTTTAATAAGATCGTTATTTGTATAACGTGGCGTAAGCGGTTTTTAAGGTGAATACGATGAACTACATACAATATTTATTCTATGTTTGGGTGTAATTTATCTATTATATATGTCGGCGTCAGCGATGGCTGAGCGATGAGCTGACACCGATGAGGGTTTCGTGGTATCGAGTTCATAACGTAGAATAGCAATCTTCATTGCAGTAATAACCTCAATTAACAATCGTAATCACAATACAAAACTCAAATAGGTAACTGACAGTTTCGTACTGGATATGTGTGTCTTCGTTGGTGCCTCAAATCAATCTGAGCTCTGCCCAGCTCCCACGCCCCAGCACGTCTCTGTCCACGTGACATTACCGAAAACACATTCGCGCCATTTTCAAATAACAAGTAACGTCACGCTGGTCACCATAGACTCCGTACTAAGTTAATCCACTTCACAACTTATTATTCAAGAATAGCGCTTTCCACGACATATATGTATTTAAAAGTATATAAGTATGTTTATCAGCAGCTTAGTACCCATAACACAAGCTCTGCTTAGCTTGGGACTAGATGGCGTTGTGTGAAAGTAGTGGAATATTTAACTAGGGATACCAAATATCACTTTCAAAGAATGTCACATTTCTAAGACGAAAAGGCAAATTTTGCCTTTACTTAGTTAAGTGACGCCTTTTAGTTTTTTATGTATTTTTATCGCATTTACCAAAATCATTGCATCCTAAAAGTTAAATAACGAAATTAAAACTCCAACATGAACAAAAATCTTCAAAAGAATCATCCATCAAAATGTTTAACACAAAGCTATTTAATAAAAAAAATGGCAGAGCTTTAAAAACAATATAGCGGAAAAACATGCTAGTTTGCACCTCTCCTACGGCGAAATACGAACATGTTTATTTTCTTTCCTCAGAGGAATTTATTCAGGGTTCAGTGGGCATGGTACAGGGGCCCGTATACACCATTGTTTATGCGGTTCTCTCCCCAAACCGCACAGTAATGAGTGTCAAGTGCTTGCGACAGCGTCGTGCTTTAAAATCTAATTTGTACGACAAGAATGCTTTTACACAGTTTTGAACTTCGCACGAAGACCTTCGTATTACCTTTGAGCCTGTGGACTATAATGGATACCGTATATTTCAGAGGGTACACTTAGAAGCCGACTACATAGAATTTCCATTTTCTTTTTGATCCCGCAGTCGTATAAAATCAATGTTTTATTACTTTTCTTTGGGCACTTTTTATGGAACCCGCGTGAAGACAAGTTGAGAAAGATTTTCGAGACAATTTGGTTAGTATTTTATTATTATTGTTATAAGGTTAAAACAAAAGCAAAGGTTAAGCCTATGATAGATCTTCAACAGTAGTTATGAAAGTCAGACAATAAATAATCATTTACATTTTGTTTTACAATCCGTATGGTGTATACTATATTATACCCCTAAAAAAAATATATGTTATGGATAGTTAAAACTCCGAGAATCTTACAAACAATTTTAACAATAGATATTGCCTCATTACCAGTTCCTAGGTTGTGGAGTTTAGTTTTTATTTAGTTCTCTCTTGGCAGTCTCTCTACGTAAAATGGTCAGTAAATGGTCGGTAAAATACTGGTATTCAGCAATCAAGTTACACTGGAAAATTACCTTAACAAGGTTAAGCAGATGATAATATAATTTATACAGTAAAGATATAAAATGATAGTGTAAAAATAAACGTTCCAGTAAAGACCTGCTTACTACATCCCCATACAATGTGCATAGATCCTAACACCATTGTTTTACGCATCCAGAAACACTGTGTACACCCTAACCGACGCCTAATGAGTGTCAAGTGACGTCACGAACGCCACCATTAGCGCCACAGATAACACACACCCACTTGTTTTGGCTCACGAAAAATAAAACCTCCTCGCTGAATGAAAATTTATTTTTAAGAATGAAGAAGTATTTTTGAATGAAAATATATGCGTTTTGTTCGAGGGGTGTGTCATGGTGTCATGTTTTTCCGGGTAAACAAAAACGAAAAAGAGGACACCGATTTCACTGAAGATTTGAATGTCGATACGTTGGCAGCAATATCGAAAATGGTAGAACTAAGAAGACACCCGAATATTGTCACAGTACCTAAGTGTGATTAAATAAATAAGTAAGAATAAAAAAAGCATTTTATTTCTTGCTTTCCATAATAAATTTAAGAACAATGACACTTTTTAAAGAAAAAAATATATATTCACACTATTTAGTGTAATAATAGGTAGCTACTAAATCTTATTTTTTTATAAATAATAGATCATTATTAATAACATATTTTAGCCTCAATTTATCGGCACTACAGAAATTCTTTGCAATGACAACTATCAAGAAATAAAACGTTATTGTAGTAAGAGTCATGACTAAAACATGACACCTGTGATTCTTCGTAAGGTGAGCCAAAAGGATACCTATTTATACTATAACCACAGAGCGCTATTATGTTTAAGTTCCATGTAATAAGGATTGGGTCTATTGCAATCAAACGGAGACAAATCCGGAATTCGAACTAATACTAAGACATTCTTTATGAAAAAACCTTACTCATCCCGGAAATTGAACCCGCGATTACTAGACCAACGAACCTACTTAAGCCTTTACAGTCGCAATGCACATGCTACAGTCGAAGAAAGCGGAAAAATATAGTTTTTGCCATTTTCTTCAAACTCACTTAAAAACACATTAGGTGTTACTGGCAGTTGCATTTCGTGGATCATTTATATTCTTGATCCATCCTTCTTCAAATTGTAGTGTCGTTATCTTGTCTTCAGCATTTTGATCGTTGAAGACTAAAACTCATTGAATTACAAAAGTTTCTGGGAACTTTATAAATAATTGATTCGTCAACGCTAACGAAAATTAACTTAACTTGGTCTTGTGAAAAACTTTTACTGTACTTAATTGGATAGACATTTTGGGACACTCGAGACCACTATTTAAAGTAAAAGCAGAATGGGTAAGAGCAAACTCAGATTCTATACTAAGTTAAATTGCAGCATTATAAAGAACTAGCAGATGTCACGCGATTTCGCCCGCGTAGTGCGCTGTGGCGTATCATTCGATGTAAGTGTTAACAGTGTTAAATAGGATTCAAAATCATCTGTAGTATAAAAATTTGGATAGCGGGCACCATAAGGTCCAAGTGTGTCCTGGATTCGGGCAAAGTGTCATGTATTTATCCGTCCAGAATTTCTAAGTAACGGAGCCCGGAATAGGTTGGAGGCTCACTCCATATTACATAGGACTTAAACTAACCTTACTGACGAAATGTGGGTATACTATGTATACACCTTTGTGCCAACTAGCCCCTAGTGGAATTCCTACAGATGTTTATGTATTTCAAATAAACATTACAAACGTCAATGTAAGCAAAAAATCTATTTTAGGAAGCTACCTTAACGTAATTCTGACCCGGATTCAGTGAAGAGTTTCTCCGAATTCTCTTATGGAATTTGATACGTTTACCAAGGAGGTCGCCATAGGTGCACGTATGATGTAGGTAGAGGTAAAATACCCCATTAATACTTATGGTATATTGATATGGGATGCTTCCGCTCCTATACAATTATTCATTATGTGCTAGTCATTATTTTTCGTTCTGTATAATCGGGTTTTGCTCGTGATTATTTGGTGTTACCGGGGTATATGAGATAAGATGCCTAGATTGAGATTCAAATAAAAAACTTAGATTTTAATCTATCATAGTGCGAATCCACGGAGATGGCATTGGAAAGTTTCGTGTAACTAAGATAAACTATCTAGTTGAACATAAAATTCGCTAACAAGACACGCAAGAACCTGATTGGCAGTCACCTTTTTGACATTAGTTTCATTCGTCCCATTAAAAGCATATAATCCTCCAGGCAATGCAGGCACGCGCTCGTTACTTACGATATTGTAAACTATGATATACTTTTTGGTACGTATTAAAATCATAAATGTACAGACGCCAGCACATCAAGTTACCCCAATGAGTCAAATTTTCCCAATTGAATATGAACCTTATTCTGTTTGACATAAAGTTGAAAAACGATCAACGAAATTTGACACATTGGGGTAACTTGACGTGCTGGCGTCTGTACAATAAGATTTTCCTTCTGGAATTTCTCAGTAGCAGTCCGGAGTCTAGATTTGTGCCTGATTGATGGTAATAAGCTCGCACCCTATAACATGGGCTTTTACTGAACATAACTGGCGAAATGTGGGTGTACTGTAGGTACACCCCTGCTTAACCCTTTGTGGATTACAGGCGTAATGTTATATTTAAAATGATAAATCACTAGAAATTGTGTGTGATACCTAACAGCTATCATATGAACCGTATGTTACGTGTATCTGAAGTTACACTACTCATTTATTATAATTGAGTTTGTACCGACTGCCTACCATTAGTGCTAAGCTAATTCACTTCGAACTAAATTGTAGCGTGTATTCTGAGTAAACGTGAAATTAGATCCATTCCTGCTTTACTGTGGAGCAAGTTTGTGACTTAAGTGGGAAGACTTAAAGCCTTAATCAAGGCACAGATAATACACGGTTAAATTTAAGTCGTTTTAGACCTCATCAGGGGTCATTGTACTTATCGTTATGAATAACTTTTACTATAGGCGCAAACCTGAAATCGCGAAAAAATAATATTATTAACATAGTGTAATTAATTTGTTTTAAGACATCTAACGCGGACAAAAGTTGGACAAAATGGCAATCAAAGTACTAGTCATTAATAATAAAACAATGCAGTACCTATTAGTCTTAATAAATTCTGATCCCAAAGATATCTTATCTTCAATAAGGCGCCTTTTATTTAATTCAGAGTTATGATCGATTCCAATCACTTGATCAGAATCAAACTACACCTCTAAAACCAAAAAGCTGAACCATAGATGGCACGTAAATAACGGACATCCCTATTTGAAACAAGGTCTAAATTCTATGCTCACATAATTGCATTCGGAGTAAGTTTAAATTGACTTGTGTTTCGTCATGTTTCGACTTGCGTTGTCAGACGAAAGCTAATGTTTAATGATTATACTCGTCTTTGTTTCATTCTCAATGAGATAGGTTTACTTGTAGTAGATCTTCTAGCCGCCACGGCGTCGGTACATACTTTTACAGCAAGCGTAAAATAGAGCGTAACCCTTCATGGAACGGACACCTGTCAAATATCTCATTGGTTTTTTATGTCACCTAATGGCGTCATCTTTTTCCTAAAAATTTTTAATATTTTGTGTTGTGTTGTGAAAATACTGTTCCAAATAGCATAAAAATGGGAAAAAGGAATTCACTAGATACAATTTGAATATGAAAACGACTGAGAGATGTATTAAAATGCTAAAACTTGATTCAAGTCACGAAGGTAAGAAAATGTCAAAAATGGCCGCTTTCTGTAGCTGTTTCATCAGTTTACCGACTCAAGAACTTGCCTGGTTATGTATATTATAGCAAATCAAAACCCTGTGTGCGTATTATCGCTAGTGAATATGAAAACATAGGGTGCGCTTTGTTTTTTTTTTTTGCGTTATGCACGTGCTAGTGTGCTTGCAACCTACAAGTGCATGCCTGACCTGTGGGACGTTCTGCGGGAACGTACGTGGTCAACAATGGCAGTTGCCTGACCTGTGGGACGTTCTGCGGGAACGTACGTGGTCAACAATGGCAGTATTGGCTTGGCAGTAAATAGCCCAACCTGTGGAGCGTTTGAAAACGCATTTGTGATGAAAAATGGCTATATAGTGAGCAACTTGCCTAGAACCTGTGGGGCGTTCTACGGGAGCGCACGTGGTTTACAATGGCTATGTTGTGATTTAAGCAATCTGTGGGGTGTTCTTTAGGGACACACGTGGTTGACTTTTTACTTATAACCTTCAAGGGAAGTTCTGCGGGAACTTACATGGTTATATGGTACAATGTTTATTGCCTGTACAGCATGGACTGTTTTCTACAGACACTAATAAATTCAGTAGAACAATTTGTCTGAAATGAATGGAAAAAACAAAAAATGTTTCTCCGGAGTTCATAAAAAAACTTCAAACA
Source organism: Euplexia lucipara (assembly GCA_921972225.1). Lineage (NCBI taxonomy): Eukaryota > Metazoa > Arthropoda > Insecta > Lepidoptera > Noctuidae > Euplexia > Euplexia lucipara. The sequence goes on from OV179154.1 coordinate 13,703,870, forward strand.
AAAGTTGTATTATGCAGATTCTAGTTGGTAAATGGAATGATTGAAGAACAGGTACCTCCAGAAAAGACACAAGATGTTCAGATTCACAAAATGCTAGCCATGGGTTCTCAACTGGAGAAATCAGGAAAAGATTTACCATAACCCAGGTATCTAATACTTACTAAGAAGCTTAACAAAATATGGTATTTAATAAGCATAAAGAAGATAAAGACAACATCAGGGCGTCAACGCCCTGCCTTGTTTTCACTCAGACCTTCAGATGTGTCTAGATACTCCGGAGCATAAAATGTTACAAAGTTGAGTGATACTTTAAGGTATGATATATATGCATACATACAGAGGGGCATATTTTCCCTGCTAGTAACAGTCATAAAGACAATCAAGAGTTTTCTGCCTCATTCTGAGTTAGAAACATACTTATTTGGTGAAGACCCAATACTTCCCAAAAAAGCAGCTTTAAACTGGTGGAGCCAACCTCATTCCAAATATGAAGAAAAAAGGGGGGGGGGGAGGCATCTTCTGAGGCACCAGTGGTTGAGAGAACATAAGAAGACCGGAGGATTCATCAGCGCTGCAAAATACACCCACAGGTGGGCATTTAAAAAATTAATTTAGTTGATTGAAAACTAATCATCACTACTATTTGTGGTTATTATTTTTGATAAGATTGTAAATATACAACTTTATTTCATACTAGACCACACCCAAGTAACTTTTCATTGAAAGAAAAACGAGGAATCTTGTCAGATAATATCTAATTTATAAATACTTTCTGAGCAATAGAAATTGGTCAGACTAATAAAGCTTAGTTTACCAGTCTTTTATCGGTAAAAAGCCCATTGGAAACCTTTCATCAATTTCTAAATTAAAGAAGTTGAAGACTTTTGTTAAAACAGAACATTGAAATGAAAAGTCTACCGCACAATAAGCGATATTAAACAGAAAAATAACTTTCTGATAGAGTTAGTTTTAAACAGGCTTATTGCCTGGTCAATATTTATACCTACATATAAAACATTATATACTCTTCAAAGGAAATGGCAACAATTAATTGTTTTATGTTTTTGGGTTATATAATTATGATCAACATTTACAAGAAAGGTGAAAGATACATGCTAAATAGAGAGGATATAATATATCAGTTTGTTTATTCAGAATTTCTGCTAAGAAATAATTCAGTTAACTGTAGATAAACAAGGAAAAACAAGATTCATAACTAACAAACTAAATAACTGTTATAAGTTTGTAAAGAAAAATCATGTCAAGTCAACTATAGTCAGATTCCATGTTCAGATGAATGGAAATTTTACATCCACTTGCATGACACCTATTGAATATCTTGTCTTTTATTTGATAAGTTAATAATGAGAATGATTTATTATGGAATAGGTAATACCTTGAATACTGCATGTTTAGACAAGACCTTGAATGGTAGTTCATAAACATCAGAGTAAATAATATTTTAAAGTTAGAAACATTTATTTTATTTTTGACTGGCCTGTTGGTCTGGTGGTTGGTGAACCTGACTGCTATGTTAGAGGTTGTGGGTTTGATTCCCACCCAGGATAATGTTTTTTTGTGGTTAGCACAATCATTTGTTCTGTGTCTGGGTATAATTTATCCCTAATAAGTATTTATTTAGAAATATATAAGTGTTTTTATCAGCTCAGTTTAGTGCCCATAATGCAGGCTCTGCTTAGTTTGGAACTAAGTGCCGTTGTGTGAAAGTTGTGGAATATTTATTTATTTATTTACAAATGCTCTTTCCACAAGGTAATTTCCAAGAGGTTATGGTTTTTGGAGGCATGTAAGGAATGGACTGAGAATGAAGCTAAGCTTCAAATGATTATTTTTTTAGATTCAATTGCTGCCTACTTAGTCTGTAATGCCTTGCCAGATACCCAACAGAAGGTGAAATCTGATTGAGAATGGATTATATGACTACAATATCATACAATTGATTGGGAGAAGTTCAATATCCTACCTATATATAGTTATATACCATTACTAAAAATACTTGGCAGTGGTGTGATTAAAAACCAAAGGGTTTTTTGTTTTTTGTTTTCTACATGACTAAATTTTAATTAATAGGTAGCTGATTTTGAATCTAGAAGAGAAGTAAACATTACAAAATGACTAATAAGTAAAACAAATTGTCAAAAGATTACATATTTATTTGGTGAAACAACAATTAATTTTTCTGCTTCCCAGATCAACACAAAAGTGCCAAAGAACCTAAATGCTTTCTTTTTGCATTGGTCTCAATCATAAGAATTAAGTTTTATGATCTCTCCCCGCTCTCTTTGTAGGTACCTACTCAAAAATATAAAAATGACAATAATTAAAGACAAAGCACAAGGTAATGTTTTGTACTTCAGCTGTTGATCACTCAAACCAGGGTTCTCGATATTTCAGAGATTGTTGATAGTTTTAACCCTTTAATTATCTCCTTGGCACTATCATTCTAGATTGTTACATGTCCTTTACAGGAAATTGAAATAAGAGCCAAGAATAGGTATAACAGACCAAAAAGTAGTCCATATTGGACCGTAAAGTTGTAATACAAAATAAAATGATTTCATTTATTTATTTTTAAAAGTATAGAATACTCTTGATTATCCACCTTTAGAATAATAACTTAAAGAGTTATATGGGGTGTTTACAATGCGCTGTTCTATTACAAACAATTGTTGAAAAATATTGTCATGTAAACATTTGTACATGTTTGGAGTGTGAACAAGCAGTTGAAAATTCATTATGTTGAATATTAATTTAATTCCAGTGCGTTTGGCTAAAAACTGTAATTTGTAGCATTACTAATATCATAATGAGACTCCAGGAAGGAGTTATTTCCTATGAAAGTTTGGTTTATATTTGATCTGCCCTAGCCTTGATAATAGGACCGCATAAGATGATAAAATGAAAAGATTAAGGCTACATAATAAGACCTCTTAAACCTAGATATACCTACTTGGGATTTTTTTTTTCATGTTAACTTAATTATATTTTAAATAATTACATGCAACAAAGTGATTTATACTTTGTTACCAAGAAGGTTTTTTGAGTCTATTCACGATAGTTACAGGTCAAAAGATGATAACAATCTCCATTATAAATATAGAGTGATCAAATTAGACATAGGTAATCATTATTGAAATCCATAAGCATAATTATCAAGATTAATAAGTTAGTTAAAACTGTTATAACCAAATAGCCAAACTTTATTTTATTTTACAAATATTAAGAAAATTACAGCTATTACAATTGATATGATGAAGCATTAACAATAAATTAGGAGATGGACAATTACAAGGTTTCTATTTTCTGTTTACTGTTTTACAAAACAGTAAAGTAGGGTACCTACTAAACATTGTTACAAAAACACTGAACTGTAAGCTCCAGTGTCAGCCGTTGGATTACCAGGGCTATGGAAGAAAGAGTGAACTTAATATTACCGAGTTTTTTCAACATTCATTACATTCATTATGTAAGAATTTCAGCCGGTAAGGGGGTTTTTTCAATACCTATCAACTTTATTATAAGTTATACACGTGAACTGAAGGGTCAACCATTCCTTCCTAAATTACCAAATGGACATATTAATAATAGACATTTTCTATTTTAGTTTTGACGAGTATGATTCTATTTGAATTGTAATTCGATGTTGTGTTTTTATTTTGATTCTTTTGAAAAATTTAAAATAACTCATTGTTATTTTTAATTCTTTATTAAATATTGATTGCTTTTACAACTTGTCTTTAAACATCTACAAGTAAACCTATCTCATTGAGAATGAAACAAAGACGAGTATAATTGAATAGTCAAACGAACTTACCTGTAAGTGAAGTTCGACGGTAATTATACGAAGTCTTTGTTTCATTCGAAAATGAGAAGAGTCCCACCCGACCCAAACAATACATGCTATCTAAAATTCTAAATACAATTTTGAGCTTGGACCCTATGTTGTAAAATCAATCATTTGCTGTGAACTTAATGAGATATTTGACAGGTGACCGTTCCATGAAGGGTTACGCTCTATTTTACGCTTGCTGTAAAAGTATGTACCGACGCCGTGGCGGCTAGAAGATCTACTACAAGTAAACCTATCTCATTTTCGAATGAAACAAAGACTTCGTATAATTACCGTCGAACTTCACTTACAGGTAAGTTCGTTTGACTATTCAATAATGTGTGTCGCGCGGGTTTCAAAGTATACCCAACTGCGTTGGGGTCGGCTTCTAGTCTTACCATTTGCAGCTAAATACCAGTGCTTTACACGTCACAACTCAACTGAACCATCAAAAGGATATCGTGTTACCGTAATAGTAACTACTAAATCGCCTAAGTTGTCAGGCTTTGGGGCTTCTAGCTATCTGTATAACAGTTGGCCAAAGGAGATGGAAAATGGTGGGCCCAAATGTAATAAGTTGAGATAAGGTCTAAAAAAAATGTCATATTTTTTAATCTTAGAATATGAAAAATCACCTCAATTCTCAATCTGGAAGCGAAGAAATATGAGAAAGACAGTTTTCGTGTTCATCGATTAAGTAATCGATTACGCAGTTACGCAAATAAAACCATTGTAAGAGATTGTCAACTCAAGGTAATTAAATGCACTTAATATAATTATAAGCAATATAGCGTATAATTACAGTCATATTAATAAATTAAATATCAATTAATTACTAAAAAAACAATATATCGATTACAAGCAGTCTTTATTTTTAGTCTATTTATGTCACTGCCATGACAGCTGACTGACATTGACACTAGACAGTTGTCGACTGCTCTGCTCTTGTTTGTTCACTAGTTTCGTGTTTTCCGATGCGTTTTGAGTGCTTTTCCGTTTATTATTCATCTTTTACGACCTTGCTTTCACACTTGACACCGAAGATTGCTCACTCGTTTGACTTGGAATTGTTATTTTGGATTTTACCGCCGGCTTGACTTTTGTTTAATCTCTTATATCTCAGATTCACAAAATGCGTAGGATTTTCAATGAAAGGTTGATAACATATAAGCTATTCATTGATACCAATTTCATCTTTTTACAACTGGGCCCAAGATTGTATGTATTCGTTTCAGTCTCCTTTCGCTATGAAGGAATCTATTATGATAGGTTCATTTATCGTCTGACATGCGACACATGTGTCTAGCTCGGATTCACTGTAATGTAGTAGTTATTATGTAATAGTTAGATAGTTAATATTTAATAATGCAAGTGCTAAATTCATTTAATTTTAATCAAAACCAAAGCCTCACCAAAAAAATTAAATTAAAAATTTAAAAAACCCCCACCGCAAAAAAGTAAAACATTTAAAAAGTTAAAAATAACACTTTAGCCATGAAATTTTACTTCACGTTGGGGTACCGCTTAAGTAAGGAATGTTCCTAGTACTTGTAGGTATGTAGGTACCTACTTATTTTAATGGTACCCCGACGTTACGTAAAATTTCATGGCTAAAGTGTTATTTTTAACTTTTTAAATGTTTTACTTTTTTGCGGTGGGGGTTTTTTAAATTTTTAATTTAATTTTTATTTTATAATTTTTAAACGGATTAATTTTGTTTTATAGAGTTTACAATTATGAGAATTTTTCAGTGCATTGTATGAAGAGTCAAATGATGGTTAAAACGAATCCAAACACGACATATCTGCTATAATTTTGTCAAGAGTCTACCTACTGGTGTGCTGAATAGCCTGGCTGCAGCATCAGCTCATCCTGTTGCCATCAGTGCATTGTGTTTAGAATCAAATGCTGGTTGAAATGAATCCAAACACGACATATCTGCTATTATTTTGTCAAGAGTCTACCTACTGGTGTGCTGGATAGCCTGGCTGCAGCATCAGCTCATCCTGTTGCCATCAAGGCATTATGTGCAGAATCAAATGCTGGTTGAAATGAATCCAAACACGACATATCTGCTATTATTTTGTCAAGAGTCTACCTGCTGGTGTGCTGGGTAGTCTGGCTGCAGCATCAGTTCACCCAGTTGCCATCAGTGCATTGTGTGCAGAATCAAATGCAGGTTAAAATGAATCCAAACACGACATATCTGCTGTTATTTTCCCAAGAGTGTATTAGTCTGCTAGATATCCTGGCTGCATCAGACCAAATACACCATAATGTTGCTTATTAATATTACACACATGGGTGTTTGAAATTTTAAGACACACATATGTTTGTAAGTAAAGTTAATACCCATAGACGTCTAAAATAGCAACGGTAGCTAACACAAAAGAGCTGATGACCTTGAAACGGCTGAACCGATTTTGATGAAATATGTCTAAGAACCATCGCAAGAAACCCTGCTTTCAAATAAAAAAAACCGCATCTAAATCGGTTCACCCGTTTGGGCGCTACGGTGCCACAGACAGACAGACAGACAGACACACACACATAGCGGTGAAACTTATAACACCCCTCTTTTTGCGTCGGGGGTTAAAAACGCGTGTGACCACAATTTAGTCACGACAATCAGAAAGCCACACTATGTATGTGTGTTAAATTGTTTTAGAGTTATAAAACAGCAGTAAATAAACTCAAATATGGTATTTTTTACCCAATCTAAAGACAGTTTTATCTGTTTTTGTTTGAAAAGGTAGGTAGCAAATTATGTTGGGCCCAATTCCATCAGATAATAACTTAGGACAACGATCCGATTTTACTTTAGTAATAGGGAACTAGTTAGCCACTTAGTCACGAGCCACTTTATCAATTCAATCAATCCATCCATATTATATTATCTAAACAATAAGACAGTGGATCTACCAGGCCGCCATAGAAAGGTGTCGCCTATCCGACTAGTTTACTAATTGAAATGAACAAAGTTAGTTTGCCAATGTTTCTATAGTTAGTTTGGCTTTGTGTTATAAGCTACGGACCGTAGGCAGTGGCATTGTATTGAGGTCTGTTTTGACATTGACACTGCGTTGGGTATTGACATTGTAGGTATTATAGGAAAAAGGTTTAACTCAAACATAACACAAACATTACTCCTGTATTTCCTATTGCATTTAACAGAGGTTAAATAGATATTTTTACTAGGGGACGAGACCTATCAACCGGGCACTACAAATCTAGACTAAGAAATTAACCATGAAAAAATTGTAACTCGAACCGTACCTAGACCCGGTCCTGGACTCAGCCTAGAGTCGGTCTATACCGCAGGCATGTCCTGCGGTAACTAAAGACGTGATTTCCCCTACCGCCACCCGCAGCTACCACAGGTGATGTCTCAGTTATGCGGTTGACTTATACCACTTGCAACGACTAGACCAACCAGGTTTTAAGTCGGTTCATATTTTGTAAGTATATTCTTCTCTTCTTCTATGGAAGAGAAAAGATGAAGATCTAGGTACCTATTTATAGTCCTAGAACGAATCACTGACATAAGCTTTTCGATTTTTTTTTTTTTTTTTTTTTTTTTTTTTTTTTTTTTTTTTTTTTTTTTTTTTTTTTGCTTTGCTGAAATGGACCTTTTTGGCGCAGCCGTGAGGCACACAGCACATGATATGTACCTACTTTGTATATTTTTTAGTGTTTTATAAATTATTGTGTGTTTGTGTGTTTTGATGACTGATGTCAAATAAATATTTTTCTTTCTTTCTTTCTTTTCTTTCTATTTCTAAATTTAAAATACAATGATCCTGCAGCATTCAGGTTTAGATTAATAAGCATAAATTAATATCAGCTAGAAATGGCGAAATTATTATTTCTAATATTTTTTATTTTAAAATCTACGTTTTTAGTTTACGTTTACGCCAAGCATTCGTGCTAGAGATAATTTTATTGACAAAATATTTTAAAAAGTTAGAGTTTTCCACGTCACCCGAGTTCGAAAAAAGGGAAAGCCAGTCTTACCAAACATTCAGATTTTAAATTCGAATATTGAATGTATATGTTTAGACGATCGGCAATAGATTCGTCCGCAACAATGTCGGAAAGTGAATAAGTTTTCATTTTACGAGTTTCCAAATAGTCGAATAAAATTTTAGTACAGTTTGTGGGAGTAGTTTTCAGTGCGATGATGCGACCACGACGCGTCATCGACTGTGTCCCGAATTTTATTTTTATGTTGTTTTGTTTTTAACCAACAAGAATGAAATCTGAATTTATAGCAAGCACTGAATCCGTATTGTTTTTCATTAACTCAGTTCGAACCTGAATAAACCTTACCAAAATTAACCAGTAACATTTCACGCAAACGAGGTTTGCCAACAGACTGTTCCAATTCATTCATTAATTAGGTACTGGATCCTGCGTTTGCAATATAGCCACCAAAAATGTAAACAAATGTATCGTTTTGGAAAAATTGCTTTAACACCCGTTCATAAGGTTCACTTTGCGATACAACTTAAAAAAAATATAACTTTTCAATAGTACAAGTCAATGCAAAATCGTCTTAATATACACTCACTTGAAGTTGATTTTCGTTTATAAAAGTGAAAATAACATCAGTTGGAAATATAGGTTTTGATACTACCTAAATGAACAAATATCGCTTATTTTTTATTTAGGTGAAAGACCTACCTATATCAATAAAAGTCTGATTATTGTATATTATTATTGAATGCTGATTATTGTTAAATAAGTCAGTAAAGTCAAATGAAAAATATAAAACCAAAGAAATAAAATTCTAGTTGAACGACGTCTAAAATTATAATAATAACAAATTTCCTAAACAGCGATGCACACATTGCACACATAAATTTTTGTTTCGTCTTGTACTTTCATTGTACCTTTGTTTATCAGCAATAACATACAACACATCAAAAGTGCATTCCATTTTTTATCGATAAAGTTGATAGTTTGCCTGTTACTCGTAGTTTCTGCGTAAAATGGGTGCATAACATCTACATTATGTACAAACGCCAGCACGTCAAGTTACCCCAATGTGTCAAATTTCATTGATCGTTTTTCAACTTTATGCCAAACAGAATAAGGTTCATATTCAATCGGGAAAATTTGACACATTGGGGTAACTTGATGTGCTGGCGTCTGTACTAACCATCAAGTTATCCAACAGACTGTAGATATTTGTACTGTGTGTTAATTTTTATCTCAAAAAGAAATACCCGAAATAAAGTCCTATTTCAAACGTTTCATAAAAAAATACTATGATTTAGTGGTGGACACCAAAGTCGCTTTACAAATATTCGACTTTGAGACTGCCAATTTATTTATTCCTCTTTGTAAAAACATGAAACACGATAGTAAAAGAACATACTGACCTAAATCTACACAGGTACGTGGAAAATCTAAAAATATTTCATAAGAAAACTGACAGTAAAAGCATAAACGACTGCAGGGAGTCTAGGTATGCGGTACAACCGTACAGAATTATGTGCCTGGGGATATTTCTAACTTTGAAATAGAATTACAACGTGTGAAAAGAATGTCGTTTTAAAATGTTTTTGGAAAAATGAAGAAACGGTATTTTTGTTTTAGGGTCATGTCAATTTTAAAATGTTGTCAATTATGAAATACTGGCGTTCAGCAGACAGATTAGACTGAAACGTATTATACCATCAAAATCATCGCTCGTCAAAATGTTGGCTTCAATCATAATTAATTATTATTAAAATCTTTTACCTTGCCTTTTGTAAATGGTTTTTGATTTGGATTTTTCAAATGGCAAAGTTACTAATAAAATACCAAATTTTGTAAGAAGACCTTGCAATTCACTAGATCAAATAATATTATGTAACTTATTAATGTAAGTAGTTCAATTAGAATGTAAATTCAAAGATCACATTTCTTAGGTCAAATAGCTATCTTGTCGAGTCAGTCCACCCAATGGATTTCAGTGTACATACTGACGGAAATTGAAGTTTCTTTATGACAGAGTAAACTATTAAATATTCCAAATAAACCCTCAGATCAAATGTTTGGATACACAGAGTCAACACCGAAGCGCTTTTACGGAAATTATATTTGCCGTTATACATTTTAAAAGACACGAACTTGTTGCCTGGCATTATTTTTTGTTAGATACTTCGTGTTTATAATACTTCGAGCCTTTCGTAGTAAAGTAATATGCATTCAAGACATATTGGTTCTCGCTCATAATTGTTTAATTATATTTTGAAAGAGTTATAAATAGAGTTTCTTGCTCATTTTTTCCATTTTCAAAAATGCTTTCTTAAAGGAGCTCCTAACCACCTACAAGATCATTTTGTCGTATTTTTTTCATTACAAAGTAAAGAATTTGTAAGAGATCTGTTTCTTAATATTAATACAAAAAATGATCATGTAATAATTACAAATGTCCGCCCTTATGCCCCCAGATTGGCGGTTGAAGTAGTTACTGATGCGGAAAATTAACAAATTATCTTCATGTCACTGGCATATGCGAAATTACACAAGAAAAGAATAAAGTAATTCCTACATGTAAAGCTACAAAAAGCCACGTAGCTTTGTGTGCTACGGTGCTACGTGCCCTAAGCTTGCTTCGTGCGCTACGCTTGCTACGTGCGATACGCTTGCTACGTGCGATTCGCTTGTTACGAGCACTACGCTTGCCACGTGCGCTATACCTGTATTTTTGTTAGAAAGGTACCAGAAGTCAAGCATTTTGACAAAACTGACACAACTACCTTCAGTTCGATTTCAGTTCTATTCCAAGTACCCCGTTTCAAAAAATAAGCTGAAATAATTTTATATGTATAAGTAAATATAAATACATATATTGTTTTGTTTAAAATGTTCTCAGTAATTACTTACAGATTCATTGAATGGTAAAAAGTGAAAACCGTTCTCAACTGCGTTAATCCATGTTTTATGTCGGATGCAACTGAATATCAGTATTTTGCATGGAGCCTTACCTATCAGCCTCCACATCTGATAGTTACTGGATAACACTTACCCCTTAGTACGTCTGATAGTCAGTCTTTCGGGAATCTTTCTGACTAACTGTAGCAACTATCAAAAATCTACAAATGACGGCCGGGACCAACGGCTTAACGTGATTTATTTCTGAGGTACGGAGGAGTAAGTAGTATGTAAAGAATTGTCATGTATCCTCGGACTGAACTCGGCATGCATAACTTAACCGTCGTTTGTCCCTTGCGTCAGTTATTATTTAGCCACACATATCATAACGTCACGCTTGTAATCCCCGAAGGGCTAGGCAGAGGTGTATCTGGTAGTAACACCCACATTTTGCCAGTTATTGCCATCAATCGGGCACAAATCCAGACACCGGGCTGCTACTGAGAAATTTTAGATGAAAACACTCAATACCACTTTGGCCAACTCGGGGATCGAACTCGGGACCTCATGCTCAGCAGTAGCGCTTGCGACTATTAGACTAACGAGGCTACGCTCCACATACACAACAGTAATACCCAAAAACCACAATATTTGGATAGCAATATCTAGCACAAGTTCACCAAGCAACGACAGGAAACAGTCATACACGATGCAGCAGTTACTTTAAAGTAACGGTTATACGTCCCGTCGTGTCTCGTGTCGCATTTTGCTGCGCGTTATCGCATTACAATCTGTATGTGGAGTTCCTTAGTTTGTCACGTTAAGAAAGTTAACCCCAAGGGCGTATTTTTAGACAGGTGGGGATTCTTCGCTTGTAATAATATTGTGTGACATTTTGCGGTAATGCTGTAAATAGGACGGTAAGATTATCTGACTTGGTGTTAAGATAAAATTGGATAAAAGATGCTATGGTTTGATCAAATGCGATTAAGATTTAATGTGAATTACCTCACTGTTCTAGTAATTGCTTGCACTTCTACTGAGCTGGGGTCTTGGGTTAAACTTTCAAGTCGAGCAATTTTAATAACACATAGGTTTTCCTACCTGAAGTTTCCCAGTAGCAATTTAGAGTCTGGATTCTGAATGGCAATTGCCTAATACAAAACATAACTGGCGAAATTGAGTGTACTTTTTTAGGTAAATCTCTGCCTACCCCTTCGAGAAATGGAGGCCAGATATCATGTTTTAATTAATCACTACTTCAGTTTGCCACAAATAATTTATCTAAACTTTCTCAATAGTTGACTATTAGTTTCTCCTCTTAATTAATTACTTAGTTTGACCGCTCTGTGAAACTTTGTTTCAGTTTTAACAGTCATAATTAATCCACCAAAAATGTGGTAATTATATTTCTGAACACACATACAATCTGATTAATTAATACTTTAGTATTGTTAAACCTATTTCAAAAGAGTAAGTAATTATAGAGATTTTTGGCCGTTCTTCTCCATTCAAAACTACCTTTTGGAAGGGGCAAGTATATTTTTTTCATATTATGTCTGACGTTTAAAAGTGCCTTTTTATTGGTCTCTTGCAAATAAATAATTTTGATTTTGAATTTAACAAAAAGAACTAACACCTGCAAAAAATTCAATGACCTTTTCAGTCCGATCAAATTGTGATAAACCAAACTATCTTAATTTGCTACACAATATTTTATTACCCTACATCCCACTTCCACCTATCTGGGGATTATGTAAACAGAGCTAATGCGTCAATCGGAATCGCTCACCCACATCCGAAACGCCAATAAAATACACAACCTATTGACAAAAACCACAGAGCAGCAGTGGACTAGAGAAGCCATTTATAAAAAATACTAGCTTCTGCCAGCCACTTCGTCCGCGTGAAATAGTTACAGGAAACAAAAAAAAACATTATTTAACATTCATAGGTGCTCCGTTCCTATTAATCTTAGCGTAATTATATATATATGGAGTATAGCCTTCCTCGATAAATGGGCTATCCAGCACTGAAATAATGTTTCAAATCGGATCAGTGGTTTCTGAGATTAGCGCGTTCAAGTAAACAAACTCTTCAGCTTTATAATACTAGTATACATAGTATATATATTTGTGTCCAAACAAGTTGCACTGTCATAGGCATAGTTTAGTTTTTTGAGTAATTGGTAACATATACAGACACACTTGATTCTTAAGATTAGTGTTGAGAATGTCGTATCTTGCATTGGCTGATAAGACGTTTTTGAGTTGTGTAACAAATACCCGCACACTTCGTACAGCTAGTAGTTTAAAGCGCACAGCTGTCCCTATCCTCGGGAGGATACATTTCTAGTAAGACTGCTACAGAAAATAAAGAACAGTAGTGTAACCATTGCAGGAATAGTCCGCTGTGAGCGATATGTTATTTTTAATTTGAAATATCTAGGGAGACTATTTAACATCATTGTTTCAGCAGATAAATTCAAGATAATGAGACTGCCTAGTCCTCTTGTAAGAATTGCCACAACAACTGGAGCTGTGCCGTTTCTTGTAGTAACGAATCGCTCTTATGCCTTATTTTAGGCATTCCGGCGTCAAAACATTTTTCAATTAGGTATTTATGTTGTGTCGTAACTCTTAACTCGTTATAGTTTACACCAAGGATAGGTGCATATTTCACAGGTAATGCCTAATGTTTTCATTCATCGTTTAACGCCATAAATGAATATTGTACTGACTACTTAAATCATAATTTGTTGCAAACTTGTCAAAAATGCCAGAAAGATTCTAGGTTTTTTGTAAAAGGCACAATTCAAATTTAAATACATTGAAAATCGGTCGTAAATGCTCATTTTCTTGTCACTCAATTAACACTCTAGCTTAAGTTAACTGCTCATTTTACGAAGCTGGAATTTCGAAAACGCAGCAGAGTTGCGTAACTGCCTAGAATGTACTATGTCTGTACTCCGTGCTTTACATTCCCAAAGAGACGGTTTCGTTCAGGCCGTTGAGTGAAAGTCTCCGAACTTCAATCGGATATCTTGTTACAGGGTATTGTATAAAGCTATTTTGCTGTGGTATTAAAATAAGAGTTTTGTGCCTCCTTTTAAGTTGTGTCGGATTTTTATTAGTTTTACAAGCAGCTTTTTTTCTGAATATACGAGCGAATTTCTTTTAAAACACGACTTTATGTCTGTATTCTTTGAAGGGTTTGTTTTTGTTTGATCCAGGATTCGAAACTAGAACCTCATTCTTGGCAGAAGCACTTCTGACGATTAGAACAACGAGCTAGCTATATTAATGTTATGTGCCTCAAAATTGTTAAACAGACGGTAAGATTCACACCGTGGAAACTTGATTATTGTAACCTTTCAATGCCTAGCATCAGCATGGAATCTAAATCTGTCAGCTAAGTAATAAAACCACCGTTGCGATTGGATGCTAGCTTATTACTGGCAAGTGACACAATATATTAGTTATGGTGAAGGCACGCACACATATACACATCACTCTTCTGACACCTATGTGTTATGTGTGTGTGTGTATGTATTTATTTATTCTTAAGTTTTTTTAACCTGTAATATTCACACACAATGAAATTTGTTTTAGAATAAATAAATCAATCAATCAACCTATATTTTCACGTGGCGATTTTAACAGCAATTGCACCGCTGCTACCAAAGTAGAAACAAATTCAAATAGGACTTACATATTCAATTATCTAGGCCAAGTTTATCTTAGAAGCCCCCAAGCAATCTCACATTGGTAGATGAAACTGTAAGTATCCATTTGGGCACACATCCTGAACTTAATTAATTGATTACACTCGATGACCCGGCCCGGATCAGATGTTCATTTCCTATCGCTAATTGCTCGAACCGTCTTTGAATTAATTCGTTTTACACATGAGAGTAAAGGGAGGATTGGTACAAGGTAAGCTGCTAGATATTTGAAAAAAATTGTATAGACTCACGTAACCTATTATTCTTTATAGATTTCGTTTTCTACTTTCGCTCTACCTATTGCTCAGATAGTCAGATAACACCCGAAAAGGCACCATAGGTAGTACCGCATGACGCAGTAGCCGCGAAATGCCTCAATGACAACACACTACAAGAAAATATTCTAATCAATGTAGTTATAGTTCTTTTACATAATTTACAACATCTTAAACATCAACCGACTATTCTCGCAAACTTGACAAACTAGACTCCCTACGCAGCTCTTAATTAAACTATTTAAGTTCAGAATAGATGACAGGCCTGTTGGTCTAGTAGTTAGTGACCCTGACTGACTGCTATGCCGGAGGTCGTGTGTTCGATTCCCACCCAGGACAAATGTTTGTGTGATGAGCACGATCATTTGTTCTGTGTCTGGGTGTAATTTATCTATAATAGGTATGTATTTAGAAATATATAAGTATATTTATCAGCTGTTTAGTACCCATAACACACGCTCTCCAGCTTAACTTGGGACTAAATGGCGTTGTTTGAAAAGTTGTGGAATATTTATTATTTATTTATTATAGATTTACAAGATCTGATCATTTTTTTTTTTTGATTTACTTTTTTTTTTTACTCTTTAGTGTAAATACATAACATTTAGTTGTAACATTCGAAGCTGAAAGCTTCTGTCCGAATCAAATCATACTATAATATAAATAGAATACAATATAATTTACTAAACTGAGTCATAATAAGAAGTCTTCATGTGACAGAATTTTGCCACTGCCACGAAAAAAGGTTTTTTACGCACTTTTCCTGTTGTCAGTGATGCAAATACATTTTTCGTCACCCTGCAACTCCTGTCTCTTTTTATGTACAGACGCCAGAACATCAAACTACCCCAAACTGAAAAAAAATCCCAATTAAACATGAACCTTATTGTATTTTTAATTAGGTTGAAAAACTATCAATGAAGTTTGGCACATTGGGGTAGCTTGATTCGCTGGCATCTGTACATATATACTATTGTGTTGTTATAAATACATACATGTGAAACGGTGATAGAAAACATCGTAAGGAAACCTGAGAAATATTTCACGACGACATGTTAAACCAAGTTCGAGGCCCATGGGTAGCTTAACAACTTACCGGGTTAGACACTAACCACATGATGAGACAAGATTTTACATAATACTATTAATTTTGTGGCCTTATGAATACTTTAATAAATAGCATCAAATCGAAATTTACACTTTTATCAAATACAAATAGAGTATAAAACGGTTCGAAGCATGTAGTAGATATACAGATGTGTGTATGGACTTGCAGCTGTTCATAAATTCCAATAGCCAGGATTAACCAGAATTACAGTGTATTACGAAATTGCATGTAATACACTCTTAATAAATTTACAATTATTATCGATCCATTAACTGATAGCATCAGAATATACAGTAAACAAGCCATGCTTAGTATTCAGCGACGAAATATTGAACATATCCCGCATATTGTTCGGTAAAATCAGGTAGAAACCACGTCCACTTTAAGCTGGCCTCTGAAAATCTCTTCCGTGTTGGATTTTTATTTAAAACTGATTTTATTAACAGAGCTCAGGTTATGCTGGTTACATTCCTCTTCAATGTACACGTTTATTTGACCCGCATTTAAATTATTAAGAAAATTAAATGTTATTGAACAGGTACTGATCTTTTTAGTTAATTAATCCACCCATATTAAAATTATCACAAAATCTGACGAAAAATAATTATCATAAACAAACTTGTAGAGTTTTTCATTACTTTACTAGACTGATTGATTCTTCAGAAGTTATAAAAATCTTGTGTTTAAAGAAATAAAAATGAAAATACAAACATCGTAGTTTCCATTACTGTCTAAGATATTTTTTTATATCATAAATAGTTCGTTGGTCGGCAGTAGTGTTGGGATTTTATCCGGATAAATACTCTAAATGGATAAATACTCATAAATAACGGATATTTATGAGTATTTATCCATTTTGAGTATTTATCCAAAACGGCGGATAAATATTATACACGATTTTAGTAAGGGAAATTTTATATTTCTACGAAGAAAAGGATGAAATTAAGTGAAATTCTAAAACTTATTAAGAACTTTTAAAAAAACAAGCCTGTCTAACCCATGATTACACACAATAATAAAAAAATGGGTTATACTTTCCTTTATGGGCCATCGATTTATGGATCGGAAAGGGGCTGGGGAGAGGGAGAGGGAGATGAGCTACCCCCCTGTCGGATTCCCACACCGCGGAACCCCATGGTTATGGAGAAATTCATTGTTAAAGTTTGAGGTTAGGTTAAAACACTAATTTCCATTATTTTCACTCTAATTTCCATATATTTATGGGGCGGGGAGGGCGAGGCTGGCAGGGGCCTACCTCAGTAGGTAGGCTCCGTAACCTTGGGGTTCCGCGGGTTGGAGATGGTACAGTTACCATCTCCAACCCGCGGAACCCCAAGGTTACGGAGATATACGTATTTTAAAATTTAAAAGTTAACATTTTGAGGTTAGTTTCGGGTATTTTTCGGATAAGTTGAATAAAGCACAAGGAATATTATTATTCTTATACCCTTACCTGCCAAGATGTCGCCGGAGCTGCTTGGCGGGGCTCCTACTTCTGGGTGGTTTAAAAAAATAACCACGAAGGAGGTGGAGGGGTCTGTGTTTGCTCACTCACTACGACCTCGCTACTTTTATTTTTTTTTAGACCCGCGTCCGTCGCCCCTGAACCCATTCAGGGGGGCTGGAAGAGGGCGTTGTTCGCCCTCCGCCTGCGCCCGGTACGTCTGCTGCGGGCCGGGTGGTTGGAGTTGCTCTCCCTCCCTTTCCGCAGCCTCCTTCTGCGACACCCGTTTCGCATAAGGACACCACCGCGTCCCAGGACTCGACGCTGCCGGCCATCCTCTCGACCACGGCTGGCAGCGACAAGTCACTGCCCACTCCAGAGACGAGGGCACGGCACGGCTCCTTTCAAGCGGCACACTCTACCAGCGTATGCCGCGCCGTATCCTCCCGACAGTCGACAAAGTGGTGATACCGGGCGTGTTATTTTCAATTTATATGGAAACTTAAAAAAAATATGTCTCTCTTTATTATTTTATTATAACTGGGGGTCTCCGCAACTTAAAATTTTGTAAAAAAAACCTTCTGTTTATGAGTACTATCTACAAAAAAAAATGGACTTCCAACTCTATGGCCCATAAAAGAAAGTTTAGCCCGAGCACGTGTAATTTTGCACAGATTTTATTACGTCTATGCAGAGGAGTCGTCGGAGGAACTTGTGGCTAAATTATAACAGCCGCATGGGTTGATCGAAGGTTAAACTACGCTTGACGTGGTCGGTCCGTGGATGGATGACCATTTATTATATACCAAGACTCCTCCGTGCCTCGTAAAGCACGTTAAGCCGTTGGTCCCAGCTGTCATTTGTAGATCTTTGACAGTCGTTAATTGTGGTCAGAAGTCCAAAGTCCGACAACCAGTTTAACCAAGGGGTATCATGTTACCCAGTTCACTGCCTTGCCTTGCCACTGGGTCGTTTAGGTCTGACAGACAGCTCCATGTAAAACACTGGTATTCAGCTGCATCCGGTGAAACTGGAAGCCGACCCCAACATATTTGGGAAAAGGCTAGGCAGATGATGACATCTATGCAGAGTTTAATAAAATTGGTGAAAACTTCACATTTCAGTAGTAGCTAGCAAGAGTGTGCTGTGCAGTTTAGAGGCACAACATGTTGTTAAACTTTTTTTACTAAGTTAGTTTAGTACTGCGCAGCACACTATTAATTTGCTGGCTCATGACGCACTGCGATTTCAAAACACTCAAAACAAGGGACTCTTCAGTCTTTTGTAGGTTTCTAGCGTTGTCAACAATAATAAAACAACACTTTTCTATTTATTCGTAGTAGTTCACTTATCCGCCGTTTTTATAAAGTGTTTAAACCTTTAACAAAGAAAGGTTCAGCTTTTAAAACATACCTTGAAACGCTGTAATCCAACTTCAAAATCACTTAAATGTCTCATAAAACTAGAACATAATCACCTCATAATAATTATTTTGTTGTTAAAAACGCACACGCGCGTGCGCTCTCTAAGACACATACCTGGGCACAGCGCAGGCGCGGTGGTGTGAGGGGAAAGGTAATAAAACAAAAGGAATGGGATAAAAGGAGGCCGGGATATAGTGCGGTGCGGTTAGAAACACGTTGCTTCGTCTTTACAATCAGAACTTGAAAAAGTAATAATGTATTAAGTATTTTCGAAAGCCTTAATAGTAAAACTAGCCTATCAATATAAAAAAAAACATGCAAAATAATAAATATCCATCATTTTGGGTAAATATCGGATAAAAATGAGTAAAAACGAGTATTTATCCACTTCGGATAAATACTCGAGTATTTATCCTTCGAGTATTTATCCTTTGCCCATCACTAGTCGGCAGCATTTTCAAGCGAACTTAATGCGTTGTAAGTTTATTGCTTAACTAAACCAACTTAGTCTTTAGCTTTTGTCTAGAAATCTCCTCTTTATAAAATTAACAATGAAAAAATACAAACAAATAAAACGATAATGCAATCTTCTCATTTCTTAATTTCCATTACTGTCTAAGTTAATTAATAAATTATTTTTATCATAAATAGCTCGTTGCTCGGCAGCATTTTCTAGCGAACTTATTGCATTGTAAAGTGTAAGCACTGCGCTCTCTCGCAAGATTTATGATCCCAGTCGACAAACGATAAAAATCCTATTATTTTTGATGTTTTATTTTCCCACTTAATTATTATTTTTGTTTGCATTTATCCACTTTACTATAAAATTTTAATGTATATGTATAATTATTGGTGACTATGTTTCACGCTAAAACCACAGAAAGGTTTTTGATGAAACATAATAGTTTCATAGCTTGTATACTATGTACTTCGGAATACAACATCAGCTAAAAATTATCAAGAAACAAAGGAAGACGAAGACGCGTGCCTAATGGTTGTTAATTTTATGAATAATTTATTTATTTATTTGGATCACCAACAATTGTATACACTGGTACAAGCAGTTTAAACATAAGCAACCAAACAGTAAAGTGTAACAACCACTTAAAGGTTAAGAACTGAGCAAGCACATAAAACGTTCTCATAACTTACAAAGAAAATAAAAATAAATCTATGTTATACAGTTGCGTGGGAGCTGAATAAATTACTTAATTTTAAATTTAATCTAGATAAGATCAAAACAAATTAATAGTAAATGGATTAAGAGATTTTCTTCTCTTTGAACTTTTTGGGTCAATAATTAGGTATTTATATTCTGTTAAGTTATTACCATGTATTTGTAATTAAGGGAAGTAAATTAAAGATTAAAATAAAAGCAGAGCTATGTGCTCTTTGTGTTTATTATTGAGGCTTTACTCGACCTCAGGATAGAACCTTGGATCTCCAATGCCTACCTGGTAGCGCGTGTGATCTAGACAGTTAAGACGATATATGGAAAGTGGTTGCATAATGAGAGTTTACCTTCTTAGAAAATTTTGTAGGAGTGTCAATAATTTGATTTTAAATGAGCTGTTTTCTGAATAGTCAGCAGGGTTTTATGTCATTTAGAACCTCGTGTTAACATACGAGCTAAGCATGATAATGTGCAATAAATTACAACACTGCTGCCAATTAATATTATCTGTAAAATACAGCATAAATTCATCTCACAAAACACACAGTTTGATATTAGCACGTTGCACAAACTAATCCATCATGAGCCCCACATTATAGACCGAATAGAATATTTATTGGTGATATTCTCGCTGGGCTACCGATTGGCTTTGTGTATTATGCTTGTTTACATCGAGGTATTGCACTATAACTTTAATGACAAGGAAAACTTTATTGATATAATAGTAATCTAAAATACAGAAAACACAATAAAACTAATTTAAATATATTAAATACACACATCAAAAGTGTCTAGGGATCAACATATATTTTTGCAATAACTTTTCTCCTGATTGATATTAATTAAAAATTTCTTTAAGGATTCATCAAATAAAGTGTTTTCGTTTGTCACAGTAACGATAAACCAAGTCACCTTTGCATTAATAAAGAAATTTGCCATTTTCCTAATAAAGGGATTTTTGACATTTGAACCACTAACATTAAAGTTCGAAAAAAAGACTGAAATTACAGTTTTCTTTAAAATTTTATTGGGTAACTTAAACAATTAATAATCCGTGTTTCTACCGCGAACACTAACAACACAAGAACATCGGTTTGGCATACTCAAAATGAGTTCATCCAAATCACGCTGTGGAATGGCCGCCCATGTTCGTTGCAACAACAAAAAAAGGTCTTCTTGCGACTGGATACCCTCCATATTCGGCAGAGCTCTTCTCTGTAGCATATCCCATGCATGCTCAATCGGGTTCAAGTCTGGCGACTGAGCAGGCCAGGGCAGGACATTGATGTTAGCTGCGGCGAGAGTCTGTCTTACAACTCTTGCGGTGTGCGGTCGTGCATTATCATGCATTAACTGAAATAAGGGACCGATTTGCACTTGTAGAGGAACGATGACGTCTGATACAATCGTCTCAGCATAAATTTGAGCGTTGAGGTTGCCTCTGATCCAAATCAACTCAGTTCTTCCGCCGATCCAAATACCCGCCCATACCATGATGGTTCCACCACTATAAGGATGGACTTCCTGGCAGGATTTTAATCGATGTTGGCGTCCAGGGGTTCTCCAGTGTCGTATACGTCTTGTATCCGGTCTCATACCAAAACGAGACTCATCAGAAAAGCACACGAAACGCCATTGTTCTTCTGCCCAATTTCTGTGTTCAAGAGCCCATTGATATCGAATCCTACGATTGTGCATTGCTATAGGTGGTACCCGTAGCGGTCTTCGGGAATGAAGGTTCACTTCATGCAAGCGGTTTCATTTCAGTCTTTTTTTCGAACTTTAATGTTAGTGGTTCAAATGTCAAAAATCCCTTTATTAGGAAAATGGCAAATTTCTTTATTAATGCAAAGGTGACTTGGTTTATCGTTACTGTGACAAACGAAAACACTTTATTTGATGAATCCTTAAAGAAAATTTTAATTAATATCAATCAGGAGAAAAGTTATTGCAAAAATATATGTTGATCCCTAGACACTTTTGATGTGTGTATGTACACTTAAACTAACTACAAATAAAATAGTAAAAATCGGAACACTCAGGCGTCAAAGTACTCCTCCCCATCGCTGTCATCTGGAAACGTGCCCAGAAGACTGGCAGCATTGCCGCGTTGGATGGCAATGCTAATTCTTTGGCCAAAGAATAAGCCAGCCCTCTAGTCACGCGAAGTGTCGACCAGTCGGCGAGAAATCTCCTTATAAAGGCTGCGTGCACTCGGACCCCATGACCCGAGCGTTTCGACCCCAAACGGCTCAAAACCGTAACTTCCAATGAGGTTACAGTATTTGCACCGCTTGAGGGCCTCAGCAGCTGCAGCAGCAGCGCCAACACAGCTCGCCGTACTTGGAATATGAGCAAGGGTATCGACACAGGTTGCGTCCCACACCAAAGGCCACTTTAATTGATTACAATTGGAGTGTTAAGTGGTTAGGGATTAATACCAATACTGAAGCATGCATACCGTTTGTCGGGACGGATCTACTCAAAGCTAAATTGATTCTTTCTTCAAAAGACTTTTCCAAACTTTGCCCTGCATCGTGAGACTCGCATAATAAATTTATACAATCTTATGTCTGGGCATTAAAAAAGACAATGACCCCTGAGTTTCTTTCGGCATTTCTCTCAGGGATCATTCACTTTGGAAATGCCATTTAGTGCCGTTTAGTATTAAAAAAATTACATGTAAAAGTATCTGGGAAGATCTAGTTACAGATATAAAGATAATTTCACCAGATTATTTATAAATAATATCGAAAGGTATAATAAACATAATATCAAACAACCAAAGACACCTTCTAAAAGTTAAGATAATATTGTGCAATTCGCCTTGTTGTTGTTGTTTTTGTAAACAAAGGTTTCATTTAAATTCTTTGATCCACTTAGTTTTATTAAAATTTACGAAACGTGGAAAAACTTTTCAAAAATATATGGTTCTCAATTCAACCCGTTTTTCTAATAAGAATCCAACGACTAATTCTTTGAAGTCGGTTAAAAGTTAATAACGGGTCATTAGGTCAAGATTGAAAGGGTTACTTCTAGGCCAGAGCGTTTTATCGTCGACCACATCATCGCTTACCATCAGGTGAGATCTAGGAATATTATAAAAAAAAATTCCAAAGTTTCAGAATTATTTTGTGATTGAACAAGTTTGCTTATTTATTGATACTGTTAAGTTTTATGACGGCCATGTGATATTACTGTTGAACAAGGTAGGTAATAAAAGCCTCTCTGAAAAATGTTACACAAGTTAACTTGATCCTATATCACTTCATTGTCAGAATACTAGCATTGGTCCAGTCTAAGCTCCAGAGCCTTAATATACCAACACCTAGTTGCTAATCTGACGGTTTTCTAATCTACTGTATGTGAGTGACACAGTGTATGAACTATTTAAGAACTGAAATCTGTACCTTCACAAACTCTCCTCTGCCTCTTCAACTACAGGTAACCTGTATCTTGAGAGACAGTGGTTCAGCTTGAAGAGTGATGCTTTAAGTGAGTCTACAACCTAGAAGTCTTCAAGTCACAAGTGAACAGGTTGCTTCTAGGCAAGCGTGCTTCATCGTCGACCACATCATCGCTTACCATCAGATGAGATAGTGGTCAAACGCGTGCCAATCAGTAATAAAAAAATAAAAAAAAGTCTACTTAAAGCATCACTTTTCAAGCTGAACCACTATCTCTCATATATTATCCATTAGGCAAATATGGATTTAAAACTAATATTGTTTTGGTTAAAGCTAATTTAAGAATTATTTCTTAAATTAGCTTTAACCAAAATAATAAAGAAGAAAGTTTTGAATCCATACACACACCACGTATAAATATATAATATCTATATAGGTAGATATTATATATTTATACGTGGTGTGTGTGTAAAGAGTAACAAACATGTTACTCATGTTTGTTATTCTTTCATGCAAAAACTACTGCATGGATTTTTTTAAAACTTAACTGTTACGTAGCACTAACGAAATATACTTAGGCAATAATCTTAATATCAATAAAGATATTGTTACATCGGCCAACATGCCACAAAATATGTCACAAAGATATTCTGCCATTCATGAGATATCTTAGCATGTACTGCAAAATCCTAGTAAGAATTAGACATAGCTTGTAGTTTATATTTCGGGGAATATGCACTAGAATTGCACAGTATAATACCGCCAAACTCTCCCTATAATCAGACAAAGAGACGAACGATGGTGCGCCAATGTTACTAAATAGACATTGCACGCAAACCGCACGAACATTATGGGAATATAGTCATTACGCCTACGGCTAATGAGTAGTATTCCCTGATGAAGTCTTTGTTTTCCGAAAGCTATAACCAGGGAGTGGTTAGTAAGAGTGAATAAGTTACTTTTAAGCAAACATACTCCAATATTGACCATAATTATAATAATATAATGCTTACGATTAGGCTGCAATGTATGGCCCATAGTATCTCTGACTTATTGTCCTTTATTAATAATAATAATTTCTTTATTTGTATATAATGCAGGTGTTAGAATAATGGTGTTAGTTTCAAAATAAATTCCCAGTACATTCTTTCGTTTCGTTCGTTCTTTCTAATTACTTAAGTGCCTTTTTTATTTGACCACTAAGTACTTAGTGGTCAAATAAAACGGGTTTCAACAAAAGAGGTTTCCTAACTATTCAATTCTCGATCATATACGAAAATGGTTGGTCCTAGTATTAAAACAATAAAAAATAACAAATCTTTGATCTTTATTGTAAATTGAAAATGAAGAATTGAATTGGAAATGTTTCCAGCATCGAAACTCTTGAATTCTTCACGGGACACGCTTACAAAGATTTTTTCCAATTCCTTTATGAATTATAGAGACGATTGATGAGTCAGTAAACTTAGTTTGTCTTACACATACGAGTATATCATAACCCACACATACACACACGCCCACACCATCACATGCCACTCTCTTACCGTTAATATTCATTTTCTGATATTCTAAGTCATTGGCGTATTTTTTAAATCACATTTTCTTACTCATTGCTTGTCAGCTGGAAAGTTATTTCTTATTAATAAAAGACATAGGAAAGAGTTTTAAATTGCTTATAATGTTAAAATAGTACACCAACACAAACTAAATACACTTTTCTAATTTCTATTAAGTCCATACAAAGGTTTTCTATAATTGCACCCCATTCTACACACCCTATGTACTTCTTGATATTATTTGTAAGTTTGTATATGTATAATGTACACCACATTATAAGGTATTTTATTTGTTTATGTAGGAAAACCTCCAAGCATATCTTCAAGTATAATACAAATGTTAGATCATATTAGAACTCCAGGACCATAAACCTTCACAGTTTGTAAGGTTACATAACCCTCTAAATGCATTCTGAATCCCTACAAAATTATGTTTGAGCTGCCGAGAGCCGCTTTCATGCGGCGCGATATTATGTTCCACATTGTGAGGCTGTAACAACAAAACGTAGTGATTTCAACATTACAGAGTTGGTTTGTACATATGTTAGATCTTGGCCTCGTATGCGGATTTTTTCTATGTCACGAAATTTTGTTATATTTTTGCTGTGGTGATGTTTGAATTTAGAACGTAGATCTGGAACTTCAATTTGTGGGTTGGATTGTTTCACGGTACAAGGCGCCTATTTAGCGCACTGTAGTCTAAAAGGCACATTATTTTAATAGTTGATTACCCTGTTTCTTTGTTTTAATTTAGTTTAGGTTTAGGGTGAAATGGATTTGTTTTGTAGAAGTAGCAATATGCAGAAATTAGTATCGACCCCATCCCAAAAGGTGCTTTCCCAGTAGCGGCTTCTTTAGTTCTCACCCAAAGAAAGTTTTCGTCAGAGTCATCTTATCTTTGACGTTTTATTTCTGATTTTATTTTTACTTCAATCTGTGTTTAAACATGCAACAATTAAAAAAAATAGGAAAAACTTTGGGAATTAGAGAAAGCCGATGAAAATTTTCAATGGTGAATGTCCAGAATTAAATACGAATGGCATCCGGATATGTGGCGATGTCCTTTTCACCCTGTTTATTTAAAAAATAACTGCTGATGTAATGTGTAGTTAGCATGAGTCGTTACAGAGGCCGCCACTCACTAATATCTTAGCAAAAAGATGAAGGTTCCAGAAATATTGCGTGGGATAGAATTAAAGTAGGGGTTGACCATTTGGCATGTATACATGACTAAAGTGGGCGGAATCCTGACTGTGGGTGACTACGAGATCCAGAATAAATTTCGTGATAAAGATTGTTTTAAACATGCGTTTACAAGTTTACATACGCGCTCGGCTGCTTGCAACGTATTAAATTGAGGGTAAAAGCAATTAAAAGTGCAACATCCCAATCAAAATCTGGCATCAATCAAACAAATTCTCGTGTCACAGAGTTTGTCACAAAATTCCTTCCAAACGGCTAGCCCGATTCTTGTAAAATTTTGTGGGTATATTCAGTAGGTGTTAGATTCAAATATAAATTACTTTTTTCTTTTTGATAGCTACTTATTTTTAATTTGGGCCCACAGATCGTTTAACATAATTCTTATAATAGGGTTTTGTGCCTAGTACTTGGAAAGGTAATACCGACTGTGACTTATGGTCATAATGGTCAAAAAATTCCTCAACCAATAGCTTGTATGTTTAGTTGTTAACTGATAATATAAGTTGGTTATAAATAAATAAATAAATAAATAATGGTCAAAAATTACCTATCTATCTATCTATCGGGATTTGGTTTCCGCACTTAATCCATGTTTGGACCATTGTGCGTGAGCCATGGCGGCCGTTTTGTTGGGGGATTACTCCAACCAGCCCACCTCCTTCCAGAAGCAGATTAAGCCTCCCAAGTATTTCAGTGCGTCTGCGAGGAGTTCCGGTGAACCGAGAGTCCTCTTCCGTATCTCGGCGACGCCCGTGCACTCAAGGAGCACGTGCGCCACCGTTTCCTCCTCCTCCATACATGCTCTGCACAGAGGACTGTCCGTTACGCCTATAGTGTGGAGGTGTTTGTTCAGTAGGCAGTGTCCTGTGATGGTCCCGGTCACCAGGCGCAAGCTAACTCTGTCCAAGCGCAGAAGGCGCTTGGTGAGTTTCCTGTCCAGGGTAGGCATAGCCTCCTTTGACTGTCTGCAGCCCGGGGACGAGTACCACCATCTTTCTGCTTGTGTGTGGGTAAATTCTTGCAGCCATCCGCGTAGTTGGTTGAAGGGGATGGGCACTACGGGTTCGGGCCCGATGGCCACGGTGTCAGATCCCCTCCTGGCCAATTCGTCCGCTGTATCGTTACCTAGTGATCCACTGTGTCCTTTTATCCACTGTAGTGTTACCGTGTTGTGGTGTAGTGTTGTGATACGCTCTAGTGCGTTGTGGCATTCTAGTATTAGTCCCGAGGTGATGTAGTTTTTCTCAAGGGATTGAAGTACTGACGCACTGTCGGAGAGTATGCGAATGTGGGTGTCCATGACTTTCCTGGATTCTATGGCATGGGCTGCATGGATGATGCCCAGACATTCCGCCTGATAGACAGTGTTGAGTGTGCCTAGCGGTCTGGATATTTTGATGTTCAGGTCATTGGAGTACACTCCTACTCCTGTTCCCTTATCGGTTTTTGACCCGTCTGTGTAGATTCTTAGTTCCTTTGGACCTGAGTGGTCACTCTGTTCTTCGGTTAGTTGTACAAGGTAGTGTTTTTGGAAGCAGTGCGTCTTGGGTATTTTGTCATTTGGTGACATCATCATAGGTTGCCACTTAATGGCATCATCCTTTATGCGTGTGTGTTTGATTCTGGAGTCGTTTCCTAGGGTGCCACATTTGCTTAGCCTGAAGACCGCCATGGCCGCCTCCTCTCGCACGATAAGGTGTAGAGGCGGCAGCCCCAGCATTGCTTGCAGGGCAGCAGTGGGTGCTGTTTTCATGCTGCTGGTGATCGCAACGCAAGCAAAGCGTTGCAGTTTGTCGAGTTCTTTTTGGGCCGTGCTCAAGTTGGTCCTGGGCCACCAGACTATGGAGCCGTACGTGATTGTTGGTCTGATGACTGTGGTGTATAGCCAGTGGGTGATTTTTGGGTTGATGCCCCAATTCCTACCCAGCAGTCTTTTGCACTGCCACAGGGATATGCTGGCTTTTGTGGTGGAGTATTCTAAGTGCTTTGCCCAGTTTAGCTGCTTGTCCAAGTAGATTCCCAGGTACTTGACATCACTTGATAGGCTTAATGTTGTTCCGAAGAAACGGGGAAGCTGTAGTGTTGTCAGTTTCCTTTTCTTTGTAAATAGTACTAGTTCGGTTTTGGTAGGGTTTACTGTTAGGTGGTACTCTTTACACCAGTCCTCTACTATTTTCAAGGCCTGACGCATGAGATTGCATAGTGTGTATTCGTGACTGCCGTTTATTATTATGGTGATGTCGTCGGCATAGCCCACGGTGAAGTAACCTCTGTCGTTGAGGCGTCCAATCAGACTGTTCACAACGAGGTTCCATAGGAGTGGCGAAAGGACGCCCCCTTGAGGGCAGCCCTTCGCCACAATGGCCCTCGTTGTGCGGTTCACCGTGACTTGCACGGCTCTCTGTTTGAGCATGTTGTTGATCCAACCGCTCATCGTTGAGTCCACGCCGTGTCTGTCAAGGGCCATGCCGATACTGTGGAACATTGTCTTGTCAAAGGCGCCTTCAATATCTATGAAGACAGCCAGAGAAGAGTGTTTGTGGTCTATCGCGCATTCAATTTTAGAGACTACGCTGTGCAGTGCGGATTCTGTTGATTTGCCAGTTGAGTATGCGTGTTGCTGTTTGTGAATGGGTTTCTTGCGAAGGGGTCCATCACGGATATGCCTATCGCACAGCCTCTCGAGGGTCTTTAGTAAGAAAGATGTCAGGCTGATTGGCCTATAAGCTTTTGGTTGTGTGTAATCTGTTTTGCCCGGCTTGGGAATGAAAATAGCTTTCACTTCACGCCATGCTAGTGGTACATATCCGTGAGCTAGGCAGGATCGGTAGATTTTCAGCAGCCAAGGGGTCAGTGAGTCTATTCCCCACTGTAGTAAGGCTGGGAAAATACCATCTAGTCCTGCCGATTTGTATGGTTGGAAGGTCTTTATTGCCCATCGTATTCGGTCTTCCGTTACTATATTACTCGCCCTGGACCAGTCTTGGTCAGTTGGAGGCCGTATTAGTTGGTCCGTCTACGTTCTGTCCTCGTCGAGGTTGCAGTCCGGGAAGTGTGTTTCTAGCAGGACTCTGCTAGTTTCTTGGTCTGTTGTTGTGTATGTGTTATCGGGCTTCTTTAGCGCACCGAGAGTGCGTTCTTGGTCCGTTGATAGGATCTTTCTCACTCGTGCCGCTTCAGTGTTTGATTCTATTGATTCACAAAAGTTGCGCCAGGCCACCCTTTTGGCTGTCCTGACTTGCTTTTTGAATTTGTATTGGGTTTCTTTGTATGCGTCCCAGTCTTCCGGGAGTCTAGAGTTTTTGGCTTTGTTAAATTGTTTGCGCAAGGCTTTCCTCAGCTTACCAAGTTCAGCGTTCCACCAGGGGCTTTTCCTGCCTATGGTGTGTGGGTCCCTTGGTTTGCAGCATGCCTCGTACGCCTCTGTGATGTACTGTGAGAGTTTTGTTACGGTCTCTTCTAGTTGTTGTACATTTGTTATATATGTGTGTGTTAAGTGCTCGGCTAGTAGTGCGGCTAAGAGGCGCCTATAGCCGGGCACATCTGTGCGGCGTGGGTTGCGTTTCGCGGTAGGGTTTTTAGTGTTGGCCGTCAAGGAAAAACGGATTCTTCTATGGTCCGAACAAGATGGTTCGTCGGATACGTGCCAGTTAGTAATAAGGTTTGTCGCGCTTTCCGTAGCTAAAGTTAGGTCAATAATTGTTTGTCCTCGGGCCGTAACCCAAGTGGGTTCCGACCCTCGGTTTATGATGTTGAGGTTAGTAGAAAATAAATAAGTGGATAGTACCTCGCCTCTGGAGTTTGGGGTGCTGCTTCCCCAGAGTGGGTGGTGAGCATTTGCGTCGGTGCAGATTATCAGGTCCAGTCCAACGTTTTCGCAGTGCTGCACCAGATCAGCCATCACCTTCGGTGGACAGTCTGCGTCGTCTCCTGGCATGTACACCGAGGCTAGTACCAAGTCTGGTGCATCACCGGTGCGCTGGAGCCTGACAGCTGTCAAGTCTCTGGAACAGAATTGAGTGAGTGGCGTGGTGGGGATATCTTTGGGTATATAGGCACACGTGCGTGGCCTGTCCGTGGCGTGTGTGTCAAGTATTAGCTTACCTCCGATGTTACCGAGGCCGCATATTTTGTTGTTTCTGATCCACGGCTCTTGGATCAGTGCAATGGTTTGTGGTTGTGCCTCCAGCGCCCTGCGCAAGCAAGCCGTGGCAGTCTGGCTATGCTGGAGGTTTGTCTGTATTATGTGTGTCGTGCGTGTTGTGTGTGTTGTGTTGCGTGAGTTTTGTGTGATCGACGAAGGCTGCGGGTTGGAGTTAGGAGGAGACGGATCCATCGGAAAGTTCTCCCCCCTCCTCCGTCCTGCGCCTGTCATCGTTCGGCGACGAGGCTAGTAGGTCTGTAGACCACCCAGGTGATGAGGGCGGTGCAGATTCTACATCAGCCATTACTGCTTTGGCCATCTCCTCCTCTAGCCGAGCGATATCGTCGTCGATGGGATGCGATTCTGTGTCAGTTTCGGTGGTTTTTGTGTCTGGCGGGGAGATCTTGGGAAAGAGGCGCACGTATATCGACCCCAGAAGGTACGATATCCGCCGCTCCCGTCCCAGGACCTTCTCAGCTTCCTCCGGTGGGATACCCAGGGTTAGGAAGGTCCCTTGGTTATGGCCACCGACGGTAGTTGCCCTGTAGAGTGACCACCTGGAAATGTCGTACCAGGTGTTCTGACGAGTCAGAATACCCTGGAGCCTGGCTACGTCCCCGGTGTAGTTGGGGACGAAAAGGGCCGCTCGGACTCGGGTGGGCACGTCTGTCTGTCTCATGACAGTGAGTCTCGTGTCAGTGTCTGGAAGTGTGATAGTGGGTGCATTTCGTGTTAGCCAGGTTAGGGCATAATCGTCCTCACACCACATCTGCACGGTGCCGTCCGCTACCCTAGGGTATCCACGGAAGGCTGGGAGTGGCGATGAGGGGTCAGTATCCATAACCAGGCGTACGAGTTCGGCTTTGATGAGCGCAGCCTCGGCGCTTGTGAGGTCTCTGGAGGGGGGAGGGAAGCAGATAGCTACGGAGAGTCTCGCTGGGATGTCCTTTGAGGCTCGGGCGTAGGTTTTCCGCTCCCCTTGAGCAGGCTGGACTCTCACTCGCTTGGGATCTCCCTGGAGTGTGCTCGGCGAGGCCGTGTCATCCGGGCGCCCCCTCTTTACCGCCCCCAGACCGCTTGGTCCAGGTTGAGGCTCAGAGGTGACTGGCTTGGGAATTCGCGCCGTAGATCCCTTGTTAGCGGTTCCAGCCCGCTTCCCTCGTGGTCTGTGTCTTGTGTGCACAGTTTGGGCTCGGTCGTCACCCCCGGCAGGTTCTGGTGCAGCCTCCGGCTGGCCGCGCTGGGTTTCCCCTTCGCGTGCTTGCCTTTGGCCACTGGTTTCCGCGTCCGGTCGCTTTTCGCGCTGGGTTGCCCCTTCGCGTACTTGCAGCTGGTCGCGTACTACCTTTACGTCGGGCGTGTGCGCTTCGCGCCGGCTTTCGCCTTCGCGGATGTTGCACACACGCTCGCGTAGTTTTCGCTCCCTGGCCATGATTTTTCCGCGCTTGCGTCTAAGCATGCGTACTTCGTCTTGGCCCGAGATGCCGGGATCGACGCCCTGACCCAAACTGGTGCGTAGAGTGGTGAGTTCTCTCAACCTGGCTTCAGTCTTTTCCCGCTGGGTTTTTAGTGCGCGGAGTTCGTCACCGAGGTTTGAGAGGTTGGCGTCATCTGTGTCGTTGTCTGGGTTGTTGGTGATGCTCTTCCGTACGATGCACTGTTGCCAGGCAGTCGTAGGTGGAACACCCACAGGTCGTGTGATTGGCGCGTCATCCGCAGCCGGTGTGTGTGAGGTTGGCGCGTCATCCGCAGCCGGTGTGTGTGAGGTTGGCGCGTCAGCCGCAGCCGGTGTGTGTGACATTGGCGCGTCAGACGCAGCCGGTGTGTGTGAAGTTGGCGCGTTGGTCGCAGCCGGGATAGTTTGGGCTGGTGCGGAAGTCGCAACCAGCGTCTTTGGCGCTCTAGTAGCAGCCGACTGCGCAGAAGGCGCAGCACAAATTGGCAGTTGGGTGCCCCCCCCCAGAGTACGAAGGGGGCTGACCGACGTGTCGGTGTGGGATTCCCCGGCTTGGCCGGGACCCACCTGGGGAGTTTTTTTTCCTTTCTGCTTCATTGTGATGGGTGGGTGGGCTTTTTTGGAATCGAGGTTACCCCTCCTCTGGACCGAAAAGGACATTTGTCGCTGAGAGTGCAAACCCGCGCAGCTGCAGATTAATAGATACCGCCAAAGAACAGTGTTTAAAGTGTCAAATGGCAGCATCTAGAAACCGAGAAAAACTACGCGGAATCGCACCATCAACGACAGGTTCGGGAAAAGGAGGGAGGGAGTTTAGGACTAGGGATCATTGGAATTAAGGTAGTGGGATACCCTAGGCCTGGGAAGTGGCTTTCGGGAACTTCTCTTGTCCGGGGTCTCCTATGAGACACTCCGGGTGTGGGGCTGACTACATTATGTCAGCCCCACACCCGGAGATAGGCTATCCGCAACCTGCCTACCCGCTCGGTTGCACGAGAAGAAATGCCTGGCAGTCCGTGTCGCTCCGCCACGGCGGTACGTATAACACCGTGTAAGAGCGGCACAGCTAGCCCCGAGAAAATTACCTTTAATGTTTAAAAAAAGGAAAAGTAAAAGAATTAACCTTTCAATTGTGTCAATTAGAGACACAATAAAAAGACAATGACCGCGTGAACGCCGGCGTTCGCTTGGGGCTAAATGAATTAAATGGCATCGAAAATGAAGTATGTAGTATTTGCGTTTTTTCATTAAATTCAACAAAGCACTGTTTCACCAAGATAATCCAACAAATTTTCTAGTTCTAAAGTTGTGTCGTCACATCACACCCGCAAGCGCAGAAAGACATTGCGGTCATGTCACTGTCAAGTTCACAACTCAACACATGCATGTTTGTGGCTACAGTTCTAAAATCTGTCCTAGCTGTGTAGTGTGGTTTTTATTTGCAAGCGTTTCACTTATAAGGTTCGTTTTTTTTGTCTACATTATGTTCTTAGTCATTTAAATCCGTGCAAGAACCAATGTGACTTTCAGAATTTATAAGAGCTTTCAATGTTTATTTTAGACATCAATGGTATAGGGGGAGGAAGACATTGTAATGATGCCTTGTATACTTGTAAACCTGAAATTGTATACCCGCCATTTTTTTAAGTTAAATTATAACGAACTTCAGTAAAAACGAAAAAAAAATAAGGGAAATTCAACGAGGACTTTCGGCACTGGAGGGTTTAAAATTTTCTACTGATATAGTAACTTTTAGAGGTTAAGCCTGCAAAGCGTCGTATTCTATGTTTTGTTGGAAATTTCATATTCTGTTGATACTTTGATCGATCGATTTACCAAAAATTCTCTTTCAACGCATATTAATTAGCACTACCTATACCTACTCAAAAACAACAGGTTATTTTGAATAAAAATAACATGAAATTTTGGGGCGCTTTTTTATTTGAAAGCGAATATAAGGCTTACGCTACACACCTCTGTATTATTACCATTGAGCCCAATATTCAATGCCCATTTACGGCATTTTCTAAAAAAACTCTTTTTTTTCATTGTATTCACCCATTTGCACTGCTGTTCATTACTAAAGATACCAAAACATCAATAATCAATGATGAATAAGCAGTCTTATCACAGAAAACGACGACGTTATACAACAAAAAAATAAGACCGTAATTTTTGGAAAAATGATCTAGATATTGCTGTGGAGTTTGTTCCGCCACTTCTTATTCCCAGCAAAAACAGTATGTGTCGAAGAGAGGACTTTTTGAATAAATGTCTTATGTAATTATGACGTTCAAAAAGTGCTGACCTTCAGCCTATTTTGCTGCCTATGGAATTAAGTCCACCTCTGTACATGAGTGTGCTTGAAGTATTAAATAAATAAATGACTTTTGATTTTGATTATAGCCAAACACTATTCACAAGATCTGGTTATCTATTCTACGCTATGTCTATTTTCTACGTCCTTTTGTAATTTGGTCTATCGGTCTTGCGATAGAAGATAAAATAATTAACAATATTACCCCGCTTTTTCTTTTTCTCAGTCGACGTTTACCATCAACGGACGACAAAATACCTCGGTGGCTTGTAATTAAAATTGGCTTAAACTTGTGTCTGCATTGAAAAGCTCTATTAAAAGTTTCACGAACGGAACGTATCCTGTCGAAATTAAACTTTTTAAGCATCTCATCAATATAAATCGTTCGGATATAGATAGACGTCAAGTATAAAATATTATAATCCGAGTATGAAATTGGATTGAAATTCTCTTAGGTCGTAATATGAGACTTACGTGTATACACCAACAGGATTGTTCAGCTGGTCGATTCTGTTGAAATCACCGCGTATAAACCTGGGTGTAGTGAGCACTGAAGTCTCTGTCAGTGTCACCTATCAGTTGCTAGGGATTGGCAAAGTATGAATCATAATCGAGAATACATAACTTATTTATTTACATACAAACAAACTTAAACTCACGCCCTATTCCCATGGGGGTGGACAGAAACTGCAGAACGCCACCCACTACCTATAATATTGCTTCACATATACCGGTACCTACTTGTTAATATTTTTTCTGTGCTAAGTATTTTATTTATTTTATGCTAAGTAAATTGAATAGGTGATAATTTAGTTCGAAAGCTCTATTGGATTTGAATAATTAATTAAATTAAATCAATTTAGGTACTTCATACCTAAGGTATTACCTGCTGCGCTGCGCCCGCCGATCCGAATCTATGAAAACGCCTTCACATCTTAGTTCACTGTGGACAAATAGCGTCCTACTTTATCTAGTCGTTGCCAAAAATATAAAGCATTTCTACCATCTCAGCACTCTCACAGATACCTACTTACAAAATTAATTCTTCTACGTTCGCCTAATTACCAAAAGTCACAATGACAGTTGTACGACACTGACTCGGTGCTGTCGCCATGACAACGATACGCCCACGCGATGCCGGTCGTGCTGTTGTCATGGAAACCACCGGGCGGGCGCCCGCCCGGTGGTTTCCATGACAACGCCGAGTGACTTCGATGTATCACGCGTGCGTTTGTCTTCATCTACCATTTTATAGATTATACGGTGTTTATTTCCAAAGATTTGAATGTCTAATTTCAATTTTTATTTTAACCATTCAACAAATATATCGTCATTGTATTATTTTGTCAAATATGTTACTTTTTTAACGTTCACATTCATCGAAAGGTACAATGATGCACACTCACGCCCGCGTTGTTACCATGACAACGCGAAGCGCGCGCTTGTGTTTTTTTTTTAATATTCATTGTTTGGAGGCCATGTTGTTGACGTATGAACCTGTTTGATTTTAAATAATTATTATATTTTAAGATTAAAAAGTCTAAATTTAGTAGTTGTGCCTAATTTTGATGTCCAAAATTAAAATAAATAATCGATACCTAGGTAAAATTCTTAACCTTAGTCTGTGACAGTCATGGCCTTTTTTTTCGCGTAGGTACCTATTGTAGGTTAATTATAATGTCACCAAAAGAATGATCTTTGTTTTATAAGCATTTTAGAGGTTTTGATGAGGAATTGATAAAAATGTAGTCCGCCGTAGTTTTTTTTTATTAAATAGGTACCTACGTAATTTTCACATTAAGGGGGAAAACTAACTTCCAAGGAGGCCATGGTAACAACGTGCATATAAGAACAAAGACGTATCGATTTGTCATTGCATTCTTTAGTCTTGCACTTTGCAGTGACATTAGATTTTGATATTTTGAATGTTGTTTTGTTAGTAAGTACTTTTACGGATGCAATTGGTATGACAATTAAGCTGCTACCGAAGTTCCGCCCGTGTTAGTTAAGACGAGAGTTAAGTGGCTATTTACATTGACAAGGACGGAAACAACAATCAAGTGATATTCAATTAATCAATATTATAGGAGGCTCCTGTCTTTTCCGTAAGGGGATGGGCGTCGGCGTCTATGTAGCAACGGTACGGTATTATTAACGTCAGTGTGTTACTTAATCCGTGTATTCTTGAGAACTGGCAGATACCTACCTACTTACAAGCAGTGCAACTAAGACTATGCCAAGTCAGAGGCCCATGGGCGGCATTAAAACTCTGACACCAGGTTAGTTACTAACCACACGATAAGAGAAGGTATAAAACCTCTGCCTCGCATCGTTCCGACCTGCGTGCATTCATGCCGTTTCAATTTCGACTGTGCGACAAATAGAGGGGATTGGATTGTTTGAAACTAAGTACCACTGAATGAAAACTCAGAAATGCTAAAATAAATTTACTCACATTCAATGAATGTTTTATTGTCCTTTTTCTGAGTTGAGTAGGTACCTACATTAGTACCTACATATTCATATTACCTACCTACATCATCCAACTAGAAAGCAAGATAAATCCCAATAAGAGGTACAAATTAAGGTAATACAGCGTGTTTAGGTCAGTCATTAATTTCATTTAACACTTCTAGCTACCCTATTGTAGGTACAGGGGCAGAATTCTTACTTAGTATTGATAGTGTTTCAATCTCCAAGTCTCAATCCGGGATCAAGACTTGAATCCAGTTGATAGCAATAGACGCCCCTTCTTACATGGGACTTGAACATAACAGATACATACTTACTCATTTACATGTGGCCCACAGAACGTATACAAATATCATATTTTAATATAAATATTTAAGCAATTAGGACAACAAAAATAGTATAGGGAAAACAATAGCTTGTGTAGATAATACAACTACTATCCAGATATTATTATCCCACAAACTCTCTCTCTCTTGCTGTAGCAGTGCTTGGTGAGGTCAGAAATAAATTAATATTGCATAAAAAATAAGTTTTACTCATTTCTATCATGTTACAGAACTTTGCAAATTTATATTATAAATTTTCCGCTGCTGGGGTTCAACTTCTTGATACCGGTGGGGCAGGCAGACTTCTGTTTTGGATGTGTAGATACAAGGTGTGGCCCGCCACCTCCGTCATCATCTGGCAGGAAAACCTGCTTGCTGGAAGCATTACAGTGTACATTATTATTATTATAGCTATATATTTTATGCATCACTCTATTAATTTATCAGGAGCACAGTATAGAAAGCCTGCATTCTACCTTTCTAAAAGTATAGCGGCATCAATGACATAGAACACCTTTTAAGGCGTACTACCTATGATGAGTAATTGTAACATAACATCTTAGTTCCACAATCAACCTCCCTGTGTTTTAAATAATTGATGTGCTCTTTAGGAATGTTTAACAAACAAAAACTGTGTGTGTTAATTGACAGATACCTTCTTAGCTCAACAGCCACTTGGATTTGTGTGATTGATGCAAGTAGTGGTAATGAAATTTGTTTCCATGGTCGCTCCTTCAAGCAGCTCCAGGCTTGTAAAGACTCATCTGCTGAACGGTAGAATGCATCAGATTAATAATAAATTGAGCTTGCTTTCATGCCAATAATTTACAATGTTGGTTACACTGTTAAACCGAGTTTAACCAAAAGCTGTCAAATATAATACATAACTTATAATGTTCTGATGTACCTTTAAAATAATGATTAGGTAGGTACTTTGAGAATTTAAAACAGGATCCATCAGATCCAAACAGGACATAGGTACCTACCTACTGTTTGATTTTGTATTAGGTACATACTACTTTACTTAACTTTTTACTGATAATGAAAAACATGATAACACTATTACGGGATTGCTTAGCTACCTATATTGTAGTTATAAGTAAGTAGATTCCTACTTACTATCGGTCCGTTTTCGTTCTTGTTACGATCACAATATCCACATTACGTTATCACTTACGTTTCATACAGGTTTGGCATTAAATACTATAATATTACAACTAAAACTTATACAATAACAGTGCTAGACGTCATTAATAATTGTTTGAAAGTTTTCTTTTGTTATTGTTAGGTTATGTGATTTATTATTGATCTGACAGTTTGACAGCCATCCATCACATTTTTTTTTTAATTTTATGAGCTGGTAACTGGA
Organism: Euplexia lucipara; assembly: GCA_921972225.1. Lineage (NCBI taxonomy): Eukaryota > Metazoa > Arthropoda > Insecta > Lepidoptera > Noctuidae > Euplexia > Euplexia lucipara. The sequence goes on from OV179154.1 coordinate 13,741,983, forward strand.
CCTTTAAGTCAAATCTTATTTTATTACAGACATCACAAGACACTACGTAATAGATGATGAATTGCGAAATAAATGTCATTATGTCATGCCTGTGAACAGCCGCGCGGCCATATGCGGAAACTATTTGAGAACGCTCGAATTCAAATAGTCGATTTAAACAAGTAAAATAGATGAAGATTGTTTAGCTTTTTACAGCTTACTATTTGCTTGTTTTAGCTCACTATCACTTTTTTTTCTGAACGTTACAAGTATTATAAATTTCATGAAAGGCAATTTAGCGGGCTGGCTGGTGCATTCGTTCCAATGTCTATGATAATGATTTATTTTAAATTTGGATTTGTGTTTCGAGTTAGCCACCAAAAACCAAGGTTTAATTTATTATTAGTACCTATCCTATCTGATATTAGTACCAAAATTTTCTTTCGCAACATAATCAATTACGTCGTGTCTTGTGATGTCTGTAATAAAATAAGATTTGACTTAAAGGTCCAGTTACCAGGTCATAAAATTAAAAAAAAAAAATGTGATGGATAGCTGTCAAACTGTCAGATCAATAATAAATCACATAACCTAACAATAACAAAAGAAAACTTTCAAACAATTATTAATGACGTCTAGCACTGTTATTGTATAAGTTTTAGTTGTAATATTATAGTATTTAATGCCAACCATGTATGAAACATAAGTGATAACGTAATGTGGATATTGTGATCGTAACAAGAACGAAAACGGACCGATCGATAGTAAGTAGGAATCTACTTACTTATAACTACAATATAGGTAGCTAAGCAATCCCGTAATAGTGTTCTCATGTTTTTCATTATCAGTAAAAAGTTAAGTAAAGTAGTATGTACCTAATACAAAATCAAACAGTAGGTGTCACATATTCACTAAATATGTGCAAGGCTGCTGGGTTAATTCCATAAATAAAACTCGGTGTTAATTATTGCACGTGAGACTTTTTACTGCAGAAAACCATAGACTAGACATAATATATACACAGACAATCATTCTAGTCTAGAGCACAGATTATATATGCAACACTCCTCTCTTCTAATTTTTATTAAATTTTGAAATTACTACAAATCCAGTCTCTGAACAGGCTTATGAGTACGTGTACTTTTACGCACTTCTGGCTGAACTAGAATAGGAGAATTAGCAATGTTATTTGGTATTTCTTTGTTAATTAAGGGCTTATTTACATCTAATTTCTCCGATTCTTTTTCTTGCTCCAATACACTTTCATTAGTTACACTATTATAGTTAGGCAAACACTGAGTAACATTCCTGGTGAGTATGCCTTTGTCAGTGTGCACATCATACATAACATTTCCTACTGGGTTTTCAATAACACCATCTAACCATTTTCGAGAGTTATCATATGATGCAATCAGCACTTTATCACCTGGTAAATATTGCTTTACAGGTTTCTTACAAATCAACTGGCGAGGGATGATTACATCTTTTTTTATTAAAGATAAACGTGTACGGAGTTTTCTACCAAACATTAACTCACATGGTGCCTTGCCTGTTGTGGCATGTGGTGCTGTACGATAAGCTAATAGCCATTGTTGTATACTATGATCTAAACAATTTTTATCAAACTTATATGCTAACATGGCCTTTTTGAAAGTTTGAACACCCCTTTCTGCTAAGCCATTGCTGGCTGGGTGATAAGGTGCAGTACATATGTGTCGAATATTATTATTCTTACAAAAAGTATTAAACTCTTCAGATGTCCATTGTGGACCATTATCAGTCACCATTTGTTCCGGTAGACCAAATCTAGCAAAAATACTACGTAGACATTTAATTGTACTGCTGGAGGTAATATTGTTCATTTTAACTACTTCTGGCCATTTTGAGTGTGCATCTACAATTATTAACCACATATGCCCTAAAAATGGACCAGCAAAATCAGCATGAATACGTTTCCATGGCTCCTCTGGCCACTCCCATCTATGTATAGGTTTGATAGGTGGTAAGTTCCTATTTTGGATACAACCTGCACAATTATTAGTTAATGTTTTTATATCATTTGTGATGTTTGGCCACCAAAAACAACTATTAGCTAAAGATAACATTTTATTAATACCCAAATGACCAGAATGCAGTTCGGTTAAAACTTTATCCTTTAAACTGTCAGGTATAACTACTCTATCCCTCCATAAAATGCAATCTTTAATTATATATAACTCAGTCTCTTTGCCTTTAAAATTACACAACTCTCTATTAATCAACTTTGGCCAGCCCTCTCTTAAGTAAGAACAAACCTTGCTTAAATTAGGGTCTTTCTGAGTATGTTTGGCAATTTCAGTTAAAGTTACAGGTGGATTATCCAATACAATGCTGTTAATGTTGCCTTCCAAATAAATTTTATCCTCCTCATTACTATTTTTAATTGGCAACCTAGACGGAAAATCTGCTGCCGCATTATGTTGCGAAGTCCTGTACTTTATATCATAATTATAATTACATAAAATTAATGCCCACCTAGTCATTCTATCTGCATATATACTACCAGCTGTTTTATTTGGATTAAATATAGATATCAGTGGTTTATGGTCAGTAACTAATGTAAATATTCTGCCTTTTAAATACAAATCAAATTTCTTAACTGCCCAAATAATGGCTAAGGCTTCTTTATCTATCTGTGAATATTTTACTTCTGCTTCATTGAGTGTTCTACTTGCAAAAGCAATAGGGCGTTCAACAATATTATTACCTAACTTAATTTCATGAGCTAAACAAGCTCCTAACCCATACTTGGAAGCGTCACAGCTCAACACAATTGGCAGCTTTGGATTATAATGAATTAATACTTGATCTGATACAATAGCTTTCTTGGCCCATTCATACGCTTGTTCTTGTTGCTTAGACCATACCCATTTTTCTGAATTCTTTAGTAATGTATATAAAGGTTTTAAATTTTCTGCGGCATTCTTCAGAAATTTATGATAAAAATTAATAGTGCCAAGGAAACTACGTAATTCTTTAATATTTTTAGGTTGTGGTGCTTCCAATATGGCCTTAATGTGCCCTGGTGTCTTGTGAATGCCTTCCTTATCAATCACATGCCCGCAATACTCTAATTGTGGGGACATCAAAACAGTTTTCTCTTTATTTACTTTAATATTTAAATTTTTAAGTTTTTGAAATATACACTCTAAAGTTTTTAAATGGCAATCCACATCACTACTTGCAACTAAAATATCGTCAATGAAACAATATACATTTGGCATATTAAAATGTTCATCCATAAAATCTTGCCATTCCTGTGGAGCAGGTGACATACCGAACATCATGAATGTTGGTCTATACAACCCCCATGGTGTGGTAATTGTCATAAGCTTTTGTGCCTCCTCATCCATTCGCCTGTTCATATATGCCTTTCTTAAATCAATTTTACTAAATACTGTTTTAACATTTTGATCATCTTTATTTAATTTTGCAAAAATGTCTTCAATGACAGGGATTGGATGATTTGGTACCTCCAAAAATGGATTTATTGTTACCTTGTAATCCCCACAAATTCTTATATTATGAGGTCCTTTAATGATGGTCACTATGGGTGTAGCCCATGTGCCCGTTTCTTTATTTGTCACTTTATACATTTTACCTTCGGTACATAACTTGTCAAGCTCTTTTTTAACTAAATTTTCTACAGCATAAGCTATTCTTCTTGGTTTAAATGCAATGGGTTTAATATTAGCTTCTTTTAATTTTAAAGAGCCTACAGTACCTTTAATTTCGCCTGGAAACCCTGAAAATATATCACTATATTTTTCTACTAAATTGTTAAGTTTAATTTGTGAATCTTGGTGAATAATTAAATTGCACCGTTTTATACAAGTTTGCCAATCAATTTTCATAGCACTCAGCCAATCCCTACCTAACAATGGCTTTTTACCTTCTTTGACAATAATCAATGTTGCTAAGTATTCTTTATTTTTAATTTTAATATTTACATTTGTCTTACCCAATACGGTGATATTGTTACCACCATAAGCTGATAGTTTTAGGTTACATGGAAATAATTTTAAATTAGGAAAAGATGCTATGAACATTGATTCAGGCATTAACGTGACATCTGATCCACAATCAATTTCAAATGATATATTTATATTATTAATTTTTAAAGTTATATACCAAGGGCTTGGACGCTTCTCATCTATTGATACCACTTTGTTAATATTTAATTGACGCTCCGTTTCCTGTAATAAACTGGACAAATCATAACTATCACACACAGATTCACTATTCAATTGTACTTCACTAACTTGCATAACAGAAAATTCTTCATCATTTGTGATTTCATGGACCTTCTTAGTTTTGTTACTGTTTGCTTTGCAAACACTTGCCATATGCCCCTTCTTGTGGCATTTAAAACATTCTTCTTCTCTAAATTTGCATTGGGGTTTTACATGCCCCATCTTCCCGCAGCAATGGCATTTAATGTTCATCTGTTTTTCACTTATTTTGTGTATGTCTGAGCTTTCTTGCCCAGAACTGCCAGCAGTTATTAATTTTGCACCCTTCTCCGCCAGCTCCATGCTCATTGCTATCTCCACTGCTTTTGCAAACGTTAAATTTTCTTCACCAAATAATCTTTTAACTATGCTTGCACTCTTTAATCCATGAACGAATTTATCTCTTAAACATCTTTCTAAATGTGTGGTAAAGTTGCACGTCTGTGCCAATTTCTTTAACGCCGCCACAAACTCACAGATTGACTCGTCTGCCAACTGTTCACGTTTCATAAACTTATATGTTTCCGCAATTTCTGATTGCTGTGGCTCCAAGTGTTTTTCAACAAGTTCCACTAATTCAGTATACGTTTTATCTTGTACTGTTTTCGGGAAACAGAGTTCTGATAGCAACGTGACCATGTCAAAACCTATAAACGAGATTAAATATTGCGGCCATTTCGTTTCTTCCACCTCGTGGATCTTCATTTTATTTTCAAACACCTGTTTGTACACCTTAAATGTGCATTTTGCAGCTGAAAACTCAGGCAATGAGAGCCCAGCAGCCGCCATTTTATGAAATTTCGTCCGACGTAACAAGACGAAATTATTCTACTAACTTTCTTCGTAGTTTGCGGACGTAACACGTAAACCTATTTTCTTTTTATCCTCGTCGCCACTGTCACATATTCACTAAATATGTGCAAGGCTGCTGGGTTAATTCCATAAATAAAACTCGGTGTTAATTATTGCACGTGAGACTTTTTACTGCAGAAAACCATAGACTAGACATAATATATACACAGACAATCATTCTAGTCTAGAGCACAGATTATATATGCAACAGTAGGTACCTATGTCCTGTTTGGATCTGATGGATCCTGTTTTAAATTCTCAAAGTACCTACCTTATCATTATTTTAAAGTTACATCAGAACATATAAAAGTTATGTATTATATTTGACAGCCTTTGGTTAAACTCGGTTTAACAGTGTAACCAACATTGTAAATTATTGGCATGAAAACAAGCTCAATTTATTATTAATCTGATGTATTCTACCGTTCAGCAGATGAGTCTTTACAAGCCTGCAGCTGCTTGAAGGAGCGACCATGGAAACAAATTTCATCACCACTACTTGCATCAATCACACAAATCCAAGTGGCTGTTGAGCTAAGAAGGTATCTGTCAATTAACACACACAGTTTTTGTTTGTTAAACATTCCTAAAGAGCAGATCAATTATTTAAAACACAGGGAGGTTGATTGTGGAACTAAGATGTTATGTTACAATTACTCATAATAGGTAGTTGGTACACCTTACAAGGTGTTCTATGTCATTGATGCCGCTATACTTTTAGAAAGGTAGCATTAGCCTGCATTAGGCAGTTAATGCCGGCTTTCTATACTGTGCTACTGATAAATTAATAGAATGATACATAAATATATCTATAATAACAATAATGTACACTGTAATGCTTCCAGCAAGCAGGTTTTCCTGCCAGATGATGACGGAGGTGGCGGGCCACACCTTGTATCTACACATCCAAAACAGAAGTCTGCCTGCCCCACCGGTATCAAGAAGTTGAACCCCAGCAGCGGAAAATTTATAATATAAATTTGCAAAGTTCTGTAACATGATAGAAATGAGTAAAACTTATTTTTTATGCAATATTAATTTATTTCTGACCTCACCAAGCACTGCTACAGCAAGAGAGAGAGAGTTTGTGGGATAATAATATCTGGATAGTAGTTGTATTATCTACACAAGCTATTGTTTTCCCTATACTATTTTTGTTGTCCTAATTGCTTAAATATTTATATTAAAATATGATATTTGTATACGTTCTGTGGGCCACATGTAAATGAGTAAGTATGTATCTGTTATGTTCAAGTCCCATGTAAGAAGGGGCGTCTATTGCTATCAACTGGATTCAAGTCTTGATCCCGGATTGAGACTTGGAGATGGAAACACTATCAACACTAAGTAAGAATTCTGCCCCTGTACCTACAATAGGGTAGCTAGAAGTGTTAAATGAAATTAATGACTGACCTAAACACGCTGTATTACCTTAATTTGTACCTCTTATTGGGATTTATCTTGCTTTCTAGTTGGATGATGTAGGTAGGTAATATGAATATGTAGGTACTAATGTAGGTACCTACTCAACTCAGAAAAAGGACAATAAAACATTCATTGAATGTGAGTAAATTTATTTTAGCATTTCTGAGTTTTCATTCAGTGGTACTTAGTTTCAAACAATCCAATCCCCTCTATTTGTCGCACAGTCGAAATTGAAACGGCATGAATGCACGCAGGTCGGAACGATGCGAGGCAGAGGTTTTATACCTATTTAGTTGCACTGCTTGTAAGTAGGTAGGTATCTGCCAGTTCTCAAGAATACACGGATTAAGTAACACACTGACGTTAATAATACCGTACCGTTGCTACATAGACGCCGACGCCCATCCCCTTACGGAAAAGACAGGAGCCTCCTATAATATTGATTAATTGAATATCACTTGATTGTTGTTTCCGTCCTTGTCAATGTAAATAGCCACTTAACTCTCGTCTTAACTAACACGGGCGGAACTTCGGTAGCAGCTTAATTGTCATACCAATTGCATCCGTAAAAGTACTTACTAACAAAACAACATTCAAAATATCAAAATCTAATGTCACTGCAAAGTGCAAGACTAAAGAATGCAATGACAAATCGATACGTCTTTGTTCTTATATGCACGTTGTTACCATGGCCTCCTTGGAAGTTAGTTTTCCCCCTTAATGTGAAAATTACGTAGGTATTTAATAAAAAAAAACTACGGCGGACTTCATTTTTATCAATTACAACCTCTAAAATGCTTATAAAACAAAGATCATTCTTTTGGTGACATTATAATTAACCTACAATAGGTACCTACGCGAAAAAAAAGGCCATGACTGTCACAGACTAAGGTTAAGAATTTTACCTAGGTATCGATTATTTATTTTAATTTTGGACATCAAAATTAGGCACAACTACTAAATTTAGACTTTTTAATCTTAAAATATAATAATTATTTAAAATCAAACAGGTTCATACGTCAACAACATGGCCTCCAAACAATGAATATTAAAAAAAAAACACAAGCGCGCGCTTCGCGTTGTCATGGTAACAACGCGGGCGTGAGTGTGCATCATTGTACCTTTCGATGAATGTGAACGTTAAAAAAGTAACATATTTGACAAAATAATACAATGACGATATATTTGTTGAATGGTTAAAATAAAAATTGAAATTAGACATTCAAATCTTTGGAAATAAACATCGTATAATCTATAAAATGGTAGATGAAGACAAACGCACGCGTGATACATCGAAGTCACTCGGCGTTGTCATGGAAACCACCGGGCGGGCGCCCGCCCGGTGGTTTCCATGACAACAGCACGACCGGCATCGCGTGGGCGTATCGTTGTCATGGCGACAGCACCGAGTCAGTGTCGTACAACTGTCATTGTGACTTTTGGTAATTATGCGAACGTAGAAGAATTAATTTTGTAAGTAGGTATCTGTGAGAGTGCTGAGATGGTAGAAATGCTTTATATTTTTGGCAACGACTAGATAAAGTAGGACGCTATTTGTCTACAGTGAACTAAGATGTGAAGGCGTTTTCATAGATTCGGATCGGCGGCGCAGCGCAGCAGGTAATACCTTATGTAGGTATGAAGTAGGTACCTAAATTGATTTAATTTAATTAATTATTCAAATCCAATAGAGCTTTCGAACTAAATTATCACCTATTCAATTTACTTAGCATAAAATAAATAAAATACTTAGCACAGAAAAAATATTAACAAGTATGTGAAGCAATATAATAGTGGCTGGCGTTCTGCAGTTTCTGTCCACCCCCATGGGAATAGGGCGTGAGTTTAAGTTTGTTTGTATGTAAATAATTAAGTTACGTCGATTCTCGATTATGATTCATACTTCGCCAATCCCTAGCAACTGATAGGTGACACTGACAGAGACTTCAGTGCTCACTACACCCAGGTTTATACGCGGTGATTTCAACAGAATCGACCAGCAGCTCTTGTAGAATATTCGTTTTAGCTTACTACAGTTTTATAATTCTGTAACTACAAACCACACGGACCATTTTTTAGAGTCGTTTGACTCCATATTGTACCCTTGTTCCCTGATGTCTCTTTAGGCGAAATGTTAGGTCAACTCAAAAAAACGAAGTAAGTGGGTAATAAAAGATAAATAAACATACACAGATGATTTTAAGATTAATACAAATCGAAATATTTGCAGATCCAAACGTCACCACATCGGGGAAGCCCTGGAGAATTTTCATTCAAATAAAAGAAAATTGTATCTAAATCTGTTTACCCGTTTAAATGCTACGTTACCACAGACAGACATAAAGACAAACTCACAAATAGACTAACACACACACATAGCGGCAAATAAACTACCACCGCTTTTTGCGTCGGGGGTAAAAATATATGGGTATAATGCTTTTCATTATAAACTGCTATCGTTATAAAATTCATTTCATAATGAACCCATCATTAGCTACAAATTGATGATGGTTATTAAAAGGCTCATATACTTTGGCAGAATGTTGTTATAAGCATAAAAGTTATCGTTTGTGGTCAAATTCAAAGTTATTCTCTCTTTAACAATGATCATTAAAACGATTCATGTTATACTCTTGTGCGAGCTTGTGTCAATACTGCCTTAATAAAAATATCATCATTATGTGCCCAGCCTTGTCCTAGCCATATTTGGGTAGGCTTTCAGTCTAACTAGATACAACTGACTACTAGTATTTTACATAGAGCGATAGTCTATCTGACATCTCCTGACTAGTTAACACAGTAAACAAGATGGCTGACTTTTTCTGACTACCGGTAACAACGGCTTAAAATGCTTTCTGAGGAACGGAAGAATCTTGATAATTAATTAAGTTATTCATGGTTGGCCCAGTGGTGGCGGTGGTGGTGGTGGTGGTGGTGGGTGGTTCCACTCACCCTGCCCGCAGCAGACGCACCGGGCGCAGGCGGAGGGCGGACAACGCCCTCTTCCAGCCCCCCTAATTGGGTCCAGGGGCGATGGACGCGGGGATGTCCGCCGCCCCCCACGTGCTTGGACCCGAGGTGGCGGCGCGTCGTGTTTTCGCGCACCCCTCTTAGACGTCGCGAGGGGAGTCTAACACCTCACTCCCCTCGCTGACTTGGCGAGGCCCGCGGGGCCGGCACCAGTCAGGGGTCGCGGAAGTATCTTCCGTTCCCGTGACCCCCGGCGCAGGTGTGAGAAGGAACACGGGGTGGTTTTTAGTCAGTAAGAGTCTGACAGACCCTTCCGCCTCCCCGACATCCATGAGGATTTCCCACCCCTCAAAAACAAAAAAAAAGTGGTCGCGGCCCTCACTTACGAACAATAGTCGTGGGTTCGAAACCAGGCAGGCACATTACTTTGTGTAATTTATTTCATCACCACTGCTCTCAAAACGGTGAAGGAAAACATCGTGAGGAAACCGGCATGTCCTAGAACCAAAAATTCGAAGACATGTGACATCTACCAATTCGCATTGGGCCCGCGTGGTAGATTATAGCCCATACGCAAAATACGCGCTTTGACGTGGAGTTGCGGATACCAGACCGGTATCTTTAATCTTTTTTTTTATGGTTCATTCATGGATCTACCTCGATTTGATCGACTTGTTTAGCTGTTATTGTTAAACCACCAAGATTTTCATTATACCAATCACATAGTTACATAATCAAAATAATTTACGAACGTGTTGTTTTTTTTTAACCCCTATAGGTTTCAAAATGAAACAAAAACCTTTAATAAATATTACTGTGAAGACTCAAATAACACTCGTATATTCAACAGATCCCAAAAGCCAACTACCTAATTATAAACTCATCCATCCGGTCATCACTGCAAATAAAAAGGAAAAACATTATAATAAAGTGAATAGAACTGAGAGTTTCGTACATAAGTGCTACAAAAAGCGGGCAAAGACATGACATTGACAGATGGTGTGGACATTAGAGCTAAGCCATTAGTGCCACACTGCTTTGCTTTACTTGTAGCCACGACATAGAGATGCCTAGAAGGCTGGTTTAATACAAAATAGTGATAAGTACACGCACACATAGATGTATACTTACAACGTTGCGGCAATATCAAACAAATATGCTAGTCGCGAGTGCGCTTGCACTCGCGCCACGTAGACGAGTGTCAATGTGTGCGCGTATTTTTGCTTATTGTACAAAACCAACCTTCTGCACCTCCTTATTTTGTATAGCAGTCCAGATATTAATGGTTTTATACAAGCCATGAACCCTTCATTAATTAAGTGTTACACTTCTGCCTATTTAGATGAACATTTGTCGGAAAAGTTTCATTAATTTCTCTAGTTGTATTTAGAAGTTTGACGTTGTTTGGTGTTGATTTAAATTGTTTTGTAGTTGAACAGTTCATTAAATTGTTTATAGCGGGATTAGCGTACCTTGAGCTTCCGAAACCACACGGTAACTAGTAATACAGTAATTGTTTTGTTAACACTTGGTTATTTAATTTTAATAACCGCTTTGTACTAAGTTCAATGATCTGTGAGTTTTAAATGTTTACTGATAATGTTGGCGACAGATCTGGCAACCCCGTTGCTAGGGGCTAGTTTTGTTGTTTTGGCTAGTGACGGGGCGGCTTGGTTTTTCTATTATAATTTTCTTAATATTGTTGACTTTTGTGATCGAATTAATATACCCAATTGCACCTTTTAACTGTTTTTGATTTGGTGTTTAACAGATAAGGTTATTGACATTTTGTCTGTGCTACATCTAAAACCATTTTCGTTTATAAACTTTTCTAGACGATGTCGTTGTTAACTTGAGTTATCGTAGAAAGTTGATCAACTTTTATTTTTGTCTGGACAAATTAATACTTCGACTAAGTTTTGACGAAAGTATTAGTGGGTGGAGTAATTACTGAACTTGGATGATGATAGAACTTAATGACACTAAGACATTAATTTTGGTTATATTCTAAATGTCTTTAGATACTTCATTTGTTGTTTCTTAATAAATTCAAGATATTAACAAAAAAAATACTCATATTTTTATTCGATAATAGTTTAACTTGAACTGTCTGTTTTACGGTTGCTATACACATTTTAAAAAAAAAAAAAAAACAAGGAAAATTATTTCCTGAACTAACAACGTAATAAAACTAAAAAAAAAATCGTTAAGTTGCGCTATTCTCTGAAACTGCCTGTTATGTCTGTGTTTTCTGTATTATTTCGCTCAATATTCCAACTATCAAGGAAGATTATGGATTATTTAACATTACCCTAAGAGCACATCAAGCTACTCCTAACTTTCCAATTTTCCCAATTGAACATGAACATTACTCTGTTAGTAAAAAGTTGAAAAACTCTTAAAGAAAGACACATTGGCATAGCTTGATGTACTGGCCTCTGTACATAAGATTCTTTACCTTTACAATATCTATCGAGTTAATAGGTTTATTTTGGGTAAGCGCATTCTATCGTCGACATCATTTTGTCCTCAGCCCCCCTAGCCAAGTTACAAACGATTCGTATCTATTCTCTGTATGTCGAATCGTTTGTAACTTGGCTAGGGGGGCTGGACAAGACTGAAGTCGAAAGTTTACATATTAAATATTAAAAAAAATACAATTGATTGTTAAATTTATGCTCATGAAAGTGTTGAAACTACTTCAAAACACAAAACTAAAATCGCTACCAGGAGCCCAAACTTGCGGTATAGACAGATTGCTTCATTACCTAACTATTACTTAACACAGTAAGTTAATGCGCTAACGAACGCCAGTAACCTAATTTATGCTTTGCTGGAGTTGCCTTAATAATATTAGTGAGAAAACACGAAGTTAGATCAGATTGTGTTCCCAGAAGATGTTGGCAGAGGTGTATCATATTTCATGAGTTATTTGTTCAATTCCGTGCTATGCAAAACACGACCCTATTGTTCCACTATTAATAAAAATATAATTATTAATATGACATACAAAAACGTAATCCTTGTTCCATATGAAAATGAATGTTGGCTGTGGCAAAAGTCATGAAAGTGGAATAAATACAGTAGAAATGCGTTCCTTGCGAAGTATGAGTGGTGTTCAAAGTATCATTAATATTTGTTGTTCTCAATGAGGTATGATGTGATAAAAAGTTGTAGTTCAAAAGAAAATGTGGTGATAAACATCGTAAAGAAAGTGATGATAGAGATGAATTAAATGAGATTATCCAAATTATTATGATATAAGGCAGGTGTAACTAAAAACGACGGGTGGAGATGGCCTGAAAAGAACTTATTGATGCTACTCTTTCGAACTTAAGTTTGTGTACCAAGCACAAAAACTTGTCGTAAATGTACCGTCAATTTGATCAATCATCAAATTGAGAATACTATCAGTTGATCTTATTTGTGGGAAAAAGATATTAGTTATTAATGTTATTTTTTATTTCACCAATGTTTACAAACGAGTAGAATACACGTTTCTTGCTACTAATACTTTTAAATAACTGACTGGCTCGGCAAAAGTCACCCCGTGAAAACTAGAATGAAGTGAATTGTCAATGCCTGGCATTAGTATGGAATGACTCACAGCTCAATTCGCCTTCACTTGCTACCACATCCAGCCAGCACATCATCCTACCCCAATGTGTCAAAGAACACCGGCGAACTCCCAAACAAATTTTTGTTGTCATTTTTTTTTTTGCGTCTGCCTATGAAAAATATCTAAAAGTATAGAGTTTGAATTACTGAACAGTTTTTTCTTTAGTTGTTCTTTTATAGGAAGTCAGGAATTAAAGATATTTTATTTTTAAGTTTTAGAGGTTATGACTATATAATAGGCTATGCCCGCTATAATCTTAGCACAAACAATCGTGTTTATTTTAACATTTGTATTCTGATGCAGACATATATTTCCTAAGTATATTAATGCATTATGTAAAGCCAATCATTTTAAGCAACTTGACTAAGATTTATATAACATGGCAACATTAAAAGTATAGCTAATCTAAAAGCCATGAAGTCAAGCCAGAAATAAAAAAACACAAAGCTATGATTATTTATTTCATCAATAATCTAGTCAATTAAGCTCTCAATTATGAAGATTTTTTTTCCAGACTTTGATAGGCCTTATGATTAATAAGTAAATTATTTCGTTGGTACAACAATTCCGTCGCCGGTGTTCTTTCTTTGATAGGTTTCAACTTTATTCTAAACACAATAAGGTTCATGTTCAATTGGGAAAATTTTACTGTTTGGGGTAGACTGATGTGCTGGCGTTTGTACTTTTGCTATCATTTAAATCTGGATAAGCTTGCTGCTTCACGAACTGTGAAACAGTCGAATCAATTAGTGCTATGTGCTTAGTATGTTAGTTGGGTGTGTCCGTGGCATCACAGCTGGTCAAATCAGAATTACGGCGCTGGGGTATTTATATAATGTGTCTCTAATTGACACGATTAAAAGGTTTTTTTATTATAGTGTCATGTTGAGATTGCGACTTTTTTGGCTTCGCACAGGCTTTTTCATATTATTATTTCTTTTTTTTGCCTTCAATTTAATGATTCTTTCAAATTATTATTTTAAAATTTTTGATTATTTCATTTAGTTCAAAATTATGTTCTTTTGCAACCAAAGTCATGTTTATCTCAATTGTATAAAATATCAATTTAGATCTTAATGTAAATCTTAACGTAAATCTGCAGACATATAGGTATCTAAGTCTAAAATTAATCTACAAAAAGCCTTAGATTTATTACCAACAAACCAAATAGTTTCAGTCTTTTAGCCCATAAAGGTTGGATTGCTCTAAAAAAACACAAACACTCGCAGTTAGTGATAAAACGGGTGTAAAACTATTTGCCACGATTTATGACTGTTGCTGATGTAAACATTTTCACGTTATTGTTATAGGTACTGTAAAAAAAGCTGCGTAGGTATATGAACAAAAATAATAGTGCAAGTGCAAGTGATTAATTTTTAACTGTAAAACTTACGTAAGTTAATTTAGTGTGAAAATTACATTGTTATTATTATAAGGTTGTATCGTTTTACTTTTAAGTACATAAATACATACATAAACTCACGCCTTTGCCCATGGAGGTAGGCATAAACTACATAGCGTCATAAGCTACGATTCTTACATACTTCTTTTGCTTCGTTTACATTTACACAATCATGTTGTCATACACACACGCCGGTTAGTTATAAGTAATTTTGTATTACTGTATTGTGTAATTGTTAGTTATAGATGTTATTTCAACTAGTAATATTGTATGTACTTAGTCTTAACTATCGCATTAGGTTTCAAAACTTGTAGATAATGATAGAATAAGAGTTTTAAATAAATTAATAAATAAATGTGTGGTCACTGGTCATGGATGCCATAAAATACATAAACTCACGCCTTTTTCCTATAGGGGTAGGCAATAACTACAGAGTGCCATATGCTACGATTCTTATGTACTGCCTCTAACATAACATCACGCCTGTTATCCGCTGGAGCATATTGCCATCAATGGGGCAAAAATCCAGTCTCCGAGCTGCTACTGTGAAATTTTAGATGGAAAACTCATTATCACTTTGGCCTGAACCGGGGATTGAACCCGGAACCTTATGCTCAGCAGTAGTGCTTGCGACCACTAGACCATCGAGGTAGTCATGTATAAATAGTTCCTTTTCTACATTTGTATTCATACATGTTGCCATTCACACACGTCAGTTGTAAGTACTACACACCTGACCTTTCTAAAGAACCTTACCTATAAAATAATAATTTGAAAACAAAAAAAAACATCTTAAGAACACAAAAATGTTTAACAAAGGTTGTTCAGGTTCATGAGTTCTCAAGTATGAAGGTCACTGTTTAGAGCGTACCTACTACACATCACTGATTGTTTGTACCTTATGGGTTGAATAACCTAATAGGACATACAGTGCAGCGTGCCCTGCGAGTCTAGTACAGAGGCCAGCTGCACATCAGGTAATCATAAGTGTCTTTCATAGTTACTTGCAGACGTCTCGTGGTTGCACCCGCGTAGGTCCCGTTCCTGTGGGAATACAGGGATAAAAACTTCTCATAACTAGTAACCTATGTGTTAATCCAGGGTGTCGGCTAACTCCATACCAAATTTTATTAAAATCCATTCAGTAGTTTTTACGTGAAAGAGTAACAAATATCCATCCATCCATCCTCACAAACAAGTTTCATAATGAATCGGGAAATTTTGCAGTTTGGAGTAGCTTGTGCTGGCGTCTGTACAACAACACGTTTTGGTCGATGTTGGAGCTCAAGGACGTTCGCGGTGATGGGCACCGACTATTTTCTCACATCCAGATTCGCAAACGGTGCAAGTATCTGGTTTACCAGTCCCAATGCGTTCGATGTGGCCACCCCGCCAATGATCGGCGACAGACTGTTGACTGACTTTTTGTCCAGCAACGTCGTGGCAGGTTTGCTTCTGTCCTAATGCCGGTTGGAAACTTGTTTTTTTATTTTGTTTTAATGAATTGCTTCGTAATAAACGTTTAATTTTTGTAGTTTGGGTCTATTTTTTACTTGAGGATTATATAAACCTTCATTAATTGACATCATTAGTAATTTTTGTCAAAAGTCGCAGCAACAATCTATGCTTGCAATATTCACCAACTAGCCGGTCGATTCAGCAAAAGTCACCCTGTGAAAATTTTAGTGAAGTGAACTGTCAACGCCTAGCATTACTATGGAATGACAGCTAAATTGGGGTGATTTTTAAAGAATAGCACTGAAAAGTACGAGAAATCTCTTTTAAGGATATTTCCTTGAAAGTGTTTTCTCTAAAGTTCCCGTTTTGTATACAGTCCATTCACCCAAAGAAAGAGTTGTAGCCACTTGATAGTCAACAAGCCTTATCCTTAACGTAAGAATAATAAGCCCAACACAGACGGCGGCGGCACTCGGAAAAACTAACTTCCAAAACTTCCGCCACCACTATAATACACAGAAAACTTTGCAAATAAATAAACCTGTTGTTTACGTAGAACCACAGGGGCCCTCGTCGTGTGTACAAACACCATCCGTCAACGTCCACCGCTCTTATTCACTCTGATAGTGTAAACACGGCCTTATCCGAGGGCCATGAGCCACGACGCTCATAGGTTGTCTACTACTCAAGAATAAACTAGTTATAAATTGTAATTGTAGTTACACTTCTAGAGTTTCTAATAGTATGCTTGCTTTATAGAGAAAAGTGTGTCAAGTCATGTTTAGAAGATGAATTAAAGGCGATACGGGAGATTCCAGAAGAAACTCCGGCAGGGGAAGTCCTAGAAGGTCATCTATTGGTGATGTTTTTCACAAAGGTAAGTAGCGTAGCAATTGCAACCGGCGTGCGTGTATGAATGTAAACAAAGCAATAAGAGTATGTGAGGATCTACGATCCTGATGCCGAAAAATCTGGCACATTCTGGAACCAATGCTGAAAAATGTGATATTTTCAAGTCACGTAGTGGATTACAGCTCTCTCTTTCACACATGGAGCCAACTTCTGTCTCAATTGGCAGCCAGGGATACTCATTTCTGTCGTCCCAGCAGTGGCAAATTTGCTCATGCTCAAGTTTAGACGTATTTATTGATACGGAAACAAGGTTTTGAGTCACTAGTTGACATAGTGGTCGCATAAGCTACTGCTGAGCATGATTCGTTCGACACTGGGTTGGTTTTTGAGGTCGGGTAAAGTGGTTGTACGAGTTTATGCGTGTCTACCCGTGTGTTTGTATCTGTGTGTTTGAAATTGCTCAGTACTGGTATCAGTTCGGAGATTGGATTAATACTAGTTGGAGATTGGATTATTACTAGTTGAAACTTATTGTTTGTGTGTGCCACTCTTCATTTTCATTTTTATTATATTTTTTTTTTTTGTTGACATAATCTTCTCAGTACATTGTATTAAATGAGATGTATTTGCATTATGTGGTGAACTAGGGACTCCTATTTATTGGTTAATTTTTACTTAAATAACCAGTAGCAAGTTCGTCATGCTCCCTCAGATGTTACTGCTTGTGGTAGCGTCGAGGGTCGGGTTACCACCTTCCCTCTAATATGGCGAGGGGGGTAATGGCTGATCTTTGCGTTATGCTCGTGAACGGGTGCTGCTTGTGGTAACTGGTCGTCTTGCTGGCTTTGGTTTTGCTATTGTTTTAACTATTACCTGTTTTTTTTTTGTTTTATTTAACTTCCACAGTTCTAGTTTATCATTTTGTTACATTGTGTTCTGCAGATCTATGGATTTAATCCAACTCTGCACATGCAAGCTGGCACACCCTTTTTACCTGGAGGATTCTTATTAGTCAGTTGTTTTTGCTTGAGTTAAGTTAGTTTTATTGTCGGTAGCTATATATATTACTGGTATTCTGTATGTTGAGTGTGCTAGCTAACATGTAGTGAATAACTAATTTTAATTATTTTGTAATTATAACTAATTGTACTGTGTAAATTCAAGTTCTTCTAACTTATCAGACAGATGTGTTGCTGGGGAGTTAGTTCCGCCACTTCTTCTTCCCAGCAAAAACACTAGGAAGTGGCGAAGGGTGGGCTTTTTGGGGGACTGTCTTCTGTAATTTCGACGTTCAAAAAGTGCTGATCCTCAGCCTAATTTGAATAAATGACTTTTGATTGATTTTGATTTTGATTTTGCTGTTTTCAACAGGCTCACCCCCCTTTACATGGGATTTAAACAAAATAGATGACAGTTAAATATGTATGTGTATTATTGGTACATTTCTACCTTAAGGGGAATACAATAGGACGCCAGCACATTAACCTACCCCAATGTGTCAAATTTCATTGATAGGTTTTAAACTTTAATCCAAAAAAGAAAATAGGTTTTTGTTAAATTGAAAAATTTAACAGTTTGGGGTCTGTACATAGTACTCAATATTTATAGTAGTTAATATGGAATGTACCAAATTAAATTTTAGGCCTTATAAGGCCAAAAAGTTTATTTAATAGCTTTTGCAAGAAGGGTACCCTCATTGTACGGGTGTGTAATGTTTGGCATAATAACAATAATGCTCTAATTTCACTTGAACTAACGTTCACATGACATAATTTTCATATGACATAACATCAAATGAAATAAATTCATATGACCTAATGTTTCACATCAAATAATATTCATTTAACATAATAACATTTAGTATAACGTTCATTTTGTATAATTTTCAATATGTATAATATTCTTTTAATATAACGTTCATTTGACCTAATTTTCATATTTACTCATTTTCTGCCCAAACTATGTAGTGAATAAGTAATATCAGAAAACATCATACTGTAATAACCTCACCTAACCTAAATGATTCACCAACAATAGAAGAGATCTGGCGCTTGGCGGCCGCTACCGTGGCACGCTCGCTTCGCTCGCTCGCCTTCGCGCGCTAATGGTAATGGTTCTGACCTAACCTAACCAACATGATTCACCAACAATAGAAGCCATCTGGCGCTTGGCGGCCGCTGCCGCGGCACGCTCGCTTCGCTCGCTCGCCTTCGCGCGCCAATGGTCATGGTTCTAACCTAACCTAACCCACATGATTCTCCAAATAAAGCAGGGATCTGGCGCTTGGCGGCCGCTGCCGCGGCACACTCGCTTCGCTCGCTCGCCTTCGCGCGTTAGAGTTACTTAGAGATTATGAATATTATAGTAAATGAATAATATGCTAAATGAATATTATGTGAAATGTGCATTATAGGAAATGTTCATTATGTCATATGAAATTAGGTAAAATGAAATTATATCAACAATTCATTATGTCAACTGATCGTTATGTTAAACAAAATTATGTTAACTGAAATTATGTCAAGTGAACGTTAGATATTTTGTTATTATGACAATCGTGACACACCCCATTGTACAGGCTGTTAAATAACCTTTTATACGACATAATGTTACAAATCGATGCGTTTTATTATATTCAAAATTATAACCACAATGCGTAAAAAAAAAACAATTGGCACGGTTTATTTGCTCCCAAGTAAAAGTATATAAATCCTTACATAAATTTGCGTCTGTATTTTACAAAAGGTATGTACAGACGCCAGCACATCAAGTTACCCCAATGTGTCAAATTTTCCCAATTGAATGTGATTCTTATTTCTTTTGACATAAAGTTGAAAAACGATCAAAGAAATTTGACACATTGGGGTAACTTGATATGCTCGCGTCTGTACGTATGGAGCACAGACATTCAATCGTTATCAATAAAATATATTAAAAATAGATTAATATTTTAATTATATCGGTTATATAGGTAGAGAATATTTTGATTGTAGATATTTATATTACTGACGCTTTTATGAAAAAACGCCTTAAGCGTCAATTTCGTGGCCCAGGCTTTTGAGCCTATTTACCACGACAAAAGCATCCGTAGAGCACTTGTAAGTGATAAGTTTGTTAAGGTCGAAGGGATAATCGGTTTTCGGTAACAGATTTCAGTTTAAGCCTTAGACGTTAAAGATGACCTAAGTTTAGATAGTTGTTTGATTACTTTGTTCATGATGATCGGACTTGAATACTTGGATAATGGTCTGGGGATGTTTTTGTACTTATATATCGAGTTGCTTTAGAAAATTGTGTTGTATTGAAAAGTTTAGTGTGTCAATAATGTAAATTATTTTTATTCGTAGAAAGAATATTGTCTCTAAATTAAATAAACAAAAATATGTTCAGTTATCTACTTACCCACAAGGTGAATCAACGACTTGGTGAAGGTCGTGAGAATCCGATGAACACGAAATGCATAGGACAGGTCATTGTGGCGATACTTGGGGGGAGGCTTACGTCCAGCAGTAGAGATCTTTCGGCTGAAATGATGTCGATGATTTAGAAATATATGTATAAGTATGCTTAATAGTTTTCTAGTACTCCTAGCATAAGTTCTGCTTAGCGGACAAGATGGCGTTGTGTGAAGGTTATATACACTTCTGGACACATCTATTGGCCCACCTTGTATTTTCAGTTTCGTTTGGTCCTAGCTAAAATTTTATATTAGGTCGAGCAAAAAGTTTTTATGCAGTTTTGAACCTGGCACATTCACAATTTCATTCAATAGTCTTTTTTTTAATTTTGAACACAGAATTTAAAGAAACAAAAGACAATTTGGAGCCTGTTTGTTGATATCAAACAATCGAATACTAAGAAAACTTGGTTTTATTGGTTTACTTGGATTTAATTCTTGAAAAAGTGATTGATATCTTTGGTTTTGCAACAAACACTACTTATTCTTAACATTAAGGTGAGGTTCTATCAATAATCTATGGATACTTCACCCGAAGTCGCCGCCCAAGCTGTGGCACTTATTCAGGCCGGACACAGCCAAAGAAACGTGACTGCTCAACTTAATTTAAGTCGATCTGCGGTCCGAAATGTTTATCGCAGGTACCCAGAGACTAGCGGCTTTGTTCGTCGCCAAGGAAGGCTACGATCTTGGGTCACAACTGAAAGGCAGGATCGATTCATCGTGACGACCAGCTTGAGAAATCGTCACCTTACCTCCATTGAGATACAAAACCAACTTCGCGACTTCCACGGAGTATCTGTGAGCGCTCGATCTGTTCGGAGAAGGTTAAAAGAACGCGATATGGTACCACACAGCGCGCCTTCATTTCGAACGCAGTCATTTAAATTGGACACAGCAAGATTGGAGCCGTGTACTCTTTTCTGATGAGTCTAAAATTGTGTTACATGGCAATGATGGAAGGAAGAAGGTCTACCGACGTAAGGGAGAGCGTTTCGCACAATGCTGCTTTGAAGAGAGGGTTGCTTATGGCGGTGGCTCATGGAATGTCTGGGGCGGTAAATCTGCGAGCGGCAAAACTCAACTTGAGGTTATTACAGGACTACGGCTGCCAACATTAAATGCTGAAAGGTACATTCGTGAGTGCTTAGAACCTCACGTGATACCATACGCGGACTATGTGGGCCCAAATTTCCTTTTTATGCATGATAATGCAAGAGCCCATGCGGCCGGCATCGTCAGAGAATATCTTCGGCATGTGAACATCACAGTTATGGACTGGCCAGCCAGAAGCCCAGACATGAACCCCATTGAGCACATGTGGGACGAGCTAAAAAGACGTGTTAGGGCAACTGCACGCGTTATTAAATTAAACCTTTATTTGATAAAACATGTTTTTTATTCAAAAATCAATTGCCTTTAACAAGGCGCATATCCGACTTGTTAGGCGTAGCCCCATGTCGTCAACAGTTTTTGTTCAATCTAGCAATCATATTTCGATAGGGGCCATCGAAACCTAAACTCTAAGGTGGGGCAATAGATGTGTCCAGAAGTGTATTACATTATAAAATTCATTGTAATTGAAAAGCAAAGCGCGCTCGCATACAAGAAACGTGTTATTAAATTTTAGTGTTTCTTCGATATTGACAATAGTTTTCTTTATAGAGTAGGTATGATGAAACCTTTGTGTATTTGTTTTTTCTTTTCTAAAACAACTGCTGAACTATCGGCAAAAGGAGATTAAAGGAGTGAAGTATCGAAATTTTGAAGTTGTTGCCCCAAAAAGTGATTGAAAGCCCCAAATATCGCACCATTCGTTACGTTATCATCTCGGAAGTTATTTTTAGTGTGCAATAAAGTGTAAAAGTGATAAAGTAATCGCTGGAAACTATCGTTTGCTGTCGCACGGTCCGCGATATCTGATATTTATGGGGCTGTGATATTTTCATCACTTGCCAAGTTTTCCAAAAGCGAAACTTTGAGTTTGGTACTGCGATTAACAGCAAATAATTTTATTAATATTAAATCAGTTGCAAGAATATACTATTTATATAGGGGAATTAGGTGAAGTATTTTTTTATATAAGGGACGGAGATAGGGCCAACTTTTCATTTGACCACGTAAGAGGAGGCTTCTTACGTGGTCAAATACGGATGCGGTTCGCATAGTGAGGAGGTACCTGTATCTATACCTCCACCATCCCGGTAGCTTGGTCCTGTATTTTGTTGTTGTATATATTACGTTGTTTTATTTGTTTAATTAATTATTTTATGATGAAATTTATGTGTTTAAACAAAGAATAAATGAACAAAAATTATGCTTATTTAAATATTCCCCAACAAAACATGCTTTACAAGTTAGTTCCAAAAAACTGTAAAAACTATGTTAGTATTCAAAGAAAGATTCACAGCAAATTTATATACATACTGTGAACAATTACAATGAATCACTACCGCCTAAACAACATCTGTAAAAAATTACATGTACAGTAGAAGCATCTGGGAAGATCTAATTACAGAAATTTTAATTCATTTCATTTCATTTGTACGAGTATCAAGTGATCTAAAAGCAGAGTAAAAAAAATGTATTCTAGCATTATTTAGATACCCGCGACGCAAATAGCTCAATGCAATGTAACCTTTTCTGCTATAACCAGTAAAGAGGAGTGATCAACGGAACCAAAAAAAAAATCCAAGAATGTAGTTTCTGAATATTTACTATCTTCTATCCCCGAATAAATACTCAAGACTTCGTCCCATTTATGTGTAAGACCCCGCACAACCGCCCTTGGGACGCCTCAAAGGCGACAGGTTCGAATCAAATTCAAATATCACCCTTTCAGGATTTCCTTTCCTCGGTACATTACTTTCTGCCCTTTGGTTTACATAGTTTTATCATGAATTAATTATGAGGCAAGCCCACACGTTTTTAGTATTTTATCATACACAAATAAGACTTAAGAGGGCTATTACAAAATTGGAGCCCTGAGTTTTAGATATAAAGACACTTTGAAGCAACCTATGCTTGTGTAGTGAACTGTGTTTTGCGCACAAATGGGAAATGCTATGCTTTAAACGCAAGAAAAAACCTAAGGTAAAATTTAGCGAGTTTTGTTATATTTCCGAATTATTTCTTCGATTTTTTCTAGAGGTATTGGTTATCGATTTCTGCAATAAAAAATATAATGCAAACAAAATGTATTGGGAGAAATTGCCAAGCGTGCTTTGCGGTGATTGATTGAACGAATTTATCAGCTGTCAATCACTTCACTTGACTTGCGTTTAATTTGTGACGTGTCGATAACTTCATTCCAGAAATCGACTGATAGTAGTTTGTTATTAACTTAAAGTCTATATTACAGTTAAAATTGATTTTGCTTCGAAAAGGTTTTCGTTAACAAAATGGTTGGTAAATGTTTATGTTTTAAGAATTAGTTAAAACAGGATTTTATACAATTAAATTTAGCTGTAAGGTCGTACTACGTATGCTAAAGAAACAACGTATTCATAGAATATTACTATAAACTCATTTTAACATGTTATTTTCTATAAACAAGATAAACTAGTTGGTAATTTTCCTTCGTTAACATGTAGGTAAGCACTCTTAAAACCTGTATTATGTAAAATATTATTTTTAAGTTATTATCGCCATCTATTCATGGTAACGGTTATCGTTTTGTTTGGGCGAAAATAACCGAAACAGGTTTCATGATAGCAAAATCCAACCTTTTACTATTTTTATTTTGTAATTACCTACTCATTTAGTTTTAAAGTATTCGTCATCTACCTAAGTAGATGATCGAGGATGATGACCTAGGTTGATCGAGAAAAGGCTAGCTTTTTCTCGATCATATTGCTATCGGTTTTGAGTCTATCAGGTTGCAACTGTATATTTTATAAAGTGATTGCCTATCAGTCTTCCACAAATCTGTTAATAGGTAAAATTGGTAAGACTACGGTTGTTAGACTTTCTGGCTTCTGCAGGGCTAGCATGGGCTGGGGATATAACTTTTATCCACCGGTTATTTCCACTGACAAGGGATACAATTATCTTATCCACCTACCAAAGCACGGCAACAGGGGGAAAGAGAATTATATCACTTTTTGACATTAGACGTGGATACTCATCCACGGCTTATTGCATGGCGACTAGTGAAAGATTTCGCGATTCGAGCAATTCCAATTGACAACAAAACAAAATAAATATCCAGTACAGATGTAATAAAACGATGAAAGTACTTTGGTTTACATGACATTCTCGACTATTGTGTAATTTCATAAAAGTTTTCTTATAATGGCAATAATTTCGAGGACAAGCGTTTCCCCTGGTTTATCCCCGTGAATAGTTTATCCACCCATGTCGCCATGCTCGGAGGGTGGATAAAAATGACAGAGGGGAATAGTATTTTATCCTCTCCCCGTGGAAAGAATATCTCCGGCCATGCTAGCCCAGCTGACTATTCTCCACAGCGTTTAAATTCTTGAAAAGCTGATACCTATACGAGAAATGAATTTATTTATTCATTTAAACCAACTTCTAATAACGGTATACACCAAACATAGGCACCAATTATATTCTTCTTCCTGAGAAGTCCTAATAATAAATAATGAAGTGAGTCGAGTTCACTCGTGCAAGTCGAAGTTACTCGTGCGAGCCCATGACCAATGAGAAAAAGGAAACAAGTTCCAACTGTTAAATCATCGAAGGAACGACCTCAGGAAGCGTAGCCTTAACCTTCGATTGCCTTTTGCCGCTGTTACTATTTAATCACGAGCTCTTTTGTTTAATTATCACTTTTTTTTTACTTGCGGATTTGCAAAGAGCAAGAAATACATTACCGCTTCAAATTATGAAACATTTTTAATATAGGTACGTTTATCAATTCCTTAATGTTGATTAAAAGCTTGTTTTTATATTTATTTTACTTTTTTTTGCACGTAATAGCAGTGGAACCCCTTTTTATTTAGATATACTGTACTTTTCAAAGCTGCAGACTCAAACACAAAGTGCCATCTTATTAATTTCTGTGGTACATAGTACAGACGCCAGCACATTAAGTTACCCCAATGTGTCAAATTTTCCCAATTGAATATAAACCTTATTCTGTTTGACATAAAGTTGAAAAACGATCAAAGAAATTTGACACATTAGGGTAACTTAAGGTGCTGGCGTCTGTACTTACCGTATTATTGCTTTTCGCATATTATTTTCAGGTTTAATTTTTTATAGTTTTTTTTATGTTTTTTTTTTATTTTAACTTAAACACTAAGTCATATTCAGAAAAGATTAGACAGCTTTTGATAAGTATTTTGAAAAGAAGGCTGACTTATGCTTTGGCTAAAGAATTAGCACTGCCATCCAAAGTGGCAATGATGCTAGTCTTCTGGGCACGGTTCGTTACAGTGTGTCTAGTAGGGAACAATCGGTTCCAGACATCGACGGGGAGGAGTATTCTGACACTCAAGTGTTTATTATTTTATTTGTGGTTAGTTTTAGTGTTCTTAAAGCTAATTTTAGTTAAGTTCAGTATGTAGTTTTAATTTATTTTCAAAAGAAGATTTGTCTGAGAGTCAATCCTACCATTTATTTAAATATATAGGCTTTTCGGTGGTAACACGGTAGCTCTAGACCCATTAAGGTTAGTAGAGTATAAATGTCATTTGCCTAAAACGAGAATAGAATAATAATCCTCATAATTCGTAAGTCTGCGGTTAAGCTTTCGTTCCATTGTCCATTAGCATAACACCTGTGGTCTACTTCAGGGCTCATTTACATGGGTATGTATGACGATTTACGAGTATTTTGCTATACGACTGTAAACTACGATGTCTGGGTGTAATATTTCCGCAATTTAATAGAAAACAATGTTGTAATATTTATAAAATGATTTTGAATTTTTCTCTATTTGTTATTGATTGTTGTTGTTTAAATAATGTAACTTTGACATAATTATTATCATATTATATAGTACTGTAATTTTTGCTATTACTTGTATTACTTGACCAATGGTTTTTGTAAATTCAAATTATATTATAGTTGTTATTAATAAGACATTCGTATTATACATTCCATGATAATTAAATTCGTCTTTTGTAATATTTGCACGCCAAAGAATATGGCAAACATGTCTGGACTGTTTTTTTTTGTTATCCTACATGCACGTTTATTGTTATTCTTGTATGTGTACACATGTTTTAGCTAATAATTATCTTATCTTATATACGTCATAAAAGGTTTATAGGTGGATTTAATGTGCCTCGGAAATCAACCAGTCAAGTCAACCAAGGTTGAAAGAAACATACGGATAGAGTTTTGGTAAAAAACTGTTTACACCTTAATTTGTTCTATTATTTACTATTTAAATATACTTATATTAATTCAATTAATATTTACATAAATTATGGCTTAACATAGTTCATAATAATGAACCACAGCCACATTGCCGGAGCTTATGACTAAGAAATTCCTGACAGAAAAACTTTATAATACTGTCCGACCACCTAACTCAGAATTTGAATTCGAGTTTGATTTTTTATATAATACATTCTAAGACATTATTAAACTAAACCCAACACATCAATTGCAGATTTATGTTATCTGGTTTTTTTATTTTTTTCCGTTTCTTTAAAACAATAGGGTTTAATCATTTTGTGTCAATAGGTCCGATGACAACAAGAAAAAAAAGGCACAATTTTAAACGATCGCACGAAAATTGTGTCAACAAGATTGATTAGCCTTCCATTTTATTTAATTAAAAAAGAGCATCCAACCGTTTTAGGGAAAATCTGTTCCGGCAGAATGTTAATTACTCGACGATTAATAATTTAGAAATTGATAAGCAAGAGATACATCGCTACGTTATAAGTGTATTCTTTACCCTCTCACTTTTATTGTATCTCTCCTATCAAAAATAAATTAAACTAATGGATATCGCGGCATATTGCTGAGATTTTTGTCTTTTTAATATCGCAAAGATGTTTCTTATTCTTGTTTGTACTTATACTTTGTTGTGCTTTTATATGGATAATAATTATAATTGTGTCAAACCGCCATATTTTGTCCTTCAGATAAAATAAACAATTGTTTTCTGTACACCGAGAAACATACATTATTACACAAGAATTAAATAAATGTTGTACCTACAATAGAGTAACATTACAGGGGCGAACTGATGCCTCCTAAACTAGGCCAAAAGCCTGTGTTTTAGGAGCTAATGTTCCTCAAGATGAACTGGTATACAACAGACATGTAACAACATAAAATAAACAACCAACGGACTAATAATAAATACAGTATTAGTTCTATTTAATTTAGGAGACAATCGTAGTAAGACTTTCTGTTTCGTCATACGTTAACTTCTGCAACCAGTTTGTAATTTTGGTTTTAACTTTGTATTGTAACAATAGATAAAGCTTATCTATTGAAAAATCATCTCTTAGTCTTTTTTTCTTGTATTTCTAGTACAAGTTCCAAATAATTATTTTCATTTTGAAGAATTTCAGAGGAAATGCTTAGATGGTTTGGTGACGTTGAAACAAAGACATTCAAGTTTTTAAATCTCTTTGCATTGAAAGGATGAATTAGTGGTGAGGTTCTTCAGAAGAAAGGTCAGGTGCGTAGTACTCGCAACCGGCGTGTGTGTATGACAACATGTATGATTGTAAACGAGACAAAAGAAGTATGTAAGAATCGTAGTATATGGCGCTTGGTAGTTTCTACCTACCCCCATGGAAAATAGGCGTGAGATTAAGTATGTATACAGGGTGGCAGGGACATCGACGCGCAAACGTCGTGAAAAGGTTGCACCTGATGCCATAAATGAAATTACGAAGGTCATTCATCTCGGAAATGGCTGGTTAAAAAAATATCGTACAGACTAGACCGCGCGCCGCCCGGTGCGGTGGCGTCCTTTGTGGCCGACAATAGAATGTTGGCATTAGGTAGAAAGCGAAAAGCGAAGGCACCTACTATGCTAGTGTTGACCTCGCATTTGAACTTTAGAAAAACAGCTGATCAGGTAGCCCTTTCCTGTTTTACTTTCATTGCTGGTTTAAGTGAAACAAGTGAATTTACAAAATCTCATTGGAATAGGTAAAAATAATGTTTATATACAGTTTACAGTAAAAAAAAATGCAAAAAAAAACGTAAAATTTAAGGAAAAGCCGACGAAAAATTTCAACGCAGGGGGGTCCAGAATCATGTACTGAATCCATGGTAAGCGGATGTGCGTCGATGTCCCTGCCACCCTGTATACGTACTATGCTACTACACACATCAAAAGTGTCTAGGGATCAAGCATT
This sequence comes from Euplexia lucipara, assembly GCA_921972225.1. NCBI lineage: Eukaryota > Metazoa > Arthropoda > Insecta > Lepidoptera > Noctuidae > Euplexia > Euplexia lucipara. The sequence goes on from OV179154.1 coordinate 13,770,568, forward strand.
TTTATGCGGTGTTCTTGAGATTGAGATGTGGCTTTGTAATAAATTTATGATTTTATAAATTTATATGGATCCTTTTTGGTGCATTTCATAATTTGAATCAGGAACTGTGAATCAAATTCGAGTAAAAGATGAAAATCAGCTGTCAATATTTTCATTATGAAAACATACAACGCATTGAAGACATTATTAGTGCTACTGTTTCCCTACTACTGATTAAAACCAACGTTATTATGGAGCGGCGACGTCATTTAAGCAGGGAAGAAATGCTCAGAGCCGTGGGAATGATAGAAGCTGGTTCCCGGCAACGTACTGTGGCTTTAGCTCTGAATACAAGTCAGAGTGTTATCAGTCGACTTTGGACACGTTACCGAAGCACTGGTACCGTGGCTGAGCGCCATGGAGGACGGTATCGCTGCACCACACGGAGACAAGACCGATACATTCAAATCTTAACTCGAAGAGCTCCAACAATAACCGCCATGATGTTAGCCGTGAGGCTTCATCACTCTTCAGGGAACTTAATTAGCGACCAAACAGTCAGAAACCGCTTGCATGAAGTGAACCTTCATTCCCGAAGACCGCTACGGGTACCACCTATAGCAATGCACAATCGTAGGATTCGATATCAATGGGCTCTTGAACACAGAAATTGGGCAGAAGAACAATGGCGTTTCGTGTGCTTTTCTGATGAGTCTCGTTTTGGTATGAGACCGGATACAAGACGTATACGACACTGGAGAACCCCTGGACGCCAACAGCGATTAAAATCCTGCCAGGAAGTCCATCCTTATAGTGGTGGAACCATCATGGTATGGGCGGGTTTTTGGATCGGCGGAAGAACTGAGTTGATTTGGATCAGAGGCAACCTCAACGCTCAAATTTATGCTGAGACGATTGTATCAGACGTCATCGTTCCTCTACAAGTGCAAATCGGTCCCTTATTTCAGTTAATGCATGATAATGCACGACCGCACACCGCAAGAGTTGTAAGACAGACTCTCGCCGCAGCTAACATCAATGTCCTGCCCTGGCCTGCTCAGTCGCCAGACTTGAACCCGATTGAGCATGCATGGGATATGCTACAGAGAAGAGCTCTGCCGAATATGGAGTGTATCCAGTCGCAAAAAGACCTTTTTTTGTTGTTGCAACGAACATGGGCGGCCATTCCACAGCGTGATTTGGATGAACTCATTTTGAGTATGCCAAACCGATGTTCTTGTGTTGTTAGTGTTCGCGGTAGAAACACGATTATTAATTGTTTAAGTTACCCAATAAAATTTTAAAGAAAACTGTATTTCAGTCTTTTTTTCGAACTTTAATGTTAGTGGTTCAAATGTCAAAAATCCCTTTATTAGGAAAATGGCAAATTTCTTTATTAATGCAAAGGTGACTTGGTTTATCGTTACTGTGACAAACGAAAACACTTTATTTGATGAATCCTTAAAGAAAATTTTAATTAATATCAATCAGGAGAAAAGTTATTGCAAAAATATATGTTGATCCCTAGACACTTTTGATGTGTGTACTAACGACATTTTAAGAATCATGTTTCAAGGCTTATGAACATCATGTTGACACATGTACATAACAGTGACGTTCATGCCTTCAAACATGATTTTTAAAAGGTCGCTAGGTGATGTTCTAGAATAAGTGATGACTCTCGGCCCAACCCTTTGTTACCCTTATTTCACGTAGACAGGTAGGTTTTATACCGAATGTTATTTTTCCCTTGTCCCTTTTCAAAGGTTTCATAATTTGTATTCATAACACGTGGCACTGTAGACTGCACGTCACTGGCACCACTTTGACTATAAGCTGCCCTGACGAAGTGTGGGTTTGCAATAGAACAAAAGTTCAGCTTATAATGGTTTTGGTATCCACCTACTAGACCTACGTTATGTTTGTTTTGTTTAGTCATATTTATTTAGGCGTTTTAATTACAATATCTAGAAGAAATAATAGTTCAATTTAATTTATACAGGACTTTTTTGAATTTTAAATACTTTTACTTAAGAACTAACTCGGATATCACGAAAGAAGCCAACAATTTCATCAAAAACTCAATCATTTTATTTATTCATGGGGTTTTTTCACATTATTTTTAAACAATCATATTATAAGTTAAAAGGTTAAAATTGGTTATACGCGCTCAGCAAGTGACTCGTTAAAATGTGGCCAACTAGCCACACTTCACCTTAGTGTGGCATCACGTCCCAAAGGACGCGTGCGTGCGTTAGTGTACTGTTTTTGGAGATCGAATGTTATTAAAGTAACCTATATCTACACCTTTTTCTAATATCATTGTTTTAAATTATTGAAAAACGAACTAAACTTTACAGCCAATTATACAGGGTGATTTGTAAGACACTTACAACCTCGCAGGAGTAGATTACTAACATCGTAAACAACAACATTTGTTCTACGACTTTTTCGAAAACAGACAAAAAAAATTAACTCTCCATACATAGTTTTGAATTTTGTATGGAGAGTTGATATTTTTTTTTCTCTTTTCGAAAAAGTCGTAGAACAAATGTTGTTGTTTATGATGTTAGTAATCTACTCTTACGAGGTTGTTGGTGTTTTACAAATAACCCTGTATTTATTAAATTTAGTTTAGTATATTTAACAAAGAGCCTGACGACCACCTTATTAGTTAAATAGGAACGGCTGTGCCCAGCAACACCTTATATATTTCAGGCTAGAACCTTTTGCCACAGATGCATGTTTCTGGCAAAAAAAATCTATTCTATTCTACTCTATCATCTGCCTCTCACTTCCCTATAAACTTTCATAACTATTGCCTTTTCTGTAGACGTCAGCTTCAGTACAGCTATCTATTTCTATACGAACACCAGTTTGATCGATGCTCAAAAATGCATTAGCCTAGAAAAGTAAGAAGTGTTGAGACGAGCTACTCAATCAAACCATCCTTATGCTTTTAAACAGCACTTGAACTATTAATGCCGTCGACACAAGTTTTTCGATCTATGACGTAACTTTAAGGCTGCCCACACATGCGCGTTTACCGAATAAGTGTGTAATATTATTATGATGTATAGCACAAATTTTTGACGTTAACGTGAAGTCATATCGAATGATGCTAAAATGTGCTCTCACAAGCTCAACACTTCTACTATCAAAAAAATGTGTACGATATTTTCTTCTGAATAATTAAGAAGAAAATATCGTACACATATTTTTGAATGATAGAAGTTAAGATATTTTATAAAATGTGACATGTTTTTGCTCGTGACTGGACAATACTCTAAACATTTTTATGACTGTACCATAGATCTATGAATGATACTAATTGTGTTTGAACCATCTTTTTAAGCCTGAACGCTACAGGTTGTGTTTTCAATTTTAATTGATGTGGTTTCAATTTCATTTCATTGAATTACATAACATTAATTATGATATGTTTCCATCAAACATTTGTTCTAGGTAAAATGTTGATTTTAGATTTTTTATGTCAAAAAAATATAATAATAGTTGTGTATTTTGCAGCCAACCTTAGGATCAACGTGAATGACAGATGCAAAAAAAGCTGCTATACATTTATGATAGGACACAAGACCATTTACGAGTTAATAGAAATACTGCTAGATGACGTCCATCGCAGGTTTCTCAAGTGAAGTCTAGCATAAATTTACACATTGAAAATTTTAATAAACAAACATTTATATTTAAAGTTACGACTGTAGCTTGCAGGCTGTATTCATTCCGCAATAAAAAACTCTAAAAACAACATGAAAAACGTTGACACGAAACAATTTTCGACGTCATAAAGTGTCAACAAAATTGTAGGTAAGCACAGTAAAAATATTCAAGTTGGCAGCTCCTTAAAATGAAATTAGGATATATTTGGGGATGATTAAAAAATTTCGCGCTCTAAAGATTATTAAGTGAACCAAGTGGGGAAGTGGCTAGGAAATGCACTGGAGCGGAAAATGTTCCTCATCAGCATAAAACGGGTTGATTCTGCTCTTCAATTACCATTTGCAGACTGTTCTTTGCTATTGTCAGTCGATTCGATCATTATTGAATGGAAAAGAGTAGTTTTATTTCATCATACGAGCTTGGAATATGTTGATTAAAATTACATTGTTGGAGGAATCGATATTGGTGAAACCTATTATGTTTTTTGATGACGGCCATACTCTTCTATGCCAACTGGCTTTTAAGAAGTTAATGTGAGTTAAGTAGTGTGAGTAAGCCTATAGACGTAAACCGACGAAAAATGTCTTCCAGTAATTTTAAAGTGCTTCTAAATACTTAAAATTAAATCTTTCTAAATCATTATAAGGAACCGGTATGTCTGTTACAAAAAGAAAATATCTAAATGTCTATTTTTACGCCCCAGCTACCTTTTAACCATTACTTACCAAAAATAATTTTAAAGGCGCAGCGAAGATAATTTCATTGACAGGGATTGTTAACTAAGAAAACACAATTGCCTTTCCTTATTGGATTAACGTTTAAGTAGACATCACCATTACTTCTCCAGCAAGTTAGTTCCCCCAGTTAAGTCCGCAAGGTGAAAGCGACTTAATTTTTTAGGAGGCAAGACTGTATTTTGTTTGGTGAAACTTTGAAAGGATTGAAAAGTGTGGGTGCCAACTCAATTAGGTCACTGACTCCTAACACGAAGTACTAACGGTACTAGTTTAGAAGGGTTAGAGGCAAACTTAATAGTATTCCTAAGTAAAAGTTGGAGTTCTGGTCTACATAGCATAGGCGCAAAAAGTTTTGTTGACGTAACCCCGTTCTTTTTTGCGGCCAAGGAAGAAAGTTTACTTTTTTATTTGAATTTCTACTTTCCAAATGAGATACATAAATGTTTCGATACTACTACAGGCCTAGCCATATTACAAATTCTATTTCTACTATTGAAAGAAAATGGCGTATATGGAATCAGCTGTTTGTCGACTGTCAAATGTATTTCATTTTCAGCCATATTACAAATTCTACTCCTTGAACACTTGACAGTTGACAAACAGCTGATTCCATATACGCCATTTTCTTTCTATTCTCGCCTTATCAATTACGATAATAGAAATAGAATTTGAAATAAGGCTAGGCCTGCTGAATAGTTTTCTTGAAAGAAGGCATTGTTTCTTACATATCATTTTGCTCGGTTTCTATACAAAGAAATGATAACCAATTCACCTTTGGTGGGAGTCGTAGTTGCTAAACGTAATAGCTTAAAATAGTATATTCTTATAGCGTTTAGTCCCCCGTATCCGTTGTTCGCAAATTCGCAATTTTGTACGGCTCTGCAATGCCATTTCAACATGGTTACTGACAAAAACGTTGTAATTATGACTGGGCTGTTGGTCTAGTAGTAGGTAAGTGACCCTGACTGCGGACTGAGATTCTTGCGGACTTCGATTCCCACCCAGGACAAATGTTTGTGTGATGAGCACGCTCATTTGTTCTTTGTCTAGGTGTAATTTATCGTAATATGTATTGATTTAGAAATATATAAGTATGTTTATCAGCTGAAGTACCCATAACACAAGCTCTTAGCTTACCTTGGGACTAGATGGAGTTGTGTGAAAAGTTGTGGAATATTTATTTATTTATAATTAATAATATGTTATAGATTGCATGACGACAAACACACATTTTAAAAGATTTTTAAGGATTTATAAGATATATTTCAATGGAAACGGCGAAAATGGACCTCCTAGCAAGACATACCTACTAAGGTCACGTACCAAATACTTGCAACGACTTATAAACGTAAGAAAAACAAAAAAAATATCAAGAAACATAGCAATTAGAGTTCTTTTTTATAGTTTTAGCAGCATTTTAAAATCCTTTTTCTTTGTAAACTAAAAATAAGACACTCTATATCGTGCTATTGTATAATTATAGTGCTTATGTAATCAAAATATACCAGGAAAAAAGCACCGTAACCAAAATAATCCCCGCCAAATTGTTCTAAAGGCACGATTGCCACGACGCGACTTACAGACCATCACACAACATAATATAGGTATATTATATACAATTTAGTAAACAAGAAGTAAATCCTCGTTATCAACAAATGTGACCTCGGTTAACCTATATATTATTATCTTAGAAATTGTAAGTGGCACGTAAGATGTTTATACTAAGTTTTGACTAGGCTGGGATATAAATTGTGTTAATTAGAGACAATAGAAAGACAATGACAGCGCGGACGCCGGTGTCCTCTTGGAGTTAAATGAATGAATACTCTGCCGGTCGAATTAGAATAAGGCACCCCATCAAATGAACTGTCAATGTCTAGATTTTGTATGGAATGACAGCTAGATTTGTCTGCATTTCACCTACGTTATCACGCGGTTATATTTTTAGAATCGCACTGCTGTACTGTTTTCTCACGGTGTTTTCCTTCACTAATGATAATAGTGTCATAATATTATTAAACTTAAATGAGAACAGGAACGTCAATGACCTCTATCTGTCAGATGTCACTTGAAAAGTACGATCTGCAACGAAACCTTATTCGCGTAATCAATATTTTTTTAGTTTTTTGTTTTACCGAGTCGCATAATTCAAAATTAACAAGACGTCTTTTGTGGACTGTACTTTTCATGTGACATCTGACAGATAGAGGTCATCGACGTTCCTATTCTCATTTGAAACGTATGATACAAGCAAATTAGAAAAGATATGTAAGTAATAAGGTTATTTGTAACTTGCCTCAAATGTCTTGACTCAATCTTATCTTTGTTCGAAACACTACATTTTATCCTGTAGCAGTTGTTTCTTCTTTTTATGTGGTTAGTGATGACAGACCTAACCTGGTGTCAGAGTTTTTATGCTACTGATTTGGCTTTCATTTCCGTCGAAAAATATCTCTCAGGCATCCTCACAATGTTTTCCTTCATCGTTTTTGAAGCAAGTGGTAATTATTGTGCAGTCGTCAGCACATCAAGTTACTCCAATGTGTCAAATTTTCCCAATTGATTAAGAACCTTATTCTGTTTGACATAAAGTTGAAAAACGATCAAAGAAATTTGACACATTGGGGCAACTTAATGTGCTGGCGTCTGTACAATACGCAAATAAATACGATAAGGCAGAGGTGCGTGCCTTGGGTTCCAACTTGAGCCCTTTGACTTGGTAGTCCGCCGTATTATTTTAATAGCTCACTTACAAACAAAATAAACCCGTTTGAATGACGTCATCTCAAATAAGTCCCCTTTGCTTTAGGTGCAGGGAATTCACCTAAGATACTGAAAGTAGTATATATGATCAGTTCGATATTGAAGAAGACACAGTATCCAAGAGTTCCTTGTGTGTGAAGAAGTAACTTACAATAATAATAAGGTGTGTATTTGCAACTACCTCGTTGTCCTACTGCTTGAAATTGCTATCGGTATTACCGACCATAGGGCTCTGGGCTCGATTCCCCGGTAAAGTGTTATTGGAGTTTTTTAATCTAGAATTTCTCCATAGTAGGCCGAAGTCTGGATTTGTACCCAGTTATTGGCAATTAGCTCGCGTCTTATTACATGGGATTGAAATATAAATGACTAAAGTGTGGTTATAAGTATCTACTAAAGGTAAACAATTCTCTTAGGCAGCCGTGTAGTTATGTATTTACAAGTCAATGATGCGCAATTGTTTGCACATAGGTATACTACGAGATATTATAGAAATAATTAATGATCTTAATAATGTTAGGTTCTAAGGTTCAATTTCGGTTGGGTCTGGGTCGGAGAGAATATTGGGCAAAGTTTAAAGCTTGGTAACTAGAAAAATATGGTTGCAACACACCCATATTTTTAAGAAGAGATGTACCTAAGCGAAGCCCTTTAGGAAATACATACGTTGCCGTACAGACACATTTTTTTCTATCTTTCTGTATTGTGTAATCAATCTGTTTATCTTGTTTCAGTTCAACATGCAGTCCACCCTTCTAATGTGTTTTATTGCTCTCGTGATTAGCCCATATGTCCAATCGGGTACTAACCCAGAATTGGATGAAAAGAGGTGGTTAAAAGACCTGAACTTTGAGCGTAACGCCGGAGCGGGCAAAGTCTTTGGAACTTTGGGCAGTACGGATAGTGGATTATTTGTGAGTTTTTGTGGACGTATATATTATTTGCATGTAAAGACTGTTCTTATACAGAAAACGTACGAGCATTAATCACCACGCTTGCAAGGCAGTTTGGCAATTTCAGACTTACCTATATTATTTAACTATAAGTCTAGGTTTCTTTACGATACACTGCTTGATGAAGTAACATGCTTTGTAGAATATTTTTTATGTAAAACAACGTTATTTTTTTTTATATAAACCAGAAATATTTCTATTATTTAAGAAAAAGAACCGGAGTCCAGTTAACAACTTATTCTCCTTACAACACCAAACGATGATTTATTTGAAACATGCTATTTTATGTTATTGGTATCCTAGCTGTCACTGGGGTTTGTCACCTGACAGTTGACGTTGGTCACAACCGTCAAATACGTCAAATGTCATGTGACGTTTTGTTACATCTCTTATTTACTTTGTAAACAATGTTTCCAGGGTCGAGCCGGTTACAAGGCGGACTTTTTCAACGACCAACGCGGTCGCTTCCAGGGACAAGCATATGGAGAGAGAGTGCTTGGTGCAACTGGTGACAGCAGTATATTAGGAAGCAAGTTTAATTGGAATAATGCCAATGACAACGCAAGAGCCTCCCTCGATGTTCATAAGGACATTGGAGGCAGGAGTGGTGTAAGTATTAACTAATTACAAATGATCATAAAGAGAGCGAACTTTTTACTCGTGATCGGTTCTTTAAGCTAAAATGAAACGGTCGTTCTACTAGCCTGTTGTACCTGTTGGTCTAGTAGTTAGTGGCCCTGACTACTATGCTGGAGGTCATGGGTTCGATTTCCACCCAAGACAAATATTTGTGTGATGAGCACGATATTTTTTTCTGTTTTTGGATGTAATTTATACATGTATGTTTTAGAAATATATATGTGTATGTTTATTAGTTATCTAGTAGGTACCCATAGCACAATCTCTGCTTAGTTTGGGACTAGGTGGCGTTGCATGATAGTTGTGGAAGTGTATTTTTGAAATTTAGGTACTCTTATGTTTTATGCCTCATGCACATTTTGGGATAAAATACCTTAATGCTTTAGAAGGAGGAACTGCATTTCAGACTATGTCTCACGGATATCTCCTTTGCAATACTCTACAATAAATTCTGAAAGAACGACCCGTGGAACTGAAATATTAGAAATTGAGTTTTCTTTACATTAACACAAAAGATTTAAGATTTTATTAAAACGAAAATTATTTCACATTTCAGATGACTCTCAGTGGTGATGGAGTGTGGAAAATTGACAAAGACACTAGATTTGTTGCTGGAGGAAATGTAGAGAAGAACTTTGGCCATGATAAACCCCAAATTGGACTTGAAGCTAAAGTTGAACATGACTTTTAAATTTAGTAGAATTCGATAATATTAATATCCTTTTTTGTACAGTTACATAACACAAATCAACTGCTGACTCATTAGACCATTAACCAGGTACATTTCATACCTTTAGATCACCTCCACAGTTTGATTTAATTTTCCAGGTTTCGCATTATTTATTGTAATAATTTAATTACATTTTTCGACCATTTTTGTTGCATTTGTGTTTATTGTAACTTGATTGTGTTCATATTTGTATTAGCTGCCTATGTGTATCAAATAATTTCTTTCATACGTTGAGTCGTGAATTGTTTTATATTGTAAATAGTCTTTTTTAGTCTGTAACTTGTCTAAGAATTAATTATAGTTTAAGTAATCTAATCATAGAATAAACGACTCGTTTTTAGTTAACTTGGTTTGTCTATTTGTGTTTCTCTTTTTATTTTTAACATACTGGTAGGTACACTAGTAAGTTGATGTTTTGTCAAAGATTAGTCGATCACGACATTTATTAAAATGTGATAAAAAATTATAAATGATCACAAGAAAAAACACAGCAAAATGAAGTTACTTTAATTCTGCAAGCCTTGCTTTGATTGTGTTGGTATAGATTTGAAATTATAAATATTTCGGAAATATGTTTAAATCTTTGTTTTATTGTGGATGGAGTAAGTACAAATGCTTAGTTCTGATTAGGAATAAGATCATCTTCAACAAAGAGAAGGTATCGAAGTAAAATAAGTAGTTAAATGCAACACACATTTTGAATACATACATTGAATTTTAATGAAACCAAAAAATTACATGTTTGGCGCCATTAAAGTTTTGATGTTCCCTCTGCAAAGAATCATCGCTAAACATGGGTACTTACATAATTTTACTAACAAACAAGTTAAATTTGAAAGCAAGCGGGCCAACTACTTTCCGATTAAAAGTTAAACCAACAGGCGTTTCTAAAACTCCCAGCTAGTTTGACAATAAAAACTTTTAAGTGGTAACTTACAATAAAGGTTTCCCGAGGAAACGGTTAAAATATTAGTCAAAAACCGGTTGTACGCAAAATACGCGCTGAGACGTAAAGTTGAGGACACCAGCCCGAAATTCAAATATATATACAAAATAAGCATTCTATAATATTTAAAACATTTTCACCTTTAAAAGGGGACTTATGATAAACGCTTTATAGGATGATAGTTAAATGAAAACTACGCAATATCACCGAAAGTGCTGTCGGCGACCGCGACGGCAGTAAAAACCGCAAACAAACCGGATGAACACTTGTATCTAATTAAAAGTTTTGTTTTAAGTGCAAATGGCACATCTCTAGTGGGTGAGCCAAGTGTTTGCTTGTTATAACTTTGGTAAGTACTAAGTTGCGATTCAGCTTCACTTTAAGTTTTCGCGTGGATATTTTTTTGTTTTTCGTAATAATGTTATAGGGAGTAAGTTTTGGGATATTGTTTTGATTTTTTTGAACGTTTAATCTTTATCTTATCAAGGGGAAATTAAGTAATTTACTAATTGAACTAAACCGTTTTTTTTTGTTTAACTTTGGTGTGAGATCCAAGACCAATTGTTTCTCCAGGACTCTTCGAGTTACATTGCTTGGTTTTCTAACGATCGCTTCTGTTGATTCTGGATTTCAGAAATTGCAGTGTGTGGAAATAGTGTGGCGGATCACTTGGCAATAAATTCATTTCAGCAGTAAATAAAAAAAGAGTCTAAAGATTTATTATCTCAAAATGGGTCCATAATTTAACCACGCAGTTTATTTTAGTTGCTAACACAGTAACAAATTGTAACGTTGAAATGGTTAACTTTTTAATTTTGTATGCCTTTTGGCGGGACATAGCATGAACCATTTTTCTGTAAGATCTTAAATAATTGTAACCTATGTGCACAAAATAAATAAATGAATTTGAATTTGAATTTGAATGAATGCCCTATTAAAATAAAAACTAGTATTTTCACTGAGGTGCTTATCTATTTCTATTCAGGGAAAATGAAACAAAAAAAAGACATTTTTACAATTTTCGAATTTAATTTATTTTGAATATGTTTTACCCGATATTAGTCGCTAATTAGTAAAAAAAGAGTGTACGCGTGACAACAAAAAAGGTGTAATATCCCATAACAAATGCTTTGAAATATATTGAAAAAAAGTTGTCAACACGTACGGAGGCGCCAGCTACATGTAACAACGTCATTTTTCAACTGTCTATTTGCTGGAACACTGCAATGAAAAATTGGACAAAAAGCGGAAAATAGATACAACAAAACCATTGAGTGTCAGTTGTCAGGCCTTTTGTTTTAAATACAGTGCAAATATTGAGCTTAGAAATTGATGTTTGTGGTACTTTTAAACTAAAAAAAATACCGATTTTTATGCTCGCAGCCCTATAAATAATAAAAAAGTAGATTTAATAATAATTTGTTTGCGTAAATCCTCGCAAATATTAAAGATAACTAATAATACCAAATTAGTGAAATAAAGCAGTAATATTTTAGAGTTTTTTTTTATAAGAAATTGCAAGTAAATTGAATGATCATTAATAAAACGTTGTCCATTATCAGAATCTATCATTCGCAAAAGATTCTCTAAGAAACTTAGAAAATAAAGGCTGTATTTTTACTTAAGAATAAAATAAATATTGCACGTAATAAAACGGATTGTTTGTCAGGTTCACACAATGAATCAGCAGTACCCATAATTTATGAATCACAAAATTAACCTTTTATTAAAAGGCACTCTTTAGAAAATCGTTACATTTCTGTTCTACGAGGCTTCACTAATTGACGAGGGTTAGACACGAAGATTCTTAATGAACATAATATCTTTAATTAGATACTTCATTAACATGCGGTTATGACGGAGTTATTTTGAAAACTGCTTTTTAATTACTCATTTTAATGAATACGTTCTGATTTCATTAAGTTGTATTAAACTTTTTAGGGGTGAAACTGTGAAAGCAGTCGTTAAACAATTTTTAGTACATTCAACCTTGAAATACCTTTTAATTCAGTGTATAAAAAGTTTCGAAGCTGGAGGCCAACATCATCTACTAAACTCATAGTATCAGGTTGTGCGTCGAAATCATTTTTATATAGTAGGTATATCAGCATAATTCTGAATCAGAAACATATTTATCCTCTCTCGGGGTTTTTTACACTTGTTAAACTTATACCGCTTGTGTTTCCCGTGCCTATTTCGAGTAAATTATTATATCCAATTTTTAACTTATTACTTTTTGTAATAGGGACATTCCCGCACAATATTTTGTTACTAAACTCTTAAAAGCTAGAACCAACAAAAGCAAACTTAGATAAGAAAATAAAGCTTGAAAAGACTCAGAGCGATGATTTACTGTCTTTAACCCCACAACGAATTTGGAACAGGGCAAAACATTTAAATTTATATTGTAAACGAGTAAAGTCAATTGACAGCAACAAAAAATAGACTAACTAGACGTTGTTATAAAACTCAATAAGCTGCTACCAGGAAAATACGAACTATTAACGAAACAAAGTTCAACCAAACGGATTATTATATCAGAGAGCTAGAATCAGCACCAAACATAATATTAGTATCAAAGAAACAATTCTATTGAGTTTTGTTTACTGCTAGTGTTGAGATCTAAATTAACTTAAGGAAAATGAAAGTTTGAGAAATTGTTACACTGATCACGTTTGATCATGAGTTTTCGAGCTGATCATAAATGTTTCATCACTGTAATTTTATGTCAGCAGTCAATTTAAAAGTATAAAAACCAATTGAATGTTCTTTTACTTATTGATCTATTTGTTTCTCTCAAATTACGTTAACTGTAAAAGTACTTTGTTTATCATAATCAGTAGTTCCACTGAATTATAATCTGGTTAGACTGAAAGCCAAAAATCAACAAAGTTGGATAAGAACAAAGTTAGCGTATTAATCGACCATAGACCTCTCTGTAAGATGAAGTGGGTTTACACCACGTAGGCCCAGTGCAGGTTGGTCTTCAATTTTTTTATGTCACGCCGGTTTCTTTACTTTATTTTCTTTACCTTTTCCAGTGCAGTATTTTAGAAAGTTATTTTCACAAAATAACTTGCGTGCTTGGATTTGGACGCACGTCCTCTCAATTTATATAAGAGTACCTTGAGTAGCCGTAAAAGATTAAGCCAACACACAAAATACATTGAAACTTTCCAAGGTCATAGGGTGTCTTACCCAGTCTATCTGGGGCCAAATGATGCTCTACTGAAGGTCGCCAATGGATAAATGCTTTTTTTCACTACAGGACAAAGGCCTACCTACTTTCTTTGAGCTTCTCTCTGTCTAGGGCTTTATAAATGCTTTTAAAAAATATTAAACCAATACGTCCGTGAATCTCTTTGATTAATAATCGGATCTCACATTTACGACAGTAAGTCCTACCTACATTATTCCAGTGCCATCTCAGTGTGAATTCTAGTTAAAATCAAGACAGAAAGCCATTAGTGAGCAAATGTGGCGCTTCTGGCTTTATGTCGTTTGTCGTATAAAGTGATGGTCCTAGGTTGTGAATGTGACTGGCTAGAACTGTCGTCATGGTCAGTCACTTCGTAGTTTAAAGGTAACAAGTATGCTTTAAAACTTTCTGTCAAATTTTTAGCTGTGACACGTCACTGACAATCAGGAGCATATTTACTGAGGTAGTATGGACCACCTAGTTCATAATTTGTAGCAAACTCGAGTTTTACACAACTCTTCCATTCATTAAACCCCGAGCGGACGCTGGCGTCCGCGTTGTCATTGTCTTTCTATTGTGTCTATAATTGACACGATTGAAAGGTTAATGCGAGTCAGTAATGTACCTACTTCGAAATAACAATTCGACTTCTAATCCTCAAAATTAAATGAAACAAAAGAAAAATCAAATAATCAGCACCCTTTGAAAATCGGCTTCAGCAAAAACAATGCTTTATTATCCTTTCCTATTCAGTGAGCATTAAAACAGAGACTTCTCAATGAATTTTATCATTACAAAGCAGTACCTTTAAACACGAATCGCTAAGTCACGTCAATGTAAATTCAGGCCATAGATACGTCCAGGTACCCGTTTAGTAAACAAACAACGTCGACTAGTTTAAAGATGGAGGATTTTCAAAAGTCAACAAAGCTCGTGCTTGACATCTTTAATACGTCTGTCAAGGTTTAGAATCCCAAAGTAATGACCGCCGTCGAACCTCAATTTTATTTCAGACGTGCTTATTTCACTAAAGGGAGACCAAATTTCAGTTTTGTTGAAATAAGGAACTAGAAGTGTTGATCTTTAAAATAAAATAGTTATTGTTATTAGTTAGCAGTGTAAGTTGTTTTGTGGGGACAATTATTGGTTTCGAAATATTTTTAACTAGCAGAGGTCCCGCGGTGTCACCCGCGTAGTTTCTGTTCCCGTGGGATTACAGGGATAAAAAGTAGCCTATGTCATCCGGGAATAGTGTACCTTTCTACCAGAGCAATAATTTTTAAAATTGGATCATTAGTTCCGAAGATTTCCACCTACATACAAACTTACAAACCTACAAACTTACAAACAAACAAATTTTACCTCTTTATGATATTAGTATAGATACCTATAGATTTCCGTCAACTCCTTTGAATCAATTTTTCAAAAGGTTAGTCTCCGTCTTTTCGGCCATCTTTCTGCCAAACCTATCTAAGTTAAGTGATCTTCACCCTAGTATACCTACCCGTTTGCTACAGCAGCTTTTGGTCTTTTGACAGACATGAACAGCCCACTGCTTTTCAACATCTTCGCTGCAAGCTGTGTGGATAACTCCTGACACTTTCAATACCTGTTTGTATCATACAATTCTTATTATAACTCAATACCTATGAATTAAAAAAGTTATCAAGTATTAAGTGACCCCACGCTTTTTTATAGAATCTACTTTGTTCAACTCAGACCAAGTATGTTGGTAATGTAAAGAAATAAAAATAAAGAACCACCTTCATTTTATCTATTGCCGCATAGATATCCGATTTTCGCCCTCATGACAACATGTCATGTTATTTCAAACAGTTTTACATAGATTCTTCTACCCATCGGTCCCATTAACACTGAACCGCAATAGTATTCCATAATCATAAAACTTAATAGAGAAAAAGATTTCGCAAACAAAACAATGATGTGCGAATCGAACCGTTTCTAAATAATAATGCGTAAAATATTCATTGAATAGTCTAAAATTATCGTAACACTGGAATAGTTTGAGCGAATCCTTACACTGGCGAGAATGGCGATCCTAGCCACTTGACTTGAATATTGCAAATCCTGGCCTAGATTTTATCTTCCCCACCATATTCGCTTCGAACAGTCTTGGATAAAATCATGTCGAAATTTCCTCACATCATATTATATTCATAGAGAGAGAATTTAAGATTTTTTTCGGAATTGCTGAACTGCATTTTATTTTAAAGTAACTTCGAGTAAACTGTACAGTAAAAGCTTAAGTTTGAATATAATACTAATTAATATAAATAATAAATAATTATTGATGAATGGACCATAATCAACCATGCATATTACTGTCTGTAATTATATTGCCCTCATAGGATGTGACAGAATGTGTTACTTAGTTAATTTTATACTATGTTCAAACCACAATATACCTACATTTTTTTCTATCTCCGGGTCGGGCACAGTGTTATTGAGTTTTTCCACCTCTTAACTTCAGTAGCCATACACCAGCCGTACTTCAGTATAGTTGCGTAGTCCATTTGCATTTGCAGCATTTGTCCCCGTTTAATGGCAAAAGCAGTGAATCTCCCTCTATTACATGGAACTTTAACATAACTGGCGGAATGTAGGTGTACTACAGGCTCACCTTTGCCTAACCCTTCTGGGAGTAGAGGCGTGATTTTTAAACAAATTTGTATTATAATTAAAAAAAAAATAAGTTTCCAAGGAAATACATTGCGGGATAAAAAACATCTTTTGTTTTTTCAGGTAAGTCTATCTATGTACCAATTTTTAACGGTTTACGTGTGATTAATTCTTTGTAACAAATCCAAACATCTTCACAGAATTTCAAAGTACTTGATTCACAAATGATCGTGCTCATCACACAAACATTTGTCCTGAGCGGGAATAGAACCCACGGTCTCCAGCATAGCAGTCAGGGTCACTAACTACTAAACCAACAGGCCAGTCAAAGGCCAGTATTAGATTTTTTAATTTGAACATTTCTCATTAGCATAGAGGCATAGAGCCCGCACTTGTGTTATTTTGATTGCAATAGGCTCGCCCCCTCTTACAATTGAATGTCTTAAAGTAACACTTCTGCCTTACCCTAGAGAGGAAATACAGATGTGATGTTATGTATATAAATTATAATTATAAACAGGTGGGCACTTACCTATTAAATAATAAATTATATGAACATTTTCATGAAGTATTTAATTATGTAAAGAACACCTATATTTAACCCACGTGTCAGAAATAATTTATAATAATTTTAAGCGAATAAAATTGCACCGGAGGTCTCTTGGACAACATTTTAACAGTGTCATCTACAGGTGCTGTACAATGTCACTATGAACTACAAAATTCAAATTTTAAAATCCACAATATTATCGCTCTCACGGAAAACACACATTCTGCGACGTCACACGTTCATCCCCAGACGAACAAAAACATCTCCATTAGTATGCTCCTCAAAAACAACCTTTATCGCTTCAACTTAAGATTTTTCATAACCGCATCAACATGTTTGCTAGTTTGTATTCGTCATAGGACTGCGGGTCGAGTCTTTGTTCTTGAAAAAGTCGCTTTGTTTGTCTGTTTCCTATAGCCCGACAGACTTACGGATGTGTTGTTTTTGATATTTTATAAACAACTTGTTTGTTACACCCCGCCAGAGGAAGTTATAAAAGTAACATATTTATCGTTGCGAAGACTACTTAAGTACTAACTTTAGGAATAATTACGTGCGGTGGCATTGAGCGGTAACGGGAGACCAAGAAGTTTGTCTATCTCGTTATTTCTGCCTCATAGAACGGAATAGGAGAAAAATAAACAGGTTTTAGAAACTAAGAAAAGAAAGTAAGTATTCCTCATGGAATACAAGCCAAGGATAGGACTTCTTTAAGCTTACAACTAAATGTAAGTACAGCCAAGTTCACACAATCTTCTTGCAGACATTGGAATCCAGTAATAACATTCCTATGCGAATGTGATACACTTGAAAGTTAATGCGCTCTGGGTCTTTCTTTCCGTAATAATGGTCCAAAGGATGTGGACGTACAGATTTATCACCCTGTTTTATATTTATTACTTTGATCATTGGTACTTTCCATTTAATATGGAAGAGGGATTTTCATGCGTGACCGCGTTCGGTTGCAATTTATT
Source organism: Euplexia lucipara (assembly GCA_921972225.1). Classification (NCBI taxonomy): domain Eukaryota; kingdom Metazoa; phylum Arthropoda; class Insecta; order Lepidoptera; family Noctuidae; genus Euplexia; species Euplexia lucipara. The sequence continues at coordinate 13,788,359 of OV179154.1, forward strand.
TTGTGACTTGGTTTGCCTTTTCGAATGGTTTTCCTGATAGGGACTACTGTTATGAATGGCTTTCATTCGGTTTGGGATGCTGGTAAAACATCATTTGAAGCTGTAATAGCCTCATTATGGACATTATAATCTAAAGACATAATATCAATAAACCTTGTCAGGCTAGTTTAGGAGTTCTCGGTTTTATGAAAAGACGTAGATGTAACTAGCTCAAAAAAATAACGCGTGGAGCAAAATTATCTGAAATATTTTATTTTTATGTACCTAAAACAGTGTGCGTATTACGCTCTTTGAATTAATTTTAAATATCAAGGACACAATACATACTATTATATAATTAATTAGCCTACTAAATGCATTATTTGGGTAGGTACCTATAAATCTAAATGAGAACTTATTAAATAAAAAAGAATAGTTTCATCTGTCCGTGCACGCAGCATCTAAAGCCTTCGCCAAATATTACGGCCTTTGACTTAAGGAAGCTGTAAGCGCAAAATATTCATAAATTGTCTGTTAGCCAAAATGACAATTTCAAAGGATGCTGGCAGAATTAAATCTTTTAGTAGATATTTCTGCCATGTACAAGCATGACTAACTCACAAAATTGAACTATGGAAGTAATAATAAATACTAGAATATTACCTTAACAATACATTGCAGGTTTTAAAGTAATACTAAAGGAATATTTTCTAATAAGGCAAGATTAAAATTATACGAATTAAACGAGAAAAGGGATTCTTCAAAGCCAATTATTTCTTTGCTTTTGTCACTCCCATCGTATAAGTTAATAGTGTTACACCTGTTTTTATTTTGCAACTATAAAAAAAATACCTTCAGGTTGTTCTGAGGTTAAACTGCCTAAAACTAATATTATGATTGTTTTGTCTCATTTTTTCAACGTTTTTGGGCCACTTTTTCGTGGTTTGCTACAATATAGAGGTTCATAACTAAGTAGTGTGTTTTTAACGCAGGTCTATTTCGATGACCAAATCCTTAAAAGCTAAAATTAAGGTGACAGCTATTTTCACTATAATGTTTGTAGTCTGCTAAGTTTACCCATTTCAATGTCAAAATCTTCTGTGCCCCAGGCTCACAAGGATGGCCTGTAGACTATAGTCAGGTCTGGTAAGTTCTAGTCTGGTTCGATGTTCCAAAGGTTGATTGTAAGAGATCGCTTTTAGCGCTAAGGCCATTGTATCACCCTATGTAGCCCTTAAAGTTATAATTTGTAAGTTTTTATGATGTACAATATTCTATACTGTTTTGAACAGTGGAACAGAGTATCAAAAGCTGTTTAAAACCTTTCGGTGGACAGAAATTTAATAGTTATTTCGAACGGAGGAAGTGTAAGAGTGACTAATATGGGCCATTACATACGAGACTCATAAAATTTACACACGATTCAGCAAATGCAATTTGCTTTTAAATTTACAAAGTTTGGCCATTTATTGATATTTATTGCCAAAGTCAAGGATTATGCAGAAGATACTTTGTCCGAAAATATTTTGAACGCATTTTCTTCGTAAACGGTTAATAAATAAGAATCTCGTTTGAATACAGCAATCACAACATAGGAGAAAGTAACAAAATGTACGTTTAAAACTAAATACGTATAAACTCTTCAACAGATCAACTTTTATTTTTGTACGCCATAAAACGAGTGAACGGCTTTCATTTTTCGCGCGGATTTCTGCCATGCAAAATGCTTTCAGTTTTTAAGACTCTTTTAAATCATGAAAATATGTCTGAAAACTAGAACGGATATTCGACACCCTGATAGAATCCGTCTCGCTTTAATGACGCAAAAAATTTAACGAACTATCCGCGTTTTTATTTTTCATCTAAATCAGAGCAGAATTTTATCGAAGCTTTTCTCGTGGATGCTATAAGTAACATTCGTTATTCAATTTAATGTCATTATGTTTGCTTTAATAAAGTATTAAGTAATGTAAATAAAAACAACATTACTATTGAAATGGTTTCAGTGATTTTCCTGTTTTAGAGCGTACTCGTGAATCGCTTTAAAAACCCTAAATTGCCCAGTGCATGTTGAAACAGGGGTGTTAGTAGGCCTTTGCTTTGATTGTGGGTTTAAATCCAAGCAAATACTAATGCAGAACTTTAATTTATTATCATTAACTTGCTAAGTTTAATCCTGATCGTCACTGACGTCGATAGCAGAACATAAGGGCAACATTTTGAGGGAGGCAATTCGACCAGAGGCAATCCAACCTTGAGAAAGTATGAGGAGAACCTTGGCTTCGCAATGAAACACTGAAAGCAGTATTTTATTACCTACATTTTTACTCATCGAGCATTTTCAACTAGCAGTTATAATACTAGTTCTTCTTCTTATCGTGTGGTTATTGAATAACCGGGGTCAGAGTTTTAATACTGCCCATGGGCCTCTGACTTGGCATCACATGCCCTCGAGAGATATCTTTCAGGCATGCCGATTTCCTTCACCGTTTTTGCAACAAGTGATAATTATACAACATGTACATGCATCCGAAAATTCAGAGATACGTGTCTTGGGATTGAACTCGAGACCCATGATTTGGCAATCCGCCGGTCACACAACCAGGTTAACACACTGCTTTCTATACTAGTTAATACTAGTTGCAAAGTTTTGATTGAAAAAATACAGTCATGTATATTTGTCGTATCAAAATCTTTTTTAAAGTTACGCAATCAAATTACGAGACCCAACACGCTTTTTCACCGCCAGTTTACCTAAAAGTATCAGCTATTTTGGGGACAAAGCAGAAGCAATTCTACCTATAAATAGAATTCTTTCGCTAAAAGCGATAGTAGGCAATAAAATGGATTATTTCCCTCTAGGCCGCCATTTTCCCCGCCCTAACTTACTATCCTTGTCTAATTGCAAGTTTCTTCGGAACATCTGCTGTCCTTTTAATTAATGATCATGTCCCACCTCCTGAGACGGTACCGTATTTTTTACTTGTCATTAAGTTTCTTACATTTTTTTTGGATGTTGTCGAGTAAAATGTGGAGACAGAACAAGTATTGCGTTTTAATTATTTTCATTAGAGCGATGTTCAAAGTTTGTAAAATATGGGCTGTTAGGCCCGGATGATCTATCCTGGATAGATGGAGAGATGTCGCTAGCGACGCAGTAAACACTAAGCTCGTATATAAAAATTCTAAAAAATTGTTTACCAAGTGATATTTAAGTAAAGAACTAGTGCCAACTACGAGTTAACCTGCAATTAAGCTCGGACAGTGTTATCTCCGAAGACTTTTAGTGTAAAGTGGAAAAAAAACTACAAAAATAATATAAGTGATACAATAACAAAAACTTGTAAATACAAAAGTGAGAAGTGTTGTATGGCCATACTTGGTTCAATATTTGAGTGTTTACCATATTCCCAATAACAATCAAGCTGTTAAACTTAATTACGATTAAGTTTTTATAAAAAACAAAAACAAAAAGCGGTTATGTGGATTTAAATTTTGAACTTTGACCCCAACAACTAGCGCTAGTGAACTCGAGTGGTGAATAGACGAACTAAAAACTTAACTTGTTAAACAACTACCGCCATTACAGCCCCAAGTGTTCAATAAACAAACTAAAAACAGTAGTACCAACCATCTGACACTGATATCATTCACTCATTTGCAACACTACTGCCACTATAGCCCTTAGCGGGTAATAGACGAACTAGAATCAGTGCTACCAACCGTCCATAGATAAATTTAGTACTGGCAACACTTATTAATTCTCTACACTACTGCCATTGCAGACCCTAGTGGGAGTTAGCCGAACTAAAAATAAAGCGCCAAATATTTAAAATTTGAAATGGCTTCTACACCTACTTGCGCTGGATGTAAACAAAAGTTACCTATAAGGGAAAACATTATATGCGTTCTTTGTAAATGTAGATATGATTTCGAATGTGCTGGTGTTACCAAGGATTCTAAAAAGATAACACTAGAAAATAAAAACACCTGGAAATGCCAAACATGCATCTGTAAAATACCCAAGACAGGAAACACTGATACGCCTTTGCGTCCCCCCAGAATACTTGATACAAACAAATGTCAATCACCACCCTCCGAGGAAGCTAACGTTACTTTAAGAAGAAAGCCAAAAGATTCCGACAACGACACAATTTGTTCAGAAGATCTCAGCTTCTTTGGTGATACTATACCCACAGAAAAACCTGATAAAGTTAACCTGGAAAAAAATTTAACACTACAGGATTTAAGTGAAATAATAATTACACATCTGAAAGAAAATAACAAATCTATTGTACAAGAACTACAGAAAACTATAAACACAGAAATATATAAAGCAATTCATGAATTAAAACAAGATATAGATTATAAAACAAATACCTTAACAATAGAAAATTCCCAGAGAAAGCAAGAAATAGTAAATATAAACATAAAACTAGGAAAACTACAAACAGAAAACGAAAATCTCAAAAAAGAAATAAGAAAGTTAACTACAGAAGCTTTTAAAATACCTAATAGTCTGCAAGTAAACCACCATAGAAAGATTGTGCTTTACGGCCTGGCGGACTACAATAAAGAGCCTGAAAATGCACTCCACTGCAATGTAGATTGGTTGAACTGTTTCGTGAAATAGTAAACGTAGACGTTTCAGCATATATTGAAGATCTGTATCGAATTGGAAGACCAGGTGGATCTAAGAACCGACCACTCGTCATCGAATTCATCAGCAAGAGAATGGCAAAATATATTATAAACAATAGAACTTTCTTTCAAGGAACTGGACTATTCATTTCAGAATTTTTAGATAAAAATGAACGAAAGTATAGGGCACAAATGCGAGAGGAACTAGTCACGGCAAGAAATAACGGATCGCACGCAGTCATCAGAAATAACAAACTATATATAAACGGACAATTATTTAAAATAAATAATAACATAAAGGAATACACTCATAACACCCAAAAAACAGAAACTGATGAAACTGAGAACCAGACTTTTCGTAAACAACGAACAACCATTTAAACTATTTTTCCAAAACATACAAAGTCTTAATAACAAACAAGACATACTTGAAGCGTTTATTGACGAACATCCATCCTACAAAGCTATATGCCTTTCAGAAACATGGCTAACTCAAGAAAGACTAGACCTCATACAATTTAGTGGATATAAATTTGCTTCATCATATTGTCGCAGTAATAGAACCGGAGGCGGCGTATGTATACTCCTAAAAGACTATATTGAAAGCATACAGAGGGACGACATCACCGATACGTCTGCAGAATATATAATAGAAATATGTGCCACAGAATTACCAAAAGAAAACTTATTAATTATAATTATATACTGGAATAGGAGAGAGGAGGAAGTTTTTTATGAAAAATTAAAGCAACTTTTAAAATACATAAATAAAAAATACTATAAATTAAATACAATAATAGGAGGCGATTTCAATATAAATATACTACAGGACAATCTAAAAACTAATAAATTTATAAACCTCATGCAAGAAAATAACTTTACTCAACACGTAAAAAGCGCTACGCGTATCACATCAAGCACCGCAACATGTTTAGATCTAATATTCACGAACTTTAACCACAAAGACATGCACGTAACTATAGAGGACTTAGGCTTTTCTGACCATCATAGCACAGTCCTACATTTAAAAATACCAGAACAACCCAGTACAAATAATTGGTACACAAAGAAAAGGTTATATAATAATACAAACATATTAAAATTCAAAGAGGAATTACAAAAAATTAATTGGAATGATATACTTAAAACTGATAATAATATTAACACAAATTATAAAACATTTAACGATAAACTTAACTTAATCCTAAATAAATGTATCCCACTACTTAAAATTAAACTTAAAACCAAATATAAGAAATATTGGCTCACTGTTGGTATAAAAAAATCCAGTATTAATAAAAGATTGTTAAAAATATTAATTACAAAAACAAAAGATCCTACATTAATAAAATATTACAAAAAATATGAAAAAATACTGAAAAAGGCGGTTACAACAGCTAAAAAACTGCACTATAAAAATAAAATGACTAAATCGAATAATAAAGACAAAACAATGTGGGGAATCATAAATGAACGCTCAAACAAAAAGCGCAAAACCGAGAAACACAACATAACATTACAAGTTAGTTTTTAGTTTTTTAGTTTTTGAAATTTCTTTATTAACATATTTAAATATACATAAATGTTATGAAGAAATAACAATATATCATAATTTCTACTGTTACTTATAGACTATAGACTGTCTTTATATAACATTATAAAATAAACAATTTAATTTTTTAACAATGTTGCTTATAATAAAAGTAATAAAAGAATACACACCTTCCACTGGACTTGATAATGTCAGTGTAGGAAGACTTTGTCTAGTTTCCAACAGACAATAAGATACCTACTAATTGTAATTAAGTAGGTAGGTAATTGTCTATGATGGAGTATAAATTTGTTTACTGGCTCAAAAGTAATATCAGAGTACTAAGATGTTTGTTCTAGTTTATTTAAAAACATGAGGGTAAAAGTTAATATCTGCATGATGTTGTCGCAATGTGATCGACGCCCGAGCCGCCAGGCGGCGCAGGCGGTCCGCAGGTACGAGTGCCTACGTCACGCGTGCTCGAGGAAATAGTGATGGGGCAGTCGGTATCGGCAATAAGTATCGACATAGGGTAAATTGCGTAGACGCGACTTACCTATGCACGATATTAGTTTATTACTGTGGTTTGAATTTTTTGAAGTGTAAAATTTTGTAGATAATTTTAGTATGTAGTCTTTAATATGGGGAAATTTAATTTTACGATGTAACTCTCCTAAATTACAGCGAAAAGGCGTATTATAAGAAATTTTAAGGGCTTTATTTTGTACAGTTTGTATTTTAGAGTAGTTGGTGTTACAGGTACTGCTCCATACTGGTGCAGCGTATGTAATGCAAGGTCTTACTAATGTGGAATATATACGCAATTTCGTTTTAGAGCTCAAATTGCTTTTTCTGTTGAGGATAGGACTCAAGGAGTTTAATGCTTTAGTGCCCTTTATGTGGAGAGCTGCAGTATTCATGGTCCAGTTAAGTTTGCAATCTAAAGTAATCCCGAGGTATTTGACAGACTTATTCCAAGGAATTGTATGATTTTGGTCTATTTTAATTTTTCTTTTTGGGATAGAGCGTTTTCCTGTGAATATTATAGCCTCAGTTTTCTGGACGTTGAGTTTTAATTTCCAGTTGGTGAAGTATTCGGATAGAGTGTCAAACGACCACTGCAAGCGTGTAATGATGCTATCCTGATCCCTCGAGGTTGAGAAGCTAGCAGTATCGTCTGCAAAACAGGCCAGGTGGGTATGGGGTTGCTTTACTATGTCGTTTAGATAGATTATAAATAAATGGGGACCCAAAATTGAACCTTGGGGCACCCCGGCTGGCATGACACGTGGTCTGGAAGTGTACCCATTAACATGAGTAGAAAAAGACCGACCTGATAAATAACACTGGATCAACTTAACAAGTTGCAGTGGCACTTGGTTAGTAATGAGCTTATGAAGTAGCCCATCATGCCATACGGTATCAAAAGCATTCTCAATGTCCAACAGTATCATACCAGTGGATTGCCCTAAGTTTAAATGATGAGTGATATGCTCAGCAACTCTAGCCAACTGTTGAACCGTAGAATGACCTTGACGGAAACCAAATTGTTCAGGTAAGAGCTTATCAATTACTGTTTTATGCAGCCGTTTTGCAACAATTGATTCGAACAGCTTACCCAGGGCTGGGAGAAGGCTAATAGGTCTATAGTTTTGCGGTACCTTTTCGTCTTTACCGGGCTTTTTAATTGCAATAACTTTAGCCTCTTTCCAGGCCGCTGGAAAATAACAGAGTCTTAAACAATCGTTGAAGATTTTTGTAAGAAGAACCGTGACTTTTTGTGGTACATGCTTGAGAAGTACATTATTTATATTATCGTTGCCAGGTGATTTCCGACTTTTTAGTTTGATAAGGGACTTATTTACTTCTTTAGGAGTAACCAATTGAAACTCTGAGGAACCATGAAAGTCGTTTAGGTCGGTGATGGACTTTTTAACTAAGGTTTCAGTTTCAGTATGACTTTTCCAGTTTTTCGTAAGCAGCATGTTTTCATAAAAGGCATCAGCAAGTGCTTCGCACTGCTCTAATGTGTTGGTGGTAGAGGAACCGTCACTTCGTTTAAGAGAAGGGATAGTTGTTGGTTTCTTACTAAGAGATTTAACTAAACGCCACAGGTCGGCACTTGGATTATCGACTTTAGCAAGTTTAGAGTTCCAATTGCGGTCATTGTGATTTTTAATTGTGTTTTTAATGGTTGCTTGAAGGTTATTGAATTGGGCAAATAATATCTTACGGGTGAACTGGTCTGTCTCACGGAGGGCAAGCCTGCGAAGTCGATTTTTGTCCTTTATCATGTCTTTAATGAACTTGGGCAAACTTTTTGGACCAAGTGTGGAAGGACCGTGGGGCACGAATTTGTTACGTGCCTTAAGAAGTTCATCTGTAAGCTGTGATATAGAGAGGTCAATCTCAGTATTAGTTTTGTGCGTAGCCGCAGTAAGAGTTATACTTTGGTTAAGAAAATGTTTGAAACCTTTCCAATCGGCTTCAGAGTATCTATATTGTACGTAATGTTGGCGAGCAAATGTACCGTCAACAGAAAATATTACAGGTAAGTGATTCGACGATAAATGTTCTAACGCTAGCAACTCAGAGACGTCATTACAATTCTTAGAAATTAGCACATCAGGGTTAGACATTTTGAAGTTACTACAGTAATGGATAAGCGTAGGGCTAGAAGGCGCAGTGACATTATAGTCATTTTGGACCATATGGTCGTACAAGACCGCCCCACGATCATTTATGTCATCGCAATTCCAGTAATGATGCTTTGTGTTTAGGTCTCCCATGATCAGTGCAGCAGACTTAATATTTAATAAAATATCGAGATCGCTTTGGTAAAGGATTTGATTAGGCGAGTGATATGCAGATACTATAGCAATGTCTTTATTGGAAAGTGTGACGCTGACTCCTACACATTCTACATGCTTTGTAAGAGGAATGTTAAGAGGAGTATGGGGAATATTAGATTTAATTATGAGGGCCACGCCTTGTCCAATACCATTAGACCTTTTGTCTTGACGAAGACAGGTGTATCCTGGTATTGTTAAAAAGGACTTGGGTGTTAATTTTGTTTCGCACAATGCGACAACATCAATAGCAAGTTCATTTAGAAGATCAGATAATTCGTTGATTTTTGTGCGAATGCCATCGGCATTCCAGAATAGAAAGCGAAGTTTTTCTATCTTTCTAGACATATTGACCAAGGTGAGTTAAAATTAAGATTACCTTATCAATCATTGAGTGACAAGCTTGAAATTGATTTTTAAGAGATTTGATCGTGGATAATATTTTGAGCATTTCTGCAGTGGTGTTATCTGGTTGTCCGAGTGGAGGCGCTGTCATTGGTGGAGTAGGTAGTGTCAAGGTTGCATGATGGGGCATATCTTTGTTGGCAGCCACTGCAGACCAGAGACGGCCATCCACAGTTGCACTACGTGGAAGGTGTTTTGCTGACTTCATGAACTTCTGCTCTTCTTTCTTGGCTTCGATAGATTTTAAGTAATTTTGACGTTCCTTGCATAGCCTATAGTTTGCAGGGTGGTCTTCTTTACAATTGCAACATTTAGCTGGAGTTTCACGGTCTTTTTTAGGACATGCCTCAGTCGCATGTGGATCAGTGCACTTCACGCATCGTGGTGGCATGTTGCAGTTTTTTTGATGAGTGACCAAAATATTGGCAGCGGTAGCATTGTGTTCCAAGATAAGTTTTGGCCTTAAACTTACGAATTTGTATGGCGCAGCTGCTGAGGTATTTTATTTTCTGGAAAGCTTGGATGTCAGTACCAGGTGGGAGTTGTACATAAAACGGAGGACAGGATTGGTTTTCACCGACTAAAGTTTGAAGTTTCCGTGTTATGATGTTTTCAAATCCGAGAGAGGATAATTCATTGCTTAGGTGGTCCTCCGCGTATGCGGGAAGCCCAAATATGACATATTTATATGTACGTTCATCCTTTCTAGAGTACGTGAAATAGGGTACATTTTCTGCTCGCAGTCCATCCTGTAGGGCCTTGTGCCCTTCAGCAGAATAACAATAAACAGCTATCTTATTTTTACCAAGGTATTTAAAATGAAAATCTTTGGTATAGCGAGATACTATTGTCTTGATGTATTCGTGGGTCCAGTCCAAATTGACTTGAAGATGGATAGGTGGAAACTTACTTGGGTTTCTTTTAGTAGCAGTCAAGGTAGTCTCCCGAAGTTGTGCGTTTGTTGCGGAGGTGCTTTGGTCGCTCGCGAGGCCACCATACTTGTTGAAAATTTTCACAGGTTGGTTGATTTTCAGTTGGGCGCTCGGCGCCACGCGTTTTGGAGTTCGCCATTCAATCTCTGAATCACCAGCTCTTTTGGTTCGCAAATTAGCCAGAGATGGGATGGAGTTAGATCTGTAGATGTATTTCTCCATTTCGCTAAATGACTATGAAGTATCGATAACAACGTCGACACTTTCCCATCACTAAAGCAATTAAAGTAGTAGCGGGGGTAAGACTCAGAACGCGTGTGACAGCTACGGGAGCGCGCACACGAATGAGCTTAACGGCAAAACCGCAAGAAGTAGCCAACATATTTAATAATTTCTTTGTCTCCATTGGTGGGAAAACTACAACACCAACCGGCAGCAAACCAAAGGGGCTACCGGCAACCTTAACTACACAAAATACATTATACCTTAACCCAGTTGATCCTTATGAAATAAACATAATTATTAAAAACCTAAAGAACAAGAACAGCCACGGAATCGACGAACTCCCACCCAGTCTGATAAAACAGTGCGCTGATGAACTTACCTTGCCATTTTATATACTCATTAGCCAATCCTTCGAAGAAGGTGTTTTTCCTGACTTACTCAAAAAGGCCCTCATTAAACCTATTTTTCAAAAAAAACGATAAAACTGACCCGAACAATTACCGCCCCATTGCCCTACTACCAACAGCCTCAAAAATATTCGAAAAAGTCATGTGTAACCGCGTTTATGCGTTCTGTGAAAAATATAGTATTCTCAATGATAGCCAAAATGGATTTCGCAAGAACCGATCCACTGTTTTGGCCGTCTACAAGTACATACAAGAAGCACTCAAAATTATTGATAATAAAAAATACGCTATTGGACTGTTATTAGACATGACCAAAGCGTATGATAAAGTACAATTCGATATACTATTAAATAAACTTTACAACATAGGTATCCGAGGGAAAAGTCATGACTGGTTTACATCTTATTTAAAAAACAGAGAACAAGTCGTAGAAATAGAACACTACAATACACAAACACAACACATAGAACTAATTAGATCACAAAACATACCTGTAAACGCCTCCATACCACAGGGAAGTGACCCTGACTGCTATGCCGGAGGACAACCTCCGGCATAGCAGTCAGGGTTCGATTCCCACCCAGAATAATTAATGTAAGTGTGATAAGCACGATCATTAAAATTTGTTGTGTGTGCATGTAATTTATCTATGATATGTATGTATTTAGAAATATAATATATAAGTATGCTATGGACTAGATCGATAAAAGGAATTTATTTATTTTTTCATTGTTTTGACTACATTATTTTGTCATCTAGTGCAAAATAAAATCAACTGGATTTTTTTTATTATATGAAATATTTTTTTCTGTCATGTGTTTTTTTTACAGAACAAATCATCCCACCTGTAACAGTCACTTATTTATCACTTACCATATTTATAATCATTACTAATTAATCAGATTGTTCATTTTAAACACTAACGATGAAATAGTAATATCCATAACCCAAGGTATTCATAATCATAATTTTAAGACGATTCATGAATCGATTCATTTTCCGAACGTTGCAACACTGCGGCAGTCCGCCATTCGATTGGCAAGAACCGCGGGATTTTTGTTTGTGCAGCGCGAGTAAAAGTTTTGTTAAGAATTAAAGATACTTTGTAAAAGTTTGTGTTTACATCAAGAACCCCATCCTTCTGAGCGTTTTTCAGCTCAGAAGTGGGATTACAGCAAAAATATATTGTTTTGCTACGCCCACAAGTTAACATTTTAAGATAATGGAACGAGATAGCCCTGATGAGAAACGGTGTCGCAGTCGTAGACTTCGAACACCTGTACCACCTGGGAGCCCCATACTACAAACAATGGAAGTCAAACGTGATGCAGGGAAAAGCGGTGGTATACGACGAAGCCGGAGCCGCGTGAGGTACGGACGTCGAAGTCAGAATCGAAGCCAGAGCCCTCAGCGCATCCGGAGTATCCAACGCAGCCATCACAGTAACCGTGAGTTATTAGATCAGGATCTGAATACGAACCGTAACTCACTGGAGAATAGACCCAGTCGTAGACGGGTAATAGGTGGTGGATATCAACAACGCAGTCGCAGTCGCAGTAGACCTAGGAGCAGCCGTGATAGCCGTAGTCATTCTCGTAGAGAAACCGATCGACGAAGGAGCAGTGGTACTCGTAAACTGAACGACGAAAATGATGAGTTACGTGCGAGGTTATGTCTGTTAGAGCAAGAGTTGATGAGACAACGTAATCACGCGATGTCGCAGGATGTCGCTGACAGCCATCGACGGCATGTTTCTCCGTCTAGAATGATTCGCAGCTCCGGAAGTGACATTAGAAACCCAGGTTCCCCGCGGCCAAGGGTTGTGGAACCCGCGAAGTTCTTTGAAGAATTTGTTAATATTTTTAAGGGCAGGGATCGTGAATCGTTTCCTGTACTAAATAATGTTCTGTCTGATTTTGACCCGCTTTCTCGAGAACAGACCATCGAGATGTGGATAAGTAAAGTGGAAGAATGCGCGGAAATCTATAATTGGAATGACCGGCAAACAGTTCACTATGCCCTGCCCAAACTAGTTGGACATGCTAAGACCTGGTACCAGGGCTTGCCATCTATTAGGCATTCGTGGGAAGAGTGGAAGAATTTATTGAGAGAATCTTTTCCGTCTACCGAAAACTATGCTGAACTTCTGACCGAAATGCTTAATAAAAGAGCGCGCCCTGGTGACTCCTTAGAATTATACTATTTTTCCAAGATTAACTTATTAAATAGATGTAAAATATTTGGTAAGCAGGCCGTAGATTGCTTAATATTCGGAATTGAAGACAAAGGCATTCGGTTAAGCGCTCAAGCAGGAAAATTTAACAAACCCGAGGAAACTTTAGAGTTCTTTAAGACAGTTAAGTCTCAACCTAGAGAGTACAATGAAGGTGCTAGGAGGGAGGGGACCAGTAAGGATAGGCGTTTTCAAAGTTCTACATCAGCCTTGACCAGCTCTGTACCAACTAAAATCGCTGATAAAACTTTTAGAAATCGGACGAAAGGAAATGCAGTTTGCTTTAATTGTAAGGAAACTGGACACATGAGCTACCAGTGTCGTAAACCGATTACTAAATGCTCCGAATGTAATTTTTTAGGGCACGACTCAAATGCTTGCCCTAAAAAGAACTCCAATAACGGAACGAACGCCTCTAATAAAAATGTTAACGATAATAAATTTAAAAGTGTACTTGAAGTATCTATAAATGACGATAGCAATGTCAAGTATAGAGTAGGCATCAAAATAAACGGCGTAGTTATTGCTTGTCAAGTGGATTTAGGTAGCCAAGCTACTCTTGTTCGTAAGACCGATGCAATTAAAATTGGTCTTCAGTGGGACACCGTACAGGGCCCATTGTTGAGAGGATTAGGTAGTACTCCCTATGTACCCGTAGGTAAAGCTTTTGTTACAATCGAGATCCAGGATGTAATAGAAGAACAGGTAGAGGTCTTGATAGTAGATGATTCACTTATAAGTATTCCAGTGCTCCTTGGGCACAGTTTTACGGAAAGACCTAATTTAAGAATAATAAAGACCGCTACTGATTTACAAATCGAAAAGGTTGACGTAAGTGGTGAAGTTAGACTTCTGCTTGTTACAGTTGATGATTTTGAATTAGATATAGGAGAACTTAGAGCAGTGACAGTCGGAGCCAAAACGAATTATACTGGTAGCATTTATGTTGGAGGCTCGATAAGGGGTAATCCCGACAGGGAATACTATTTATTGCCTGGTGAATATCAGATGACCAATGGAGTGTGCCGCGTTCTAATCCAGAGCTTAAGTTCCAAAAAAAATTGTTTTAACAAGGATGCGTTAATTTCTCGAGCTAGGACGACCTTGTCTCAAAATCGAGCTTTAGACGTGCTACAGATAAATACTGATTTGATCAATGAAACTCATGGTAACTCTATCAAAATAGGAGAGGGACTTACTGTTAGTGAAAAGGATAAATGTCAAACTTTATTATCAAAGTACAAGGGTTGCTTTTCGACAGGTTTGCATGATTTAGGTTACACATCTGTGGCTGAAATGGAGATCCATTTAACTGACTCAACACCAGTCGTATACAGGCCTTACCGACTTTCTCATTCGGAACGTGCCTATGTCCAAGGTTTGGTGGAGGAAATGGTAGAACATGGTATAGTACGTGAATCTAGCTCGCCTTATGCGAGTCCGATTGTCCTCGTCCAAAAGAAATCGGGTGAGAAGCGTTTGTGCGTGGATTATCGCGCCCTTAATCGACGCACAAAAAGAGACCATTACCCACTTCCGCGAATAGAGGATTTACTTGATCAACTTTCAGGGCAGTCACTTTTCACAACTCTTGACCTCGCATCTGGATATCATCAGATCGCCATTGCTGAACCATCTAAAGAGAAGACGGCATTTGTCACGCCCGAGGGGCAATACGAATACAATCGTATGCCCTTCGGACTAGCAAATGCGCCTGCCGTTTTTCAACGGGTAATTCATAAAATCCTCAATAAATCTAAGGTACCATTCGTGATTATATACATGGATGACATTTTAATTCCATCTAGAACATTCAATGAGGGCTTACAACGCCTCGAGCAAGTACTTAGTTTATTAATGGATGCGGGGCTGACACTGAAAATGGAAAAATGCAATTTCTTCCAAGTGAAAATAGTCTTTTTAGGTTTTGAGATCGATAAACTTGGTATCAGACCTGGAGAACAAAAGACCAAAGCTGTGTCCAAATTCCCCGTGCCACGCAACCAAAGTGACGTCAGAAGATTTCTTGGTTTGGCCGGATTTTTCCGCAGGTTTGTTAAGGACTTTGCTCTATTGGCGAGACCTTTGACAAACCTGCTAAGAAAAGATACCGCTTGGCATTGGGCAGAGTCACAGCAAAATGCATTTGATACCTTGAAGAGATTGCTAGTAGAGAGACCAATCTTAGCACTATATGATCATAGGGCTGACACCCAATTACACACAGATGCGAGCAAGTTTGGGTTGGGAGGCATTCTGATGCAAAAGATCGGAAATAATCCATGGCAACCCGTCTCTTATTATAGCCGTCAAACTAGCTCCGACGAACAAAAACTCCACTCCTTCGAACTAGAGACGCTCGCAGTTATAAACGCGTTAAATAAGTTCCGCACTTACTTATTGGGTATAAAGTTTACCATCGTGTCTGACTGCAATGCATTACGGTCGACATTTACCAAACGAGATCTCATTCCTCGAATATCGCGGTGGTGGATCCAATTTCTCGAATACGACTGCAACATAGAATATCGTCCAGGTGAGAAAATGGCTCATGTTGACGCTTTAAGCCGAGGCGCAATCATTGACCAACAAGAACCAACACACGTGCTCGATATTCTAAACGTTAGTGCCGACGATTGGATTTCAACAGTTCAATCCGCCGATGAAGAAGTTAGGCGTATCAAAGAAATCTTACAGGATCCTGAAACCGCCAAAATTGCAGCTATTTATAAAGAATATCAGGTCAAAAATGGTCGCGTTTATAGGGTAATCGAAGGTGGAGCATTAAGATGGCTTGTACCAAGGGGTGTGCGCTGGCAGGTCCTCAAAACCAACCATGATGACGTAGGTCATTTTGGTTTTGAAAAGACATTGCAAAGGGTCAAGTCCATATTCTGGTTTCCAAAGATGCGAAAATTTATTCGAAAGTATGTGGTGGCGTGCTTGGCATGTGCGCACCATAAGGTTCCATCTGGTGCTAAAGAGGGTATGTTACATCCGATTCCAAAAGTAGATGTCCCACTACATACCGTACACGCTGATCATCTAGGACCATTTACACGCAGCAAGCACGGTAATATGTATATTTTAGTCATTGTGGATTCCTTCACTAAATATGTTTATTTATCTGCAGTCCGTAGTACAAAATCAAAGGCAAGCATTAAAGTTTTTAAAACGTATTTTTGTTTATTTGGGTCTCCATTGCGGCTGATTACCGATAGGGGTACCAGTTTTACCAGCAAAAGGTTTAAAACGTTTATTCAGTCCGTCGGGGTGAAACATATACTCAACTCAGTCGCGACTCCACGTGCTAACGGACAGGTGGAACGATATAATCGCACGATTTTGGCCTCTTTGGGAACTATGACTCACGGGAAAAGCATTGACATTTGGGATACCTTCCTTCCCGATGTTCAATTAGGCATAAATACCTCGATACATGACGTCACAAAAAGGACACCAACTGAATTGCTGTTTGGGCGAAAATTAGGAAATCCATCGCAAGGTATTTTGAATAATGTCTCTGAAGAGGTTTTAAACAGTGAGACTAACGAACCCATAGAGCGAATTAGGGCAGACGCTAGTGATCGTATTAAAGAAAATCAAACTAAAAATAAAGATAGATTTGACAGGCATCGAAGGTCACCAAACAAATATAAAGAGGGAGACCTAGTCAGGGTAGTAAGAGCTATTGTTTCGGGTT
The DNA here is from genome assembly GCA_921972225.1 of Euplexia lucipara. Lineage (NCBI taxonomy): Eukaryota > Metazoa > Arthropoda > Insecta > Lepidoptera > Noctuidae > Euplexia > Euplexia lucipara. Next base: position 13,805,264 of record OV179154.1, read on the forward strand.
TAGGAAAATCGAAGAAGCTAGAATCCAAATGCCAAGGACCTTATCGAATCAAAAAAATTTTACCCAATGACAGGTTCCTTATAGTAGACACACCGCTTACACGGAAGGGAAAAGCATACGAGAACGTGGTAGCGATTGATAAAATTTACCCCTGGATGAGCTTCGATGCACCAACATATTCTTCTAGTGACGAAAGTACCTAGTTATAATACGGTGATTACTTTTAAAATTTATTGATTTGTAAATGAATACAGATAATTTAATTATACAGACTGCCGTAATTATTATATCCAACAATATTAAGCTAAATAAAACTCCACAAGATTTCCTTGTATACTTAAAGTTTTAAATGAATAACATTTAATTATAAAGGTTGTGTTTTTTTGCATTGCATGACAGTACTATTATTTTTTTTTTTTATGTATACCTCACAAATATGTTACTTTAGTACCAATGTTACAATTTAGTTTTATTATAATTAATAACAATATAAGTTATTTTAAATAAGTAGAAGAGAATTTAATTAAGTTGAGTGAACCATTTGACTGTGAATTACAATTAATGATGATACTTATTTATGAGATACTGGCTACATAGAAAGAAACGTTAGCGTTTCACAGCCTGCACGCACAGAGTTTCGGTTGGTCTAAGCCACGCATGAGTGTGTTTTGAAAAGAATTGAGAGCTTGGGCAGATTTGAGCCTAGCATGATTTTGATTATGTGATCAGTGAGGGTGTTTCATAGCGCAGAGCTTGGTTAAATGAGAGCTGGACATGAGTGATATGTCCTTGAGGGTCATAGCACAGAGTTCAAGCAGAATCTAACCACGTATGAGTGACATGATATAACACGCAGCCAAGGCAAATTGATGGTGAAAGACGTGAAGTAACCTCCTTTTGTTGAGCTATATCTAAGTCTAACAGTAGAATTAAGTACGAGTATAATTCATTTCTCTCAGTATATGAAAAACCAGATTAAAATTAAAATGATTAGAAATGTTATGATCAGTCATAATTAATGTTTGTTTTGAAATAATTACGACCTTAAACGAAGGGACTCGTTTATGTGACGGATGGCCGACTGTAACAGTCACTTATTTATCACTTACCATATTTATAATCATTACTAATTAATCAGATTGTTCATTTTAAACACTAACGATGAAATAGTAATATCCATAACCCAAGGTATTCATAATCATAATTTTAAGACGATTCATGAATCGATTCATTTTCCGAACGTTGCAACACTGCGGCAGTCCGCCATTCGATTGGCAAGAACCGCGGGATTTTTGTTTGTGCAGCGCGAGTAAAAGTTTTGTTAAGAATTAAAGATACTTTGTAAAAGTTTGTGTTTACATCAAGAACCCCATCCTTCTGAGCGTTTTTCACACCAAACAAAATTTTATGTAAAATGTTGCAAGACGACCACATGAGGTTTTTCCTGTGAAAAAGATATCAGCTCTCATGTAGACCCTAACTTCACATATTCTACATATCAGTAAAAATATATGGCTTCGCCGTTTCCCTACCATCGTGGAGGTGATGCGAATATTTAGTTTCTGAAGTAAGTAAAGACTTAAGACTTTGTATGTTTAATATGTCCATTATTGACATCATATCCTGAGAATATGAACTATCTGGTAAATCGGAAACCAAATCTATGAGGGTTCAAAAAAACGACGAAACACTTCGAGAAAAGGAAGATAGTGCCCTTGCGCTTCGCTTGGCTCGTCTTGGCACGACCGTGCCCCCAGATTCTAACATATTTTTTATACTGTTAATCTTTACTTTCAAACACACTAAGAGGTCGCCAAGATGTTTTTTCACCTAGAAAATAATAGGACATAGACAATGGCCTGTAATTTATCACAACCTTTGTAATGTTGTCTTTACATTGTGATTTTACTTACATTTTTGTACATTGTTTAACCTGAAATTTTAAAGCATTCACCCTCCCTAGGTAGCTACATGCTCATTTCTTGGAGGCAAAGCATACCTTTTGTCTTATATTATCATATTATTATTTAAGTTTTTCTATAAATTATGTTTGTTTACATTCGTAATGTCTGCTAGTGACAGGTCTAGTTTTATTTTTAATTTATCTGGAGCTAGTTGTAGGTCGTATATGTAAACCACATCGACCTCATTATTTTTCTTTTACTTTGCTTTGTATTGTGTTCTAAAACCTTTCAAAATTCAATCATCTGTCATTCTGTCCATTTACCTTGGAGCCAGGTGGAATTTGGCAGTCTTGGTTCTGATCTGAAAGGCTTAGCAAGTCACTTATATTAGCTGCGAGTCTAATACTTATGTCCTCCCTGTCCTCCGGCCCTCTAAGCTGACGTCCTCCGCCTCCTCTGCAGAAGACTAAAGCCTAACGTCCCTCGGCCATTACTAGAGCCGAGAGGACCACCTCTGACGGCCTCCTCCTCCGCTGCTGAAGACTCAAGCCTGACGTCCCTCGGCCATTACTAGAGTCGAGAGGACCACCTCTGACGGACTCCTTCTCCTGACGGCCTCCTTCTCCGCTGCTGAAGATTGAAGCCTGACGTCCCTCGACTACCCTACAGCAGAGAGTGACACCTTTGACGGCCTCCGCCTCCTCTACTGAAGACCGAAGCCTGATGCCCCTCAGCCACATCTACTGCTGAGAGAGGGCCACCTTTTCTTCATTAATTTCATCCTTCATTTTTCATTCATCAGTTTTCCTCTCTTCTTTACCCTAGCTCCACTAGGTAGGCTTGGTATTAATAAATTCTTATTTATTCCCTCTAATCTTTTCCTACAACAGTGCTCTCCTCCTAGGTAGGTAGGTACTGTTACGTTACACCTTCTGTTATTGCCGTCCTGTGTCACCCAACTGCTGGACAGAGGATTTATTCTTTATGATTTTCTGACCTTTTAACCTAGTGGCAACTTAAACTTATAAGCGAATTATTTATTTAATTGATAAATGGTAATTGAAGTATATTTTCAAAAGACTTGTCGTGGTACTCGTACAATCAAAAACTATTTGATACTTATAGGTAACGTCGGCTCTTCATATCTGACTTCTCTGAAAGGAACTACAGCCAGGCGACGTTGGACGGACGATTTATGGAAAAATAAAATTTTATTTCTGTTTTTCAAAAAATAACGAGCGAGTTTGTCACAAAAATAGTTGTCTCTGCTGGTATGGTATTTTGAAAAAATAAGGTTATATGGTTCAGAACGTAAAAAGCTCTGCAGTTAGCACCCCAATGAACAATACTAACAGAAATAGAATAGAATATTATAATGATTAAAACTGAAAGATTAATAAAAACCGCACATACCTACTCCTTATAAATGCAGAATAATACAGCCTGTGGAGCCCTTAATTTATAATTTGTAAGTTTTGTGGAGTACAAAAAGAGACTGTTTTCTTATAAAAAAGTATTACTAAGTTGATATTTACCAAATCTTTTAGCATATTCCGACGTTAACGTTATAATACTTTAATTTGTGTGGTTGTTTGTTTCACATCACTACTCCCGTAATTTAATTATACTTAAATAGACATTTTGTTACAAGTATACATTTAAAAATTGAAGGTCTACAATTAGGCATAAATTTGAATGCTTATGTTTTTGAATTCAGAAAAATAAAGATATAAAACAATGAATTTCAACGAGTCATACAACAAAATCATTGTGCACTCATCATATAAATTTAATCAGTAGCAATGCAAGCTCGAAGTAGTTCCTTCCTTATAGCCTGCTAGCCTTGATACCGGAGGATCGTTCGATCTTCATTAGTAAAGACGCTCGTAGTTAATTGCCAATACGTTGGCTAAGTGCCCCTATTTAGTCGCGGTACCTTTTGATTAATAACTATAAAATGTCTCATAAAGTGCACAATAACCTAGGCTCTGGGGTTAACTAGATTATTATGAACATTTATTAAGTTAAGGAAATCCCAGTTTTGGTTAGAATGCTGAATTACCGAGCTCAATGTTTGACTGGCCTGTTGGTCTAGTAGTTAGTGACCCTGACTGCTATGCCGGAGGTCGTGGGTTCTGGGTGTAATTTATATATAATATGTATGTATTTAGAAATATATAAGTATGTTGATCAGCTGTTTAGTACCCATAACTATACTATACTACTACTACTATACTATGTATATGCTTTCAAGCTTAACTTGGGACTAAATGGCGTTGTGTGAAAAGTTGTGGAATATTCATTTTATTTAATGTGTATAATGATTTCCACTATTATTATAACTTGAATAAAAGATGAAGTTATCAAATATCGACGTTTTACATCAACTACTTATTATTTATCACTGTTCGCTCTAAAGCAACTGCCGTCTGGTGTTTTAAGAAATTACGAAACGACTTTATACAGGGTGTAACGGAAAGGGTATATACATACAAACAGGGTGAATAGAGTATTTAATAACGAGTCTTTCCTCAAAATTTCAGCTCCTAACTAATAACTTTGAAACTTCACGATATTATTTAATATCGACAGTTTATTAAATGCAAAATCATAACAAACTTGTCACCGCACTATGAGGGTCATAATCCTGTCCGGCAAGGTTCAAGTATATCTATCTCGGGTTCTGCGCGGCTAGTACAGACCTATCGGGCTCTGCCTAACCAACGAAGGCGCGACGGCGCGGGCGGGCTCAACTTTACAATTATGTATGTATATGTATAAAAACGTTGCCATGTCGTTTCTTATCACCAAGAGAATCCGTGCCCTTCGGATGTATATACCCTTTCCGTTACACCCTGTATATACATTACCATTAAATATTTTGGAAATTCTATAATTTTATACTTAATTCTAATTTACCAGACCGAATTCTAGCTGACAGAGTGCTCTATCGCAAAAAACTTCATTTAAGCTTTACGTTGATCATAAATTTAAAATTAGATACACAAATCGGCTTAAAGTTTTCTGTATATTTCAGTAGCTGAAATACTTTTCGCTCTGAATATTTCGCATCGCCATTTTTATTTTGCGCCACCACACTCTGATCCCTGGATTGTAGTCGAAATGCACATGTCGGATTTATACTGGTAGGTCTCGATGGACATTTTATTCCCGACTAGATATTGGACAGCTAAACGCAAATAGGGATGGAACCCGCTTACCTCGGCTGAAATCTCTTGGCGATTCATATATGAACAATTTTTTAATATTTTCTTTGCGATGTGGATTAATTCACTTTTGTAGTCACAATTCACGTTATATTTGATCTTACACGTGTTATTACTGTCTACGACATGGTACATAATTTATTTTGTCGCAGTCGATGTTATTTTTTGTAATATTTTCCTTACCAAAACACAAAAACGTCCCTTTTGACTTATTAATAGCTGAATCATCTAAAATATCTACGTTCATTGTTTTTATGATGTCTATGCAGGTTACAACAAAAGTGCCTATTTACATTTTGTTTGTCTCACGAAGGTAAATATCTCTTACCTACTTACTATTACCATTCATACTTTCCTAAAGACAATCAGTATCTTTACAATGGATGGAATGAGCTAGTGCTTCTTAGGTTTCTAGCCCCAGGTACGACTTTGTGATGGAAATAGACTTCTAAAAGTACAAGAGAATCCTTTGGAAAACCTACTACCGTTATAAAACTGGTCTTAGAGGAGTAAATTGTTTTTGTGCCCTTAGGCGATTTGCATCGTCTGGGAAGCAAGCGAGCCGAGAAATATTAAGCGGTTGCTATCCCCTTTAAGTGTTCCTTGCGACTATGTTACACAAGCTTACCCTTAAGTTTGCAAAGACGTAGACGTTTTACAACTGTTTGAAGAAAACGTAATAAAAATAGCCATAATGTAGAAAAATCTTGAACTTAAATCTCAGTATTCTCAGTGGTGCCGACGAAATTATTTCTTTTGGCACCAGCTGCAGAATTCTTTTATCGTAAAAATGGCACAAAAGGGAATAGTAACGTAGTCTACAAAGAAATAAATGGATAATTTAAGTTGACTGGTCGGAGCAATTTTTTTGAAGAGACAAATACTTGTATAAGAACATTGTAAATCACTTCGTATAAATACGGGTATTATTGGGATACTTTTAAAGAGATTATGTGCCCATTTGGATTTACAACCTTCCGTTATTGTACCTTATATTGACGGAACAACTTGTTCCGGATTACCAAATGAATATAAGCAAAGGTTGTTAAAAACACCGAGAGAATAACTTTCAGGTGGCTCTCAGACTACTGAGCCATATTTCAGTGTGCGGCCCTCAATTACAACAAGTGCGCAAAGGGATTCAAGAAAGTACTTCAAGCGCGGATATATTTATTTTTTCCTTTAAAAATGCTCAAGAAAGCGGAATTAAGATTGGATTTATTGAGATACAAAGTTACGAGAGTCTCAAAGTGTTTGTTACAAAAAATATTGAAGTAATTGTTGCTACGAGAAGGTCTGTCGAAGAAACCACAGATTACGGAGTCTGCGTTACGGTATCTCAAGTCATTGCCTTACTTACGACTAAAATCTGGTCTTAATGTTGCCTTTTCAGCCCATTGTGTGCGCCGTGAAGGCTCAATTCATACTGGCTTTAACGGCTTTTAACAAACTCAAGAAACTAGAAGCTTTTAACCAGAGAGGAAGTGAATCGCAGTTGTTGCACGTTGGGTAGGTTCGTGACGGTGGATACTCTTACAAATAATACGGTACCTATTGCAACATATATGATGATATAGTTCAAGTCTTGGTGCCGGGCCAGCGAAGCTTAATACTTTTAAACTAAAGCACATACATTTTCAATTGTTAGTTTATAACTGCGAAATAAATTGCACGTTGGCTTCAGTTTTCATTATGTTTGTGTATTCTATAGAAATTCCTTAATTGTTCTGGACTAAGTGCTTTTATTGATATAGTTGCTGAAGTTTTTGGTATTGAGCTGTCAACAAAAATAAAATAGTTTACTAAGATATTCAAAGACTATCTACATATCTATCTTAGCTTATGCATCTTTTAGTACAAAAACCAAAGAGGAGTAAAGCTCTCAGCTAAATAAATGAAATACACATTCATAGCAATCCCATCATGCAAAATTCACCTACATCATACAATTCCATTCCGCAACCCATCTTTTACGGAGACGCTGGCATCAGCAATTTCAAACGTTATACTTTAAGTTTTCTCCGCCATCACAAACAGAATTATGGTACCCATTCCTGGTAATCTCATCTTCTTCGCCGACGGTAAGGCGGGCACATTGTTCCACCTTTATCTCAGGTAAATTACGTTTGGACCCAGATATTCGTTGCCGCCTGTCTTTTGTTTCGCCTTCCCCTCTTGTAATTGAAGTTCTAGTTTTAAATCTTTTTGCCAATACAATCGTTCATGCTAGCGCTCATTTTTTGTTTTAGAACAAGCAATTCCTGTTGTTTTTTTGTACATATGCTTCAATTTACTAAAAGCTACGTATTGGCGAGTGGATTTCGTATTCAGCTGCTAGTAAAATTTTATTTTCTACCACGTCTTTATTGCTTTGCAATAATCTTGTCAGTTTTCGAAATGCGAAAATTTTCACGATTTTCGAAACAGTAGGTATCCAAAATATTCTCCACCAGCCATTATCATCTACACACTTATTTAAGCTTCAAAAATACCTTAAAATCACATCTGGCAGAAAACCCTTTGTTACAAATTCAAGATTTTGTATCTCGTAACATTTTAACCCTATATTCCGTTGGCATCCAATAATATTCAAAGATGGCGGCTTGTGGTTTCTATGTGGATGAACTTAAAATTTAATTAAATCACGAGCTGCAAGTACGTTCCTTCAGTGATGATGTTTATGCTTTGCACAAATACAAGAGGTTTGCACCCAAGAGACTATTTGCTTGTAAGTAGGGTAAATGTTAATGAGTATTGCTGGGTTAAGTATTAGTAGCCTGTCAAGGCGACTGTAACTTAGTGTAACATTCTAGACTATTCCATCTCTTCTTTACAAGTACAAAAAAAGGGTTATTGTACATTCGTCACAAAGTAAACTCGCCACAAAAAAAAACACACACACTTGTGACGAATTTACACATACTTTTTATGCATGTGACGAATACACTTTTAATGTATGGAGTTTACAAAATGTGACGAATTTACTTTGCGACGAATGTACAATAACCCATTTAAAATACCTCTGGAAACAAAATCATTTTTAAAACACTGACTAATGAGTTATTAAAATCCATTATATTTAAAAGGCTTAAAAATAAACTCATTAAAACTGACACACACGTTTACAATTACTTGTGAAACTCAAAACTCTCAGTGGTAAAAAGATCAAACCTTTTCGTGGGTATCCAAAAAACTATCGAAATACTAGGCGAGAATGTGGGTTACCTGTAATAGGTAACCCGATATTTAGTAAGTCAGCAATTAGTGAATAAACAGTGAGGTTCTCTGAGCATTTAATTTCTGGTCCGCAGAGGTTTAATTAAGAGCACGCCGGGGTCAACGATAAATTAATGTGGAACAGGTTTTTTGAGACAATGCTCTATCTCCTTGGTGGGCGATTTAGTGGGATGCGCAAAGAATACAGATTTTTATTTAAGCTAAGTAAGTTTTTAGAGATAAATTTAAAAGTATCAGATTTACTTACTTCACTTTATTAGCATCTGATAAACATAGCTTGTGCATTGAGCATGTAAAATTGTGTGTGTACAATGATCAAGATTGAAATAGAGTTGAGTTTTGAGTTTGTTTTTTATATAAAATTTGTACAAAACAACTAATTTCCCTATATTTTTGACAAGTTTTTGATGTTAAAAAAATCGCTGAGATGAGAATGGGACTCTTAAAATGGGATTTGGAATGTTTTGATCACAAGAAATTGAGCTTCGGGATGCGATTATCTTTTCAATCAGCAGCTTCAAATGTTCTCTATCTTCTTAAAACAAATGACGTAACTGACATTCTTATGACAGTGTCATGTTAAAACCATCGATGTTTGTATCAAAAAAAGGAAAACAAAAGGTAGTCGTACAAAATTAATCTTCACTTAATTTATTTTACTAGCTAATCATACGAACACTTTAAGCAGTAATATCATCCATATATCAGCACTATTCCGGCATCAGTTCATCATACGGCACTTGTCCCAACAATATTGAAAGATTCTCCACGACAGCCGCACTGAGGGATTGACAGATGGTTGGGCCCACGTCAGCAACTATTTCACGCCACATTTCATTTAGAAGCTTGTTGATCTGGTCACCTGGAAATTCATACGCATTAGTTAATTTACTGAATGAGTCGTGTTTATATATGAGGCTATAAATCAGCTATTCAAGTGGTATCATTTCTACAGTAAAGTTGCTCTAAAGTTGACTGAGTACCTATGCCTTTTCAAACGTTTAGTTAATTTATTAAATTGACATTCCGTCACGCGTTTATTCACTAAGGGTCGACCACAGTTGTAGATGCCTAAAGTACACCCACATTGTGCCAAGTTACATGTGGAAGAACCCAATAAAATTAGCCTGACCCGGAAATCGAACTCAGGACATCATGCTCACCAGTAGCGCTTGAACTGATTGACCAAAGAGGCAGTCCAGTGCATTATTATGTGGTGTGTAAACAATTCTAGTCTAACAACGACAAAGACTGCGTTTCGATCACTGAGGAAAAGCTCTTTTAACTTCGACCAGCATCAATCAAATGCAACATTACTCATTCAGAGTGACACGCTGGCATCCTCAGCGAGAGAACTGACCTTATTTACGAAAATAACTTATGATATATCATGTTTATCTCTTGCACCCTAAACATTGATTTGAAGTATTGCCAATCATCTAAATTCACAGACATGAAAAACATGCAATTCGTCCTCCCATTTGCAGAACTTTTTCATCATAAAATTGCTATGTTTTATTGTTATCGGTTCGCGAAATGCTTCCGCAAAGATCAATCATACAATTGTGGCAGTTTTTGTTTGGCTAACACTCAGGTTGCCTAGCACCATTATTTTTTATATGCGGATATTCTATTGGGAACGAATAAATGGATGAATTTATTCAGTTTTGTCGAAATGTTTTGTGTTTTCGGACACAAATTTAATTAAAACCACAAACGGTTATTCAATTGGTGTCTCATAAATAAATAAATATTATTCCACAATTTTCACTCACACTTTTGTTCTGAACAGCAGATATACATACTTTTACATTACTAAATACATACATATTATAGATAATAAATAACACAGAACAAATGATCGTACTCATCACACAAACATTTATTTGTCCTGGGTAGGAATCAAACACACGACCTTCGGCATAGCAGTCAGGGCCACTAACTACTAGACCAAAAGGCCAGTCAAATTCATGTTAAGATTGAGTATAGTTTAATACTAATAATTAATAAAATGTATTATATTATTCAAACTCTTTAGCCAAACTTCTCAAAGCGAGAACAATTTGCAACCTTCTATTTATTAACTTAATGGCTGAAAGATTAGCTTCCTTATACCAAACAAAAAGATAAAAGATAGTAGCGATTAAGTTAATTAAATTAAATTTGAATCAGTAATTATACTATAAACACATCGTAGTTTATATTGGCACTTGTTTTGCCCACGGATTCGCCAAATATAAGTTTTAAGAGAATTCAACAGAAAAATAATAGATTTTCGTCGAAAATGAAATAAAATTCGGCCTAATCTCGGCTGAACATCGAAAAATGTATGTATCGACAGGTTTCTAATACACAAAATGAAATTAAATTCAGGTTAAAACGTTTGATCGCATTAAATTGAAAAAAAGTATACCAACCGATATTTTTGTCGTTCAAGAGATTATCCAGTCTAAAGGATGCTTTTTCCACTTCATATTTGATATCGTGTTTATGTATTTTCCAGTAAATTTTACCATCAGGCCCATCAACGTGCTCATACCAGAAGCGGATGTGCAAAAGTGTATTTTCTGAAAACATAAAAAAACACTTTTAATTACTTTTTGTTTTTATATTTTTTTCTCATCCGTTTGAAATAGTAACTAATTATAGCTAGGTATAGGTTTGCTGTTTTTACTTTTTGAAAACTGGCTCTTTGATCAGATAAAGTTTTAAGTCACTATAATGGTTTTCCCACAGTAAAAAAACATAATAATATAATTATAAAAGTATGCTATAGGTATTATAAAAATAACGATGATAATAGTGGGTTATTCACCAACTCGACACAAGATACCGGACACACGTGTGTCCAGTTGGTGAAAATTAGAATTAGTACAATAAAATTATTATTTCGTCATCTGGACACGCCAAAATTTTTGCGCGTGTCCACATGGTGAAACTTAAATTAAATCACTTTTATGTTTTCACCAACTGGACACACCCAGTTTTTTTGCAAAAAAGGGTACAGTCAGGTTAATAATCGCCTCGATTTCATAAAAAAGCTGCCTCACTTTTTTACTTGAAAAACCTTATTAGCTTCTATTTAAGACAAATTTTGAAATAAAACAAATATACATATAACAATTCCATAATATCATCATGATTTATTAATGTGAAGAAAAGTAAACTTAGCTAATGTTACCCGTTCTCAGCAGTAGGACGTTTAGTGACTGACGATGATTGTGACACAAAACATTAATGCGCTTGACTGTACTTTATCTTGAATTCGGGTAAAATGCGAACATGTGTTCAGTTGGCGAAAACATAAAAGTAATTTATTTTAAGTTTCACTATGTGGACACGAATAAAAATCTTGGTGTGTCCAGATGTCGAAATAATAAGTGATACTAATTATGAGTTTCACCAACAGGACACACGTGTGCCCGGTCTCTTGTGTCGAGTTGGTGAATAACCCATAATAGTTATGATTAATTTTTTGACTTACTCAAGTGTATATTAGAATCTCCGTTTGAATTGATTGGTATAACGAGCAGTTTTCCACTTAAATCGTATGTGTTTTTCACATTCAGAGTGACCAAAGCGTCCGCCATTATCACTTTATTTTCAAGATCGAACCTAAATGCAAAAAAAAAACAAAAGAAATTATACTTAGGTACTTTAAAATTAAAAAAAAAAATGTATTTTAATAAACTTTTAGAGCAGGAATAATTAATGAATGTTATTCGGGTTATTTTAATAATTAGTTATGTCCTACGATACTTCATCTAAACTCGTGCAATTCCAATAAAAACAGTTATTTTGAAGCCGATTTTAACCTTAATTTTAAGTTTTATTGAAATAAAGTCTACCATTAAAGGTCTTTTATATTTTACTAGCAGACGTCCCACGGTTTCACCCGCGTTGTTCCCGTTCCTGTGGGAATACAGGGCTAAAAAGTAGCCTATGTCACCCGGGGATAGTGTAGCTTCCCAACAGTGAAAGAATTTTCCAAATCGGACCAGTAGTTTCGTAGCCTATTCAATGCATACAATCAAACGTTTCCTCTTTATATATTAGTATAGAAAAATAAGACCTTAACGATACGATTATAGATCATACAAATATTAAAAACAGTCTATAAAAGAAAATACGCAAACATTAATATTACAAATATTTTCCCAGAATCACGACGTATACTCAAATAAAATTTACGTGAAACTAGGCAAAACTAAATGATTAAGACATCATTTAGTTTTGACTAGTTTCACGTAAAATCACTTTTGTCATTGTAGAAGAAGAATAAATAAGATAAAAGGAGTTGTTTTTCAAAGGTTAAAATGCAAATTCTGACATTTTGACATTTACAAGAACTTATGAGAATTGATAGTTAAAAATCACTATTAAGTCGCTCACGCATTTTTAATCCAAGTTGTTAAGTCTGAATAAGAAAACTTGCAGAACAAAGCTCAGAAGTAATGAATATGCAAAAATGTATTTGCATCCATTTAACGAGCCCGGCCGGCTAGTTTGAATCAAATACTGCGCGATCATTGCGCGGTTTTTCACACCATTACTCCTTTTGTTCCCAATGAATCATCGTCTGAGCCTAATTATTTCAACGGACCCTTTAAGTTAAGGCGCCTTCATAATATTATTCGTAATTAAAAGGCCCAAAGCTAATTGTCCGTGAGTCATGACGTAGTCGTTAGTCGGGCACATAGTTCATTATAGATTTACTTCCCTACAGTCAGCAGAATCATTTTGTGAAAAAATTTCGTAAGTACTATCGTACTAACTCACAGTTAAGGCAAATTTAACAGAGATAACGATATAATACTCTATTAGTTTTACAAATTAGCGGTAACAAGCATGACTGCGGATTTACGCTGAATTTGAACGGAATAATGTAATTGGGTTCAATGAGCAGACTATTACGGTACAAGTATAATATCTGGAAGAAATTTCCCGATAAATGTCTGTAGATTTGCGCTCTAGCCAGTAGTAAAGAATCTTTTATTTTTGGCTTCCATAAAATCTGTTAGAAGGCAGGAAAATGTCTCTTAATTTTTTTTTTTAATTGTAGACTATGACAGAAGCAAGGTAAAACAAAATGGAATTAAAAAATTAAGCTGAAGTAATGAAATTTGTTATGTTGACGAATTTTTGCTTCAAAAGCTTCCCAGTTATTTAAAAACCATTATTTTTTGCTATTTTGTTTTCCTTATGGTAAAAATAAGGGTGTCATTAGTGATTTTAGAATATTTTAATAGTGGGCCTGCCGAAAGTTTTGTAGTAAAATTAATGTAGCGTACAAAAAAAAACAACAAAATAAATAAACAAATTTTAGTTGCAACCTCTTAAAAGCCAAACAAAATATTGAATAATCTAACATGGCTATCCAATAGCGCTTTTGTTAACGCTACTTATGGTAATCATAACGCTCTGACAGTAAAACGCTAATGGAAGCAGATATCTACTTAGTACACGACTTGTGGCACTATTACCATGTCATCTAAATAGGCAAGCCATAACACCGTGTTGTGAGATTATGGAGTTATCTTCTTGATATATGTATTACTTAGACATATTAAACTATTCCATCTTAGTACTTTCCACGGTCAATTAGCCGTAAGATGGGAGCAATAATAATATAGTGCAAAAAACATTTGTCATAAAATGTCTTTATTTAATGCAAGCAGACATCCCGCGGTTTCACCCGCGTAGGTCCCGTTCCCGTGGGAATACAGGGATAAAAGGTAGCGTATGTCACCCGGGGATAATGTAGCTTCCCAATGGTGAAAGTATTTTTCAAATCGGTCCAGTAGTTGTGGAGCCTATTCAATGCAAACAAACAATCAAACATTTCCTCTTTATACAACATGTAACGTAATTAACGCACACCCTCAAACACCCCAATTAGAATATTATGTTATAATCATAATACATATACTGAATTTTTAATTTAACATGTATATGCATTGTTATTTACTAAATTAGTTATAGGAATAAGGTTAAATTTTCTTTATTTTGTATTGAATTATGAAATTTGTATGAATACAAATAAAACTGCGATTTTTAAAGTCTTATTACTTTGATTTACGGTCCATTTCAATTTGTTTTGACTGTACAAGGTTAATATGACAATAATTTCCGTAGTTTAAATTATTTTTGGGATAAAAAATTACCTATATTAAAAATGATATAAATCGATTCAGTAAACGATTCTGAACAAACTATTTTCAGGATGTGCGTTAATTAAGTTACATGTTGTATATTAGTATAGATAACATAACATAACATCACGCCTGTAATCCCTGAAGGGTTAGGCAGAGGTGTAACTGGTAGTACACTCATGAAATATGAGTGTACTACCATGGGACTTATACATAAGTCCCATGTAATAAGGGGCGAGCCTTTTGCTATCAGTCGGGCACAAATCCAGACTTCAGGCTACAGAGAAATTCCAAATGGAAAAACTCAGAGTCATAGTCATAGTATTATAAGTGATTCTTACAAGTCATATACAGATTAAACAATTAATAAAAAATACATTACATAAATTAACAAATGTCAAATCCAATATGTCAAACCAGTTAAAAGAAACAAATAAATAGCAGTCAAATAAAAAAGTAAAAAATAAAATAATAAATAAAAACAAAATACATTACATCATTCTCCAACTTACTTACTCGATAATACTTTGCCCGACCCGGGGATCGAATCCGGGCGCTCATGCTCTGCAGCAGCGCTTGCGACCGCTAGACCAATGATACAATGTTTCAATTAATAACGGAACCTTGCATCTTGCACGTTTTAAATCAAGTTGCATATATATTTGTTAGGTATTAATTATTTTAATAATAATGTCTGTCTAACTAACTTGTTAGAGGTTAACTTAAAATGTCAATTTCATTTAGATATATTTATTTAACCTTCGCAACTTAATGCAGTAGTGTTTTTGAAAGCTTTTGATTTGAATTATGTTAATTGAATTATTATTATTTCAATTTAATTAGTGTTTCGTAAATTAATCAAGTGACTGTAGGAACGAATTCATAACTGCACATATTTGATCTATACTAATATTACAAACAGGAAAAGTTTGATTGTTTGTTTGTTTGCATTGAATAGGCTCCGAACCTACTGGACCGATTTGAAAAATTCTTTTACCGTTGGGAAGCTACACTATCCCCGGGTGACAAAGGCTATTTTTTATCCCTGTATTCCCAAGGGAACGGGAAATACGCGGGTGAGACCGCGTGACGTCTGCTAGTACTTCGTAATTTTGTAAAGCCAATTGACTCATAGCTTGCTAATTGTTTCCTGGTATTTGAGTAGCCATTCATAACTGAAAACTCGTTGGTTACATAAATGCGCAGTCATTTAAACGTCTCTTGACAATGTTTACGTTGGTCGTTGTCATTGCATATAATTCTCTAATGAATAGTAAATTATGGATAAAATAACGTAGCGGCTTATTTAATTGTGTAGTCAAAGTCACCAGTCATACACATTTTTCTATAACCAATGTCTGTAGCCTCTGACTACACTATGTAATAGACTAACACATGCACTAAATAAAAAGTACACTTGTATTTTTT
Source organism: Euplexia lucipara (assembly GCA_921972225.1). Lineage (NCBI taxonomy): Eukaryota > Metazoa > Arthropoda > Insecta > Lepidoptera > Noctuidae > Euplexia > Euplexia lucipara. The sequence goes on from OV179154.1 coordinate 13,821,212, forward strand.
CTACAACATCAATCTTTGAAAAATCACCATTTTCAACGATTTTTTTCAAATTGGTCCTATAATTATGGTGGATTAACACTTCATACTCTACTCACAAAGGAAGTCTTAGTCCTACCTATTGCAGCATTATCACGCTGCTTAATTGATTCGGCTGAATAAAAACTATTCCCTTTGTGTAAGTCGAACTCATTTCTATTTTTTTCTTATTTCGGTTCAAACTTGGAAGTATGAACATTCCATTGGATGACAGAGAAAATTTTTCTGGTCAATTGGCGTCATATTTTCTGAGAAGAAACATGTTATTCTGTTTAAATGAAGAAATAACTAAATTATTGTTCAAAATTGAATAATTATTGTTTACTGTCTGCAATCTGTGCAAGTTGTGTCTGTTTTTAACAAAGAACCGGTATGTATTTAAAACATTTTAAATTTTAGCTGCTTGGAAGGTTCTGTTTTGAGTATTATGGTGTTCATTTCCTTTTATTTTCTCACCGTAGATTCGCTCAGAATCGGTTCAAGGAATACCCATTTATCAGCGGACTGGTGTTCCGAGTTATTTCAACGCCGCCACTCAATTCCGACTGAGTTCGGGAAGCGTGTGCATGCAGGTGACTCCGTATTTTACGAGCGAAGACCCTGAAGGACGTCGTGACATCGCTCCACGTCAAGTTATCCCAAAATTTTGGTCTTATCCTCTTTTATAAATTGTAGCAATAGCGAAGTACTTATTCAATAGTTTTTTTTATATTATCATTTTTATAATCTCTGCTATTCGTGTCAAAAGGTCGCGGAATGAACCGTTGTTTTTGATATTATTTGATTTTAAGCACGGATATAATTTAATCGCGGCTAGGGCCGGATAGCGGTTGCAACCCCTTCTCACCTATAGGCTTTATTTTGCAAATTCACAAATTTTATTCTTTTCAAAATAATCCTCATCATTTCGCAACTTGACTGAAAAACATATTTTTTTTACATCGCCAATTTTTTTTACTTTGTACATTTTTTAATTTTTGTATATTTTTGGATCGAAAAATTAAACGTTAGACAATGTAGAGACAATTTTTTTACACTATACTATGTAAACATTAAAGACTGGCATTGATGAAAAAGATAGTTTTTATTATGGTCAACTTACTTTAGATTCTCCATGTGCATCTTCGAAAGTCCTGTAAAGTAGTTGTCCTTAAATATAACCCTAAACCCTTGTTTATTCGGGATGTACACTGTCATTTCTGCTACATACAATGGGTCCAAAGGGTGAAGTCCTCTTTCCGTATCTCCCAAAGAGAATTGATGAATAGAATCTCGAGCAGATTTCAAAGCACATTCGTTAAGATTTGGATCATTTCTTGAGCATGATGCTATAAAAGATGCTGAAATTATGAGATTATTATCGTATCAATATTCTGTGTTTTTTTTTCTGATACTAATATTTACAAATAAATAATACATTGCATGCCCTGATCCCATTTAGAAGTCTGAAATTCCTAAATTTAAATCTAAGTCGTTCTATTGTCGTTGTTACTCTTAGGTAGTATGTGAATTAAATGAACTAAGGTTTTGATACCATTGTTATCAGTCCTTGAGAAGATTTTATCTTAAATGCCACTATTTGCATAAGCACAGTTACCGCAAAATGCGGTAGAATTTAAACAAATACACCAACTAATTAAAACTTACGCAATCCCATACAGAAGACACAACTAAACAACCCGGCCAACAAAAATAATTGCAGCATTTTACTAAACAACTGTATGACACTAGTGGGAACTAGGTGACTGTACTACACCGTCTTGTTCCACGCTTTATAAACTAATAAAGAAAAAATTACACGTTGCAGGCTCTTCATTATGTAAGGTAAACACTGAAACCCTTAATTTTGTGTCAACACGTGAAGGTTCGTCTCACGTTTGTTTGTACTATTTAGTTTCGACTCTATTGATTTCTTTGTTCTCTTTTGTGTCGGTTGCTTGTTTTGTATTAGATAGAGATGGTAGCGTAGTTAGAACTCCGCAACGGATGTCATCGTTGTCAGTGCACCGCAATTTCAAAGCTGTCTCTTTATACAACCATGGTTTAACAATGTGTCATTCAATATGAACTCTAGTTTCAATACCTGACATTTGAAATTTATGTGGATTTAATGGTGTTATCTCTTGAATTACGTGTTATGACGTACATCACTTTTTATGTTATAAAATAGTAAGATCTGAGCAACATAAAATTATACTTTGTATGCTAAATGCGTCACTGCAAGTTATTAAGCTAAGTGAGACGAATAAGAGATTATGAATGTTTTTCGCTTTAACATACTGAATAAATTTACTTTCTTTCTGTATTTGTCCTGTTGACAAGTATTCTATGTCCATTGATTGAGTGATTTTAATTTGTAGATAAATTAGGTTAGTATGAGATTTGGGTAGGTACCAACTAACTTATTTATGATGATGGTTTCAAACTATAAACATCCTGCTACTAAGACACTTGAGGACAGCAGATATATATTCCGGTTTTATCAAGAAAATGTGAATAGGATCTACATTTTTCATGAAAAGGAAGCGCAAACCTGCCTTCAGTCTTAGGCCGTGACTTTATTTCTTAACTAGCATCTGTCAGCGACTACGCCTGCGTGGGTCTAGAACCGACATGCATTTAGAAAAATCCGTTAGCACAATATGTTTGGGCGGCAACGGTTAGTTTAATAAAATTTAATCAATATCTGCTGTCCACGGCGTCTGTTGTTTTCTTTCAATTCATTGAAATAATCCTTACCTTCCTGAAAAAAGTCATTAGTTAAATTTCACTAATTTTCTAGAAACGTCTTTCCTGATCATTATTTTTGACGATTTCGTTTTCTAAGATGGTTTTTCCTATAGATGCTTTTTTTCTCGCAATTTAAATATATCTTTTGTACCGACATGGGCCAGTTACATATTTATGAAATGTATATAGACATAATATACATAATTAAACAACCTTACAGCTACAGAGGTAATCTCGAGTTTCTTCGTGGCAATTAAAATAAGTCCTCACGTTTACTGAACACGCGTAGGACAGGGACGGTCTTTTCATAGGATTCTCTCTACCTCATATTTCATTACGACAGACTGTGTTTTAACAATGATACATTTCCAGAAAAAAACTCCATGCTAAAAGCTAAAGTGTCCACTTGACAAGGACACACATGAAAAGCGTCGCAAATGAAAAATGTACGCGACAATATATCACCGAGGGAAATGTAAATAAAATCACTCACATAAACATAACAAGATGCATCCTTGACATATGAATAATGTTCGTATAAAATTCGACCCTATTTTGTAGTGTACAGAATTCAATTTGAATAATGAATATGTTTTCTTTAGCGTGATAAAGAAAATAAGACTCTGTTTCCGGGTCGTATGGTTCAATATCAAATAGCGCTTACATGGTAATGTACTTTTTTCTGGTTAAACATTAACAAAATAGTTTAGGTTGGAAGTGACAGGGAGTATGCCACTTGAGCTCATACAACATCTGTGCAGGATGAATGGTGTTTATATTAACTTTATGAAATAATGTTCTTGTGTAGAAATTGCGTAGTATTTAGAAAACTATTACAGTTTGTATTGTGTATGTTTTTGGGAGGCAGAGGCTGCAAGGTTGTAAAAAACACAGTCGCACAGTTTTGTGATATTAGCTTAATGTACAGACGCCAGATTAACAAGCTACCCCAAATTGTAAAATTTTCCCTATCGAACGTGTAGGTAATAAAATTTAATACCTATAATCAAAGAGACACACATAGAAGAGATAGAAAAAACAAATTGCTATTACAAAAATCTAGAATGTGGGTATAATTTGCACTCTTTATATTTACGTATGTTTGGATTTTATAGGTAGAAAAATAAACTCCGTAGGTATTTCATGACTAATTAACAAAACAATTACGGAGCGCAAGCAAAATATTCGCGGGCCACGTGTTGCCAACCGCTGATTTTCAAGACACTAGCACCTAAAAATAACCAAGTAACTATGAACAAAGTCATTATTTCACTGATTACCTACAGCGTAACAAGCAATTTTCTAAGTACCCACTTGTAGCTAAACAACGGAATTGAATTGTTTGTGTTTACTTCTTGAGTCACTATGGTTAGAGAAACCTATAATTACCGGTTATGATGCAATTTGCTACACTGTATCACAATCAACATCTTGATAGATTTCCTTAAAGGTAGGTATTAAAATCTACTAGGAAACTCAGTTTCCTACTACGATTGTGACGGTTCTTTGCTTTTGTCGTCGCAGGTAAATCGTATACCTCCTCCGTCTAATAACGAAAACTTGCGAAGGCTTAGCAAACCCACCCTTTAATGCGGTGGAGATATAACTTGAAGTTTCAAAGTTTTGCTCCCATGTCACTGCTGCCGCCAGGTTCCAAGTCAGCAACTGTTTATTGGGACAGGTTTCTTTCATGAACGACTAGGAAATTGCCGAAAACAGTGACAAAGAGCAGACCTGATGTTGCATTAAAAACAGGGAAGGTGACTTTGCCCTTCGAATTAATTTGGAATCTTTTATTTATAAATCTTTAATTGCCATCCTCATGTTATTGACCACCAACCGTGTCCGTGGTCTTCCTCTACTCTTGTAATGTTTCACATGTCATTCAAACCTACTCAAAAGTTTTATGGGGAATATTATATGTAAAACAATTTATTATTAGGTAATCTTACGACGACGGTCGATGCTCTCCGACAAAAAAGCAATATTCATCTCTTTATTTTTTACTTGCGAAGTTAGGTTCCGTGACGGGATGGAACAGATATTATATTTAAAAGTAAAAAAGTAACAAATATTGGTTTCTTTTTGATAAAAGAAAAAAAGGGAATCCTGCTTCAAAAAGGGGAAATGGAAAATACTGATGCACAGACGAAATAGTTAAAGTTCTTTAAGACATCGTTCTCCCTTGGTACACATTTTCATTTGCTGTTTGATTTAGTTAACTCTTCGTGAATATTCTTAAGTCTACAAACTCGGAATATCGCAGTTCTTTATATGTTATGTATACTTAGTTCAAATGGATCCATGTGTAACGCTCCGGATGTGGAAGAGTAAATACGAATACTAAGCAAGACAATAGTTCATGTCGCAAACAAAAACAGTCATATTAATTTGAATTTGCTTAAGTAAATCTAAAACCTCAAAACCACTTCCTCAATGAACACCTTTAAATAATTAATATTTCAAACGTTGTTCACACTTGATGAATTTAACGTCTTGTGGCAAATAAACCTTGTTGTATTTTTTTAATTAAACTAATTTAAATAAATAAAATTTACATTAAATAAAATATGCTGTCATAGTTTTTTAATTTGTTCGTAGATTTTGTGGCTTTATGATAAGTTCATTGATTCGCCTTTTCAGCACCAAGATCATCATCACCGATACTATTATTTTCTATCTGCTACATAAGACAGTCCCCCAAAAAGCCCGACTTTCGCCACTTCCTAGTTTTTTTGCTGGTAAGAAAAAGTGGCGGAACAAACGATTATAGGTTAAAATTCACCATAATGTTTTCATATTTTTGTAAGTATACTGCGCTTCCTTCTACATTAAGACACAAATTCGTTTACATTTGATAAGGAGATGTAGCACTTTACACCTTGTTCCATATACCTCACATGGAACAGGGTGTAAATTGCTACATCTCCCATAGAAACAGGTGGATTCTTCGACCAGACGTGACGTGTTGTATCTGGTGAGCTACTTCTGCTCGACGGTTGTTGTCGAGATCTTGTACTGGATCCATCGCGTAGAGAACTTTAAGATGCGCGGTGTTAGAAACGTCAAGTTTAGTTAGTATTTGGCCTACGATATATATCTCTTATTTTATGGTAACCATCTTGTATGGTTCATATCGCAAACGCTGGCAAGACGTCGTCGTCAAGTCCGACATGAGAGCCAATGGCCTGACTAAAAATAATGTTGAAGATCGGGCAAAGTGGAAGAAGCTCAGTCGGAAGGCGGATTCTGGCAACAGTCGGGATTAACGCCAGGTGGAAGAAGAAGAACAGCACAGCCAAGGAGTGGAATTCCCTGCCTGCATCAGTGTTCCCGAGTTCATATGACCCCAATCTGTTTAAGTCGCGAGTTAATAGGCTTCTTATGAGAACAGAGCGATGACACATGTTCAAATGTACGGTGAACCTGTCTTTCCCTTTTGTACATGTGTCCAAAATACGTGTCGTTTGATTTTGTTGTGTTATCTTTTGTATTTTAATGGCATCTGCATTCTGTCGCCATTCAGAATAATAAAATTATTATGCTAGTTAAAATTTTAAACTAGATATAACTTTCGTTTGGAATGGTTTAATCTCTATTTTATTTTTGCAATTTTACTTAGGTAGTTGTTAAGTGAATGAAAACCAATGTAGAGTTAAAAATTTGCTCTGTCTTAATGTCAAATGATTTTGGATAAATAGTAAAACTAGAATGTATCAAACATAGTTTTATTTAATCGTATACAAACATTAAATTAGAAATATTCAATACATTTTGGTTGATAGTTAGTAGGGTATTTCAGCTAGAGTATTTATTTAAGTAACAGTTTTTAAAAAACCATGTTAAATGGTTTGTTAAAGTAAAAGTATATTTAAATTTTTAATACTTTCCGTATGATTTTTAAATACATTTAAATGACTAAAACGGCGTGGTAATCAATTCTTGCGAATCAAGTTATGTCACAAAGTAATAAACATATACACAAAACACTGTTTGTTTACTCCCTTGTCGTCACATAATATTCGAAGACCCTTTTTCGAATTATTCAAACAACAACATCTTACTAATACTATATAGGTGAAAGTTTTTTTGGATGGATGGATGTTTGTTACTCTTCACACAAAAACTGCTAAACGAATTTGGTTAAAAATTAGTACACAGATAGTTTATAACCTAGATTAACACATAGGATAGTTTTTATCCCGATTATATCTTCCCGTGGAATATTTTTCGAGTTGTAGCGGATGAAGCCGCTGGCAACAGCTAGAATTACATAATTTTTCAATCTACATAGAATGCAGTTCATTTTGAATTTAAAAAAAAAGGAAGTAATTATTTTTTGGTTTTATGAAGTTATTTTGATGAATTATTGATATTCTTGGAATACCCTATTCAGTGATACATTAAAAATACGTCCTTTATTCTTCCCTTGCATACTTGGACAAGTCATCTGAAATATAATGCTTCGCCGGTACAGTTTCAAAGAACTGTTTAAGGAATGTGTACACATAGTCCATAGCTATGTCCATGTAAGGCTTCCCGAACGAAGACAGCATCGTTCTCCAGTTGTCATTCAGTAGTCCAGTCACGAGTTTGCCTGAAAAAGTTACAAATTACATCACTACAAGGTCTTAATGAGCGGCGCGGCGGGGCGGCGGTAGTATTGGTGCACTTCCTTAAACACCAGTATTATTCTGCGGAAATTTCCCCGTGTTATACTCATACATAATTTTTAAATATGCCACTATTTATTTAAACTTAAATAACGAAAACAGCTGTTGGGGGCGGGGCATGCTTGATCACGCGAACGAGAGCGAGAGATGGCGATTAATGAACACTGACCTATGTCATGAATAGCCTGTATAATATTTCCATAAATTGGGTGACTTTTTGGGATATAAACAAACGCTAATAACTTTGCTGTTTATAAATATTATTAATTGATACTTTAGAAACGTAATGAGAAGACCTTCTAGAATAAGCCCTTTAAGTATTGGTACTACATAAAAATTAGTGGTGTATATATTACAATATTTTGCTCAACCCGGGAATTGAACCGAGGACTTCACGTTAAACAATAGCGCTGACAACCGCTAGACCATGAACCTTTTCATGATAGGTAAAAAAATATTTAACGTGCAATAAACACAACAATTATAATTATTATAATGCGACTGAGCACTACAAATTACAATATTAATATCTTAACAAGTCACAATAATTAACTTATTAATAACCGGAACAAAACAAAGTAACTATGTACCTATATTTAGAAAATTACTCGTGTATGAACTAGTATAAATAGCGTAATTAAATGTTTATTCAGCTTACTATGTTAGTTACTATGTGTGGTTATAATTTTACAACTGAATTAAAAAGTCAGTTCTACTTCTATTAGAAACCTGACTTTGTAATTCAGGTGTGAAATTTAAATTCTGTTGTTTGTATTTGCCAAAATGTACACAATTCGTAATAATTTATGTGATGTAGGAAATAACTTAAAGTTTCCTATACTTTTCATTTAGATTACAATGCACGAAAAAGATTGTTTAAACAGGAAACATACACACATAAATTCCCGCCTCTTTTCCTTAAAAGTAGACAGACAGACTACAAAACCTGCTACAATTCTTACATACCTACTTCTTTTACATTAATACACGTTATAGTCATACATGCACCCATTGCGAGTATTACGCACCTGAACTTGTGTTGGTACTTCTAGGGCGTCTCCTCCTAGCGATTTCACTTAAACTTATAAACATCTTATGTTTGCCACTTTTTATTCATCTACTCAACGTGATCAAACCATTAAAGCATCTTCTTTCGAACCACAACGTTGCTTTATCATTCCTCAATGCTATCACTCATAGTAACACTACACAAACTTTGCAAAGAACGCACTTCTACAAAAAAAATATAGCAATGATAAACACAATTATGTCGTAACGTATTATTATCACTGAACTCTCTGATCTTTAACCTTAGACTAGACTTGCTATGGTAGGTATAGTCATTTAACACGTTCACGTGAGCAACGTCTTACAACGTCGTGTGATATAATTATGAAATGGCGCAACGTCATATGACGGCCTCTAGATTGTCATATTTATTTTGACGGAACGTCTTTGGACGTCTATTTTAGGCGCAAATTCCTATGGTGCATCTACTTAACGCGGCAACACGTTTGATTTTCAAAGACACAACCACCGTATGACCAAAATTAAAACAACTTCCTTGTTTTGTACGCACACATGCAAATGTAGCGCACACAAACTCGCTGGGCACAGTGAGACGACATAACGTGTGTGTATTATGAATGTTGCGCCACATGACATAGTTCTAAAACGTACGTATTATGGTGGGACGTCTTTAGACGTTGCTTAACTTTTTATGGGAAAAAGGTGCGCCACAGTACCAACATTCAGAAATGAGGTTGCTCAACGCGAACGAGTTAATAATACACCTAGTTACTCAGCTATTCATTATACTTTAGTCTCTGCAACATTACTAGCTTAATAAAAGGTAAACACGGTTTGTATATCAGCTGTAAATAATATCCATATTAAACACAACAAAACAAAACATCATCCATGTATTCAACCCACATTTCATCGGTTATATTTAAGTCCTATGTCGTAGAGGGGGGGGAGGGGTGAGACTATTTATTTATTAAAACTTTATGCACAAGTAAAAAAAACTGTACAAAGGTGGATTTTATGCCTTAGGCATTTTCTACCAGTCTACCTTAAGGGGGTGCAGTGATGAAACAAAGTAAGTGCAACAGGGTAAAAATTAAGGACAAATAAGTCACACATAAAAATAAATACACAGATACATACATACTTAAACAAAATAAATACATAGCCTAGAGACACTATTGCAAACCACGAGAAAATTAGAAGATAAAACATGATCTTGGTGATTCAAGATGAAAACATGCTGATCCTGCTCCAGATAGGACAATCTTGGAGTCTTGACTAAATCAAGCTGGTTGCTAATCTAATAATGTACCTATGTATTGTTTAATTTTTTATATTTTTTTCACTATTTTTTAGTTTTTGTTATTACATTTGTAAATATATGAGCACAATGTGTCTAGCTGTACCAACTTAATCATGTAGTTATCAACTCCATTGCTTATTTTTTATTTCCTTAAACCTTTACCTTCCTTCGTACTTTTTATTCTTGGTGCACCGTCCTCACATATAATCTGATTATTGTATACAAAGTATTGTAAAAACTATTTTAGAAGAGTAAGTACCAGTTTAAAGTTTCTTGCCCATTCTTCTTTATACAGATCTATCTTTTGGAAGGGCAACCAGAATTATTTTATAAAGTTAATTTTTGTTCGAAGTTCAAAAATGCCTTATATAAATGCCTAATTAGTTATTTAAATGGCATTGTTTATTATGATTATTTTCTCTCTTAAAGTAGGCAATTAAGTGGCATGTATCTTGTTTTTTTCGTTCTTTTGTATTTTTGTATTTTTTTAATTTTGTAAATGTGTATTCAATATTCGACACAATGTAAAAATCGTTATGAATTTAAATAAATAAACAAAAAAAAATGAAATAATTGGCTTGACTTTTACTTTAACTGGGTACAAATCCTAAATCTGGGTTGTTACTGAGAAATTTTTACAGACGGAAAAACTTCAACACCTATTAGCCAGTAGCTCATGCTTGATACCTAAACCAACATGGTACTTATCCATACATAGGTTAGTAATCTATACTAATTATAAAGAGGAAAGATTTGATTGTTTGTTCGCATTGAATAGGCTCCGAAACAACTGAACCTAAACCTAAACTAAGAAAGTAATTAAATTGATTGATGAATTCGATTATTTATGAGATAATAATAGAATCACAATCCCAATCAGTATATTTCTTTAGAAAATAATTTTGCAACAACAGTCGTTCTGTAACCAACATAAATAAATACGAAATATTTCGGCTTCAATTACAAAAGTATGAGATTGATTAGAATCGAGTTGAAAATGGTTCTACTTAAAAATCGATAAATATTTGATACATACATAAACTCACGCCTTTTTCCCATGAGGGTAGTCAGAAACTACAGAGCGCCATATGCTACAATTCTTACATACTTCTTTTGCTTCGTTTACATTCATACATGTTGTCACACACACACGCCGGTTGAGAGTACTACGCACCTGACCTTTCTGAAGAACCTCACCAATAAGGCCTATGTATGTCCTTCTAGGGCATCCCCTCCCGGCGTTCCCACTTACCTTATCTGCCTTATAAATACCTTTCGTTAGTCACCTTTCATTCATCCTTTCAAACCATCTATGCATACTCTTTTCAATTTTTGTTACTACACCTTCTTTTAAGCCACAGCGTTGCTTTATCACATCATTCCTCAATCTGTCAAATATTTTATATATATTTATAATAAGACAAGATAAATAAACTACAAAGTTACTTACTGGATTCTTGATCACCAATATACAATTTGTCAGCAGTGATATGCACTTTTCCAATGTCATAGGAGTATTTGAGTTTGTCATTTTTAAACTTTAAGTAAAGTTCCCCATCTCGCTTTTGAATGTAGAAATCTAAATCAACTCTAACTCGAAACTTTTCTGGAAAAAAGATAAAAAGTAAATTTAAGCAAAATATTATATTCGCATAAATAATATGAGCATAACTATGTTCTTCTGCAGGTATCAGATAATAATGTTGAAATATATCTCCATGGTCAAATTTAAGACCTATTTATGTGCTCATATAAAGTCAACAGTCTATAAATATATCGCTATTTGTAACAAATAAATAAAATACATTCCACAACTATTTACACAACGCCTTCTAGCCCCAAGCTAAACTAAGAGCTTGTGTTATGGGTACTAAACATACTTATACATTTCTAAATTAGAAAAATTTCACCCAGAAAAAAAAAATTCTTTGTCTGGGTGATTTTTTTCCCCAAGGTAGAAATCGAGCCCACGACCTCTGTCATAGCAACCAGGGTCACTAACTACTAGACCAACAGGCCAGTAAATTGTATAGCAATGTAAAAAGGTCCACGTAGGTCATCATAGATTTAGAACAAATGTTATTTTTTACTAAATGTTTTACCTATTCTGATTTTCCCATTTCCATCGCCTGTCAACGTATCACCACCAATGAAAGTTCTGATAATAGGACTTTTAGAGAAAACTTTGTAGTGACCGCTGGCTGTGAAGTCGCAGACCATCTCCAAGACTGCGCGTTCATCTTCAATGTTGGTCCTAGAAATATGAGTAAAAGGTAAGAGTTAGAAGATATACATTGACGGATTTCGATACTAAAAAAATAATTCAATATAAAATCGGAAGCTCTGTCTGTAGGGTGACAAACTCCTTTACTCTCTTTCTTCTTCCAAACTATACTTATTTATTTTTACAATCGTTTCATTCGTTGGTAATTATTGACACCCGGATACAATGTTATTTTTAAACTTTTTTTTTGTGCCCTAGGAATACTGCCCTTCTTGACGTGTGAGTGGTGCTACAAAAAATACAAACAAGCGTTTTATAGTGTCACGGTATCATGACACTATAAAATTACTTATAATTATTTTGATGTTATTCCTTATTCATTTTTAAAGGACCTATCCGTGGCTAGCTTCTACCCAGCCTTAAACTGGTTAATTTTATTATAATTTTCAAATAGGTTATGTTTATACTCACTCATACTTAGTAACAATGCAATCTTTTGCACCTGAGGCGGTTCCTTCAATCACAGTAAAATCTATGGCATTTAATATAGACACAGTCATATTTTTGATTGTTATGGGATCTAGTTGTGGGATACCTAGTTCTTCTACACCAGTCTCAGCGATATCTTTTATGACTGATTGAATAAGTTTCTTTCCACAAGCATCATCGCTTGCTTTACATTTTCCCAATTTGTCAACTGTAAAGAAGATTTTTTTAACTGTTACACACCACATTATATGTAGAAAATTATTATATTGTTTAAATAGATCCCTTTCCAAATTCAAAAAGTTTTTCATTTTTTACTGATTCTACACGTGTTATGGATGGCCAAATAAAATAAAGGTAATTTATTGATAAGCTTGATCATTCCAAAAAAGTAGCTTAACAATTTGACATCTGGAAAAATTATAATTATGAAAACTTGACAAATAACATAAACTTACTAAAACTCGATTCACATATCACAATAACTGTGCACACAAGGAACAAGCATTTTTTCAAAAACATGGTTACTTCTCAGTGTTCTATCATGTACAAAGGTATAACTCGCACATTTTATTATATATAACGTCTACAAACACTGACACATACATTGTGTTTAAAGTAGAAAAAAAATAAGCCAAGGCTACAAAGTTCACTAGATCTAATTAAGCATAATTGAGTAGTTTTGATGAGCATCCACAGGAAAATTAACAGAATTTATACAATTTCATGATTATTATAATACATAAGTAGGAACTTAACATCTACTAAATGTATTTAAAATGTTTTATTTTATAGTAAGTATATTTTCCATATCGCTGTAGGTTACATTATAAGGCTTGAGACGTCTGCTGAGATCCCAGTATCTGTCAATATCAAAGTCAAACCATTTATTTCAGGCCATTATAAGACAGTTGAAAGTTTTTCTTTTAATATTATAAACCAGTGCTTGATTGCAATCCCACCTGATGGTAAGCAGTGATGCAATCAGTGATGGTGAAGCGCACTAGTTTATTAAGAGCCTATTCACTCTAGCCTTGAAGACATCTAAATTATAATCGGACGGGAAGACCGCAGCAGGCAAGTTGTTCCAGTCCTTCGATGTACGCGGTATAAACGACGAAGCAAAACACTTTGTCCGAATCGTGGGAGTGCCAACGATGTAACGACGCCATACGCCGGGTGTCCGATGGTAGAAAGGTGATGGCTGAATCAAGTCATGTAATTCCCTAGCACACTCTCCAAAATATATCCTATAGAAAACCGAAAGGCTAGCTATCCTACGCCTATGCTCAAGGCAGATTGGTTCTAACCAAATCTGGGTCACCAATAAGCCTCTTCGCACGCCTCTCCACTGAGTCCAAAGCTGCTAGATGACATCTGGCAGCACCAGCCCATATGTGGCTGTAGTACTCCACACACAAACGGACCTGTGCTTTGTCGAACAAAAATAAACTTTAAAAAATTACTCTAGTTGCCCCTTCCAAAAAGTAAATTTGTATGGAGAAGAATGGGCAAGAAACTCCATAATTACTCTTCTAAAATAGTTTTTACAATACTTTGTATACATTTATCAGATTCTATGTGAGGACGATGTACCTAGAATAAAAAGAACTGTACTAAGATAGGTGGAAACAAAAAAAAGCAATGGAGTTGATAAATATACGATTAAGTTGGTAGATATATTGTGCTCACATATTTACACATTTACAATAACACTCATTAAAAATAATGTTCCAGTTTAAAAAATCAATCAGTTTGCTTTTGTCGAGACTCCAAGATTGTATGGTGCATACCCAGCATGTTTCCAAGCATTCCTATCTTGAATACAACCTTCTAATTTAAAATATGCCAGTTATAACAGTAACCATTGAGTTTTAAATTTTCTTTAATTTAGTTTTGATATATCACATGGTATTTTATAGAAACATTTAACACAGTACCCCATAAAAGATGTTTGTACTTTTGCTAATCTAAATGAACTGCTAAATTTTATCTTTATGGCAATGTCTAAGATTGAATAGGAGGAAAAGAAAAGATTAACTTGTCAGTTTAAATATTAAAGGTAAAGAGAGAGAAAGAAGTGAACTGTCCAATGCATAGAATTTGTGATGATAGCTCACTTCACTTACACAATTGGGGGATTTTTTTAAGGAATAGCAGTGCAGTCCTTTATCTCAATTGTGTTCTTAAATATTTCTAACATTAGCTAAACAGGATTTCGATGAAAACAAAATCTCGATCACAATTATTATAAAAATTTCGTATGTTTGCTACCAAATGAGAACCAGACCCAGTTACATTATCTCGACGTATAAAAATATACTAAGAGCCAGCGCACATTAGGCAGGGCGCAGCGTACATTAGACGGGGCGCAGCGCAGCGGGGTTTTCACTGGTAAAAAATTATCAACGTTGTACCGGTTCAAATAAAATCCTACTAATATTATAAACGCGAAAAATTGTGAGTATGGATGGATGGATGTTACTTTTTCACGAAAAAACTACTGAATGGATTTTAATAAAATCCATACTAAATTTTACCCGGAAAAAGTAGCCTATGTTTTTTTTTTTTTTAGGTTAGCCAACAGTTATGTACACTAATACATTTATGGATTACAAATGTTAACACATATGCTACTTTTTATTCCTGTATTCCCACGGGAACGGGACCTACGCGGTTGAAACCGCGGGGTGTCTGCTAGTTGAAAAAAGATAAGCTACCAATAACAAAAGATAGTAATAAAAAATATACAGAAATACTGGTAAACATAATTACAAATACAGGTTAAAATCAACATATTTTATAGTGAACAGAATTACAATTTAGTATTTAATTTAAACAAACATCCACAATAAACGATACGTTTTAGCAGGTAGGTTCACAACTTCCTTTTTATTCTAAAAACTGTGGCAAATATGTCTAGAAAATACGGAATGTTTATTTAAATTAAAACGTTATTTTTTTGTAAAGCTAACAAAAAGGAGTATAATTGATGTTAATAGCTTCAAGTAAACCAGGCTTGGTAAACAGACGTAATGTTATGAGTTATATTATCGTAATTAGAGTTTGTAATTTAATAAAGAAAAAAAAATAGTAAAGAATCATCAATATCGTTGAAAACCAATGTATTCTAGGAATGACACGAGTTGGATCTTGTATGACGTCAATAAGGCTGAATCAAATATCATAAAAAGTTTAGACTATTTTCATACGTTTATATATTTCCAACTAGTTCCACGCAAGTTATAATTACGTACTAAAAATGTTAACTATTTAAGTTTCATAATTAGCAAAGAACAATGGCACTAATCAAATTTAAATAATAAAGAAACAAATAACTTCTAGAAAATTACACTAAAATCTAAGTTTGTGTTATTTATTTGTAACACAATAATAACCTACCTCTGAATATTTATTTATAACCTACCTCTGAATATTTATTTTATATAGGTACCTCATTAAATCGGTAACAAAGAAAATTTAATACAAAAAATCCATTCTGTAAGACGTATGTTTAGTCTCCACATAAGCGATTGAGTGTCGTATTTTTTTCGGGCTCATTGGATGTCCGCGCCGTTCTGTAGACAGGGTCTTGCCACAAAAGTTACTGACAACTTGAATGTTACTTTAGTTTTTATGCGGATCTTCAGTACTGGGTACACCGGGAAGAACTGAAGAATAAGAATAAGAAAAAGAATAAGAATAAGAAGTTTTTATTTGTATTGAATGTAGGATATATGAGTATTTCTTTTTCTGAGTATTTCGATTATTTATCATCATCATCTATATCTAATATTCGCACGTTTGGAGTCAACTATGTTAGCTTCTAGTAAAAAAGGGTGTGTGCGTTATAAATTATACTTCTTTGGCGTAATAATAGAAATAAACTAAAATGTTGGCTACAGCTTACTTCAAGGGATCGGTTTTTCGAGACGGTCGGTGTGCGGGCATCGTAAAAATTAACGCTTATAATTTTTCCCTGGCTTAGTAGGCGACTCGGACGCTGAGTCTCGTCCGATCTGACCGAGACAGGAATTTTATTATTATAAATATTTTTGAGTGGTGTTTCGGACGATACTTTTTTTTAAGCAAATTTTGTACAGTCAGAATGAAAAACCTTAGGTAGAGTTTTATTACTTAAGTTAAAGTCAGGGAATTGTTAGAAAGAGATAAAGTTTAATATACAATTACAACAATCAACAGTAAACATGATAGATCACAATAATCAGTCTTATATATCAATTTAAAAGCGTATAATAATAATTATAAATGTTAACAACAATAATCAGTCTTTTATATCATTTGGAACGTGTACAACAAGAATATTAAATGTAAATTACTATAATCAGTCTTATACAGGGTTACTGGTAATTAGACGTGAGGGGCTGATAAGGGAGCCAAAATGCAACAAATTGAACCCCCCATATTTATGGCCGAAATTCAATAGTTTTCGAGATAGTTGAATTTTAAGGGTTTTTCGATATTTAACCAAAATTTTCCAAATAAAAAAAAAATTGAATTGGTACCATTAAGAATGATGTTGTAGCTGGCACTTTAATTAAACTATGGACATATTTCAAACTACTAAATAAGAATAATCTCATATCGCTCATTATTTTAATTATTTTGTTTTGAGATATTATTATCTTACCAATATTTTCATTATACGCTTCAAAAATCGTACAAATAAATAAAACAACTTGCCTATTCTGTAAGTTTTCCAAAAAGGTATACTTAAAAGTTAATTTTAAAATACATAATCGTGGCATGGCATGTGTCTGAATCGGCACGGGGAGATAAAAGATCATTTGTGTACCTTATGTCTACCAACTAGAAGTTTTTATGCCTCAATGTGCGTGCAAAATGCCAAAAGTCAAAAACTAACCGACTCGTGAGAGATCAGAGTTTTGAATTAGAATTTATTTAATTATATTAAGAATGTAGTTTTACCTAGTATACTATTAATATTTTTTTAAGTTCTTTAAACTCTACCATAACATATGGTGTACACATATTGAAATGTCATTCTTATATAGCTAAGTACAATTAATTATATGATTTAATGATTGACAATAAGTCCAATAAGAATCATTTTAATTAGGTAGTCGTTGCTTTTAAATCAATGTCAAAATTAAGTACTTACATGTCGTCTTGGATTTTAACAATATTCCACCATTACCAACATTTATTTATTTTCACTTATGTCATAAAACAATGATTCAATAACCAACTTGTCCGTAGGGATGTATCCTATACCGATACTGATGCCGATATATCGGCAATACTCGAAGCTTGCTGTTAAATCGGCATCGGCGATATTTTTATGGCCGATTTAACGAAACTTTTTAAATTTCGCGCTTTGAAAATGTAAAATAAACGCGCGTGTTGTCTCGTCTACTTTGTTTTTGATACAAAAATCTCATCAATGTTAATTTTAATTACTAAAACTATTAACTAATCTCAACCTGTCTATAGTTTCAAATGATTTTGTTTAGTTTGTGTGTGTTATTATTATTTTTATATTATTAAAAAAATAACCTGTCTTGTTACGGTATCAGTATCTTAGATATTTTGTATAAGAGGCGATGCTCTTATATAAAAATAGGATACGGTACTGATACCGATGTATCTGTATCGTATCAAAGCAAGAGTGAGCTGACAAGTAGGGATACTTGTCATCTCATCACTCATTAATAAAAAATACAAAAAAAATCTTTATTTTCAGGCGTCGACGGCCCATAGCGTTTTTATTCAGTACAAAAATAACTTAAAAACTATGTTAGTAGTAACATCTAGACACACACAAGAACACAAATTATACACAGCAAAATAAATAGCTCCCAACTCGAGATGGATTCATCAAGACCCATGTCTGACATGCAGCTTGCTTGATAAACCTATCCATCGTAGACCCTTCCAATCTTTCTGAAAATACCTTCAGAACGCTATTGCTGCTTCCCCTCACTCTGCGTATCACTGATGCCACTTTTTTTCGCAAAATGTGCAATGTGTTTTAATGTTTATTTTATTTGTAATTAATAATTTATCCATAGCGACAAAGTAAAATATGTATTATTTAATTATGTGTCTGACGGTACTTTGCCTCTAAAAAAGGATGCGTCCGAAACACCACTCAAAAATATTAATAATAATGAAATTCCCGTCTCGACCGCATCGGACGAGACTCAGCGTCCGAGTCGCCTACTAAGCCTTTTCCCGGTAACGCGCTAAAAAAAGTACCTATAACTTGAAAAAAAAAATCAATCAATCAAATATCCGATGCAGTGAGTTCAATTAATGGGTTATTCTATTGAATAACTCATTAACTAGTTGCCAGACTTTAGTCCTGACTATTCGAATTGACTGTCAAATAGCAATTTCCAATGCTTTTTGGGTAGCCATCCAAAGATTTAATTATCTAAAAAAAAATAAAAAAGGCCTGCATATACCTAATTGCGCTTTGACGCTATTAACTATCACGACGCTGAGTCAACATCCCACATGTGAAAAACCATGCGAATATTATAAATTATACATTTTGACAATTCAGTAGCAATAACATTGTATAATGAATTCACAAAGGTTAAAATAATGTGCAGGAAAAATTACACTTTATGACTCATAATAATTATATGTTTTTCAAAAAACATTAAAAAAGATTCATTGTAGTTCCACAGACTGCAATGAAAAACCTTTTAATGCATATTGTTTCCATCTATTCCACTAGATTACAAAATAGTTTATAAAAGTTAAATTATTTACCGTACCTACCATTCGATATTATTGAGAAGACTCACCCTAGCTAGATTCTTGAACCGATGTCCAGGCCAGCTTGCTTAAATTTATTAGTTACAAAACACAATACTTAAGATTTTCATTCATTGTTATTTATTTCTTCTAGTATAAGGACCGATTAAATAAAAAGACATCATTGACATTTTAAAGTTCAAATGTAAACAAACATTGCGATTACTAAACCTACAAAGAACATTCAAAACAAGATTCCTCATGAGGTAGGGCCAGTTTAATGAGCCAGCCAAGGAATGGAATTCCCTGCCTGCATCGGTGTTTCCTAGTTCATATAACCCCAATCTGTTCAAGTCGCGAGTTAGTAGGCTTCTTTTGGGTAAGCTCGTTCCATCTTCGACCTCATCTCTGACCGTAGGACAAGATTGAGGTCAAGAGTAGACCCATTATATATATAAAAAAAATCGGTCAGGTAGGTAATATGACTGCGGTAATACTTCTGGTAAATCGCGCTTAGTTTCTCGTTAAGATGTCAACAATGGCTAAGTTTTTCCTGACTATGCTGAGATTGGCGATAAGTTCAATTGGATTTAGTTCAGTACCCGTAATTAACATGAAACGACTGCACAGCTAACCCACCTAACTTAGTAGAATTGAAGGTATCACGATACCCTTTGTTAAGGCTGTTTGTTTACAAAAACTGTCAGACCCATATAGAACATTAATTTCATTAAACCCCAAGAGGACACCAGTATCCGCGTTGTCATTGTCTTTCTATTGTGTCTCTAATTGACACGATCGAAAGGTTAAAAACCAGATGGCACATGATTTCGGGGTTCTAAATATCTGTTAGGACAATCAGAAATCTAAGAAAAACAGCCGAGACCAGCTGCTGCTGTATGCTTTCCAAGACAAGGAAGGGTCTCGGAAGGTATATTGGATCCATAATCTAACCTCAACAAAGGTAAGTTTACCTACCTTCGATCGAGTTGTTTGGCTACTAAAATATAAAGATAAGTCCTTCATTCGACCACTTTCTTTTTGTTAACTATCTAGTAATTCTGAACAACAATAAGGATTTGTGAATAGAATTGCAACTTGTATCGAGGCGTTGCAGTTAATTAACATTTAATTTTGTTAATTTTCACGGAACCATTTGTTGCCATTTTTTTATCAACAATAACGTTTTTTTGACTATTTGCATCTAAGTATATAAATTGAGTGGTTTCTTATAAATCAACATTATATCAGTACGTTACTGTGTGATTCAATACAGCCAACATTAGAAAAATGTTGCAATTAAACGCTATTTTGTTAGCCAGTGCCATCCTCGCATTTTGCGAATCAGCAGCGATCAGTAAGTATTTTAATGTTATTAGCGTAGTAGGTATATTGAAATCAGCTAAATTTATCATTGTTTAGGAGAATTTAGGATATCTTGCCTGAAGATTTTTCTGTGCAAACTTATACGCGTACTTATTTGGGGTATTTAAATTCACTGCGATCTTATGACATCCATGTCATAAATGACATGAGAATTTTGAGTAGTTGGTTGCGATCGCTTCCAATAATTTTCTTCCATTGTTCTTGGAAGGGCTTTAGGGAGGTATTTGCCTAGTTTAATTCGTGAAGTTAAAACTTGAGATACTTGTTTAAGAATATTGTGATCTGGCTTAGGTAAAGTATACATGCAAAAGAAGTATACAAAGCAATAATGGTCGACTTTAGACCAGCGACCGATGTTAGTAATAGATAAACTAGAAAAAAAGTATCTTCTTCTGTCAAAAATCATTTCGTATTTAATAATGATGTAGTGCACAGTTTACTAACATTTTTTTTTTTTTATCATGTATTCATTGATTTTATCTTTTTGCAGTTGAAAAATTAAACAAAAAATGTTCACTTAGTGATAATCAATGTCTCCAAGATTTACATAGAGGTTTCTTACAAGAAGTATCGGATTATGGTATCCCAGAGCTGGGTATACCTAAAACAGATCCATTGGTTATAGAAAATAGAGAAATTGTTGCTCTTGGAATGGTCAAAATAACAGTTAAAAAAGGAGAAGCTAAAGGCTTCAAGGGTTGTTACTCAACTAATTACAAGTAAGTTTTATTTTCTTAAACTATGATATTACCTACTTATTTAAATTTTCCTTACAAGCACACACACACATTTGTTGTACTAATGATTGTTGTTCAAGGCTCGTATTAGTCAGAAACAGAGTAATTATTTTCTATGAATGTAGGTACAATTATAAGATGTTGCATAGAAGCTAGCACATTAAGCTACCCAAAACTGTCAAACTTTCCCAATTGAACATAAACCTTATTCTATTTGTAATAAAGTTAAACTATCAGAGAAATATGACACATTAGGGTAGCTTGACGACCTAGCCTCTGTGCACAAATTAATAAGATTGGCCGCAGTCTAACTGGCTGGCTGGCTAGTTTAAACTGATTCTACAATTATATCATTATAAACATAAAGACAAAACAAGAGCAAGAGTCTTTTTTCTGGATATTCTTGACATTTTGTCATGGGTAGACTAATAAAAAAAATGCTTTATCCCAGTTAATTCAAAAACCATTTAGTACTAAGAGAATATTTAAAATGTATTCTCCAGTTTGGTTAACCTCTCTGTAAACATCCGTCATATAAGTATAACGTTGTCGTCTATCTATTGTTGTAAGTACAACAATAGATAGACGACAACGATGTGAAAGAGTGCTTTTATGAATTTTTGAACCATATATTAGTTGTTTTATTTTTCGGCGTCACTATAATACGATCATTTTTTCTTAAAGGAGTGATCTAACTACTCAACGTCTTGCCATAGACTTGGTATGTGATGCCTTCTCCTTCGAAGGAAGCTACAAGCTCGAATCAACTCCAGCTCTTATGGGACTAATTGGTGGCATCGACATTCATGGTGAAGGGAATGCCGGAATTACTGCTGGTGAGAATTTATAAAATAAAAATTATGGAATAACGGTTGAAGAGAAATGAATTGCCCCCTTTTCATCAATAAACGTATTGAGCTTGATACTGAAACGTTTCAAAAACTGAATTGCGGCGCGCATAGATATTTAATTGTTTTTTTGTGCACTCAAACTTCTTACGCAGTCCTGGTATCATTATTGCCAAATTTAGTCATAAAAATACATGTAGGTATATAGAATGAAGAATATATGTATTTTTATAACTAAATTTGGAAATATCCATTTTTAACCTTTCGAACGTAGATCTACGCGAGACACAATTGCCTTTAAATTGTGTTTGTAATTACGGCCGAGAGGTTAATTTTTAACATTTTTACTTCTGATATAAAAAAATCAAATCAGTCTTACATTCAGAATTCTTGTTTTCGTGTAGAATTACTGAACTGACTGACTAATGAATGGTGTCAGAGTTTTGCCTCCATGGGCCGCTGACTTCACTTTTTTCTGAATTTTCCAATGAACAGTACTTAGTATTTACGATTTGGCACATAGTTGCATGTATGTTTCGTTGGTCTATAAGGTTTCAAGCGCTACTGCTGAACATGAGATCCCGGGTTGGATCCCCGGGTCGAACAAAGCGTTATTGGGTTTTTCTATCTGGAATTTCTCAGTATCAGCCCGGAATCTGGATTTGTGCCCGATTGATGGCAATAGGCTCGCCCCCTATAACAGGCGTAACACGCGTGATGTTACGTAATGTCTGGCATGTATTCATTCGGTTTTTTGTTTTCAGAGAACGTACATCTGTCCGTTGATTTCGCATTTGAAGTGAAGAAATTTGATGACGGTGAACTCCATCTCCAGATTAAACCTGATGACTCTTCGTATGACTTCGAGATAAAAGGAAAGACAACGTACTCGGTTGACAATATATTTGTGGGAAAACAAGACATTAGTGAGTATACCAACAGCTTTATAATAACAGATGTTATTTTGAAGATTGTAAGCTATGCTTAGCAGTTATAAAGTATTATCAGACATTATCGTTCTCTTAATATTGGGCTTAAATTCAAAGAACATGGCCTATGAATCAACATGTATACGATAACTGAACGATTTTTCCTATTTAGCATTATTTATCAATTTTAATTCGTAGTAATAATAGATTCCATACATGTGAAATGTGCTCTAGTCTGCACTAACCTGAAAGTTGATGACAGACAGTGACCGATATAATTTTGCCGATAGCAGCTCCCATATTTATTTATTTGTACTGGTGCATTTTAAATTAAAAGATGTTATTGTTTTGATTTTAGGCGAGTAATTAAATTATTCATTACGATTTATCTTGAGCCCCATATAGAAAAAATGCATATGGTGTCTTGAGCCTATCATTGCATTTTAAGTCATTTAAAATCTAATCAGTCCAGACAGCAATCATGATTTAATAGTTTAAAGTAAAAACAAAATTAGGTAAAAATTTCAAAACGGGGTACCAGAATGATGTGTTATAAACTTAGTTTCTGGAAATGCATCGATATCCCTTCCAGCTTATATATATACATACTCATAACAGTACATACTCCTAACAGTTCCAATTTGTTTTTATTTAACCTGATTTCTTAATATTTTTACAAAGGTTTCTCAAAAGTATCTATCTATCTATTTCTTTTTCTTTTATGCTAAGTCGTCATAAATAGATTTGAATCATTACACCAGCGCTGGCCTCTTTCAGTGTCGATGTTTTCTTCATCATTATCGACCTTTGCCAATTTTCCTTCATCCACCACTGAATGAAGGATAGGTCTCTCTTTTGTGACTTAAGCTTTCCTTGTCATTTGTTGTATGTTTCAACATTTAATTTTAATAAAATGTATCTTATTTTCTTTAGGCTCCGTCGTTGTGAACATCTTAAACGAGAACTCGGGATTCATCGTGAAGACTTTCGGAAGGACTATTGTTGATATGGGTCTAGCAGTGTTCTACGAGCACACTCAAAAGTTCTTGAGCACTTTTCCAGCTAATATCTTGTTCACTGATGATTTATCTTCTTATGTTAAGAGCTAAGATGGCGTATTTTGAATTCGGTCCTAAGATATTATTAGTCGAACCGTGAATAATAAAAATTAACATAATTTGCTTGGTTTATATAAAACTTTTTTTTAGTTTTTAATTGTCATTAAAAGCTAGTGTGCCAAAATTATGTACTTACCAAATTTTCTTTTGAATGAATCATAGTTTTTTTTTTTAATAAATGTTGTGCTTTGTTTTAATGGGTGTACAATAAATTCCAAAAAGAAACAATTATGAAAACTGTGCTCAGTTCTTTTTTTATTCTTATTGCTTTAGGTCTAACATAAGTCAACCATTAAAATATCAATAGATTGCTTAATTAATAGTATTGTTTACTTTGATGACTGTATATCTTCCAAAATCCTTGATAATAATATAGATAAACATTGCAACTTTAGTTATCCTATGTCCTGTTATAAATTTGTTATTACCCCTTCATTAATAAACGCGACACAAAGTTACGGCTTGTATTAAATAACCATTCCAACTACCATAATTTTTTAAGGGTTATGTTTAGCACGAGTTTACTCCCTGTCTGTTTAATCAACAAGAGAAGTTTACCCTTAATTACTAGACTTCACAAGGCTCATGAGGCATTTGAGTAATGACGCAAACAATATTTTCATTTCAATTTTTTATTTTAAAGCATAAGAGTCAATCCCAGACTTATATTTGTAAATAAATTGTTAAAAATGTTATTATTCAAGGTCCACTATTAGATTTTTTCCTTCATGTGTAATAAAATGATCAAAATACACACTTGCCCTACCTATGACACCTAAAGAAAGAAAGAAAGAAAGAAATAAAAAGGATTTATTTGACACGACACAGGCACACGTTAAAAAAAATTGGAACAAAAAAAAAGAATTAAACTAAAAAAAAACAATAAAAATAAACAAAATAAAGAATTATGTGCCTTGCGGCTGCGCCAAATAGGTCCAGTTTAGCAAAAAAGCCAGACAACTAGTGCCTGACATAGTGGCTGACGTAC
Organism: Euplexia lucipara; assembly: GCA_921972225.1. NCBI lineage: Eukaryota > Metazoa > Arthropoda > Insecta > Lepidoptera > Noctuidae > Euplexia > Euplexia lucipara. Next base: position 13,846,446 of record OV179154.1, read on the forward strand.
CTCATACTTGCTCTTTGTGTACAGCCGTAATAAGAACAAAATTTTGAACCAAAAAAGCCTACAGACCAATAGTAGTAGTAGGTGACGTAAATAAGTTTCTACTTGTCTCCATCACTATATTTGTCGGCTTCAGAACCTAGTCGTTATCCTTTGTGGTAGTAGTGTTCTTTGATCCACAATATTTATTTATTAAAACTTTATCTACTACTAAACTAAACTGTACGAAGGCGGACTAAATGCCATATGCATTTTCTACTAGTCTACCATGAGGTGATGCAGAAACAGAACATGGAAGGTGCTAGAAGGTAACAAAAACTTGAAAGTCAAATAAATAAAAACTAAGAATATCAATAACAACCCGAAATCATTGGATTTTTCAAAATTTGAAGCCCTCGTACACTACATTACGTCTGTGTCTATGAACCTCAGTTGTTATTGAGCGTAAACCCGCATCACTCGGTATACTTTTTGTGGACTATGGTCCACAGTCAGTCTCCACTTAAAAGAGTAAGCCCGCATGACAAGAGAAGACTTTGACTCAACATCATCCATCTCCATCATCAACTTCGTAGTCACATTGCGTGCAAGCATAACGCAACGGGTTGTGTCTATATCATAGATTTGCTACGTCACCCGGCGCCTAAGCCATACCACTAATATATTTTTAGTGCATGCTTTCTTGTTTGATATTCTTGCGGTACCTACCTATTTGAATCAAAACTAGCAAACCTAACAGAAGTTGTTTTACCTGAACGATAGCTTTGAACCCGAACCATTTACATTTTAAATCACTCAGAGACCAGCACAAATATAATATTAATAAATAGAAAAAGAATTAGCCAAAGCGATGCAGCAGTTTTTGAGTTTTAACGAAACTAACAGATTTAAACAAATGTAAATAATAGATGCTGATAAAACCAAAATAATCCATCTTCATCTGGTTTACTATTTTTTATACGAGACACACATTATCATAATTGGCTTGTTTCAGAAACTGGGTGTAAATGTTATTTAAAAGGAGCCAATTAAAATATCTTAAATACTTTAAAAACAAATGCTAGCGTTAGGCGATCCGTGAATGTAACACTGCTTTTGCTTGAGGCTTGTGCTATAATTTTGTTTTCACGAGTATCTTATTAGAGGGTATTATAAATTTGTTTTAATATTTATTTTGAAGCCAATGGTATGTCAACATTATTATTGTTTTCTACGAGTTGGGTAGCAGGTAGTGACATCAATGTTGGCGTCTCTGTTTATATTTTTTAATTGAATATCATAGTAATATCAAGATTGCCTTAATTTTCCTTATACTCAATACTTTATTGCGTACCATAATGTTTTACAGGATGTTGTTCGTTATACAAAAGTATCAATTGTGGACCCTGTCGGGCACAGCATAGTTTGTTAGGAGAGAGTAGGAAGAGCGCATGTTAGGTTATACATGAGTTACGACGATTCAATATTTGGTAAAATGTACTAAAAAAAATATTAATAGCACCTATTTATTTTATAAGATTATTATTAGTACCTCTTTTATTTTCATAATAATAAGTATAATTATAGTATCAAATTCGCAAGACAATTTTAACGGAAAATTTTAAATAGGTTTATTATATACGAACAATAGCATTAATTAAATTAAAATTCTGAGGACACAAAAAACTGCTAAAAATTCAAATTAAATTTTGTTGTTTTGAACACATTATAATTTACATTTTTAATTTATGAACATAAAGTAAATACTTCATCATCTGCCTAATCTTTTCGTAACTTTGTTGGGGTAAGCTTCCAGTCTGACTAATGTCTTACATAAAGCGACTATCTGACCTCCACAACCCAGAAACTGAGTAACACAAAACCCCTTGGTCTAACTGGTTAGACTTTCGGACTTCTAACTACCCGTGACGATTTTTAAAAGATCTACTAATTACAGCCTGGACCAATGGTTTAACATGGTAAATTCAGAGACACAAAGGAGTCTTAATTTTAAAGACCTAAACCTTTGATGAATCGTGCGGTTCTTATTTCTTTAATTAATTAACTATATGTTGAGGCTTGTTATTAGCTATTTTTTATAATATTATATTCTTAATTCACTAGATTGTTAGTCTGTAAGCCTTCCTAAAAATAAAATAAATAAATAAATAAATGAATAAATTGCCTTTGTTAAACATAAGTAATACTTGAAATAATATGTTTCCAATACCGTAAATGACCACCGTCTTTGGGAAAGCGGTTTTAACTTGACTAGCCTGTTGGTCTAGTAGTTAGTGACCCTGACTGTTATACCAGAGGGCGTGGGTTCGATTCCCACCCAGGACAAATGTTTGTGTGACGAGCACGATCATTTATTCTGTGTCTGGGTGTAGTTTATCTATAATATGTATGTATTTAGAAATATATAAGTATGTTTATCAGCTGTATAGTACCCATAACACAAGCTCTCAAGCTTAACTTGGGACTAAATGGTGTTGTGTGAAAATTTGTAAAAAAAAAAAATACTTTCAAAGCTTCAACAGGTAGCTCCTTACAATACGAGTTATTTTCAGATCAATATATTTGTAAATTGAAAACTTAATCTAACTTTGTATTAATGAAGAGCCTCCTCAATTATGTTGATAACAATTGTTTGGTATTTTATTATTCTTTAGTATTTTAGGTAATTTAAAATTTTGTTGATCGTATGTCTGGGATTTATAGTCAAACATACTGGAAGTTCTGTACACAATCAAGTGTACAGAAACTCGCAAAAATATGGAAAGATATTCGCACAACTATTTGTAGTAAGATGCTACCTGCATATGACGATCTATCAAAACTATCGTAAAATATGATGAAGAAGGAAAGTTCTTGTGATGTGGTGCTGGAGGCGCTTGTTAAGGTAAAAGTGGACTACTTATCGGACTAACGTTTCCATTCTGAACTTGACATCAAACAAAGACGATTGTGCTGCTGCGAATCGTTAAGATATTTTCTTAGGGCAGTATAATCATCTGTAATGAAAGATTATTGGAGCGATTAGTGATCCAAGAAAGACTCAACTTTGGTTAATCCCGTGGTCTATCAATCATATGATGAAAAACCTCATAAAATTGTCATCCATGTGGTTCCTTAAGGAGGGTCACACCGTGTCACGAATAAGTAGAGAAAGAGTGATGGAAAAGTTTTACATATTAATAAGATGCAACCTTCATAATTATTTTTAGAATGATGATTTATAACCACGAACGCTACACCAGAAGTATACGATAATTAAAAAGAAAAAAATATATTTTATTCAAAGAAAATAACAAAGCTTAACAGAATCACACAGGCTAATTAAATTTGTCCGAAACTTAATACGTAATGAGTCATTCTTATATTCTGCACGTACCTACTTCCTACCAAAATCACTGTCTGAAACAAAATAAGAATCTTTGCAGTTCCGCAGATTTCAATAAAAACCATTTTAGCACCAGAGTTTTTCCTTTTTGACTTGTTTTATACTTTTTGTTTAACATATTATTTAAAAAACAAAGTAGGTTTGTTCGTTTTTACTCTTTACTACTTTGTACAAATAATATTCACTACATAGAATACCAAAATTAATTAGATTTTGTTTATAAGGTACCTAGATTATTTAATACATACACTATCTGAGTATGATGTCAAAGAGCACAAAAGTCTTTACAGTGAAATTTGTCACAGGGTAGATAAGAGACAGCTGAGCATACATACAAACCTGAGCTAATTAGTAAAGTCAAAAACTCGACTTCACAAATTAATTGAAGCTTTTCATTGCAATATTATAAGACCTTTTCAAGCTATAATACTTGTAAGGACTCAAGTATTCCACCATTTTCTATTATTTCCCATAATAATTGAAATTTAAATACTTATTGCATCGTGTGATAAATATATCAATCAAATTTAGAGGGTTGCCTATGAATCAAATAAAAAAAATGATAGGGTTATTTTTTCTACGGAACCGCTTGTAATTTTTTTTAATGACCAAATGCATTACAGTATATATAAGCTGAGGGGCTTCTCGTAAATCGACATTTATTAGATCAGTACTTTACTGAGTAGTACCATACAGTAAAAAATACAAAAAATGTGGCAATTAAACGCCATTTTGTTAGCCAGTGCCATCTTTGCCGTGTGCGAATCAGCGGCTATCCGTAAGTATCGTAAATAACAGTGTCTAGGAAGGAAATTATATAAGTAAACAACTGAATAATAATTGTTTAGAAAGATTTAGGAATTCTGAACAGTCTTCATTTAAATACTCTGTTGCGCTACTGCTAGAGTGAACGAACTCAAAACTGTCATTTTGACGATGTCGAGTTTTAATGTAGCTATAAATAATCGTTTTTGTAAATGGCGAGAAAAACACAAAGGTTATTTTTTACAGTAATCAGGTCATGCTTCTATTCAATGGTTTTTTTTAGGTTTTCTGTTCTGACTTCGTGTCATTTCGTTGTGAATAAAATATTGTATCGCCATACATTTATTGATTAATAGATTGTTAGCAGTAATTGCTGCTTTTAAACCAGTTAATTATTAAGTTTATCATTAAGTAATGCAAAGATCATAATTTTCATCTTGTTTTCAGTTAATAAAGTGAACAAAAAATGTTCGATAAGTGACGATAAATGTGTCCAAATTTTATATCGGAACTTATTACAAGAAATAGCAGACAATGGTATCCCAGAGTTTGACGTACCTAAGATAGATCCATTGGTTGTAAAAGATACGGAATTTCTTGCTCTTGGAATGATAAAAATCATAGTAAAGGAAGGAGAAGCAAAAGGTTTCAAGAACTGTTACACGACTAGTTACAAGTAAGTTTTTCGTTACATAAAAAAGCGTTAGGTAACTAAAAATCGTTGAGTTTTTATATGCAATTTTTCATTATTTAATTTTGAATTAATGAAAACATGACGGAGAGTTGCGTTGACATACACATATAAAGGGTTATTTTTCAATGACCGGCCAAATTTTCACTGGGTGTTCTACATCAGAAAAATCAGCTGTTTCATACAAAAGTTCAATACCTACTCGACTAAAATGTATAAAACAGCTGATTTTTTTTCGGGATTTCAGAGTTGGTCCCATAGGGAAAGTTGCTCATATTTATGGGTAGAACACCCTTTGAAAATTTGGACGGTCATTGAAAAATAAACCTGTATATGGTCATACACATTGAACGGTACTTCAAAGCATAAAATACAATCATACTTAAGATGTAAACTCCAGTGCCGCGTTGAAGCGACCCCATCCTTATTACATACTAGCAGACGTCCCGTGGTTTCACCCGCGTAGGTTCCGTTCCCGTAGGAATACAGGAATAATAAGTGCCTACGTGTTAATCCAGGGTGTCAGCTAACTCCATACCAAATTTTATTAAAATCCATTCAGTAGTTTTTACGTGAAAAAGTAACAAACATCCATTCATCCGTCCTCACAAACTTTCGCGTTTATAATAATAGTAGGATTAGTATTCCTGGTTATAAAAAAAATAAGCTAAAATGTTTGCTTAAATTGGACTGTCATTCCATACTAATTCTGCAAATCGATATCACTCAAGCTTTCATAGAGTAACTTTTGCTGAATAGACCGGAAGAATCGATAAACGACAGCCATGCTAAAAATATATATTTCATAATCATCTTAATCTACATTGTTTTGGGTTTGTTCCACTTATAGGACCGATCAGTCAACTCAACGACTTGCGGTAGACTTTGTATGTGATCTCTTTACCGTCGGAGGAAGCTACAAGATTGAATCAACTCCAACTCTCTTGGCACTTATAGGTGGTATCAACATTCATGGTGAAGGAAAAGGAGGAATTGTTATTGGTAAGAATTTATAAGATACTTATAAAGGATGGAAGAGACTTATACGTCCAACTTAAGGAAACAATACCTTAAAAAACAGTCAATGATCATACCTCCCAACGCAACGCAAGCGCATTCCTAATTTTTACATTCACGTAGGAACGTACCTATTTCTAATACCTCAATTTAATTGTATGAAGCAATGCTAAAACTGTGCACCCACCAATCCTGTGTTGCCAAAAATGAAGTAGAAAGATAATTGGTGAAATAAATTTATTTGTTTTGTTTTTTTTTTTCCAGAAAAAGTTCATTTGACATTTGATTTTGCATATGAACTCAAGAAACTCGATGACTGTGAGATCCATTTGCTAGTTAAACCTGATGACTCTACATATAACCTCGAGGTTAAAGGAAAAACAACTTTCTCAGCTGACAACTTACTTATTGGAAAACAAGAAATTAGTGAGTTTACTAATAGTATTCATAATAACAATATTACTACCTAGGTATAGTAGGTACATTAGCTGTTTCCCGCCACTACGCGGAGTTGAACAATGTATTGTTTTTAGTAAACGTAGCATACCTAATTAATCATTAAGATATTATTATATTTATAACTAAGATACTTCTTAACAACCAGAAATCCCATCATATAACTTGCACACATCTTGCTCGACTTTTTTGCTTTGCGTATCCATTACCTACTATTACGACATAATCATTCTCTAATTAAGAGTAAAAAAGAGATTAATAAAAGTTTTAAAAAAAGTTGTCTAATACTAAAAATATTTCTTCTATTTCTCAATATCACGCACAAACAGCTAGATCCAGAACAATAAGTTGTAGGTTACATAAATATTTGTTATGTGCGAGAAACCAAATCCGCGACACGCAGCAGCAGCAAATCGCTCACCCACAGCACGAACTGTATAGTCAAAGATAAAATAACATTAAGTCACATTATAGGTATCTGGATATAGAATCCACAACCTCATGCATGAGAGGCTCATATTGAAATTCAAGCAGATTACTCAAAATCGCAAATAAATAATATAATCAATCAACATTACACAATATGCGTAACAGTTAATATTTCATTTTTGTAAACCTGACCCATTGTTAGGGAAATTTTTGTTCCGTTGGATTAAAAAAAACATCGGTATCGGTCAAGTTAATTACTAAAAAATAAATCCAAATCTCCACGCTTGCTTTCAATATCATCATCATTACTGTCAGCATTTGTTCTAATTACTAACTAAATGATCGGCCTTGTAACATGCTTGTGCTATAAATCAACATTTTGTTCATTTTATCATTATAATCACAACACTATCATATTTTCTTCAGGTGCCGTGGCCGTGAACATCCTAAACGAGAACTCGGAATTCATTGTGAGGACTTTCGGAAGGACGTTGGTTGATAGGGCTATGGAATTGTTCTACTTGCATGCTCAAAAATTTTTAACCATCGTTCCAGCGAAGGACTTATTCACTGATGATTTATCTTCTTATGTTAAGAGTTAATAATATAAATGTATTATAATGGCGGTCGAAGCACTTGTACAATTTATAAGACTGACCGAGATTTTTGCCAGAAATTTTGAACATAATTTGCTTGATTTACATTGCAATCGATATATACTCGTACAAAAAACTTATACATATATAAAAATGAATCCCGATTTTCCTTGGTCATGGCATAACGTGCGAACGGCTGGACCAATTTCGCAAAATTAATGATTTAAGAAAAATATATTTAATAGCAAAGCTGGGCGGAACCTTAGGAAATTTAAGAAAATTTGACGACAGTTAAAAATTTTAATATGTGCCATCTTTGATGACATGACAGGTCACAAAATGTCTTCCCGGTCCATTTTTACACGACATAAATTTGATTCTAAAGCGGAACAAAGTTTGCTGGGGTAGCTAGTTACATATTATTTTGGTCTTGATAGGTGTTAGATGCTAGTAAACCAAAATGACCTACCATTGTTGCAGAAATCAAATGATGATTTTCTTAAAAACATTTAATCTATATCTTCTATATCTATACTTATAATAAATCTGTAGAAGTAAAATTTCTGTACATTGAAAATATCAAAAAAATAAATAGCAGGGGGTGTTACTAGACTGACACCGAACCCAAAAATATGATTAAAAATTTTTTTGTCTGTCTGTCTGTCTGTATGTTCAGGTATCACGCAAAAACTACCGGTTCGATTACGATGAAACTTGGTATACTTATTCTTTGATATCCTGGGCACCACACTGGGTACTTTTTATCCGGGAAAAGTATATACAATAAAAAACAAACTTAATTTTGCGGTTCGATCCCTAGACCCGACTACTGTACCAACCGCAAATAATAAGTTTGTCGTAGGTTACGTCACCCGCAGTGGAGTTCACCAAAGGGCGCTGCACACGGCTAAGATATTATAATCTTTAATCTTAAGATACAATATCGCTCGCCATACAGTTCAATGGACTATCACACACTACGAAGATATTTATGTACATTGAATATAATAATATATTCAAAATTAATATTGGAGGATGATTGGTGATCGATACTGATGCCAAAAATGCAATCAGTAAATGTTTTGTCTGTCTGTCTGTCTGTATGTGCACGCATAGTTCAAAAACTATTATAGGGATTTTAACCAAACTTGGTACGGTTGTAGGTAATCAATACGCCTGGGCAGGTTGATCTTAGTGTCAGCTGTTTTACACATGGTCAGTTGTACGGCGCTCTTTCCCGGGTCAGTAGTTCCAGAAAACTTTATGCATACATATCGGAAGGATCAACTTTGAAAGTAGTCTATCCGGAAGTATTATGCTAAAATTATTACGTTTATATATCAACGCACAGCCCCAACCGCTGGTATTAGAGACATGAAACTTGAAGGGGTGTTCTTAGTGAAGAGTAAGTCTTCCATAGAAACGATTTTTGAAAATTCAACCCTTAAAGGGAAAACATAGGGGACGGAAGTTCGACATCCACGCGGGCGAAGCCGCGGGCAAAAGCTAGTTTTAAATATGTGTGTATTATGAACTGTATTTAAATCTTGTCTCATTCTTATTTATTTGAATTCAAATTATAATAACCTTTAAAAGACTTGTCGATTGCATAAATAAAAGTATTATTTATGTTTGTGGTCGTTTGTTTTTCTAAATCCTGTGCATTACGAAAATTGCATCATCCATTAACCTTCATGTAATATAACTGGCACTTTATTTGTAAATAAGATAAATAAACATTTGACTCTAATATCCAGAAAAGCCCGTAGCCCCAGGCTTGTTTAATAGAATCACAATAACAATATTATTTTAGTAACATTGTTTATTATACCTAGCTTTTTCACTATAAGCATTATAATCAAAGCCATTTATTCAAATTAGGCTGAAGATCAGCCTTTTTAAACGTCAAAAATCACATAAAACAGTCCCCTAAATGCCTTTCCTTTACCACTTCCTAGTGTTTTCGCTGGGAAGAAGTGGCGGAACAAACTCCTCAGCAACAGGTCTGTCTAGTATGTTAGAAGAACATGAGTCTAATGTTTTTACTAAAGTAACCAATCATTGATAGTTGGCAACGCCATCGCATAAAGTACCTGTAATGATATTAAGAAGATACTAATAAATAAATCAAAATTTCAGGGCAAAGGCTGTAATGTTGTCTTTACATTGTGATTTTACTTACATTTTTGTGCATTGTTTAACCTGAAATTTTAAAGCATTCACCCTCCCTAGGTAGCTACATGCTCATTACTTGGAGGCAAAGCATACCTTTTGTCTTATATTATCATATTTATTATTTAAGTTTTTCTATAAATTATGTTTGTTTACATTCGTAAAGTCTGCTAGTGACAGGTCTAGTTTTATTTTTAATTTGTCTGGAGCTAGTTGTAGGTCGTATATGTAAACCACATCGACCTCATTATTTTTCTTTTACTTTGCTTTGTATTGTGTTCTAAAACCTTTCAAAATTCAATCATCTGTCATTCTGTCCATTTACCTTGGAGCCAGGTGGAATTTGGCAGTCTTGGTTTGGATCTGAAAGGCTTAGCAAGTCATATTAGCTGCGAGTCTAATATTTATGGCCTCTCTGTCCTCCGGCCCTCTAAACTGACGTCCTCCGCCTCCTCTGCTGAAGACTCAAGCCTAACGTCCCTCGGCCATTACTAGAGCCGAGAGGACCACCTCTGACGGCCTCCTCCTCCGCTGCTGAAGATTCAAGCCTGACGTCCCTCGGCCATTACTAGAGCCGAGAGGACCTCCTCTGACGGACTCCTTCTCCTGACGGCCTCCTCCTGCGCTGCTGAAGACTGAAGCCTGACGTCCCTCGACTATTCTACAGCAGAGAGAGACACCTTTGACGGCCTCCGCCTCCTCTACTGAAGACCGAAGCCTGATCCCCCTCAGCCACTACTACTGCTGAGAGAGGGCCACCTCTTCTACATTTCATCCTTCATCATTCATTCATCAATTTTCCTCTCTTCTTTACCCTAGCTCCACTAGGTAGGCCTGGTATTAATAAATTCTTATAACTATTCCCTCTAATCTTTTCCTACAACAGTGCTCTCCTCCTAGGTAGGTAGGTACTGTTACGTTACAAGGCAACCTTGATACATAAATAATTGTTATGTCTTCGTGAAAAAAATATGAACTCTTTTGTAACTCGGTTAGTGAGTTTCCTTTGGATAAGATCTAAAATGAGGCAATAAAACAAAAAAACCCGGAACCTATAAAATGTTGTATTTTTGTAATATTTAAGAGCGTTACAAAAAGCATGCACTGTTTGCGTCATTATTTAAAAAAAAGGCTTTTACGTTCTTTGTGGGGTTTATTGACAAAAAACTTGGAACGGATTCTGAAGCTTGACAACAACCAAGAATAGATAGCAAAATAATTAAGGTTTAGCGTAAGGTGACAAGTCTTCAATGATGAAGTATCTTGCAGGAACATTGTCGAAGAAGTAGCCAGCAAACTTGAAGTAGAATTCCAAGGCTTTGTCCACAAAAGGCTGCCCAAAGGCTGACATGACGAAGCGCCAATTTTCTGTCAGCATCCCCGTGACTTGTTTACCTAGAAAAAAAACGGTAATTTTTTTATTAAATTCGATTTTCAAGTACCTACCTTGTTGGATAAAAATAGTTTTTTAGAATATTTAGATCTGTGATTTAGCTCCTAAGACTTCATCGTGTCTTTGTCAATCTGTTTATGTGGAGTGAAAAACAACAAATACAGAACCTACAACTTAGAACAATAAAATTGGATTGGTTTTATTTCGGCACGGCTTCGGCTGTAACCAATATAAATAAATGTTAGTCAGCAAAATGTATGTGCGCACATTCATAATTTGAACCGATAGGTGGCGCTGCGATCTGGTTCAAAACCAATTGTGTCGGATCTGCTTTAAAATCATGATTAAAATGTTTCACAATCTAGCTCAACCTTCAACACTCTTTGCATATTTAATAAACAAATTACTACTCAATATTATAGGTAAAACCAAATTTAGAATGATCATAAGCATGCGCATATCTGTATCTGTCTGTAGATGGATACCTACTGTGATAATATATTAACTAAAATTATTCATAGATACGTTCTTTTGTTACGATCATTAATTAAAAAAATCGCTTGATGAGCTGAGAACAGATAAAACATAAAATAAAACCATATTACTTATTATCTTCGTCATCATTTGATTGGCCTCGTCCAATCTAAGTTGGAGTCGACCTTCAGTCTAACAAAGCAGCTGAATATCAATTTGTTACATGGACTACTCGACCACTATTTGCGTAAAAACAATATTTTAAATGCGTTTAAAATCTTTATGCAGTAATAAATACGGCGATCTACCTATGCATATTATTTTATTTCAGCGACTGAATAATGTAAGCCCATCACACGTCAATATCAGTTTACAAGATCATCGTTGAACTACTTAACCTTCTCATGAATGCTACTGCCAGACAGAGTCCTCTTCTCATACAGAGAGGGCCCGAACATTGATTGTCATGGTTGCTATAAGATGCATATGGACGATTTAGAATTTATTTTAACTATAGGTAACACTAGGGTTTTCTCTCGATTTTTTCTTCACGAATATCAATGACGTCTAAACTTAGATAGTACAAATGAATTGAAAAAGTCACATTGATAATTGCCTGCATGTTGTATGTTGTATGACAACTTTGACAAGAAATTGATCTCAAATAAAACAGAATTCAGGTTTAAATACCTACTCTGAAACGTGAACATATTATTAATTATCTTATTTGTACTTACTGACTTCTGCATCACCCATATATAGATTATCGGCAAAGAATCCAACTGGGCCTCCAATGTCATAGTCGTACTTGATGAGGTCATAAATGCATTTAATGTAGATTTCTCCGTCATTGCGCCTTTGTGCGTAAAAGGGGAAGTCGAATTTTAAATGGAGTTTAGCTGAAATGTTTGAAAATCGTTTTGAAATTAGTAATTAGTTATCATTAACATGTTACAGAGAAGGATGGCAATATAGTCATGACGAGCGAAACTATTGAACATCTGCTGTAGTTAAGGGGCGTGAGTTCGATCCCCACTCATTGACGTGAACCCACTCCGTCTAAATACAAGCATATTATTTAGCATAGTAGTTACGGCTTAACAAGTATTAAAAAAAAGCAAAGCTTAAGGTGTAGTGCAGATGGCTGACTATTCATACCGCAATTTTAAGTTTGCTATAATAGAAACGAATGGAATCATTTTTATATTTCATTTAATTTAAGTTTGAAATACAAAAGGGCCTTAGTCCTTGTCTTTAATTGAAATAAATGACGGGTGGTATTGCATAGGTTCTATTTTGCCTGACTAAAACGTGCCACAAATAGTCTGTCTTCTGCGCTACACTTAAGGTATATAATTCACATGTTATAAAATAAGTTCGTTACTGATGACTGCAAGGACGGGACGGTGAAAGGTCATGGATGTAAAATTCTCCCGGCTTATTTTTGTTTTAAGCCTTTCCATTACGTGTGTGTATGTACGCACCCAGTAGCTATATATGTACTATTAAAAAAATATTATATTACCAATTTTTACTTTCCCATTTCCATCTCCGTGAATGGAGCTTCCTCCTAAAAGGCTTGCAATCAATGGGCTTGAAGCATCAACTGTGTAATGTCCTTTGATGGTAATGTCACATGTGTTTTCTTGGTGACCTACTTCCTTAGTTATATTAATACTAAAATAAAGCAAAAATTTTCATTAGTGATGTATACTTGTATTGTTGCATCTCTATAGGAAGTCTACATATACAAGATGGTTTTGAATAAATGCGACAAAATGAAATAAGAGCTTCAGTTACAGTAACATATAGTTCGTTCGCGTTAAGAATGCAGAAAGAATGCAGTGCAACTGCAAGATAAAGGTGTATTCCACAGTGGTGTTAAATTCAAACAAATTATATTTTAAAAGATTAAGTTTAATTAATTTATAAAAAGGAATTTGAAAAGATTTGATTGGTTAGGGGGTGGGGCTAGGCCGACGGATAATGATGACTTTACTGTATTCTTAACGCGAACGTACTATAGTAATTATAAAAGTCATTTTTTTATGTTCCATACGTTTAAGCTGTAGTGTGTATATTGCAATTAAATTGTTGATACCGAGAGGTAAGTCTCCGAGTCCAAAGAAATACAATAACATTGATTTTCAGAGTTGGACAGAGATGCTAGTACTTACCTTTCTCCAGTAATATTTTAAGTCTCATGTAATGGGAGCGAGTCTCTGCCCATCAAATGAGCACCAATCCAGCCTTTACGAGGGCTACTTATAAGATTTTTTTTATCAGAAAACTGGATAACACTTTGCTTCTCCTGGGCATCTAACCCGTCCTGAGTGACTGACTTTTGTGACTTTAAAAACTGTCTTGAGGTAATCAAGTCAGTTTTAGAGTAAAAAAAATCATCTAGGGCATGTTCCCATAACACTTTACAGATATTGTCTGGCTCCTTTGTAAGAGCGCATGCAGTACAAAGGTCGTTCATGCATAAGTGGCAGAACTGCAGTTTAAACTAAGCCAGCTTGAAGTATAAAACTGCTTGTTTAATAAATGTAATCGATTTGATTTGTTTGCAGTTAATTCTCATCATCATCTGACTAGCTTTTTTCTAACTATATCAAAGACGGCCTTCAGTCTTACCGGATAACAATAATAATAATAAATATTTCACACATTTCGCACAACGCCATTTAGTCCCAAGTTAAGGTTGAGAGCTTGTGTTATGGGTACTAAACAGCTGATAAACATACTTATATATTTCTAAATACATACATATAATAGATAAATTACACCTACACACAGAACAAATGATCGTGCTTATCACACAGCCATTTATCCTGGGTAGGAATCGAACCCACGACCTCCGGCATAGCAGTCAGGGTCACTAACTACTAGACCAACAGGCCAGTCAACGAACTGCCTTTCTGACATCCATAATCCAATGTCAGGGTAACACGATACCCAGGTTTTAAACTAAATGTCAGACTTTCGGAGCGCAGCTTAATGATCAAAGTCATAAAACGTCCTGTCAACGAAATTATTTTTCAGATTCAAAAATGCAAGTCACTAAATAAACCCAAACCTTTTTGCAGACATTACCTGAATTTTTCGAAGATACAATCCTTGATTCCTTTCGCAAAACCGTCCACCATGGTGATGTTGACTATATTAGGGACCTTGACAGTAACATTGACCAGATGGATTGGGTCAACTGGTGGTATTTTTAGCTCCGGAATTCCATGTTTTCCAATATCCCTGATTACTGTCTCATATAGATCTCGTAGACATTCGAAATCGTTAAGGTGACATTTAGGAAGGTTGTCGACTGAAAACCAAATTAATTATTAAATAAAAACTTGTCTTTTATTTCCATTTGCTTTGAGGTTTAATCTGACTGTTGTTTGGCAGTTTAGGTTATTGCCAGCCAGTGACGTGTAATTTACAGAGCACTTTAAATTAGGCAGATGTTTCCTCAACTGCTACAAAAACCCCAAGACAAGGACGCATGGATATGTCAATTAATAACAAACTATAACTGTTAAATTAATTGAGAGGTGCTGAGTCGAGTGAAGGACAATACTTAGATCGCGGGATGAAGTCTCTGCTTGTAGGACGATCAAGATTTTTATAAAGAGCTGCAGATTTAGGTTTAATTGTGTAGGTGTGTATATTTGTTTTATTCATCAGCATAATTAGCCTATAAATCTATACTTTCGATTGGGGCATAGGTTTTCTTTTCTTACAAGTCAAAAATATTTATTTCATTCTATTATTATTTGATCCTGTAGTTTTAATGATGGTCTATAATATTTGTGTAAAAAAATAATCAATATTGTTTGTTGCAATAATAAATTAATTAAGCATTCTGATATTCAAAAGTTGTACTGATATTCAATGTTGAATACTGTGAAAGAATTTATCTGCTATCACGACTCCTACAAACAAAATTATGGAAGAAATAATTAAAATAATATTTATTTTTAGGCAGGAATTTAAAATACAAAACATTATTTTTCTTTTCATTTCAATTTGATTCAATTTATTCATTTTGGATACGTACGAACTTGCAGATGCCACACAAAAAATAAACATATTTTCTACTACATTTATAAAAGGAAGGAATGCAAAATTTAAAATAACTATTCAATAAATGAAAGAGATAGTATTAATTCCGGGCACAGTAGGTCAACAAAAAAAAAATATGTAAAAAAGTGGGTTACCCCAACCTCATTTCTATACAGTAGTCAAAATAAAAACATATCAGTTCCAATCAAGTTAGCTGGCCTGTACCTTTTATAAAACATAGTAAAATAATTGCATTATAATAGAACAGAATAATACACCTCTTCATTCATGAATAAAATTGTATTCGACACTTTATAAAGAACTAAAAATGTTGGAAACTCACCAAATGCGGAGTCACAAAATATGAAAAGTGTGAACGTAAAACACACTGTTAAGTTTTTGACAGACATGTTTTTTTTTTAAATTGACCACTATGTTTCGTAAACGGTTGAATACTGAGGCTAGAATCCATCAACACTGGTATAGTTAAATGAACGCAAATTATTTGAATATTATATCGTGTAGTGGCGAGCAAAATAATAGCACTGCACAATCGTTATAATCATTGAATATGAAGGGTGGAAAGGACGTCGAGGCACATACCGATGAGCATCATAAAATAGAATATCGGAAAAATTTCATTAATCCCATGACCTAATCCAACTGAAAACTTATATAGACCTGCATAATATAGCGAATTTTACTATTTTAAATACAGGGTGAAAGGGTCATGGATGCACATCCAAACACTATGATTCCGTACATGATCATCATCATGATCATGATTATTATGATCGTAAAGCCTAAGCCATTGAAATTTTTGACGATTTTTCTGACAAATTTTTTCTCGAAGTTTTTTACACTCCAAACTGTTTAAAAACATGATTTATGTCTAACCTAATAAGATTTGAAATGAAACAAGTCACTTATTTTTTAAAACACACTAGAATAAAATATATAAATGATGATTTTATATTTTATATCAGAAAAAAAAAAAACAAAAATTTTGAAACAGACGGCAAAAAAAATATCGTTGGGGGATCCAAAACTTGTGTTGAACGAATGTGCGTTGATGTCTCTTCCACCCTGTATTATTTTAAATTAGCACCTTCATGTAAACGTACAATGTTTCGACATAACGTGTGCCTGCGGTAAACCTTTGACATTTATCTGAGCTAGTGTAGTACGAAGTTTTAATAGAATGCACGGCCAGCTTATATTGGTTTTTTTACCACTGACATGTGACATTTCATAAATACATAATACTTACTTTCCTACGCCTATTCCCATGGCAGTAACTAAAGAACGCCACCAGTTATTATTACCTTAGATACTGAATTAATGAATAACATACTTACATTGGTTTAGTTGATATTTATGAAGAGCCTTAGATTTTGATTTTTTATTTAATTATCCAAAAATTTCGTGAAGTCTGCTCACTTTTCGTTTCGTGTAAAAGTCCTGCTTAAGATAAATGCAAATAAAGTACAATTTAATAAACGGCGTTAGTTTTCTTGCAACTATAAGTGAAGAGAAGAACCTTGAAAACTTGTTTTTGTCTGTGATTCCTCAAAAATCTGAGTATCAATTTTCGAGTCGACTTCAAGCGTATGCTGTTACAGCTGATTACCAGTGTTCTACACGGAGTAATGCCTATCTGACCTCGATAACCTAATGACTGAGGTAACACAACCTGACGGTAACATTGTTGCAGGAAAACATTGTAGGTAGGTACTTAAATCGAAACTTGGGCTTAAAATTGATTTGAATGTCTGAAATCTCAAACCAGCGAGTGTCATGATCAATACCCGTGCCTTCTCTGTATGACCAGAAGATTATGACAAAATTTTTTTAATAACCAACTCAGTCTCAAAATTAATGCGTTCTTGATATTGCTATTAGAGCTGCCGGCATAAATAAAACTCGTATCATGTCATGTTCGAATTAAATTGTTCTTGATTTTTATTTTGTGTCTTTGTTTTGTGTATCTTGTATTTTTAGAATAAACTATGATGTCGAGGTATATTTCATAATAATATTATAATATATCATATCTGTAGGCTAGGTAGGTAGTACCTTTTTATACTTGTTATATTCGTAAATTTCTACAATTGCATAAAATAAAACAGAATCAAGGTATATATCGATGTCTTAAAAGATATTTGATTAATTTAATATTATCTAGATATTAAGTACCCTGGAAGTGTATAGCTGTATCTGTAGTCGTACATACAGCTATACATTTCCAATGTAAGCTGATCTCGCACGGTTTAGAATTTCCATACAAAGTGAGGTTAGCGTAAATTGTAAATTAACGTTAATTAACTGATGGCCGAAAATGAAATCTCCTTATAGCTTGATGTGTGTAAACAGCTAATTATAACCAATAAAACTTAATTGAGTTAATCCAGAGATTCAATCTTCTCGCAGAATCGTAAACATTCTCATAGTTTTATTTATTATCTAATTAAATCAGCTTGCCATTTTGTCTCAATTAAACTGAAACTCGTTTAAAAATAAAATAAGAATAACATTTATTTACTAGACGCCCCAGTAGATTTTTTTCTGAATAAGAATCAATTTATTGTTTTAAAAAACAACGGAATGAGTTGTATTAAAACAATATTGAATATCTCCCTTATTACTTAGGGGTACAAAAATAGTTTACATCCTATTCTCAGACCTACTAAAAATACACACCAAATTTCACAAGAATCGGTCTGGCTATTTTGGAAGAGTTTTGTTACAAACACTGTGACATGTTTTTTTTTCAAATTATTCTTTTTTACAACAGGATAATTATTAGGATCCTACAACTTTATACATCGATATGGTAATATTATAAAATACCACGTTGTTTTGGTCAGTGGTTTCCAAGCTAGATATACCAGTGCATGTTGAGAACCTGTGTCTTGGTGTTCTATTTACTAGTTGCTTAGCTTGTGAGTTTCATAGTGTATTTGAAGAGTCTATATGTAACTCCACAATTAATAAAAAATAATAAATAAATATTCCACAACTTTTCACACAACGCCATTTAGTCCCAAGTTAAGCTTGAGAGCTTGTGTTATGGGTACTTAACAGTTGATAAACTTACTTATATATTTCTAAATACATACATATTATAGATAAATAACACCCAGACACAGAACAAATGATCGTGCTCATCACACAAACATTTGTCCTGGGTGGGAATCGAACCCACGACCTCCGGCACAGCACTCAGGATCACTAACTACTAGACCAACAGGCCAGCAACAGGCAATTCATCAAAATCACCTTGCTGTCCTAGTTCAATGCTGTTTGAGGTCGGCGCAACACGATTTTACTATTTTTTATTTTTACTCCTATTCTCATCGTATCATTTCTCAGAAAATCTACCATTTTTTTGTCTTCCTCAGCCTCTTTTTACAACAAGACTGTTGACTGTGTATTTTTTTTTATTTTTCCATTTTTTTTTATTGTATTTTATTCATTAGGGAAAACAAACAATAACACACAATAAATGGTTTACAAATAAACTACATCAGCGTGTAACTAACAACGTTATCCACAACTAGTCGTGTCTATTCTCTCAATACTACTTTATGCGTCAAATCCTCTTATAAATGCATAGTAAAGTTACCACCAGTAATTTTCATCAAGTTAATTTATGTTTATCTTTTATTATTTAAACGAGAGAATTCATTTTCTTATGTTGAGTACCTAAGAATGAGGTACGACAACTTTTCTTGTAGTCACTAAACTACACATTTTTGCTCACAAGTAACGTATAGGCGTTTTAATGTAGTTATGTGAGACATAATAGTATTATAGTCTATAAGCACCAAATAATAATAATTATCAAACGGTCATCATTCCTTGTGGCATAATGTTACCCGGTAAAAAGACCTACCTCTTTTAGGCTTCCCATACTTTTCTTCAGTAGTTATAGTCTCTACATCTTCATGAAATTTATATCCCACTAATATTATAAACGCGAAAGTTTGTGAGTATGGATGGATGGATGTTTGTTACTTTTTCACGTAAAAACTACTGAATGGATTTAAATAAAATTTGGTATAGAGTTAGCTGACACCCTGGATTAACACATAGGCTACGCTTTATCCCGGTATCCCCACGGAAATGGGACCTACGCGGGTGAAACCGCGGGACGTCTGCTAGTTTCAAAATATTACTAGTACCCGTAACAGTTTATTTTTTTACAGCAATGAAACAACATTTGGAATGAATAACATTTGAATATTACACAAAAAAAAATAGAAAAATATTAAGGTACTTTATTTTCTCCAAAATGTAATTGTTAAACCGTTTGTGCTTTATAGCGAGGTGGGGGGTTTCGAGCATAAATCGATGACTTTGGGTCCTAATAAAATATTAATAAATGATATACCACCATATCGGACTAGGTTACTCCACATAAAAATTTGAATTCCCCTTTTCGGCCTGTTGCAATGAAAATATTTTTTAACTATACCTAATAAAATTATAAAAAAAAGTTGATAGCATTAGTAGGTCCAAAAGAAATACAGAAATAATAGTCATTGTCGTCATCATGTCCGTTGGATGTCTATTGTTCAACATAGGCCTCCCCCATAGTTTTTCAATAGGACCGGTTAGAAGCGGCTTGCTTCCAGCGTAATATTGAACTTCACCAAATCCCCTGTTCATCTAATATACCTAGTCCTCTTTCTTTTTGCCATTTTGATACGCTCTCTAGGAACGATTGCATCTCTTTTTAGGGACCGCATGCTGATTAACGGAAGCCGCAAAAAGCTGGAGAATAATCAGACACTAAGACGCACAGCAGTTTTACCACTTAAGCCAGGTGCGATAATGACTCCACAATTAAACCCGCACAGATAAGTGTGCAAAATATTTATTACGAGTACCTTCGCGTAGTTAGCACTTATAAAATGATAAACGCAGTCTCTGTCTTACCTCACTGGCCTTTAAATGGTCGTTGACATTAGAACGGCGGGTGACAGGTTAATTTATGGTTTTCTGTACTAGTGGGTACTTGGTGGGAAGCATGTGGGTAACATTGCATTTATATTGCGTTTAGATGGAAACTGCATAATACATAATAGCAACTCACAGCGCGTCGGACGGCCACATGGTTGGTCAAAATTCTATTGTTGTATACAGGGTGTCTCATTCAAATCGGTCAGTATGGGAAAGTCTGAAACTATAAGACATACGAAGATCTGTTCTGAGGAACCATGTCATCTATTTTAATAACAAGAAAAACTGCATTCATACATCTTAAAAAACATCTGTACTCCGTTCGGGAATGGAACCCGGTTATTTTGAAAAAAAAAACCTACACTATTTCTATTTAGATATCGATTGTGTAGGTCTTAAGAAGTAAATGTCTGTATGAAACATGATGTCTAAAATGAATAAAATGCATTGTTTCCACATACTTTAATTTATTTTAGTAGGTGCTCGAAGTGACCACGCTTACAACATTGCTACAATAGTACAGATGTACCTGTATATTAAAAAAAATTGGTAGAAAATGCCTAAGGCATTAAGTCCGCCTTTGTACAGTGTCTTTTACTAGTGCATAAAGTTTTAATAAATAAATAAATATTATTATATTTCGTATGTCAAGTAATAAGAGTACAGTTTCGTATTTATCATCATTTACCGAAACAACTAAGAATTTGTCACTATTTTTTTTAGAATAGTTTTTTCTTTAATATTTCATATTCTGGCTTGAGTCCAAAGAAACGACGGATGGATAAAAATGACGTGATTGGTAAGGAGATGACTAATAAGGTAAAGGCAAATGAAAATTAATGAAAAACGAGACCATGCTACGCTGACGGCATATTAATTAAGATAAAGGTAGAAGAGATGACGATGCCGAATGCAAATATGAGTCTCCCACATATTAAATAAAATATGATGCTAATAGTGCAGCAAATATAATACAACACACAGCCCCAACTGATAATAAGGAAACAAAGATAGCACGTTCAATCTTTGAGGCAGAAATCCATATATATACTATTGGAGCGTTATTGACAGATCATAAACTTTTATTTTAGATACCTTATGTGTGTTTATTACGTGTAAAACACAACAGGAAAGCAAAAAGGGGAACGGTAAACAGATTTATGATTTAGGTTTACTGTGAGTTTTATGTGTTTGATTAATAGTACGAAAATTGCGGGATTTGCAGAGCTATTTGTATATATGTAGTTACCGGCTCATTATGCTTGTGAAGAAGAGGCCCCGGATACTACCTGTGGTCGGGGCCCCCGATTCTAATAAAAGTATTTTTATAAATAACAAAAGTATTTCTTAACTAAATTATCATTCGTTTCATGCATACGTGATGCAGTTATTATAAAGTAGTACCGTGTAATTAATTAAACCATTTTCTTACTTGCACTGGTATCACGTTCAGCTTACCAGCAAGGTGTAGTTACTTATTAAATTTTCGAGGGTTCTATGCAATGTGTCTAACTGAAGGTGTCTAACTGAAGTTGACGCCTACTTTATTTTTATTAGACGACACTACCGCTATTAATATCACATAAACGAAGATACAGAGACCATCTGTGTGGGTGCGACCCGGCGAGATCTACCCAGTTAAATGATTATTCCGCCATCTTTACAGAGACATAGCGGAATAAACATTCATGGTATACAGTCGCCACAGCCTGATTGACTAGTAGATATATGCAACATAATCTACTTGCATAATCAAGTGCAGTAGTATTCTGCGAATTGCTCATTCATTCAACCCCTAACTCGAAGAGTATTACAGGGACATTTTTGTCTAGACTGGAAACCATTTCGCAGTTCTTCCTTCACTGGATTCTAAATTAATCTTGGACAATATTTATTGTAATTGCAAATAAGAAATGATTAGGTATATTACATACATAATAAAAACAAAAAGAAAAGTAAAATAATTATAGGACATCAAAAAATTTATCCGCATCGCTGTCAACGGGAAACGTGCCCAAAAGACTGGCCGCATTGTCACGTTGAATGGCAATGCTGAATCTCTGACCTAAATAAAGGCCAGTCTTCTGGTCACGTACGTAAAGAGTCGACCAACTGCTTGGCGATGTCCCGGAAAACTAGGTTCCAGGTACTCGGATCCCATAGCCAGAGTGTTTCAACCCCAAGCGGTTTAAATAATATAATATTTACAACGTCCGATAAGGTTGTTATATTTTCGCCGTTTGAGGTTTGCACCTGCAGCAGCACTACCGGTCGTACGAGTATTAGGAAGATGGGATGCCGCAGGGGTGTCGACACATGTTGCATCCCACCTTTTGGTGTGAGATGCAACATGCCTACCCAAGTTCCAAGGCAACTTCTTTGACATCACTAAAATCGATGACTTATCTATACTACCTATCAATACTAATATCATAAAGAGGTAAAGTTTCTGAGTTTGTGAGGACGTTGTGGGGAGTAATCTCTGGATTTTGAAAATTCTTTTACCAATGGAAAGCCACATTGTTAGTGAGTTTCATAGGCTATTTTTAGAACTAAAAGGGGGTGAAGGGAATGTTACGGTACAAAATGCACGCGGATGAAGTCGCGAGCCAAGTGCTAGTAATTAATAGGAGTCTGAAATCGCCAACACTCTCTGAGCAAGTGTGGTGATTGATGCTCGTGCCATCTATATGAGGAACTGTCCTACAGTAACACAGTAATATGCTGGTAATAGATATTAATAAATTCATTTCTTGAATCCTTAGGCAGACTTGTCTGATGGGCTGAAGGTTTTAAGACTCATAGTTAGTAGTCGCTGAGTTTTCATCAAAGATACTAAAAATCCTATCTCAATCCCTTAAGTATGGACCAAATAACCTCTTTAAACTTGTCTTACTATTTTATCCCATCTTCTCAAAGCAGAATTATACCTACATCTAGTCTATAACTGAGCTCAGGAAGCGCCAGGAAATCGAGAAAGTTAATTATAAAGTTAAAATAATCTGTTCTTATCCGAGTTCAGAGTTTGTTGCGTCCATAACTACTGATTGGGGATTTACAGAATATCACGAAATAAGCAAGTCCTATAAATTAGAAGTGTATTTCGAAAAGATTATTAACTCATATCCGTAGTGACGCTGAATTTGTTGTGCATCGGGAAAGTAAAAAGATAAGTTATTACAGGGTGTTTTTGAAATCATGGGCAAAAATGTTTACACTGATGTTTACAACAAAAAGAATTAGCTGTTGCATACATTTTGGTCGAGTAGTAAAAAAAATTGCTATTGCATACAACAGTTAAACTTGTTTCTGCAACAGTTGATTTTTTTCGCGTTTTCTGAGTTGGTACCATAATACAAGTTGTTATATTCATGGGTAAGGTATGGTAGTTGGTGAAGTTTTCAGCCTGTGAAAAATTTTGCCCGTGATTTCAAAAACACTCTGTATATTTTGTTTAATAAGGAAATTTCGAATTTAAGTTAGCTCGTTTATGACTGCCTAACAATTTCACTTTCCGTGTTTTCACTAAAATGTATTTGTAGCTTAAAGGAATAATCTGCAACACTTAATGTAAGTAAGAATACAATTGATGAGAAAAACGTGGTTTTGTTGACAAATTAAAAACTTAAAAATCCTAAAAATAAGTCTTCAAGTGAGTAGATTCTTAATAAACTAGTGCGCTTCATCATTGCTTACCATCGGGTGGAATCGCGGTCAAGCACTAGTTTATACCATTTAAACTTATATGTATAGGTTCCTATCGTACTTTCAACTTTGTCGGATTAAACTTGACAAACGGAGTATTGTTTTTGCACCAAAAGTTTAGCATGGCCACAATTTTACATTTACAAATAAAATTTTCAATTTACGTAAAATCACTAGTTGCCGTAATAATAGAGTACCAATCGAGGTAATATATTTATTGTAACACACCAACCACTAAAGATAATGATGAATCATGAAAGTTATTAACGGTTTCAACACAAATGCGCGTGCGCAAGGCACACCAGTTAGGACTCCTAGCCGTTACCTTGAAATGATTTAATGCATAAATGCAATAAACACGCACCTTCTGCTGAAATAGTTGGGTATTACCTATTTGCTTATGGACTTATTCTGGTAAAAATAACGCATTATATATTTTAATCAAATACCTAACTGACAGGTTTTTTTTGGGAAATATTACTAGCATTTCGCACTTTGAAACCTTCTCCATCCCTTCAAGTAAAAAGCCTATGACACTAACAAATAATTTGGCTTTTTGTTGGTAAAAGAATTTTTGAAACCAGTTCAGCAGTGCGATTCTAATCAAATCACCGAGCGAAAATGTAGGCGTAGTGAGGGCGAATTGAGCTGTCATTCCATACTAATGCTAGGCATTGACAGATCACTTCACTCAAGTTTTCACGGCGTGACTTTTACTGAGCCGTGAAAACTTGTTTCAAAAATTACGCCCTACAACCTCACAAAATTGTCAAAATTTACCCCTTTTATAATATTAGTATAGATGAAATACCAAATCAAATTAAATCAAAATCAAATCAAAATATTTTATTTGCATTGAAACATGTGTGTTCAAGTTCATACAACCTTACTGGATAGCATTCTGGTGTTAAATGAGTACATAGTCCAGCATGTTCTACCCAGATAGGATGTACAAAATGAGTACTAACCAGTTGGTTACTGTTCCACTACAGGGCACTAAAATGTCACCACGCTAAACTTATTATATTATATTATGTAAATGTCGATGATTGTAAACTGATAGATCGATAAACTAACGAACTATGTACCTATATAGAGCATTATTTTTAAATGCCCTAAATTGAGCGTCTAAATTCGCGCTCTGTTGACGGCTATAGGCTCGCCCTCAAGCACATGGGACTTAAACATAACTTGCTTTAACAAAATGTGGTTGATAGATTGGTTAGATACACCCCTATCTGAGTCTTTGAGAAGTAAAATATTGAACAGGATTTCGTAACACAACATCACACCATGTTGTGTTACGAAATCCTGTTCAATATTTTTTGGGAAATAGAAGTAAATCACAGTTGATTAGACCTACCTAATCACTTCAGGATATATAGCGGGCAGCCCTGTATTCCAGTAGTTGAAGAATGACAATCGTAAGAGATCTGTCTCTTGCATGTTGAATTCGTCACAGTCGGCTCCGTACTCTTTGAGACAGTACGCCTGGCACAAATGCTTCAAAAATACTTAACCTCGAACGACTTTAAAATTGAAATACTCCAATGTAGTAGGTATTAATTATTTTTAATACCTTATTCACATCTGATCTTTGGATGGTACTATTTCGTATCGGCAACGTAGGACGTCCACCCACAAGGTGGACAGACGACCTCATTAAGGCTGCAGGAACGCGCTGGATGCGAGCGGCTTCCAACCGGTCTCATTGGAGATCTATGGTGGAGGCCTATGTCCAGCAGTGGACTTCCTATGGCTGAAATGATGATGATGATGATTTCATATCTGCATGGCTATTGACGTATCTCCATTGACAGTTCAAAGTGATGATCACTTGCCAAAGTGTTCAACAATTAATTTGTTAAACCCCGAGAGGAAAGCGGTGTCCGCGCTGTCATTGTCTTTCTATTGCGTCTCTAATTGACACGATTGAAAGGTTAAATGTCAAACGGCTAGTTTCGTATTGTCTATCATCAGTGTGTATCTAGGATAACGCCATGCGCACTCGCAGATATGTGACGAAGCACACTGTACCCCGTCTCATAGTCATCGTAACTTGAAGTCTACTTCAAAGGCAATTTCATTTTCTTGAAAATTCTCAGTTCATCGAAGTTTGGTGTGCCACACTAGCCAGTTCGTAACTGGCATTGGAAAAAAGCTAATAGCCCGGCTAATCTTTTGGTAGATATTACTTATGTTTGTTTCATAAATTTAAATTTATGTAATATTTTTAGTACATTTATTATGGACTACATACCTATTGCATTTTCAATTTTGAAAAATAAATATGTAAATCTTTTGTGCTATTGGCTTATATGGCTGCAGTCTTCTCTCCTAAATCCATAATATCAATAAAAAGTACAGTCACATTTTTGAAAATTATTCTGCAATACCATCTTGGGTTTAAGGTTGTGGCTTATTGCTCAATTAGCGGTAATAGGTCATCGGCGACCACCATAGTAACCCGTTTCGCTTAGTTGCCTTACCACTTACGCAACGGTAGCGAGTGAGTGATACGCGAGGTTTTTCATCAGATCCTGCGTGTAAATTAAATATTGAATTATCGTTCTACGACATCAATTTATTGTTGATTGAAGACCGTACTATTTATATGACACCTTTGCTTTTATATGTAGGAATATAATCCTTTTTTATTTCATTTCCATAACATGTTAAAATAACTCTGTTTGTCTGGTTATTACCTTTTTGCACCAACGGCCGGATGAATTTAGACAAAATATGACACACAGACAGACGATGACCTGGATTTAGATATTCTTTAGCCCTTACGCGCCAAACCACAGGCAAAGACAAGTTGTATAAGCAGAAGCAGTAACAGAATAGAAATCATTCCTAAATTCAGAAATTGATCAGTCATGAAGACCTAACAAAACTCGAATGGAAGGTCCAATTTAATTGTAAGTAGGTCACCACATTTTTAGCCAACAAAGTCATCAAACAGCCGCACCCCATCGCAAATTCAACGAAAGTACTAAAGTACACAAACTGCGACACCACGACCTTCGTACTTGAACCGACTTTCCGAAAAGTACACTGCTGGCCAATCGCGGTGCAATATCCCAGAATACGGTCGCCAGCGCACGCAGCCCGGCGCATTCACGTCGCGAACATTTTGTGGAACGGATTAGTGGCTAGCGTTCCGTGAAAATCAGGCTTCGCATTGGCAAAGAGCTGGTTGAATTTATGCAACAGTCATAAAGAACTTGCTGTATTTACATAAGCGTACTGCGAAGGCACGAGGGTCAGGTCCGTTAGTGTGCTCCAGGTTTTTGTGCACTTCGCTGTTATCACGGTTCTAGTGGTACTATGTGTGATAGTAGATATGTTTTGGTTTTCATGCTGCTGTCGGTGGCGTCTTTCGTCAGCGACTGCTCAGCGAAGTATGCACGTGAGTTTTTACTATTTATTATGCAATGTTCGCGGAGATAGTTGTGGTTGCGTTGGTTTAGTTGCGGTTTGGTCTCGATTGATTTGTTGGAGATTCAACTACAGTAAGCATTGTTGGGTATAGAAATATATTTATGTTCAATTCAACAATTAAACGTTTGCAGTTGACAATACTTATCTATAAATTCGATGTTGAACCTGGTTTTGACCTTCAATAAAAGTGAAATTGCCGTTGTAGGCTAAATACGATTTTGAGTAATAGTTGTAATGTCAAGCGTACCTGCAATTTAGGATCAATCTGATTTATATTCTCCATACAATTATATCTACGTAGATAAATGTCCCGTGCCTCGGCAAGCACATTATACTATTGGTTCTACGCCTAAGCTCTCTCCGGTCGTAATAGATCTTCTCCCTACCGGACTGAGTGAAGGAAGAGAGGTGCACTTTCATGTATAATGAAGCACTCACTTGTGCTCTATATCTTCTAATCAATGGCTGGTCTCCGCTAAGATTGCCCTTGACCCAAATTAGTCCAAGAGAACTGTTACGAGGACCTATAACTAAGATATCAATATCTAAACTGCAACGGTACTAACGTGGTTGATTTACATTATAATTGTGGCAATCCTAACCAAATATTGACACCTAATATTGATCTTGGTTGTTTTGATTACATGATCTCCCTTCCGCGATCCTTAGTTGATTTTGTGCTTCTGATAAACTTGTTGTGCACGGATATAAGATTCTTGTTGCTCCAGTTTTAGGGTACAACAACTGGACCCAGAATACGCCTTATCGCCAGCTATATTCTAGAGGATAGTCACTCTCTCTATCTCTAATAAAAACTATCGAACTTCCTTAGCCAGATATCTTTATAAATTGTTAACAAAATTATGTAATTTTAGTTTAGTGTCACCTTAAGCCGAGGTCTGAAAACTACAGTACAAATACAGCACGACATAGATAACCTGCCTAATGGTATTTTGTATAAAGTTCATCTACTGGTTAGCCCTGTACACTTGAACAGCCAATACCCTTAAAGTTGTGTATGACATCCATAACAAAACCCCGGACGTTTATTATGTGTAAATATTTTACTGCCTTGTTGATCTAGTGGACGCAAGCGCTACTGCTGAGCTTGAGATCCCGGATTCGATCCTCGGGTCGGGTAGTTTTTTTGAGTTTTTACATCTGGAATTTCTTAGTAGCAGCCCGGAGTCTGTATTTGTACTTATTAGATGGGACTTTCATACAACGGGCAAAATGTGGATGTCCTACAAGTACACCTCTGCCTAACCCTTCGGGGATTACAGGCGTGATGTTATGTATACAGGGTGTCTCATTCAAATGGGTCAGTATGGGAAAGTCTGAAACTGTAAGACATACGAAAGTCTGTTCTGAGGAACCATGTCATCGATTTTAATAAAAAAAGAAACTGCATTCATACTTTTTAAAAAACATCTGTACTCCGTTTGGGAATCGAACCCGGTTATTTTGAGCACTTACTAAAATAAATTAAAGTATGTGGAAACAATGCATTTTATTAATTTAAGACATCATGTTTCATACAGACATTTACTGCTTAAGACCTCCACAATTGATATCTAAATAGAATAGTGTATGTTTTTTTTTCAAAATAACCGGGTTCGATTCCCGAACTGAGTACAGATGTTTTTTTTTTAAATGTATGAATGCAGTTTTTCTTGTTATTAAAATCGATGACATGGTTCCTAAGAACAGATCTTCGTATGTCTTATAGTTTCAGACTTTCCCATACTGACCGATTTGAATGAGACACCCTGTATATTTAGTTCCTCATCAACGCGGTCGTGTGCTCGTGTCCGTCTATCCTTCCGAACAGTATTATCTTTTCGAAGGCCAGAGAGAAGCCGCAGGAAGTAGGGGTGCTAACTAAATACCTCCGTCTGCGTCGCCGGCAATCTTATTAACAACTGTTTAGATATCTCATTTAAACCTTGAATTAGCTTTATTAGAAAGCCTAGCAAACGTTTAGGGATTGAGTAAGCGGTTAACGGATCCGGATACTGTAGTATTCTATTCATGATCGTAAAAGTATTGTGTACTGTACACAGTACCTACACTACGAGCACTGCGAGCACAACAATTATTTATTTTATAAGCCTCTGAAACAAAGTTATCATTATGTTTAGATCATTTTCACCAGTTTCGAATATAAAAATACTGGTCTCCTTGCTAAGTTGCTCAGCAGAAAATATAAAATTGGTTTCCGCTATCCTAATATGATAATAATGTGTGTCGATGATTTAAAATGGAGGCAAAATCTGCTTTAGCTTCTGCTGCGTTACCAGGTAACAGAATCCTACTAATATTATAAACGCGAAAGTTTGTCAGCATGGATAGATGAATGGATGTTTGTTACTCTTTCACGTAAAAACTACTGTAAGAATTTTAATAAAATTTGATATGGAGTTAGCTGATACCCTGGTTAACCACATAGGCTAATTTTTATCCCTGTATTCCCACGGGAACGGGACCTACGCGGGTGAAACCGCGGGATGTCTGCTAGTTTATACTAAACCTTAGTTTTTCTTTCTTCTTTTACGTGATTGTTCGTCGAGAAATGTTTCTCAGTCCTCACGATGTTTTACTTCACCGCATAAATCTGAATGCGTGTTTTGGGTTCAAACTCAAGACTGTTGGTCATGCCTGGTCATATCACTAGGCTACCGCTGCCGAACCTTAAAACATGTTCATATTTTACATCTAAAACGAAATATAAATTATAAACTAGCCTTGTGCGAACTAACTTCGACTTGAAGGGTCAATAAACAATATTGGATGTTCACGAGATTTACCGCACTGACAGATAGACGAACGGACATCGTAGACTACCCGAAAACATATTTTTTTATTAAAAATACAAAGTTAAACAGTCAATTACGATTTTATTTTCTATTTAATTCTTCTCTTCTATCCAGACGTTAACCCAAACCTATACTAGTTGTACAAAGGTTATTAGATAATCGAAACACCTCATAACAAACACTTCACAACTTCGCTAAGTTAATATTGATTTAGGTTCAATAGCAAACGTGTCGGCCGTGGCTTTTAGAGGTAATTCTGTTAACCCGCCATGTACGAGTGTATTGTTTTGTGAAGTTAGGAAGAGCTCAATGGTGATGTTCTTTACATGCCACTTGAACTGATAAGTTTTATACAGAGTGGAAGGAATATTGACCTGATACCATGGGACCTGTGGTGCTATTCTGTGCAAATATTCCTTGAAAATGGGGGCGAATTGAGCTGTCATTTCATACTAATGCTAGGCATTGAAATTTTACTTTTCCTAATATTTTTTATTTAAAATTCATATAAGTTCGTATAAGTTTATCTTAGACATCATGTGATGAAGACTCTGTATGGGAAAAAGATTTTCAAAGCACGTCAAGCATTCGTACAAAATAGTTATTATTTTCCTGGCTTAAAATAAAATAATTTGAATTAAAATGTTTTAATTGTTCTATAGGTACGTCAGCAATTTGTTTATCTACATAGTTGCATAATATTTCACATCCACCGTTAGTTAGTACAATTTCGAAATAAGTATGCATTGCAGACATACATAGTCCAGTAACTTACCGCGGTTTTTTTTTAAGATGACCTTGACTAATTAGCATATTTTCACTTGACTACACAAACTAAGTGACGTGATGAACTAATGGAAATCTATGAGGTCAAGACTGCTGAAGCTACTGCTATAATGAGGTTGCAAAAAAACATCAATAACAAAGCAATTTTAGGTGCATACTTCTCTGAAGGGTAAAACACGGTCTCACCCGAGTAATTCCATTTTCCCATTCCCATTTTCGTGGGAAAACTGGGATTTAAAGTACGCTATGTCACCGGGGAAAGAGTAGCTTGCCAATGGTGAAAGAATTTCCAAGATCTATTACTTTAAAAGCTTATTCAATTCAAACAAACAATCAAATCTTACATCTTTACAATATTGATACAGACAATGGTATTTTAGGTAAAAAGGTGTAGATAGGTCATAAGTGCTCAGCAAGTGACATGTTAAAATGTGGATAACTAGCCACACTTACCTCAGCGTCGCGTCGCGCCGTCAACGGACGCGTGCGTGAGTTAGTGTGCCGTTTTTGAAGATCGAATGTTCCTACCAAAAGGTAAGAGTTAGGTTAGGTTATAGTACACCCGTATTAACCCAGTTATGTTTAGATCGTTTCATCCCATGTAATAGGGGGTAAGCTTATTGCCAGCAAATTGCCACAAATCCAGTCTGGACTGTAAAATACCACATGGCAAGACTCAATTACCCCGGCTGACCCAAATACGGCCTTTTTAAAAAACAGTATCGTTATACAATTATACATATGAATATAATAAGGTTTGAACCATTCAGCTAATTTGTGTTCCGAACATTATTTCTAATAATAAAAAAAAATAATTTAATCATTCGGAGTATAAATTGTAAATTTTGTATTTAGAACATTAATTCAGCCGGACTGTTTCTAAACATGAAACTGGCTGAAAGGTTAAAGCTTAGGCCAAATTTAGAAATCGTTTCCGTAGGTAATAAAATGGATATTGTCTAGCGCACACGATCGAATAAGAAGCAATTAAACATTATAATAACAATGAAAGATAAATCATTCCCAAAATATGGAATGAATGAACTACTAATTACACTCAGTCCTACATTTTGATACAAACATATCACATATCGTGATCATAATTATTGATATCAATTAACTTACTAACCGCAATTGTAACGGTTATGCAACATGCTAAATGTGCACGCGTGATGTGTGTATTTATCGAATATTTACTAACCTCGTCTAAGTTTATGAATAAGCCTTTAAGTTGAATCAATCTTTCACTACATATGCGCTAGCCCGTGAACTTAGAATAACGCATGGAAGCCGGGGTATTCCGCGAAGTGCAACCTTTAGTTGCGCTCACAAAATCAAAATAAAAATATTATAATTTTATTCTACCAAGCGCTACAATGGTAAGAATGAGAGAGCGAAGGGTATGATGGATACATAAAATGTATCGATAGACAGTTTAATATAGACTATCTAATTTTTTTACCAGGAAAACAATGAATTTACTGGAACAAAGTGTTTAGCAACTTTTGGTCGTTTACTCGCGAGCTGCGTTCGACGAAACGTGACTTTTATACCTACTAATACGGCTCGTCGAGAGTCAATTTTGGCTCAGTTTTGGATGCCTCACTTTTTGCACTCGTACTAGGGTTCTATGTGTTATTGTATTGTTTTAAGCCCGTGACATTAAAATTGTCGTTTTTACCAATATACTGCTCAGTATATTAAAATGTACTATATTCGAAAATTAAACCAATTCTAATTAAATAATTAATTAATTTTACAAAGATTGAGAGGCTATTGGTAGGTAACCTCTTGTCTCTCAATCTATACAACATTCAAAACCATACACTAAAGTAAAGTACAACCAGTGATGCGTTTAATGGCCATGTGATTGGTGTATGACACGGGAGCGGTACTGCACCACGAATAGCACGTGCGTGGGTGACCACGTGCCATTCCTTGTGCAGTACCGGAGAATAGCATGTGATGCTATTCTCCTGTTTTACCTCCAAGATGCATATAACCAGTAACCAGTAACCAGTTGGGACTGCGTCAGAGAACCGGATCCTTCGTAGTTTTAGTTTCTGTAGCATTGGCTTTATTACCTGACAAACTGGATAGTCTAGATAGTATTGAGAATAGGTGGTAGTGAAGCAAGCATTATTGACGAAACGCTAAGGTAGGTATTAGTTTGAAGCGCTTGCTCGCATTTGTTGATACGTTGAAATGAACAGCAACAGTAGATGCAGAAACTCTAGAACGCCACCTCTACTATTAATCTTACTTACTTCTTATCTTATTTATATTCATTAAATTCATTTATATACATCTTGGACTAAAGCCACATATCAAAGTCACATTTTCATTAACAATTAGTATTTCGAAAGCCTTATTACCAATTCCATACATATTGGATTTTTATTTATTGTTCATACAAATGTGACTTTGGGCCCAGACAAAGTCACATTTTAAGTAGCAATAAGTACTTCGAAAGCTTTTGCCAATTCTATAACTTTCGGATTTATCTAACTTCGTTTTCATTTAAGTAAAAGTGACTTTACTTAGGCCCCCTGGTTAAACACGCACTTGCGAGTAGGTATTACGCACCTGACCTTTCTAAAGAATATCACCAATAAGGCATATTTTTCACAAACTGGTGTTTCGAAAGAAAGAAAGAGAAAGAAAGAATCATGTATTTGATAATTTATTTGCTGATTTCAAAATATAATGCAAAAACTGTCAAAGAACCCTGTCGTTATTAAAAGTGTGAGCATTACTTTGTCATTGCACATTTGCAACAAAATGACTAGTAAAAAGTTGCGTGTTGAAAACATTTTTATTTTTATCGCATGAAGGTTATAACTGTTATTTACACTAATAAGTACCCATCAAAGTACTTATTTACAAACATTGCTTATTATAATTTTAATGCTTGCATCAAGATTGTTTCTGAAGAGTAAATAGTACTTAATAGTAGTTAAATAAGTAGTATCTACACGCAACTGAAGACTCAAGCACGCACTCTAGAAATAAACCTAGTATTACAAGGGCATAGGGCATTTATTAAAGTAAAGGTCATTGTAAAACCCAATGTTAAATTATGAATCTGACGTGGTCTGACACTATATGTAAATGTAGGTTATTGTTTTTTTTAATTGTTTTAAACGTTACCCTTAAGAATTTCTCCAGGGCTGTGTCTGCGTTTTATACATTTAAACGTAGGTACCTACATCCATAATTAGACACACCTTAAATACTGTTTTGGGTAATATTGTGTTATTTTTTACACAAATAGTTGATCCACGCGACTCAATCGCACAATCGTGCCGTTAAACTGACATTTCATCGTGTTTAATAACAACTATTCTGAGTGACCAATGTTTCTTAATACAACGTAACAATGAAACTGTCAGACACACCCAAATAATACCCACTTTCGGTAAATAAAATTAATTAAAAAAAAATTAAACCAAGAATTGTACCTATTTATTTATTTATTAACGTTTCCTCTACCACTATCCTTACTGGCATATCCTATGCGATAGTTCTGTTAATTTATCAATGAAAACATAATAACTTCATATTTTTTTAATGATATAAAAAACCCAAATATTGAAAAGGAAAACAAAAATTAAAAACACTTAAACTGAAAATAAATCTAATAATAATAGTCCAAAAAATAATAAGAACTTTAGCACATTAAACAGGATATTATAATTAATCGTGCCATTGATGAAATCCATCCTAAAATTGAAGTGTTGACGTGTCATTTGAGTGAATTTGCTAGGACACTGTTATGTATTTTAAGTCAATTATATTATTTATTTATTAAAACTTTATGCACAAGTAAAACAAACTGTAAAAAGGCGGACTTAATGCCTTAGGCTTATTATATAACAATTTAAGACCCAGCCGTCGTCATACCGGTACGACGCGACGCTGCCATTGTTGTTTGAATAGCCAGGCTTCAAGTGAAAATATTCTCAGGTAAGTAAATATTATATTCTGAGAATATGGTTATCTTAAACCTCACATGTGAAGCCAAGACCTTGAGGCCCAAGGCCCCTCCCATACGAAATGAAGAAGATAATCCCATAAGTGTAAGATCAGTCAAACAAAGTTACTTATGTCACATTTGTACCTGCATGGACAAAACAAATAAGCAGCAAGTTACACCAACCAGGTCAAGTTCAGTAATAAAACTGTCTTCGGTATTAAGGCATGCCCATAAAAGTACGGTACGTCGTGTGATGAAACACGGAGATATATTGGAGGATTTACCAGCACATACCTCAGGTTTCCGTAGATTGCACGTATGTAATCAATGGTCCACGAGATAGATATTAAGGGGACGTTCTCTTGCATGACTTGATGTAGGGTTGAATAGAATTAAATAGAATACTCAGTTATTGTATTTAATAACTTACAAATAATAACTTTACGGGTTACGTAGGGTGTTACAATGAGCGGCCTTATCGCTAAAAGAGGTATCGGACAACCTAAAATAGAATAAGTAGAAAAAAATACTCGTTACATTATGGTGGGTACAGCCTATGTATCATTTTATAAAACTTTTCTTATTTCTCAACTGAGTCATGGTAAATAACAATGTTTTATAACATATTATGTTTATGTTATAAGTACAGAGGCCGGCACATCAAGTTACCCCAATATGTAAAATTACATCGATAGTTTTTCAACTTTATTACAAGTAGTGTAAGGTTCATATTCGATTGGAAAAATTTGACAGTTTGGGGTAGGTTGATGTATAACTGGCGAAGGTGCATATAGTGTGGACGAACCCT
This sequence comes from Euplexia lucipara, assembly GCA_921972225.1. NCBI lineage: Eukaryota > Metazoa > Arthropoda > Insecta > Lepidoptera > Noctuidae > Euplexia > Euplexia lucipara. Next base: position 13,882,383 of record OV179154.1, read on the forward strand.
CACCTATCTCTCTTTTAATGCTAGAATATTTTTAGACACATCAAATCACAACATAATACCTGCCTTGAGTTTTAGTTCACAATTTCTGGGAATATTAAAAAAAAATCATTTTTTTTGTGTCTCAAAACTACCAATTACTAACAATAGTTGGAAAAAGATGATGATGATGATTTATTTATGAAGGAGAAACAGTTCCCACTAGAACAAAATCAAATACCATAAAATATAATGCTATTTCACCTTCTCCTTAACAAATCGCGTGATTCTATCGCAAAATGACTGCAGTGTAGTTGCCTAACTATTCTGAATCATTACTTAAAGCGATATTACTAAACTTGGTAATAGTACAACCTAACCTTTTCAATGATCGGTTCAATCTTTGGGTGTCACCATTTTTTCATAAAGTTAGCTGGCGTCTTGGAGCTGTAGATGGAAAGGCCTAAGAAGCGTTAGTGTGACGTTTTTGAATTTTTTGTGATCTTCAGACAACATAAAAAATATCTAAAGTGTATTTGAACGAATTCTTGCCCAACTGTGGGGATCGTACAAAATAATAATAAGGCTTAAAGAGTACCAGCCGCAGATAATCATGTTCGATAATATTTTATTTACTTCAAGTCCGAAATCATAATAATTATTGTGTTTATTTGTTGGGTGTGTTTACCAAGAAAATCATTTCTAAATTAAAAAACAGCAAAATGAAAGACACAGAGTACCCACAAACACGCAACATTTCATTGATATTTCAAGATGTGCATTCAAGCGTTGTGCGTTGTTTGAAAAAAATTGGTTATGTATGGTTAATCTAATTATTAGTTCGTTGTAAAGAAACGAGCCTCTTGGCAAGTTGCTTCGCATTCATCATTCGGTATTTGTTGATAGATTTGTTTGTAGATATTTCGCGGATAATTTCATTGAAAGTGTAAACTTAGTTTATTAAATAAGAGACCCTCAAGCGTGACGATAACTAAGGCAAATTCATACATATACCAATGCTAAAAAAATAAGGAATATAAACTTTATCAGTGAATCCGGTTACCGGTTAGTCAAATCATAACGATCAATGATATTATAAGTAAAAAGATGTAGAAAGGTTATACGCGTTCAGCAAGTGACAAGTTGAAATGTGGCTAACTAGCCACACTTCACCTTGTGGCGTCGCGCCCCAACGAACGCGTGCGTGCGTTAGTGTACCGTTTTTGAAGATCGAATGTTGTTTAAGTAACCTATCAACACCTTTTTACTGATAATGTTATTGATAAGGATAGTGTTTTGTTACGAAAATAATAATAATAATAATAATATAAAACGTTTATTTTCTCTACACAAGTTATATAGGTACTTACAGCAAATATTTTATGTGCCGGATGCAGAGCTAACTTTGTGAGAGACTGGTGCCTGAAGTAGGTTTTTATAAAAAAACTGTATTACAGGTCACCAGGGCCCTCCCGCTGCTAGATGCCTATGACTAGGACCATCATAACAAAGCAGTATACATAACAAGATAAAAAAGTAAAACAAAGAAAAACACTAATAATAAAAATAAAAATAAAAGAATATAAAAAACAAAACCAGACTTTGTGTGGCTGCGTGAGTGTGTGTGTGTGAGAGTGTGTACTGTTAGTGCTACGACAATTGTGAGAGTAAAATGTAAGTGGTTGCTAGAGTGAGTGGGGTGTGTGTGAGTATAGTAGTTGGAAAACATGTTCAAAATGCCCCAAGATTGAGGCAGTCTTGTGTTTTTCGTTGGTTAAATTGTTAACGTAAACAGCGATTTAACATGGCTAACAACATCGAAAGGTTAGATAGTGTTAGATAACTCTATTTTTTACCTATGTTTTGCCAGTTAAATTAAAGTAGCAGACTAAAGGGGGTCTGTTGATATTAATAGGTCAAAATCCTGGACTAAGGATGGTTACTAAAAAAATAGATGTGAAATCTCAACACCACTTTTTATGACCCAGTATGTTATATTTAGCAGTACTTAGCGCTTGCATCCAACAAAGCAGTTTTACTCAAAGTATCAAATGTATTCTGTTCATATAACCAAGTGGTTATATGAACAGAATGCATTTGATAACAGCTATTTGATAGGTGTTTCAACACTTTATACCCAAAGTGCATGCTAATTTGATGTAAATATATCTAACTGTCTTATTTTTCTATCCACAGCCGACTTTATCCATCCCTGCAACAACACAGAACCTGCCTGTCTAATAAAAGCAACCCAGGATGCAATACCACAGTTCTCCAAAGGTCTACCAGAGCTTGGAGTGCCGCCTTTAGACCCTTTCCTCATTGAAGAACTGCCCATACAGCTGCCTGGCATCAAGGTGACGTTTTACGGTGGAAAAGCGACTGGTCTACGAAAATGTCAAGTCTTGAATGTCGAGTAAGTTGCACTTTTAAAACTTTTACATATATATATTCACAAACTCACAACTAATAGACGTGTCAGAAAGTACAGAGCGTCATTTGTTACTACGGTTCTTACATACTTTTTAACTGCGTTTACGTTGATACACAAGCACGCCGGTGCCGGCGCGAGTACTACGCACGTGACCTTTCTGAAAACCTCACTATAAGAGTCTGTTTATGTTCTTCTAAGGTTTCTAGAAGAACATACACAGATCTTTTTAGTAAGATCATCCTCCTCTTCCACTGTGTTTCAGAGATCAGAGGGGAGGGAAACTTCTGTATTTTTAAGAATGTTCAGATAGTATAATCTCAGTTTTAATCTGTCCAAAAAACGGATAATTAAGTACCTTTCTTTTTGACAAGTTTTTGTTGCTCTCAACTAAAAAATAGAGGTATTTCAGATATGTCTGGTTAGACTGGAGTCCAACTCGGCTTCCGATCTCAGTGTCTATGTGATCACTGTGTTTGTACATAATATCATATAGGTACATTAGTATACGTTCAAGTAATGTTGTCTAATGGTAGTGCTATTGCATAAATAACTTAAATGTAAATCCATTACAGTTAAATAGGTTTAGGCTTCTAGCATACAGCTCTTAGTTGCCTCTCACAAGCGTAGAATGATAAGTTATTCTAAGTTTAATATTTTTAGTATGAATATTTGCAATACACTTCCAAGCATTGCTACAGGTACACTCAAAATTATACGTATCGTAAGTTATATATTAAAGTAATAAAAAGAAAAAAAAAGAAAGGTAATGATTTACTTCGTGTAACTCTTAGTATAAAGTTAACCCAAGTGTTTTCTTTATAAGGACAAAATTAAAACATCGTGTTTGACTTTGCTTAGTAAATTACGCCTAAAAACCTTTTACGCAATACGCAAATCGTAATCATATATTTTGTATAAGCAAGTGTGTCTTCCGTATTAGAACCTCGTGTTGGAGAATAAAGTATGAAACCCTGAATTCTGGCCTGTGAACCTTAAAAAATACAACACAAGATAAAAGTTTATACTTCATTTATCCTTTTTAGGGGTTAAATGTGAGTACCTCCGGCTTGTCCAGGTTTACAAAATAACGTGTACACAAAACCTTTTCTACGCAAGGACTGCGAGAAAATTGTTTGAAACTCTAAGCTTGTGCCCTGAATCACATTTGAACAAAGAAACGATTATATCTGCTTCAAATGGCTTCAAAGCTTCGGAGATTATCTTTAAAATTCCTGTGGGGAGCTGCCTTTGTCTACGTAAAGACATAGTATTATGTAAGGGCCATGGTTTCCACAGTCACTAGGCCACGTGGTTTAAATTTTACGAGAAAAAAAATGTTTAACCAGAATAAAGCAAAAATACCAAAATGAGAGTTTTAAAACTTTTATGTTTAGGGTACCCTATTCAAAAAGGTGCCAATATAACCATATTACTAAGGTTATGTTTCACGATCAGTAATACGTAAAGAGTTAATTTAAAAAGAAAATGTATTACTATCCGACCGTCCAATCTAAATAAGAATAAACAAACATAGAACAAGAAAAAATAACTCTCGCTGTGTAAAGGTTGGATACTTTAAAACTTTTTACTGTTGAATTTCTTTATGATTCAAGACACATGTCTTATCAAGAAAGCATGCGTTGCCTAAAAATGACCCTGAAAACTTTGCTAGAAGGACATCAGATAACAGAATATGAACTGGAAAATATTTATTATAAAATTTTACTGTACACAAGCGCGTTTAAGTTTAAACGTTAAGCTGTCAGTTTCACTTCGGTTTTAATCGTATCTCTTCGAGCAGCAACGTCTTTAGGTTCTACAGTATTGTTTGAAGTTGATATTAAACTAGACTTTGGACATGAATTTCAATGCAATGGCTTGATTGCATAAAATTTAATAATCCGACAATTGGGTGCAGCGTGGCCGACATACTATTCGTGGCGCACATTTTAGTCTGACAAACCTATGCAATTACGACGTACATGCAGTAACGCATAAGACCAAAATTTGCTTCAATTTGACCATTAAAAAGCACTTTTGAAAGTCAAACTTAAGTTAAATTAAATATAAGAAAGATTCTAGTTGTTCTATTATTGTTTTTTATAGCTTGGTAGCTATGTACAGACACAATAAAAACGTTGATCGTGTTGGTAAGGTTGGTGTCGTTATTTTTTAAGGACTGTATTTCTAGTCAAATATAAATAATGCGCAAAAAAAGCACCATGCGGCTAAGTGAACTGCGAAGTCAGAAGAATGACTTATGAAATACATATAGCTTGACAGAGAAAGGCCTAGAATTGAAACTAACAAATAATGTGTCAACATTTAGGGCGAGACCCCACCAAAGCGGAGACTAGAGGAGATGTAATTAACCGATAGGATATTGTATTGTGCTGAAGCTAAGCACTGAGCGGTCAAAATGACGCAAGTTGATTGGTTGTAAAACACATCTCTTCTCGTCTCCGCTTTGGTGGAGTCTTGCCCTGACACTTATCAGAGATGCCATCTACGAACCATGTAAAAGAAAAGAAAAAGAGTGAGTGTGAGCATGTGTGTGCGTGTGAGTAAAAAGGGTTCACTATTTTGTCGGGACTGGTGAAAATATATTTTGGAATTTCGTTTATATTATTCTCTGTGCTCAAAAAAACAGCCATACTATTCCCATACTTTGGTGCAACCGGCTCTTAGTGTTTATTTTTTTCTAAATTTGTGCATGTAAAATTTGCTTGTTTGCTTTATCTTCAAAATTAAACCAACAATCAATTGATGACAAAAATATTGACCCAGACGATTCTAAAATACAGATTGCGATTAAATCAAAAAGATTTACGAAATTTAAACCAGAGTTATTGTAAAGAGTTAAACTTCCTACCATAGGTCTCAACCTTTTGGGTCAAACAAGTAAAAAAGAAATCATAACTCGCACGAAGTAAACATTTACTTGTTGGTGTAAAACCGTGGCAAAACTTTTACAAGGGGCATTCAATAACTTCTCGGAATGGGTATAAAAAACTAAGAAATTTGAATAAGTGAATAACTAAGAACCCCATCGCAGTGGGTGGTGCATAAAATATTATATATCTTCTAATTGGGTCAAATTTCAGTGACAGCAAAGATATACCTTTTGCGTAAAAATCTTTTAACAATCCAAGCATTTATTCTCCTTGATACAAGGCAAGTCATCCATTAAACTAATTTTAATTTAACGCGCGTCGCAATCTAAACTACCCACTTTTAAGTAGCGCTTACCTAACTACGACTGCTAAGGAAACCTTGCCACACCGCAGCAATGCGGTTTTATTCTCACGCTATTGTTAGTTGACGAAACCCTTTGTGTTTCGGTACTAAACATTCGTAAAACTGAAGGATTTTTCAAGGATAACGTTGATGTGACAAGTTATTATGTTAGGGATAAAAAGGTGTCTTTATCTGCTTAATTAAGAGGCCCTGTTGAATAATGTGAAAGTAGGGTTAGGAATAGGTACAATTAAATGATAAATTATAGTTGTTTTTGAAAATGGTCAAAGAAGTACGGCAACCACGGTAGGGAGGCAGCCTATGGCATTATGTTCACCTCTGCACATTCGTGTGCTAGAAGTATTTTCTACAGCCAGCACGCGCCAATGGTCCGCGTAAATTTAATACTTTTCCCTTCAAACTTCCATTTCCTCGTAGTTTTAAAAAAAATCTATGTGACCTTTGTGATATTTGCTGATAATATGGCTTTATAAATAAGAAATAATTTTTAAAAATTGTTGAGTAGTTTTTGAGTAAAATTTTTGAAAACAAAAAGAAAACAAATCTTTTCTCTTTATAATATTAGTACAGAAATAAAGATGAAGAAAATTAGTAAGTCGGTGTTTTTCTATCCGAGTACTTGAACAAGACTTACCAAAACAAACAGAGCTGATTAGTTTAAACTTCAGACATTATCTTTATCAGATTATAATTATTATTATCGTTCTTCTGTGTAAATATCGAAGATCACACGTCTAAGGAAGACGCCACACTACTTCTGTTATTCTAACTTTTGATTAGGCCAGACGAAAACAAACGTTTGCCAGCCATATATACCTAGTAACAGATTATCGTGTGTCAAATTACATTTCCAAGAATATAGAAATCTTTTGAGAGTCAACTCTCAAATACAATCAAAATCTCCAGAAAAAGGACTGTGCATTTAGATTCAGAAGATACAAGCACTTCCCAACCTACTGTCAAGGATAGACGAGGAACCGTTTATCCGAATATAGGGCTTTTCCCGACTGTACGGAGAACGGGACGAAGTATGGAGCTTATTATGTTGTCGTCGAGTAAAAGGGTATGACATATCTAAATTGTTTTTCCTATTGTTATATGGCTCCAAGGGTTCTGAGATGTGGGATAAAAAGGCTTAGAGAAAGATTTTGTTTATAAATGATGAATACAAAAGTAAGTAGCTCAAAACTTTCGGGCTGTTGAAATTTATTGTGTTTACAAAAAGGTATTTATTTGCCTGAAAATATTTGCAAAAGATTATGCGCCAACTCAAATTTGAAAATGTTTGTTAACATAAAACTCTGAAGTGGTATAAAGTAATGTCCGGGTTTAAATTGTATGATCTTTATGAGAAGGGAAATTAGACACACTCTACACTATTTCCTAGACATGTAAATACCAATCCCTGCAAGAAATTCTGTAACAAAAAATCTAATAATCATAATTATTGTTTACTTTCCAGAGCAATCCTAGAAAAGAATATATTCAATTTGGACGTGCGATGCAACATTACGATCAAGGGCAAATACACAGCTGTCGGGAGACTGCTGCTCTTCCCCATCAACGGTGAGGGAGACTCAAAGATCAAAATTGGTGAGTGGTTAAATGACTAAATTCTAAATGTTTCTCTGATCCGTATCGAAGATAGTGACCAAGTATGATCTATTACACTATCAGATCACTTGGGGTAATAATTTTAACGGCTTATAACAAATCAAACACATTTTTAAATCTCTTTATAATAAAAGACGTCACGCGATTCCACCCGCGTAGTTCCTGTTCCCGTGGGATTACAGGGATAAAAAGTAGCCTATGTCATCCGGGAATAGTGTAGCTTTCTACCAGTGCATTTTTTTTAAAATTGTATCATTAGTTCCGAAGATTACCCCCTACATACAAACTTACAAACATACAAACATAAAAACAAACAAACAAATTTTACCTCTTTATAATATTAGTATGTATAGATTAAACCAGCCTTTTACTATCCCACTGCTGCAGGGCAAGGTCTCTTCACAAAAAACGCGTAAGCATTAACCACTACGCTTGCTCAATGCGGGTTGGTGATTTTAAACTTACATTTAATATTATAACACCTATTCTATCAGCCTTTAATATTGCTTGTACATAGATAGTTTTTACACTAGTCAGCTAAAGTTTCACTTAGATTGTTAAATTTTCGTGCTATAAAACAAATGAAATTCCGCTTAAAATTCTCTCCTTGACCTCTCATTTGAGTTACGCGTAATGAACTGTCAAATCTAGACCAAAGGAACCATCAACTATACATCCTTGTTCAAAATAATTACCGTATAGACGGCGAAAGAAACAAAATAAACAAAACCGAACGTCCCATAAGGAACAATAGCAAAATAAATTTGTCGTGTTGTGGAATGAATTCTAAGAGACGCAATACGTTACAGCGAACTTTACATGAAAATAAATTGCAAATATCACTGAAATGCCCTCATGTATGTATTTTATAAACGGATACAATGCCAACTCGCGATGAAATAGAAATCGTGCATTCGAATATTAAATATTGAAAGTTGTTGCGTTAGCGTGTCCGCCTGTTTGTGATGTCTTAGCAATGTGTATTTTGCGATTATTTCATTTTAGTTTATCGGTTAAACATTTGCTAGTGTACATTTAAATCTTGACAGCTTATTATTATTAATATACAATGCTGACCTTCGCAATCTTGTTATTTGGATAATCATTGTAAAGTGCGGTTGAATGTAGGATTTGACCCTCAACTGACGCTGCTTACCGAGTAGGTCATGGGGCAACAATCCGGTGTTTTGCTTTAATATTTCTCTAGGAGTAATGACCGTTTGGTTAACTTACCTGCAAATATTATGCCATTATTTGAGACCATCAAAATGTTTACTGTATTTTGTTTTATTACAACGCAAATTACTTAATGCTATCAATAATTATTACTCGTATCAACAAAAGTAACTTAATGTCCAATCCTGTTCATTGGTATTCTGCCTTCGGTCATCCATTGTTATTTATTTGTTAGTTCTTGTATTTTAATGATTATTCTTTAAAAACTTAATTTTAAGTATTTATTCCCAAAGGATTGGACAAGAGTGTATTATATACAGTACTTTTTTAATTTTATCACTTTCATTTCTTGACCATTCATAGTTAATGTGATCAATTTTTTCATTCATCCAATATCTAATGACCACTTCTCGTTTATATTATAGGATTTAACCCTGACTTTGAAACAAGGTCAAAAATGTTTTTAGTTGTAATTTGTATGTCAATAGATGATTAACCTTCAACATATTAATGTTCCAGTGAACTCGATCATCAAACTGAATATAAACACGAAGTACTTCAAGGACGCCGAAGGTCGCGATCACTTCGGGATCAAAAACTACAAGTTCACGTTCGATTACGGCGAGAGAATCGTCTATACAATTAACAACCTTTTCAAAGGCAACCCTGAATTAAGTAAGTTGAAGTTTAATACAAATACATACATACATAAACTCACGCCTTTTTCGCATGGGGGTAGGCAGATACTACAGAGCGCCATATGCTACGATTCTTACATACTTCTTTTGCTTTGTTTACATTCATAAATGTTGTCATACACACACGCCGGTTGCGAGTACTACGCACCTGACCTTTCTAAAGAACCTCACCAACAAAGTCTATGTATGTCCTTCTAGGGAGTCCCTTCCCAGCGTTTTCACTTACATCTGCCTTGTAAAAACCTTTCGTTGGTCCCTTTCATTCATCCTTTCAACGTGACTAAACCATCTAAGTATACTCTTTTTGATTTTTGTAACTACATCTTCTTTAAAACCACAACGTTGTTTTATCACAACATTTCTCAAACTATCATTCATTGGTACACCACACATACTAAAGAAGTTGAAGTTTAATTTATTTAGTTAACTGGAATTTTTGGTATATTTTACCATAGTGGTTGGTACCAATGTGGTACCAATGTGTTGCCAAGTTTGGTATAAAATACAAGCACTGTTTTAATAACAGCTTGTGTTTCAAGTATTTGTTGAATTTATTAGCATTGAACTAGCGCTTATTGCAACAAAACTGTTCCTAAGCTCACTATAATCTGTCATTATCTCTGACCACATTTGGATTTTATACACGGAATGAACGCGAGCATTTTAATCTATAAATTAAATTAATGTACTCCCAATTTATATTAAGTTACATTTCCACGTGGACTCCCAGACTATGCTCTGTTTTATTCTGCCATTGCCTGTTTTTTCGCTCAAGCTAATGGAACTTAAATTGAGGTCCTTGACTACTAATGCCTCCTATCATTTGTTGAGAAAATGAGTTCTTAAAATAAATGACATCCCATCATAATGGAGGATCTTAAAGTTCATGAAGATATCAAACACGACCGTAGAGCTTGCTGTGAGCGGTATTATGCTGATTCGTAAGTTTGCTTATTGCATTAAAGCCGTTAAAGTCACGTTGTTTAAGACTTACTGTCAGATCTTCCATACGAGTAGCCCGTGAGCGCAAACAATACTTGACGCCTTGAGAGTTGAAAATAAGTTATTTGTATATTATTGCCAGAGGCACTACCAAAACGAGGCAGCCCCGAAAACATTAAGAAGCTACCGCAATTTTGCTGTCCGTCTAGCATGTTCGCTTCTGCGGCGAGCGTTCATGACTTCCTCTGAGTACTGAAGAGATAGACAGCATTACTGTTATAGAGAACTCAGTGAAGCCCCAATAGCATTCTTAATATATTAGTGGTCAAATTCAATTCACCAATGTTTAGTAAAATACTACACGAGTGAATGGAATTAGCAAATCTTTTCTGTCTTATCAACGTAAGGCAGAAGTGATTCATTATAACCGGTTCAATTAAGTTTGTAGTTTTCCAATTAGTCTAACATATTTAGTAATAATATATTTTTTAAGTTTTTACGTCTATCCTGATGATCCATTGTTGTCTGGGCATAAAAAACAAGTAATGACTTAAATAAGGTTAAATACAGGTTATACAGTTGTTACATAACTCTGCGCTTATTAGTACGGGGGAGATTATTGCCCATTTCCCATCGTACCATTAAAATTGTATAAAAAATTGCGTTGCAATAAAATTAAACTAAAATTCCGTATAAAATTGTATTATTCTCATTAGTATTTTTAACTACTTTTCAGGTAACACAGTATTGCAGTTCCTAAATGAAAATTGGAGAATAGTCACCGAGGAATTTGGGCAGCCAGTCGTGGACTATGCTTTAAATGTCACCGTCACCACAGCGAAGAAGTTCTTCGACGCTGTGCCTTACGATGAACTGCTTTATGTGCCTATACCTAAGTATTGATAGTACTCCCGTTCAAAGCTGAATAACGATACAAAAACTTAAATTTTATTATTTTTTTGTATTAGGTGCCTGCGTCCGAAGCTCAATCAAAAGTATTACTTAAAAATACATTTTATTTGTCTTAAGTACCGATGTTTTCTATCATTTGTGGGTTCAGTACCTAAATGATATAAAGGCACCCCTTTGGTGCAACTTTGTTTGTCTGTCACAGCTAGTTATTACATAGACAACTAAAGCTTTCGACTTGAAATTTGGTGTTATAATAAACAATGCTTTTCTACTTAAATGAATTAAAGCAAGTAAAGTGAAAAAGAAAACAATTGCAATTGAAACTAAATTAAGGTGGGAAGTTTAAATACAGTAAAAAATAAAGCTTTATAAAAGGACTTCAATAACATTTACCACCGAAGATTATAAAGTGAATAAAAAAATACCTGAAATACTATAGTGAATAAAAAAATACCTGAAATACTATAGAAATGTTACTGATAAACACATCCAATAGGCACAGTATTTTTAACAAAGCCCAATAGGTACATTATTTTTAACAAAGCGAAAACAATAAACTTATTACTATGCCGGTATTTTTTATTCACATTTCTCGGCATTTAAATTGGATACTTAATTAAGAAGGAACAGTAAGGTAAGGTAAAAATCTGAAATTGCTTTGTAGCATCAATATGATCCGTGCAATTGAGAATAATAAAGTGAAAAAGTACTGCGGTTAAAACTTCAAACAAATCCAATTTAAGTTGGCTAACTGAATTCCAAAAAAATTTTTATATTATTTAGAAATAAAACAGAGAATTTGATGGTAGGTACTTAAGATCTCGTGATTGAGTGAGTTTAACCAAAAAAGATATCTAAGGTTTGGTGAACCATTACTTACTTAAGTAAACACCTTTCATTAAAAAAGAATTTGTAAAATATTACATTGTATTGGAAAAATAATAGGTAGGAAAAACACTAACTTTGCAACGTGAACATTATGTCTTTCGTCACTGAAAGTTTTTTCATGAATTAAATATGTGGATAAATTTTATCAAACTGTCTGTTTTACTTGATTATTGTTTAAAAGCTAAAATTTGATTTAAAATATCCCAAACACATTTAGGGACTTTGACAAAAACAAAACATATTATTTACAAAAAAAATTGGTTGCCTGTAAAGTCGGTATACGGGCGAAAGTTTTACGTGACAACGACTTTGAGTGGTAAAATAATTTATGTCTGTCTCTCTCGCTCTTAGGCGGGCTAACCATGCCCGAGTGGAAGGGACGCGTGCCTCTCACTCGCTCTCATTGTGAGCGCATAACGTGAGCGGAGCGTAACGCAGTTTCTTGAAGTGTCACCCGGCAAACCAATTTATAAGACGTTGTCACGTCAAAAAAAATAACATAAAAGTATTTCCCAAAATTATATAAAACAGAAAGACGATTTTTGGTATCGGCTATACAGTTCAAAAACGTTCATTGTTAAACTTAAAATGTTCTCAACTTGTGTGACAAACACTCAATATAGTGCCTCAGAATTTTCAGGACAATTGTATCAAAATTATGCCTACAAAATATATAGTCCAAATTCCATTCTTATTATTTTTCCTTTAAGTAACGTAAATGTATAATTGTAAGCTCATTGCTCTTATTATTTTTATTGTAAATAGTGTACATTTTTTAATTATTAAGTGAAACTTAACACTATTTAATCTTATGAGTTGTCAAACCTGTAACAGAAAAAAATATCGTTAAACTATGTGTTATTTTGTGAACCATGTAATAGGTACCCAAAGTTGTAAATAAAGACAAAACAGATTTGCTTATTATACTCCATCCAAGTAGGTAGTTAACGAAAGGTAAACAATCTTTACAAGTCTTTTTACATAAACTTTTATTAATTAAATACAACTATTGTTTAAACAAATTGTTTAATTGATCATGTAATCGTTTTTGTTGTATCAAAATTTGTTTTCAGCTGCATTTTATTTTTAAACTGTGTTATTAACTAAACATACATGTCAAAATTGTTTACCTTTTGTTAACTACCTAATCGGATGGAGTATGGGTTACCATTGATAATTTCGATAAACCATTATAAGTGTAACATTGCGTTACACCTGTTTTTCATGATCATGCGACCCCAAACTTTAAAAACCCAATGGAACTTGAACCTTTTTTTTGCAATAAAACTGAAAATCTAATAAAGAGATTTGACACATTGGGGTACCTTAATGTGCTGGCCTCTGTAGTTCAAGTCGATTGTATTATATAAGCATCAAACCTATTACGATCAACACTAGGTACATGAATCGGCCTCTGTGCTGCCCCTGAGGATATCAAGAGTAGTGCTTGGACCTGATGGTCTAGACTAGACCATCAGGTCCAAAGTTGCTTTGGTTATGTTAGGTTAAGTGTCAATGTGGATAAAATCTGTTAACTTGAATTAATGTTGAGGCTAATAAAAATGAAGAACACCAATACTTAAAGGATATAAAAATTAAATTAAAAATTTAAAAAACCCCCACCGCAAAAAAGTAAAACATTTAAAAAGTTAAAAATAACACTTTAGCCATGAAATTTTACTTCACGTCGGGGTACCGCTTAAGTAAAGAATTTTCCTAGTACTTGTAGGTATGTAGGTACTTATTTTAACGGTACCCCGACGTTACGTAAAATTTCATGGCTAAAGTGTTATTTTTAACTTTTTAAATGTTTTACTTTTTTGCGGTGGGGGTTTTTTAAATTTTTAATTTAATTTTTATTGTATAATTTTTAAACGCATTAATTTTGTTTCATAGAGTTTACAGTTATGAGAATTTTTCAGAGCAATGTATGTAGAGTCATATGCTGGTTAAAACGAATCCAAACACGACATATCTGCTATTATTTTGTCAAGAGTCTACCTACTGGTGTGCAGGATAGCTTGGCTGCAGCATCAGCTCATCCTGTTGCCATCAGTGCATTGTGTTTAGAATCAAATGCTCATTGAAATGAATCCAAACACGACATATCTGCTATTATTTCGTCAAGAGTCTACCTACTGGTGTGCTGGATAGCCTGGCTGCAGCATCAACTCATCCTGTTACCACCAGGGCATTGTGTGCAGAATCAAATGCTGGTTGAAATGAATCCAAACATGACATATCTGCTATTATTTTGTCAAGAGTCTACCTACTGGTGTGCTGGACAGCCTGGCTGCAGAATCAGCTCACCCAGTTGCCATCAGTGCATTGTGTGCAGAATCAAATGCAGGTTAAAATTAATCCAAACCCGACATATCTGCTGTTATTTTCCCAAGAGTGTATTAGTCTGCTAGATAGTCCTGGCTGCATCAGACCAAATACACCATAATGTTGCCTATTAATATTACACACATGGGTGTTTGATATTTTATGACACACATATGTTTGTAAGTAAAGTTAATACCCATAGACGTCTAAAATAGCCACGGTAGCTAACACAAAAGAGCTGATAACCTTGAAACGGCTGAACCGATTTTGATGAATTATGTCTAAGAACCATCGCAAGAAACTCTGCTTTCAAGTAAAAAAAACCGCATCTTAATCGGTTCACTCGTTTGGGCGCTACGGTGCCACAGACAGACAGACAGACAGACAGACAGACACACACACATAGCGGTGAAACTTATAACACCCCTCTTTTTGCGTCGGGGGTTAAAAATAAAGAAAGCTTTAAAAAGTATTCAATAAAGATATTTTTTATATACGTATTTTGTTCTGAAGTATTATTGTGCTAAACTATTTAAGTTTAATGTTATATACTGTTTTAATCGCTTGATAAATCATTTAGTATTATTATGGCAAAAGTGTGAACAAAATGTAGTTTTATCATTATTGTCTATTTTCTTTTCTTGTTATTGTATTTTATGTGTATAAAGTATTTTAATATTGTCTTTATAATTTAATAAATACATGTAAATAGTTTGATCTTTTCCTTGATGAAGCATCTGGACTCTGGTGGTCTTCATAATGGTCTTCACGTTATTTTGACTTCAGGCCCCAGGCGGGCTTTGGTATTTTGGCTTCTCCCCTTTGGACGATTTAAGAGTTTAGACAATAAGTTTTTATTTTCTTAGATACCTATAAAACTATAGCTCTATATAAGATCTATAGCAAGACTTAAGCTCCGTTAGCAACTTTAGTAATCAGACAAAAACTATTATTATATGCCAATGACTTATTTCTCAAGGGTCATGGCAACCTTTGGAGCAAATTATTTTCATTCAAGCTTATTCCCTCCTTTTTTTGTATCAATATTCAATATCTGACTGTGATTATAAACAATCCGCACATCATGTCTTGTGTTAGTTTTTTGCCATATCAAACCCATGAGGATGTTTTAATGAACAGGTAAAATTCGATTTTGTTTGACTTGCATACCTTGTAAAGAATAATTCGAATGTCAGTGCTTGCAAGCTTTGCCATTCTAATTATTGGAATCAAATGCTTACAATTTAGTACTCAATAATATAACTTAATAATCATATTTCACAACTTTCACACAACGTCATCTATTCCCTATCTAAGCAAAGCTTGTGCTATGAGTAACATGCTTATATGAGAATATTTCTAAATATGTTTTAGATAAATTTCGCCCAGACGATAGACATAACAAATATATAATCGGGTTTATTCCACAAATATTTATTCCACCCACGATCTCCGGTATAGCATTCTGAGCCCACTGGACCAACAGGCAATTCAAGCGACTTTCAAGCCATGGTGCTTTAGCATCGGAGCTTATTCTCAAAACCGTTTAGCGTCACGGGTTGTTAGACTTTTGGTAAATACTGTCAAAAGAAGTATCAGGCGAGTCCAACAGATTAGCGTGCTTTTTGGAGCTTTTTGAACAATATTAAACCATTTATTTCAGGTAACAAAGACCCGTAGATAAAAGCCTTATCCTTAAAAAATACATACCTAAGTACTAATAACATTTTTGTTAGTATAAGCATAAGCAACTTAACAAATTACGTTACTTCACTTGTGCTTTGTTATGTGTGTTCTTGTGGAATTTGATCGCGTACTCGACGGATCAACACATCCTGTGTCCAAACATTTTTAATCGATCGATCTCTTCAATAATAGCTTAACCTTCTATCAACCTGCGTGACTGTTATCATTCAGACACAAATCCTAAGGGGTTTGTGGCTGATGACCTTTATCTGAACATCACAACTTTATAATAAATAATGTTAGAAACAAGAGCAATATGTACCCTATCTAGTTCCTAAAACGCTTTGCATTTAGTTCCGACGCTGATTGTGGGGCACAGGACCTGAATGTATAACTAAGTGTGTTACAAATTAATTTATAGAAGCTACCGGCTTGTAGTAGCAAGAACATGAATTTAGATTATACGTGTGTGGGTTCTATGTTTGTATAATGATATCTTCTCTGTAAATGTATAATTAAAACGGTACAAATTGGGTAGTATATATGTACGTGTTGTTTTGTATCACAACCTTTTGCGACACCCAAATCATCGTCTGCCTAGCTTTTTTCCAGTTGTGGGTCGGCTTCTAGTTTAGCCGAAAGTTACTTAATATCTGAATTCAAGATGGAGTCGTCTACCATACTGACTTCAATAACCTAGTGTAATATCATTTCGCATGGTAACATCGGTTGTGAGACTAACAGAAACAGTGGGAGTAATCTGTAAAAAGTCTCCCTTCGAAAATTTGGGTGAAGTAAGAGTGAAAGTAACTGTCAATTCCTATTAGCATTGTAAGGGATGACAGTCACTTCAGCTTCACTTAAGTAACATTAACGCGGAAAGATTTTTACAGATTAGCACTGCAATTCTCAAAAATATACAAATGACAGTCGGGATCAACGGTGAAACGTGAACTATGAGGTATATTCTGTGATGAAGAAGTCCCATTATGTAATGGATTATGGAATGGTCACCAATCTGTGGGCCGTTTTCGGCAAGCGTTGCTAAATCTATGGTCGTACCGTGCGGTTTTTATTAATTACCCTGGATATACTCTTCAACACAAAATTCCAATGCCTTGATACAATACACGCGTTACAACTTTATTAGTTGTATGCGGCCGTTTAGTAACAAAGTATCTACTTTATATCTCTCAAATTAGAGGTTGATTTTGAAATACTGGCAGCAAATGGTGGCTGGTTTGTTTGTTTGCCACAAGATCTCAAAATTCTTTGTAAAAATGTCTAGCTAAATAATGGAAAATTTCGTGACGTTCAGGTTCAGTTAGTTAAAACTTCCATGCAAGAAGTTAAAATCAACTTTACAATTTTTTTGAGATAATACTTCTCGCTTGGTTGGGCAGCATTGTTGTTATAAGTATTACCCATACCCAGCCCTATGCTAGACCCTTACTAACTCTATAATTATTGTTATATCACGTACTTTTTCATCTTCATTATATTAGACGAAAGACGCTGGACAATGGCCTCTCCAAGGATCTCCACGATGAGTGTATTTGTCTCTTGCATCCAGCGGTTTCCTACAACCTTTACCAGGCTGTCTGTCTTCTTATCCACGTCTACCGGTATGTGGTCATCGCTCCAGGACCTTATTGACTGGCCTGTCGGTCTAGTAGTAAGTGACCCTGATTGCTATGCCTACGGCGTCGTGGGTTCGATCCCCACTCAGGGCAAAAGTTTGTGTGATAAGAACGATCATTTGTTCCGTGTCTGGGTGTTTCTTATCTATAATATTTATGTATTTAGAAATATATAAAAATGTTTATCAGTTGTTTAGTACCCATAACTCTCTCAAGCTCTGCTTAACTTGGGTGTAGATGGCGTTGTGTTAAAGTTGTGGAATATTTTTATTCATAGCCCCATCGACCGTCAGCTCTTTGGGCAATATGTCCTGCCTAACTGTCAATTTTGAGTTTAGCATTATGTCAAGCCATGTCGGTAACTCCGGTTCTCCTGATCTCCTTCCTCGCTTACTACACTTACTACACGCACAAGACTTAATTAATAGTTTGTAGAAGAAGGAATGACGCAAATTCTGAAGATAATGATCTTGGTCTTGACCGGTATTAACTAGGCAACATATCATATCTACCTACAATTTTATAACCAAGCAAATTTAGAATAGTATAATAAAAATAATTACAGTGTTATAATGACCGGTATTAAATCATACGGGTTATTGTACATTCGTCACAAAGTAAACTCGCCACGAAAAAAAGTATGTGTAAACTCGCCACAACTTTATTTTTATGCAAAAATATCCGCCATATTGTTTATTACCGTACAGTCAGCAGTAAAATCAAACAATAAAGAATAAAACGTTATTTCTTTATTTTTCATAATCACATAAAGTCACATAAAAATCACAGTTCTACTTACAGCAAAAAAATATACGCTTATATTGTCTGGTTATAATACGTATTATACCTCATAGTCATAAACCATGAATCCTTGCAACTTAATTTTGTTTTTAAAGTTTTCTGTTTATGAGCACTATCTCTATCTTCTCTTTTGCGTTCGGCAAATTGGACGACATGGTATCAGCCAGAATTCCACACTGCCTGAAGACCCGTCACTATGTATATTGGAAATCGCATTATGAAGTTGAAATTTGTAACCAGATTGATTATAGGCGTCGACTTTCTGTTCATTTCTGATACTCTGGTACTATTCAAAACAACAGTCATAATTCAATTTAAAGAACCTGTATGTCTCTTTAACATAATTGACCAAAAGTTGCTTAACATTTAGTTCCAGTCAATATTTGATTACCTAGTAAAAAATCAGATAGTTGCGCTTCGATGGTTGCGCTTAAAAAAGGTTGCGCTTCGAGAAATTTCCCCAAGAAACGGCAGGAGAAGTGCAGGGCGCCCTTCGGCGAGATGGACGGACGACATTGTTGCCATTGCAGAAGTACCTACCATGGATGAGACTGGATGAGAGGACTATAGCAGGCCTATGGCGAAGTAGCAGTGGGTGAAGTCAGGCTGTAGACGATGACGATGCATGTGCAGGAGCGTAGAAGAGAAAAGAAAGATTTTAGAAATAAGTTTCATTTCCAGCGCCAAAAATCAATAACTTTGTTTTCTATCAGTACTTTATGCAAAAAATATGTACCTATGCAGACTTGTGACGAGTTTACACATACTTTTTATGCATGTGACGAATTTACTTTCAATGTATGGAGTTAACAAAATGTGACGAGTTTACTTTGTGACGAATGTGCAATAACCCAATCATACTAAGCTCACCAAACCAGTAGTTAGAAAAAATAACAAGTTTTTTTTTTATTTAAGATTATTATTTTGGTTCAGGAATCTTGTTCATTCATCAAAATTTAATTAAGTTTGGATTTACGCGTATTTAGAATGCCTTCATAAGGAAAATTAGTAAGAACTACTTATAAAAAATGATTACCTAACTCAAACTAATTTAGATTTTAACTATCGACCACCTACACGTGTTTCTTATTCACTTACATTTTATTTTAGGATTCCGTACCTCAAAAAGACAAAAACAGAACCTCTTTTATTTTGATCACTTCATTGCTCATTCATCTGACTGTCTGTTTGAAAAGACTCTCTTTTACAGAAACTAGTACCTACAGGTGCCTTGACTGACTCGTTGGTCTAGTGGTCGCAAGCGCTACTGCTGAACATGAGGGCCCGGGTTCGATCCCCGGGTCGAGCAGTGTCATTGAGTTTTTCCATCTGGGGTTTCTCAGTAGCAGCCCGAAGTCTGGATTTGTGCCCGATTGATGGCAATAGGCTCGCCCCCTATTACATGGGACTTAAACATAACTGGCGAAATGTGGGTGTAGTACCAGGTACAGACGCCAGCACGTCAAGTTACCCAAATGTGTCAAATTTCTTTGATCGTTTTTCAACTTTATGTCCAACAAAATAAGGTTCATATTCAATTGGGAAAATTTGACACATTGGGGCAACTTGATGTGCTGGCGTCTGTACCTACACCTCGGCCTAGCCCTTCGGGGATTACAGGCGTGACGTTATGTTATGTTATATTATGTTAGTACCTACAGGTTTCAAGTTAAATTAAAACATCAAAATCTAATTCAACGCGATCAAAAGATATGGCCGTTTGTGCTCCGTTTATGCCGTATATTTTAACACTCCAGTCAATAAACACCCATGGGGACCTACTTCCCGTTGATCTAAAATCATGTAAGTAACTATAATAGTTTAGTGATAATACTCCAGTATATTGAACGTTATAAAAATATCGTAAATAACGCCATCTACGCCACTACTGTTACATTTGAAGCAAACTTTGTTCAACAATATAAATAACAGCGACATGCAACCTTGTAACATTTACTAACAAAACAACTAATTAAACCACATTTTTAAAAACAAGAAATAATTTTCTGACCTGGCCAATGCAAGGTAATCTATTTCTTGTTTGAGTACATAATTAATATCTTCTTTTGAGTCGCTTATTCAACGTTAAGTCTCTAGTTCCGTAAATTATTTCGAAACACACAGGCAGTGTTTGGAGTTTTCTAGGTACTGTCAACGCTCTTCTAACAAAATGAAATATTTTCACACCTGATTAGACGTCATCAGAGAATTTAAGAAGGATATACCCTAAAATAAGGATTTATAAAATTTTTTTAGATTGCGGCGCACTTAGAGGTTTTTAAAATTATACTTGCAACCACATTTTCATCACTCATATCATCATACATAATGTTTAAACTCCATGTAATAATCCAATCACCTGCCTAGCCTTTTGCCTTTTGGCGCAGCCGTGAAACATGCCATTTTTGTTTCTATTTTTTTGTATTTTTGTATTTTTGTTTTTTTGCTGTGCGTGTATCAAGCTGTTGTCAATAAATGTATTTTCTTTCTTTCTTCCCTTTTACATCGATCGACTACCGATCTGACCTGCACAACCTCAATGACTAGATGACACGAACTCGTTGGGAATTTAACAAGTTGTTAAACTTTTGGGACTTTGACTACCAGTGACAGCCAGAACCAACGTCTTAACATGCATTTTGATGCACGGAAGGCACCCAGGACCTGTTAAGCATTAGCGCTAAACACTAATAAAGCAGTCAGTTTCTGTAGATTCCTAATGTGCTTCCATGGTTTAAAAAACAACAGAAGTAGGTAACAACAACAGTTATTTTTTACATCATTAAGAACTGATTATGTAACGGAAACAAATTCACGGTCAGAGCATAACCCACTAAAAACTCGACAAATTATACAGTTTAGTTACCGCAGCAAAGATTTCTTATGAAAAGAGCATTCAACGTAACTGTAAAAGTTTATAATTAATTACCTACAACCAGCTGTGGGACATATACTCGCATAAATCCATGCTTTTTTACTATTGGAATATGCAAAAACTTCAGAACATCACCAGCTATGATTTTTCCATACATCTTTTGCTTCGTTTACGTTCATACACGTTCACACAATTCATGCACGGCTGTTTGAAAGTACTGGGCACCTAATCTTTTTTAGGGACATCACCAAAAAGTCTGTGTATTTATTAAATACTAGCTTCTGCCCGCGACTTCGTACGCGGATCCTGTTGCTTATGCCAGCGACAACGGGGTCGTCAAAATCGAAGATCTGAAACATCTGATGTCGAATTCTATAAGCCCGGGGACGGGAAATCAATGGGATGCGCGAGACGATTCAAGATGTTCCAGATTTTTTATTTTTGTTGGTCAACAGGAAATGCCATCAGACTTAACAACTTTTGCTAAGACGCCATTTCTATTATGTACCTATATGTTATATTGTCTCTGGGCTTTGGAGTTCCCCTACAGGTGCTCCAGATCTTCAAATTTAGTCTCACAGCAGAAAACACTCTTCACGTGGAATAGTTTTAGCAATGGCACCATTTTTATATCTCTTTCACTTTAGGTGTTCCATTTTCCAAAATAAATTATAGCCTATAATATGTTGCATGACGTTCACGATCAGCGGTCAGTCGCGCATCTCCTTCCCCCACTTATCTCTAGAGTCGATGCGTATATACGCTGAAAACTCAAGCGTCATGCTTTTTCCGTGAACGTCTCCAACTCGCGAGACAGTGCATGATGTTCACGATCAGCGGTCAGTCGCGCACATATTCTTTACTGGTCTCTAGATACCTGGATGTAGATGCGTAAATACGCTGAGAATGCAGGCGTGCTTCGCGATCCCAAGAAGTTTCCACGGAGCAAGTTGCAGCCTCATGTTCTCGAACAGCATCAAGTCTCTCCTAACGCTCTTCGGTAGATTGTTGGGATCTTATGGTCTTTAATCATTTAGCACCTTTGGAACATTGGGAAAAATTTGACCTCTTTCCAGGCATGGTTATAGTTTTATTGTGATGATACCTGATCAATTAAAATCTAAGTGGCTGCTCCCCTGCGTTACCAGGTAAGCTACCGTGTAACGAAGATAAATGGAAAAGGAAATTAAACACTCAAATAACATAAGCCCGAAGGCATACGATAAAAAAAATGGGAGTTTTAGCCAGTAGAGTCTAATTTTCAACGATATACCATCGTCATCGAAAATCAGTCCCGAACTGTTCCCGCCTTCACCGCGTAGTACTACTTATGTTATTTTATAATTATGCAATGAAGTTAGTGATAGCTTTAATTTCTATACCAAATGTTTCTAATCATCGATTTTTATAAGTCAACAGGAAATGCCTATCAGACTGAACAACTTTTGCTAAGACGTCATTCCTATTTGAGTTATGGTGTAGCTGGGCTCTTGGAGTTCCACAACAGGTGTTCCAGATCTTCGATTTTTATACGTCAACAGCGAGTGCTCATAAGGCTTAACAACTTTTGCTAAGACGTCATTCCAATATATGTTATAGTGTAGCTGGGCTCTTGAAGTTCCACATCAGGTGTTCCGGATCTTCAAATTTATTCTCTCAGCAGAAAATGCTCATAACTTGGAACAATTTTTGCTATGGTACCATTTTTGTATCTCCTATAGTTTAGATGGTCTGTTGCGGTTCTGCATCAGGTGTTCCGGATCTTCAAATTTATTCTCTCAGCAGAAAATGCTCATCACGTGGAACAATTTTTGCTATTGGACCATTTTTGTATCTCCTATAGTTTAGCTGGTCTGTTGCGGTTCTGCATCAGGTGTTCCGGATCTTCAAATTTATTCTCTCAGCAGAAAATGCTCATCACGTGGAACAATTTTTGCTATGGGACCATTTTTGTATCGCCTATAGTTTAGCTGGTCTGTTGTGGTTCTGCATCAGGTGTTCCGGATCTTCAAATTTATTCTCTCAGCAGAAAATGCTCATCACGTGGAACAATTTTTGCTATGGGACCATTTTTGTATCGCCTATAGTTTAGCTGGTCTGTTGCGGTTCTGCATCAGGTGTTCCAGTTTCCAAGATAAATTATAGCCTATGTGTTGACCAGACTTAATATCTATACAACAAAAAAAAAATCATTCAAATCCGTCCAGTAGTTCCGAAGATTAGCGTGTGCAAACAAACAGACAAACAGACAAACAGACAAACAGACAAACAGACAAACAGACAGATTTTTTTTTTTGATTCGTGCTCTATTACTGTTTCTAAACCCCCCCCAATTATTATTTTTTAAATATATTCAATGTACAGACACAGTTTTTTTACAGTCTTATTATATGCATAGATTAAATTAAATTTATTTATTTTTTATTTTCTAGGAAGTCCCCTCTAGACATTTCCACTTAGACCTGCTCTATAAATACCTTTTGTTAGACGCCTTTCATTTATCCTCTCAACTTGAGCGAAACATCAAGCATTAGGTACTTTTAATGTTTGCCGCAACGCCTTCTTTTAAACCTCAGGAACAAAAAAATATAAGTAAAATTAGTAAAATAGTAGTAGTTAGTATCTATTATTAGTAAAATTGAGTACTACAACCCCTTGATCTGTTCCAAATCGGTGATCCTGTACAAACTATGTTCCATCTGCTGCAAATTTGTAAAATGTAGATGCACTCAAAAATGCCACTAATGCTGCAATTGATGTTTTTTTTAAAATTTACCTATGTTTTTCAATGTTATTGATTCATTGTTAGTTTTCTTTTTTCTGTAATCACATTATGCTTGTTAGTCAAGTTATTTTCATATTATTCATTATTCGTTTTTTTGCTCTTGTTGCAATCACATTAGTAATTGATTTAAAGTATTTTTTTTTGGACTAGCTACACGTTGTACGTTTTATTATAAACTTTGTGTATTTTTTAGTTTAACATGATAAAGACTAAGCCTTATTTGGGATCTGTTGTTGAACTTTTCATTTGCTTAAGTTAATTACATCTGAATTCATTAAAAAAAATACTTATGACCTACTTGGCCCGACTCATTGTATTCTCTGAGATATGGGACTTTAGGAGTATTATTTTAGCCTCGTACTTTGAGGCAGAATCAATGTCGATCCGTAATTATGTCCATCGAATAGCATAAATACATTATTTTGATGCTGATTAAGCACAGTAATATTTGTCTATTTATGCGTATGAGGAATGACAATTATAAGTACCTAGCTTGATGCATTGATTATAATAAAAAAGTGTGTGTGTACTTATGTACAGACGCCAGCACATCCACCTACCACAATATGTCAAATTTCTGTGATAGATTTTCAACTTTATTTAAACGGAATAAGGTTCATTTTCATTTGGGAAAGTTTGACAATTTGGTGTAGGTTGATTGCTGGCGTCTGTACAAGCGTTAGAAGTTATAGGTACTTCTTCAGCGTAACAATGGAAAAAAAAATGTTGACTATAGCTTACTTTAGGGTGTCTGTTTTTTGTAACGGTGTGCCCACGCATTGTATTCATTCTCATCATTTTTCCCTATCGCGCCAAAAGCAGTATAATTCAATATGTTTGTGCATTTATACGTAAGTATAAGGAATGACAATTATCCAGCTGCCACTACAGATTCTTCCCTAACCTAGACGTTTAGGACTCTCTTATTAAGTGATCTTTAACGCCAAAATTAAATGTCCAAGGGTTTTGAGGAGAAGAATAATAACCTAATAACTACAATCACAACAAAAACAATCATTCAAAAATATGCTTAAAAATTATTACCTCTCTCCTAACACGTCTTAATATAACTGTTCGTCACTCTGTAAATGATTTGTATTTATGTATTTATTTTATTTATTTATTTTTTTCTTCTTAATTATATTTACTTATTATATATGTCTATTCAAATAGTCTTGTATGGTATATATTTATGTAAAAAGTACACCACACACTGCCTACTCATCTTTCTCCTCCATCATCAAGTCCATCCAAAGGTTGTCTGTAAGAGATCGCTTTTAGCGATAAGGCCGCCCATTGTATCACCGCTTGTAGCCCTTAAAATTATAATTTGTAAGTTTTAATGGTGTACAATAAAGATAATTCTATTCTATTCTATTCTAATAACTGAATCCAGAGCTCTTTTTAATTTCAAAGAATTATTTGTATGCGTGTTTGGGTAAGTTTTTGAAATTTCAGCTTGACTGATATACCTACTAGAAATAATAACCTATCATTTAAATTATTTATTATATTTTTCATCCAAGAATAGAAAAGATAGATCTTTTTAGAATATAAATCTCTGTTATTTTATTATGTACCTTGAAATTTAATAACCTAGAGGTGAACTGGACAAGTCAAGTGTAGTACCTACAAAGATATAAATACTGGCACGGATAGAGTTAACTATGGTCTAATGATGATGTTTATGTGGGTAATAAGGAAAACAAAGAAAGAATAACTGAGCATAAAGAAAAACTTGTTATTTCTTATGTTATCTACAATCGACTCACAAAAAGCAAACTTAACATCGGCGGTAAAAATGACTGAACGAATCTTAATTATAAAAATAGGTAATTTATGAATCTGTTATAATTTTGGTCTTCATATTATGCACATGGTTAAGTATCTAATATCCGAATTAATAATTATAACAGACCATGGTTTTAAGTATGTAAGATAGCTATTTTGGTCTGCGGATTATGCACTTGGTTAAGTTTCTGACATCCGAATAAAAAGTATAATAGATGCAAGTAATAAAGCTTCTTTTTTTTTTTTGGCTCACCAACAATTGAGTACACTCAAACAAATTATGGGTTACATTGAATCACTTCGGGTCTAGTGCATCAATCTCTTACAGGTAAGGACATCATGCACTACATATTGATTAAGTATACTTGAAATTACAGGATATTTGATACACACAGAACAATCGGGCTCCTCGGGCCAAATTTAAACTAAAAATTGAAATAAAAACATTAAAATCATAGGCAGAAATAAAATTGAGACAGATATAAAATTATAATCGAAAACCTAAATAAATTAAAATCATAGTAAAATTAAAGTTAAATAAATTAAAAATAGTAATTAAAATTAAACAACAAAATCAAAATTAACATTCAACAGTAAACAGAACATAATCAAAATAAATTAAGCAGAATCATATTTAGAAACAAAAAATAACGGACAACGTAATCAAACTAAATTCATACGGATATCATATTTAACCAAATTAAATTAGAATCCAGAGAGCTTCGTGCAACAAACCGTGTAGTAGTGTTAAAATATAGCCACATTTTTTCATCGGAACCGTTAGGCGTTGGGCACACCGGAGCGTGATGCGGTGCTGTGGTGCTTACAAACAACGCTTAAGTACCAAATCTTGTATATAAAACCCGCATTATGAAGCAATCTAACAACCCATCCTCGGTCGTCGATAAGGAGTCAAAGGATGACCAAGGCTGGAAAGGACATAAGTTGTTGCGCATCTAAATACTATAATATATTGTGCACATGATTCCTATTTTTTTTTATCTCGATTTTTTTA
The DNA here is from genome assembly GCA_921972225.1 of Euplexia lucipara. Lineage (NCBI taxonomy): Eukaryota > Metazoa > Arthropoda > Insecta > Lepidoptera > Noctuidae > Euplexia > Euplexia lucipara. The sequence goes on from OV179154.1 coordinate 13,909,202, forward strand.
GTCGGTTTTTTCCTAATTTTCTCACTTTTTCTCATGCTATTTTTGCCTAAAACTGTATAAACCTGTGAAAACCACGTAAGTAATTTCTATCTAAATCAATGACATTTTCCCTTGATAAGTAAATTACTCACTGCGTTTATCCAAATTCTCATTGGCTTCGATAGAATTATAATTATCATGTTTATAAACAGTTTAAAGCCAAAATAGCTGTTTGTTGTAATATTTGTTTGTAGCCTGTGTGTAGGAAGAATTTAATTTTCAAGCATGAGAGGGGATAGAAATAAAAAACTACCAGCCAAAACTAACATCATATTATCACAAACCTGAAACGTTGAGGCGGAAGGCTGTCCTATTAAGCCACGTTAATTAAAGCATTCATTGACTGCGCTAAGGGCCTACAATAGCACCTTGACCAAACTGACGTCGCTTCTTGGATACTTTTTACAGTTTTACAGACGTACAAAATATACGAAGAAAAATTGCGAAACATTTCACTATGGCAGTATCTAGTAGCACCAGAGAGAGTCCTGTTTTACTAAATAGTCAAACAAATGATCAATTTATGCGTACGTACGCATAAATTGACAACCAAAAATGATTCTGTTGATCCGTTGTCATGGTGACACTACCTATTTAACTTTTGCTATTTTAATTGTTGTCCGTTAAAAATCCATATTTAAATACGTTCTTTAATTTGAAAGGAGTATACCGTACCGACGACGGGACGAACATCAAATGTTTGACAGGTAGGAATAGTTTCTAAGGGAAAGCGAAATTGTTGTTTTTACTATACTCCAAGCATTTTTTTCATTTACTTTACACTTTTTAAACATTTCCTAGTCTTCCAAAAACATTTCAAACCCAAAATCACATAAATCGGCTCAGCTGTTCTTGAGTTTTAGCCGTACTAACGAACAGCAATTGATTTTTAACCGACTTCAAAATAGGACAAAAAAAGAATTTTCTTTTGTGTGTTTGTTACGCGATTACCTACTCCGCCATTTATTGCCCGATTTTCAAAATTCTTTTTTTATTTGATAAGGTATACTACCAGGTAGGTTTCAATTGTATCAAACCTCAGATCTGATGATGGGATCCTAGAGGGATTGAGGAAACTCCTCAAATAATATAGGTACAGATATACCGATTTTTACATTTTTGGTAACAAATCAAGCATTTTCATTTAGCAAGTATCATTTGGTAAAGAAAAACTGATGAAGAAGACAGGCGACGGAACTCTTCAAAACATAACAGCAAATTACTCGCGATTACTACAGTCACATGTCTGTGCAGAGTGTTTGTATTTCTATAACATAACATTACGCCTGTCTATTTTAAAAGGGGTCCGGCAGAGATGTACTGATTAATGTTTCTAGAAAGAACTTGTTTTGTAATTGTTAACCGATTTCAATGATTCTTTCCAGTTTTGAAAGTCTTTCTTTAAGTACATAAAAACTTTTTTACAAAAAAAAACAACCGACTTCTTAAAAAAAAAACACTCACAGGTGAAAAATAACTCAATAAGTCGGTGGCCATTAATGAATGAAATAAAACCACCAAAGCAGACTTTCGAAACTGGAGTTATTTTTCACCTGTTAGTGTTTTTTTTAAGAAGTCGGTTGTTTTTTCTTTTGCAAAAAAGTTTTTTATATAATTATCTATATTATATTTTGTTAACAGTCATTTAAATAATAAAATGTTCTACATGTTAACTAGCATACTCCTGTATACATAATACTAATAATATTTAGGTATAGATATTCACAGTTAAACTCAAGCAAAAGATAAAAAAAAACTAAATTAATAATATCTTCCAGGTAAAACCAACCTATCTGTAGGGCGTGCCTGCTTGAATGTACAGTAGTGGATTACATCGATGTGTCAGTGACATTAAATGTATCATTACTAGCTCACGACTTTGTCCACTAACACAAATATCTACCTACGTCTATAATTTATGAAATAGATTGGGTAGTTCTGGATATCACCTTCTAAATTTAAACGCGCTGTGTAATAAAACGTTAATACTTTATTTTTCTTTTTAATCGAGCTCATGTTCCTGAGCTATACGGTTGTAAGAATTAATTAAATACAGATAAGAATTAGTAAAACTTTATAAATGCTTTAAAATTTGTATATCGAATTATGGCTGATAAATCAAACTGCCATCTAAATATGTTTTAGACATGATTTATAATTATTCTGTCAAAAACAGATGACACATGTCACTGTCATAACAAATAGCTTTTATCCTTGCGATTAAAAAAAGTTAGAAAAGTATCATACCTCGTCATTTGTTAAGTTTGATAATAAATTGGTATTTATTATATTCGTTGAAATCAAACTATAATTATGTCTACTTTTAATTTTTTAATTAAGTGTTTGAATTATTTTGGCAATGTTAGTAATAAGGTGTACTTAAAAGTAAAAAACGTATTACGTACGTTACGTAGAGTATTGTTAAGGACCGCACTTTCACATTGGGAAAACCTGTAAGGATAGTTGAAAGGGAGATTTTTGTAAAAATATACTTAAATAAAAAAAAAAAAAAAAAAAAAAAATATCTCATTTAACATTTAAATCATTATTCTTGTTTCTTTCTAAGGATTTAACTCAAAAACTACGTAACCGATAAATTCTTTCACTTGTGGAAACCTTCATCAGCAGAGATTGCATCAAAGGCTATATAATTTTATTTTCAAATCTACGAGGGTGTGCAGAGGATTTTAGAGTTTGAAGAGAAAATACAAAATTCATAGAGGTGAAGTCGCAGGTCTCCTTCTTCTTATCGTGTGGTTAGTAACTAACCTGGTGTCAGAGTTTTAATGCCGCCCATGGGCCTCTGACTTGGCATCACATGCTGTCGAGAAGTATCTCTCAGGCATGCCGGTTTCCTCACGATGTTTTCCTTCACCGTTTTTGAAGCAAGTGATAATTATACAATCCGCACATGAATCCGAAAAGTCAGAGGTGCCTTGAGTGGTGAGGAGGAGAGCGTGCCTTGGGTTCGAACTCGCAGGTGAAGTGCTGTTTTATATAAAATAACGAGTTCCCTCATTGGTCTACTGGTCGCGAGCGCTACTATTGGGTTCATGTTCTAGATCTTATTGTCCAGGGTTCCATTGACATATTCTTCAGTGAAAACCTGGTGCGTAGATTTGTACCCAGTTAACGGCAATAGACTACCTACCTGTTACCATAACTGACTAGGGAGCCCTATCTGTTTTGTCATTAAATATTGCACAGATAAACACAAACATTAAAGTGTTCTAAAAAATTCCGTTCTAAATCAAAATAATTTTATTTAAATTAGGAAGCCAGATTAATTTGAACGTTATTAAAATGTTTTCAATAAAAAGTATGCTTAACTACGTTTTTTTTTTCTAATTAAAACACCGGTCGTGAGGTTGCTATTAATAAAACACAAAATTTTGCTACCGGGGTAACAACAATACTTGTTTTGTAAAACATACATTTTTTTTGTCACAATCAGTTACTAATTAACGCATCTACGAAGTAATTGAGATAATTTACCGCAGTGGTTCTTCGTGGACCGGTCGTCCGCTTACAATGTTGGAGTTGAAGGTCTAATAGTACTGTTTACGTTTAGTCGATATATAGCAGTTGTGCCTGGCGCCGACGATACAGTTGAAGTGGGTCTTTATATTGTTCAACATTGTGTTCGCCAAAAATGAATTTGCAAGCTGCAATCTGTGGTGTATTTTTATGTTTCGTTTTATTATGCTGCGATAATGGATATGCGAGACTGGCGCGTGAGTTTCCTTTGATTTTCTTTTTATTTATTTTTTAAATTTTTGAAATGTTATTTTTGGAATGAAGATTCATACATAGTTTTCTTTTATCTTACCATATATTCAAGTGCATTAATTTTAATTATGTTAATCGCACAAATGCCTTGTGTGTTATAAATCTTTCACTCAGTTTTCTATTAGTTTCATATCATAATATGTAATACTTATTAATATTAGAAACCTTGATTATTTTGATTGGTAAGACTTTGTATTCAAAATAATTTATTAGCAAGAATATTCACTAAGGGAAAGATATTAACCTTGCAATCGTGTCAATTAGAGACAGCGCGAACGCCGGCGTTTGCTTGGGGTTTAATGAATTAATCTCAAATTCTTGTGTTATAGTAAATATCTCCAAAAAACCTTCAACATTTGAAGATTATTTTACAAGGTGAAGAAAAGATTGCCAATGAATCAAATTGAAAAGTCACTCTCTGTACAGTACTCTACATAGTAAAAAAGACTTTATTCTTTCTGGTATGCTTCTTAATGCCGACAGCTCGACAACCCTAGATACATTCTAGTCACTAGGTTATCCCTAGCATAAAATTGTAGACATCTAAAAAAAAGGCAAATGAAAGATCGGATAGTGGAAGTTCCTGTTATAATAGAAATATTCAAATTCGGTATATTGAAGACAGAATACTCACTGTCTCGTAAGTTTTGTGATCATCAGCAAAATGTGATGGAGATTTGCATCTAAATATTGTCCGTAGCATGTTTGATGTATCCGAAATTCATAAGCTTGGCATATGCTTTCAAAATGCTGGATTCTATAAATTTTGAATTTATTGAACTTTACTATCGTTAATGAATAATGTGACTTTGTCCAGCCACCAAGATCGCAGATATTCACGGTCGGGTTAACGACCATCAATAAATTTTAAATAAACAAAACTCTTACGGAAATTAAACCAGAATTGTTGCTTGGCCTGGATCCATTTATAGATCTGATTTTCGATTACGTACAAGTGAATATGTCTCAAGTACTGAGGAGATTTTTACAGGGTCGTAATACAAGATGCCTTAAAATAGATTATTTAATAATGTGAATGGTTTGTGTTAAAGAATATATGTCAAAGATGGAGATGAATATTGAGATGATGAAAAAGAAAAATGCTAAGTACATCTTAAATAGATTGCAGTATGGAATGATCGAATATTAATAACACAACGAATTCAATCAAGGAATGTTTTTCTCAATGAAAAGAGGTCTGAGTTTTTGCAGCCGGAATATTAAGTTTTATAATAAAAATAGATGAAAGCTTTTCATAGTCGTCTGAAACTAGATAAATTAGAAGCATGGGATCGTAAATTGTTCCCAAACTATCTAAAGATAAAAAGCGTTGACAATATTGCGTGCGTGGTTAAAATATGATGTTAGATATTTTATGGATAACCTACATTATTTTACAATTAAAACAGAACAGTTGCATTAACTCCATGTTTGTTAAACTTGACTATATAACTTATTTACGTCTAGTAAAATTAAACAAAATAAGTTATTAACAATAGATTGATTATTGTGTGTACAAACGCCAAGGCCCAATACCTTTCTCCGTTCTACAACACTTGGTGTACTTGGGAACACTTTTCACTACTAGATTTTAGCAAAAAGGACCATCATGATCCATGGTCATAACGTGTATAAAATCAATAACAATATAACCGTACTCTTTCTGGCGCAGTCGGGTAAAAACCAGCCTGTTTCTATCCCAACGCAGGGCGAATGCCTCTTTTCAAAGAAGGCACGGGAATATAATTGATCACTACACTTGCTTTAATTGATGATTTCAAGTTAGGATCCTCACGATTTTAACCTTTATCGATGTCAATGATGTCTAAGAAAAACTTAGAAAGTACCTACACAATAATATGAATTGAAAGTCATATTGGTACTTGCACAGATTTGAACCGTTAACTTCATGCGTAAGAGGTAGGCACCTGAACCACTTGGCTTTTGAAATGAAACGAAAACATATAGATATATAATAATTAAGATTTATTGAGATAAGGATGCTTTAAGATTAAACTAACAAGTTATTTTTGTTTAATTTTTGATCCTGTTTGATCAGTTGACAAGTTATCTTAAATAATAGAAATAAATTCTTAGACAGAATTGGTTCCAGCCTTAATAAGTTATATATTTATACAGTAAATTATTATCTATCAACCTACAGGTGTTCTTTTTTGAAAAATCACATGTGATGGCATACGTTACTCAATCACACGTAAATCGTTGAACAGGTTTAGATGAAAATTGACATGATAAAAATTATAGAATTATAGCTTGGATTAAACACATAACATAGCATACTTTTTTATTCGGGTAATGTGTTCCCTTGGGATACTCTTGGGAAAGTTAAGTACTCTTTACACTAGCAAAGCCGTGGGCTTTCTACCTATAATAAGTTTAAATATTTACGTTGAAGTCCCAGAGGTTAAGGCGCTTACCTCTCATGCATGAGGTTGTGGTTAAAATCCGGGCAAGTACCAAGAACAGGTAGACTTTTTCAATTTATACGTACTTTCTAAGTTTATCTCAGACATCATTGACATCTGTCGCGATAAACATAGTGAGAAAACCTGGACTTATTGTTAATATAAGTTTGTAATCGCCAACCTGCCCTGGGCAAGCACGGTGTTCAATGCTCGTGCCTTCTCTGTATAAGAAGAGGCCTTTGCGCTGCAGTGAAACAGTAACAGGCTGGTATTAATATTATTGTTATTCAGGTTAATATCAAAGTCAAGTTCAGTAGCTTGATCTCGTGGAAAGACCTTGATTTTATCCTTAAAACAATCCACACGTGCCACAATCCGGTTCTTTTCATAATGACATAATATCAAAATATTTCTTTATAGTAGAAGTATCAAGATGTGTGAAATGTTGTGTTGAGGTTTAAGGGCGCGGATATCAAGCATTAAGTAGTTTGTCGGTTCGTACAGGGATCTTATTTGACCTTTTTAGTGTAAATATTTTTGTGTATATGTTTTAGAAATGGGGGGCCAGTAGGTCGTAAAATAATCATTTATTAGGGGTAATTATTATTAATGAGACAGTTTTAATTATATTTCAATTATATGTCTATATTTATTTTTTTATTTATTTATTTAAATGATATGGAGGACTTACAGCTAAAACAAATTAGGTAAGAAACAGTAAGTTAAACTGACAGCCAGTAACAAGTCCTCACTTATAAAGTTTAGGATATTACAAAAATCCATGGACACAGGTGCAGAAAAAGAACAAATAGTTGCTTAGTAGCTAATAATTTACAATATGAACCTTAATATTAAGTTTACTTTTACTAAATGAAAAATTTACAGCTTAAGCACTTCTTGACACACTAGTTACAAATGGATCTATTAATGCTGTTCACACAACCTTTTTAAACTTCGACTTGCACGCACAATGTACGAAAAAAATATAAAATCAAATTCATAAATACGGCAATGGAATCCGAATAATTTTATGATTTTTGTAGCACAACTTACGCACGTAATAATTTCAACACCTACTTTTTTAAAAGTTTTAAATTTATTTTATAATTTTTACTGTCAATCTTTGGAAGAGGACAATTACATAAATTCTAGTCTGCAAGATTGGCCCGTCAGTTTTCCAACAAAACGGAACAACTATTAAACCAGTTGAATTTACTAATAAATATTTAAAATAAACTATTCATTACATTCTTAAGCAGCTGTACAGGTCAGTAATATCAACTCAAAGACATTGTGAAAAATTTGAATAAATGGAAAAAGTAAGCAAAAACATCATGAACGAGAGCCTGAGGCGATGCAAAATGCTCTCCTTGAAAGTATTTTAGTAACCAAAAGCTGTTTTGAAACGCAGAAATATTGCAACATTACTTTTTAAATTGTTGTCACTGTTTCCATTTCTGTCTTTTAGAAAAAAAATATGAAGTAGGTACCTACATATACAGGGTGTAACGGAAAGGGTATATACATACGAAGGGCACGGATTCTCTTGGTGATAAGAAACGACATGGCAACGTTTTTATACATATACATACATAATTGTAAAGTTGAGCCCGCCCGCGCCGTCGCGCCTTCGTCGGTTAGGCAGAGCCCGATAGGTCTGTACTAGGCGCGCAGAACCCGAGATAGATATACTTGAACCTTGCCGGACAGGATTAAGACCCTCATAGTGCGGTGACACGTTTGTTATGATTTTGCATTTAATAAACTGTCGATATTAAATAATATCGTGAAGTTTCAAAGTTATTAGTTGGGAGCTGAAATTTTGAGGAGACTCGTTATTAAATACTCTATTCACCCTGTTTGTATGTATATACCCTTTCCGTTACACCCTGTATAATTACACATGCTGAAGTGGCATTTCAAATATAATGCAAAGTGTTTTTTCATCGTGGAACAATTAATGTTCACGGGATATTCTTTGGACAAACTCACAAAATCTCAAAATAGAAATAAACTGTTTCTTTTCTCGATTCTAAAATTCCAAATGGAAAAACTCAATAACACTACCCGACCCGGGGATCGAACCCGGGACCTTAACTGTAAAGGTGGATGCCTGCGAAATTCAAATTGTCTTGTGTCTTGCAATATTCGGTACAGTGTCATGTTTTATGTTGTTAAAATAAAATTCACAACCGTACCTATCAAAAATATATTGTAATTAAAATCACCAATACTACCATCTAAGATAATTTAATCCGAAATTACTTTTTCATCTCATTTTTGTTTTTGACTGCCTCGCTGGTCTAGTGGTGGCAAGCGCTACTGCTGAGCATGAGGTCCCGGGTTCAATCCCCGGGTCGGGCAAAATGTTATTGAGTTTCCACCTGGGATCTCAATGCCCTGGGATCTCTGGGCCTGGAGTCTGGATTTGTGCCCGATTGATGACAATAAGCTCGCCCCCTATTACAGTCAGTCATATTACAGTCGGATCAGTCACTTTGGAAATGCCATTTAGTTTAGTTTAAAAAAAAAGACATGTAAAAGTATCTGAGAAGATCTACTTACAGAAATAAAATATCATTTCATTTCATCATTTCATTTCATTTCATTTCATTTCATTACATGGGACTAAAACATAACTGGTGAAATGTGGGTTGTACTACCAGAAACACCTCTGCCAGCCCTTCGGGGATTACAGGCGTGGTGTTATGCTGTTGTTGTTACTTTTTCATGAAATAATCATTCAATGGGATTATAGGAACTTAGAGGGTCGTTTTAATTATTTGAACGATTATAATTCTCTAAAAATATACGGTTGCTAATCATATCTGTTAATATACAGCCTGATCCTGAACGGCAAATTGCAAGAAACACGAGAAAATTTTAATTTTCGAGCTTCTTTGGAAGATGCTGGCCTGTTGGTCTAGTAGTTAGTGACCCTGACTGCTATGCCAAAGGTCGTGGGTTCGATTCCCACCCAGGACAAATGTTTGTGTGATGAGCACGATCATTTGTTCTGTGTCCGGGTGTAATTTATCTATAATATGTATGTATTTAGAAGTATATAAGTATGTTTATCAGCTGTTTAGTACCCATAACACAAGCTCTTAGCTTAGCTTGGGGCTAGATGGCGTTATGTGAAAAGTTGTGGAATATTTATTTATTTTATTTATTTATTTATCCACTATAAAGGAAAGACTTGGCAGATGATGTTAGAAATGAGAACGGTGCATGATTCACCTTACATTCTAAAGAAGAAAGTACACTGTTTTGTAAATCGAATGGCAGTTCCACAGATAAACGTCAAACAAAAAGCAAACACGCTTTTTAGCTTTATTTGATTACCCTAAACCGGGGTGGATATAAACTCAAAGGTGACTAGAAACAAAACTATGAGGACAATTTTTACGCTATTTCAATATTGTTTGATACTAACAAGGTGTCGTAACTATTTATCTAAATTAAAATGAAAAAAAAAAATGAAAAAATGTTTTATTCGATAACAGAATTAGTTTTAACAATATTGAGGTTGACTTTTCCTTTTAAGTGTGAAAACACCTGTCCAGGAGAAGCCGCACTTCCTTAACGAGATAAACGCTAAAAAAACCCGCTTAAATTTTTAAAAGCATTATAGTCCTTGTATGTAACAAACAACTTTTATCTTTTATTGTTTTGTTTCTATTCATCCTTGAGTTTCTATCCACCCCATTTTACCCGGTAATATGAATTATTTTTTACGACTTACAAGGAACTACTTCTTTTCAGCTGACTACATTCATCCCTGCAACGAAACATCCAGAGAGTGTCTTATAAAATCAACACAAGACGCTGTCCCGGAATTTGTCAAAGGCATTCCAGAGCTTGGAGTAGCAGTACTGGATCCTTTCACCATCGAAAAGCTGTCCATCCCCCTAAACGGGTTGACATTTACATTCTATAACGGAAAAGTATCTGGCTTCAGAAAGTGCATCGTGGATGATGTCGTGTAAGTAGCAACATTCCTTTTTCTGACATATTCAACGGGACCTTTGTAGAAATCTTTGAAGAAAGCCTATTTCCAGCAGTGGACGTCTTTGGACTGAAATGATGACGATGATGAATAAAGTCACAGATACTGAGTAAGAATGGTTTTCAAAAAGTAAGAGCCCATTTATAATCATTGCTGATTGTTGAAGAATATCGTATGAAAACATGATAGAGATGTTTGCAAATCTGAAGTGATTTTTGCTCAACGAAAATAAATTGGATTACTTTAAAACCATTTGTATATCGGTGTCTGATGGTCAGTACAGTTTATTCCTAGATGTCTAGTAAGAAACTTTAAATAGCACTTTACGCTTACCTGATAAGTACAGGTAATCAATATTAGTTCTTTATGTAAGAACAGTAAATAATATAAAAAACAGGAAACTCAAATGGGAAAATTGTGAAGACTATAATTAGGTAGTTACTGGCTTTAAAAACTAGTTTTTTATAAACTATGTCTAACTGGCGGCCGTGTGATGACGAATGAAATAAATTCTCCATTTTCTTCAATGACGAATGATATTATATAATGATGAATGATATTAAGCAAGCTCATACATAAAATAAAAGTATTTAGACGGCATCTCGTGCATGCCAGCTGTGGTCTTTTCGCTGCGCCAATTATAATTTAGCCGGTCATCGATTAGGTCTGAGTATTTCCTGTAATACTTTTTGCAACTTATATCAATAACTTATAAAAAACGATGCAGAAAACACAATTTCACAACACCTCCTCATTCTATCAATTTTATTTATGTTTTTATTTTATTTTTTTGTTTCTTCTCTGTTTGGCGTCCGTACGCCATTGCACAGATCCATCCGAATATTTTCGCTAGGTACATTTGCCTGGCACATGCTGAGCTGGACGCCCATTTGGTGCAACCTTGAGACGCACAGCGATGAATGATACAGTGTGCGGTGCTCATTGCTCATTGTTTTATCACTTTTGATTTTGTATTGTGTGAATTGCAAAACGTATATTGCCTAAACCTGAAACCTTCTAACAATGCACACGGCGGCTTCCACCGTAGTTTAACCACGGTTTCCGGAATGTACGTCAATGTTCCTTCGAACATTGATAGACATCCGTTAACTGTGAGTTCAGTACAGGATCAATCTGGTCAATCCGTTAAAAGTCAACCCGTAATAATCAGTAACCAGTAATGACAACTCAATTGGCCTTCGCTTCGTGATCTTACAGAATAGCATTGGTGGACGGAAACTTTCTAAGAATCATATAATAGGTCCTATCCAATGATGTTATAAGTAAAAAAGTGTAGATAGGTAATACGCGCTCAGCAAGTGCCACATTAAAATGTGGCTAACTAGCCACACTTCACTTCAGTGTGGCGTCGCGCCCCAACGGACGCGTGCGTGCATTAGTGTACCGTTTTTGAAGATCGAATGTTGTTTAAGTAACTATCTACACCTTTTTAACCGACTTCAAAAAAGGAGGAGGTTCTATGTTCGTGTGTATGTATTTTTTTTTTTTTTTTTTTTTTTTTTTTTTTTTTTTTTTTTTTTTATGTATGTTACCTGATTTCTCCCCCATTTGTGAACCGATTCTCGAAATTCTTTTTTTATTCGAAAGAGTATACTCCCGAGGTGGTCCCATTTTAATTTGGTGAAGATCTGGTGCTGATCTTCGGAGATATACAACGGAACTCTTCAAAAATAGACGGCAAATCTATCGTGATTGCTGGAATCGCTTGGATGTTTATTGTTTATACAACATCATGACGTGTCATCAAGCTAGTATGCTCAGAGGGGTAGACAGATGTGTTCAATATACCTAGATTTCGACAGTTAGGTATGTTAAGTTTCATTTATTAGGGTTAGGTGGATAACCCTATTATAATGACATGTATTGTTAACAATTAACAATATAAAATGAATGCATGGCAAATGTTTGTATGGGAACAACTAAAAATGGAAAAATAAAAAACTTTTTTACAAAAAATAAAACCGACTTCAAAAATAACACTAAACGGTGTAAAATAACTCTAAATTCGGAAGTCGGTGGCCCATCAAGAATAAGACAAAAGTACCAAAGCCACAGACTTCCTAATTAAGAGTTATTTTACACCGTTTAGTGTTATTTTTGAAGTCGGTTTTATTTTTTGTAAAAAAGTTTTTTTACTTATTATATCAATGGTCCTAACAGAATCATGTAATGAACGCAATGTATGAGCGTTAATATAGCTATATATTTGTTTGTTTGCAAGTTTTAAAAACTTTTTTACAAAAAAAAAACAACCGACTTCTTTAAAAAAAACTAACAGGTGAAAAATAACTTCAGTTTCGGAAGTCTGTGGCTTTGGTGGTTTTGTTTTGTTCATTATTGGCCACCGACTTCCGAAACTGAAGTTATTTTATTTTTAATAAGTCGGTTATTTTTTTTTGTAAAAAAGTTTTTATTTTGTAATTTTTAGTTTCTTTGTATGTAAAAAAAGACTTTCAAAACTTGAAATAATCATTGAAATTGGATAACAATGGCTAAAGAAGTTAAAACATTAATCTGTACATCTCTGCCGGCCCCGTTCTTTAGAATGGCGTAATGTTATGTTGTGGAAATACAAAAGCTCAGCATAGACATCTGACTATAGCAATCGCGAATAATTTGCTGTTATGCGTTGAAGAGTTCCGTTGCCTGCCTTCTTCATCAGTTTTTCTTCACCAAATGATACTTTCTAAATGAAAATGCTTGATTTGTTACTAAAAATGTTGAAATCGGTGCATGTGTGCCTATATTTTTTGAGCAGTTCCCTCAATTCCTCGAAGATCCTTCATCAGGTATGAGTTTTGATACAAATGGGACCAATCTGTTAGTATACCGTATACCCTATCAAACAAAAAAATAATTTTGAAAATCGGTCCATAAATGACGGAGTACTGAGGTAACAAACCCTAACAAAAAAAAAAAAAAAATATATATAATTATACAACCGAATTGAGAACCTCCTCCTTTTTTTGAAGTCGGTTAAAAAAAGAAGTGGAACAATATAATGTAATGTTTTATGGTCTAGTAGACATCAAAGCGAACAAAGTCAGGGGCAGAAGTTAGTAGGTGTTAATATTTGTGGAATATTATTAACATTTAATACATCTATAAATAGAATCGTAATTATTTTTTTTTTTTGCAATAATTTAAGTCCGTCTTTACGTCGTTTATGGAATTGACCAATTTGTCTTGAGGTTTATCTTAGTTCTGGGATAAGATTCTAAATTTAACTGATCACTTGAGGTAATTATTTAAATCATTATTCGCAATAAATTGATGGGTATTTAATATTGAAACCCATCAGAAAGACGTAATTCGAAAGATTGATCTCAAGCGCTGGAAAACTGTTTTTTTAACTAATTTTAATTCGTCAACTACCAGAATTCCAGACACAATAATTAATTATATTTTTATCCATTGTTCGCAAAAGCCAGCTTTCGCGCGGAGCCGGAGCAGTTATACTTGACAAGTTTCTTTTAAAAGCCAAATAGTGGTAGTTGCGGAGTATTTAATGCAACAAGATTTCAATTCTATTAAAATTTATTTGCATTACTTAATTATTTACCAAAACTTTACGGACAGATAACTAGAATCATTTTTATATTTAAGTTAACCAAGTTTGACGTACAAGAGTGCCTCATAATGGCCTAATTTAAAAAATGGTCTGACTTTGACTTTAACCGTAAAAAGCCGGACTTTATGCCTTAGGCATTCTACTAGTCTACCGAACCACGAGTCAGCCTACTAGTCTAGCCTTTTTTAATACATATGCTTTTATTTATTAGCCATACTCGTAGTTATTCCAAATAGAAACTGAATGACGGAACCTTCCATATATAGGGTGACTGGTAATTAGTGACCGATACCTGAACACGTGATTGTTTTCATGATTTTAATACACTTTCCCAAATAAACTTTTTTTTTATTCACAATAACTTATAACGCTGTTTGAATTTCCGTGCGCGCGCCTGTGATCGATCACAGCAGGCACGAATCGGCACGATCTATCAGCTGATAGTCTGACCTCGGGAAGGGCAAAATCTACTAGTAGTAGTAGCGTCACAAGCTCCCCCGCCATCCCCACCGCTCTCGTTATACAGTACTGACGTAATTGAAAGTTAATGAGTATAAAAAAAGTTTCTTTGGGAAAGTTATTTGTATTCATGAGTACAATCACGTGTTTAAGTATCGGTCACTAATTACCAGTCACCCTATATAATACATTAGTACCCGTGAAAACTATTCATGTGAAACAAAAAAACAGATAACTTATAATCGTTTTCTTGTAAACTCTATAGTTAGAGAGAAAATAAACCATAGTAGCTAAATCCGTCAGTCATCTTGCAATTTTCTCAAAGGTTGCTGAACGATTCATGTAAAACTTGGTAAACAATGAACGAGTTACTTGTGCTATTATTATACAACTTTTTTTATGACCAGTACGTTTCTATTCTTGTTATCAGACTTCTTATATTTTATCTAAATAAGAATAAATTAAATTTAAATTTAAAAAAGTAGGAAATTAGGAGAAAACACTGCTGCCTGATCTGAAATCATGTACAGAACGAATGGTTTAAGAATGTGTTTCAATATCCTATTATAAACTATCAAAATGTTTGTCTATGCTTTAATATAATATTATAAAGAGGAATTTTTTTATTGTTTGTTTGTGTGTTTGTTTGCATGAATAGGCAATAAAAAAAAAAACAAAAAAAAAAAAAAATAATATAACAATAGGCTCTGAAACTACTGGACTGATTTGAAAAATTCTTTCACCGTTGACAAGCTACACTATCCCCGGGTGACATGGGCTCCTGTTTATTCCTGTATTTCCTCGGGAACGGAAAATACGTGGGAGAAACCGCATGACGTCTGCTAGTCAAATACGAGTAATATGATGGTATGCAGATTGCTTCTTGTTTGAAAGGTTTGTCAAACGTGAACACCTACGCCTACCCTGCCCTTTTTGATGAAACTTGACGTCTTGTTTGACAAACATTATTATTTGAACGACAGCCGAGTATTTGATAAAAAATATGTATTTAAAAAAAAAAACAACATTTACTGGGCACTTATTAAGTATCATTTGATAAACATACTATGTATACACATTGATCTACTCCGATCTCGCAAAGTGATGTTAATAGCTAGACGGTTAATTAAAGTTTTCAAAACAATCACCATTCCAGGTAACGATTTATTAATGATCGTGTAATCGTCAACTATTAGCAATATATGCAGCAAAGATCAAGATCATTGAGCATAATGTCAAAAGTGCAAGTATTTCTGTGTAAATTGGTCGTAGTTTTATAAATTTACATAAATGCATCATGGCAACAAAATGAACGATCGAATCACATCAAAACGATAAAAGAATTCTACAATCATTTATGCTATTAATATAGTATAGATTTGGAATCTGTTTGAGAAAATTGAAAGGTTTTTGTAATGAGATTCAACATCAATGAAAATCCATGAAATAGGTACTGCATGTATATTGCACTTATTCAAATAGATATTGTCTCTATCATCTTCATCCTTCCAAAATGTCAAAGTATTTTGCTTAGTTCTTCAAAGTCATCGCTGAATTGGTAGCCTTTCAAGCATATTTTGCACAATCCATACATCGATTATTTAGATCTTTTTTTGTTATAGTGGTTCTTTAGCTATATTCTGTTTTAAACTTCTATGAATTATCTCACAAAGATATCCGCAATTCCATTAATTGGTCATAAACGCCTTATATTCTCAATTAAAATTATCCTTACGACCTGGTTTTCAGTCCTCTACATCACATTGTATAACAATTTACATATTACCAGATGCGGCTGATTAGACTAAATAAATACTTCCTACTATGTAAGTTAGTGTAGAGGACAAAGTATATTATATCGTGAAAAATGTAAACAAGTTTGTATCATAATTAGTAGGTAAGCATAATAATAGTAACGCGGCGTTGGATACAGACCTATTATAACCAGAGCAATCTGTGCAACAATTTAGATAAATAGACACGTTTTTTTATTTACTCAAATCGAAATCTCTACAACTCATTATTGATCCAGGAATCACGAAGCTCCTTCAACTCAAGCGCTTTCTTTACCTCTTCTATCTGAAGCATGTCCTTGGTATTGAGCTGTTTAGAGTTAAAAATATAACATGTTCTATTTACTTGATAACCTTTTTTTACTGTTTGAGTTTGTCGCGTTCCCATTTGTCATTTCTATGTAGGTCAAAACTGAGTTACACATTTACAACACGAATTATTTTTTATTTGTTGTTCTGTTATTCGCGAGGGTGAATATCAAAGGGGTTATTTTTCAAAATTTATCGATGTTTTGGCGTATTTTTGGTACTGACAGGAGGTGCATGTCTAAATCATGCGAATGGGCTTTTCCTCTTTTTTACTCACGAAGAGTAATGAGTCTTTACATAATACAGTTTGATAAGCTTATTCATTTATTAGACTTTTTCAAACCATTTTGAATACTAGTTCTAGTGAAGTTCCACAAAAACTATCAATAAGCTTGCATATATTATTATTATATTACACTATTTTTTTTCTTCTTTTCGGATAGTGAACTGGTGAATGACTCAATAATCTGTTGAACAACTTTCCTAAATCTTTATTTATTTAGCATTTATAAATATTGTCTACATTAATCGTTTTGAACTGATGTTTCTAGATCAAAATTACACATGTCTGAATATGTACATTTATTCACTCTAAATGAGCCTGAATCATTTAAATCTTTTGACATTTAACGTTTTTTAAATAGCATTATGAATATGAAGGTCAATATTAATATTACTTTCCTAATTAATTCAAATCATAAGAACTGGTATTCTACCAAAACATTTCATGTAAAATGATGCCAAGACGACCACATAAGGTTTGCCCTGTGAAAAAGATATCAGATCTCATGTAGAGCCAAGCTTCTGAATCTACACGGCCTAACCTACCGACCCTAACTTCAAAATTCTACATATCAGTATAAATGTATGGCTTTGCCGTTTCTCTACCGTCGTGGAGGTGATGCGAATATTTAGTTACTGAAGTAGCCCATTCTCTGTCTTTGCCTTTTTTCTTCGATGGTTCGCTCTTAAGCGGTTATATTATTATCTCATACAAACTTCCACCCCCCCCCCCCCCATTTTAGGAGATGGGGGCGAAAGTTATGAGTTTATGATTTTTTTGTTGGTTGCATACTAAACTTAGATTACATACCAAATTTCAGCTCTCTAACACTTCAAGAAGTACCCAAACATTTTGATGATCATCAGTGTGTCAGTGACGAAATCGGTGTAATTTAGATATCAATAAAATCTAAAGTATTAAAGCTATTCAATTGAGACTTTTTATGGTAAATAAGTATATTATCCTGAGAATATGAACTCTCTGGTACATCGGAAACCAACTCTATGAGGGTTCAAAAAAACGACGAAACACTTCGAGAAAAGGTAGGTAGTGCCCTTGCGCTTCGCTTGGCTTGTCTTGGCAGGGGCACTCTCGTGCCCCCAGATACGAAATTAAAAACTCCAGTAACTGTTAACTGCCAAATGCCTGTCAAATTTATGATTTTTGTGATATACGTATGTTGATATAGGAAGTTAGGTATTATTAATTAGTGAATATGTGTTGGCCTTTAGCAATAATTATATAATTATGATATTATTTATCGTTTCATATTTTTTTGATGAGATCAATATTCCTTATTATTCACCTTACTGGCTTTGAATTACTTTCTTCTACAACCGCTTAAAAAAACGTGTTATGTTAAATACTGTCATTTTAAGGACAACATTTAAATATTAAAATACGTAAGCTCTTTTCATGACCGTAGACAATTCGTTAACGACCCAACAAAAGACTATCTCCCTTTTGTATAAAATATAAACGAGTGGCCATGCCTCTTAATACCTGTAGCATTAACTTTTATTTTTAAAAGTTCATCCCATAAAGTCTTAATTACGAGTAAAGAATTCAAACTTGGCAAACAAACTTCAATTATTAGGTTGGAACTTTCTTTGAATACTTTACGCAGTCCCAGCACGAAAGTACTCGTAACATCATCGTTATTTTTATATGACGTACTTCTGAAAAAGGTAAATCAAAGTTAGTTAACAGCGGACTGGATTGAAGTAATTTTTTTCTTAAATTAGGACGTCGAAATTGTTTTTGTTTTGGAATTTACATAGGTGCAAGAAAACGCAGCGTAGGTTCCACTAGATGGACCCGCGATCTGGTGAAGTTAGCAGCAACTCATTTATTTATTTCTTTAATTAATTAATTTTATTTGTCTTGCATTTTTTTTTATCTGTCTCATATTTTGTATGTTCTGAATGTTTTTATAATTAAGTTAATCATTTTAATTTAATTAATTAAATTTGCTTTTTTTGCAATATAATATCTTAAATTTATATTTATCATTGATACAAATAATTGTTGTAAGTGCTGTGCACACCTTTAAGTGACAAGTTCGCTGTAACTGCACTATAAAACCAAAGAAGTAGTCAAAATAATATAATATAATAATATTCCACGAGTATTCACAATACGATTTAATTAACACATTTCTCTTTTCCAGGTCTGAACTTGAGAAACGCCACTTTATGCTAGCTTTTCATTGTAACCTCACAATCAAGGGTATTTATGATGCCCAGGGAAGAATACTGCTTTTCCCCATTGACGGAGCGGGTGACGCCAAAATAAAGCTAAGTAAGCAACACTGCCATTTATAATTCAACAGTTTATACTGTTTCTTCCTTTATCGTCCTTTTAAGTTTGTCAGCTTTGCATTTTCAAAATTCATTCGCGTTTCACTGCAATTTGCGGCGAGATTAAGAAATTATTATGTAAACGATTGTTTGTATAAACATGAAAGTTAAAAATTTTCATGTTGCGCAATTTTAAGTGTGACTTGAGATAGCATGAGGAAAAGTTTGATTTTCCCTAAGGGTACAAAACTTTTGCAAAGAAACACAAAATAAGATTGTATTTTTGATCAAAGTAACTTTTAAAATAAAAATGTATAAATATTTTATTACAAATATATCAAATTATTATAAGAGATACTCGTATAATATATATATGTTCCAAAATACAACTTCATCTAGAAATATTTACATATTTCTTACTTTAATACCACAATTTTGTTACAGCCAATCTCAAAATGAAGATAGATATAAAAACCAAATACATAAAAGACAACGCAGGCGTCAATCATTTTTCTGTGAAGAATTACAAGTACTCTTTCGACTACGGAGATCGAGTTTCCTTTGACCTGGCGAATCTCTTCAAAGAAAGCAAGGAACTTAGTAAGTGTAAAGATATAAGTATTACAAAAATAGATTTTTTATTTTATCGTTATTTAACGATAATAATAAGAATTAAACAAAAGGAATAGAAGATAATGTTTCCAATAGTACAATATGACGGCAGTGGCTCGCACCGAACAAATATTTTTATGGTCTACAGGTAGTTGTTTCGAATCTAGATGTTTGTGTACATGTTTTTGATGAGAAACGTTTGTAAACACACCCACGAGAGAGGAAAAAATCCTAGCGCTGTGCTATGTTTTAAGTGGGTTTTCAATATATTAGGCGCAGAAAGTGGATGTACAGACGCCAGCACATTAAGTTACCCCAATGTGTCAAATTTCTTTGATCGATTTTCAACTTTATGTCAAACTGAATAAGGTTCACATTCAATTGGGAAAATTTGACACATTGGGGTAACTTGACGTGCTGGCGTCTGTACTAATAACTCGTGGATATGACTTATTCTCACGAAACTCCATTTAGTCTAAGTACATGTCTGTCTTACAATTCATCGTGATATTATGTGATGTTACTTGACGTAATTTAAGTTTAAAAACTTAAAATGGAAATGCTATATATTGCTTTATACACGAAATTACTTGAGTCAATTACTAAATCTACGCAATTATCGGAAACAGCTACGTCCTCATTTAATTTGCGTGCCAATGAGCCACAGAAACAATTATTTTACTTAATTGTCCCCAACGCTACATCCTCCAAGGAAATCCTTAGCCGATCAAGATGTGCATATCCGTGAATGTTCCGCTGTGTAATAAAAACTATTGACCTACTTTGGAACAGTAAATTCTTCTACAGATATCTATGTTCTATGAATAATGATAGATTGTTTAAGGTTTATGCTGTTAATTTCCTTTAGATTATCGCAGAATAATCTTACCTTGTTTCTTTAATAATTATATCTGTAGGCGACAGATCTGGCAACCCCGTTGCTGGGGGCTCGTTGTTGTTAGGCTAGCGACGGGGCGGCTTGCGTGTTTCTTATCTTATTTTCTTAATATTGTTTCCTACTTATTTATAAGACTTTTGTGATCTAATTATTATACCCAATTGCACCTTTAACTGTATTTAATTTGGTGTCTAACAATATCAATACATAGAAACAGTAGTATTTGCTAAGTATGACAGATGTCAATAATATATTTTTCCAATTGGAGTTTGTCAAGTAGCAAGCAGCCCGAAGTCTAAATTTGTGCCTGTTTAGTAGCAATGGACTTAATTTCTATAACATGCTAATTAAATGTAAATATAGGTGGAATATAATACATGCCAATTTCTACATTCTAAATCTTTTTTCAGACTTTGGCTTAATATAATAGCATGTTTGACAACATAAAAGTATTGCGCAACATACATTATTATAGACATGTTCACACTTGACTGTACTATATATACCTATTACTACCACTATTTGCTTGAATATTATATCACAATGGTAAAGCGTAGTATGAAAAGAGCTTTATCCTTAGGGAATGCAGGTGTGATGTTTGTAGTTACATAATTTCCTTCGTTTGTTTCAGGTGTTACAGTTCTTCAGTTCCTTAATGATAATTGGAAGCTAGTAGCAGAAGAATTCGGAAAACCTATCGTAGACTATGCTGTTGAACTAGCAGTCAGAACAATAGAAAAGTTCTTCCTTGTTGTACCTTACGAAGAACTGATCAATGTTCCCATTCCTAAGTTTTAATATTAATAACCTGTAAGAGTATTACGTACATTATAAGACAATTAGAATATAATTTGTTTTACGGCTGTCATTTGTTTTATTAATCTCTTTCAAAGTGTTTTTATGACGGTCGATTGTTTACAGCCGAACTTAATGGTTTCATCATCCGAAATTCAGCTTTGATGCCCTGTAATAAGGCATTTCTGAGAAGTACCATTAATTTTGGAAATATCCATTCATTTGTCTTAGTTGGACGTGGGAGACAGTCCCGCCTTTCCCGCGTTTTCGTCATCTTGACAAGATCCTTTCCTATTACTTCTGGCGATTTTCTACATGACATTTATTTCTTATGATCACTTAATAGCGTTAGTCAATAGTGTCGCTTCTGAAATTCTAGCTGCCATTTCGTTTTTAGAGCACTCAATTAAACTTATCACAAGATCTAGACAGCTTTTCAAGATAGCAACTTACTTATTTCGTTTATAAAATTCTTTTTTGCTCTTAAATCGAACGGATACAATTATTTTTTAAAGCATATTTTGAATCAGATACCTATATTTAAGCAAACAAGCTCAAATAATAATATGTAAAATAGTTTTTTTATGTTCAAATGTCAAGTCAACTGGGAAATTATTTATGAATCTAGTAGATAACCCAGTCGTTTTTTCATAGCATATACATACAAGCTTGCGCGATTTTTCTATCCGTTTGGATAACACGCCGGGCGCCGTCCGGTTAAGAAACCATGTCGCATACAAAAAGTTTAGTCAGTTAAATATATGAACACCACCGACATGCAGCTGTTCCAAAACATACACGTTTTAACTTCAATTTTGATTAACATTATTATGTTTACTTGGCTTAACTTTAAAAAGACTCCGCACTATGGGCCGCAGCAAAAAAAATCTCCTAAAGTTCGCCAATAGCATCGACCTTCAGCGCCTATATGCTTTACTTCTCTGCAGACCATGGCATACCTTTCATCTTGCGACACCTGCCCTGTCACCTGCACACATGGGACCCTAATGACTGCGTCAACGGTTGGTGTTGCCGTAGCAAAATTTTGGGCCAAATACAAAAATTTACACAATTTAGAAATTTTTGTCCATGTTTGCCATCGACACGCCAAGAAGAATATTGTCTTTGTTTTATTTACAGAAATAGATTAGTTTTAGGTCTTAGACTTAATCAGTACCCATCGTTTTAAAGAAAATTCCCTTTTCTTCATCACTATCACCTATAAGTGGATCGATTTATCACATTTGTATTTGAATTCGTTTCAATATTTTAGGAAATGGATTTAGTAGTTTTGCAATATTTCATCTATTATCTACTTATCTGTTTAATGATTAATGAGTTTAGGTTGAACGAGGGCAAAACGTTAAGGTGTTTTGGAGTATTATACATTTTTAGGGCACACAATTTAGGAGTTTTTGTTTCGACCCTTTGCTATATATAAAATCATTGTATTGTATATTTTTTAGATATGCTAACTATGTACTTACACACATAAAACCTAACGGGCTAAACCTAACGACTAACTTTAAAATGGCGTCGTAAAACACCCATGCATCGCTGTCGACTGCTTAAAAACGAAAAAGACTGGCGGTACTCTGCCGTTACATTTAAAAATAAATACAACAAAAAAAAAATGTCGTAGCGACATGACGTACATACAAAATTAAAAAAATAAACAATAAACATACAACGAATAATAAACATTTAGTGTATAACAATGTCTATCCTCTGATCAAAGTTAAATCCAGCTCTTGGATCACGAGAAGTGTCAATTAAATGTTTCGAGATCACTTTAAAAAATCTATTATGGAAATATAAATAATAATTACTCAATTAAGGCAAAATGTGGATGAATGTGGATGTGGATGTGGATGTACTACCAGGTACACCTCTGCCTAGCCCTTCGGGGATTACAGGCGTGACGTTATGTTATGTTGTTAAGGCAAAATGACTGTAATGTAGCTTTGCTAAAATAATATAAATATAATAGGTATAATACAGGTAGGTAGGTTGTATATGACTTGTAAGAATCCCTTATCAAGAAAATACAAAGACTACAATGACTATTACTACAGTGTGTAAAAATGAATAAATCGGTACGATTTTTCAAATCAAATC
Organism: Euplexia lucipara; assembly: GCA_921972225.1. NCBI lineage: Eukaryota > Metazoa > Arthropoda > Insecta > Lepidoptera > Noctuidae > Euplexia > Euplexia lucipara. Next base: position 13,932,624 of record OV179154.1, read on the forward strand.
AAGTTTTCGCTCCTTCGTAAAGCGCCAATTCCGTGGTATGTAGACAAGGTGGGCAGATACTAAAGTTTGAACCGGTCGTAAAAACGTATTTTACAACACAAGTTAGTTAATTTTCTCTTGTTCATATAACTCACGAACTCAGCGAACAGATTTTTAAAGTATTTAAGCTTTATTAACGTTGAAAAAGTATACTACTTTACAGGTATGCAAATGTTTTAATTGACGCAGCGCAAATTAAATTAATGCAGTACTTTGAGTTAGTATGCTTCTTCTAGTTATTTTCTTCTACAGGTTTTATTTAGTCTTTACTTTTTATTACTTTTTGAAGCTTTGACATGAATAAAAGTATCAGCTGTGAACTAAGTATAGCTTTTTTTCTTGCTTGTCAATCGAACGTTTTATAAAAGTTAAATTTTAGATACGCCAGCACACTAAGCTACTCCAAACTGTCACATTTTTCCAGTTGGACAAGAATCTTATCCTGTTTGCACTAAAAAGAAAAAGAAATTTTTCTCTTTACAAAGGTATTAAAGATGGAATCACCAGGGTAATCCACGAAATTAAAATTTAAAATCAAAAATAAATTATCTCTTTACTAAAAGAATGTACCTATATTACTGTTCTGTTTGATAAAATTTAAACTTTGGAACCAAACCACGAAAGCCACGAACTTTCATATCAAATCAAATAAAAATAATTTATTCACATAATATGGGTAAATAGGAGGTAAGTCATACAAAAAAGTTGGATCCTCATATTAGACCATTGCTGGTAATAATAAATGAAACTTAACATTATGTACAGACGCCAGCACATCAAGTCACCCCAATGTGTCAAATTTCTTTGATAGTTATTCAAATTTATGGCAATCATTATAAGGTTCATATTCAATTGGGAAAATTTGACACATTGGGGTTACTTAATGTGCTGGCGTCTGTACGATGTAAGACTAATCTTAAACTAAACACTTCATTTATTAGGTACACCACTACATCATTTTTTTTATTTGTAAGTCTAAGGTAGTCATTAGTAGTGTAAAGCATTTATTGACAATTGCCAGGTGTACAATTTTTTTCGGAACAATGTAATAGGAAGGTCTCTAATTTCGCTAGGTTTTTTATCAAATAATTTAATTGACATGGGGTAACAGTTTCTTTTAAAGAGATCAGTTTTCATGTTTGGTAATGGAAGGTTATTAGGATAACGGGTATTAAAATTACAATAATCTCCAAAGGATTTGTACAGGTATTGATAAGTTTTTAACCGACTTTCAAAAAAGGAGGAGGTTCTATGTTCGTGTGTATGTATTTTTTTTTTTTTTTTTTTTTATGTATGTTACCTGATTTCTCCCCCATTTGTGGACCGATTCTCGAAATTCTTTTTTTATTCGAAAGAGTATACTCCCGAGGTGGTCCCATTTTAATTTGGTGAAGATCTGGTGCTGATCTTCGGAGATATGCAACGGAACTCTTCAAAAATAGACGGCAAATCTGTCGTGATTGCTGGAATCGCTTGGATGTTTATTGTTTATACAACATCATGACGTATTATCACGCCTGGTATGCTCTGAGGGGTACGCAGATGTGTACAATAAACCTAGATTTCGACAGTTAGGTATGTTAATTTTCATTTATTAGGGATAAGTGGATAACCCTATTATCATGACATGTACTGTTAAAATTAACAATATATATAGCAAATATTTGTATGGGAACCACTAAAAATGGAAAAATAAAAAACTTTTTTGCAAAAAAATTAAACCGACTTCAAAAAAAACACTAAACGGTGTAAAATAACTCTAAATTCGGAAGTCGGTGGCCCATCATGAATAAGACAAAACCACCAAAGCCACAGACTTCCTAATTTAGAGTTATTTTACACCGTTTAGTGTTTTTTTTGAAGTCGGTTTAATTTTTTTGCAAAAAAGTTTTAATAAATAAATAAGATTCAAAAATATAAATGGAGGGTGCAGTTAATAAGTTTAATTTTTTTACTAAAGTTTTGCAAGACGTCAATGAATCTACATTACAAAGTGCGCGAATGCACTGTTTCTGAGCCAGGAATACTCTATTAAGCTCTAGTGAGCCCCCTCACAACAGTACACCATATCGTAAATTGGATGCAACGTAACCATGATTTACATTAGATTAGTGATTTCTTAAGAAGCTGGTTGTATTTTTTTGTTTTCAACACTACTGTAATAAGAAGCCTAGTTCTCCTTGCGATTCTGGATAACTTTACCGAGCAAGAAAAATAACCAGTCCAAAGTACTAACACACTCACCAACTTACCTACAAGTCACAAACTCTTAATTAAATGCCCGAACAACCCACAAGAGATAACCAAGTGCAGCGAATTCTATTCTCAGTAACAATGCTTCAGAACCTCTGTACTATGAACAAGTCACAACTCGGCGGTAAGTTAACAACTTGTTGTGGCAAGTACGGCGGAGTGGATTGTCCCGACTGACCGAACATCATTTTATTGTTCGGACAACTTTGCTTTTACTGTTCCTATTTGTAGAGTAGTTGATTTAGTTAGAGGTGTGATGAAATACGCACATTTAACAGCACGTCGTATTTCCCCTTCCGTTAATTTGCTGAAGTCCCATTGTAATGTACTATGATAGGTAGATAAATCATTCATTGTTATAGATAAATCATTCATTGGTTGATATAGATCAAAGTCAAAGTCAAAGTCAAACCATTTATTTCAATTAGGCCCCTAAGGCACTTATGAAAGTCGAAAAAAAATAACTTTAAAAAATGATTCTAGTTGCCCCTTCCAAAAAGTAGATTTGTATGGAGAAGAATGGGCAAGAAACTCCATACTTACTCTTTTAAAATAGATTTTACAAAACTTTGTATACATTAATAAGATTATATGTGAGGACGATGCACCTAGAATAAAAAGTACTAGCAATGAAGTTGATAATTACATGATTAAGTTGGTACAGCTAGATACATTGTGCTCACATATTTACAAATGTAATAACATACATACATACATACATACATACATACATAAACTCACGCCTTTTTCCCATGGGGGTAGGCAGAAACTACAGAGCGCCATATGCTACGATTCTTACATACTTCTTTTGCTTCGTTTACATTCATACATGTTGTCACACACACAAAATGTAATAACATTAATTTTAAAAAAGTGAAATAATAAAACAATAAATAGAAAACAATACATAGGTAGATGGTGACCCTGTTGCCACCTACAGATCACAAATCGATATCTGAAACTGCTACTGAGTAATTTGTGTGAATAATTCATCAACAACTCGCCCGACTGGAGAATCAAGCCTCAATGGATTATGGAAACCCAAGGTGGATATTGATAAATAGATGAGCACAGACAAAAAGTTTGAGGAGACAAGCTGATAGAATGAATTTAATCATTATCTCTGTATTGACCACTCTTTTGACCCATGAGGCAGTTTATAATAATATGATAAACTTTAGTGAACATTGTATCTGAGGATTTGGTAAATTTGCCTGACTAATACTAAGCAGTCGATATGAGAATCTTCAGAAAGATGCCTTTATTTATTGGGCTTGAAATTTTCATATGTAAAAGAAGAACAGTAACTTATAATGTGGGTACAGCTTGTATGTATAAATCCTTTGGATCATATCCTTTAACACAGAACCACAATCATCACACCACCAGCAAATAGGTACCTATGATGAGCTAATGATCAATTAGCCAAAATAATCTCCAACCACTTTCAATGTCTAGTAGTAAAGTGGGATCCGGTTACATGAATTTTAAAATTAACGCCCATGTAATATTTACAATACCTATCGTGAACCGAATATTTCGAAGACAAAATGTAAATGAAATGTTAAATTAATACTTAGTTACTAAATGAATATAAAAAGTAAGTTCACAGAACTTGTAAAATAAATCCCGAAGTAAGGTGTGCACGTGTCTAGATTAAAATAGACAATGAGGTTCCTTTGATTACACCCAAACATTTCATTGCCGTTCAAAATCACCCCTATACAAAACGAGCAAACTTCGCGATATTGTTTTGTCCATTCAGGAATTGACTGTAATAGCAAACACAATAGCAAAAATATAGTTTAACAACTAAAATTCCCAAAAGAAGAATAAAATAATCGGCTGCATTCATTTTAAGGATAAAATTGAGTAACACATTTTCGTACAATAGTCAAAGTCGCTTTGTTATACCAGTAACATGATTAAAAAGCCAAATAATTGAAAACGAAAATTAGCCAAGCACTACTAGAGTGGCTTAATATTCAAATGAAGTAAATATTCATTGTACTAACGCACGTCAATTGGCGTCCGCATTCAAATCCAATCAAACATGAACGTTAATCATCATTGATTTGCATCAAATTGATGTCATTATTGAATGACGACTTCACTAATCAGTGAATTTGTAACCTATTGAACTCACTTGCATCTATTTCTATTAACAGGTGTGTTCTACATTGGAGTCTAAGATTATATATGTATTATTCACCTACCATTTTCCTGGCCTTGTCGGACCTCCACAGCCCAGTTACTGGGTAACACGATACCCTTAGGTTAAAGAGGTGGTCAGATTTTAGACCTTCTGACTATCTGTAACGTGTGTCATAGATTTACAAAATGACAGCCGGGACCAACAGCTTTAATTGCTTTCCGAGGGACGGAAGTCTTGATATGTAATAAATGGTCACCCATCCACGGGCCAACCTCGTGAAGCATAGCTTAACCTTCAATCGACCTGTGAGGCTGTTATTATTTAGCAACAGTCTCCTCTGTCATCATTCATCGTTTATCTCCATTCATGTAACAATATTTCCAGAGATCTCAGCTGATCACTTTTGATATCTTTATTTTTACAATATTTGTTTTTATACAAACAAAACAATACATCATTTCCCTTGCTTTTACAACTACATTGAGGTCGGAATGGATTCCGACGAAACTGGCAAAAACGACAAAAATCCGCTATTCTTCGTCAAAATCTATGTTCCTAAACATAATTGAAATATTTTCGACAAGTCTAGGTGACTAACGAAATAATAATATACTCCGAAACTTTGATTAACACTAACAGAACCTGACCAGCTTTTAGTAGAACTAAAGCTAAGCTTGATCAACGTGATAGTTTTGGCTAACATAACGACTAATTGTGTTAAAACTTTTGCTCACATACACGTTCTAGGCTATATTCTAACTGAATTATACTTGGTTTTATTGTTTCGATCAATAGAAACTTATTGAAAACCTCCCTTCTTGTTATTTTGTGTTGACATTATCTGTTTTTGAATAGTGTATGAGTTTCACATATTAGATCAGAGTGATAAAAGACGTCAGGGAAGTGAGGCAAGGGCCAACTGGCTTGATGATGGAGAGTGCATGATTTTGTAGAATGCTAATGCGTGTGGAATTAGTCAGTAGGAGTGCGACAGATCTCTCAAACTACGAATGTGTGTATGTGTGTACAAATAAATAATTGATCTTTATCTTTAAGGTTAAGAGCATCCATGAGGAGTTTTCATAGGTAAAAAAAAGTTAACTGCCAGGAGTGCCGGCTATTAATAATTATTCATCATCGTCTGTAAATTGGCTTGTAATTACACTATTAATTTTTTTAAGAAAAAAAAAGTATGTATAATAATATTCATAGCGACGAGCAAACGCGGTATCTTTGTTATTTATTATAGTTTATAACTATTTCATAGTTTGTTTGTAAGGAAGTTGTTGGGTTGGGATGTGGAAAGAAGAGGTTGTTGATGGGTTCTGTCAATTTTTTTGTAAATAAACCAATCGTTTCGAAGATATCATATATGATTTCAATGTAACAAATGAATGGAAAATATTAGACTTTCTGATAATTCCCAAACTATATTCGTTTTATACCATTCAGAGTAGCTTACTCTATTATAAATACAAAATTAACACCAACACATCAAGTTTACCAAAACTGATCAGTTTTCCCAATTGAACATGAACGTAATTCTAATCTGTCAAATTTCTTTGGTAAGTTTAAGTGTAAGCATTATGTGCTGGCCTCAGCACAAAAAAGGGTATTCAGCACACTTCCTGCACTATATAATAATAGTAGCGAGTTAGCTGTCTTAAAACCAAGTAGCTTTCGGCACAATAAATATTTATTTTTTTATTACATAAAGTTTGCCAAAAATACACATAATGTATCCAATTCATTAATAATGTAAGTTGTTTGCCTTGCAAATATTAACTAGTGTTTGCTCTTAACAAAACTAGCCAAATAAACGCATACTACAAGTTTTTTTATAAGATTAAATACAAGATTAATAATAGTAATTAATTATTCAAACTAAGCAGCTTGAATATATTTTTTGCTTCTAAAACTGTTAACATTATTCGTCGATCCCAATTTTGTTTGGTTTGTGTGAGAAAAACACATTGCAAATTTTTACTTCTACAGATTTATTAAAAGTAATAATATATATAGATGGGTGATTACAATTCTTAGCTGGCACCTACATTTTAAATATCAAGAGAAATCGTAACGACATTGTAAAGCCTTTTATTAAATGTGTAATAAGATTAAATGTCGTGAATGTCGTGATTGATAGTGATGTTTTCGACTATTCCTCTCGAAAAAAGGATGTCCAAACGTTGGTTCACTAGAAATATTTCCTTTAAAATTGTGGATACGGTAACAAACATTTAGACTCACATACACGAACAGCCGTACCCGGAACAATGGGCTCGCGACATTGGAATCGCTTGGATGTTTATTGTTTATACAACATCATGACGTATCATCACCCCTGGTATGCTCTGAGGGGTACGCAGATGTGTACAATATACCTAGATTTCGACAGTTAGGTATGTTAATTTTCATTTATTAGGGATAAGTGGATAACCCTATTATGACATGTACTGTTACAATTAACAATATATATAGCAAATATTTGTATGGGAACCACTAAAAATGGAAAAATAAAAAACTTTTTTGCAAAAAAATTAAACCGACTTAAAAAAAACACTAAACGGTGTAAAATTACTCTAAATTCGGAAGTCGGTGGCCCATTATGAATAAGACAAAACCACCAATGCCACAGACTTCCTAATTTAGAGTTATTTTACACCGTTTAGTGTTTTTTTTGAAGTCGGTTTAATTTTTTTGCAAAAAAGTTTTTTTCATGTAAATATTTTGCCAAACACCCTTTTACTTGTAGGCCATACAAACATTAGTTCCGTGCGAGAATCGAACTCAAGACACGCGGGCCGCGGCACCGCGTACGTAGCAAACAATCGCTCAGCCATCGCCAGATAAATTGTGTTGACACACTCATGTAAAATCGAATAAATGATCGTAAATTTAGAGCTAAACACTAAACAGCTATCAATGTAAGGTTACTGTGCAATATAATAGATATTAACCTAGGTAGGACGCCAGAGTCACTTTAGTATAACCTTCTAATTGTTCCAACTTGTCTATTGTAACTAAAGACGTTACTGTACCAAACCTTTTTTTTTTAATAAAAAATAATAATAATTATAATTATTAATTATTATTATATTGCTAATGACAAAAGTATCATACTCGATGATTATAAAAGACATTGGACTAAAAATGTAAGAGGCTTGAACCGAAGCACCACAACAGCAATATCAACATTTGAATGAGTTTTTTTTGGAATCGTCATATTTGAAGAAATAAAAAAAATTATTACGCAGCAACTTCACGTACAGATTTTTTCTTAGGTTTTTTTTGTCAAGCTTATTTCTTGTCAAATGGATTACTTACTAAACTATTTAGTTAATGGTGTAAATTTGAACCACTTTTGCTCATTTTCCAAAACAGATGTATTTCAAAAATAATTTACAGTAAACGAGAATAGAATAGGTATATAACTGCACAAGCTGCTGTCTCGGTTAAAAATACAGACTTTATTTAGTTGTTCACCTTAAAATCGTAGTGTTAGTAAAAAGAACCGTACCGTATAAATGAAAATAATAGAATTTTGAAGCGGTCGACGGCCACGCTCCGCAGTTTCACAATCCTGTTACAACTTCATTTTACACTCATATTTAATTTAAATAAAACTCCAGTAGAAATGCTTTTAACAGACATTATAATTATAAAACTGCTGTGTGGTTGATTCTTATGTACCTTATTGGCTAGAAGTCGTATTCTTAATTTACACAAAAATTTGGGATTCTAGGAAGTATAATAAATCAAAATGCATATTTTTACATTTAAGTTTTATTAGTAAAATAGTATATCTGTAGCGACATCTATCTGGCCACATACAATCAAAACCTGAAATATCCTACATCGCGAAGTTAAAGTTATCCGCGCGATTGAACATACAAAATCCCAACAACTAGATGGCCAACTGTTTTTTTAGAGTTCTATAATTAATTATTCAAAACTTTTGAAGGATTATGACCTGCAGGGCAATTAGCTGGCATAAAAAAAAACTTCGTTCCATCCGGGTGTCCCTCTCTCTCTCTCTCTCTCATAAAATCTCTACTTATCTAACTCCATCAGCAATATCCGGAATCTGTGCAGACTTGTATAATAGCCTTCATTTAATGAATGGATGGATGGACTTATGATGACGAAAAATGTTTCTAATAAACCTTAACCAACATCTTATCATTTTAATTATCAATACTGACAGAACAAATAAAAGTATAATTAAAAAGATTTTTTTGTAAAGTTTACGGATATAATGTACCTAATACCACTAATAACATTAGAACGCATCAAAATTATTATCTAGATACTTACCTACATCCTTCATTAAAAATTGTAGTAATAAAATCAAAATAGCAGAACTCAACAAACTTTTTTAGCCTTGACATTCCAGCAACTATCATTTTTAGGAATCCGCACCTCAAAAGTTAAGACACCACAGAATCTTCATAGAATAACTATTTGTTATTCATCTTTCTATTAAGAATTTATTTCTTGGAAACGTCTTAAGATCTCATGTTGAAATTAATAACACTTACTAAGGTCTGTAATTACTTAGTCATACAAATCATAGAACATTCAAACTTTTAAAACAACACAATCGAGAGTTGCGGTTAATTATTTATCTATTAAGACGCTTTTTTTATTTTTTCTAAGATTTTCATTGATCAAACGGGATTTAATTTGACGACAAGCAAGATATTTGAGTAAATTTAAAAAATACTGTTTTTTTTTTATCTTTTGGTGATCTTTGGATATCACATAATTCCTATATCTATAAGTAGTATATCATTGAACTCGAATGAATTCGGTAGGACTGATTTAAATGATTATTTTGTGTCTACTTGAGTGGGTCTCTGGATAGTTTTTGACAGCTTCCTCATGTTCGCTAGTATCAAAATAATTCCATCACTCATTTGTTGTTTTATGAGGAACGAAAATTATTTTTTCTATAACAAAAGTAAGTAAACCTAAGCATAAGTCACCCCTAATATAAAATACACACATACAAGTCTAGACAAAACGGCTTGCCATTTTGGATATTATCTCAAACAAACAGTCAGAAAAAATAAAAACATACTTTTTTTTTTAAAACTCCCATTAGGTAAAAAACAGTTACGTTTATTGATATCACAAACAGACTCCCCAATTTTAATTATTTATGTAGATTGTAGAAACTTCTTATAAATCATAGATGACACTATTCAGACGTTTTTTGTTAAAAAAAAACTAAAAAAAAAACCTATAACTGAACGTTTAAAATTAGAAACTAGCCAAGGACTTTTATTTTCAAAGCATTGTTATTTAGTTGCAAGGAGTGTATTTTTAGACAAATCACGGATAGGTTAAAGGTAATTATTTTTTTCTTTGCTTTTGTAAACACATTTATTACACGCAGCTATAAAAAGGGCTATTTATAGATTGTCAATTGCCATCTTTAGTGGGTTTCGTAGGAGAATACCTTTTAAATAGTTTTATTAGAGGTATCCTACGTTCTCTTTAAAGGAAAGCCTCGCAGTAGAAAATTGGGCAAATAACATTACACAGCAAAAACGCAATAAGAACATGACTGTGACAGTAAGACTTTTCCTAAAATAAATTTAAAAGTTTCTCCTGAAATTCGTAACCGAAGAAAACACTCTGAACTGAAACGTTAGGTAAACTTGTCCAAGCTAATTTCAACGTGTAAAGTTTGGACTTATAGCACCGCGACCCGTTTGTTTGAGAATTTATGCTTCAGTCTCGGGTTTTCACCTTTTACCTTTGTTTGGAAACCAGTAAAAGGGCGGCTGCGTATATTGATTGGTGTCTTTATTAAGTAAAATAGATTTATTGACGCTGTTTTTTTAACTAAGTATATTTTGTTTTATTATTATTATTAGGCTGGCAGAAGTAACTTATTCATTCTCGACCTTTTGGCTGTAGCTATCAGAAAACAACGGCAATACACTTCGATCTAAAAATTGTCGCTATCGTTACAATTTACTAACACATGAAAATGGCAACAGTGCAAATGGTAAAAATCTTGTATTAGTACAGAAGCTACTTCTTTTACTTTTAGCCAAGTCCAGAGGCCCATGTTGGCAAAAGAAGAACAAAATATTTCTTTAAACTCGTAATATTAGCATAGATAGAACGAAAATGGGTTGATGTTAAAAGTTACTGCTTGGCTGATATTATAGCGATATATCGCTTTATATATTATTTCGCTCCCTAAAACCAGTAAAGGTCCTCTACTGTTCTTTCGTACGCAGCAACCTTGAGTACGTTTCCCAAGTTTGGAACTTTCAACACGATATCTACAAATCTCGAATTGAATCGGTTCAGAGAAATTTTTGACGGTACTTAGACTTTAGAGCAAGGCAATTCTCGTACGACTATAAGCACCGTTGTAAGCGATATCACTTTCTACCATTGGAATTAAGACGATCAATAAATGATTGTTGTTTTTGGCTAACATTGCGAACGGCACGATCGACTGTCCCGAGCTACTTGGCAAAATATACCTTCGTACCAACCAAAATAATTTAAGACAGCGACCCGTATTGCACGAACCATTTACATAAACAAAATTCAGGCAAAACTCTTTCTGCATACGTAGCGTAATAGCATTTAATATAGTTTACCGGCTCATTTGGAGATCGACCTATTTTGCAACAACACTCAAAAAATTAAAAAAAGATGAGTAATGAATTCTTCTTTACTCATTTGTGATTAGCGTGTATTATGTGTGTATACATTGGTACCTATATGTGGAAGCTTGTAATCAGCAAAAGTGTCACCTACCTTAAAATTATTTATGTTGTTATTACAGCAGTTTAGGTTCCGACACGGTCTTTTCACAGAAAGTGCCATACTATATCTCAAGCATATGTCCAGTATTATACGTCTAGAAAAACGCCTGATAATGCTTATTTCCTAGACCTTTCCAAAGCGTTTGATCTTGTGTCGTACGAAATGCTGTGGCAGAAGCTATTGAATGATACTTCAGCCGATAGAGAAGTTATATCAATTCTACGGTTTTGGTACAGCAATCAAATCAACTGTGTACGGTGGGCAGGCTCATTATCGGATGTGTATAGGAGTGTGGGGTGAGGCAGGGCGGCTTACCTCAACTCGCCTCTTCAGTCTGTACATAAACCGGTTGATCGTCGAGCTCAGCAACACCTATCAGGGTTGTTATGTAGATGGAGTATGCATCAATAAAATAAGTTATGGTGTTGCTGAGCCCTTCGATCAACGCAATGATGAGCCTGCTTAAGACATGTGAGAGGTACGTTGTATCTGAGCCCATGAGTCTCCATGGGCTCAGATACAATGTTAAGAAAAGTGAGGTACTAGTCCTCAAGACAGGCACTAAAACCTACCCGATTGAACCACAGTTAAAACTTTGTGGAAGTTTCTTAGAGCAAATCACTTCTTTCAAGTATCTGGGCCACTGGGTTTCCGAAGATTTAAAAAACAGCCTGGATATTCAGCGAGAGCGCAGGGCGTTGGCTGTCCGCTGCAATATGTTGGCCCGCAGATTTTCGGGATGCACGACTGAAGTAAAGGCTACACTATTTACAGCGTACTGTCAGTCGTTCTATGCATGCAGTCTGTGGGTCAACTACACGCAGAGGGCATACAACGCTCTGCGCATTCAATACAACAATGCGTTCAGGGTGTTGTTGGGGCTGCCGCGCTACTGCAGTGCTTCCGGCATGTTCGCAGAGGCGCGAATAGATGGTTTTTATGCCATAATGCGACAGCGTTGCGCTTCCACTATGCGCAGGGTACGCGCCCGGCGCCAGCCCCAACAGTATCCTGAAAACATTAGCTGACAGGTGGGACAGCCCCATACTGGGACATTGGATACGCCTACATGCCACTCTGGCGTAGTAATTAAAAGTTTGTGTTGTGTTTCTGGTAGATGTAAGTACTAACACTAGTTTATTGTAAGTCGTGTGTATACTAACCAAATGGGCTATTGTGTTCGAAATAAAAGATTTATTAATAATTATTAAATTATTAGTCTGTAAGCTTTCTTTAAAATAAATAAATATAAAAACTATTAAACTAACTTAACTTATTATTAACTATTAAAGTAAAAACTTCGGGTCCCCTATTTTTTAACATTGCGCCCACATGGGACTGTGTGATTTCCACACTAAGAAGTTAGGTTAATTCATTGTTTAAGCTTATGTCTATTTAATAGTTGTGGCAATGCTGGCAGACTTCTGGGCACGATTTCATCTATTGTTGTTCCCGCTTGTTGGGTTTGTTACACAAACATTTTTGTGTTTATTTTGTAATGAAACTTAAAATTATTTTTTATCTTTAACTACTCCAAACTGGGAAAATAGTACCTATTAAAGCAGAAATAGATTATAAAGATACCCACACAAATTCGAGATCTTTTCAAACATGTGACCCCGTTATACAAGAGACATCAATCAAAAGTGAAAAGCAAATAACGCGTGGAAATATGTAGTTTTTTTAACTATGAATGCCTCTGGCTGTCTTTATGGTTTTGATGGATATGTTCGTACTGAATCTTTAAATATTTGGAGCTTGTCGTTCATAACCCTTTTTGATAGATTTTCAATAGAATGGCAACTAATGTGTCGTTACTTTCAGATTTAATGCTTCGCATTTTTTGTAGTGTGTATACAAACAAAAAAACTACACCCACGGTAACAGTGACGGCATTTTAACGGTAGGTACGATTGGCGGTTGGCGAGCTCCTAAGCTGCGTGTCGCGGGTTCAATTGCTGTTCGGAACAAATATTTGCTTGGCCGTTGGCATGCTGCTGGCAGTTGTTCCAGGTTTGACTGTTTGTGTACGTGAGTTTAAATGTTTGGAAACGCACATACAATACTGGGTGGGGTAATTGGTAGATCATATCAGGCTATCTAAGGGTGAGGAGACAAAACACTATTTCAATGTTCCCGAAAATAATAATAATGATAATAAAGCCTTTATTTCTCACAAATCGTTAGCATACATTAAAACATTTACAAAATTAAAATAATATTGACATTTTATATCGTATTTGATTGACATTGTTTATTATTTTATTTTAATATGCTATCAATGTGTGAGGCACCTATTTTTGGGCATTGGCCTCCTCCAACCTCTTCCAAATTAATCCTATCATTTCTTTTGCGGGTTCAAGCTGATCCTGCCAACTGATAGATATCATTCCCCCACTTGCGGTGTTTTAATGTTTCCATGTTTCTCGATCGATACTACATATTCATTTTATTCCGTTACACTAGGCAACTGGGCTTATCCAGTTTATGCATACTTCTGTAGGTAACTCTATTCTGTCTCCTGTTTGACGTAGAAGGAAGAAGAAATTTTGTTTCATCTAACGATCCGCTTTTCCTTTAAAATCAAAAGGCAAAGCCGGCATTGTATAGACCAGTGTCACCTTTTGCTCACGATGTAGCGAGTTGGTAGGTGGACTGAAATTGGACAGGACAACGCCTGACAGGTCCGCTAGTCGGTTATTCAAATATGATGCTTTTGAAATTTGCTAATAATTGAGAAGTCAAACTGTCATTATTTGTTTAGCTGATGTAATATTTTAAGTCTTTAATATTGTATGGGTTAATACCAGTTATATATTTTGTTTACGGCCTTGATCATAACATATAAAAACTTAATTGTTAATTTTTTAACTTGGCAAACACGCTTTTTTAATCTTAACGAATACTCACAATAACAACCTATTTTCCGAAAAAAAAACACACAAGCGAGTAAAGGCAATTAGACTTAATTTCGTAGGTCATTAATTTTGTTCATATTTCTCTATCAAGCTGTTGAAAACTTACTTTAGATTGTATATCACTAGAATTAAATTTTAGAATTATTAACTCCAAGCAATCGAGTGCATGCATCAGTGAGTACCTACCAACATCACTAGAATCGAACTGAGAAGAAACAAATATATTGATAGCGAAGACACTGAGCACACAGTCAACAGTGCACAAATATATTCAGGATCTACCCTGAATATACAGGGTTATTTGTAAAACACCAACAACCTCGCAGGAGTAGATTACTAACATATAAACAACATTTGTTCTACGACTTTTTGAAAACAGACAAAAAAAATTCAACTCTCCATACATATATCCGAACAGTTGATCGAGTTTTGTATGGAGAGTTGATTTTTTTTGTCTGTTTTCGAAAAAGTCGTAGAACAAATGTTTTTTATGATGTTAGTAATCTACTCCTGCGAGGTTGTTGGTGTTTTACAAATAACCCTGTATATGCACTGTTGTGCACTATGAAAACAGTGCGTCTTTATTGATATATTTCATTAAACTGAAAAGACATGGTAATGAATATCGCCAACTGTGTTGGCATTTCAAGAATGAGGCAAGCCTAATTGCCATATAACAGGCACAAATCCTGACTCTGGGCTGCTACTGAGAAATGTTAGATGGAACACTAGATTAACATTGAGCATTTCAGACAGCGTTAAGGGTGGGGCTCCAAAGACAATGTAAACTCTAATTAAATCTGGTTCCTATTTTCTGTCTAATTAAATTCACACTTTTGGAATGGAATGAACCGTTGTTCTCTTGTCCAGATTGCTTTGAGGACTTTCCATAATAAGTCTCGCCTTTGATGTTTAATTTATAGAAATATCTTAAAAACAAGAACTCGCTGAAAAGCAAATAAAAAGTGAAGTGCAATAAAAAAAAAATAATATAATTTATTTATTTATTTATTTTGTCACTAACTACTAGACCTACAGGCCAGTCAAAACATATACTACATACTTTTTTATCAATAACAGCTGTAATTACATAAATATTATAATAGCCCCCACAGCACGCGTAGCATGATCACCGAAGAAACGGTCTTTGTCGTGTCTCGGAAGAAAAGAAATTAAGTGTTCATCTACGCAGGCAGGTGTATTGAAAGAAATTTGACAGATTGAGGTTCCTGTTTATATAATCTGTCACTTTGCCGATTCGTCTGTAGACAAAGGCCGTTTCTTCGGTGTTCAATGTGTTCATGCGACGCATGCTGGTCGATTAAAGCCTAAAATACGAGATGATCACATGTCGTCAAAAAAATATTTACATCGTAAAAATCAACGTGAGGTGATAGCGCCTTAGATTATATCAGAATTTACTGAATTATGCGATTTGCCCGTGCAATTATCAAAGGCGTTTCCCAATCCACCATTACTTTCATCTGATCAACAAAATCGATCTGGACAAAATTGTCCAATTTCACCCAAAGTTGTTTCGCCGTTTTTATACACAGCCACTTGACCCAATTTGAGTTGATTGATGGAACCAACGGATGCAATCTACAATATTAGCAGACTCCATTTCAATTCTACTGGGGAAATCGGGGGAAATTGGACATAAATTTTCGGTCATCTTCCAAAGTGTATGTGACTAGCTACCGTCCTCTAAATCCCATCGAAACTTTCCCGATAAGATAGGGATAAGATAGGATAGGAAACTGCATTTAAACTGAGACACCTACAGCTGATATTTTATGGTTGAATGAGGGTTATTTAGTTAACCGAACTTTACTTTGGGTTATCATTTCATTGAATAAATTTAAGGTTTTAGCTTGGTGCTAAATAATGCGAGCCTTTGCTCGGTTTAACTGGCACCACTCTAATATTACGAACTCTAGTATTGCAAACAACAACACACACAACGAACACACACAACACACAACACACAACAACACAAACACACAAATACAACACAACACAAAAACAACACAAACACAACACACACAACAACACGACAAAACACAACACACAACACAACACAACACACAACAACACAACAAAACACAACACAACACACAACATACAACAATACATAAATACACACAACACAAAAAGTTGTTGTTGTTCTATGTTACATAATTTAATACACTAATGGACAATTCCACGATTCGACTTCGTCAAGCGTAAATCAACGCTGTTTTTTCATTAACCAAAAGCCTCTTGGTCAATCAGCTGGCTTAGCCATATTACAAATTCTATTTCTATTATCGTAATCTTTAAAGCGACAATAGAAAAAAAATGGCGTAGGTACCTAAATGGAATCAGCTGTTTGTCAAACTGTCAAGTGTTAACAAGGAGAAATTGTAATATGGCTGAAAATGAAACGCACTTGACAGTTGACAAACAGCTGATTCCATATACGCCATTTTCTTTCTATAATAGAAATAGAATAATTAATATGTCTAGGCCTGCAGATCATATTGCCCACTAAGTTAAATTGTCCAACTAAGTAGGCAATAGGAAAAAACGTTAATTTACGCTTGACGAGGTCGAATCGTGGATAGGTAACCATCTTTTACACACCAGGACCTCGGAAATTACATTAAGTAGTTAGTTTTTTTGGCTATCATTCCGGATCTTTGATTGTCGATACGGTTAGTCAGAAGCCCGAAAACGACAACCAATCTTACCAAAAGGTGTCGAGTTACCCAGTTATTGGATCAGTTATCATATAAGCATTTGTTTTTTGTAAAATTCTGGTATAGAGCAGCTTTTGGTTAAACTATAAGTCGATCCTGAAGTAGACATGACAAGGTACGGCATGAGTAAAACTAATAAAGGTCAATTTTTGTCAAACTTTACTTAAGCACTTTCGCATAAAATAACGTGTATAATAATAATACAACAACAGCATTATAATTATCACAATCTTTGAAATCGAAACACGAGTGTTGGAGTGACATCAAGTAGCGCCTGAAGTGTAGGAATACCAAATAAACCGAATACATTACAAGCGCGGTTTTGTGTTTTGGAATTTACTTACCTGGTTTCCCTGTTATTAAGGTAACTGAATGTTTTAGTCTTAAATTACGGTTAAATTAGTAAACATAAACAAAAAAATATACCAGCGCCATTAGGCCAACAGGGTAATCTTGCTTAAAATGGTTCCCGTGATTGTACTTAGTCGGCGCACGTGCTCACGATATGTTTTCACCTTTTTACTGCGGTTCAAGAAGTAAATATCTTGTGAAATAGTGGCTTAATAACTCTTCTTTTGTACCACATCGTTGCTTTATTACATCATTCCTCAATCTGTCCTTTATTACAGCATTAATTCTACTCCTTTTTTTGACACCCAGAATTCGCCACTTGTATCTTGATATGTAATAGGTGGCAAGACCAACCGGGCACAAATTTAAACTCTAGGTGGTTACTAAGAAGTTCCAGATGGGAAACCCTTATTACACTTTATCCAATCCAGGAATCGAACCCAGGATCTCGGATCACGGCAGGAGCACTTCACTAGACAGTCGTTTGCTAGCAATAGTTAATAAAAATTCTACCTAACAAATTATGTTCCAACCCTATCATCTTCACCCTACATGAATCTCATCACTAGCAACCGCAAAGACGATGATTCTAAGGACAGACGATAATAATTATTATTGTTAAAGTGGCGGAAAAGGGTCCCCTTCCTTTTTAGAGATCAAAAGGGTAGCTCCAAACAAAATGCCAAGACGATATCGTATCACAATATGACTTGAAGGCATGTTCTAATTGAATTTATGCTTTTGTTAAGGTGAAAGGTAATAAAATACCCTTTGTATTTTAACGTTTTCAGCTTATTGTGTTTTTGCATTAATTAAATGGGGAAATTCTTTATTTATTAACTGTTATGTACAGGACTGGATAGTCGGAATAACGGTTTCCGGCTGCTGTTAGGGTTGCCTAGATACTGTAGTGCTTCGGGCATGTTCTCTGTGGCGCAGGTGGATGATTTCCACGCTGCCATGAGGAAGAAGGCTGCCTCGTTGCTAAGCAGATCTAGGTCCAGCTCTAACAGCATCCTACAAGCCATGGCTGATAAGCTTGATGCGCCGGTGCTTAGGCATTGGTTGGCGTTGCTTGTGCGGCAAACCTGACTATTTTGAAGTTTTACTAACCCTTCGTTGTTAAGTTATAGTTGAAAAGTTACTAACCTAAAAATTAACTTTAAGTATGTCTGGATTCGGAACGCCACTATTCTCGTACGCGAAAGGGATGGTGATACTGCATTTGCGATACATAAAGAAGACGATATTCGCAAAATTAAAAACAACCCGTCAAACAACAACATTGATGGTGCCCCCCCCTCGTCTAAAGCACTTTAATTGGTATTTTTTTAATGTTTTAGTCTTTTTATTGTTGTTTGTTTATAATTTAACAACAGAATATGTGTATAATTTTTTTGTATCTGACTGCACGTGTTTGTCTAAATTGTTCTGCCTTTATGTGGTAATAACCTGCTTTTCATGCTGGGACGAATCTAACGGTTTTATTATTTATTGTTCTCTACACATGTTATACTTTTTAAAGGGTCTCTATGACAAACCTGTTATTTTTGCTAATAATCTTTTACTGCTGCAATTCTTGATTTTTGTAACACAACGCATTAATATTGTTGCAAGCTATTGTTGTAAGTTTTATTTAGAGATCTGTTTAACAAACTATTTTTGTTGTTGTATCGTCGGGGTTCATTCTTGTTGTGTGATTGGTATCATATACGTAACTGAGAAATATTATTATTACTTCTATTTAACTTCTGATCTTGCTGTTGAGCATTGCACGAGCGGGTACCTGTTACCAACTTACACGTACATTGGTGGCAATTATTATTTAGAACACTTCATATCTCGTGATGAGTGACACAAATTTATCCATATATTACCAAAACTGCAGAGGTATCCGTACAAAATTACACACACTATACATGAACATTCTGAATGGTAACCACGACATCATCGTACTCACAGAGACGTGGTTGATTCCTGAGATTAGCAATAATGAGTTTATCGATCAGCGCTACATTGTGTACAGGTGTGATCGTGATCGTATTAGCACTAAAAAAATGGATGGCGGCGGGGTTTTAGTTGCCTTGTTGCGAACACTTAAGTCCTCGGAATGTGATGTTCCTATGACTCCGACCAACTCACTATTTCGCAACCTTGTTGAACACGTTCTTATAGAAGTGCCTAGTACACGACCTTCCAAGAAGCATATCATTAGTGCCGCTTATATACCTCCAAAAACGGCTCCCCTTTTATTTGAACAACATTTTGAAACCTTACAGCAGGTGCTGGGTGACCCTTCCGTTGATTATTTTTACATAATAGGCGACTACAATCTCCCAGAAATAACTTGGAACATATCGAGTCCTATGGTATCTCTAGTCGGCGGCGGTGGGCTTGGAATCGGCTCGTCCACGACTTGTACCCAGTTAAATAATTTAATGGCTTTACTTGATGCTGTGCAATATAATTTCGTGGCGAACGCCAATGGTAAAATCCTTGACCTACTTATATCGAATCACCCATGTCGGGTATCAAGTGCATTATTGCCTCTACTTCCAATAGACACGTATCACCCACCTTTTGTCTGTGATATAATTTTAAATATAGATGCTGTTCCTATGAAAAGGAGACCACTACAAAAGTATAACTTTTATAAATCTGACTATGAACACATCAACCATAAAATTGAGAATGCTTCTTGGACAGAACTTCTTACCCCCTTAGGGTCCGAAGAGGCACTTAGCTTGTTCTACAACAAGATTGATGAAATTATTAAACAACACACACCACTATCTGTATCTGGAACGGTTGGCTTTCCAGTCTGGTTCACAAAATCATTAGTTAGAACATTTAGAAAAAAACAAAAGTCGTGGGTCAAATGGAAAAAATACGGGAACATTGCAGACTACGAAATTTTCTCTCAGTACAGAGCCTTATTTAAAGAAAATTGTAACAAAAGTTTCTCTAAATACATTCAGTCGATTGAGGACAGCATTCATAAAAATATTAAAGATTTTTGGGTCTATGTTTCCAAACGCAAAGATAAACCCGGTATACCGGCAAAAGTACAGTACAACAACATAGTATCCAATGATCCTCTATCGATTTGCAATATGTTTTCCGATTTCTTTGCTTCTGTATATGAGCCTGCTTCACCTGGCCTTTCTCAATGGGAACCACTTTCCGAAACAATGTCTAATAATATAGTAATTTCTGACCTGTATTTTAAAGAGGAATCAATAATGACAGAACTTAAATCACTGGATCCCACTAAAGGCCCAGGTTCAGATGGCCTGTCACCGTATTTTCTCAAAAATACTGCGACTGTTATATGTAGACCCTTAGCTATAATCTATAATAAATGCATCACTGATGGTGTCATGCCCACGGTATGGAAACATGCTTATATTACACCTGTACACAAGGCCGGATCTAAGCGTAGTGTTGAGCAATACCGACCAATTTCTATTTTGTCTACCTTGTCGAAGCTCTTCGAAAGACTAGTTCATAACGAAATATACCCCATTCTTCATCACGCTATCATACAACAACAGCACGGGTTCGTTAAAAAGCGATCAACGACAACCAACTTATTGGCTTTTTCTAGTGATCTGTTTGACGAGATGGATAATCGTATACAGGTTGATGCGGTGTACACGGACTTTCAGAAGGCTTTCGACAAGGTGGATCATGAATTACTACTGAGCCGAATAGCCTTCAATGGCATTCGAGGTAACTTGTTGCGATGGTTTATATCTTACATCACTAATCGCTGTCAACGGGTTGTAATAAACGGTTACCACTCTGATGCTGTTCAGGTTACCTCTGGTGTCCCTCAAGGCTCTATTCTTGGTCCTCTGTTATTCATTATCTTTATAAATAACATTGGTAACTGCTTTCGCAACTCAAAATTTTTGTTATATGCAGATGACCTTAAGGTATACAGACCGGTTCGAAATATCCAGGACTGCTATCTCCTCCAAGAGGACTTAGACAGACTGACGGAGTATTGTTACTCAAGTAAACTTTTTCTAAGCATTCCCAAGTGCAACTATATAAATTTCACTAAAAATAGAAACATTATTGGATTTGTATACTGTTTGTGTGGCATTCCATTAAATAAAGCAAATTCTGTACGTGATCTGGGTATATTGCTTGATGCTAAACTCTGCTTGGATTTACATGTCGAACAAATAATTAATAAAGCATATAAGATGTATGGATTTATAATGAGATCAACTCATGATTTTAAGCGGACCTCTTCTTATCTCTGCCTATATAAAACTCTTGTCCGGTCACAGCTTGAATACGCTGTCCCCATCTGGAACCCTTATTATAACAAATATATTGATATGTTAGAGAATGTACAACGCAGGTTCCTTCGTGCAATGCATTATAGATGTCACAGAGCGTATCTGCCGTATGACCAGTTGCTCAATAGGTATAAACTCCTGACACTCAGCTCCAGACGCAAACAATTAGAAGCAATGACCCTGTTCAACATAGTAAATGGCAAATTTGACTGTATCGACCTGAACAATGTACTGTGTTATGCAGTCCCCAGAACTGTTCATAGACGGCTGGTGCGTGCAGGTACGCTATTTGCAATAGGTACCTGCCGATCCAATACCGGCGAACGTTCGCCAGTTCGGCGAATGGCTGCATCTTACAATAACGAACTCCAACACATAGACATATTTACATGCTCCATGCACAAATTTCGAAAATTGTTGTATGAGACACTAAGGTCCTTTGATTGATTAATTTATAATTTAGATTTTTATTTATATCTATATATTTTAGCATTTACATAATTTAGAATACATAGTTAAATATTTCTTCTTTTTTGATTTTTTATGTTTTAACTGTCTTGCATGAACAGCTTCTTTCCTAGCAATTTAAGTTTTAGTCATTAATGGTAATCTGTGAACAGCGCTGTGGGCTACATTATTATTCAAGTTATTTTTTATCATGGTGTAATATTTCATAATGTAGCTGTTTCTTGTTCCTATTTGATAAAATAAAATAAAAAATAAAAATAAAATAACCATTGGACCCGTGTAGTCTTTCAATAAAATTATATTATTATTATTTTAAATACAATTTCACGGTACCTACTATTTTATTTTATTAATTATGAACTCGAGACACATAATAAAACATAAATTCTGTGCTTATATTTAAGTAACAATAATGATAATACCAGCCCGTTACTGTCTCAGTACAGGGCAAAGGTTTCGTCTTATACAGACAAAACACGGGCATTGATCACCACGCTTGCTCAAGGTGGATTGGCGATTTCAAACTTATCTATATCTATATCTATGCTTATAATAAATCTGTAGAAGTAAAATTTCTGTACATTGAAAATATCAAAAAAATAAATAGCAGGGGGTGTTACTAGACCGACACCGAACCCAAAAATATGATTAAAAAAAATTTTGTCTGTCTGTCTGTCTGTCTGTATGTTCAGATATCACGCAAAAACTACCGGTTCGATTACGATGAAACTTGGTATACTTATTCTTTAATATCCTGGGCACAACACTGGGTACTTTTTATCCCGGAAAAGTATATACAATAAAAACAAACTAAATTTTGCGGTTCGACCCCTAGACCCGACTACTGTACCAACCGCAAATAATAAGTTTGTCGTAGGTTACGTCACCCGCAGTGGAGTTCACCAAGGGGCGCTGCATACGGCTAAGATATTATTATATTTTATCCTAAGATACAATATCGTTCGCCATGCAATTCCATTGCTCCCATTGTACATAATTATCTTCGTAATGTGTGATAGTCCATTGACTATCACACATTACGAAGATAATTATGTACATTAAACATATATTCAAAATTAATATTGGAGGATGATTGGTGATCGATACTGATGCCAAAAATGCAATCAGTAAATGTTTTGTCTGTCTGTCTGTATGTGCACGCATAGTTCAAAAACTATTATAGGTATTTTAACCAAACTTGGTACGGTTGTAATCAATACGCCTGGGCAGGTTGATCTTAGTTTCAGTTGTACGGCGCTCTTTCCCGGGTCAGTAGTTCAAGAAATCTTTATGCATACATACCGGAAGGATCAACTTTGGAAGTATTCTATCCGGAAGTATTAAGCTAAAATTATTACGTTTATAATATATCAACGCACAGCCCAAACCGCTGGTATTAGAGACATGAAACTTGAAGGAGTGTTCTTAGTGAAGAGTAAGTATCCACTAAAAAAACGATTTTTGGAAATCTAACCCTTAAAGGGAAAACATAGGGACGGAAGTTCGACATCCACGCGGGCGAAGCCGCGGGCAAAAGCTAGTATTAACTATAAGTCCAAGTCCAATGATGTCCAAGATAAACTTAGAGTGCACATATGACTTACATGTGAAATTATACATTTATGTATTTGGTATATAAGTCTAATATTTTAATCAATACGTGAACCTAAAACTGGAGATGCTCTTTTAAGAATATTTAGCGATGCTCCAGTGTGAGTTATATCACATTTAAAGTTCTTATAATTATTTTTCATAAAATTTGTTACTTAACAACTGTGAATTTCATAGAAATTTTATATCGCAGCATGAGTCTGTTTCGCTACATACCTCGAGAACCATTTATTCAATTTTTGTTATTTTTCCATTTTTATTTGTAGACATAGGTATTTACTAGCTATATTTTAGAATTATGTTGCTATCGTTGTTAGTTATAATTACAGATTTTTAGAAAGAAAAAATATAAATTTAAAAAAAGATTGACTAAAGTTTACTAAAACAACATGGCGGTCTATTATCCCGTATCTAACCCGTAATTACTTACCTCCACAAGCCAGGTACGAGGTGTGAGAAAAACACGTTACAAGATGCCCTGGCCGGAGATGGGACGCGCCCCAGTTGACGCGGTAATTAATAGAAATATGATGCACCAGGGACGAATTCGGGAATGATTATAAATTACACTGGTGAGTAGCAGATATATTAGAATTGTCAAACTCAATACGAAGTAAGTGAGTTTGACAAAAAAGTCTAGAGAAGGTTTTAGATATATCATACGAAATCCTATGGAATCAGCAAGATTGCACTGGCCATTCATAATAAAAAAAAATTATGGGGAATATTAGAATAAGTAGTCTGTTCGAGTTTACATAAAAGACGCGAATGAAGCAAAAACGTAAGTAGTTTCCTGTTGACACTTTTTTCCTTCCTTACGTTTTTTCTCTAAGTTAGCTTTCTTGGAAGAGACCTCACCACTGGCAACATCATGTAGGCACTATAACATTTTTTGGAATCCATTATAATTGTTCATAATGATTTAGAAAAAATACCTTTTAAAAATTAGATATTCTGTGAGACCCATGCAAACCTTAATGCAATTAATTCTTAAAAAAAATATGTGTATATTATTGGCTGTTTTTAGTACTTAGACCTATGTAAGTATGTTTTCGCCATTGTTCTTTGCATACAACATTGCACCTGAAAATCTTTTAGACGGAGCAATTGCTTTAAGGTACAAGACCTAGAGTCAGGCGAAATAAGTTCTAAAACGAAAGAGAAATTTGTAATTAAAAAGGTATAGTTGAAATTGCTTAAGATTTTTAAACTGTTTGTGTTTATTACGCCTGTTGCTTTTAAAACGCCTAAGATAATTTTGTTAAATTATTTTATCAGGCGTTATTATTTGAAAGACTTAATAATTCAAGTTTTAGAAAATAATTAATTTTGCTTAACTTTTGAAAGGTTTCGTTTAGTTGAAACCTTCAAGTTTTATTTTTAATTCTGCACAGATAACGTAAACTATCAAAAATAAAACACATTAAGCTTTTAGACGTAACGGGGATAAATTCGGACAGAAACTTAAAAGTCTGTCCACCAGAATTACCAAGAAGAATTTTTTTACCCAATAACTAACTTATCCAAAAACCTTTTAAAATATTGGCATTCAGCTGTTGTGTGCTGTTCAGGAATTCTGCAAGTCAAACTCAACATCATAGCCAAAAGATAGATGAACATATTATGTAGTAGTGTTCTAGCAGTACGACGATAGGGCCTTGACAACCATTCAAGATTCCACTATATTGATTAAGTCTCCAATTAACAAGATGCCACCATGAATGAGGCACAGCTAGATAGATGGATCACCCCATGCCTGTTCAATGCCAGTAATAAGCTCTTGATGCTTGAACATGTCTCAAGAGGCGTTGACACTACTCCGGGGACTTCAGTATCAATATCGTCTGATCATCAGTGTCTATGCAGTTTGTATTTGCATGTATCCATGTAGGTTGTGTGCCAGAGGTAACCCTTTATCCTTGAGCAGGCCAACATCAAAACTGTAGGGTAATTTGACCTTTAGTCGAGCCGGACCAATAGTCAGAATATTGTGTGCAGTCGCGCTTGCGGCGACTATTCTGACAAAAGGTCCGGCTCGACTAAAGTTTCATTGAGTTTTTCCGTGGGTTATTTGGAATTTTGCTACGTATCAATGAGATCTTTTGACTAGGCCATCATTCACGAACCCTTTTTTTTGGGGGTGTGGAAAATCCTCATGGATGTGCTCCGCCCCGGGGAGGGAGTCTGTCAGACTCTTACTGTCTCAAAACCTCCCCGTGTTCCGTCTCACACCTTCGCCGGGGGTCACGGGAACAGAAGTTACTTCCGCGACCCCCGACTGGTGCCGGCCCCAAGGGCCTCGCCAAGTCAGCGAGGGGAGTGAGGTGTAAGACTTCCCTCACGACGTCTAAGAGAGGCGCATGTGAACACGAGCCACCGGCACTTCGAGTTCATGTAGGTACTTGGGGGGCTTGAACTCGGGGCCTGAACCCATTCATGGGGCTGGAAGAGGGTATTGTCCGCCTTCCGCCCAGTGCGTCTGCCTCGGGCCGATCATTCACAAACCCTATTGGAACCTATTCTTCAACACCATAATTCTACGTACTCAGACGCGGTGTCAACAAGCATATGGTAATGACATGTGGTATGGTATGATAGGTGTAAGGCATTAAGTTCGCCTTTGTACAGTTTATTTTACTAGTGCATAAAGTTTTAATAAATAAATAAATAAATATGCGATGACCCCTCGTGTCAACTTAAGCTGTCTCTCGTGAACATGTATCTTTAGGAGTCATACAGAAATGGCCCATTACTGCGTCTTATTTAACCTACTATTATAAATAAAGCGTCATTAAACGTCAAGGAAAGTCAACAAACTCAAAAAAGTATTATTTACAAACGCGTCTGAACTTTAATACCTACTTGGAATTACTTATTTCAAAACATTACGTCGGCGTCGGTTTCCGAGTCTGAAAAATTGACACATGGAAATGATTTCTCGTACAATTGTGAGATTAGAGATTTTGATGGCTACGTGTTGTTTTTATCCTCAATCTATTTTCTATACTAATATTATAAAGAGAGGTACAGCTTGTTTGTTTGTAAGTTTATATGCAGGGGGTAATCTTCGCAACTAATGATCCAATATTAAAAAATATTGCACTGGTAGAAAGCTATACTATTCCCGGATGACTTTTTATCCCTGTAATCCTACGGGAACAGGAAATACGCGGGTAAAACCGCGTGACATCTGCTAGTAAATTATAATTACAATTATCATTAAATCTTGAAGCTTCTTCATACCGTACATACTTCTAAACTTTTATCGCCATTATCATCTGCCTAACCTTTTACCAAGTATATTGGGGTCGTCTTTCATTTTACCCTGATGCAGCTGTTTACCAGAGTGCTCGTAAAGGTAATCATATAAATATATCTCACTGTAAATACATAATATAGAAAAGGGTATGTAAGTCATAAAAAATAAGATAAACTTGTCTTATCTGGTTAAACAACCTCATTGACTTTTACATCTTGAATTAAAATAAGCAAAGTCGAACGATCACTGATTTTAAAAACAAAACAAATATAAAGGTTCAGTTTTATTGCTCTTAGTAGAGTTCTATTAAACAATGTCAGCCGTTTACTTACTCACAGGGCAAAGGCCTATTCTGATACAGAAAAGGTACGACCATTAATCACCACGCTTGCTTAAGGCGGATTAGCGATTAGCTCTCTAAGTCTACGTTTACTCACGACGTTTTCGTTCACCGATATCTATGATGTCTAATAAGATAAACCTCAAAACTAACTTCAAAATGATTATGCTTATACACAAAAATCATATTCCCACCCAGGACAAATGTTTGTGTGATGAGCACGATCATTTGTTCTGTGTCTGGGTGTTATTTATCTATAATATGTATGTATTTAGAAATATATACGTATGTTTATCAGCTGTTTAGTACCTACACAGGCTCTTAGTTCAGCTTGGGACTAGATGGCGTTGTGTGAAACAGTTGTGGAATATTTATTTATTTATTTATAATAGTTTTAAACAACAGTCATATTATAAAAAATACGAATAAATTTAAGTGGTATTTTACTTGCCTTGCTTGTATTATTTCATCACATCTTTCCTGTTTGTACCTATTACTGAGAAACCCTGCAAACAAAAAATATTATAATGTAGGTACTAGATCATGCAAGCCTCCCAAATGCGACCCTGGTGATACATGAACATGACACGCCACCGAGACCCGCTGACCCGTTTCCCTTCAACCACCTGCGACCAGTCAATTTACCTTTAAAAAAAACTCGGGCAAACCTCAGTCTGAAAGAAAAGCTGTCTGTTTACTCAAGACACATATATACAGTGTAACGGCCGCGTGCCCCCATTTCTTCTGCCACGCGAAAAGTCACTTTACCCTTTTCACACCTTTGCTTTTAAAGTGCATATTGCTGTGAGCTCTCATGCTTCTGACGTTTGGGAAGGTGATTTTAGAGAAATGCTTAGGAATGGTTGAGACCTGAAGCGCGATGTTTACGGTATTCAAATTGCTGTCACACGCCTTGTGCGCGGTTAGGGTTCGATCGTTCTCACTTGCGTTGGAAATATTCTGTTTGAACAAAACAAAGTATTGCACTTAGATGCGTGTAAATGTACATTAATTTGTCCTCATACAAGCGCAAAAAAAAAATCGCGGTGAAAGTAAGTCTTGGGATAATTTGAAGTTACGTATTAGTATCTTATTGTGATATGGTTGGTTTTGAACATATTTTTAAAAGTCAAGTTAGCTGTCAATGTCTAGCATTAGTTGGAATGACAGCTCAATACACCATCACTACGCCTATATGTTCACGCGGTGATTTGACCAGAATCGCACTGCAGGTTTTAAACAAAATACCGCTTTAAGGTTTAGTTCATTAGAAATGTATTTTTAAGGCACAATATTATTTTTTTTAGAGTAACGCTAAGTTGGGCAGCACCTAATCTTTAATGAATTTTTAGTTTATTACTAACTGCCCTAGCAAACTTCGTACCGCCTTAGAGTTATTATTAATGGTTTTGGTTTTTTTTTAGTTTATGTCATATATTCTCAGACCTACTTTATATACACACAAAATTTTATAAGAATCGGTCAAGCAGTTTCGGACAAGTTTTATAACAAACGCTGTCACAAGAGAATTTTATACTTAGGATTGTTTTGAAGCACGCACCTGTGAGTTTTTAGATTCATGTGCATACTGTACAGACGCCAGCACATCAAGCTACCTCAAACTGTCAAATTCTCCCAATTGAATATGAAACTTATTCTGTTTGAATTATAGTTGAAAAACTGTCAAAGAAATTCGACAAATTGGGGTAGCTTGAGGTGCTGGCGTCTGTACAATTATCACTTGCTTTAAAAACGGAGAAGAAGAAGATCGTGAAGAAACCTGCCTGCCTGAGAGATATTTCTCAACAGCATGTAAAGCCAAGTCAGCAGTGCTATTCTGAAAAGTTTATTTGCGATATCACTTCTGAATCCACAGTGAAATCATATGAAATTAAAATATCGTATTCTTAAATGGAGTGATTTCGACACTGGCGCCTCCAATTGGTGATCAAAGTGAGATGAACTAAAACGGGTGAGTATTTTGACGTTGATATGTGAATACCGAACCTCGTACAGGCGACATGAAAAGCGTAGTAAGTATGACTTTCGAGATGATTTGCGAAATGACTTTCGAAGTGATTTACCATTTACAGAATAGCACTGCTGAAGCCCAATTATTGTGGCATACAAACTAAGACACCAGGTACTAACCACATATTATAAAAGAGACTGATCAAAGAAATCGGTGACAAACCTACTATGCGTTTCAAATGAAAATAGGATCTACTTTGCGCCATGTTGTGACGTCATAGCTGTCAATTCGAGTAAACTGGATAAGATCAGCAAAACAAGGTATTTTCTAAATATAATTTACTAGCACATGTCACGCGGTTTCACCCGCGTAGTTCCTGTTCCCGTGGATTATAGGGATAAAAGATTACCTATATACAAACTTACAAACAAACAAACTTTTACCTCTTTATAATATTAAGTATAGATTTAAGAATCATCAACGAATAATTTTCTAAACTGTGCTTTTTCTCGCTCTATCTCAATGTAGATACATTGGAGATATTATCTCGAGCCCTCCCATGCAAAACAGCGCCTCGTTTACTCATTTTCGAACAGTCAGCGAGACAAAAATAAATAACAATAATAAAAACAAACAACCGCGGATCAAACAGAATTAATAAATAAAACGGAAGCACTCCACAAGACTTATTAATTTAAGACTTTTTTTCATTTTTCGTTGCAGATCGTACTTTTCAAGTGACATCTGACAGATAGAGGTCATTGATGTTCCTATGCTTATTTATAACGCATAGTAAAAGAAAGAAGAAGTTGGTAGTTTTGTCTTACCCCAGTACAGGCTTGTACGGTTTAACCTGCCTTGCAAGATTTAATAAATAAAAAAGGGTATTTTATTCAATCCCCGGTAGTGAAATATCTTCTGTTAGCGTTTTCTAAGTGGCATGTCAGGTGCGTTTCCTTTTTCAAATGGAACAACTTTTATGTCCGTTTTGGTTTCATCCTTTTATTTTTATCATAACTGTGTTTCCCGAAGGGTTTGACATAGGTTTACCTATAGTACAAAGGCCATCATCAAGCTACCTCAATGTGTCAAAAGATTTTCAACTTTATTACAAAAGGCATAAGGTTCATGTTCAGCTGGGAAAATTGGACATTTTTGGGTAGCTTGATGTGCAGGCAGCTGTCGTTTGTACCTACAACCACATTGTACCAGTTTTGTTGAACATCTATGGTAAAACAAAGTGAGACATGCCACCAACCGCACAAATCTAGACACCGAGCTAAAGAGCTATGCCAGACGAAAAAAAAAATCTGTGGGACTCAGGAATTCAAGAGAGAAAATCATATAAACCATCAGTCCGTGATCGCTCAACCAACGGTCGACATTCGATCATTTTACCTTTCAAAACCCCAAGAGGACACCGGCATTCGTGCTGTCATTTTCTTTCTATTGTGTCTCTAATTGACACGAATCAAAGGTTATAATCCATCAAACTTTAACTAAAGCTCACACTCATTCAAACCTGATTTATTCTAAAAAAAATACAGTTTTCAAATTAATATAAACTACTTACACGACTTTTTCATCACAATTCAATGTAGTCTAATAGCTTACAAACTAAGTAATGCCAAAGAATTCATATCATAGGTAAATCCGTTTCGGAAAGTGTCAAACACAACATGCAAAGTCTCACAAATGCGTGATTGCATTTCAAATACTATCCGTTGAGCCCGCATACAAGTCGAATGAATAATTCAAGTCACACTCCCGTATTCAAATACCCTATGTATGGATGCAAAGGAACTCTGATCGGTAAGTACTCGGAAATTTGTTTTTACATGACATTTGCGTTTTGATTCCACGGATAAAACAAGCTGGAAGTATTTTGTTCGAAGAATTAAGCCATGAACTCCGAAAACTATTTTTCCCTCTCTGTGAGAGGGAATAATATTATTAACGCATGTCTTGGAACCGAGAATTCAGCAGTACTGTTCTGCAAAATATTCCTATGAAAATGTAGGTGAAGTGAATTCGGCCTGCTGTCGTTTTTGTTGTTAACTGACTTCAAAAAAAGGAAGAGGTTTTCAATTTGGTTGTATGTTTTTTTAGGGTTACCTCATTACTCCGTCATAATATATGTGGACCGATTTTCAAAATTTCTTTTTTTATTTGATATGGTTTACGAACAGATTGGTCCCATTTGTATCAAAACTCATATTATATTTTAAAGGGGCCTGGCAGAGATGTACAGATTAATGTTTAAAAAGAACTTCTTTTGAACATTTAATTGATTTAAATGATTCTTTCAAGTTTAAATACTTTCTTTACATACGAAAAATTGTAAAATAAAAATCTCTAAATATAAAAACTTCAGTTTCGAAAGTCGGTGGCCATTAATGAACGAAACAAAACCACCAAAGCCTTGACTTCTTGAATTATCATTTAACTTAATGTTTTTTTACAGTTTAAGATAAAGTCAAAAAATGATCATCATTAGCTTCAAACTACATTATGATAATTTTTAAACCCAATTGTATTGTTCCAATGCAAACTGTACGATTAAACAATCTAATGATGATAATTAATTGGTTCCTAACCGTATCAATAAGAATAAAATAAATGTATTAACATTACGGCTTCCAACAAACCCGCGCCATATTCAAATAACTCGCCAAGATCCTTCCGAACTTTTCAAGTCAAAAAGTACCTACTCTCAGTTTTCAAATTAACGTGTTCCAACGTGAATAAGGCCGTGCTCCACCTGACTATTAATAACGATGTAGGTTACGTGGCGCGGCATGCATTTTATATAAGAGTTTTTATTCAAAAGCTTCCTCCACATAACTGAACCGTTTCGGCGAGTTTCGTCTACGGAATTTTGTGCCTTTTTCTTACACTATCTCTCCATTGTATTACAGAGATTATGTTAGAGCTCGATTGTAAGTGTGAGCGTTTCATTATATTCTTTGGGCTGAAATAGAAGAGATTTTGTTGCGGTGAAATTGTGTGGTAATGACTCAATTTCTAGTCAAATTCTCGTTGGCCGTAATACCTATGGCCTATATCTAATTTTAGAAATTTTAGACTTTAAAGATCATTATCTCTGTCTCTTGTAGCTGTGTGACAATAATTATGTTCATTTAATTTCGACTTTATTTTATGTCGGATCGTGATGGCTCAGAGGTTAAGGCACCTACCTCTCATGCACGAGGATTTGGATCAGGTCCGAGCTCGTACCAATGTGACCTTTTCAATTCATATGTACTTTCTAAGTTTATTTTAGACATCATTGACATCGGTGAAGGAAAACATCGTGAGGAAACCTGGACTTATATATAAGTATAGGTTTTAAATCGCCAATCCACTTTGAGCAAGTGTGGTGATCGATGCTCGAGCCTTCTCTGTAGTAGAAGAGGCTTTTGCCCTGCAGTGGGACAGTAACAGGCGGGTATTATTATTATTATTTATTTAATGCCATTCAGGGTCAATTATTTTACTTATATCTTCTCCAATCTTTGATATTTTTTTCATTGGCATTCTTTAGGGAAGTGAAAGTACTGGGAGTTTTATTCATAGCCCTCATTAATGTTAGGTACTTAGAAGAGATTTTATACAGCCATTGGCTAGCAGGCATTCGTCTTGTAATTAGTTGTGATTTATTAGTAGATCCATCTAGAAATTAATCCTATAAATCCGGTGCCTTAAGATCCGGACAGTTTCAGATAAGTTCACCAAACAGAATGCTTCATTCATCTTTCGACAATTGACAACATTTCAAAATTGACATGACCCTAAAACAAAAATACCGTTTCTTCATTTTTGAATGCTGAGTTCAAATATATTTTTTTATTTTTTTTTATTGCTTATTTTCTGCGATTAAATATAAAAACCAAAAAACATGCGATGACGTCACTTATACGGTGGAATGAGGTGGTTACCATTGCGTAAGCAAGCTAATTTTTAAGATGAAAACCATAATGTCACAAGACTTATCTAAGGTCAAAAATGACATATCTAATGTCAAAAATGACATATCTAATGTCAAACAATACATATCTAATGTCAATGTGTGACATTGACAACTGCTAAATGACAGTGACATCTAAGTCACAGTTTTTTTTGACGTATTACAGTAAAGCAAAGGATGTATCGCCATTCCACCGTATGAATGACGTCATTTGGCGCTTACGTCTTTTTAGAATGCACCGAATTTCAAAGTTAAAATATTATGAATGAAAAGTACAATATTTCGTAAAACCAAAAAATATGGGTCCTGTAGTTTTGAATTTACTTTAATATAACGTAATAAAACATGCAGGTTAAAATTTTTAAATGTTGTCAATTGACCATATAAAAGTTGTTTAAAATCATGTCTATTTTCACCCTCTGAACGATTGCCAATTCATTTAAAGTCACCCTTTATTTTCGCTCTAGCTGGTACTGGACGTAGGCGTGTACTCAGGTTAAAATTATGATTTATGTCGGAGATATCTTTGAGGTTGGCCATAGCCATAGCGCCATGTGTGCACTGATGCCTTTGAAAATTTTAGTAGCAAATAAATTATAAAACCGCTTAGTTTCAACTTAGTAATTAATTGCCTTTGCTTGAGGAGATTGATGGTAATGTAATACTTCCGCGTTTGACGCGCGTATCCTTCACTTTGCCAATATTACTAAAAAAAGCGATTTAATACTAGGGATGTCGGAAGTGTCAAAAAGTATCGATGAATATTATATCGATATTATTAGTTGGGGTTTGTATCGCTTTTGATGTTTTAGTTAAAAATCGGTATGTCCTATTATTTTTAAGATCTAAATTTTGGTGCTATGATATTTATTTTGGATTCTTGGTATATATTGATACATTATTTTATATAGGTTTCGATCGATGTGAAAACATCAAACTATTATTTATCGACAAGGAATATCTGTATAATCTACACAACAATATTTTCGTACAAGCTATGCTTTACTATGTAAGTAACACGATTAATTAAATTGATCTTAATCTTGGATCATCCACTTTCAGTAGTTTTACGTTAATCCTATGTTGTTTTAAGCTTTTTAATTCTTTCAAAATGTTAAACCTCTGTCCTCATAATCCCTGTGACCTCATCAACTGACAATAAAATATGGATACGGTAGAAAAGGTAACCTTCGGAAAACAATAAAACTTTAGAGACATCACATTACTAAGAAATATTTTTAGCATAGGTAAATTAAATTTTAGTTAACAAGCCCTTTTATAAATAAACGTGAAGTACTAATTACAACCAATATTACCTAAACTTTAAATTATTATCAGTAGGTTACATTGCTCGAGATCTTAATTTCTGGGTGTGATTTGAGTATCCAGCTGTTGCACTTGAATATTTATGTAGAGCGTCAATCACAAAATACCAAAAAAGTGTAATATGTTTTAATTTTGTTATTAATTAAACATACCTGTATTAATTCCAAACAAATTTTAGGAAATTTCTAAATATAAGAAACAGTAGGTATAAGTTTTACATAACTTCGAGAAAATAATGACAACAACAATATTAAGCGAGTTATGACAGTAAACCTACTCTTCGTATAATCCACTAAAGGTAGGTACAGTGGGAACGTTGCCGTCGTGATACGATTGTGCAACGTCGCTGGGCAGACTGCTAAGTGCTACAAATCCACCCGTCTAATGTCCCACCCCCCACGACTCAGTCAAACGACGACCCTTACGACACACAGTCGCGGACAAATAAATTAAATAAAAATCTAATGAAAATATGACTTTATTATGGCGCCAATTTTTTTAATACTCGTTGTGCTCGCAAATCAAGTCAATCCACAAACCACGATAAACACAGGAAGCGACATAAACAGTTTATCAGAAGGACTAGGAGTTACTGCCATTTTTCCGACGCAAATCCAACAAATTCAAACGACTTCGGAAACGACGCTCGCGGCCTCTGCCGGAAACAATCTAAATGACGTTGGCGGCACCGCAGCGGCCTACTCCGATGTGCCAGAACAGAATTTTCAAGCAATCTCCACAATTTACTCGATAAAAAACAAGAGAACCAATAATCATAAAAATGCGCGCGAAGGAAATGACAAATCACTTTTAGATGGAAGTGGCGAAGGAAATAACAGAAAATACTTGCAGAACTCTGAAGAAAATCTAGGTGCACTAGAACCTGAGCCTCTGGTATGGGACAACTGTTTGGAAACAAATTTTAAGGACAGCCCGCAAAACATGGTGAAACCCCAAGATACGCAAATTGATAATCATGACTATAGATATCAAGGACGCAAAGAAGTTGGAAGTTTATGGAGAAAACGAGATGCCGAAAATTTTAATTTGAATTCGACTGCCGGAAAAGCTTGGCTAATGAAGTACAATAATCTACTAAGTGCTAAAACAGAAGAAAGACGACAACAGAAGCCTGATCTGACACCTGTCAAAAAGGTAACTACTACAGAGGCTACTACAGCCGAACCATCTGTAAAAACAACGGTTCAAGTTATACCAATAACAAGAGAAGTTTTCAAGGAACCAAAAGATTTTTTTAACACAACACAAACATCAGTAACTGTTGACGATATTATAGCGAGTTATACAGAAGATTGGTTCGAGGAAAAGGACAGAAGCAAAATAAGATTTGGTAATTTGCCGCAAAAAGAAACATATTTAATACCCGCACTGAAATTGGAGCAGGGATTTTACCCTTTCGGGTTTATGTCGGAGTTTTTTTATCTGATATACCCGTTTGATTTTCCAGTGGGTAAGCAATGGCTTTATTAAATTTTGTATTACCGTGATTGGCTTTCAATAATAACTTTTGTAAACAATATAACAAAATCTATACCTACTTTGATTAAGTTGTGTATTTTTATTCATAGGCCTTAGTGTCTGATAATAAAGACATCACTATTTATTATTATAATATACCTAATAATTATATTTATTTTATACGACTTACGAATATTTTCATAAGGCTATTGTTGCCAACTATCAGAGCTATATTTGGATCATTCAGTACTTAATTAAATAAGCACTATACATTTACGTACACTATACATTTTCAACAAAGCAGTCCTTGTATAGAGACAACTGTAATCTATCGCTGTGGCCTCGTGCCTGTCCGTACAATTTCAAAAGGCTTCAGTATTGACTCTTACAACGAGGTCAGGCGATGATCTCGTTACCTCACTCGCTAATAAAGTATCAACAAGTATCGAATTGGATCCTTTACTTTTTGAGAAGTGGGTGTTGTTAGGTAGCTAACTGTGTCAAGTTTTTCTCTAATGAAAAGGGAAAGCGGTTCATTCTGTTAATATAATATATACGTGAATCAAAAAATTTTGATGCTTATTAAGGATATCGCGCGCTCAAAAGATTCTGAGGTGAAAAAGTTAAAACGGTCTAATTTGGACCACTGAGCGACTACTTCTTATTAAAAGTTATTTTGTTTGCTTCTTTTCAGGACTTATCAAGGATATTGTGTGGGGAGAATTTACTTTTCCGTACTCCTTTCTTCAGGTATGTCTATCTATACTAATATTGTAACAAACGAACAAACAATTAAACTTTCCCAGTTTGATTGTTTGTTTGTTTACATTTAATAGGATCCAAAACTACTGCACTTTTAAATAAAATTAAATGAAACATTTTAAAAAATCGAGTAAAAATTAATTTTAGATCTTTTTTAAATGTTTCATTTAATTTTTGTTGAGCCCTTCCTCCTTATATTTTTTATTATAAGTAAGAAAAAATCGTCAGAAAGAATAAATAAAATATATTTTGCAATGTGCTCATCAAACCCTTTCATATGACGACCCCCATTAAAATATAACATAACATAACGTCACGCCTGAAATCCTCGAAGGGCTAGGCAGAGGTGTACCTGGTAGTTCACCCACACTTCGCCAGTTATGTTTAAGTCCCTTGTAATAGGGGGCGAGCCTATTGCCATCAATCGGGCACAAATCCAGGCTCCAGGCTGCTACTGAGAAATTCAATATCTACTTAAAAACTGTCAAAGAGACTATTTATAACACGACGAGCATTGATTTTGAAATTTTTGTTAAATACCCGTGCGAAGCCGGGAAGGGCTGACAGTTTTTAATATAAAATGGGTTATGGGTCTTTGAAAATGAATGTCTTTTTAATAATTATTTTTATTTATTTTTATTTCTTTCATTAATAACTTAAAACCAATCTTGACCAGTCAATTTATAACACTCACAGTGTAACTAAACATTAATTTATTTTCTTATGCACAAAAATCACTCGACGAACAATTCACTTTTCGGAATACGTTCGAAGAATCGCTTTACAAGTTTTTCAACTATTTCAACAAGTTTATCAACAAGGGGTTTGCCGAATTCCTCAGACACTTGTTTCCAATTCTGGTTCAAAAACTGCAAAACAGCTTCACCTTAAAATAAAGAATTGTTACAGATTACTTGTGTTATTCTGTTGAAATCTTTTGTAATTGAAGTGAAGGCGAAGTGAGTTGATAATTCCATAGGTGTAGGTATTTAAATGTTTGGAATTGACGGTACACCTTACCTAATTTTTCACTTCACTGTGAGATTTAAACAGAATAGACCAGAACAGTTTTAATATATACATATATATTGATTGCGATATTTCCATAATTTAGAACTTGTAACATAATATATGTTACCAGCTTTTCAAGCAAACCCAATACGTAATATTTTTTAAAATTAGATTTCTATATTACTATTAAAGAAAGACGAAAATTTGTCAGTTTAATATGTTGGCATCTGTATTAGTACAGAAGCACATTATTGTATTCGACCTGTCTAAAACATCTTGTTATTATATTCTAAAAAGAATAAATTATTTCGCAATTTATTTGGATGTTTAATCTATGCAATATCATATATTTTATTACATTGAATTATAAACCGACATAACCATGAAAGAGCAAGGTTTGACATTGAACTTAAAAATAATGAAATATAATTTCACCAAAACCTTTCCATGGATAATTTCTTAACGTTCAAATAAGGCAATGCCTGTACATTCATTGTCTTTTGTTTCCTCAATTTGGGATTGAATAATCAAGTTCACCTTGACCTTACGTTGGTCATAAAAATCAACAACCACTCAAAGTATGCAGTTTTGGGTAAAAAATAAACTACCTACAACTTTAATTGGCAAGGTTATAAAATCAAATTCAAGAATGTTTGAGAGCATCCATACCTAGGTGAGACTGCTAAATTAAAAACTAAGCAACTACCACTACTGGCAAAGTAAACAAAAATATCTCCTCAACTTCTGATACATAGGGTTTAACAGCGGCCCTACAGTACATCCACATTTTGCCAGTTACGTTTAAGTTCCATATAATATTTGGCGAGCCTAATAAACTTATGTTAGTAAAACATCTTAGTGTATACTCACTCAATTCTGGGTTTCCCTGGAACAAATTCGTCAGACTAAATGTGACCTTGTCTCCATAATTCTGTGTGATATTAATCGCTTTTACTTCATAATAGAGTATTCCATCGCGAATATTGTCAAAGAACTTTATTGTGGCATGCAACGCATTGTTTTCTGAAAAAAAAAATTACAAAAAGTTTAAAAAAGCCTATTGTAATCCGTATTGTGACCTATTCCCAAGTTGAATACATGGTATGAAAAATCAGGAGTAATAAGATAACTCGGACCAATTAGGTGCAGTGGGCAAAACTCAAATTAAAAACCTCATCATAGAACACAATAAATACCTACACAGAAAAAAATCGTGTCCGGGAACTTATAACTTGAAAGGGTGAAAGTTTTTATTTCCAATGCTTGATAAAAATTAAGGCAACAATAACTTCTAAAAAAATGAAATCAAATAAATAGAGTGGACGGAAGGAAACATTGTTTAATCTTTAAGAAAAACCTTTCAACACACCAGTAACTTCGCATATGTTATAGGTGAGTTTACTTACAGATATCTAAACTCACATACACAGACAGCCATATTTATTTAAATATGTAGATTATTAAATTAGCTAGCTGTTGTTTGTAGATCTGAGTCGTGCATGTATGGACAAAAAAAAGTTCAAGATCTATACAAATGTAAACGATAATTCAAAATATTGTACTCACTTATTTTAATTTTGGCATTCCCATCGCCGTTAATACTCACAATCAATATTCTTCCAATTGCTTTATACATTCCTTTAATAGTAAGATCGCAATGCATTTTCAAATCAGCTTCATGGTCTTCACGTCTGAAACTGATTTAAACGGTATAGGTAGGTATTAGCGTTTCTTTGTTTTTAAAATACAGCTGAAATAAAGTGTATCGGATTTACCTAAATGATGAAAGTAAGTTTGTAGACAAAATAATTATACTTTTACTAGCTGTAATATTAAACAAAAATTTGTTTTAAGAAAAGGTTTCGACAAGTCATAAAAGGATTAATAATGTTGTGACTCCATAAAAACATAACATCACGGCTGTCATCCCCAAAGGGATCTCCAGAGGTATAATAATAGTAGGTACGCGTCGTACATTTCGCCAGGCTATGTTTAAGACCTTTATGGTAGGGGAAAAATATGATTCTATTAACTGGACTATAACCCAGGCTGAGGGCTCTTGCTGTAAATAGCCCTCACAAATACATATATAGCAGAAGAACTTTCCAATTAAGCAGTCAAATAAAGTGATAACTATGTAATAATCAGTTCTACTTACGAAACAGAATCTATACGACACTTTCTAAGTCCAGTCACGGTTCCATTACGGAATTGGATTTTGAATCCTCCTGGAAGCACCAGTTTGACATTATCTTGTACCAATGGATCAAGAGTGTCTATCTCCAGTTCTGGGATTCCCTTTGAAAATAGTGGCAGCGTTTCTTGTACTACTTTTGTTAAACAATCTGACTTTAAACCTGGGCAGACTTTGATGTAGGAAGCTGAAAATAAAAATAAATTTATTGATCAGGTTGTTGTGACTTTAGTACAATACAATTATAAATTAAATGAATATACTGATTCACACACGCACATATTCAATCAATTTCTAAATAAGTATTAATCTTCTATTTAACTTTCTGGAAAATATTAATAAACTCCCAAAAAAATATGGAGCGTCCATTGCAAATACCATCTGGGATCAGCAAATCAGTATTGTAGGGCAGAGTAGATGTAAGAAAGAGTTTTAAAAAAATCATACGCTTTAATTAAAATAGTTTATGAAAAGCGGACGCTGTTCATAAGAATATCAAAAGAAATTTAGAAGGAACAACAAATGGTTGGTAATTCAAGTTTGCCATTATAAAGGCAAACTTCCGCAGACCTATAAAATAGTAGATAGGTAATTAAATAGAAAAAAGTTCATTTATGCAGGACGCAGCAATAATTTTATTTTTATTTAATAATAGCTTTAGCTTCTCAGTTACAAGAATGTTATTACTGATGTAACCATTAATATTCGACATTCATGTGCCACTGCAGTATTAAAAGAAACAGACTTTTCAAACAAAATTTGGACCGCATCTGCAAATCCATTTTAATTTCAAACAGCATTAATTTCATTTGATTGTCTTTGATCGTGATCTTTGATTTAAACTATTTATAAAACAATACAATACATTAAAAACAAAATTAAAAACTCACGTGCAACTTTAGCGGAACTCCCACTCAAAGCAGCTACAAATAAAACTAAAGAATACACTGGTAGCTTAAACATTGTGACCCAAAAACCGTTTACCACTGTTGATGTCCAGACCGGTACTGATGTGAAATCCGAAGGACCTCCAGCATCATTCTTACTTATACCTAATTCAATTGTAAATAAATAGGTAGCACGGAAAGAGGCAACGTATCATAAAACCGGTCTATAAGTTCGGATTCGACGATTAATGAAGACAATTTAACTACAGTCATGAGAAAAGACCTTAACTTCGAAGTTGATAATACCAACAAAGAAATGCCTGTTGACGTTTTTGATGATTTATTTCTGGTGGAAATTAATTAATTAGAGAATCAGGAAAATACATATAAATGCAATGCAATATTATATGTATAATAGATTAAGGATTGGGATTTAAGCACAACTTTAACACTACTAGTGAACAAAATTAAACACTAAAATTTATTAATAAAAACTAAATTGTTGCTGGATCAGTGAACCTCATTAGAAAATAGGTGAATGGTTGTTTTTGGGACTATTTACAACAGTTAAAATGTTAAATAATTAATGTATTATTCAAAGGACAGTTGGATGTACTGTATCACGAATTAGCAACAATTTGACCTTAACCTGGCCTTGCGTTATATTAATTTCCAATAGAACGCAAGGTCAGCTTTTGCTAGCTTATCACCAATGATGTTTGGCCTACTATCCTTCAAATATTTTACGAGTGTACCATAATGATAAATAACTAAAGTTTCTACAATACATGCAAAAAATTCAATTATTAACATATTTTCAATGAACCAAACATTTTAAATTTTAAAACAAAGATTCAACAACGAACAGGGGGAACGTAATATCTAAAATATGAAATCTGAACCCATGGTAATATTCAAACATATCAAGCTTACATACGTCAGTTATATCAACAGTAAGACATTGACATTTTAAAAGGATCGCTTCCTGTAAGTTGCCCACAGTATACGGAATCGCGGCCCTGGCAGCAGCTAGAAACATCATTACTCACCATACATACATACATAAACTCACAACTTCTTTCCCGTGAACGAACAAGACCTGCTACTGTCCTTACATAATCTTTTTGCTTTCTTTTACATTCATACATCTAGTCATACACGCACACAAATTGCAAGTAGGTACTACCTGAGCTTTCTGAAGAACATCTCCAGTAAGGTCAGTGTATGTTCCCCAAGCGCATCCTCTCCCAGAATTTCCACTTTTTTTGCTTAATGTTTAAACCTTTTGTTAAGCGCCTTTCATTCATCGTTCATTACAAAAGTTCGCGCAATTTATACTGAGCCTAAGTTTCAACTATCAGTAGCGAAAGATTTGTCACGGGCCGTAAGTTTCTATGGGTGACACTCACTGTCACTTACTCACTAACAGTGTTAATAATGCCTTCTCTATCAGCGAGACCTATCCGTGCTCTATGCTGTTACCCGATAGTATTTATCGATCTTTCAAGTATGAAGAAAGGCGATAATGCGTCGCTGTTGTCACTAACATTGAATGAGTGTCCTTTCCCAATTTATTAGTATAAAATCTGTCGATTATCTACAATACTAATTAAGAGACTAAACTTATTTCCTAGTTTGTATACAGAGAGGAATTTTATGAACTACTCACTCGATTAATGAAAATCCACTGATACTGGCTAGTGTTTATTGCCAAGTGTCGTTGGATATGTTTGCTTTCCTTAGCTAGAACAAAGTTGTAAGCAAACCGTATTTAATAATAAATTGGTTTATGATTATTTCAGTTCCTGCCGTTTAGTAATAACGCAATATTTTATCACATAAATAAAGTTTGTATTACACTTTTGAGCACAAGAAAACGACACAAAGAAAAAAATTTTCATTGAGAAAAGACAAAATCTAATCTTACCTAATCATTCCTATGTAACAAAATATCAGCTGAATAGGATATCCAAAACATTCATCCTTACCATATTTGAAAGCCAAGACGCTTCCCCATCGATTTTCAAATGTTTTTATTTACCTCCTGAGACCATTGAC
This sequence comes from Euplexia lucipara, assembly GCA_921972225.1. Lineage (NCBI taxonomy): Eukaryota > Metazoa > Arthropoda > Insecta > Lepidoptera > Noctuidae > Euplexia > Euplexia lucipara. The sequence goes on from OV179154.1 coordinate 13,975,526, forward strand.
TGAAACCTTTTAAGTTAAAACCAAGTTCAGATTTCTTTCTCTAAGACTACAACCCGCGTGTACACTATTGGAAGTCTTATGAAATACTTCACAAAAGAAATCGGAGTATCGTACATTGTAATGAAATTGTACAAAGTTTTGTTTTCCAAACACATCCGATATCATGTTTTTTGAAAGAAGATCTTGTTTTGCGTGTTGTATAAACATTAGATAACGTAAGGTAGGGATGTTTAAGACACTCACATTCACCTGTTTTGTTTAATTCCCACGTAAATCCTCCACTAGAACAGAAAATTACATATTAATTAAATTACAGAACTCCAGATGAAAACTCTCCACTAGAACAGAAAATTATAAAAACACACTGTGAAAATTTCAACTACTACGGTTCAGACAGACGGACAGCGGAAGCAATACCTACTAAAAATATTTCACGACTATTCACACAACAACGTTATCTAGACTTAAGCTAAGCAGAGCTTGTGTTATGGGTACTACACAAAAACTGATAAACACATAATATTTCTACAAACATATAATATTTCTACTATCCATTCAGTAGTTTTTACGTGAAATAGTAACAAACATCCATCCATCCATCTATCCATACTCACAATTTTTCGCGTTTATAATATAAGAAGGATAAATTATACCCCGACACAGAACAAATGTTCGTGCTCATCACGCATAATTATCATCAAGTATAGTAAAAGGGTACTTCTGTACAAACTGGGTACCAAAGGAACCCTAAAAAGATTAATAAAATACAAGTTGCTATGAACAATCTCAAGATATAATGTCAGGACCATTAGACGATGACTCCTCCGAGATTCTCCTCCTCTCGTTAACACGATAGCACATTTTTCCTTCGGACAAGATACATCGCTCATTCCTAATTACGCAAGCTTTTAACGCAGATTGGGTACATCTATGTTCCATTTCTTATTTACTAATGTGAAACAAACGCAAAGGTATTGCATACAAAAGACCTTACCTTTAACTATAAACTTTAACATATATTATACTATCTGCCCTCTCATAGTTTTGAACATCTCGCACCCCCAGTGCGACAAAGGCGTAAGTAAGAATACGTCACTTTTTTATTGCAGTTTCGTATAGCGCAGATAAAGATACACCATTCTTAATTTTTACGTTAAGATCTGATGAAAAATTAAGCCATTATACCAAAAAAAACATTAGTCGCGTCACATAAGTTTTACATTTTTTCAGATAAAAAAGTCCACAATCCTACTTAACTACATAAAATTTGACAAAAAATATATTTAATCTTACTTACATATTTGTTTTCCTATAACAAGCTGAAATTAGTAAGCGTACTTTCTAATATGACTTGATTTTAATGACATATATAAAACAAAATAAAGCAAAAAAGGCGTAAGTATTGTTTACCCTCTGCATTGTATGATGGTCTAAACGACATAACCACGATAAGTTACAGTGTCCAAATAAATTTATAAAACGATGATTAGAGTAAACAGTATTACATTTGAGAATTTGTCTTAATTAAATAAAGAAAACGTGTGTAAAACTAAAATATTACATATCTTTAATACACGACAATTTAATGTATCTGAAATATCGTTGAAAAAAAGCTGTTTTTTTTTACTATTTAATGGTATATAAAAAAAGATCATAAGATCAAATAATAAAAGATATACCCGACCAAACAGTTTTTTTGCTCTCCTGTAAAGTTAGCATTTTCTCCTTACGCCTTTGTCGCACTGGGGGTGCGATTTAGCATAATAATATATTGGACTCGGTGTTAATATTATAAAACTTTCGTAGAGACACAGTTTCTAAATAAATTAACTTATTGACTTCTGGAAAAACTTAATCAAAATAATAAGTTAATATAATATTGGTCAATGATCGTTTTTCGTTCACCAGGTAAGCAACAAAAATCACTTGAGCTCCTACTGACGCTGTAAGTTGCCATCTTAAAAGTATTGTAAAATTGATATAAGGAAGTAAATGAGATTCATCCACTCTTAACCTTGAAAACGAGCTAAATTAAAATAGTCAGATATTGCCATATCAGTTCACGTCATAACTAAATATCAACAACTGCTATTGGTAGTACTTGTTTTACTTCCGTGCCCACAAACGTTCAGTTATGTAGGAAGTTATTTTGTTCACAACTTAACTGATCGATCAACAATAGCAAATAAAATAATGACGTCCAATTTAGGTTGAATATTTTTTGACAGCTATCTTAGAACGTAACAGTTAAGTAATGCGTTATGTGCTTACCTGTAAGAAATTGGTACACTACTCTATAAATTTTTTGGATGTATATATTATACATCCAATAAAAAAATAAAAATAAATAAATAAATTCAAAGATATGATATATTATCATCTTTGTATCGTTGTATTCAATTGTTGTTGAGCCCAGTAAGTTAAGCAAAATTTAACTTTTAAAGGCATTTGACATATCAGGCAAAATAATAAGCAGTTTGTCGGATAGAAATAAATTATTTATGACTTCTGACAAACATTGGAATCTCGTAAATGTATGGTTAAAAAAGAAACGGCTTTTAAACGGCTGCACCTATTTGGCTAAATTTCTTTGATGTATTTGTGTTGGTTGGTACCTGGATGGTTAGGATTTCTTTTTTTTTTTTAATAAATTCATATTAATTGACCTTTTTAAATGACATAAATTTTAATATCTTTAGTTCGATAGACATCTAGAAACTGATTTAGTATTGAAATTATGTGCATTTTAACGATTATTTTAGATTATTTTTAGAACTTAATGCCATTTTTAGTGATGACCCAGGCTAGAGCCTGTCATAAAGAAGGTTGTGAGTTACTTAAATATCCTACACTCTGCTTAACCCAGTGGTTAATACAGGTGTAATATTATATGTTATGTTAAGTTCTCAAAAGGCCCTTAAAAGATTAAAATTGGCATGTTTACCTACGATTGCCCCACTAATGTGCGTCATCACACGTTTTTGCTTGACAAAAACTTAATCACAATAATAAGTTTATATAATAATGTTTCTAACAAATATAATATTGGTCAATGATCGTTTTTAGGGTCCCACACCGAAATGGCAAAAAAGTGACCCACGGAGGCATCCTTCACTATTATTTTTTTACTACTGCAGGCTATCTACGCTACAGTGCTTTTTCTTTTTCGCTGCTCACCATCTGCCTAGCCTGTACCCAACGATGTTGGGTTGGCATCCAACCTAATCGGATTATGATTCTGTTGAAATCATCGCGTGAAAATGTAGGTGAAGTTAAAGCGAATTGAACTGCCATTCCATACTGATTAAATAGGCACTGACAATTCCCTTCTACACGCATTTTCGCGTTTTCACGGTTTCACTTAATGTGACTAATTCGACCGGCTGACCTCCACAACCCAGTGATTGGGTAACACGATACCCTGTTGGTTTCATAGACAGTCAGACTTCTGTGCTTCTGAGTAGCCGTGGCGACTGTATTAGCAAAAAACAAAGAAAGAGTGCCCACTGAATCTACATTGAATGTCAGTCACAATATCAACTCAAGGTAAATTAAAATATAAAATTGTACATGAATAACTCAAAAACAAAATCGACGGACAATTCGATTCTAGTTTATGAGAATATCATAATAAGGGTGGAACAAGTTATCAAAAATATAAATAAGTCAACAAAGAAAGTCGTAATAAGTGTCGAAATTAAGTAAAAAAACTAGTGCAGACGCCAGCACATCAAGTTACCCCAATGTGTCAAATTTTCCCAACTGAATATGAACCTTATTTTGTTTGACATAAAGTTGAAAAACGATTAAAGAAATTTGACACATTGGGATAACTTGATATGCTGGCTGGCGTCTGTACATGGCATTTTTTTACTGTTTTCGAATATGTTTCTAACTCAATTTCGACAAAAATGTTAGATAGATACGTCTTTTTGCCTTATGGCGGCAAAAGTGTCTGGAAAAGATCTACGTAGAGAAATAAATAATATAACAATTATCGGAAAATCAAAAGGTTGAACGCTGACTTGACTTGTCCTTTCAAAAACTTGTATTTTAGAACAAAAAAAAGTTCTGGTGTTTTATTTCGAAGATTGCGTAATAGTACGTAATCTTAATCAATTGAAAAAATCGTTTCGCAGTTGCAAATGGCTTTTTAGATTAAAGTTTTTTTTCGAATGTACCACTTATGTACAGACGCCAGCACGTCAAGTTACCCCAATGTGTCAAATTTCTTTGATCGTTTTTCAACTTTACGTCAAACAGAATAAGGTTCATATTCAATAGGGAAAATTTGACACATTGGGGTAACTTGATGTGCTGGCGTATGTACCAACAGAACCCTTGGTTAGCGAGGCCGACCAACTTTTTGCCAGTTTTTTTTCAATAGGATTACTTACCTACATTTCAATAAAAAACATTAAATCAGGAAATGTTATAAAAAATAATAATAGATACCATAGGATTAGATATTTGAATAATGTTTATGATTTATGTGGTCATGATTAGTTTATTGCGTAAATCAAAGCAAGTTTTGCGAGTTTAAAAAAATTGCGGGACGAGGTCGTTGCTGTGGGTAACTATTTCAAAGTTAGTAATTATATATTTATTATTTTTTGTAACTATGGAAGGAAACAAACTCAGCAAATTAGAAAACAATTTCAGTAGGTACCTACTACTGCTCGATCACGTTTCCAAATACATTTTTGTAAGTAACTAGCTGTACCCTACATTTTTGTAAGTAACTAGCTGTGGCACATTGTGATTGAATGGTTGAAAAAAAAGAAAAAAAAACAGTTAGTAAAAAAGTTCAGATATTAAGTACAAGAAGTAAAAAGGTTCAGATATTCCACAAATTTTTGAATGGAGTCTATTTTTAACAAGAAAATATTTTTTGTTTCAGTCAATAAAAGTGGAATCAACGTTGCAATATTATATGTATAATAGATTAAGGATTGGGATTTAAGCACAACTTTAACACTACTAGTGAACAAAATTAAACACTAAAATTTATTAATAAAAACTAAATTGTTGCTGGATCAGTGAACCTCATTAGAAAATAGGTGAATGGTTGTTTTTGGGACTATTTACAACAGTTAAAATGTTAAATAATTAATGTATTATTCAAAGGACAGTTGGATGTACTGTATCACGAATTAGCAACAATTTGACCTTAACCTGGCCTTGCGTTATATTAATTTCCAATAGAACGCAAGGTCAGCTTTTGCTAGCTTATCACCAATGATGTTTGGCCTACTATCCTTCAAATATTTTACGAGTGTACCATAATGATAAATAACTAAAGTTTCTACAATACATGCAAAAAATTCAATTATTAACATATTTTCAATGAACCAAACATTTTAAATTTTAAAACAAAGATTCAACAACGAACAGGGGGAACGTAATATCTAAAATATGAAATCTGAACCCATGGTAATATTCAAACATATCAAGCTTACATACGTCAGTTATATCAACAGTAAGACATTGACATTTTAAAAGGATCGCTTCCTGTAAGTTGCCCACAGTATACGGAATCGCGGCCCTGGCAGCAGCTAGAAACATCATTACTCACCATACATACATACATAAACTCACAACTTCTTTCCCGTGAACGAACAAGACCTGCTACTGTCCTTACATAATCTTTTTGCTTTCTTTTACATTCATACATCTAGTCATACACGCACACAAATTGCAAGTAGGTACTACCTGAGCTTTCTGAAGAACATCTCCAGTAAGGTCAGTGTATGTTCCCCAAGCGCATCCTCTCCCAGAATTTCCACTTTTTTTGCTTAATGTTTAAACCTTTTGTTAAGCGCCTTTCATTCATCGTTCATTACAAAAGTTCGCGCAATTTATACTGAGCCTAAGTTTCAACTATCAGTAGCGAAAGATTTGTCACGGGCCGTAAGTTTCTATGGGTGACACTCACTGTCACTTACTCACTAACAGTGTTAATAATGCCTTCTCTATCAGCGAGACCTATCCGTGCTCTATGCTGTTACCCGATAGTATTTATCGATCTTTCAAGTATGAAGAAAGGCGATAATGCGTCGCTGTTGTCACTAACATTGAATGAGTGTCCTTTCCCAATTTATTAGTATAAAATCTGTCGATTATCTACAATACTAATTAAGAGACTAAACTTATTTCCTAGTTTGTATACAGAGAGGAATTTTATGAACTACTCACTCGATTAATGAAAATCCACTGATACTGGCTAGTGTTTATTGCCAAGTGTCGTTGGATATGTTTGCTTTCCTTAGCTAGAACAAAGTTGTAAGCAAACCGTATTTAATAATAAATTGGTTTATGATTATTTCAGTTCCTGCCGTTTAGTAATAACGCAATATTTTATCACATAAATAAAGTTTGTATTACACTTTTGAGCACAAGAAAACGACACAAAGAAAAAAATTTTCATTGAGAAAAGACAAAATCTAATCTTACCTAATCATTCCTATGTAACAAAATATCAGCTGAATAGGATATCCAAAACATTCATCCTTACCATATTTGAAAGCCAAGACGCTTCCCCATCGATTTTCAAATGTTTTTATTTACCTCCTGAGACCATTGACTGAAACCTTTTAAGTTAAAACCAAGTTCAGATTTCTTTCTCTAAGACTACAACCCGCGTGTACACTATTGGAAGTCTTATGAAATACTTCACAAAAGAAATCGGAGTATCGTACATTGTAATGAAATTGTACAAAGTTTTGTTTTCCAAACACATCCGATATCATGTTTTTTGAAAGAAGATCTTGTTTTGCGTGTTGTATAAACATTAGATAACGTAAGGTAGGGATGTTTAAGACACTCACATTCACCTGTTTTGTTTAATTCCCACGTAAATCCTCCACTAGAACAGAAAATTACATATTAATTAAATTACAGAACTCCAGATGAAAACTCTCCACTAGAACAGAAAATTATAAAAACACACTGTGAAAATTTCAACTACTACGGTTCAGACAGACGGACAGCGGAAGCAATACCTACTAAAAATATTTCACGACTATTCACACAACAACGTTATCTAGACTTAAGCTAAGCAGAGCTTGTGTTATGGGTACTACACAAAAACTGATAAACACATAATATTTCTACAAACATATAATATTTCTACTATCCATTCAGTAGTTTTTACGTGAAATAGTAACAAACATCCATCCATCCATCTATCCATACTCACAATTTTTCGCGTTTATAATATAAGAAGGATAAATTATACCCCGACACAGAACAAATGTTCGTGCTCATCACGCATAATTATCATCAAGTATAGTAAAAGGGTACTTCTGTACAAACTGGGTACCAAAGGAACCCTAAAAAGATTAATAAAATACAAGTTGCTATGAACAATCTCAAGATATAATGTCAGGACCATTAGACGATGACTCCTCCGAGATTCTCCTCCTCTCGTTAACACGATAGCACATTTTTCCTTCGGACAAGATACATCGCTCATTCCTAATTACGCAAGCTTTTAACGCAGATTGGGTACATCTATGTTCCATTTCTTATTTACTAATGTGAAACAAACGCAAAGGTATTGCATACAAAAGACCTTACCTTTAACTATAAACTTTAACATATATTATACTATCTGCCCTCTCATAGTTTTGAACATCTCGCACCCCCAGTGCGACAAAGGCGTAAGTAAGAATACGTCACTTTTTTATTGCAGTTTCGTATAGCGCAGATAAAGATACACCATTCTTAATTTTTACGTTAAGATCTGATGAAAAATTAAGCCATTATACCAAAAAAAACATTAGTCGCGTCACATAAGTTTTACATTTTTTCAGATAAAAAAGTCCACAATCCTACTTAACTACATAAAATTTGACAAAAAATATATTTAATCTTACTTACATATTTGTTTTCCTATAACAAGCTGAAATTAGTAAGCGTACTTTCTAATATGACTTGATTTTAATGACATATATAAAACAAAATAAAGCAAAAAAGGCGTAAGTATTGTTTACCCTCTGCATTGTATGATGGTCTAAACGACATAACCACGATAAGTTACAGTGTCCAAATAAATTTATAAAACGATGATTAGAGTAAACAGTATTACATTTGAGAATTTGTCTTAATTAAATAAAGAAAACGTGTGTAAAACTAAAATATTACATATCTTTAATACACGACAATTTAATGTATCTGAAATATCGTTGAAAAAAAGCTGTTTTTTTTTACTATTTAATGGTATATAAAAAAAGATCATAAGATCAAATAATAAAAGATATACCCGACCAAACAGTTTTTTTGCTCTCCTGTAAAGTTAGCATTTTCTCCTTACGCCTTTGTCGCACTGGGGGTGCGATTTAGCATAATAATATATTGGACTCGGTGTTAATATTATAAAACTTTCGTAGAGACACAGTTTCTAAATAAATTAACTTATTGACTTCTGGAAAAACTTAATCAAAATAATAAGTTAATATAATATTGGTCAATGATCGTTTTTCGTTCACCAGGTAAGCAACAAAAATCACTTGAGCTCCTACTGACGCTGTAAGTTGCCATCTTAAAAGTATTGTAAAATTGATATAAGGAAGTAAATGAGATTCATCCACTCTTAACCTTGAAAACGAGCTAAATTAAAATAGTCAGATATTGCCATATCAGTTCACGTCATAACTAAATATCAACAACTGCTATTGGTAGTACTTGTTTTACTTCCGTGCCCACAAACGTTCAGTTATGTAGGAAGTTATTTTGTTCACAACTTAACTGATCGATCAACAATAGCAAATAAAATAATGACGTCCAATTTAGGTTGAATATTTTTTGACAGCTATCTTAGAACGTAACAGTTAAGTAATGCGTTATGTGCTTACCTGTAAGAAATTGGTACACTACTCTATAAATTTTTTGGATGTATATATTATACATCCAATAAAAAAATAAAAATAAATAAATAAATTCAAAGATATGATATATTATCATCTTTGTATCGTTGTATTCAATTGTTGTTGAGCCCAGTAAGTTAAGCAAAATTTAACTTTTAAAGGCATTTGACATATCAGGCAAAATAATAAGCAGTTTGTCGGATAGAAATAAATTATTTATGACTTCTGACAAACATTGGAATCTCGTAAATGTATGGTTAAAAAAGAAACGGCTTTTAAACGGCTGCACCTATTTGGCTAAATTTCTTTGATGTATTTGTGTTGGTTGGTACCTGGATGGTTAGGATTTCTTTTTTTTTTTTAATAAATTCATATTAATTGACCTTTTTAAATGACATAAATTTTAATATCTTTAGTTCGATAGACATCTAGAAACTGATTTAGTATTGAAATTATGTGCATTTTAACGATTATTTTAGATTATTTTTAGAACTTAATGCCATTTTTAGTGATGACCCAGGCTAGAGCCTGTCATAAAGAAGGTTGTGAGTTACTTAAATATCCTACACTCTGCTTAACCCAGTGGTTAATACAGGTGTAATATTATATGTTATGTTAAGTTCTCAAAAGGCCCTTAAAAGATTAAAATTGGCATGTTTACCTACGATTGCCCCACTAATGTGCGTCATCACACGTTTTTGCTTGACAAAAACTTAATCACAATAATAAGTTTATATAATAATGTTTCTAACAAATATAATATTGGTCAATGATCGTTTTTAGGGTCCCACACCGAAATGGCAAAAAAGTGACCCACGGAGGCATCCTTCACTATTATTTTTTTACTACTGCAGGCTATCTACGCTACAGTGCTTTTTCTTTTTCGCTGCTCACCATCTGCCTAGCCTGTACCCAACGATGTTGGGTTGGCATCCAACCTAATCGGATTATGATTCTGTTGAAATCATCGCGTGAAAATGTAGGTGAAGTTAAAGCGAATTGAACTGCCATTCCATACTGATTAAATAGGCACTGACAATTCCCTTCTACACGCATTTTCGCGTTTTCACGGTTTCACTTAATGTGACTAATTCGACCGGCTGACCTCCACAACCCAGTGATTGGGTAACACGATACCCTGTTGGTTTCATAGACAGTCAGACTTCTGTGCTTCTGAGTAGCCGTGGCGACTGTATTAGCAAAAAACAAAGAAAGAGTGCCCACTGAATCTACATTGAATGTCAGTCACAATATCAACTCAAGGTAAATTAAAATATAAAATTGTACATGAATAACTCAAAAACAAAATCGACGGACAATTCGATTCTAGTTTATGAGAATATCATAATAAGGGTGGAACAAGTTATCAAAAATATAAATAAGTCAACAAAGAAAGTCGTAATAAGTGTCGAAATTAAGTAAAAAAACTAGTGCAGACGCCAGCACATCAAGTTACCCCAATGTGTCAAATTTTCCCAACTGAATATGAACCTTATTTTGTTTGACATAAAGTTGAAAAACGATTAAAGAAATTTGACACATTGGGATAACTTGATATGCTGGCTGGCGTCTGTACATGGCATTTTTTTACTGTTTTCGAATATGTTTCTAACTCAATTTCGACAAAAATGTTAGATAGATACGTCTTTTTGCCTTATGGCGGCAAAAGTGTCTGGAAAAGATCTACGTAGAGAAATAAATAATATAACAATTATCGGAAAATCAAAAGGTTGAACGCTGACTTGACTTGTCCTTTCAAAAACTTGTATTTTAGAACAAAAAAAAGTTCTGGTGTTTTATTTCGAAGATTGCGTAATAGTACGTAATCTTAATCAATTGAAAAAATCGTTTCGCAGTTGCAAATGGCTTTTTAGATTAAAGTTTTTTTTCGAATGTACCACTTATGTACAGACGCCAGCACGTCAAGTTACCCCAATGTGTCAAATTTCTTTGATCGTTTTTCAACTTTACGTCAAACAGAATAAGGTTCATATTCAATAGGGAAAATTTGACACATTGGGGTAACTTGATGTGCTGGCGTATGTACCAACAGAACCCTTGGTTAGCGAGGCCGACCAACTTTTTGCCAGTTTTTTTTCAATAGGATTACTTACCTACATTTCAATAAAAAACATTAAATCAGGAAATGTTATAAAAAATAATAATAGATACCATAGGATTAGATATTTGAATAATGTTTATGATTTATGTGGTCATGATTAGTTTATTGCGTAAATCAAAGCAAGTTTTGCGAGTTTAAAAAAATTGCGGGACGAGGTCGTTGCTGTGGGTAACTATTTCAAAGTTAGTAATTATATATTTATTATTTTTTGTAACTATGGAAGGAAACAAACTCAGCAAATTAGAAAACAATTTCAGTAGGTACCTACTACTGCTCGATCACGTTTCCAAATACATTTTTGTAAGTAACTAGCTGTACCCTACATTTTTGTAAGTAACTAGCTGTGGCACATTGTGATTGAATGGTTGAAAAAAAAGAAAAAAAAACAGTTAGTAAAAAAGTTCAGATATTAAGTACAAGAAGTAAAAAGGTTCAGATATTCCACAAATTTTTGAATGGAGTCTATTTTTAACAAGAAAATATTTTTTGTTTCAGTCAATAAAAGTGGAATCAACGTTCCTCGCGTTTATCATCGCATTCGCCTGCATTGCTCTCGTGATACCTGCGTACCTTCTGATCTTGGGAATACTATCCCTATTTTCAAGGTCCAGATACGAAGATGAACTGGAAACTGGAGCTTTATTTCCCGACGCAGAGAACTCAAATTGCAATGACAGAGCCTTGGTGGTTGTGACCTTATTCGTCGTGCTCGTCTGCTGGTTAGTACGATATTAATCTTATATTTTCTCAAGGAATTCTCAAAGGCTTTAGTAGGTACTTCTTCGTAATACTTCAAGATACCTGAATATAAATTAAACAGATTTTACTTCTGGAAGTTTGTGATGTAGGAAGAACATTGACTTGACTGATAAGTAACGCTTTGTAAGAGGTATTAAGACATCAACATTTAGAAACTTCTGAAAACTTCTATACCTACTCCAACATCTAACTCAAATCATTTGTTTTGAAAAACGTAGTTTGGTTTACAGATGTAATGTTTAGAGAATATGCTCACAATGTTTTGCCAAATGATGACGTACAAAATCTAGAAAAATACAAAACAAAGTACCAATGTCAACGTTCAATTGGAATTTCGTCGTATGACGATTATTTAAAATATTATGTCACATTAATAACGAATTACATACATACATAAACTCACGCCTTTTTCCCATGGGGGTAGGCAGAAACTACAGAGCGCCATATGCTACGATTCTTACATACTTCTCTTGCTTCGTTTACATTCATACATGTTGTCATACACACACGCCGGTTGCGAGTACTTCGCACCTGACCTAATAACGAATTAGTACACAAAATTATAAGTGTTTATAATGAAGCAATTCTGATCCTCGTATTTCCGTTTACCTTTTTTAAATTAACTATCTGATATAGTGACTGTACTACCTATACAATATTCTGTAAAACTATATGTAATAAATAAAGAAGTTAGTGCCTACATAACATCAGTGATTAGTGGTTAATGGTGTTGGTAGTGCATAAGTGTTATTATTTTAAGTATGAACTTAAAATAATAGCACTTAATGCACTACCAACACCATTAACCACTGATCACTGATGCACTAAAAACAGTAGTACACAAACATGTTTTACGCTACATGTGAATATAGCTTATAACACTACTGTTTTCTATCCCTGAATATATGGCACTTTGATCATTCAAAACCTGGTAAGTGCTCGAACATTATTGGTTATCAAAATATACTTCTATTCTAATCTATTTACAGGGTCTTAATTCAAGAGTGAATAGGTTACTTCTAGGCAAGCGTGCTTCATCGTCGACCACATCATCGCTTACCACCGAGTAATTTAATGGTCAAACACATGCCTATCATAGTAATAATAAAGTAACTTTTAACAAAAAATAATTATTGTGATACAATATTGTTTTATATTTTTAAAACCATGATTTTTTCCAACTTTGCTTATACAAACATTGTGCAATAAGACACCTGGACGGGGTAAAGTAAATGAACATAATATTAGGAGATTATTTTTACTTTGGCTTGATTTCTAGAAACCTAAAAAGTTACTGCGTTTTGAGAAATCTCTTAAAAAACAGAACTGTTACCCTGTTCATAGAATTTCCAGTCAAACAATAAAATCGCAAGTGATTGTACCATCACAAACATTATTAGTTTATGTTATGTAAACGAAATACTTAAACAAAGTAAACACATTAAATAGGTACATATAAAATTATTCTTAAAGGCGTCTTTAAATAAATTAAGAACTAATTTATTCGATCCCCATGTTTACACACGTTCGTACCGCGGGTGTTCCCTAATTAATTTTAAAACATACTTGGGTGGAAACGTTCACAAGAAACTTCCGACCTCCTGCAATGTGTAGGGAAGTTCAAGAAAGTTAAATTAAATGCCGACAGTGTATCGTACTGGAAATCTGCCTTTTTCAATCAGAAAACAAGAAAATCTTTCAAGGGTAAAATTCGAGGTTGCTTATATCCTTAGGTTAGTGGTCGTAAACGCTGCTGCTGAGTATGCGGTCCCAGGTTTTATTCCACGGTCGGGTTACGCTAAAACGTTAATGAGTTTTACCATCTGAAATTTCTCCGTACCAACTCGAAATCTTATAATATCAGCTATCTGCCAAAACATCCCATCATAATTGGCTCAGTCGTTTCGAAGATTAGCTCAAACACACAAACAGACCGACAGACAAAATCAAATTGGTTTATTGGTATGATGACTAACGTGTATACTTTCATACATATTCATTAAACAAAGAAGCTGTTATTTTGACATTACAAACAGACACATCTATTTTATTTATTTGTATAAATACATGGAAATCATGAATCATTAGATCATCATCGTTTATAGACATGCCATCATTATTCAGAAACATAATTAGACCACAACAATAGGCTACTAGACAAAATTTTAGTTTTTAGTCCCTCATTTAGATTACAAGAAAATATTCGAAACATATTTTTTCTTTTTTCACGTAATCAAAAAATAACGGCGATATATCGAGTCAAAATGTTGCATGACGTCACTAGCCAGTACTGTCTATACTAGATAATGGCGTTACAAGCCCCCTCTCCTCAACTTTAATGCGCTATTATAAATCAAACTGATGGGATAATATTTTGATGTCCGTTTTCTGTCAAACACCCGATTTGCATTTAAAGAAATTAATGGAAAGTAAAAAATAATGTTAATGATAAATGTCAATGAATATTAAGGATTTTAAAATCATTGTAATAATGAAAGCCTGATTCAGAAGGCAGGACCTACTCCTCCATACCGCTCGCATTGTAAGGAGGTCTCTGAGACCCTAACCACCGGTAGCTTGGACCCTCTGCTCTCGCCATCGGTGGTCTACGGTAATGTTTTTATATCAATATAAAATATATGTGATTTAAATGTAGGTATATAAGATGAAAAAATGAGCTTATAACAAATTACATGATAATAACGAGTTTATTAGATGTAAGCAAATAATTTGCTCACATGCTTTGCAGGCCAAACACTATAATACTTTCAAGATATAAGATCTTTCCCTATTGTATGACGTGTTTTCTTGCAAATAAACGTTTTTGATTTGATTTTTATAGTCAGCAGCTACTTAGCAAAAAGTTTGAATAATTCCCTTGATCATTAAATTTTAATAGGAGCAAGCCGGCATAGCACCCAATTGCTTTGCTTCCTTCGCTTGTCAACGCTCATTAAAACTGAACTCACGTAACGAGAAAATAGTACAAAAAGTAACCGAATCGAGGGTTCATTACTTACAACTCAGTTGTGAATTTCAAATCGAAAAACGATTAAAATAATAAATGTACCTACTACATGAAATGTAGAGTAATTTTTTATGACCAGCTTTTTTTTGTGGGGCATTTCTTGTCATCCTAGAGGAGGACGTGAACTGCTAACTGAGTGGTTCTATGGAGATGACTTTACTAAAAAAAGAATTTGACCTGGAGAGCCAGGGTACAAACTCACGAACGAAGCAACTTCGCTAAGGGCAACCCTGCGGGGTATGGGCCTCGGCTTAGGGCGTCGCTGAGGGAGAAGGGCAGCAAGGGACGGCTAGATCTGAATAATTACAATTATTATTTAGGGGCAGCGAGTTTATATCTACAGGCTGTGCGGCGTGGGTTGGCACGAGCAAGCTACGGAGGGTTTTATCACCAGCCAAACTAAAACTATATCTCTCAGCTGTCATATGTAGATCTTTTACAGTTGTTTCAAGTAGTCATACAACCAGATTAACCAATCGGTGTCGTGTCCCCCATTCACTGGGTTGTGGAGGATAGATAGGCAGTCGGTCCATGCAAGAGACTGGTATTCAGCTGCATGCGGTTAGACTGGAAGCCAAACCCAACAAAGTCGGTTAAAGGATAAGTAGATGATCATGCTTAGGCTACCTCACCTAGTTTGAATTCTTCCAGACCTTAGTAAATTACCAAATAAATTATAGCAACAAAAGTCATCCGAGTAGAAAAACTAAAGATTAAGATTGTATATTAGGCTTAATAATAATAATAATAATAATCTTTAATTCAGGTTACAAAAACCCATAGCAAGCAACACAGTATTAATACATAAAAATTATTAATATTTAAACCATACTAGGTTTAGGTCGTGCTTAGGTCATCCTAGTTATACCCAATATTCTGACTCCTTTTTTTTTTTTTGAGTGGAAGATAATCCTCATAGATGTCCCCCGGAGGGGTCTGTCAGACTCTTACTGACTAAAAACTACCCCGTGTTCCTTCTCACACCTGAGCCGGGGGTCACGGGAACAGAAGAAACTAAATTAGGTGTAGATCCTTGTGTCTTAGGAGCCAGTGGTTCTTCGTTACAAACAAAGCCGTATTGTTTAAAATACCAAAAATAAATCAGGCCTTTTTAACAATAAGCAAAATGGTCTCACCGACTTAATCTTTTTTTTTTCTTTCTTTAGAATCATCTTTAAAATCATTTACTCAAGTTTACTATTTTTTAATTGCAGTGTCCTCATATCGGGCATGGCAGTAAGCAATGAACAGGCTCGTTCAGCCGCATCTGATGGACGCAACGTTGTGAGCTGCGCATGTTCAGATATTGCGTCTTGGCTGTCGGCTGCTGCGCGGGAGTTGCACCACAGCCTCGTTCCGCCTGTAGATCTGGTGCTGCATGCGTATAAACAGGATTTGAAGAGTAAGTTAAGAATAATAATATTCCACAATGCTATGTGGTCCCAAACTATGCAGAGCTTGTGCTCTGAATATTAGACAATTGATAAACATAGGTACTTATATATTTCTGAATCCATACATATTATAAATACTTTACACCCTGACACAGAACATAATGATTGTGCTCATCACAGGAACAAATGTATTTTGTGATAATTGAACCCACGGCCTCCAGGATAGTAGTCAGTCACTAACCACTAAACCAATAGGCCAGTCAAAAATGATTGTGAATGTGCAGTGAAGTACGTCTGTGTAGATAAACGTTTGTGTGTATGTTTCGTCTTGTTTAGTCTGCATTATTAGTAAAAAGATTTGCATTTAGTTGTGAGAAGATTTGCATGATAAACAGTTTACCATTTAACATTTACAATAATTACAGAAGCAATAAAATTAAGTATAAAGCAAACAAAAAAATACTATGTCAACAATCAAAAACCGTCTACATTTCATATCATTCATTTTTTATTTAACTTAGTTTTAATAGACTTCCTAGGGACAATATGTCGCCTTATTTTGCACCCGTGTTTCGACCTTAAGACGGCTTCTGGCACAGTCTTTTTTCTTGATACCTAGTCGACTTATCGACTCTTAACAAATAATAATGAATACCTTATTTGCACTGTCTTCTTTATCGACTTTTTGTTTTTTTTTTAACTATGTGTGGAGGCTTGTTATTGGCTATTTTTTATATTATATTCTTCATTTACTGGATTGTTAGTCTGTAAGCCTTCCTAAATATAAAATAAAATGAAATAAAATAAAATAAATCATAATAAAAAGCACAACGGCACACTAACGCACGCACGCGTGGGCTGACGGCGCGACGCGACGCTGAGGTCAAGTGTGGCTAGTTAGCCACATTTTAACGTGTCGCTTGCTGAGCGCTTAGGTGTAACCCATAGATATAATAAAGAAGGAGATATGCCCGTTAGACGAAAATGTATCGGAACCATGTGTCTCCACTTTGCCCCTACCACACGGCAACTACTACACATGCAGTTCAGTAAAAGCAATAGATACGCAGTCGCTCACACACCCGCATTTCTTAAAACAGAACGTACTACACAATCAATTATAAACCTTATGCTGTCAAACACAGCGTGTATTTACCATGCACCATACAACTTACGCACACAAAAACAACGGTCGCTATAACTTCGTCGCATGAAGCAGCGGCCGTACTACGCGATGCATCCGCTCAATGAAGTATCGTTGTGTGATTTTTACATTGCTCGTCCAGCCACTTAGCGACAAACTTAGGAAGTGGTTACGGAGCAATGTATTTATTGCAACAATAGTACAGTCGCTGTGATATTTGAAAACAAAAATAACATAGTAAAAGCAAGAAATATATTACGTTTTGTTGTTTTGCATGATTAGATAGACAAATATAGTAAAATACGTGTACTTACATGTGATAAGAAATTCCGTGATTTACATAGTTTTGATTTGTGCTTCGGATTTTACAAAAAAACACTGAACAACACGGCATTGTTATAAAATGTCACAATCGCGGTCGAAAGCACACAAGTTCGCGCAGACGGCTTACGACGTGATCAATTTTAGCATGTCGCGGAGACACCGACACGCCCCCATGCCACTTCTCCTATTATTTAGATTTCTATGGTGTAACCTATCTACACCTTAATTTAACTCATAACATATGGATGTCCCCCGCCCCGGGGAGGGCGTAGGGGTCTGTCAGACTCTTCCTGACTAAAAACCATCCCGTGTACTTCCTTCTCACACCTGCGCCGGGGGTCACGGGTACAGAAGATAATTCATCATTGACCTAAATCAACTGAGAAACAAATATCAATTAAATTACGTGTCACGCAATATTGTAAAGCATAAAACTATTTCTGCAGCTGTCTGATAAGCATAAGTTATTTACTATGTCATGCATTTTTAGGTTATAATTGCTGGTATATGAAACTTAACTTATTAGATTGTACTTATGAGTAATCTTTGAATCTCAACCAAGTTTACTAAGCATCTACTTTGATGATAAGAAACATAGGTCATTTCGCTGCTTTCTTTGCATTGCCTTGCAACAATGATGCGCTACAACTGGCTACGAGCCTTAAATCTAGACCTTAAAACCTTCGTTAGAATAGCGGCTACAGCTTGTTTTCCTATCTACATTCCCAGGAGCAGGGAAATAAAAAAGACTAACATTTTGTACGAACCCGGAGTTGTGGCCTACGAGTTTTGGACTGCTTAGATCCTGCTAGCTTATATATTGCACGTGTTGAACGTACAATATTGCAGCTTAAAATGTACCTATTTGTGTTTATTCTATCTCCCAAATCATCAAATTAAAAATTAAAATCAGCCTCTATACGTCATATATTTATAAGTTTTATACGTCAAAAAATTTGAATAAGTAAACAAAGCCACTCCAAAAAATATGATAATGATAACTGCACGCTCTAGGCAGGTTCACCCTTTTCACCAAAATCTGTGTGATCTTTCCTCTAAAAGTCATCTCAAACACAAACCTGCATCGTTCTCATGTGATTGAACTTACAAAAATAATGAAGGTATGAACTTTAAAAAAGACTGTGTTAGGTTAGTTGTTGTGAGACTTATCTGCTAGGAAACACCTACATTACCTTTTTTTTTTACTCGCCGCTTAAAAGTGTGTACATACAAATACATAAACTCACGCATTTTCCCCATGGAGGTAGGAAGAAAATACAGAGCGTCATATGCTACGATTCTTTCATATTTCTTTTGCTTCGTTTACATTCATTCATGTTGTCATACACACACGCAAAAGTGTTTTTAGAAGTCATTTACTGAAACAAAAATCTTTTATTATTTGTTTCTATCGTAACCTATGACACAAACAGTTCATGCTCTCCTTCACATCATAATATAGATCACAAGGTTATCACAAGATTTTCAATTATTATACCGAGTTCGGTATCACAATCTGCCTAGACTTTACTCAACTATGTGTGTTGAGGTCGACTTCAATTCTAACCATTACTTCTATTTTCAGGTGGTTGTGAGACTTTCAAAGTTTCGAGTTCTAACCTGTTAAGTACTGTCGAAGTGTCGAACAGTAACCACGAATAATTTCATTAATTTATTTTCCACAATGTTATTTCATGTTTCGACTATAGAAAGCCATCACTTATTTAAGAGCCATTCCCATTTGGTTACAAAAGGCTTTCATATCTTTCAGATTACCTATTAAGTATGTATTATGAATATATATTCAAATCAGGATTTGGCTTAGGTACTTAACCGAGTAAGCGATGATTCTGGTGCGTAGTAGGTAAGGTATAGTTTTGTACACATACGAGTATAATCCTGTATAAATTTAAAAGCATAGGTAAAACATGCAGCGTTTGCGATTAAAGTCACGCTCAAACATTTTTTATCCACATTAATTAAGTTTTCAGAAAATCCGGTGTGCATATTATGAGAAGGCAACGTTATCTTTTTGTGTTACTAATAGAACGTAATGTAGATTGCACTAACAAATTATCCATTATGAGAAGCTACGGTGAGTTTGGCGAGAAAAATAGACTGCAAGCTTTTGGACCGGTTATTTTAATGAGAGAAGGATAACATTAGTACAGAATTTAGAATCCAGTCGACATGGTTTTAAGTCTTAAAACGCTCTGCGTCTGGATTTAAAAATGTAACCTATTGGGATCCTCTTCTCTTTTAAGTGCCACAAAAAACTGTTTCTTGAATAATTTTATTAAACTATTGAGTCATAAACTCAGTCAAAAACTTCAAAAAGTGATCGATTAAATTGGAAGTTAGTGTACAGAGGTGTTGAAATAAATTTAAACACTAGATATATATTCATTATGTTTAATGAATGTAAAAGCGTACAATAGTACATGCTAGCAAACGGTGACAGACAATGGTTCAAATATAGAGACATAGACAAAGAGTAAACTTCATAAAACAAACAAAACATTAATACTCTATGGAATGGTCGGGAGTTTGTATTCCAACTTATATTCCATCATCCTCTCCTGAATGCAAACCCATGGCATTGGTGAAGATTTTATGCTTTGGTTGATGCAGCGGATTTGTCAGTATATCAGAATCCATGTCTTGACTTTTCTTGTATATTACAGATACTTTATTGGTTGAGACCTTTTCCTTCACAAAATGGTATCTGACATCTATGTGTTTACTTCGTGCATTATAACTTTCAGAACCTGAAATACTAATGGCGATTTGGTTATCACTGTAAATAGTTATAGGCATATTTACAAGCTCCTGCCAAAGATCTTCTTCTAATTGTTTTAACCAGAGCCCTTCTTGGACTGCAGAAGCTAAAGACATATATTGTGCCTCAGTGCTTGATAAGGCTATTGTTGGCTGCCTTTTAACAGTATAGGCTATATCTGGCCTTGTTCCTTGAGATAAGTATAATAAACATCCAATGGCCTCTTGATATGGAATGTTTCTAATTACATCCTCTTCATTCTCAGCTTTTTTTAATTGTACATTTATGTCGCTAGGTGTCCAAATTGGTTTACAATCACTCATACTAAAACGACTTAAAATCTTGTCTACATGAACTGATTGATCCAAATAAATTTCATTATCCTTTTATCTTCTGATATTCGGAAGCCAATGCATTGTTTTACAATACCCATGTCTTTCAAATGAAATTTCTTCTTTAATTCTTCTTTCATTGACATTGATGTTTCATCATTATTCAAAAATGTAGCAAATCATAGACATATAGTAAATAATAAAATATCATGTTTGTTCGAGATACGTGTTAAACAGTTATGACCGGAGTTCTTGGTGAAGAATGTATATCCTCATGAACATCATCATTACATGTTTGTTTGAGATACGTGTTAAATAGTTATGACCGGAGTTCTCGGTGAAGAATGTATATCCTCATGAACATCATCATTATCAGGTGTCTGAAACAGTTATGACCGGAGTTCTCGGTGAAGAAATTATATCCTCATGAACATTGTCATAATTAGGAGTCTGAAACAGTTATGACCGGAGTTCTCGGTGAAGAATGTATATCCTCATGAACATTATCATAACATTATCATTATTTTTTTTTCGTTTCTCCTTTGGTGCGTGCACCATTGTTTTACACCCAAACACTCTCATATGAATTGTAATTCATTTTCTACACGACTCTTAAATTCAACATTGCTGTCATTTTACAGCTGTTACATGACATTAAGTCTATAGGTATCATTAATAAGATTTGCACAATATGCAACTTTCTTCCCATTTTGATTGTATAGTGTTACATTACTACATCCTTGAACATTTAGAACTTTGTTGTCAGCAATCCTGATGCTCTGAACAGGTGGAGTAATCTCATCTTCCAACCATTCCCTGTGCATGGTCATGTGAGTAGATGCACCAGAATCCACATACCAGTTCACGGAATAATAAGACATATATGACTGTCATTGCTTTTGTATTCAGATTTATTTTTGTTATGCCAACAATTTTTGGACAAAATGTCCATACTTGTTACAATGAAAAACAACGGGGGCCTTTTGGCTTTGACTGAATGTTTTTAGGGTTAATATTCTTCGAGTTTGTGTAAAAATGCGGAAGTGTCAGACACTTTAACTTCTTGTAATAGTTTAGTCTTGATTAGATCTGCACTAGTTTTTACACCGGAACTTTCGATTGCCATAATCATTGGTTTATAGATATCAGGCAAACCCGCCAACATTAATGTCCCGAGCCATTCATTATCCACATTAAATGATATATTTCTCAACTTATGTGCTGCTGACATAATTTTATTGACATAATCTTCGACTGTCGTCGAAGTTTCTAGTGTTGTAATAATCAAATCTTTTAACAAGCCAACCTTACGGAGAAGACCTGAATCCTGGAATGCACGTGTTAGACTAGTCCATACTTCTTTTGCCGATTTGGCATCTTGTATATGAACATATATTATTGGATCGACCAACAATATCAACTTTGACTTGCCTTTCAAATCTTTCTTCAAAGCAACGGTCCATATTCCACGCACTCCCATAAATCCTCATGTTGGAAGTACGCTTTTACGGCGAAACTCCAACTCGACCAGTTACTCAATACTCAATACTCAATATCTTTATTGCTTTCCATATGTATTCTTAGGTGGTAGGGATATAAATGAGATCATTATGGACCCTGTAGGGCACAGCAAAAAATGGTAGGAGAGAGGAAGCCTTGCTTTACGTGATCATTTCATAGTAATAGAAGAATTATTTAAATATTAAGACCATGAACAAATTAACTATTCTCAAATATTTGGGGTTTATTAAAATTCCATTTATTTATTTGACATTACCCTCGATATTATTAATTTATTGTTACCTACATTATTTACTGAATATTAGTAGTATTGTTATATTTAATAGATATTAATTGTATTATTGTTATTTATGATTTATTAATTATTATTATGTATTCATTTATTTATTTTGACATTAATATATTGAAATTGGTGCGTATGAATAATTTATTTAGAAATTCAAATAATTTTATATTCATAAATATATT
Source organism: Euplexia lucipara (assembly GCA_921972225.1). NCBI lineage: Eukaryota > Metazoa > Arthropoda > Insecta > Lepidoptera > Noctuidae > Euplexia > Euplexia lucipara. The sequence goes on from OV179154.1 coordinate 13,998,264, forward strand.
ATTGTAACTCGTATTATTTAAGTTTATCAATTAAATATTCATTTATAGAGTAATAACATTTATTTATCAGGAAATTTTTCAGCTTTTTCATAAATATATTTAGTTTTTCTTCTCTCTTTATTATGTCAGGCAGTTTGTTATATATTTTTATCGACATTACGTAGGGGCTTGTAGAGTGCATTTTAAGTTTAGATGTCGGTATGTTCAACCTGGTTCGGTGTCTGAGTGTGAAACGAGATTGGATATCTTCACGTGTTGTGTAGAATTCTTTATGCTTGCGCACAAATTTGCATATTTCTAAAATGTAGATACTCGGGAGGGTCAAAATGTTCAGCTCTACAAAATAAGGTTTGCAGCTGCTAGATTGGTCAATATTTACTATTATTCTGATTAACTTCTTTTGTAGGGTAAATAGTGTAGGTGCATCCGTACTATTGCCCCAGAGAGTTATGCCGTAACTAAGCCATGCATTGGCATACGCATAGTAGGTGGTTAAGGCAGTTTGTAAATTAGTGGTCTTCTTAATTTCACGGAGAGCGTATGAGAATTTTGCAATCTTTGAGCGGGTTTTTTGTATTTGTGTTTTCCAGTTGATATGTCTATCTAGCGTTAAACCAAGTAGTGTGAATTCATTAACAGTCTCCAATATAGATCCGTTAAAGGTGAGATTTAGATGTAGAGGAGCTCTTTGGTTTGGGTGGAAAGTAATTAATTTAGTTTTAGTGTAGTTAATTTCTAGGTTATGTGAAGTCAACCAGTTACGTGTTTTAGTGAGCGTGGAAATAAGTTTGTCTTCTATATTTGTGTTTTTTTGACTTGAGACTAATAAAGATATGTCATCTGCGAACAAAACACAAGGTTCCTCTATGCTTTTCGGTAAGTCGTTGATGTAAACGAGGAATAGTAAGCAACCTATGACACTTCCTTGGGGGATGGACGCGTTAATTATTTTATTTTTGGATCGGACTTTTTCTATCTTTCTACTATTGTGGTTTAAGAATTCTATTTCAACTATTTGTTCTCTGTTTTTTAAATATGACGTAAGCCATTCATGGGCTTTTCCGCGGATTCCTATTCCATATAGCTTATTAAGCAGTATTTTAAATTGAACCTTATCGTATGCTTTGGTCATATCCAGTAATATTCCCACGGCGTATTCCTTGTTATTTATTATGTTAAGAGCTTCTTGAATGTATTTATATACAGCTAATGTGGTGGAACGATTTTTTCTAAAACCGTTCTGACAGTCGCTAAATATGTTAAATTTTTCGCAAAAAGTATAGATTCGATCGCACATAGCTTTTTCAAAAATCTTGGAGGCTGAGGGCAAAAGAGCTATTGGTCGATAGTTATTAGGATTAGTTTTTGTGTTCTTTTTATGTATTGGTTTGATCAATGATTTTTTTAACAGTTCGGGAAAGGTGCCTTCTGTAAAAGACTGATTTAATAATAGATAAAATGGTAAGGTAAGTTCATTTGCACATTCTTTCAATAACTTCGGTGGGATTTCGTCTATACCGTAACTTAGCTTACTTTTTAAGTTTTTTAATATTCCGTTAACCTCCCAGGCGTCTACTGGACTAAGGTACATGGTGTTCTCCGTAGAATTTATTGTAGATGTGTCGTCTAGTGCACTAGTGGATGGATTGATGCTGATGGTTTCTCCTATGGACGCAAAGAAGTCATTAAAAATATTCGCAATTTGTTTAGGTTCAGATGTGAAAATGTCATTGTGATGTAATTGTATGTTACATTTTTCCTTTTTTGGTTTTTTATTTGTTCTCTCATTTATAATACTCCACATCGTTTTTACTTTATTCTCTGACTTCTTAATTTTGTTTATATATTGTATCTTTTTTGCTGTTGTGACTGATTGTTTTAATATTTTTTCATATTTTTTATAATGTTGTTTTAATATTTTGTTATTAGTTTGAGTGGAGAGTAATTTTAGTAGCCTTTTGTTTTTGCAGGAAGTTCTAATACCCGTAGTTAGCCAATATTTTTTATAATTAGAGTTTAGTTTTATTTTACGAATAGGAATGCATTGATTTAAGATTTTTATTAAAAAATTGTTGAATAGGTTATAATTTTCGTTTATATTATTGTTGCTTTGGATAATGTCGTGCCAATTTTGTTCTCCTAATGCCGTTTTAAATTTATTTATGTTAGCCAAGTTAAATATTCTTTTATTTGTGTACCAGACACTTTGTTTCTCTTGTTGGGGTATGCTTAGATTTAAAATTATTCCACTGTGGTCTGAAAGCCCAAAGTTTTCCACAGAAGTAAACATTTTTTTATCAGTAAAGTTTGTGAATAATAGATCAAGACAGGTTGAAGATGTTTCTGTAATTCGCGTAGGTTTGTTTACGTGTTGAGTAAATTTGTATTCTAGCATGAGGTCTAAAAACTGGTTAGTCTTAAAGTTATTGTCTAAAATATTAATATTAAAGTCTCCTCCAAGTACAACGTTAGATTTTTTATCCTTAGTATTTAAATAGTTTAAAATTTGTTTTAGTTTATAAATAAATATGTCTTCCTCTCTTCTATTCCAATACATAGTAACTAATATAAGGTTTTGTTTAGGTAACTCTGTAGCGCACACTTCAAGTACATACTCTGTAGACATGTTAGAAATATCGTTTCTCTCTATATATTCTATCTGATCTTGTAGGAGGATGCAGACGCCGCCTCCGCCTCGAGTTTTCCGGCAGTATGATGACGTAATATTATAGCCACTAAAATGGACAAGGGAAAGTTTTTCTTCAGATAGCCAGGATTCAGATATACATATAGCTTGGTAGGTAGGGTTTTCTGTTAAAAAAGCTTCCATACTGTGTTGTTTGTTGTATATGCTTTGAATGTTTTGAAAGAGAACTTTACAAGGTTGGTCTGTGCTTTCGAAAGGAATGATTATTTATGTATTGGTTAGTGTCAGGTTGGTCGCAAATTTGGTCTATGTTGTGATTGAGTGTTTTCCTTGAATCATTGTTCTGTGGCATTTTGTATTTACAGTCCTTCATGTTAATTTTCTGTCCTTCTATAAACAATTGATTATTTTTGATGATTGCAAATAATCCATTTCTTCGAGCTTGCAGCATTTCTTCGCGCATTAATTGCCTTTCCTTTCGCGTGTTGGTATCTAGAAACTCTGAGACAAATAAGCGGGTTCCCTGAAGGTATTGGCCATTGCTTGTCACATACTTAGCTATTCTTTTACTAATTAATTCAATGACAAGGGGTCTATTATTGTTGTTGTTGTATCTACCAACTCTATAGGTCTCCTCGATATAGCCCGTCAGGTCTACATTCATTGTGTTGTAGAATATTTCAATGATTCTGTTGTGTAAGTCGAATTCCGGTTCCTTGAAATATTCAGCTAATCCATAGAGGACAATTTTCTTCGTGTTTGTTTCAGTGCAGATCGCAGTTGGGGCATCTTTTATATTTTTTATATCAAAAATTTCTTGTTTTAGTTTTTCGTTTTCTTCCGTAAGGTTAACAATTTTTAAGTTAACTTTTTCTATTTCTTCCTGTCTTAGTTCATTTTGTTTATTTAAAGCATCTGTTTTGAGCTCAATGTCTCCCTTTAACTTACTGATAGCTTTATTTATTTCACTTTGAATTGTATTTTTTATTTCTGTTATGATGGATTTATTATTTTCCTTCAAGCGCAACATTATAATTTCGCTAAGGTTTTGTAGAGTTAGTTCGTTTTGAATGGTCTTCTCCTCTGGATTCATTGTATCGCCTAGTATGCTTAGGTCTTCGGAATAGCTGGTATGATTGTTTGTGTTAGTGGTTCTTCTCCTAATGGTGACATTACTATCTTCGGAGGGTGATTTTATTTGTTGGGATATCTCACGGTCTTGTAGACGTATAGGTGTATCTATATTACCGATTTTAGGAGTTTTGCAGTGACAGGCTTGACATTGCCATTTGTTTTTATGTTCAGAAGTCATCAATTTTGTAAAGCGGTGAGTTGACACGTTAGCACATTTTAGGTCATATGTGTTTTTGCAGTGTATACAGGTTAGGTTGTCTACTTCTGGTATTTCCTGGTAGCATCCTGCGCAAGTAGAAGCCATTTTTGTTGTTTATTTTCGTTTACGGTTTACGACTAGTACTGCCCTCTAGTATTAAGTTGTTATAATACTCAATGTATCAAGTATTGACGTTTACTGTATGTTTTTGTCTCTGCAACAGATGGCGTTATTTGGTGTAAGTTTCCATACGAAGTTAGTGTTTTGTTTTTGGCGATAGATGGCGCTGTTTTTATTATCAAACGTTCATTGCAATCTTGCTATTTCCTAATATTTCGAAATATTATAGTATTGTGAGGCAGATTATGTTTATCCTCCTACCTTTATTAAGGTTTTTAATCCAGGGTCTTTGTTTGCTTATCACTATTGGAACTTCACTGTTTGAAATTTTGTTTTGAATTTGAACATAAAAGTCGTTAGGAGGTATTTAACACTGTTTCTCTTCAAGTTTTGAAATATTATGATGTACTTCAACTTTAATCACTGTATGTCCTTACTAGCTTAGACTTTAATCACTTTTTTGAACGATTTAACCACAATAACTATTTTATAAGATTTATAAACACGGAGCTAATGTTTGCTTACGCACAGTAGCGCCCTCTCTCCGTTATCTCGGCCAATATGCTTTTCAATAGAAAGCATCAAATTATTTGCACACATTTTCACAAAACAATTGAACCGCGGGTAACTTTATGAGGCTATGTCTTCTTGGTCAACTTGTTGTTATTTTTACTTAATAACTTTACACAGGCAGCCTGGGCCCATAACCTGTTGAAATAAATTTAAACACTAGATATATATTCATTATGTTTAATGAATGTAAAAGCGTACAATAGTACATGCTAGCAAACGGTGACAGACAATGGTTCAAATATAGATTTCCCTTCCCCTCTAACCGCGGTTGCGTGCAGACGTGTCTTAAAATTTTGAGCTCCATAATAATTAATAAATGTGATAAATAATACTATTTAACTGCGATAAATAAAGTTTTTAAATCGCGCGTAGTACCAGGCGCACATAATATACTAGTTGGTACCTTGTGCGCGAAACGAGTGACGACGAGTCAGACAGAGACAGGTGACCTGCTATCGTGTGTACGTCACGCGCCATCGTCATCGGTTAGCGAGCGCAAGACAGGTTATTGCGGAGCGGACATTTCAAAACATCGAATGTGTCAAGCCAATGCGAAGGGACTCCGAGCACCGCGCTCCACATTAATGAATGAAGGTAACACAAAACCACCAATGTGATATTGTTGACATAATTATCTCCATTTGCGGTGGGTTTTTAACAACTTCCCAATATTGCAGTTAAAGTGGTAAACATTGAATGTCAATACAGAAACGACTATCACGTGCTATTACCTTAATTAAATAGCTGATATCTACTGTCGCTCGTGTAGTACCAGACTAAAAATAATGATGCGGTCACCAGACAACAACTCGGAACCTAGCTTATCTACAGTTGGAATAACCGATTCTCCCACTAACAATGTATCATATAGGGCAACGAAACGTTTTAGAAATACCTCTGGAGATATCTCGTTTAGAGATGAGTTTTTGAGCTTCAAAAATGATATTAAACAGATGTTTACCGAGCTTCAAACTGACACGATGAACGAAATTAAAACACAATTTTCGTCTTTTAAAATAAGCACTGATGCGAGACTCACAAAAATTGAAGATTCCCTAATGCAAATAGAGAAGTCTAATCAGGAAATAGATAAGTCCATATCATTTACAACAACACAATATGATGATATGAAGATTAAAAATGATCGCTTAGAAAAGGAATGCAAGGCTCACCGGGCTCTGCTTATGTCATTGGAAGAAAAGATTGAGGAAATGCAAAGGATCTCAAATATTAATTTTCTAGAACTAAGAAATTTACCAAAACCTCAGAATGAATCAAAGAATGACCTAGACAGATACCTAGGTAACCTATTTAAAATAATTAATTCCAATGTTACTAACTCCTGCGTAAAAGACGTCTTTCGTTTACCAGGAAAAAAAGACAATCACCCCTCAATTCTCATTGAATTCTGCAACAATTCATCGAAAAATAGCGTGCTTAAGGCTGTTAAAACCTATAACCAGTCTAGGGAAGTAAAACTAAATAGTAGCAACCTGGGAGCTGCCGAATCATCCCCTGTGTATATTGCAGAACACCTTACACCAATTGCAAGAAAACTTCATTATATGTCAAGAAAGTATATTAAAGATAATCAACTGAAATACTGCTGGACCTCAAATGGAAAAATCTTGGTCAAAAAAGGCGAACTGGAACCTACTATTCATATTAAAACTGAGGAACAACTTGAAAAACTAATTAACAAAAATATTTGACTAATAACGGGGGCATATTATTTCTACTTATACCGTCTCATGCTCGCTAAAATGGCTACTAACTTATTTTTATCTTTTTTGTATTGTTACACATCATATTTTTTATCGTTACAAGTAATACTAGTGTTATTTCAAAATTACTATAATGTTTATTCTGCATGTAATACGATAAACTCTCAACACATCATTTATAAGATTGCCCACAATCACACAACACAACGAACATTTACACGTACTCATAACTCAATGTCTACTCAAATCACAAACCTACTGGAAACTAAGGACTATAGAATACAAATCAACTTTACTCATTTACATTTAGGGAACAATAATATTCTAATAACTTCACATAAATATATCTTACAGGTTCGCTGTTTGACAATGTTTACAAACAAACGTCGCGTAATAATGTTGTACACCATTGTGAAATTTAATCTTAAAATTCGATAACGATTTACTATGTGATATTGATAACTATTCTATATCCGATACGATTAGCTGTGAACCTGAATGTTGTGCAACTTTTCTGAAGGAACCTAACTGCTATTTAAAAATACTGTCGCAAAATATTCGTAGCCTTAATGCTAATTTTGATAATTTGAATATACACCTGCAAAGATTACAATTTAATTGCGACGTTTTAATTCTTTCTGAGTGCTGGATGTCATGCGTTCGAAATCTTCCGGTTTTAGATGGATATTTAAGCATGTCTACATCTTCCCATTATAACCAAAATGATGGCGTGGTAGTATTTATAAAAAAAAATATTAAGGCCTCTCTTGAAGAACCCGTTATACAAGAAGCAAACGGCCTGCTTATTAAAATTACTAATCAATTGGCTATTTTGGCAATATACCGCCCTTTTTGTTTCAAAACCATAGATAAGTTTCTACTTTCTTTACAAAAAATAATAGACAGCCTATCTTCTTTCAAGAGTATTATAATCGTGGGCGACATAAACATCAATATTGCTACCAATAGCTCGGATCGCTTCTTGTCGGATTATCTTGACTTCCTATCCCTTAATGGGCTTCTTCCAGCTTTTAATACAGCAACACGTGCAAGTAGTTGTTTAGATCATGTAATACTGAAGACAAAAATGCCAATAACTACGTTTATAATCGAAGCTCGTATTACGGATCATGCACCCATACTTTGCTGTGTAGAAATTAAAAACGTTACCAATAAATTAAAGAAAAAAATAGTTAAAATTGATTTTGAAGGCCTAAAGTTGGCTTGTGATCATATTGACTTTTCATCTATTTTTAATGCCATTAACCCAAATACTGCCATGGATATATTTATAACCAAAATAACTCAAATTATTCAAATAAACACCAAAATTTTAAATCTAACCAGTAGGTTTCGAATACTAAAACCTTGGATGACCCTAGGACTTATTAGGTGTGCTCGTAACAAGGATCGGATGCACAAAAAAAATAAACAAAATCCGGATAACGTTGTGCTCGAAATAACATATAAGCGTTACCGGAACTTCTATATTAAGATTATTAATAAGCTTAGGCGACAATACGAAAAAAAGCTACTTGGAGAAGCTGGAAATAATAGTAAAAACTTGTGGAAAGCCATAAATAATATTACTAATAGAAACGTCATAAAAGATAACTCATTAGATCTTCTTTCACAACAGTCAACTCCTCACCAATCTGTCAATGCCACAAATACTTTCTTTGCCACTATTGGCGAAAATTTAGCTAAAAAAATTATCCCGCCCACTGAAGTATCTGACCTCACAAAGCTAACGCATCATCCCACATCCTTAACTGGTAATTCGCTTGTCCTCCTGCACACCGATGAAGATGAAATTGAAAAATTAATCATGGGCTTAAAAAGTAATTGTGCTGTAGGTGATGACGGAATCTCATCTGACATACTTAAACTCTTAAAGAAAAATATAGTAGCACCGCTTACACACATCTTTAATATGTGCATAGAGATGGGTGTATTTCCTGAGTCACTTAAAAGATCTATAGTTAGACCTATTTTTAAGGGTGGAGACAGAAGCCGTGTCACTAACTATCGGCCTATTTCAATTCTGACCTCTCTATCAAAAATTTTAGAAAGGATAATTAATAAAAGACTCACACAATACTTAGAAAAATATAACATACTTTCGGAACACCAATTTGGTTTCCGTACTGGTAAGTCCACAGAAGACGCATTAAACGACTTTACTGAACACATTGTCAAAACCATAGACAATAAAAAGAAATGCCTTTCCATATTTCTTGATCTGGCGAAAGCTTTTGACACGGTTTCTGTTCCCACCCTCATTAACAAGCTTTATCAAATTGGTATACGTGGAAATCAACTTAAACTACTGACCGATTATTTAACTAGAAGAACGCAAAGAGTCAAAATTGGCAATTATACAAGTCATAGCTTACTGGTCACCCACGGAGTGCCACAGGGTAGTATCCTAGGTCCCACATTGTTCCTAGTTTATATTAACGAACTCACATTACTTAAAATTGAAAACTGCAAAATGATCTCATATGCAGATGATACTACCCTGACATTCCATGGTGAAACTTGGAGTGAAACCTTCCAAAAGGCACAAATTGGTTTTAACATTGTGACAAAATGGCTAGCTCAAAATTTTCTGTCCCTTAATACCGAAAAGACTAAATACATCTCATTCTCAATCCGCAGCTCTAGTGAGCCGCTACAATCAGAACATCGTATAACTTCTCATAGCTGCCTTCATGAATCTATTAATTGTACTTGTCCCTCATTATCTGCCGCTGAATCTATTAAATATTTAGGAGTAATATTTGACAAAAACCTTAACTTTAAAAATCAAATTATTAATCTCTCAAACAGGATTAGAAAGCTCATCTATGTATTTAAACAAATAAGAAACTCAGCCAACGCTAAAATAATGAAAATGATTTATTGTTCCTTGTGTCAAGCGGTTATGACCTATTGTATTTCTTGTTGGGGTGGCTCCGCTAAGTCACACAGTTTAATTGCTGAAAGAGCGCAAAGAGCCTTATTAAAGGTAAGCTACTTCAAGCCCAGGTATTATTCTACCACTGAGCTTTACAGGGAATGTGAGGTACTAACTGTACGTAAACTGTTTGTGCTATCTTTGATCATGAAACAGCATTCCTGTTTAAAGCTAAGTGCTCGGACTGGTGAAGAAATGACAAGGAGCAGGCGTTTCAATTTACTGAAATCTCTACCCTGTAGAACTAGTTTTGCTCAAAAGTTCAACTTATTTCTAGGACCTAGACTGTTCAACATTGCAAATAAACAGTTACAAATTTCATCTATGACTAAAAAAGAGTGCAAACAGAATGTAATCAGATGGCTGCAATCGCAAACTTATGATGAAACGGAAAAACTGTTTATCGTTCCTGGGTAAAAACAATTAGTTCTCCATGCAAAAATATTTCCTTTCTGTATTCATTAGTTTTCACATGATATATTCATGAATTCACACACACACACACACACACACACACACACACACACACACACACACAACCACACACACAAATACACACACTTACACGCACACACACACACACACACACACACATACACACACACACACACAAATACTCACTCACACGCACACACACCGAAATAGTGGGTAATCCTTTCGCCGTTTCCTTTTTTTTATTTTTAATAACCTTAAGTCTAGTTTTTGCACCTAAGCAGTATTTTACTCCTATGCTTAGTTTAATACTTTTTAAAAAATTACACCTAGTACTTTATGATAATAATTAAACCATTTAATCATTTCAAATTACTAAAGTACCGACTTACTTACAATTAAATATCATAATCTGCATAAACTTACTGTCGTCTCATCTGTTGTAAGTATTTCTACAAATTAGGCACAAAAACATTAGAAATACTGAGGGTGGGCGCTGATACCTATAATTACAAGATATTAAGTTATCTTAGCTTAGGTATTGGCTGCAACTCTAACATAAAACTGTATTTACCTTATGGCTAATTTTACATTTTATTTTACTGTAAACTGTATTTTTTACTTGAGGGTGCAAATAAACTATTTTTATTTTTTTTTTTATTTTTTTATAGAGACATAGACAAAGAGTAAACTTCATAAAACAAACAAAACATTAATACTCTATGGAATGGTCGGGAGTTTGTATTCCAACTTATATTCCATCAAGAGGCCAGCACAAATCTTTTATAGATTTTGATCTTTATAGCGTAACGTACAATAAGGTTCTTGTTTAGTTAGCTAGTAGTAGCTTCATGTGCTGGCATCTGTACCTAAGCACTCATAAAAGATTACCAACAGGCAATAAACCACTGGTTATTTATTTAAACCACCAATACCAAATCTCTTTTTGGTCTGTTAATGAATTTTCGAAACCTAACTTTATTTTTACTTAAATAAAAATCGTCGAACGTCATTGACCACAAAACCAGTACCTACAAGCTACCCGCTCATACTATTACAACTCCCTACTATGCTAGGCCAATTAAAGGTCAAAGTGACCTACAAAGTCAATGAAGTCAAAGTCAAATCATTAATTTAAAATCATCATTAACAAAAACATCCGAAAGGCACTTTTGGATGTCTATTTAAACAGTATCATAAAATACAAAACTTTTTTACAAAAAATACAACCAACTTCAAAAAACACTGACTTGTGCAAAATTTGGTTTTGCCTCATTCATGATTGACCGACTTCCAAAATTAGAGTTTTTTACACTGGTAAGTGTTTTTTGAAGTCGGTTGTATTTTTTGTAAAAATGTTTTTATTTTACAATTTTTAGCTTTGTATTTTTATGTAGATGATTCATTATTTTTCATTTCTTTTAATATTACAATCAATAAACAGATTTCGATAAAATCAAAAAGAAAAATTCATGAACAAAAATGTTCATAAAACGAAAACTACCAGGCCAAATTATGTTAATATTTTATGAGACCAAAAAGCAACTATCCCGCATCAAACTAAAAAAGAATCACATGAATCGCTACATAAATCCCAGCGTAATCGGTGCACATATACAAAGAAATGTTCTAAAATAAATTAATGTTTCATAAAAAATGTTCATAACATGAAAACTAACGGGCCAAACTATATTAATTTTTTATGGGACCAAATGGCAACTATTCCGCATCGAACTAAAAATAAATCACGTAAATCATTAATTTCGGAGTAATCGGTGAACATACATAAAAAAAATACCGATCGAATTGAGAAACTCCTCCTGAAGTCGGTTAAAAATTAATTAAGTAAGCTCCTTCCAAAAGGTACTTGATATATAGGTAAATGGAATAGAATGCACAAAAACCTTATAATAAGGTACTCTTTTAATGTAAGTTTTTACGATATTTTGTAAACATTGATCGGATAAGCAGATTAGGATAGATTATTCATGTAGGTACTAACTAGGTACCTAACACTACTTGCTTTGAGAACATAACAACCATCTGCATACTGATATTTGAATCAAATAGGTATACATTTTAGAAACGTATCAAAAGCTGTTCAAATGATGTTAAATAATTAGGTAGATACTAAGTGGATGAAATAGAAAATGTACAAAGAAGTCTAAAAGTGGCGCCGGTGATCGACAAGTTATGAAGATATGTACGGTCATGTAATGTGAAGGAATGATGATTCTGTGAAGAAAGTTTTAAGCACGAGTGTGGAACGTTATAAAGTAGAAAAATAAACTATGGAAAGATCAAGTGCATCATGTGCGGCTTGGAAGGATGTTGTTATTGAGAAGACGACAAATAAAGATTTATCGTCACGCGCTGCCCCATGAGATAACGACATGTGGATGACGACAAATGACACTAAAATCCTTTAAATGTGGAAAAATAAGAATACTGATCAATTTATTATTTTTCTAATAATAGCACATCTAACAAGAGCAATAATTACACGATTATATAAACTAATATTTTTATTAATATGGGGTATTTTTGCCCAAAAACTTGAAGAAAATACAGAAGTAGGTATTTACTACAAATTATGGCTAAATAAATCCAGGACTAGAAAATATACCAATCTTGCCCAGATGCTATAAGATAATTAATGATCATATAATACACTAGAAGATTAATAGTTTCTTTGTTCATCCACAGACATTGAATCCTTGTTAGGCGAACCAATTCAACAGGCGATATCTTCAGAGAGCGGGATCGATCTAGTCTTCGATTCTTTGGCGGATATTATTTCAGGTATTACATAATATAATTATATATTATATATTTCCTAACTGACCTAGTCACTCCTTGCTGTGGCTGGAAAGAAGTTAATACTGCCATCTATAAGAAAGATATGAAAATTATAATAAACTTTTGTGGACTATAATTTATAATCGAGATAAACCCTGCCTCATCTCTTAAGTTAGATAGAGTTACATACAGTAAGTAGGCAAGCCAAGTCTCTTAAAAAAAAGTAAGCAGTTCCTGAGTTTATCGCAGACAAAAATTGTGAGGCAACATGTGAAGTGTACCACGTTTTCACATTTCACTGTCATTACAAAAGGTAAAAAGTATTGCAATAAAATTATGTAGAACAAGTAAAGATAGATATGGTGTTCAAATATTTACAAATATTGTCAATAGTGTCAATCAAATCAATAAAAAAACATTAAAGCTGCAACTGAAATATGATGTAAAAGCTAGCAGTCACTTATAGAAAAAAATAATCCATAAGATTTTGTCACAGTAATTATTAATGGCTGTCACAAAAATCTCAACATGTTTAATCCAATAAGTTCATACAAGTGGTACTAAATTAACTTGGAAAATATTTAAATTACATTGAAGATCACTTCATAGATATCTCAAGTCAGCATTGGAAAAATTCTAGTAACTACTAAAAACTTTTTAATAAATAAATTTTTATTTAATATTTTGGGTAGGTTAGTAGGTTAGTAGTAGGTTGGTTGATCAGTTTATAATATATGATTATAACCCTATGGTTATAATTATATATTATAAACTGATCAAAAATATCGTCAGCTTGGATAAAATCAAGAAGACCTGCATTCTTTTTTTACTTTTTATTCTTTATTTAAAGGTTTTTGTCAAAAATGGTCATGTCGCTCCATTTGAACTTACCACTTTTATACACACAACGTAACATACATAAAACTTCTTTTGTTTTCAGAAAGTGAAGATCTATCAACAAAGATATCATCACTAAGAGATGTGAGCGTCAAAGCAGGCTCTCTAGCATCAGCTGCTTCAGACAGAATTAGAGACTTGGCTCGACAGCTCGAAAACCTTAAGAAACATTGCACTTTAAAAGATTCACCACTTTGTGATACTATCAATACTCATTCGTTGGAATTGAAAATGAAGTTTGATTTGGTAAGCTTATCTCGAATATAGAGATGTTTATTGAAATTTGATTATTATTATGTTTCTTCGTGACAATCACATCAACTATGTAAGTAATTCGTCTCACCTGAGGGGCAATTTCTATTAATTTAAGGATGTTAGCATTATAATCTCGGTTTAGCTCTATCTAGAAGTGTGAACTATTTTTTGACATTGAATTTTACTGAGATGACATTGCGATTAGATTTTGAATGTTGCCAAATTACGGGAATTGGCCTTTTGGTATGTTTGTTTGTTACCAAGGACTGTGCATCACAAGTAACCAACCAAATTTCCTAACCACGACTTTCCTCTCCCAGGCACAATGTGTTGTTACTTCACGTCATCCGTTGCGAACTTCTCTAGCTCATTCAAATGCACGTCCTGCTTCTAACTTATTACGTGTTAAAGTCCTTGTCCAGATCCCAATTGAACATGTACCTACCTTATTCTGTTGCAATAAAGTTGAAAAACAATCTGTACAATTGCACAATAATTTTCTATAGATCATAAATATAAAGTATTGTTACAGATTCTACACGAGCAACAGTTGTTGGAACTTCGCACTCTGGGGGTGGAGAACTTGACACGAGCGATATCAACGGCCCGGCAAGAGTTCAGAACTTTGCCGTCAGCCATATTGGCGCAGACCACACTAGTCAGAGAAGGTAACCAAAAGGTTCAATGTATTCTTTTGCAGAGATCGTAGTAGTTATTGGAGATTTAAATACAATTCAAAACATTGACACAAAGAAGTGTCTGTAAAGATTAACTATCGAAAATAAATATCATTACATTCCTTGCAGGATGTCTGCGAAATGAAAGAATATAGCTCTGTTTAGAATTTCTTTTTCTTTTATTTTATTTTTGCTTGTTCGGAAAACCTACAGCTAGGTATGTACAAAAATAAAATAGAGTGAATAAACAATGTAAGGCCAATTAAAAGTTTTCACAGATAAAAAATACATTATAGGCTCAAGAGGGTAGAAGGCAGCTAGTAAACAGCACAGATATTATGATAAAAAGAATAAACAATAATAAATACTTAGTTACAAATTATATTACGTTCATGAAAAAGAAGTTACACAAGAATCTATATAATTGAGTATTGAAAATATTGAAATCGACGTCTCGGTAGGCTGCATTGTACGTATTTCATGCTCTTATTATCGTATGAGGTTAATCTACAGGGTGTAACGGAAAGGGTATATACATACGAAGGGCACAGATTCTCTTGGTGATAAGAAACGACATGGCAACGTTTTTATACATATACATACATAATTGTAAAGTTGAGCCCGCCCGCGCCGTCGCGCCTTCGTCGGTTAGGCAAAGCCAGATAGGTCTGTACTAGGCGCGCAGAACCCGAGATAGATATGCTTGAACCTTGCCGGACAGGATTATGACCCTCATAGTGCGGTGACACGTGTGTTATGATTTTGCATTTAATAAACTGTCGATATTAAATAATATCGTGAAGTTTCAAAGTTATTAGTTGGGAGCTGAAATTTTGAGGAAATGTGAGCTGTTTGTATGTATATACCCTTTCCGTTACACCCTGTATAGTTAGTTCTAGTAGAAGGGCTATATAATATAACAGACGATGGTTACGCGGAAAGGTAGAAGGCACTCGTAGTCCAATTTTGTTCACTAGCTCGGGAAGGTTGGTCGAACTATTCGCGATTTGGGATAAGAACGCCAAGTCTGCTATTCTCCTTAGTTCAGAGAGAGGAAGCAAATGTAATCTTTTGCAGCGACGATTATAAGTAGTGGAGGTGGGTGGACTTTAGAACACATAACGCATTCATGTTGGCGAGTTTTATTTAAATCTTTTACATGCAAATTGAATAAAATGACCCACTACTGGACAAAGATAAATGGTGTAGTTACTGGTACTAATGTACTTTTTAAGATGGTTATCGTGCCAAGAGATATAACCGTGAAGCCATTATAGTCAGCTTTAATAGAGGCAAATAATAATTATTACAAGAAAATAAATAAGACACTTCATGTATTTAAAAATATTACAGTTCCAAATGCGCAGTTACAAAATAGTATATTTAACACGCAAATGATACGTGAAAACCTAATCTTCATTATTACGTTACAATAAGTACTTCGTAAGCTTAATATTGCAAAGCAAAAGCAAACCTTGATCTTTCTTCTTACCATATATTTCCCATAAATTTTCAGATATCCTAAGAGACGTAGAAAATCGTCGCGAAGCAGTACACAGTTCCGCTAAAATCCTTAGCGACATAGTGCGCCATCTGACGTCTGGCTTGCACACTATTGCAAGACAACTGGAGTTGAGTCTCGAGAGAGTGCAGAGATATGAGTTCGCGAGGTGGACACTTATGTTAGGTAAAGTTTACCTTGTACCTACTAGAACTTACTGAACGGTGTGTGAAATGGTTTTGGTATCTGTGAAGCTGCAAACTTGTACACTATTTACCTACTTGTAGATATACAGTCGTTGCCAAGTGCTTAACAACTTTTCTGAAGCTGACAAAAAAAATATACACTGGTCTTTGGGAAAAGACACGAATAATTTTGGGAATGCTATGCCAAATGTAATGCCGTGCGTATGGAGGAATGTTGTTATTTTGGGAGCTCAGTTATATTAAAAGCCTTTTGTTTAACTTCCCGCATTTTGTACACCTAATTTATTTTATCGCTTATTGACAATAATTAATTTACTCAATGACAAAATTTCAGCATGCATTGTAACTTTTGGTTTTGTCATGGTGCTTATTATACTGGGCATGAGTTGTGGTTGTGGTCACGCCAAAAATCATGCAAGGAGGACTTTGAAAGTGTAAGTTTTTTTCTTCTTAATTTAATACAGACCATAGAGCAGATCTAGCACAATTACTTGATACCTATTTACGTACGTAACATCTTCATGCGGTAATTCGATTTTCAAACGATTTTAAAATTAAAAATATTTTTTTGGAACATAGTATACTAACTTCCCCGGCAAACTTCTTCCCGCCTTTATAGAAATTAACTAGTTGACGACCTATTGTCAGACCTTTTAAATATACAAACACGTCATGCCGTTTCGGAGAATTTGGTAACAAAGTCTGTCACTCGATAATTTTATATATTAGAAGATAACCGACTTCAATTTTTTTTTTCGTTATTTATGTACTGTTAGATAGGTAGTCTTAGTATATTTTTCGTCTCATAAATTATTATGAACTGAAAGTACGACTGTCACTAAAGATAAATTTTATAATATTTTCAGCTCAGCGTTCTGGCTTTGTCTCGCATCCCTCATTCTCTGGGGCATAGTTTCAGCGGTGTTCCTAATAGCTGGCCACGCAGAAGTAAGTTAAAAAAAAACCAACACGTTCATATGAACGTGTTGGTTATTTACCGAACGTGGTGGTAATTTACTTGGAAAATGGAATATTCCATTTTCCAAGTAAATTACACGCACAATAATCAAAGGGGAAAACGGTTTAAAAACGCCTTTGTTCCACCAGTTGGGAAAATCGCTTTTGTGTGTATTGCCAAGTATTTCTTTGAAGGCGTTTGTAACACAGCAAGTGAGCAAGTTGTTCAGAGCATGCGTCTGCTAATACTAACTTTATGTTCTAAGTTTATCTACAGTGTTATTTGTAGGGTATATTGTTCCAACTTAGGTAAGTTTCATGTGATGTAAGTTGCCGCATTATCATAGCGGTTCATCAACAAACTAATTCTAGATTAACATTTAAGTAGGTAGGTACCTTCCGAATACTTGTATAGTTCATTTTGTTATTTTATAAAATTATGCATTAACCAAAAAACCTTAATTTATTTTCTACTTCTCTATTATATTCATTTATAGAGTATCTGTAAATAATCACACGATTCACGATGCTCATTGTAATACCCTATGTAGCTTTCATAGTCAAATCAAATCAAAATATTTTTTCTGCATTAAACATGACCTGTGTGATCATACAATCTAGAATAGCATTTAATCATGCATGCATGTAGTCTAAGTACTATAATATAGTACACCTTGAAAACTTACGAA
Organism: Euplexia lucipara; assembly: GCA_921972225.1. Classification (NCBI taxonomy): domain Eukaryota; kingdom Metazoa; phylum Arthropoda; class Insecta; order Lepidoptera; family Noctuidae; genus Euplexia; species Euplexia lucipara. Next base: position 14,016,033 of record OV179154.1, read on the forward strand.
ATAGGTAAATTATTTTATTTCCATTATTATTTTTATAATAAACAAAAATATAAAATCATTATTTTATATGGTAAGGTTATCTGGTTTTAAATTCCTGTTCAAGTCTGTGATGCGCATGACAATTTCAATTTAGCTTCACCTTTTGATTTGAGAGCTGTTTCCCCTTTATTGGCGACACTAATGGCAAAGTATACTATAAACTTCCGACAAACGCTTTAGAGAAATATCACGATCTGCGTAAACACCATACCTAGTACGTACAAGCGACACCATTACATACCTAGTACGTACAAATGTTTTCAGTAAAGCGCCCACAAAAGGGACCGTTTACCTAGCTAGACCTCACCTTGAACGGCTTTCCTACCTTAGGAACAGTCGGCAACAAAAGCTCTATCGCAGAACCGTTCGTTGTGGAAACCTTCGAGGGGAGGCCTATGTCCATCTTTTAGCTGAACTGATGATTTCACTTCAGTCCATTTGACTGGCCTGTTGGTCTAGTAGTTAGTGACCCTGACTGCTATGCCGGAGGTCGTGGGTTCGATTCCCACCCAGGACAAATGTTTGTGTGATGAGCATGATCATTATTGTTCTGTGTCTGGCTGTAATTTATCTATAATATGTATGTATTTAGAAATATATAAGTATGTTTATCAGCTATTTAGTACCCATAACACAAGCTCTTAAGCTTAACTTGGGACTAAATGGCTTTGTGAGATAAGTTGTGGAATATTTAGTTATTATTTATTTAAATAAATTTTTACTTAACAAACTAATGAGATGGTGCGTAGTACTCGGAACCGGTGTGTGTGTATACATGTATGAATGTTAAGGAAGCAAAAGAAGTATGTAAGAATCGTAGCATATGGCGTTCTGTATTTTCTGCCTATCCTTATAGGAAAAGGGCGTCAGTTTATATATGTGTACGTATATTAATAAATTGAGATACGTAGAAAAGTAAAATATATTTGAAAAAATATATTTGAAAAATTGACTCAATTCTGTTGTCTAAAAAAAAAAGAATCTGTACATTATTATGTTTTGGTATTAATTTAGATGTAGATGTAAAAGTCACCGTGCTCATAGACTTTTGTCACTGATCTTACGAATAGTTACATTTATAGTACAGACGCCAGCACATCAAGTTACCCGAATGAGTCAAATTTTCCCAATTGAATATGAACCTTATTCTGTTTGACATAAAGTTGAAAAACGATCAAAGAAATTTGACACATTGGGGTAACTTGATGTGCTGGCGTCTGTACATTATAATGTTTCAGGTATACGTGTGCCATGCTTTGTGGGACTCTCAATACGAAACATTATCAGATTTACTAGACAGACCGTCACCACTGCTGACGAATAATGAAGGAATCTTTGATGCTATGTTCAGAGAACTCGAAAATGTTACTATTGATGTATCAGTCAAGGATGTACTGAGGTAATTTTGCAATCACAAATACAACTTCTGACTATCTTGCTACTGCTGAGCATGAGGCCCCGGGTTCGATTCCCGGGTCAGGCAGAGTGTTATTGAGTTTTTCCATCTGGAATTTCTCAGTAGCAGCTCAGAGTCCATTATGCCCAATTACTGGCAATAGGCTCGCCCCCTATTACATTGCACTCTGCAAATTGTGGGTGTACTACAAGGACAACTCTTTCTTACCCTTCGGGGATTACAGGCGTGATGTTGTGTTATGTACAGCATTATATTATGGTCCAGGGTTCAAGCTTTTACAATTACAAAAATGTAGCTCGCCAGGGTTTAAGTTTATGCCCGATTTGCGGCTTTAGGGTCGCCTCCTACTTCATGGGAATTAACTAAACTGATTAAATAAATGAGGATATACTTTAAATACAACTCGTATTACTGCCAAAACCTTTGGGAGATAAAAGGCGTAACATTTATTATATTTAAAAGTTGATTTGTGTTTTCTTTATTTCCTGTCATGTTATCTAACAATAAGAATGCAAATTCTAACAAAAATATTATCCTGCTACACGATAAAAAACGAATGACGACCAACTTTATATTACATAATGAAATTTCAAGCTGCAAATAATTATGATTTTTCTCTATAAAATATGAGAAACTTAGATAAAGGTAGTTAAGATATTTAAAAAATCTGACAACGTTCTAGAAGAACATATACTGAACTCATTGATGATATTCTTCAAAAAGGTCAGGGGCATAGTATTTGTAACAGATGCGCTGGTATGACCAGAAATAATTAAACGTTAAACGAAGCAATAGGTTTTGTAGTGACCAAGGAAAAAAGTCGTATATTTATGTTGATAAACTCAATGTAGAAAGTTAAATCTTTAAACTGTTTCAGGGATTGTGAAAAAGATAGACCAGCGTACGTTGTTTTTCAACTGGATAAAATACTTGACGTAAACAAGGAGACCTCATACTTTGAGTGGGAAGAATTGCAAACTGATTTCGGAAAGTTGGCATCTGCAATAGATGTCGGACTCTTGAAAACCATATCAGTTAACTTTAGCCGGTTGTTGCATGAAATGCTGATTGTTTCTGATGTGAATATTGCTAAATACAGGTAAGAGTAAGAAACAATAAAAATAAAAATAAAAATGCTTTTGAGAGAAAATTTTCTTGCACGCTAGCCTAAAGCTAAACATAAACGCAGGTAAAGTCAATTCAAACGATTCTAAAATTGAAATTTACTAACTCATAAAAAGCCAAATTGCTGTGATATAGTTGTATTTTTTAGGTTAGATTAATTCAAATTCAGGTTACGCTTAGTCAATCGTGTTAGGGCTGCAATCATTTTGGCTTCATCACAGTTTCTCTCCTCAGATTGGAGCTTTTCAATTTTTTATTAAAATTGGGAAACTGAAGAAATATTGCCACCATTCTGTATATTTTGTACTTTTGTATTTTGTACCTTTTGCACCATTTTGTATATTTATATAAATTAGTTTTAGGTTTTAATGTTCCAATAGGTTTTTTCTCGTAGTTGTTAATAGTCTATTAGTTACATCAGATTTACTTATAATTTATTTATAGCCCTAGGTACGTGACTGCAATGTAAAGTGATGGCCTGAAACACAGGTTTGAATAAACCTAGTTCAGGTGGGTCGCTAATTAACGTATAACCTGATCCCTCTACTTCCACTTGTAGTAGAAATATTTTAGCTTTAGTTTATAATTAGAACTAAGTATAAATTGTGTAGGATAAATTAAATACTATTGTTTGGCTAATGTAAACTATTTGTAAACAATGTTTTCTTGAATAAATTATTATTATTATTATTCTGTTTTAATATGTGTTTGTGCACTGTAGGTAACCAAAAAATTCTAACTTTATGGGGAAAATTGGTATAATTTCGGTGTTGTTTGCACGTTCATTTTTTTGTCATTTCATGAACCAGGCCGTTTTTTTTGCTAAAGGAACTAGGACTATTTATGAATTAAAAAAAAATATGATTGCTGTACACTATTCTATTATGCCTAAATTATATTTAAATTTAAAATTCTGGAAATTCTTCATTTCTGCTTGTGAGAAAAGGCGTCTATAGAGGATTGATTTGTGAAATATGTTTTGTGTTTCAGAATGGATTACAATGTTCCAGTTGTGGGAAAAGACCTACCGTCTCTAGTGGATCAACTTGAAAATATAGCTGCTCAAGTGACAGATTTGACTACCGCGGGAAGATTGGAAACTTTAGGCAAGGATTTGTGTAGCGACGTTAATATCTCGCCACATTTGAATTATACTGACGTATCATATATCGCTAAACCAGCAGTATTGAACATATACAAGACATAACTACCGTTTTGTTGGAGAGGATCCTTCCAATTCTATGGGAGATGTGGAACTTTACGGATTGTTCCATAATCCCCTAAAGACGTTTTACTATTTTCATCAATTCTTTATTTTAATTACTGCTCTAATACACCATAAAGGTCAATTATATAAATTCCCTTTAGGTAATTGCCAAACTTTGAACGCCTTGCCTTACCTTTCGTCAAAAAGCCAGACAGGGTAATTAATACAATGGAAGTGGCAGAGGTGTTACCTGAACGTGACAAGAACACGACAGCTCGTAACCTCACGTAGGAACTATAAAACGTACAATTGTCCTATGTTTACAATTTAGCTTCCAAAAATATAAACATTATGTTCTCCTGGAAGAATTACTTTATCACCCTAGCTTAAAGTTTATTTTGCACTGCAAATTGACCATTTTTTAAAATAATACTTTGATTATGAAGTAACAGATACATTATTTCAATTTTTTCCAGCCACAAGAACTCAGAGACTGTACCTCACGAATATAAAACCACTGGAACAGCTACGAGCAGACGTGGTCTTCAAACTGACTGAGTTGGAACTTCAACTGTTACCGTTTAGAAGAAAACTGAACATCTCACTTAGCCACATCCATACAGCGCAGTTTTATATCGACAACCAGGGTGATGTTATTGCTCAGAAGGTAAGCTAGATGAACAGAGCTTTTGATTCAGATTTTACTAGCACAATTAAGTACCTGATTGAACTCGTCTACCACAATAAGAAGTATCCATGTAAAATTTAATAACTCGCGTTTTTACAGTTCATGTTTTAATGACGTGACGTCATTTTCCACGAAAATGCTTGGTTACCATCTCTTTTAGGCTACAAACCAAATAAAAAAAAAAATTGCTTTATTCGAGCTAAAATTGCACTAAGAATACAAGAATTGTAGGATTTCAAGCATCCTTCTAAGAAAAGACATACAAAATACTGTATTCGATAGAATAGGCTTGAAATTCTGTTGATTTACATGGCACGGTTTGCAACCCTTTACATAAAACAGTTTTTTACGATACTTACAATTAAATTCAGAGATTTTCTTGTATACCGTTTAGATAGTGAGACATGTATTAGCACTATGAAATATTATGACCATTCTGATTCTGGAAAATTAATAATCTTATTCTTATTTCTTCTTACAAGAGAATCAGGCCACTGAGTAAAATCATGAAGATATTAAATTTACCTGCTGATTGTTCCAGAAAGTGTCTATGTACATTTCCCGTCTAATCTCACACGCTGCTGGGTGGCGTACACACGTGCTCATATCGACTGGAAAACATGCAGCCCGCTGTAAGCCATTGTATGCCGTGTATGCAGCCGCAAGGTCCTTGCTGTGTTCTCAATATGTTTCGTCTTTGGTAAGATTTACTTCCTGAACCGTTATTTTTGTGCTCTTATTTTTTTTCTGATAGAGGTGAAAAGTGAGTCGTTTGTCAGTCAGAAAAGTTTACAATTGAGCTGATTGCCCGGACAGGGACACCATGAAAGAGACGACGCAATCGCCAACGATCATATCTGTGCGTTTAAGTCGTCGAATAAAAATTAATAAGTTTATTTCGTCCGATATGAATTTGTTTTAAACACTGTTATTTGTAAAACACCAACAACCTCGCAGGAGTAGATTACTAACATCAAAAACATTAACATTTTGTTCTACGACTTTTTTGAAAACAGACAAAACAAATCGATTTTTCATACAAAACTCGATCAACTATTCGGATACATGTATGGAGAGTTGATTTTTTTTTGTCTATGTTATTGTTTATGATGTTAGTAATCTACTCCTGCGAGGTTGTTGGTGTTTTACAAATAACCCTGTATATGCAGGAGTATTCCTAAATCCTTGATCTCATTTACCTTTTGAGGTTTCTAATCAGAGGTTTGTAGTTTATAATCATTAGCGTATCCCCCTCCCCCGCCCCTGATACTTTTTGAGTATTACGTATTTTTTGTAATTGCTATGCTGTACTTTTCTGATTAATTTATTTAGTTGCGGGATCCAAAACAGTTGAAGCGTTTCTCGACGCTTTGCCAGTGCAGTAGTTTCCCGCGCAAAATGGTCATCGCTCAGCTGCATATGTATTTTGAATACCTAGAAATATCTAAACATTCGCAATTATAACACTTTCAGCACGGCTGGTGGGTTTGCGGATTCATTCTGGGGATTTCGTGGTGCACCGCGCTAACTCCACTTTGTGTCAAACTTTGGCGCGCGTACGGAAGGAAAATTAGGGCACATGAAGCTATGACGCTAGCTAACTTGGGCTCCGGGTAAAGTACAAGTTTTGCTTTGAATTCACCCATTTGTAGCTGTTTATGTTATGTGACTTTAACTTTATATGGATAGAAGATAACATAATGGTCTCTACCGGTCTTAATGTGTCCACTTAAAAGGCCTTTGTCCTGCAGGGGAAAAATTTAAGCTATAAGCTTTAATCAAATAGTTACCTGTCTTTACTGAATACTTTTAGGTTTTGTATTAAAAATACCAAATTTGCAAACCACTTAGCCCATTTTCTTTAGTTTCGTATCTAAGGACCAAACTTATTGAACGCTGTCATTTAGTTTGATGTTATTATTTTATTTATAGACAACAAGAAACTCCAACTACAGCTTTATGTGATGGCAGCAATTGGAATACGCCTGGGTTAGTAAAGCCTTTGTTAAACCTATTCTACTTTTCGTTGAAGTAATTAAACTAAGTTGTGTAAGGACCAAAAGAAGCGCATAGTAGTAATTTTCCTACATTATTATATTTTTGTTTACGTATTCTTGCAGGCCGCCAGCTCCACCTCCAAGAAGTGACAGCTGGTGAAGCAATTATTCCACAAGACGCGATCTAAAAAGAGGATATTTGCTTGTAAAAGCACAAAATGTGTTCATAAGTAACTTTGTTTATCAAAGTTTTCGTATAAGTCGATACGTAAGTTTTTCACTCTGAAATCAGACTCATTCCGATGCGCATAGCTTGGCACGTTGCTGTTTCAATATGAAATTTGCTACTGCGCAGTCATTTGTAACCTACTTCAGAACGGCAAACTTACATGACGCGAGCTATAACTTTGAGAAGAAGTAAAGTTGAGCTTTATTAATACTGCCTACTTATGTATGTTAAGGTGTAGATTTTTATTAATAAGTACTTGATATCAAACAATTATAAGTATCTCTGTTTCTTAACTCCTATGTAAATAATCTTGCTAATGTGATAACCAACATCACTGATATTTTCAACACTCAATAATTTAGCCGATCGACATAATAATATGAGTTACTGGTTTTTTGCGATAAATTTATATCAACACCCAGAGAAACTTCATGGAGTTAGATATAGAAGATTCTACAATCTAAATCTGTAAACACTGCTGGGGTCTATTACCTCGCTGCAGGCGAATACGGAAAAGAACGGAACAACCCCAACATTTTATTATGTACCTAAATCAATTACTGGGGCTGCCTCAAATTATTCATATTACTGTACTATTTGAACATTGTTTAAGGTAAACTAGAATTATATTATTATGTAAATAAATTATAATATTATAGGACCAACCTTTTTACTGCCTCCCTAAACAACAAGTGGCCGCGCTGCAATCTCGAATTCCGTTGATTTCACGATCGTATTAGAAAAATTGCAGCAAAATATTTCTGTCACTTCTACTTATTTATTTATTTGTTGAGGTAAACCAACAGCTTCTGTATACACCATTACATTAGAATAATAGTAAAAAGTATCAGACATATACAGTCGCCAATAACAGGTCAACCAACATTCAAGTGAGTGAAAAATTACAAACTACTTACTCTACTTGCCATGATTGTATGCGTGTTATAAACTAAAACATTTACCGTCAACCATTCATATTCTCTAGTTACTGACGACTACCACAAATCTTGCTTTTCATTAAAATTCTTATGAATTGTTTATTTTACGTGGAAGACGAGACAGACTTAAAGAATCCTTCTCCGTATTTTAGTGCTGCTTCAAACATAAAAACCTACAAAAATTGTAGGTATTGAAAGAAGTAATAATAAAAAAAATACAGAATAGCTAGCTGCTAGCATAACAAATAAAAAAGCATTTTATAAAAATAAAATACTAAATTAAAAAAATTGTATTTGAAAGATATAAACGAAATTTAACATCAATTATGATGTTAAATTTCGTTTTGTATTTTGTACATTGAGAACTTATTCACAGTCTGCTGTTAACTTCGTCCAAATAAAATTAACGTCACTTCGTTACATTTTTTTATACCTATTTATCATTTTAAAATATTTATCATTTTAAAAGATATGTACCTATTTGAAAACTCTCTAACACCAGAAACATTACGGAATAACTCTTTCATTGAAAAATTTTACAATTTTCCTCGACCATTCTATATTTTCACGTTTCCACGGATATTTTATTTAGTTACGATTTATTTAGCATCCATTGTTTGGGCCCGACGTAACGGTTTAGACTCTAAAATATAGAATGAGTAATGGATTCTTTGTTCCTTACTAGACTGTCTGGTATAAATTTTGAAAGAAATATGGTTTGGAACGAACAAAATGAGTTGTTACTCAAGATTTTATTTAAATTCAATATTGTGTTGTATTTTGATTCCATATACAGGGCGGTTTTAAAAATCGTGGTCAACATTTTCACAGGTTGTTTTAAAAAATATCAACCATCATTATGGGACCAACTCGGAAATTGCGAAAAAAAATCAGCTTTTGCATACAACACCTTCATACATACCTAATCGACTAAAATGTATGAAACAGCTGATTTTTTTTCGACCTTGTTCTGTTTAACATGAAGTTGATAACGATCAAAGAAATTTTTAATATTTAATATAATTTTTATTTTTTATACTTCTTTATTCTAGGTAAAGACGCCAGCACATCAAGTTACCCCAATGTGTCAAATTTCTTTGATCGTTTTTCAACTTCATGTTAAACAGAACAATCAAACGATCAAAGAAATTTGACACATTGGGGTAACTTGATGTGCTGGCGTCTTTACCTAGAATAAAGAAGTATAAAAAATAAAAATTATATTAAATATTAAAAATTTCTTTGATCGTTATCAACTTCATGTTAAACAGAACAAGGTTCATATTAAATTGGGAAAATTTGAATTACATTGGGGTAACTTGATGTGCTGGCGTCTGTACATCGTATTCACATAATAATATAATGTGTTTTTTATTGTAAGTATACAAAATATTGTAAAAACTATTTTAAAACAGTAAGTATGGAGTTTCTTGCCCATTCTTCTCCATAAGAAACTACCTTTTAGAAGGGGCAACTAGAATCATTATATTTTATTTAACTTGTAAGGTTAACGTTCAAAAGTGCCTTTTAAATGGAAATAAATAATTCGACTTTGACTTTCACTTAGATTTTGAATGGCAAGACACAATATAGTGTGCAGTTACAAAGTAGGGTTTTGTCTTCACCAATAAGGATATTATACGGGGTTAACGTATGAAAACTTGATGATGGAGCTCTAATCATCTCTCGTTGTATCTGTACAACGAGAGATGATTAGAGCTGGCCTCTGGGCCAGCAGCACATGTAGCTACCTCAATGTGTCAAATTTCTTTGATGGTTTTCCAATTTTTTTACAAACAGGAGGCTTACTATGAACTATTATTACGATTCAATTGACGACCTAAAATGAACTGCTTTGCAATTTCATACTAAGACGTCATTAAAACGATCCGGTTTAGGTTGACGCCAAATCAAGTCGGCACTTGAATCGCAAGCTGTTTTAGTTCGTTCATTTTTCGTACCATGAGGTGACATTTGAACCTAAATTGGTTCGCATAGTGTCAAAAATAGCGATCCAAAAAAAGTTTCTAGTTTCGTGGCGTAAACTGAATCGTTTTGTTATAAACTTTGAAAAAATGTGGAAATATACGTACCAAATTCAAGGTATTTCAGTTAAATATGTGTCTCTTACGTAACAATGTAAAATGTACGCCCTTATTCGTATTACTAATTACTTTATCCAAGTTAAACGTTAAAAACTAAAAACTCTTTTGAGTACTACCTACCTAATTAGAACTCCTTGGGTTCTATCAAAAAAGTTTGTATATATTTCAAAACGCGTGTGTTGCGTTCTAAACTCGTCATAATCATTTTACTTTTACGACGACACTAAGCAAACCTTTAATTTTTATTTTAAAGAATTATTTAAATTACTATTACATTAATGAGTAGTACAATTGGGCTTAATGGTATATAATTTGACTCATAAGCGCAATTTTAAAATATATTTGTTGAAATTTTATACACAAATAAAACCGCTAAAATCATAACTACTAGGTTTCAGAACGCAACGCATAGGTTGGAGTAAAAGAGACAAACTTATGCAACAATTGTCTAGCGTCATCTCTTTCTCACACCGCGGACCACCGACAAATTTCGTTCTTTCATCCTCCATGAGCGAATCAAACGCCACTCAGTTATAGGCACTTCATGGTATGAATATTAGCGAATCAGTTTAGGAACCTAAACTGGTTTGCATCGGAATTGAATGGCTAACTAAAAGTTGATGGTAGGCCTGCTGATTATGGATCATGTTCCATAGGAAAAATTTTACAGTTCAGGGTAGCTTGATGTGCTGGCCTCTTCACTCTTATGTCTTTAACTATCTTTAATTAAATGGAAGACGCTGTTCAATCAGTTTACGAACTGTCAGTTTTACAGTCATTCCTAGATTGACATGATTTACATATAAATTCGCTTCCCAGCTTGAATTTATATTCTCATTAAATAAGTGAACGTCGAATACATTGGCATATACTAATGACGTGTGACCTAAATGCCTGCTTTACATTTTATGGCTCAATTTAAATTGGCGTCGATAGTCGAACTTGATTAAGGGCTTATGGCTAAATCATAAAAGCCGTGCGAAGAGCCGTGGATCGAAGGTTAAGCTTATACGCTTGCCGAAGTTGTACCGTTAATAGACGTTCAACCTATTTTATTTTTGAGATCTGTGACTGTTGTTAACAGCAGAGGTGGATTATCCTTAAGGCAAACTAGGCACGTGCCTAGGGGCGCATAGTTACTAGGGGCGCCCGCGCTCAGAAATATTTAAAAATAAACTAAATCTCACTCTTAGGAGAAACAGTAGAAATGTCCTGGCTTACTAACGTTTTGATGATACAATGTTTATAGTAATAAGATGAAGCTATTTATTGCCTAGGGCGTTCTGGACATTTAATCCGCCACTGGTTGACAGTAGTCTAAGGTCTGACAATATTGACAATCTATTTAGTCTATAGTGTTTCGCAATATCTGCAATGTGGACGTCTAAAAGGAAATAGCTCTATGTGAAATAGTAGTCGAAAATCAAAATCAAAGGCACATTATTCAAATTAAGCTAAGGATCAGCAATTTTTGAACCTTTAAGTTACATAAAAAGCCTGCCCTTTGCCACTTCCTAAAGTTCTTGGTGGGAAGAAGAAGTGGCGGAACTAACTTTTCGCGTGGAGGAATTCTCGAGGAGTTCGATCCGCCACTTCTTCTTGATCTAGAAATTGTAATATTGAAAGCTGACCCCAAGATAGCCGGCAAAAGGCTAAGTTAATAACGCTTAACGTTTATTTCGTACCTAATGAGATTGCAGAGGTTACAGAAGTAGAAGAAGTTAATAGTGATGAGCCGAATGTAATAACGAGCCTACTTAGTAGTAGGTACTACTATCGACACTCTCAAGTTCCTTACAATAAGATGATGGCCATTGTCTTAACTGTCTGTTGCTTTGAATAATTTTTCTTGTTCTCATAAACTTCCAAAATGATGGTTTTAATTACCAACACTGAGACATGTTCGATTGTTACCGGAGGTCACCACGTCTGACAACCAGTGTTAGCTAGGTGTGACATTGCTCAATAAATGGATTTTGGACATCAGACAGGCCATCGTTCGAGTTTGACTGCAAGCTAGCACCAACTTGGGAAGAGATGAGGCAGACTATGAATATAAAAAATCTTTAGCTTTAAACAAATGTTGTCTATCTCTTAGAGTTACCAGTTACTATGTAAAATACGATGTTTGGTGTTTATTATTATACGTCGGTTAAGCAAAACAGTATTTAATTACTGAAACAAGACTTTCCCTTAAACAATTACGGCAGTCCGCATCATGAATACCGGAATGGAAACCCTGCAATACCGGATCAAAAAATAACAATACCGTTGCGCGTTGCCATGACAACAGGCTGGTTCTCTGATATTAAAACAACCGCTAATTGCAAACAATTTGTAATGTCCAATAATTTGTACAAACTTTTAGGGGTAGCTCATGGGTAGCTCTAACTGTAAAATAATTTGTGAATATTTGCTATGAATAAAAAATATGCGTTGTGGTTTAAAATGAGAATTTATGACAAACATTATTAAGAGTAGGTTTGTATGCTTTGATGGTGTGATGATTTTGACACGATAAATAAAAGGCGATTAACAAAAGATAATAAGGCAGATGTGAGTTAAAGACAAACATTAGCTGTATTAAAAGTGTGTTCTTCAAAACAAAAAGGTGCGCAGACTTTGCAACATAATTTACAAGGATACAAGTCCATGAGTTTTTTGTAGTACGCTCCGCAGCCGCTCTAGCTCATTATTCTAGATGGCGTTACTGAGACATGGGATCAAAGTTTTTCTACGACATTTCCTTGACATGCCCGCTCTATAGTATTTTAAATCTCTTTGATATAATGTGTAATAAAATACAGTTTGAGAACCCAGGTTCGATCTCAAGGTCGGGCAGAACATTATTGAGGTTTTCACATGGAATTTCTTAGTATCCGTACGGAGTCTGGATTCATGCCCGATTGATGGAAATATAGGCTCTCCTCCTATTACGAGGCACTTATAACATAACTTGTGAAACGTAGGTATGTACTACAAGTACACCTCTGCCTTACTCCTCGGGGATAACAAGCGTGATCTTATGTTATAAAACATAGCTACAGATTATTAAAAAAAATACGGAAACAGGAAGGCAAACAGTTTTAAGGTACACCCGCCTTAAAAGTACATTGCTTCTTTAATTAATGTGTAATTCTCAAGGTTTGTTTAAACTTCCGATTTTTTCCAAATTGTAGGTACATACAATATTACATCGTGAAGAAAAGTACCTTCGTTTGCAGCTCAATATAGCCAAATGACAAAAAAGGAATTCTGGAAATATAATGAAATGGATATGGTATATATGTACCTACATATATGTTTTAGGTAACAATTGCATAGATAACTAAGTTAATTTGAGAAATAACATGAAATAAAAATTATGTTTCAATCAATTAAATTATTTTTTTGGGTACTTGTAGCAACAATTGGATTTTTAGTTTTAACTATTTCTCTATTACCAATATTTTGTGACATAATTATTTCGGTATTTTTTTTTTATTACTCGACCATAAAACCGGGTGTTGGGTCTGGTGGGCTACTCCTACTTCCAGACGGATTTTATCGGGATCCTGTTTACCTTCAATCTCGCGGATAACTTTAACTTCGCGATGTAGGATGTTCGTCTTTAGTTCGTACGTGGCGAAATAGATGTCGCTACCACTTCAAGCATTACTTACCTACATGCTCACTCACACAAATTTACATAGATTCACTGTTTGTATTGAACCCCATCTAAAAATAACAACACGAAGCAATATATTTAAACTCGCCTAATAAAAAACGGGGATCCGTTTGGCAGAACTCTTTGAGCATAATACCGGTACCGGTACGCTTCCGGTATTTGTTTACGCGCAATATGTGTTAGATTGATTACAGGTATAAATTATCTGCGATACATCAAAGGGTATCCGGTCCTAAGGAAGCGGTTATATTTATTCGTAAATCATTTACTTTGTAATATTGTTTTCTGTTGTTGGTCAATGAACTGTTTTGTGTATGTTCCCTGCTCAGTTGTTGGTACAGAGGCTAGAACATTGAGCTACCTCAATGTGTCATAATTATTTTAAACTTTATATGAAACACAATAAGGTTCATGTTCAATTGAAGCTGCTGTTCTATTGCAAGCTGACGTCTCTACAAAATAAATATGACATGCAATCTGCAATTTGTTTCACCATTATTAAAGAAAAGGAGGGAAAATTCCAAAATCACAATATGCTCAGATTGAGCATACTGTGTTATTAGACTCTCCTTTTTGTTGCTCAATCAATTAAACTGAAGCACTTTTTCAGAAACAATAAAAAAAACAAAAATCATTTATTCAAACTAAGCTGCGGATCAACACTTTGTGATCGTCAAAGTTATATGTATAAGACAATCCAAAATAAGCCCATAATATAATATTGCTTCTTTTAAAATTTGTAACTAAAGTAAAATAAATGAGGACACCAAAACATTTAAATTATATTTGGTATCTACTTATGCCATGAACTGAACTAATTAACTAGACGACTAAATTAACGCCAAGGAAACAATGTCCTACGCTTCATAATAAACAAAACCAGAGCGCATAATTTCAGAATGACGATCATAAATCAGACAAAACAACTCAGATTCAGAGCTTTCACAGAACAAATACAATTTAGTTGAATAGAACCTCCCTGATATACGAGTAACTTTGTGTTTGACTCGAACCATAGAGTAGTAAAATATTTCAGAAGCGACAGTGCTGTAATGGCTGTTTGTGTATATACGAGTTTTAAACATTTGTAAATGCACCCACAATTAGAGGACATACTAATACCCCTTAATACCAGGGATTTACATTTCACATTCACTTGATTCACCTAATGTAACTTTTTGCGGTTCGGAAAAGACTGGTAGTTCGTTATTTTAGGGCTTCGTAACTATGTAAAAGTTTGTAGTAAAAGTTCGATGCATATTAATAAAAGTTAATAAACGCTTCCTAGGACGTCTACAAGGTGTTTTTTTTTTCTAAAAAAAACTTTACTATAGTAGGTACCAACTTTTAAATGAATTAAATATTTTACACGTACATGCATGCATCCATGCAAGTATTTATTCTGGGGCCTCTAAGTACAGACGCCAGCACAACAAGTTACCCCAATGTGTCAATATTTCCCAATTGAATATGAACCTTATTCTGTATGTCATAAAGTTGAAAAAAGATCAAAGAAATTTGACACATTGGGGTAACTTGATGTGCTGGCGTCTGTACATAATTATGCAGAAATCTTAGCATGAATGCTTGACGCAAATTCAAACGATTTCAAAATTGAAACATTACGATTCCGTAGCATTTAAATAAGACTTAACAGCAAACAGATCATTTTCACAATCTCAGAGTATTGGTACCCTAATTCAAAATGTTCATATAAATGAGAACAATGACCTCCTAGAGACTTCAGTTTTTTTATTGACTTCTTATAATATGTTTTAATACTTAATCCTGTCTACTCTTTCTCGTGCTTCTGTACATATTTATTCTGTGTCCGAATATACTTTCTGGAGCAACTGTGACCAAACAAGTAAGACAAGCACCACGTTTGTTAATTATAACTGGTGGTACTAAAATATTGAGTTAATCAGTACACATTAAGTGCTTAAGTAAATGTAGACTCAAATCTAGGTAGTACGAAATTGGAATATTTGTTAGGTTGGGATTGGGGTATTGTAATCTTTGTGTTCTAGTTGGCGCAAAATAATTAAACAGAAGGTTGGAATATAATGTATCGTTTGACGACTACAACATTTCCATAATCTCACTATAGTAGCCATCACCATGTATGCAAATCACCAATTAGGCGAAAGGGACATTGCAACACATCCAAACACCATGAGTTCAGTACATAAACCTGGACCCATTGAATATTTTGGCGGCGTTTCCTAATTTTCAAAGTTGTCCTTGTGTTCTTTTTACGTTAAACCGTCTATAATCCTGTTTTCTATCTGACCTTTCAATGTGATTTTGGACCCGCCAGTCCAAAATCAAGTAGGTACGTAAATCAAGTAGTCGGTTTATTCTGTAAAGTTGAGTGTAGTGAATTTTTAATCAATAATATTTGTATATGACACAGCTCACTTCGCCTTTTCTTCACCTAGATTTACACAGGTGATTTTTAGTGTGAATAGTGTGATGTGCATCTAATTCATCCTGTATATAACCTACACTTAAAAACAAACAAAAATAGCGCAATACCAATCATAACATTACCAACTACACGCAAAACTCAATCAACTAGAACCAGAACACTTAGGGATTAAATACAACATGCAAATATCTACAATTAGAGGTGCGTTTGCGCAACGCGTTCGCATGTAATGATCCATCTGGCCACTGTCGATCGCTTAACATTTCGCTTGGCCTTAAGAGTTGCGACATTTGGGATAGAGATCACATCTGAACACATTGTTGACTAGATAAGTAGGTACAGAACTATTGGCTATGGATTATAGATTGGAAGGTTGTCTTTGAATTTGATTTTTTGATCGAAAATAATCATCGAACAAAAAACATCGTGAGGAAACCTGGAATTATCTATTCTATTTTAAAAGAGAAATTATTTGTATATTTGTTTGTAACGAATAAACTTTAAAACTACTGGACCGATTTGAAAAATTATTTCACCGTTGGGAAGCTACAGGTGGTGGTGGTGGTGGTGGTGGTTATTATTATTTTTTTATTTTATTTTTTTTTATTGTAGCAATACTCACTCCCCCCTTGCGACGCGCACGCGAACATTAGCTCCGTATCTTTTTTTTTTGTATTAAATCAAAGCGGCAGTATTTTACAGTGAAAAAAGGACTAAAGTTCTCATAAGTCATCCAGGAAACAGTGCAAGTGTGGACAAAGTCTAACTCGTGAAGTGAAAGCTAAAAACCTAACTTTTTAAAACAGTGCCTAGCAAGTGTCTAGTTGGACCAAAACATATAAAGTATAAACCGGCAAAAACTCGCAGAACAAGTAATTGTAATAAATAAAACCTTACTCTGAAATCAATTGAACAGTGTATATTAAGTAAATAAAACTAAAAAGTGTATATTTCTAAAGAAACAAACATGTGGCATGTGATTGTCAATTAAACAAAGAACTGACCTTTGGACCCTGCGAAAAAACGTCACACATCCATTATAACAAGTACACGAACGTTGCTCGCAAGTGCGCCATTATTTCACACTTGTTAATTAAGTATCGGCTGGTCTAGTGTGAAATACCTCGACTGAGCCACACTGTGGCGGTGGTTCGAGCCTTGGTTCCCGCAGCACTTTTTGTGAATCTTTAAATTGTTAATTCTGGTTTTCTATCAGTCTAACAAAATGGAACAGCAGCGGACACCTCCAAACTTTGTCGAATTAAATAAGTCGCAATCATATTCGGACTCGGCATTGAATCTCCCCGACAATGTTGAGGAAGAGGTGAATGTTACTAGAAGGTTCAAACGAAGACACGATCACGAACATTCCGAATGTATACAAAATTTTACGTCACAAATGAAGTTAATGTTTACTTCATTTCTAGATCAACAGAACCAGAAATTTGATCTTCTGAATCAGTCACTACACGTGATCAAAGAATTGCACTCTGAACTAAAGCAGTCAGTTGAATTTGTGAATGCAGAATATGATGAATCATTAATGAAGATTGAGCAACTCCAACAAGAAAACAAAACCTCAAAAAAACAAATTTCTTTCTTGGAACAAAAATTAGAATATTATGAAAAGGCCTCTAAAGCGACGACCCTCGAAATACGAAATATTCCTAAGACGGAATCGGAAACAAAGCAACAACTTATGGAAATGGTTGTGGAACGTGGAGCGGTGATTCCACTTAATTTAAACGTAAATACAACGGAAATACGCGACATATATAGAACAAAAGGTAAAACTGAAGCGGTAGTAGTTGACTTTACAACTGTTGCAAGAAAGTCTGATATTATTGGTGCGGTGATCAAATACAATAAATCACAAAAATTGAAAAAAGGGCTGCCATTAAATACTAATGACATTAAGATTAGAGGAGTCCCCCTAAACATTTATGTATCTGATTCTCTGACAGCAAAGACACAACAGCTGTTCTACTTATCCAGACAACTTACTAAAAGACAAGGTTTTCATGGGTGCTGGATTTCTTTTGGAAGAATTTATATACGGAGGAACGAAGGTGACTCACCCATTCAAATTAAAAATTCTGAGGATTTAGAAAAGATAATATGACTCTTTATGTTCTCAGATAAACTGTTTGCTATTGTTTTTAGATTTTGTATAAGAAAATATATTTTTCGATTATTTAATTTTTGTATAAGAAAACATGTTTTTAGATTTTTTATATTTTGTATAAGAAAACATGTTTTTAGATTTTTTAGATGTTGTATAAGTTTTTGTATAAGGAAACATGTCAATACACGGCACATAATACACTCCACATCTTTTTGCCTATCCTTAACAGCACACTTAAACAAGCAACACACACACACACACCCACTTTTACAAAAAATCTGGTATTGGTTCCCTGGAGATAAATCAATATTACACATGTGCAATGGCTGCACGCCAGGCTGGCTGAATCCTTGTTCAGGTATGCTATGTTCGTGCACTATTATTGTGTTCTGCAACTTAATCTTAATAGTATACAATGTGGAGAGTAATCTTAAACTTCCTGTATCCTTCTCTAATTGTCCTACGAGTGTTATAAATAACAACATTCGCTGCGGTAAATGACTTATTAAATAACTTGGACCAATTTAATGCTTCTGTCTCTCTTAGTTGTGAGCCAGAACAGTGCTCCAAATACATACCAACAGCTAGCAATTATATCAAAATTTTACAGCAAAATATAAGAAGTATCAATCGTAATTTCGATGAATTTTCAGTGCTTTTGTCTAGATTCAGCTTCAAATGCGACGTTTTAGTATTCTCGGAGTGCTGGCTCCGTCAAGTATCTAATCTTCCTGTTATAAATGGATATAATTCCTATAAAACGAACCGAACTTTGAATCAGAATGATGGAGTGGTAGTCATGGTCCGTAATGAACATTATTACACAATAGAAGAACCACTTCTTTGTGAATGTAACTGTATGTTAGTTAAATTTGGGACTAACACAGTTGTTGTGGCAATCTACAGGCCACCGTCTTTTAGATGTTTAGATTCCTTTCTGCAATCCTTCCACAACATTCTTGAGCAGTTAAAATCATTTCAAAATGTAATCATAGTGGGTGACATTAATATAAATATATTAAATGCGGATTCCAATGCCTCGTCATATCTAGATATTGCCTCATTTCACGGTCTCCTTCCGGCACATTACTCACCAACTAGAGGTTATAGTTGCCTGGATCATGTTTTAGTAAAGAGCAAGTTACAGTCCTATACATTTAATCTTCATACTTCGATTACCGATCATCACGCTGTTCTATTTTGTCTCAAGCATGGGGGCTCAAAAAAACCCATAAATAGTAGAGAAGTCAGAAAGTTAGACTGGAACGGGATCATCACTGACTGCTCAAAATTAGATTTAAGTCAAGTTTATGCTGAAAACGACTTAAATTTGGCAACCGATAAATTCATCGAATTATTATCTAACTTAACACTACAACATATGTCGATCATTAGGATGCCACGAAATAAAACTATTTTAAAACCCTGGATTACGCCAGGGCTACTAAAATGTATGAAAAATAGGGACAATATGCATATTAAAACTAAAAAAGAACCAAGTAATGAAATACTAAATATAACATATAAACGATACAGAAACTATTGCAACAATCTCCTTAAAAAATTAAAACGACAGTATGAAGAAAACCAACTGAAAATGGCTAAAGGTAATTCCAAATTGCTATGGGATGCTATTAAATCTATAACGAATTCTAATAAATGTCATAAACCTCCTGAAGAACTATTACACATACATCACAGTCCTCAATCATCTATCAATCATGTTAATACCTTCTTTTCTACTGTTGGTAAGATATTGGCAGAACGCATACCCTCGAATGTTCCACGTTTCAATCACACCTCCGTAGTTAAAGATACCTCCCCTAGCAACTCATTCGCACTACTCAAAGTGGATAATGAAGAAGTTAAAACTGTAATTCTGAATTTAAAGAGAGAATGCTCTCCTGGATGGGACACAATCTCATCTATGCTACTACAACATGTTGTGGAGTTGGTAGCTCCTGTTATTACTTATCTCATAAATCGTTGCTTTGACACAGGTGTGTTTCCTAAAGCACTGAAAAAATCAATCGTTATCCCCATACATAAGGCTGGGGATACAGGCTGTGTCAACAACTATAGGCCCATCTCTATCCTTTCTTCACTTTCAAAAGTTTTCGAGCGTACTATTAATCATAGGCTAATAAATTTTTTAGAATCAAATAAAATCCTTGCAGAAACACAATATGGTTTTCGAGCCCGCAAGTCTACGGATGAGGCCGTTCACACTTTTACTGACTTTGTGGTAAGAAACATGGACAATAACAAAAAATGCTTAACAATCTTTCTCGATCTTGCCAAAGCTTTTGACACAGTCTCTATCCCCACCCTAATTAGGAAACTGGCTAACATGGGAATACGGGGAAATGAATTGAAATTAATGACCAATTATTTGTCAGATCGTACACAGCGCGTTAAAATCGGGAACCATTTGAGTGATGAACTTCCTATTGAGCACGGCGTGCCACAGGGCAGTATTCTTGGCCCAACTCTGTTTCTATGTTACATAAATGAGCTATGTCAACTTAAACTTAAAAATTGCAAAATAATATCATACGCAGACGACACAACTCTAACTTTCATTGGTGATTCTTGGGAGGAGGTATATTCACTAGCTCAATTAGGTCTAAATACGGTTTGCCACTGGCTCGCTGCAAACTCGCTCACACTTAATGCTGATAAAACTAAATATATTCCATTTTCAATCAGGAGCATTAAAAACTTCTTCCAAAATAAACCCCCCCTATTTGTGCATCGGTGTTGCTTTCCTCCCTTGAATCAATGCAGCTGCTCGAGTGTACAACCGACACAGAGTATTCGTTATCTGGGTATTGCCATTGATAGAAGATTATCTTTTGATGAACACATTCACAACTTATGTAAAAGAGTGCGGAAACTTACATATATTTTTAAACAGCTTAGACAGGTTGCAAATGGTAAAACACTTAAAATGGTATACTTCGCACTTGTTCAATCCATTTTGACATATTGTGTAACAACTTGGGGAGGTGCCGGTAAAACAAAAATGTTGGAAATAGAAAGAGCTCAAAGATTGATCCTGAAAGTAGGCCTCTCTAAACCACAACTATTCCCCACTGCCGCATTGTATCAGGAAGCTGAGGTTTTAACAGTACGACAAATATACATCCTCTCCACTACTCTGAGACAGCATTCGGATTCATCTTCTTTTGATCTCTCAAAATTAACAACGAGAAGGCAGTATGCAATATGTAATACCATTAAAATGAAATCAGGTTTTGCCCAAAAATTTTATATTTTCCGAGGCCCTGAGCTGTACAATAAGTTAAACAAAGAACACAACATTTTTAATTACAGTAAATCTAAATGTAAACGGGTACTAACAAACTGGCTACTAAAATTGAACTACACTAAAACAGAAGAGTTACTAGTCATAAAAATTTAACAGGAATCAAAAAGAAATATCTTTCTTATACTATACATCTAGTTAGATAATAATCGCACTCACATTATACCCTCTCATCCTAACTATGCTTTATCACACACACCAATACAGACAAACACACACACTCACACAGACATACAGACAAAAACACCAGGCACACACACACACGCACACAGACATACAGACAAACCTATTAAACGCACCTACATCCCACTCGCACCTTATTCTCCACATCTTGTCTCCACTACACTTCACACAAATTTAAGGTTCTATTATTATTTTGCTATTAAATTATAATGTTTTGTTCTTTCCATCAAATATTCATATCTGTACACCTATAATTACAATAACTAGACACCAGTATACCTAGTTTAATAACCAATAAAGAATGTAATTTTTGCCTGTAGGGGGGAGTCCCTGGTGTCCTGAAATACAAGTTTAGGCTTAGTTTAGGCACCAGTCTCCCACAAATAAACATAGTGATCATTTTTAAATCAATTTGCATGTGTTAATTTATAAGTATTATTTGTGGAAGAAAAATAAACAAACATTATTATTATTATTATAATAATGGGGCGGCTGCGGAGCGTACTTATTTAAACTCATAGACTTGTGTCCACTCGGACACAAGTCTCGGATAAAAACTTTGTTCGTGATGTCCCGTTTATAGTTAGTAAGTATTGAATGTCTTTGGTTCTTCCACAACCTCGTGTTTGAGAGTTGAGACCTTAATCACTGAGTCCACAGGCAATGCTGCAGCAACGCATAGTTGTATCGGGTAATTTAATAATTATGTATAAAGACATGACGGCTTTATACGTTTTCATAGCAACAAAATAACAACTCGCAAATAAACACCACGTTTTAGCAGCGACAGTTAAACGCCCACTAACGATCATAATCATGTTGCAAGCCGTATTTAGGATACAAATGTCACTCGTTTCTCCATAACTGTCACGTAAAAAACTGACTTTAATAGATTATTCTGACGTCAATCTGTGCACGGATCGTTACCGGTAAACAAGGTAACCGGTAATTGAGATTTTTACCGAAATATAAGGGTAACCAAGGTTTCAACAGTTGTAAATAATATATCCATGTCGTAGAAAACGATATTCTCAAATAATAAGTTGTGAAGTTGATTAACTTAGTACGGAGTCTATGGTGACCAGCGTGACGTTACTTGTCATTTGAAAATGGCGCGAATGTGTTTTCGGCAATGTCACGTGGACAGAGTCGTGCTGGTGCTGGTGCGTGGGAGCTGGGCAGAGCTCAGATTGATTTGAGGCACCGACGAAGACACACATTACGATTGTTAAGTGAGGTTATTACTGCTATGAAGATTGTTATTCTACGTTATGAACTCGGTACCACGGAACCCCCATCGGTGTCAGCTCATCGCTCAACCATCGCTGACTCCGACATCCACAACGATGATTACTTTTAATACGTACTTATGGCGTGGTTTTAAAAAAAATAACCGCTTAAATAAATTGCGTTGACTATAAAACGATGTTTACATGATTCGATTGAGTGGCTCACATGTATCAGCCAATTGGCTAAATTATAACTGCCACCACAGACACGGTCGATCGAAGTTTAAGCAACGCTGGATGAGTTAGATCCGTGCATGGGTGACCATTTATTACTCCATGCCACAGACAACACGTAAAGCCGTTGGTCCCGGCTGTCATTTGACAGTAGTCGTTAGGAGTAGGCCGAAAGTCTGACAACTCTTTTCAGCTACTAACATTTAACTACCACAAAGTGAATAGTTCGACGGCCCTCCACGATAACTTGCCGTCAACACGTGACGCTGGCAGAATAGTCGACATCTTACATCGGCTCAGTTGCCAGAAGGAAAAAAAAAAAAAAGTCTGACAACCAGTTTGACCTAAGGTACGTGTTACCTTGTCCTTAAATTGTGGAGGTCATATGGGCACACCATGAGCAGCATACAGCTGCATCCATTTGGACTGGACTGACACCCTGGTCCGAAAAGGCTAAGCAGACTAGGTATTGGTATCTCACTCTGTCTTTACTTAACCTTTCATTCGTGTCAATTATAGATACAATAGAATGACAATGACAGCGCGGACGCCGGCGTCCGCTTGAGGTTTAATGAATTAATTACGAGTTGATCATTACAAAATAGCACTCGGTAACTAGAATAAAATATAATAGAATAATACACCATAAAAACTTACTCACACTAACTCTCACTAAGTTACTGATAACCTCTTTACCGAATCCTGCTTCTTTATGAGATTTACATTTTCGCCTCATCGCAACAAAAAGTTCATTATTTCGCAATAGGC
Source organism: Euplexia lucipara (assembly GCA_921972225.1). Classification (NCBI taxonomy): domain Eukaryota; kingdom Metazoa; phylum Arthropoda; class Insecta; order Lepidoptera; family Noctuidae; genus Euplexia; species Euplexia lucipara. The sequence continues at coordinate 14,039,743 of OV179154.1, forward strand.
CTCACGAGCATCTCGCCTTGGCACAGAATTCGTACAATAGTTAATTACGAATATTTACGAATGCAAACCACACAAGCACATTGTTATTACAATCATTTGCACCTACTTTATATTAACAGTTTCTTTGTTGGACGCTCTGGGCGAATATCGTGGTTTCGTTATCAGCAAATCTTTCACGATCAATTAATAATTTATCGTCTGTTAGACGATAAAAATGTTGAGAGTAATATTAATCGTATTTCTTGTCTAGATCCGTGATTTAACTAAACTTAAAGTGTATGGTGTCGGTTCATTGAGTCATACATAAAAGGTTAATGGTAAGATAATATGACGTCATTGTAAATATCACGTAAAAGTTGAGGTCAAACGTTATGACGTCTATAGACCGTGGAACATGGTGCAGTTTTGAATTTTGATAGGGTAAGATGAAACTAAAGGAATGGTGTTGTTTCTAGAATTAATATGTAGGTAAATAAAAAATAGACACATAAATTTAAATTTGAACAATACAATTAACTATTGACAAATCGTTGACCTTCTTTCGCTTAGCCTTTTGGTAACTAATTAACTATATTCGGTTATTTACACGATGCATAACTCCCTTGGGACAACTTGCTGTCAGATTATCGGGCTATCAGTCTATCCGTAATGAATACCAACAGCAAATGAATGACAGCAGGAACCTACCAATGGTTTAGTGAGATTTATGAAGCACGGAAGATCTTAGTATGTTATTATGGATGGTCCCATCCACGAATTGTACTCGTTAAGCGTTGCATATTCACCTTAAAAATCGAGCTGTGAGAAGTCCTTTACCCTTTTTAACAATATTTTAAAAAATAGCAACATGTACTAGTTGGTATTATGATAAAAATTGTACACCAATAAAAATATCAGTCAAAAGCCAATGACCTGCAACAATAAAATAAAACCAAAACGATGCTAAAGATGTTACAAGAACCTTGAACTAACGCCTTATTGACGCACTGATCCCAGTCAAGTAACAAACTAGACTCGTCTGCCTAGTCTTACATAAAGTATGATGTAGCCAAAACTAGATGTGGCATTAGCAAAGAAAAAAAAAGAAAGAAAGAAAATATTATATTTGGACGCACAGAACATAAAACAAAAGAACAACAATACAGATAATGAAAAAAAACAAGAAAAGATTAAAAAACTAAAGACAAATATAAAAAAATATAAAAATAAAATGACCTGTGCGAGACCAAAAAGGCGCCTATCTCAGCATTAGCTGCGACATTTAAAGATATAAATATCGCAGCGCTGTTATTCTGATAGGGCCCGAACAACGCAAATAGCTAGTGCTTTTGAGCTTTACTTTTCTATTAAATATTGTACCACACGGTAGAACAACATTCTACTGTGTCGTGGGTACATTTACAAATATTTAAACTCACAAACACAAGCAGCCACAAAAAAATGGTGCAATTGAAGCTAAACTCCTATTCATAATATTGCACATACAGAATACTGAGTTAAAATTGAATCATTTGTCTACATTAAATAATTCAATACAGAAATGTCTATGGATAGACTTTCACATTTTGGAGATATCTACATTTTAGTTACATATAAACATTGACAGCACTGTATGTTAGCTTTTGCGACTTTAACTTTTGTAAATATTGAAGCGAAATGCAAGGAAACGAACGTCGCTCTGAATTTTTGTACAAGCCGAAATGATTAAGTAACTTTGTAGAGTAGTAGTAGATAATATTCATACACATAAGGAAAATAATGAGTGACCTATTCAATTACAAAGTAAGATCAATGTTTTATGCATGCCAAAATATATGCAAATTGCTGCAAATTGCTGCATATGAAACCAGTAAGTACTCCATCTAAAATCACAGGGTACTAAATTGAAAATTCTATATTGGATAATAATCTAATAATTATACATTTTGATGGAACTCCTTTCGTTTACTATTAACGCTTGAGATACTACAAGGGTATATATAATTAATAAACATGTAAATGCATGTACAGACGCCATGCAGCACATGAAGTTACCCCATGTGTCCAATTTCTTTGATATTTTTTCAACTTTATGTCGAACAGAATAAGGTTCATATTCAATTCGGTATGTAAAGTAAAAATTAACCTACGCTGATTCCAAAACCATTTGGAGATTTTAGGGTCTTAAGCCTTATTTTTCTATTTTTAGCTCTCTATATCACAAGATTGTGATTATTTTCACAATAATACTTGTAACCATTTGACTTTCATTTGACCTCTATATGACGTCATAAAGTAGCCTGAACAGACTACTTCCTTCGTGTGTTTCAAGATAAATTAAAAAAAAAACTGTTGTTAGTCTACAGATGGGCAATCCACCGGGTCTAAACCCGGTGCTTTGATAAAAACCCGATAAACTCCCGCAAGCACCCATAAACACCCAGAAAATTGGGTGTATATTTGATTTGATGAAATTAAATTAGTGATGTTAAAAAATATGTTTTAAAAGTGATTTTCATTCATTTTATTTTTTTGTAGGCAACATAAAATAAAATGGTACGAGATAAAAACGAAATTTCTACTATTTCAACTTTTGAATAGCTTATTTTATGTTGTAGTGTGTAATAAGCGTTGAATACTCGAGCGTAAGCGTGTTAGTTGTCATGTTCATCATTTGTAAGTTGATTTATTATTATTATTATTTTTATTTTATTTTTTTTTAGTAATGGGAAAGGGCTAGGACAAAGAAGAAAATAACTACTTGTTTTTTGTACAGTGATTTACTCACAACTCGGTCACACATAAGATAACAAGTAGGTCGCTTACGTTGCCATTCTCAGATTATTACGCAACTTACGATAATATTGGTAATGTCGGATACTCTAAAAAATAGAAAACCGTGGTGCTAACGATAAAATTAGCGTTTGCTATAACTTAAGTTTCTTAATTATTTTGGCAAAAATGTCGACGAGACATGATCCGTTGTAGTTTAAAATGTTGTTTGCAATGAAAAATGCAGTTTAGGTAAAAATGTCGCTTACGATAAGTCGGCGGTAATGGCTCGATTTGTTTGAAGATTCAGTTAGGTGAAGAAAATGAAAACATAAAAGAGAATTTTATAGACCAACTTAATGAGAGCTATGATGAAAATGAAACCGGAATTGAGAGTTCTATAGACCCGATAATATTGGATGACTACAACGAACCTACACCTTCAACGTCAGGGGAAGCCAGACAGCCTTTACATTTTGTCGTCTGTAACAATGATAATGGAGAGTCCGATAGTGATTGATTGTTAAGTAGGCCATTTGTTTTTGATTAGCACAAAAAAAAAATCTTGCATTATTTTATTTCACCGAATTATTTATAATTCAGTAAAAGAATATTAATTAAAAACTAAATGTCATTTATATATAAAAATCATTTACACCCGAAATTTGGGTGGAAATTGGGTGTTTATCCCAAAACACCGGGTTAAAACCCACCTGGGTTTAAACCCGGGTGGGTAAATTGCCCATCTATATGTTAGTCTGAAAATCGTATCTGTCAAGTGTAGAGATGGGTCGAGGGCAAAAACATGTATGGACAGATTGGGCATAAACGAGTTTACGCTCAAATAAATGCTTAAACAAATAACTTTATTTCGTAAAAATAAAGCAGGAAATTAACTTAAAATGAAATTGTATGTCCGTATTTTGTAAATTCAAAATTAAATTAAATTATTTTTACCCTTACTAATATTATAAACGCGAAAGTTTGTAAGCAAGGATGGATGTATGTATTACTGTAGGTTGGATGTGTGTTGTTACTCTTTCACGAAGACTTCTGAATTGATTGTACTGAAACTTTACAATAATATAGCTATATCAAAATAGCACATAGGCTATAATTTATAAAGTTAGTGTGTGAAGTTTCCAAAACATGACGATACGTAAGAGTCAAGGAAGTTGGAAAAAAATCTGCTATTTACGAGCTATTCTGGCGTACGCTGACAAAACGGTTAGATTTACACGTATGTAAGTTATGGAAAGTTTAACAGTTCTACAAAAAAAACCCATGACCGCACAAATCTTTATTCTATGTGTAACGCTCTTTTCAGGCTACATTCAAATATCCTATTAAATAAATGATAATTATTTCTGTAAATTGGTTCATAAATACACTTACATGTTATTTTTTTTTTTAAATAACTAGAAGGTTAGGTCGGTGTTTCACTATGTGACTACGCTGAGAAGAAACACCGAAAGAAACAGGCACAACACCATAAATCATTATGGACACGATAATGTGCTTCAGCTTTTGGGCCCAGCATAATTATGTGCAGTGTAGTATAAATATTGGTTTAAGAACTAGTGTAATTCAATGTTCTTTTGCAGTCTTCAAACTTTCTACATTAGAAGTTTCCAGAATAGTTGTTGTAAAGTAATAGCAATTTTGAGCAATTTATCGGGCGTTTATTTTATGCGCCCAATTTGCCAGGGCATAAACCCATCTCTAGTCTAGTGTCTACTGTTGACAATGTCAAGTTTGAAGTTATCTATTAGTGTTTTTTGTATGTACTGAAACGTGGCAAAGACTTAAAGCTATTCGGTCTACGAAATGACGTCATCACGAATAATACTTTAAAATTTAATTTAAAAAAAACTATTACTTGGAAAAAATAAAGCTTCAAATTAGTGGCTTAAAATTAAATATTTTACGAAATAAAAATATAAAAAAATACCTGAAGAATACTTTACATACCGAATTGCGATTTGACACATTGGGGTAACTGGATGTGTTGGCGTGTGTACCTATCTACTAAGTTTCTTAACATTAACGTGACTAAGTACATAATACTTTACTAAGTTTCTTATAATAACAAATAAACGGGATCCGCTTTTTCCAAAGCGTCTTCTCTGTTGCATTGTGCTCATTGGACAAGACATTCTTAGGCATGATTTTGTTAACCGACTTCTTTATTCTTATGGTCCTTTACTTTGAACACATCTCTGTATTGCTTGTATTCATAACATAATTATATTACGCCTCCATATCCAGTGAATGAGGCAGAGGTCACCCTATTGTAGGTACACCTACATTTAGCCAATTATGATTAAGTTCCGTGTAACCGTGCGGCAAGCCTGTTGCTAGCAACCTGCAGACTCTAATCCAGAATCAGGGCTGCTACTGAGAAATCCAGATGAAAAACATGATTCAATAACATCTTGTGATGCAAATTTTGAACGACTTGCAAACAGTAGGTAGACCAGAGACGCAGTCAGAGCATTTCCATAACATCACCTAATTATATCACACAAACACCCAAAAACTAACTGCATATCTTTTCTCCTTTACTATTAAGTCCATCCAGAGGCCGCCTATTGTATCACTCCACCCTTAAAGTAATCATTAGTAGGTTTTTATGGTTTACAATAAAGAGTATTCAATTCTATTGGATTCTAACAAAATGCAACTTATTTTCGTTCACACGGCTACACATCAAGCTATGCATTTCTAGTTTATGTTGACCGCGCATAGTACGTAAATCCTATACAAAAAGAATCAACTCTCCATACATTATATCCGAACAGTTGATCGAGTTTTGTATGGAGAGTTGATGTTTTTTGTCTGTTTTCGAAAAAGTCGTAGAACAAATATGTTGTTGTTTATGATGTTAGTAATCTACTCCTGCGAGGTTGTTGGTTTTTTACAAAAAACCCTGTATAATGCGAGATTAGGTTATACTAGAAATGTATAGCGTTGTACCCTATCTACTCATAATTATCGTTATCATTCTACACAAAAAATCTTCTGTTTCGAACATTTTGTCACATTAAAAGTTAATCACAATGATAAGTACTAAAAATAATATCGTATAACAACATACCACATCCAACTTTACTACAGTGTTGTCACAAGTATTATTTTAATGTAAACGGAATGAAGACGAGGAGGCAGCACTCAAACAAGGTCAAGTCTAGTTACGTCACTTACTACATAATCTACTACGACCTACGAGATCGAATCGTGCGCATCTCTGTGCATCATTACGTCATCTTATAGGTTGATGAACTTTGCAGTTATGTTGTGAATGAATAAATGGTATGGATAGTAATGGTTTTATTTAATTAGCTTTACTTTGTGACGAGATCGTTTTAGACACTTAGATTTTAAATGTGGTCACAAGATTTTTTTTGTAGATATTAAAATGCAAATAAAATGAGTTTATGATATATGAATTATTGATAGAAATTCAAGCAAAATGCTGCTGCATTGATACAATAGATAAAAAACGATAATTTTTCGCGACTAGGGAATCTAACCTAGGATCTTGGATATTATTTAATTTATTTATTTCTTGTCTGCTTGGCGTCCGTACGCCACTGCACGAATCCAGCAGAATATAGCGCCAGGTACATTTACCTGGCACATGCTGAGCTGGACTCCCATTTGGTGCAGCCTTGAGACGCACACCGCACACTGCGTATTTATTAATAGTTGTATTATCTCTTTTGTATTTTGTGTTGGTCACTGATATTTTGTGTGCACTGAATAAATGTTTTATATATCTATCTATCTTCAACTCAGCGTTTGCGACTATTAGACCAACAATGCGTCCATATGTTTATTTAATGTTCTAAAAAACTAAAAACGACCTACCTACTTCAAGTAAGTTCGATTCCAAACTACAAATTACAAAATTATAACACGAACCTTCTAGAAAATCAACTTCAAATCGAAGCTAGTAACCAATCCTTAATACTTTAGTCCGTACATTTCCCTCACACGTTGCCCAACACCGCCTGACGGGTTTGCATGACCTTTCACCACAAACGTCCAGTCAGCGCTCTAGATTCTCGACTAGATATACCATAGAGAGCTTAATGAAGGTATAGAAATGGCATTGAGATGATTTTGGACGGTACAATGCCATTTTTAACCGACTTTCAAAAAAGGAGGAGGTTCTATGTTCATGTGTATGTATTTTTTTTTTTTTTTTTTTTTTTTTTTTTTATGTATGTTACCTGATTTCTCCCCCATTTGTGGACCGATTCTCAAAATTCTTTTTTTATTTGAAAGAGTATACTCCCGAGGTGGTCCCATTTTAATTTGGTGACGATCTGGTGCTGATCTTCGGAGATATACAACGGAACTCTTCAAAAATAAACGGCAAATCTGTCGTGATTGCTGGAATCGCTTGGATGTTTATTGTTTATACAACATAATGACGTATCATCACGCTTGTATGCTCTGAGGGGTACGCAGGCGGGTACAATATACCTAGATTTCGTCAGTTAGGTATGTTAATTTTAATTTATTATTGATTAGTGGAAAACCCTAAGAACACATACACATGTAGACACACATAGGTACATGTACATGTAGGTATTGTTAACAATTAACAATATAAAATAAATTCATGGCAAATCTTTTTATGGTAACAACTAAAAATGTAAAAATAAAAAACTTTTTTGCAAAAAATAAAACCGACTTCAAAAAAACACTAAACGGTGTAAAATAACTCTAAATTCGGAAGTCGGTGGCCCATCATGAGTAAGACAAACCCACCAAAGCCACAGACTTCCGAATTTAGAGTTATTTTACACCGTTTAGTGTTTTTAATATATCAAGTTCTTAAAATAGGAGCAGTTTGTGAGTGTGTTTTTTAGATTGCGAATTTTAAGATGGTAAAGCAAGTCAACTGTAAAAAACATGAACTCCTTCTTAGCGTGTCGATGTCAAACATGGACACTTAACATCACAACTTTTATGTTCGGCCTAGTATTCAATTACGGTAACATCATCCACTGACGCAGTCATTAAAACTAAACAGTCAGTTGTTTGACGTAAGTTCATTAAATTATTTCCCGAATGGTTTTCCTACTTAAACCATCGTCTTTATCCCCCTTTTCTTTACCCTACTATATTGGGGTTGACTTCCAGTCTTACTGAATGCAGCTAAATGTCACTATTTTACATGAATCGGCTTTCTATCTGACCTGGTGGTCTGACTAGTTGACAACGTAATTACTGGACACCACGATACTCTTTGTTTAGACTGGTTGTTGGTCATTTGTGCTTCTGACTACACAGCAACAGACTACGAATGACACCTATCTACATATTCTGAATAAAACATTAATAACAAAAACATAAGTGAAGTATATTGCTGTTAACTAGCAGTGCCACATCTGTTCGGTCCATAGGTTTCTATGCAATAAAATTATGTACGTTTGCGAAACATAAATCGGTAGACGCTCGAGAATTCGCGAAGTGTCACAAAAAGTATCGATATCTCGATAATTAATCGTCTTGTTATGATAGAGCGATATAAATGCCGACGCTGGTTATGAATTTAGTAATCTTAAGTGGATAAGGTTGGCCTTACATGCACATTTTGCTGACTCGAATTTCTAATTCGTTTCCTTTATATGGGCTCTTGAACGCCCGTATTAATTAAAAGAGTTGTCTACAAGGTGTTGTTATTTTACTAATTAACTTTATTTTTGGTAGGTACAGACGCCAGCACATCAAGTTACCCCAATGTGTCAAATTTCTTTGATCGTTTTTCAACTTTATGCCAAACAGAATAAGGCTCATATTCAACTGGGAAAATTTGACACATTGGGGTTACTTGATGTGCTGGCGTCTGTACCTACACACAAAAGCTCAAAGAAGTTTGTTGTACTTGTGTTTATAAACAACTCTGAAACATGAACAACATTAATGTACATAATTCAAAGCTTAAAATCAGGAAGTCTCAGAATTCCGAATTCATCTCAAATTTGATGACCCTAAAACCATGAATGTACCTATCACCATCTAACATAAAAAAGTGTTGCTAAAGAGCCAAGTCGAATGAATGAAAGGCTTTTAAACCTTTTAAGCGCTTGGCTAAATATTAGTTGCCGTGCCCTTAGCGCTGGGCCAAAATTGCTACAAATCAATAAAATAATACCTACAGTAAATAAGGAGAAACAATTGTTGTATTGATTTCTAGTTTTTGTTACATAAATAATATCTCAATTCGATAATGGTTTTAGTTGTACCACACAGTCAGTACTTTGAAAATAAAACGATAAAATCATACATGTTCTCTGTCGCAGATATATACGACACGAGTGGTAATAGACACGGAAATATGTGTCGCATATATGCGACACAAGCAGTTAAGGGTAGATCTCCAGAGGCATTTTTTTTCGTGTCGGGCTGGATAAACCCACTTTAAAATTGAAAAACCTTTATAAAATATTTTTTTAAATACAGTTTGGTGTCTAATCTACATGGTACACGGCTAATATTATGAATAAGTTTATTTTAAATATTTAAAAAAAAATCTTAAACCCTAAAATTCTGATCACGCTGGGTTGACCCAACTCCCGATTGAATGAATAAAATATTTTTTATCTTTTTAATAAGAAGGTTCATATAAAACAACTTGTTTACATTACATAACAAATAGTAATTCTTCATCGTAATAAAATATTTTAAGACATATTATCAATACTTTTGCCACAATTTGAATTTGAAATCGTGACCGGGCATTTTATCTCATCGCTCTGCGCTGAGGTAAAACATCGCGCTCATCCCTAGTTACGCGTTATATACACTCTATTCCCCTCCCGCGGGGTAACCCTGGCAGTGGTCTAACCGCCGAGGAGGAAACCTGTGTGCCACGAACCAGCACTCCAACATTACGAAGGTAAGTTTATGATTGCTCTGGATTTCGTTCTCGAATTTTATGATTGCTATGGCACGTTATTTAAATTAAATAGTAAGCTTAGGAATGTGTCTGTTATGTGAATTAAGTGATCGTTATAATGTTTTTTATGAGACGTAATCATAACTTTCTACTGCTTTTAAATTCGGCTATATTTATGATTTTGTGACTTTTTCTGATCGCTATGGCTGTCATTGCTCTGTCCAAAAAGAACAGAGCAATGATATTTTGCATTAATTGTACGTTATAAATCTATAGTAAGTAGTAGTAACAATGACAAGTGATGAACTATACATATGACCTTTAATTTATAACCATTCCTGGGGGGTTTCTTTAGGTAACCTAAACCCATAAACAGATATTGACGTATTTTACCTTGACGATATTATTGTATTGGCATTTAGCTAACCACAACTGTAACCCTTTCTTCTCTAAAATTTAATGGCAACTATTGTTGCAGGTTTAAATCATGACTCGAAATAAATTATCTACGAGTATTGAAGAAAAACGTCTTGGGAAGAAATTGGCTGAGCGTCGTAGAATGGCCAAGATAAAAAATGATCCATATCTAAGACGCACAATGGCTTGTAAAGTAAAGAGAGAGTTACCAAAGGAAAAAAGCTCGGGGCACAGTACTACCAATGAATGACTAATCTATTGACTATGAAACTTTAATTAAGTACTCCAAGTATTTCCGAGGTAGTTTTATCTTCGTTGGAAAACAATAAAACCTTGACAAAGATTGCTGCAGCAGAAGATTTACCCGACTCCGACTCCGAGTACTATTCAACTATCTGAGCTTAAATAAACCTTATTTTTTAGTTTCTTGATCAACTAAGCCGTATAAAAATTGTATTTTTTTTACTTTGTGTTAAAATTTGTATCATTATAATTTTCAAACAAAACTATATTCTGATCTGACCATCTGAATTGCTTTTTACTTTGTGTTCTTCTTTTTAATTCTTCACTTTCCACTAAAGATATACCTAGTTAAGCAAAATATGATCATTACAAATCTCTTACATATCTTGTAAAGACTGTTATTTTAGTCATGATTCTAAGTCTTATTATGTATTATGATTACAAATACACACATCAAAAGTGTCTAGGGATCAACATATATTTTTGCAATAACTTTTCTCCTGATTGATATAAATTAAAATTTTCTTTAAGGATTCATCAAATAAAGTGTTTTCGTTTGTCACAGTAACAATAAACCAAGTCACCTTTGCATTAATAAAGAAATTTGCCATTTTCCTAATAAAGGGATTTTTGACATTTGAACCACTAACATTAAAGTTCGAAAAAAAGACTGAAATAACAGTTTTCTTTAAAATTTTATTGGGTAACTTAAACAATTAATAATCCGTGTTTCTACCGCGAACACTAACAACACAAGAACATCGGTTTGGCATACTCAAAATGAGTTCATCCAAATCACGCTGTGGAATGGCCGCCCATGTTCGTTGCAACAACAAAAAAAGGTCTTCTTGCGACTGGATACCCTCCATATTCGGCAGAGCTCTTCTCTGTAGCATATCCCATGCATGCTCAATCGGGTTCAAGTCTGGCGACTGATCAGGCCAGGGCAGGACATTGATGTTAGCTGCGGCGAGAGTCTGTCTTACAACTCTTGCGGTGTGCGGTCGTGCTAATGCACGACCGCGCATGATAATTCATGCATTAACTGAAATAAGGGACCGATTTGCACTTGTAGAGGAACGATGACGTCTGATACAATCGTCTCAGCATAAATTTGAGCGTTGAGGTTGCCTCTGATCCAAATCAACTCAGTTCTTCCGCCGATCCAAATACCCGCCCATACCATGATGGTTCCACCACTATAAGGATGGACTTCCTGGCAGGATTTTAATCGCTGTTGGCGTCCAGGGGTTCTCCAGTGTCGTATACGTCTTGTATCCGGTCTCATACCAAAACGAAACTCATCAGAAAAGCACACGAAACGCCATTGTTCTTCTGCCCAATTTCTGTGTTCAAGAGCCCATTGATATCGAATCCTAGGATTGTGCATTGCTATAGGTGGTACCCGTAGCGGTCTTCGGGAATGAAGGTTCACTTCATGCAAGCGGTTTCTGACTGTTTGGTCGCTAATTAAGTTCCCTGAAGAGTGATGAAGCCTCACGAGTTGTAAGACAGACTCTCGCCGCAGCTAACATCAATGTCCTGCCCTGGCCTACTCAGTCGCCAGACTTGAACCCGATTGAGCATGCATGGGATATGCTACAGAGAAGAGCTCTGCCGAATATGGAGGGTATCCAGTCGCAAGAAGACCTTTTTTTGTTGTTGCAACGAACATGGGCGGCCATTCCACAGCGTGATTTGGATGAACTCATTTTGAGTATGCCAAACCGATGTTCTTGTGTTGTTAGTGTTCGCGGTAGAAACACGGATTATTAATTGTTTAAGTTACCCAATAAAATTTTAAAGAAAACTGTTATTTCAGTCTTTTTTTCGAACTTTAATGTTAGTGGTTCAAATGTCAAAAATCCCTTTATTAGGAAAATGGCAAATTTCTTTATTAATGCAAAGGTGACTTGGTTTATCGTTACTGTGACAAACGAAAACACTTTATTTGATGAATCCTTAAAGAAAATTTTAATTAATACCAATCAGGAGAAAAGTTATTGCAAAAATATATGTTGATCCCTAGACACTTTTGATGTGTGTAGTAACGTTTATAAATTGTTCATTTTTAAGAATTTTATTGTGTTCTTTGTAAACGTTAGTTTTCTTTTTTATCTTATTAGTAATAGCAATTATTTTATACAAAGTATTCCGTTTTTTTAATAAGGAAGTACTTATGACTGATAATATACCTTGACCTTTTTCTAAAATAATACATTTCTCTTACATAATATAATAATCTTGTTACACGTACACTGAACATGACTTAAAACGGCTAAATAAATAATATTTTATCATTATTATTTATTTTTGTTTCACTAATTTCACTATTTATGATTGCTCTGGCACCAATTATGATTGCTCTGGTCGCGAAATTTTTTGAACTTAAATATTTCCATAACCGTTTGTGTAAATTGAAGGCCAATAATAGAAATGTACTATTTGAAAATCATTCTTTTTAATGAGATACATAATTACCATTAAATATCAATATCTGAAAAGCACCAGAGCGATCACACGAATACGCCCGTTTTGGAGATTTACCCTTAAAAGGTTAAATAATATTATTGTTGAAAGTCTAACGAAGACCTATTTTCTCTAACAACTGAAACAGAAACAGAAAGCTGTTGATCCATTAGTACATTTGAATTTTAACTAAATTGTATTCTAAATTCTTCTGGAGATAAAGAAATTTATGTTACACAGACTCTCGCAGAAGCTATTCTTTAAATACGGTCTATTTTACCTATTACAAACAAACAGTCGAAAATCTACTGAGAATTCGAATATTTAGGCACGAAATATCTTATCTAAAGCTGCCAAAAATCACAGAGATCCTTTGGTTAACATTAAGGGTACCGACTATTGTGAAAACGCCTTTGTCTTTTAGACAAGAAAATTCTGGCCAAAAATTCCTGACTAAAAGCAAAAGTTACAAATTGCTACAAATTTTTCAGATTTATTTAGTAAAATCCTTGCTTTTTTAATAGTCGCAAAAGGGTCATTTAATGTGGTTATTATATTGTAAAATGATCCCATTTCATCACAACAATCATTGTTTTATTTGGCCGCAGGTAAAGACGCCAGCACATCAAGTTACTCCAAATCTGTGAATTTTTCCCAATTGAATATGAAACTTTTTCTATTGGAATGCAGTTGAAATATGATTAAATAAATTTGACGCATTGGGGTAGCATGATGTTCTGCCCTCTGTACATCAAATAGTAATAAAATTAGTATAACTTGGACTTGCATTCTATTGAATCTCCGTACTAAGCTAGATGAGCTCTAGGTCAAACTGCTACCAATGTCGTGCTTCCTACTGTACCAATGCTAAGTTTAACTCTGCGATTTTCTGTTTTTTTAGTCGTAATATTCGTCATAATAACGATATGAGACTACAACAAAAACTTATTATGTTTCGATGACAATCAAAAGAAGGAACAATAAACGAAACTAAACTTAAAACATTTCAGTTTAAAAAGAAGCAATATCTAGGTAGGTACCGAAAATGCCGAACGACTGAGTTTTTGACGCTGGTTTTGGTACGACGTTTGTTGGTGTCAATTAAACAGAGTGGTGCCTACCAATATAAATTGTGTCAACCCAGCAGGCCAATATGGCTAATATTAGAAATTATATTTCTATTATCGTAATCGATAAGGCGACAATAGAAAGAAAAACTTTTTTGCAAAAAATAAAACCGACTTCAAAAAAAACACTAAACGGTGTAAAATAACTCTAAATTCGGAAGTCTGTGGCTTTGGTGGGTTTGTCTTACTCATGATGGGCCACCGACTTCCGAATTTAGAGTTATTTTACACCGTTTAGTGTTTTTTTTGAAGTCGGTTTTATTTTTTGCAAAAAAGTTTTTATTTTTCCATTTTTAGTTGTTACCATAAAAATATTTGCCATGAATTTATTTTATATTGTTAATTGTTAACAATACATGTTATCATAATAGGGTTTTCCACTAATCCCTACCTAATAAACTAAAATTAACATACCTAACTGACGAAATCTAGGTATATTGTACCCACCTGCGTACCCCTCAGAGCATACAGGCGTGATGATACGTCATTATGTTGTATAAACAATAAACTTCCAAGCGATTCCAGCAATCACGACAGATTTGCCGTTTATTTTTGAAGAGTTCCGTTGTATATCTCCGAAGATCAGCACCAGATCTTCACCAAATTAAAATGGGACCACCTCAGGAGTATACTCTTTCAAATAAAAAAAGAATTTTGAGAATCGGTCCACAAATGGGGGAGAAATCAGGTAACATACATAAAAAAAAAAAAAAAAAAAAAAAAAAAAAAAAAAAAAAAAAAAAATACATACACACGAACATAGAACCTCCTCCTTTTTTGAAAGTCGGTTAAAAATGGCGTATATGCGTATATGGAATCAGCTGTTTGTCAACTGTCAAGTGTTAACGAGTGGAATTTGTAATGTGGCTGAAAATAAAATAAACTTGACAGTTGACAAACAGCTGAATCCATATATGCCATTTTCTTTCTATAATAGAAAAAGAATTTGTAATATGGTTTTCAATAAGATTACTCGCGTCGTTCTGGTATCATGGCACACTGGAATCAGGAGTTCAGGACATTATGACATCAACATCTACGTTTAACATGTTTGTAGCAAAATCCAAACATACTATCTACATCAAATCATAGAGAGTCATATCTAACGACAAGATTTGGTCCACTTAGATAATTAATACGCTATTTGAAATGCCTTCACTAACTCCGACAGTTACGAAATGAGTTCTAACTTGTATGACTAAACCGTCATAGGTAAAATTCATATAGGTGCACAAACACATGAGCTGTACATTTCCAAGTTTAATTTTATTACTCTATTTGCAATTTAGTCGTTAGTAAATGTTCAACTTATACATAGTAGTATACTGTCTGACATAAAAATCCTCTAATTTTGACAGTAGCACCTGGTTCTCCACCTTCGACTAATGAACTTTACTGAAGTTCTAACTATAAGTAACAACTCTTAAAGAAATAATAAAAATATATTTTTAGTTAGCAGCCTGCATGCTAATTTCTTTTGTCGTATGCACCAACATATTTTTACAGGCAACTTAGGACTGAGTTTTCCATCCTCAGATGTCTTTAGAAGGAAACCAAAAGTGACTCCCTATTTTTTTTGAGGTAAAAATCTTTCAGAATGCTTTCCGTCATAACGCGTACTGAGAGGTCTGTCAGTCTTTTACTGACTAAAGCCACCACGGTGTTTCTTTTCTATACTCAGGCCAGAGCTCATAAAACTTAAACGCCTTCCACGATTCCATAGCTGGACATAGGACAGTCTCACCTCAGTCTCAAAAGAGGGGGATGAACATGTTTTCTACCTGTTCATTCCCCTTTTTTTTCCTTCATTATTGGAAAAAATTTAGCCTTCTTGCCGTCCTTCGCATACAACTAGACTACTTATACACATTTTTGATAGCCTTGCATTTAGATTATTAGCACTCATCAACTAAACTTTTGATTTATATCACTAGAACGTGTAAAACCTCGACTATTGATCAATAATAATTTATGCAAATAGGTACAAGCGTTTTAATTTCACGGCCTGCTTATAATACATCAACTTGTCTGTCATAGGCTTTATAAATCATTTTGTTAACGTTTTTGAGTTGTGACATGTTCTATTTTCAATTATGTAGCTGTTACTTCAATTATATTAACGCGATTTGATAAGTGACTTGCCAACTTCCTTTTTTTTATGAGTGGTCTTGAAAGGTTTTAGTTGCGAATTGTGGGAACCCCCATAAGAACAGGATGTGATGACGTAACCTTAGAGAATTTAATTTCCAGAGCTGACAGGTTAATAATTATCTGAGACCGTTTAAATATTGAGTATTTCGCCGTAATATACTTCAATTACATTTCAAATATTCAACTTCATTATTAGTACTACAAAATTTTGCTAAAGAGATGTTTGATCTTTTTTAAAAAGCAGTAGTCAGGTAACTCATTTAAAAATCATTTTGAAAATTAATATAATTATCATCATTTGTCATGTCAGGATTTTAATGGACTTTAAAAACTATGCATTATTACCATAAGTGTCTTTGAGGAAACTCGACTTGTCTTGTAACAAATTATAGCTAAGAACTATTTCTATCACGTCAGCTTTCAAACAACAAACACGACATCAAAATAGGTTTATTTGTTTAGGAGCAACAATGCGACAGACAGACACACAGATACACCTGATAATCTTAGAGCACTACTCTTTATGTGGGGCTGGTTAAAATGAGACAGATGCTTTTACCTACGGAGGGTTGCGGGCGTTGATAAAAAAACTAAAAGTCACAACACGAGGGTCTAATTCCAATTTTGAAACGGAACCCTGAAACCGTAAAAAGTAGGTAGAACTTGCTTCACACTCTGTTTCTTCAAGTGTTTCAACGAAGTCAAATGAGTCACAGAATCTCAATTACAGTAATATTTCTTACTAATTGTACAGACATTCTGTAATCATACCAGCAAAGGAACTGGAGTATTCAATTATTCATAGAATCAAAGGACGAACCATTTTAGTTTTAATTTGGCAACTTTTTTACGCAATGTTCTTTTTATATCTCTAGACTGATTTATGTGATAACTGCAGCTAATAAATTACAGTTGTTACGCGTTAGAATATTAATTCAAATGTCTTACACGATTAGTTTTAATGAAGTTTATACAACAAGAATATGAAACGTTATTTTACTGAAGACTGTCTCGTTGGCCGTAGCAATGTGGTTGCTCAGTATGAGGTCTTGGATTCTGTTCCCAGCAGAAATGTTAGCTACTAGCCGACGTCTCGCGGTTTCACCCACGTAGATCCAGTTCCCGTGGGAGTACAGGGATAAAAAGTAGCAAATGTGTTAATCCAAGGTGTCAGCTAACTCCATACAAAATTTTATTAAAATCCATTCAGTAGTTTTTACGTGAAAGAGTAACAAACATCCTCACAAACTTTCGCGTTTCTTATATCAGTAGGATTTTTTCATTGCCAGTGACTAACTAACTGTCGTCCAGTTGCATAACGAACTTTAATGACAACTGATAATTTACAAAAATATTATCTAACCACTAAACCAACAGGCCAGTCAAATCTGCACAATGTATGTATAAGCCGTGAAATGCGAGTGTATTGACAGACTGATATACCTATTATCATTATGTGATCACTACAAATAAAAAAAAAACCGGCCAAGAGCGTGTCGGGCCACGCTCAGTGTAGGGTTCCGTAGTTTCCCGTCCGTCACAATAAGTGTTCCCACTTATGAGTACCTATAAAGGTTGGTATCCATTATGTTCGCGCTCCAGCTGGCAGCGCTCCGCGCTCCTGCAACTTGAATTACGAATATGTTTAAGTGCAACTTTCTTTACCACGGTAGGTCATGAAAGCACAGAAAATCTTAACATCGACTTTTAAAAGAATTACGGCATTACGCAACGCCATCTCTCGAACCATTTATAAACTGGTATTTAAATTAACATTTTGATGGCGTTAAAAAATAAATTTCAGTTTTGTTCTAAATTACCTTCGCATGTTCCTGATAGAAGTTTTATGTAGTTATAAGATTCCGCCAATGCCAAGGAAAGACCAACCGAACAATTCAATAATACCCGACCTAAGTACCTACAGCGCCATCTCTCGGGGAATTGGGTTACTAATTAATACATAAAAGTTTTCGGTGGTAATTTTGGATTGCGAGAACCGATTTTAATAATTCAAATCAAATCAAATCAAATCATTTATTTTTTGCCAACATGGGGTACAGATGTAATACAGTTTTGCTAGTGTGTGTGTTGTAGTGTGTGTTTTGGGGTGTGTTTTGGCGCCGCCCGTGTGGTTAAAACCCTTAGGGTTGAACTTAAAAAAAAATCACTTCCCACTTTACATATAGAGAGCCCCCCTATATGTAAAGTGGGAAGTGATTTTTTTTCCTAATAAAACTTTTTTTTTCAATTTTTATTTTACCACTTTGTCGGCGTGATTGATACACCTAATGGTACTAAATTTCAGCTTTCTAGTGCTAACGGTCACAGAGATTAAGCGAGGACGGATGGACGGACGGACAGACAGACATGGCGAAACTATAAGGGTTCCTAGTTGACTACGGAACCCTAATAAAAATGTTTAACCCGACAGTTGACGCAGCGGCTTTGTTATTAACTGCTGTGCCCCGAGTCTCGGGATCGATTTCCTCATAGTACAAATGTTTGTGAGGCCAGCTACCAGTATTGGTAGTTGTTCCGGGTCATGTAGTTTATGTACAGACGCCAGCACATTAAGTTACCCCAATGTGTCAAATTTTCCCAATTTAATATGAATCTTATTCTGTTTGACATAAAGTTGAAAACGATCAAAGAAATTTGACACATTGGGGCAACTTGATGTGCTGGCGTCTGTACTTGAGCACCAATGACTCAGGAAAAAATCCTAGATTTTGGCAATCCTAGTTTAGAATTGTATTCGTACCTACTTTAAACAACTTTCCCTATTCCTTCGGAAAATACATTCATGTTGATATTATACTCAAAACTACCCAATTAAGTCGGTTTTTTCTTATTTTGAACATGAACAATCTACAATTTTGCGGTCCTCCTACTCGAATGAAGAACCACGCTTTTAATGCAAATTACTCAGTTCGCCTTATCGCGATCACTTTGTTTAACCATTGTGTTTATTTTGATATGTAGAGGTTGTGTTTTGGTACCGTTTTTGTTTATTTATGTTTCAGGTGTCCTTTTGAAATAATGTCTCCGGAATATAATTATGTTTGTCCTATTATTTAAATGTAATTTTCTGGTTGTTGTCAGGTACTTTATAACTTTGCTGTATAGTCAGCAACACTGTTTTTTATTTCAGTGGAAAGTAACTTATTGCATTGAGTGAATTAAGGGGTCTTTCTGGCTAATCGCAAGTCTTTGGTTTACTTTTATTTTTACACACCTATACGTAAACTCACGCCGTTTCCCCATGGGACAGAAACTACAGAGCGCCATATGCTACGATTCATACATACTTCTTTTGCTTCGTTTAGATCCATAGAAGTTGTCATACACACATTTTATTATATAGGTTTTGTTGTTAAAATTAAGAATTCATACAATACTACCTATTCGTAATCCACTTACAGTAAGTTACTCTCCTAAGCCAAATTTTAGACTTTATTCACTAACTAATGAAAAGAAAGCGTTTGGCTAAAATCAAAACTTATGAAAACTTATTGATTGTAAAAAGGCTTAAAGTTATCGTTTTACAATAAGTATTGGAAAAGGTTCATTTTATCGAAGATACGGTAGGTAGTTACATTTTTGATGATTTTAGCGTTCAGTTGGAATAATATTAATTAATTTAGGTTCTCATTTTTTTTTATTGTCACGACTTCTATTGTACAAACATATTTATGGTATTAAAGCTATTTATTCTTAATTAACTGGTTATATACATACCTAAAAAATATTATTAGGTTTCTCATTTGCTTGTTTTATCTCGCGTTTTATTTCATTATTCTAGGCTGCAAAATGTAGAGCTGTTACAAAAATACTAGTAATAAATCAAAAAATGGAAAATATTGGTGGGTAAAGTTTAGGCAGATTTCACTTCACCTATAAAATTATAGGATTTTTTTACATAAAAACACTGAAAATCAACACTATTTTGTTTGAATCTACATCAGGAAATTCAAAGACATTACAGATAGAGTTAGCGTGGTTTAAGAATGAAAGGCATGGTTCGTAGACATAATAATTGTACCTATCAGTCAAATCTCAACCCACCTTGTGTCATATAAGTTCTGTAAAACAAAACAAGCCTAGGCATAAAACTGTTGATCACATGCATGAGGGGTGTGGCAACCAAGTCATGCCAAGTTTTGATATATGTCCATCAAGGTCGTAGATATATCACATGTAAGTACATGGTATTGTAACATCAACACGGCATGCATGCTATTAATAATGTCCACATGAGAGATTATTTTTCTTGAATTTGGACCAAGGTGAAGACTCGTTAGCTCTTGAAGTTGGTCAAACACATCGCAGTGTTACATTACATGATTTCTTAGATGCAAAAGCATAGAGTTGGTACTAAGAAGTACTGCAGCAATGTAGTTATAATACCATCCTGGTTGCTGTCCCACTGTAGGGCAAAGGCCTTTTCTCATACAGATAAGGCACGAGCATTAATCACCAAACTTATGTTAACAAAGTCTAGGTCTAAGTCTTTCGCGGTGTTTGTTTCACCGATATCAACGAAGTAATGTAAAAAAGGTGAAGGTTCATAAATATGAATTCATAAAGTCACATTGGTACTTGCCCAGATTGGAAAACACAACCTTGTGCATGTGAGGTAGGTGTCTTATCCACTTAGATATCAGTATTGCAGTGATATTCTATAAAAAGCACTTTAAACCACACACATTTTAAGTAAAGTGAGCGTCAAGTACCTACCAATTTCACGAGTATTTTTTACATACTGCCGTACCACAGTTAGAAGCTAAATTACTTATAATTAAAAGAATTGGCTAATCACAGAGTTAGGTAACTAGTTCTCGAAACTATTTAAGACTGTAAACAAATAGAAATAGAGTGTAAAATAGTTCGGGGCGTGGTATACATGTGTACTCACAGTGATTGACCGGACGAACACTTAACTGGTCAAATTTACCCCATTTTGAGATGACTATGACATTTCAAATGGACACATACTATTTGACTAGTATAACCCATTCGTCAGTTAACAGGTAATCACGGTCACCTCAGTGCCTCACATAACATAATGCCCACAATGTACCACTTAGGATGTACCAAACGTACAATTGCGTACAACACTGTTTCGTGCATAATTTAATAGGCACTAACAAGAACACTTGCTACAAAATACGAATAAATTAATCTAGTTTTATTTCGTTACACCTTCAGTTTATCGCTTTGTTAATAGTTTTTTTTCTTTGTATGTAACGTGGTGAAGAAATAAAAACGGCAACAAAGGCCATGCGTTTGAACTAAGCAACATCAAAGCTAAGGACTTTTTTTATGGAATGTAGACTAACTGCTCTATTTTACAATCTTATACCATAACCCCATACTTTGGAGTTTCAACTACAAATCACTCCCTCCGTCCATCGAATCATCCCTCTTTAGCAAAGACGACGTTCCTGTTCTAAAGCAGCACTGTTAGACTCAGCTCTCTACTCAGCAACTCCTATTTTCTTTGATAGTCTTTCAACTTTATTACAAAAGAATAAGGATCATGTTTAATTGAGAAAAATTTACGGTTCAAGATAGCTAGATGTGCTGGTGTCTGTACCAACTGTCAAGCTAAAGAACGTAACAAATGATGCGTAAAGATATAGATTTTAAAAGTGTGTGTTCTGTGCTCGACTGTCCGCCTAACCACGCCTGTAACAAGATTATGACAAATTACTCGATTGTCTCCCACTGTACTTGAACTTCAGTAATGGAATTAAAGTATATAATATCTATTGATTTATGACGGTAGTACATTGTCAATATAACAATATGTCTAGGTGTTATAATGTCTTTAATTTGGATATCTTTTTATTATTAATCGGAAGTCTTGTCAAGTATACAGTAAGTTTGATGAGATGATCACACTGTTAACAGTGTAATTATTTTTTCTGTCTACTTCCTCGTGTTCTTGCGTGTATGAGTACATTTGTATACACGTAAACGAAGTAAAAGAAGTATGCAAGAATCGTAGCAGATGGCGGTCCGTAGTTTTCTGCGTACCTCCATGGCAGAAAGGCGTGTTTGAATGTTTTTCATGTTTAAAATCACAATCTTCCCACACCGTTAGTCAGCTGTGAAATTACCTATTATAAATAAATAAATAAATAAATAAGTGTCCTATAAGTTTTTTGATTCCGGTCCCTGATTCGCAGCTACGAAAAAACATGTAATACCGTAACATTATTGTAAAACGACATGGAAATGTAGGTAGGTACTTTTTTATGGTAAACAAAACCGTTTCGTGTTAACAGCTTGTAATAAAAACAAAAGAAGCAAGTTTATCTAAATAACGTTGCGGCACAACCTATAAAGATTGTAGTCTCTAACTAAGACACAAAAATAACCAAAACCACCGCAATGATGCCTTAAAGGTACAATGTCACAGACATTCAATACTTACTGCAGACAGGACATTACGAACAAAAATTTAATCCGATACTTGTGTCCTACTGGACACAAGTCGTTGAGTCTAGTTTAGTACAGGAGGTTGGTTTAGTCCATCAGGTGAGATAGTGGTCAAACGCGTGCCTATCAGTAATAAAAAAAAAAAAAAAGTACGCTCTGCTGTCGCTCTAATATTGCTATATTATTCAAGATGGCGTTACTGAGACATGGGAATAGAATATAATAGAATACTACTTAATTGTACACCATAATACAAATTATATAATTAACATTAGGGCTACATAGACAATGGGCGGCCTTGTCGATAAAAGCGATCTCTATACACACTAACACTGTGAGTCCTGTTACTTGTTTTAATAAATTATTATTATTATTTTCATTTATTTTTTGTACATACATATAGATTATATTTTTAAATATTGATACAAAAAAGATATAAAAACATTTAAAAATATAAAAAATAGTAGGCCACCGATGGCGGGAGCAGGGTCCAAGCTACCGGTGGTTAGGGTCTCAGAGACAGGAACCTCCTCACAATGCGAGCCGTATCGAGGAGTACTGCCTTCTGTATCAGGCCTTTGATCCAACCGCGTAAATTAAGCCTCGACAGATGGTCGTCGAGGCTTTTGGCAATAAGGCCATTCGCCGTCACAACAATCGGCACAATGACAGCAGAATCCACATGCCACATGTCGACAATCTCGTGGGCTAAGTCAAGATATTTTATTTGTTTATCTTTTTCAGCTTTCACGAGATTTTCGTCATGTGGGATGGTAATATCAACTATCATTGCGCGGCGCGCTAATCGGTCTATCACTACTATATCTGGCTTATTGGCGACAATAGTCCTGTCAGTAATGATAGACCGATCCCAGTACAACGTGACATGGTCATTTTCGAGAACTGGGTCGGGCACATACCTGTAGTACGGTACCTCAGTGTCCACAAGCTGGTATCTCAAAGCAATTTGCTGGTGAATAATCCTGGCTACTTGGTTATGCCTGTGCAAGTATTCGCCGTTAGCCAGACGAGAACAACCAGAGATTATATGTCTGATAGATTCACCAGGGCGGTGACATGCCCGACACACGTCAACCGTCCCGTCCTTCATAATATGTCTCCGGTAGTTGTTCGTTAGGATAACTTCGTCCATAATTGCACATACAAAACCTTCAGTTTCCCCGAAAAGGTCACCAAAACGTAGCCAGGATACCGACGTTAGTAAATCTACATCGGGCCCATGAAGAGCCCGGTAGAAGCGGCCGTGAAGCTCTTTTTCTTTGCCATACCCGCCTGCGGTCATCTGTACTAAGCACTACAGGTTTGCGCCAGTTCTCGTTAGCCATGGAAAGCGGGGTGAGCCCTTTGTCCACGGCGACCACATCTCGGTGCATACCCACCTCGGTTTTTAAAAAATATTCCCTGAGGCTGTACACTTCGCGGTTGTGGAGAGTCTTAGCATTTAGAAAACCTCGACCCCCACACTTCCGCGGAATGTACAACCTCATAACCGAAGAACGTGGGTGATGCATCCGATTTGCGGTCAGCAATGTACGGACTCTCCTATCTAGGGTGTCCAGTTCAGTTTGAGTCCATTTAAGTATGCCGAAAGAGTACATCAAAACCGGCATGACCCAACCGTTGAAGGCGCTCACCTTGTTTCCACCTGAAAGAAGACTGTTAAGCACTTTTTTCAGGCGACCAAAGAAACGCTCCCTCAACGATTGCTTCATGTCAGTAATATTGATACCTAACGCTTCCGACATACCTAAATATTTATAGCTCTCGGATGAGGAGAGGGATCTAAGGTGTATGGAATCCGAGAGTTGAATTCCCTGGGATTCCATAATCTCCCCTCGCTTCACATGCATGACAGCGCATTTGTCCACACCAAATTCCATCCTGATGGCGCTACTGAAAGTTTCAGTTACCCTCAGTAGCTCCATCAGTCGCAAATTGTTGGGGGCAAAAAGTTTTAGGTCATCCATGTAAAGCAGGTGAGATATGACCTGACCATCTCTTCTCAGTCGATAGCCTAGACCTGAATCCTCCAGCAATGTGCTTAGAGGATTCAGGGCTAAGCAGAACCATAAGGGACTCAAACTGTCACCCTGAAATATTCCCCGCTTAATCCAAATAGGTTCATCATTCCCCTGGATTTGTCGACATCCTGGATAGCGAAGGACCGTCCTCCACTGCCTCATACAAGATTCAAGGAAGGTGCGTAGAGTTGTATCTATTTTGTACAACTCCAGCACCCTCACGAGCCATGAATGTGGCACGGAGTCGTAGGCCTTCTTGTAACCTATCCAACATGTCAACAGATCCTTGTGGGATCGACGAACCTGTTGGCTTATGGCCATGTCTATGAGGAGTAGCTCCTTAGTGCCACGGGACCCATTCCTACACCCATTTTGAGAAGTAGACATAATAGAATTACTGTCTATATGTTCAGTAATTTTAGTTCTCAAAATGGATGTAAGAAGTTTATATACCGTCTACAAGCATGTGATCGGTCTATAATTCTTGGGTTCCGTGGCACTACCTGACTTATGGAGCAGGTGAGTAACACCAGTTGTTAAAAACTGTGGTAGCGACCCAGACTCCAAGGATGACTGGAACTGCGACGCCAAGCGCGAGTGTGAACTACCTAACCATTTTAGCCAAAAATTGTGCAGTCCGTCCGGTCCCGGTGACTTCCAATTAGGTAACGGACGAACTGCTTTGGCTATGTCTGAAGGACAGATATTAATTTTTTCCATTTCCGGTATAGTTTCACACGCGCGCTCGACATCACACATCCAGCGAGCTTCAACATGACGGACGGGCTCCGACCAGATGCTACGCCAGAATGCACTCGTGGCGGCATCATCCGGACGGCGCACGTCCGTCACATTTTGTTCAGGTCGCTCCCAAGCTCTGTATACCCACCTCTCATCGCTCTGGAACATGCGATTCTGTGAGTACCGGTCAACCCGCCGTTTATACCGTCGAATACGGTTTGCCCATGCACAAACTTTTTGCTTCAGGAAGTCGATGCGCTCTGTGGCACGGGACATGTATTCGCGAGGACTGATTTCAGTCCCCGAGAACGCCCGCTTCACAAAGCGCATCACTCGTGGCCGTGTATTGCCCTCCCTGAAGCAGTATAGTTTGCCAATGAGTACCCTGGCCCCATCGATACGGCGCTCAATCCTGCCCTGCCAGGCTGGTACAGCTGGCTTCGGTCGGATAGCTACGTCAACATTTGGGAAATTGACGTTAGCTAAACGGCATGCTGCAACAGCCGCGCAATACAGGATTGAGTGCGTATCAATGAGGTCCTCGCTGCTTTTGAAGAAATCCTCAAGCAGCGAATCCAGGGCACACACCAGCGCCCTATTTTTTTTGTGCATCGGCAACCGCGGTAAACGCGGTCTAAGTTCGGTTGGTGTTGACCTATACTCACGAAGCGCATCTTCCAGTGCTCTCCTCAGTTTGTTATTGCACTGGCTACTTACTGTGACAACCCTATCATCCACTTCGTCACTAATAGGATTGGACCGTGGTGGGGTTGCATTTACAGCTGGTACCACGGTCTGTGTCAAAGTCGAGACGACATGGTTGTTCAGTACGTCTGAGCGCAGCCTATCAAGCGCGGCTTCGTCCAACCTGTGGTTACGTTGGATAACCCGCACCTGATCCGACAGTCGTTGGGCCGAGACGTTTACGGTTGGTTCCAATTCCTGAAACAGAGACAGCATTCTAACACGGTACGCAGTGAGGTTAGTTCCCCCCTCTGTAGACCCGTAGTATGCGCGCATGACGTTCTCGTTCATAGACTGAGTCCATCTCATGCGCTGCACACAACCACCGATAGCGGGGACCTGGCTCGGGGCTGGTTGGCTCCTGGGTCCTAAGCTCTTCGGTGGCCGGCCTCTCCCCTGCCGACGTACAGGTGTTGGCGACGTCGGCGGGGAAAAATACTCGTCGCTGGAGCTCGACGCTACTGCAACCGCCGGTGACACAGGTGACCCGATGTCCGGCGGCGGCGAGGCGGAGCTGAGCGACGAGTCCGGAGGTGGTAGGTGTGCGCGTCGCGAAGCTGCTCTTGTTATCATTGTTACTTAGTCATTTTTGCTATCAATATTTTCGTGTTGATTTGTGACATGTGTCACCCGTCCTTTTGTACTCGTATTTATTTGTTTATTCCACATTTTGTTGTATTTAGCTTTATCCGATATTGTTGGGGATTGTATTATTTTTATTTTTCACAAAAAGATTAAATATTGTCGGTAAATTTGGTTAAAACTGTTAAAATTCAATTTTAAATACGGGGATAGTTTAGACAGCGTCCTATGACAGCCAGAGTTGCCAGCTTATTTTATTATTATTATTATTATACGTAAATAAACAATAGACAGAGGCAGTGACTTAGTTAATAAAGTGAATAAACTCGGTGAATTAACGACACCTAACAAAAAGTGTTAACCGTTACAAAGCTATCAGTGTTGTTTCGTCTTCTAAATCAGTGTCGATCCCGCAGGCCTAGCCATATTACAAATTCTATTTCTATTATCCTTATCGATAAGGCGACAATAGAAAGAAAATGGTGTATATGGAATCAGCTGTTTGTCAACTGTCAAGTGTTAACGAGTAGAATTTGAAAATGAAATACACTTGACAGTTGTCAAACAGCTGATTCCAAATTACTACATTTTTTTTCTATAATAGAAATAGAATAGACATAGAATTTGTAATATGGCTAGGCCTGGAACGCGTAAGTGACTCGTACGTATAGAACCTTTAGATGGACTTGATAAGATGACCAGGTAGTATATGATGTACTATTTACATAAGTATATAACATAAATGACTATTTGAATAATTTGGATCACTGTTTTTCTATGACATTTCTGCGCATTTCCTGTCTACATATAGTATATAAAATCTCTTTGCCTTAAAGGTACAAAGTAAAAACAAACACAAACGTAAAACTGTACTTGTTTTAACGTCAACATTAAGCCAGTAATTAAAGTTTTATTCCTAACATTTTGTGGTATTTAGTCTAGAATAAAAGTCCAACGAAATAAAGTCTGGAATCTTCTGGGTTCCTAGCTTTGTTTAGTTGGCTCGTAAATTCAGTGGCAGACGGTACATTAGTGAACTGAGAGTAACCCGGTGCTGTTGCCTTTTGTTGTTTCTGGGAAATAAAACCTTTGTGCTTTCTTTATTGTAGTTTGGTACCTACACAGATAATTTAATAAAGGCGAACTTTTTTAAGACTTACCTACGTACGGGCTTTTCTCAAAAACTCGAAATCAAGTCTTTATTTTAACTAGGTTGAGAATCAGCACTTTTTTAACGTCAAATAAAAATACATAAGACTCTCCCCCAAAATTGTTTCCCCAGCCTTCGCCACTTCCTAGTGTTTTTGCTGGGAAGAAGAAGCAGCGGAACAAACTCCCCAGCAACACATCTGTCTGATTCGTTTGAAGAACTTGAATCTGTACAATGAAATGCTCAATAAATAGCATTAAGGTTTATACACTTTATAAATTATTTCAGAATGATGGTCACGTGTTAGCTAGCATACCTACTCCAATATACCAAAGCGAATAACTCCGTCCCTCAAAACATTATTTTTATAAAATATTTTCTATAAATGTTAAAAAAAAATCGTCTTACACATAGATAAGAAAGTTTTGTGACTTACTAAAATAGTTTTTTAAAATAAATACTCATATTTATTTTAGCTTGAAGTCTGGATTTGTGCTTTATTGAAGGCAACAGGGTCGCCGCCTATAAATTATATGGGACTTAAACATAACTGGCGAATTGTGGGTGTACTACCAGGTTCACTTCTGCCTAGACCTTTGGGTATTACAGGCGTAATGTTGTGTGTTATGTTATTTATTTAATAGGCATAATGAGCTTGCTTATCAATAGGAAACAATCTCTACAACAATTTAAATTTATACTTTAAATTGACCTACTACATTGATCCAATTTGCAATTCATGTAGCTTCGTCATCCACTGCGAATTAACACAAATATTTCTCACACTTACACCATACTAATCCTTCAATGTAACCAAATCAATTCAATGCTCAATAGCGTAACGGATAAACGAATTCCAAACTTAATTAATTACTTATATGTATTTCATGTATTTTAAAGAGTTTATAAAACAACCTCGTAATTAACAAAGAAACTGGTAAAGTACAAGTTTAATTCATACATTCCGTATTTCCGACCTACGATACTCAATCGCGCCTTGAGAATATCGACCTCTGTTACTTAAATAAAGATCCAGTTGAAAAGGTTTTTAGACGAGGAGACTGGTTTTATGAACTGTGTGGCGCAAAATTAGCAATTTTTGTTTTTATTACGTCATTTTTAGGGTTCCGTAGTCAACTAGGAACCCTTATAGTTTTTTATTTCAACCCTAACGTGTGATATTTTGCTGGAAAGGTATTTAAAAATGAATACGGGTTTACTAAAATTATTTTTTGATAATGTCAATAATTTCGGAAATAATCGCTACAAAAGTAAAAAACTTTTGAACCATAAGTTTAGAAAATAAGAAAAAAATCTGAAATGTGATTATGATGAACTTTATAAGGACTTTCTAGGAAAATTATTTTGAACTTGGATGGAAACAACAGTTTTTGTACAAAAACGACAAAAAGTTGTACAAAATAATTTCTGGACTAAGTTAGTAGTAGAATCGTATATGCAAGCATTTTGAACACTTATTGTGACGGACGGGAAACTACGGAACCCTACACTGAACGTGGCCCGACACGCTCTTGGCCGGTTTTGATTGTACTTGTTATACCAATTTTGGCAACGCATTCAGGCAGTCTTTATCGTTGACTGAATGACTCTTTGTCTCAGCACGTCTGGTTTGATTTGAGATAAAAAACACGATGGAGGTGATCCTATTGTCGTCAATCGGGCACAAATCTAGACTCCTGGCTACTGAGAAAATAGAGACTCACAACCTGACAGGTATAGACGACAGCACATCATTACCCCAATGTGTAAAATTTCTTTGAGAGTTTTTTAACTTTATTACATATTAAATAAGGTTCATATCCAATTGGAAAAATATAACAGTGGGAACCTTGATAGTTAGGAATGTATAAGACATCAAGATACCAAAGGTCGTTTTCATGGACACAAACCACCTAAGTTTTATATTTGTTTCCTTAAAAACAATGAAAAAGAATTTAAAGAATGTACGTTATTAACACAATGACAAAAGATATTAAAGTAAGTTGGTTGACACGCATGACATTAACCCGAAATACCAACGTTTAAGATTTTTTTTATAGGCACAAATAATGGATACGAAATTAATAAATGATAAGCCTGACAACATGAAGTATGAATTTAATCAATGCCGGCATTATAATTTACTTGTAACAAATACACACCATGATTATGTCATGAACATTAGAAGAACAACCGTAGAACATTCTCTAACAAAGGAATTCTAAAACAATAAAAAGGGTGAATGAAAAGTCTACTAATATATGTTGACTACAAGAAAACTTTAAATATTAAAACAGTTACGGCATCGCAGTTCCATATCTCTCGCGACTCAATCACGCTATGTATTGTTTTTACTCAATACTTAATATATTTTCTGCTTTCCATATGTATTCTTGGGTAAGAAAATTATAATTGAGACCGTTATGGACCCTATAAGGCACAACAAGACGGTAGGAGAGAGGAATTCTTGTTTTAGACTTGATTAATCATCTCCTTCATTATAGTTATAGGTCAGTGGGTTGTCGTTGCTGTTGTTGTTGTTGTTGGGCGGATTTATATAATAATATTTAACATAAACCTCCTGTTTTCCTGAAACACAAATAAAGAAGACACAATACCACCTCCACTATTTTCAATTCTCTTTTAAAAGTTTGCTCGAGTTTTGAGAAAAAAAAAATTAAATGACTCGCTCGCTTCACATTGACCTACATTTTTTGAAGGCCGAAAAAATGTCAACAGGACCTTATGCGATGTGAATCGGAGCACCTGCAGTGGCAAATGTTATAAAACTCGATTTTACGCATCGGACATCCATACGATTACGTAATCGAATCAATTTGATCGAGTTCGAAAAGATTTTTTACATTGATTGAGTAACTGACTGACTCTGTGACGCTTGAAGGTTTATTTTTAAAAGCGTTTATTTACTTAAGTACTTCAATGGTAGTGGAAAAAGCTGGATGGTTGAATTTCTTATATATCCTGTATTACTATCACCCACTCATCGCTATTCATTTATAATGTACTAGAACTTCGCTCGCAAACGATGTCCATTTAAGTGTATTTTGTACTTTAACATACCTCTCGACATCTTTGCTTTAAAAATAAAATATTGCCTATGACACTCACAAATAATGTGGCTTTATTTTCTCGAAGAATTTTCAAAATCGGTTAACTAGATCTAGAGATGACTGCTACGGCATCACAAACTCAGAAACTTTTTATAGGGTGACTGGTAATTAGTGACCGATACTTAATTTCTCTATATTTCTCTTTCTTTAATGAGTATAATAAAAAGCTTCTTTGGGAAAGTTATTCGTATTTTTGAGTACAATCACATGTTTAATTATCGGTCACTAATTACCAGTCACCCTATATACGAGCAGTTTATAAACTTTGATCACCATTCTTCAGTTCTTTTCTCATTTTATTTCGTAGTGGTAGTCAAAATCTCTTCCAGCCGCTATCTCAGAAAACCCTTTCTTCGTAGACCTATCCAGTTTTACATTTTCAACCCATCCTTGTTTACTTTGTTTTGCTTCTTTTCTTATAGTCATCCACATCCACACTTAAGACTTCTATCTTTCCAGTACTATTACCACCAGAAGCCAATATTTCAACTGAACAACAAAAACTATCTCGATCACAATCGTATAAGTCCGTGTTCACACGGGTGTGTCCGGAACTTTTCCCATCCGTATAAGTTACGGCTGACACCGGTCATTACGCCCCCTTCTTCCTTCTTATATAACTTCCATTATGGAGAAAATGCCTGGGGTAGGTAGGTTCTCAAATTATTATTTTTTGTAATTTACAGCTCAGTTTAAGGAACTTAGTATGGTGATAAAAACGTATTTGTAACCATATCATAGGGTGGCAGGAACTTCTTTTGACAACCTTATACCCGGTTAGGATTTTAGAAAAGGTATAGAAATAATTGGCCTATACTAGTTTTGTTTAGGTATTTAAATAACGGTAAGCAATCTTGACACGCCTTTTTAATTTTATTTAAAAACTTTAGTCCACCGCTTCATATAAATTTCTTTCTAACATATATTAATTGCACATCTTTCTAC
Source organism: Euplexia lucipara (assembly GCA_921972225.1). Classification (NCBI taxonomy): domain Eukaryota; kingdom Metazoa; phylum Arthropoda; class Insecta; order Lepidoptera; family Noctuidae; genus Euplexia; species Euplexia lucipara. Next base: position 14,071,593 of record OV179154.1, read on the forward strand.
GCTTTCTGAATGCAATCTGTCCCAATCGCTTCTTTAAGTTCGTCGGACATCTTTATTTGCCAATTAATAAACTTTACACTAAAATAGTAATTCTTAGATATTAGTAGATTTTTGACATTCCTTTCAAGTAGACAGAAACCTGATAGTCTGACAACCAATTTAATCAAGGGAAATCGTGTTGAAAAAGGTTGTGGTTGTAAAAAAGGCAGGGTAAAACACTGGTATTCTGCAGCATTCTCTTAGACTGGAAGCAGACCTGAACAAAGTTAGGAGAGGACTAGGCAGATGTTGACACCAAGATAGTAATCATTAGTTAATCAAAACTAATATTATAAACAATGATATTATAAGTAAAAAGGTGTAGATAGGTTATACGCGCTCAGCAAGTGACACGTCGAAATCTGGCTAACTAGCCACACTTCACCTCAGTGTGGTGTCGCGCCCCAACGGACGCGTGCGCACGTGCGTGCGTTAGTGTACCGTTTTTGAAGATCGAATGTTGTTTAAGTAACCTATCTACACCTTTTTACTTAAGTATAATATCATTGATTATAAAGAGTTAAGTAAAGTTAGTAAGTTTGTGACATTGTAATCTCTGGATCTACTGAACCGATTTTAATTATTTTTTTACCAAAAGGTAGCAATGTTATTTGTGAGTGGTATTGGATATATTTTATTTACAAAACTAAAAGGAGGTTGAGGGGATGCTAAAGTACCAACGAAATGCACGAACATGCGGACGAAGTCCCAAGTGAAGTCCTAATCTATATCTAAACTATATCTTCTTATACATAAAATTCTCGTGTCACAATGTAAGATACCACACTCCTCCTCCGAAACGGATTGACCGATTCTTATGAAATTTTCTGTGTATATGCAGTAGGTCTAAGAATTGGCTACTATCTATTTTTCATACCCGTAAGTGATAACAGTGGTCCATCCCAATTTAAATTTACTCTAATGCAGAACGAAGTTTTCTAGGGCAGCTAGTAATATACTATTAAAAAAAAAATTGGGCTGTATCAAAAATAATTATCAGTAACAGGTACGGATACAGCCTGTATCCGTACCTTTTACTGATCATAATTATTTGCGTAATCAAAAGTAAAACAAATTAAATAATTATTAAATAATATTTAGTTAAACTTAAATAACGAAAACAGCTGTTTGAGGCGGGATATGCTTGAGCGAGATTACGCAAACGGGAGCGGGAGATGACGATTAATGAATACTACTATATCATGAGTAGCCTGTACAATATTTCCATAAATTGGGTGTATTTTGTGATATAAACAAACGCTAATAACTTTGCTGTTTATGAATTTTATTTATTGATACTTTACAAATTTATTAAGAAGACCGTCTAGAATAAGCCCTTTAAGTATTTGTACCTACTAATCAAAAGTTAGTGGTGTATATACAAAAGGAAAGATTTCATTGTTTGTTTGCATTGCCTTTGAAATTACTAGACCGATTTGAAAAATTCTTTCACCGTTGGGAAGCTACACTATTTCCGGGTGATTATGCAAATTTTTATCCCTTAATTTTACGGGAACTACGCGGGCAAAACCGCGTGACGACTACTAGTCGTTTGTAAATTCAAAACACAATATCTGACGCTCACCCACGACTACTAATCAATCATGTTTATCAATAATGCGCAAGAAAATTGAATCATTAAACTTTTTGTTTTGCTCGATACAAAATAGCTGTAATCAATAAGATGGCTTCCATTTTAGCATTTGAGAATTTAACTATTAAAGCCTATTGACCTGGTGGTTGTGTCACTACAAGACCTACATTAACCTATTGCTACCGACCTCAATTTAAGAGTATTAAAAACGTTTTGTAGTATAAAACACATGAATACTGTACATGTACGGTGTAAGGGACAGCCCTCCTCAAACTGATAGGGTGCATTCAGCTCCTTATTTTGAATCATAATCCACTGAAATATTTTTCAGTACCTATTTTTTTTATTTTTCCAGGTTTTTCAGTTTCATTTCAATGTATAATAACATTCTATGAAATTAGCACTCCATTTATGTAAATAATAACGCTTAAATAAAAAAAACCAACAATGGATGTTGAAATACTCTAACGATCGTCTTGACGGGGCGGGCGCCCGAAGGCACGCTGCGTGCGTTTTGTCACGGTTAAAATACATTGCGTATGACGAAATAAAACAAATCAAGTTTTTTGGATTCCCATAACGTTCCTGAAATAACTTCTTGTACCGGTCATCTTAGTATAATATACTGAATTCACCCCATCAATCTGAGGAGGGCTGTCCCTTACACCCTGTTTAATTAATTTTATAAAAAAACTTAACCTATAGTGTTTCTGATAAATGGATGATACCATCCATTTATCAGAAACACTATAGGTTAAGTTCACTATAGGTCAAGTTAAGAAAAAATATAAATACTTATATTTTTTCCACTTATTTTGATATTAAAACGAAACTACTGGTCGAATTCCGATAAAATTTATGTAGAACTACCTCTTAAGTATATATAATCTACCAAGCGCATAAAGAATCATCAAAATTGGCGAAGTAATAAAAAAAACTCTGAAGAGAATGACAGAGGTGTATGTATCTGTATTAGACATAGACGGCCGCACATCAAGCTACTCCAAACTGTCAAATTTTCCCAATCGAACATGAGCCTAATTCTGTTTGTGATAAAGTTGAAAATCTAGCAAAGAAATTTGACACATTGGGGTAACTTGATATGCTGGCGTCTGTACATTTAAATTTGGCCAATTATAATTAAGTCCCATTTAATAGGGGGCAACCTATTGAGACAGATTATGGACCCGGTTGATGACAATGGGCTCGCCCCCTATGACATAGCCTACTAAAATATAACTCACTAGGTACTTAGTTAGTAGGTATATGTAGGTTAGGTAGTATTTATTAATTTATTTAAGTTTTGTAAATAAATAAATAAACGTTTTAGTAGAGAGAGTGAGAAATAAATCCTGTATTACTAAACTGGATATACGTCTCTGCTTAATTCCTTCGAGGTATAGGGCGTGCATTAGTATAATTATTAATTATGTTTCCTAACTATCAAGTTATTCTCAAATGAAAGTGTAACCTCGAGGTAGATGCAAAAACTAAGGATACAGAAATGCGATAGAAATAAGTTGCAAATCAAAATACGACAGCGAAGGCCACTTTCGCAAAGCCACTAGATTAATCGTTAGCTTAATAATTTACTATAATAATACTGTCACTATTAATAGTAATAGTGGACTACTATTAATTTGTGGCCTCGGTACAGTATTTCAAAACAAGTGACAATTATACCAATGATATTATAAATGTAGATAGGTTATAAGCGCTCAGCAAGCGACACGTCAAAATGTGGCTAACTAGCTACACTTTACCTCAGTGTCGCGTCGCGCCGTCAACGGACGCGTGCACGCGTGCTTTAGTGTGCCGTTTTTGAAGATCGAATGTTTTTAGGTAACCTATCTACACCTTTTTACTTATATACAGGGTGTCTCATTCAAATCGGTCAGTAGGGGAAAGTCTGAAACTATAAGACATACGAAGATCTGTTCTGAGGAACCATGTCATCGATTTTAATCACAAGAAAAACTGCATTTATACATTTCAAAAAACATCTGTACTCCATTCGGGAATCGAACCCGGTTATTTTGAAAAATAAACCTACATTATTTCTATTTTAGATATCGATTGTGTAGGTCTTAAGCAGTAAATGTCAGTATGAAACATGATGTCTACAATTAATAAAATGCATTGTTTTCACATACTTTAATTTATTTTAGTAGGTACTAGAAGTGACCACCGCCTTTTTCAATACAATATTCAACACATTTAGGTAACGATCTTACAATTGCATTTTGTATCTTCATGTGGTGAATTTGCGTTGGCATTGTCTCTATGGCTACTTTTAGGTCTACAACGGTGTCATAGCTTGTTTTGTACACTTCATCCATAACGTAACCCCACAAGAAATAGTCCAGAGGCAATATTGAAAAAGGCGGTGGTCACTTCGAGCACCTACTTAAATAAATTAAAGTATGTGGAAACAATGCATTTTATTAATTTTAAACATCATGTTTCGTACAGACATTTACTGCTTAAGACTTACACAATCGATATCTAAATAGAAATAGTGTAGGTTTTTTTTTCAAAATAACCGGGTTCGATTCCCGAACGGAGTACCTACAAATGTTTTTTAAAATGTATGAATGCAGTTGATTTTTGTCTATGGAACCTTTCATAAATCATGTTTCTGACTGCACAAATACATTAGCTGCATGCTGATCGAAGGCTGCATGTTTAATTTCTGGCTTCTTATTAAGTCGGTTGAATTTTTCTTCGAACGCTCGTACGGCATAGCGACAACCTGTTTCTATAATTATCATTAGACGAACTAATAATCGCGGAGGGTTGGCTCCGAGCCTAACCTGTGTAGTTCCTCTGCCAATATCGCGGAGTAGGTGACATTTAACCACGGTAATTGGCCTTTCAAGCTCAGATGTTGCTGGATACTAGCCAGGGGTAATTTTTGTGGTTGATAACGATCCTCATGCTTCTAATTGACCAACGTTTTTCTTGAGAACTGGCAATAAAGACTGGTGATTTCATGTTCTGTCTCCAGAGCAATGTTACTTAATGTCATTTGCTTTGGAGTCAGAGTAAGTAGTGTTAGTAGAAAAGTAATTACCGCTGTGTTTTCAAAACCTGAACTAAAATTTGAATAGGATAGTTCTTGCTGTGCCGTTGGTCTAGACGTTACTGTTGAGCACGAGGCCCCGAGTTTGATCCTTGGGTTGGTCATTCTTAGTAGCAGCTCAGAGTTTGGGTTTCTGCCGGTTGATGTTAAAGGCTGGCCCATGGCTGGCCCCTTTTACATGGGACTGAAACATAACTGGTCAAATGTGGATGTACCACACCTCTGCCTATCCCTTCGGGGATTGCAGACGTGATTTTGCGTTAATAATTATTTACTAACATCGAAAGTAACTAAATGGTACTAAATGTTTTTTTTATTCCATGATAAATAAAAGGTTAAATATTTTTAATAACAAAGCTCAAAACACAGCTCTAGAATTAGGTCCTGACGATACAAACTAAATCTCGTAAAGTTACAATGACATGTAAAGTGTTTGTATGAACCCATTTACAGAAATTTTAATAAATATCATTTATCGTGTCGAATAAGTTTTTATGTAGAACACCTAAAACAGCAGTTGGTAAAGGCTATTGAAATGTCATAGTTTTTTTGCAACATTTGTATACATTAATCGGGATTGGAGACCTGAGATTAATTCTCAGATCAGGAAAAGTGTTACTGAAGTCTATTGTCTAGATTTGTATCTAGTTGGTGGTTAGCACTCTATGATGATGATCTCTCTATGATGGTTCAACTGACGAAATAGCCTGTTCTTTATGTACACCTTTGCCATTCACACTTCGGGGAATTCAGGCGTAATTTTATGTTTTTCTTGTTAAAAATAAGGAAGGAAATTGCATCGCACTACTTTGTTATGCTTGAAAGTATCATGCTTGCTTCTTGTTTATTAAATAAATTAAGACGGGAGTACTAGACGCTACAGTAGACTCTGCGTGCAATTTACATCTAAATAATTCTGACTCATTGCTCAAACATTCAACTGAATTATCTGCTCGCGTAAATTTAGAAACAGGACTGGTAATCATTTTGTTGTAAAGATTGATCACAATATGCAGCATGCTGGAGAAAGCTAGAAACGTTGACAACTTCAAATTTTACTTCTTGATGATTCATATTTGATTAAAATGCATGTAAGATGTACCTGTATTTTCAATTCTAAAATCGTGAAAATTTAAGAAAAAAACATAGGACACAAACAACCACAAAAACACAACACGAGCAACAAACAACAATCACAATCAATCAATCAATCAATCAACCATCAATCAATCAATTGGTGTTACAATTTTTACGTCAAACATTTAGCTAACATTTTTCTGAGGCCACTGACGCAGAACGAGGTGTTTTGTAGTTTTACCCCCATGGAAAATATCTATGGTACCTATAACATGACACCTATATTTTTCTAACCTTGTCAGCTAATGTAGGCAGTCATAAAACATATTTCAAAGGAACTAGGAAATGTAATAAACGCATTACACCATTTTGTGACGCCAATTATTGCTTCACCATTTTAAAACAATACGACTATTGCAATCTATGATAATCCATATTGCAAAACCTAATAACTCGATGATGTCATTACTAAGGAGATAATAATTGAGATTGCTACAAGATAATCTAATAAGGAAAAAAAATATTCTCCGAATTTCGAACGTACTGTTTAATGACTTGCTTTGTTCTTTTAAGGTTAGAACATAATGCATTCGTCTAATCAACTTTATAAAATACTAGGCGACGTCACGCGATTTCACTCGCGTAGTTCCTGTTTCCGTGAAAATACAGGGATAAAGAGCCTATGTCACCCGGAGATAGCGTAGCTTCCCATCGGTGAAAGAATTTTTTGAATCGGTCCAGTAATTTTAAGTTTATTCACCAGATATTAAAATATATTTTTTTCCTTTCAATTATAATACTAGCAGACGTCCCGCGGTTTCACCCGCGTTATTCCCGTTCCTGTGGGAATACAGGGATAAAAAGTAGCCTATGTCACCCGGGGATAGTGTAGCTTCCCAACAGTGAAAAATTTTCTAAATCGGTCCAGTAGTTTCGGAGCCTATTCAATGCAAACAAACAATCAAACATTTCCTATTTATATATTAGTATAGATATAGATATTAGTATAGATAGACATAGATATTAAGTTCATAATTATTGATTAAATGAATAAATATTCCTTAACTTCAACACAACGCCATCTAGTCCCAAGCTAAGCAGAGCTTGTGTTATGTGTACTAAACAGCTGATTACCATGTAACTTATATATTTCTCAATACATACATATTAGATAAATTACACCCAGACACAGAACAAATGATTAGGCTCATCACAAAAACATTTCTGGGTGCGAATCGAACCCACGACCTCTGGTATAGCAGTCAGGTCCACCAACTGGCCACCAACTGGTACATTTCGTCTTTATTTTTTAAGTCCCATGTAATGGTGAGCGAACCTACAGCACTTTCGGTAAGCACACCACAAAAAAAAAACACAATTAGACGGAAATTTTATCGATAAAGGAATCGTTGAAGTAAGCAAATGAACTATTGTTGCTGTCAAAGAACAATCTGTGAACATTATTAACAAAAGTTTCGGCTAAAGAGATTCTTTGTTGGCACTTTCTTTTTTCCGCACAATTACTTATATTTGATGATGTGGAAAAAAAGAATTTGTCACCTCTAATTCCTTATGTGCCTCGTAGTTTTTGTACTAGAATAATGACTCTCTTTGGTTACTAGGATACTTTATTTGGCTAGTCTTTTCTAAAATACGTTAGGTTTGTTGGGGTCGACTCCTAGCTTAACCGAATGCTGCTGAAAACTAGTATTTTACATAGAGCGAATGCCTATAGATCTAACCTTTACAACTGGGTACCGAACCAACTATATTCTCTTCTAATTTATTCAACTATTGTAGATTCGATAGAAAAACACATACTTAGTTAATATAATTTGGCGGCGACAAAGGCGGACGCCATAGCATTTTCTACCAGTTAACCTTCAGGTGATGCAGAGAAACGCAGTGGTAGGTGCAATATAAAAAGAAAAAAAAGAAAATAAAGCAAGCGATAGATACTAATATAATATGTTCAGTATAAATACATAAATGATTGATTTATATATGTGGACATTAATAAAAGTAATGTACAGACGCCAGCACATCAAGTTACTCCAATGTGTCCAATTTCTTTGATCGTTTTTCAACTTTATGCCATACAGAATAAGGTTCATATTCAATTGGGAGAATTTGTCATATTGGGGTAACTTGATGTGCTGGCGTCTGTACTTCAAAAAAAGGACCATTCCAACCTATGAGCTATACCAAACAAGTAACTTATTATCAGTACGAAAACTATGTATTATTATGTACACGTAGTATTAAAAAGATATAAAACCCTTCCCCTAGAGCCTAATTTATTAACTAGAAGAAAGAATGACAATATTGCTCCTACTTCTTTTGTAAAAACAAAATTTGCAAGTATTCAGTACAATAAACGCTCGTCTTTCTTGTATAATAAAATAAATTAACATATTTATAGATATAGGTACACACTAAACCGTTTCAGGAATGCAAATCGTTGTTGATTACGTGGATAAATAAGTTATGCTACGATGAAGTAGAAAATCTTCTATTAAACTTAAGGTAATACCATCTCCGTCACATATACATACACTCACTAGCAGACTAATAGTATTAAACAATTATTTTCAGTAACATGTTACACTAATTGTAAGATATAAAAATTAAACCGTCTTTAAAAAACACTAAACGGTGTATTTCTGATTTTGATTGATTGATTTGATGTACACTATAGTTATAATATTTATAATTTATAATACACAAACATGTTCAGTATAAATACCTAGGTACAAAAATATTATATGTCAAAGTCAAAGTCAAAGTCTAATCATTTATTTCAATTAGGCCATTTAAAAGGCACTTTTGAACGTTAAACTTACAAATTAAATAAAATATAATTATTCTAGTTGCCCCTTCCAAAAGGTAGTTTCGTATGGAGAAGAATGGGCAAGAAACTCCATACTTACTCTTTTAAAATAGTTTTTACAATATTTGTATACAATAAAAAATACATTATATATGTGAATACGATGTACCTAGAATAAACAAAGTAAAATAAGAAAAAAAATAAAATAACATACTATGCTAAGATAGATTCAGCATTTTAGTAGATAAGTACATAATTATGTGGATAGATACATGGTACTCTCACATTTACAAATATTAAAATCACGGATTATTATTTAACAAATCAAGAAAATATTAAATAAATAAATAATAATATAATAAAAAAATAAAAAAAATACACACCAGAATAGCGTGAGTGTTGACAGCAAAATAAAGCAAATTAAATCATTAGAAATGTAACAAGTTTGATTTTGTCAAGTTCCTTGATTGCCCTATGGAGCTGGACCAGCATGTTGCCAAGCATTATTATCTTTAATATAATCCTCTAATTTGTAATATGCCTGTTTACAAAGTGTACTTTTAATATAAGTTTTAAATTTCCTTTCATTTAGTTTTAATATATCAAGAGGTATTTTATTGTAACATTTAACACAGTACTCCATGAAAGATGTCTGTACTTTAGCTAGTCTGAAAAATGGTTGAGCTATTTTATCTTTATTTCTAGTATTAAAATTATGTCTTTCACTTATTTTACTAAAAAGAAGTGGGGTTTTTTCTTACATGCATAATAATATTTTCGTAAATGAATTGACAAGGCACTGTCATAATATTAATTTTCTTAAATAATTCCCTTAAAGATTCCCGAGGCCGTAGATTATAAATATGTAAACTATATATATAATACATAATACACAAGGAGTTGCGAAAACATTAGCGCTGGGAAGATACTACTACTGCCTACTTCGTTGTCATCTTATTCTGTCAATCTTGATTTCAACGGAAGATATATATTCAACAGTAGACCTTTACGAGTGTAATACGACGATGACCTTGCAATAAAGGTGATTTTAGTATATCACAGTTCAGATGTTATCTTACATAATTATGTGCAGATGCAGGCATGCTACAGGTTAATTTGAACTTAAATACTTCTCCCATGCCCTTTTCAAGTGACATACTAATGTAACCTTGTGTTAAGAGGGGGCTTAAAGCGCCAATTATAATTTGATTTCATGTGAAATAAGCAACTACTACTGAATTTAAATTTCATTGGAAATTGTATGGTATTTTTGATGTTCCGTATGAGGCGAAAAATATTATTCACTTTTAAATTTATTTCATAGAAAATAGTCACAATTTTACCTTTAATCTCAATTAATTTTCGGCCCAAAATATCGTATTAATAGGGTGCCTTATGCATTAATCAGCATATAAAACTACCATCACCCTTAAAGCTAATGTATTTTAATAAGATACTTCTTTAATTTTGGCTTGAGGAGCTTGTGGCTAAATTATAACAGCCGCATGGGTCGATCGAAGGTTAAGCTACGCTTGACGAGGTCGGTCCGTGGATGGGTGACCATTTATTACATACCAAGACTCCTCCGTGCCTCGGAAAGCACGTTAAGCCGTTGGTCCCGGCTGTCATTTGTAGATCTTTGACAGTCGTTACTTGTAGTCAGAAGCCCGAAAGTCTGACAACCAGTTTAACCAAGGGGTATCATGTTACCCAGTTACTGGGTTGTGGAGGTCAGACAGGCAGTCGCTCCATGTAAAACACTGGTATTCAGCTGCATCCGGTTAAACTGGAAGCCGACCCCAACATAGTTGGGAAAAGGCTAGGCAGATGATGACTTCTTTAATTTTTATTACTACGAAAAAGTATTAAGGACTCTTAAAGAAAGAAATATACCAATACGTCCTCTTAATAAAAACTTGTATAATATTATCACATAGTCATAATATATATCACGAATTCTGTTCCCATTATAAAATGTTATGTATGTGAAATACATAACATTTTATAATGGGAACAGAATTTTATGACATTCAAAGAAAAACATTTTAGTACTTACTTAGGTATTTAAAGAATGCTTTGTAAGCTAGATAAAGTTCCGAGAAGTATTTTTATTATCCTTTATGTTTATATCGTGATTACCCAGTTGTTAAGGCCTCGTCTCTCATGCACGAGGTTGTAGATTTAAATCCGGGTTAATATATTATTATTTTATCACTTCATATGTAGGTACGTGCTATAGGTTTTTTAGACTATGGAGGAGAATGAAAACGACGTGAGGAAAATAATGTATAAAATCGCCAGCCTACCATGCAAGCATGGTGATTAGCAATTTCATCGACTCATTTTGTACCAATCATAAAGGTCGATACTCTTGCGCCATCCCATCTTCCTGGGTCAACATGCTGTGCTGGCGCTGCTGCTGCGGCTGCTGAGAACCTCAAGCGGCGTAAATATAGCAACCTTGTTGGTAGTTATACTTTCGAGCCGTTTGAGGTTGAAACTCTTGGGCTGTGGGGTGCGAGTGCTTGTCTTCTTTTCAAAGACAAACGTTTAGTTGACGCTTCCCGTGACCCAAGGGCTGGCCTTTACTTTGGCCAGAGGCTAAGCATTGCCATTCAACGTGGCAATGCCGCCAGTCTTTTGGGCACTTTACCAGCTGGCAGCGATGCAGAAGATTTTTTTGACGCTTTGTAATTTTTTTTTTGTTAGTTTTTGTTATTGTTTTTTTTTTAGTTTTTGTATAGTATAGTTAAGGTTGTACAGACGCCAGCACATCAAGTTACCCCAATGTGTCAAATTTTACAGAAATAAACTATGTTCCCAAACCTTTTGAAATAAATATCATAAAGGTATACCTAAAAATATGTTATTAGGTGTACGTGTTTTTAAAATAAGCCCAGCCTGTTACTTCCCTCTGCACGTCCAATTTCTTTTATTCATATAGAAAATACAAAACACAACTGTTAATCACCACGCCTGCTCAATGACGGAAGGCTATTTGAAATAAGTGTAATCAATTGAAAATACCACTGCAATAATATATACGATATTATATGTCTGCTATGGATAAAAGAGAAGGTAGGTAGGTAGGTATACTTCCTCCATAGATATCCGTGACTTCCTCATATATTTAAAACCATGAATATCTTTATTTTCGGTAAAACAACTTCTCCAAAATAATCGACACAGATCGGACAGGAAACTGATTCCGTCCGAATTTATTTGAAGGTCCAAAGACAATTCTGAAAACAAATAACGACTTTTTGAAAGTGCCATGTTGATAATTCCTTGGCTTGTAACAAATCAATAATTAAATGAGTCTCCACACAGGTCGATCGAAGGTTAAGCTAAGCTTTTCCAGGTCCGTAGATGGGTGACCATTTTATATATCAAGATCATTCCATGCCTCGGAAAGTGCGATAAGTCATCCGACCGCCCTGTTATTGTGTATTGGTGTCATTCGTAGATCTTTAACAGCATTTACGAGTAGGTAATCAGTGCCCTAAAAGTCTGGCAACCAGTCTAACTGGAATGTTACTACCCAGCCACTAGGTTGTGGAGTTCAGGTAGGCAGTGGTTCGTTCGGGGGTCGCGGAAGTATCTTCCGTTCCCGTGACCCCCGGCGCAGGTGCGAGAAGGAACACGGGGTGGTTTTTAGTCCGTAATAGTCTGACAGACCCCTCCACCTCCCCGTGCGGGAGACATCCATGAGGATTTTCCACCCCTCAAAAAAAAAAAAAAAAGGCTGTGGTTCGTGTCCGGCCGGTGCTCGACCGCTGGCTCGGGAGGAGGCACGGCTCCCTGTCGTTTCGGGTGACGCAGATACTTTCCGGGCACGGTTGCTTCGGAAAGTACCTGTGTCGCATAAACAGGGGGCCAGACAACCGGTGTCACCACTGCGTCGACTGTCGGGAGGATACGGCGCGGCATACGCTGGCAGAGTGTGCCGCTTGGGAGGAGCCGCGCCGTGCCCTCGTCTCTGGAGTAGGCAGTGACCTGTCGCTGCCGGCCGTGGTCGAGAGGATAGTCGGCAGCGTCGAGTCCTGGGACGCGGTGGTGTCCTTCTGCGAAACGGTCATCTCGCAAAAGGAGGCTACGGAAAGGGAGAGGGAGATCACTTCCACTCACCCTGCCCACAGCAGGCGCACCGGGCGCAGGCGGAGGGCGGACCACGTCCTCTTTCAGCCCCCCTGAATGGGTCCAGGGGCAACGGACGCGGGGATGGCCGCCGCCCCCCACGTACGTGGACCCGAGGTGGAGGCGCGTCGTGTTCACGCGCGCCCCTCTTAGACGTCGCGAGGGGAGTCTAACACCTCACTCCCCTCGCTGACTTGTCCAGGCCCGCGGGGCCGGCACCAGTCGGGGGTCGCGGTTTTTAGTCAGTAAGAGCTTGACAGACCCCTCCGCCTCCCCGGGCGGGGGACATCCATGAGGATTTCCCACCCCTGCAAAAAAAAAAGGTAGTGGTTCGTGTTTAAACACTGGTATACAACTGCTGGTTAGACTGGACCCCAATCGTACCTAGTTGGGAAATGGCCAGGCAGATGACGATACTCCCGCAAAAAAAAACGAATCTGGGTCGCCAATTCAAGGTCAATAACTTATTAATTTTACGTCTAGTAAAGTGTTGAATTACTTAAGAAAATTGCGACCGAACCCACTTGGCAACTATTACACACATGTTGAATAAACTAGTCGGCTGGGAAAACGGAACTTGGATGTAGAGGCAGCAACAAAATTGTATGTAAATTGAGATAAATACATTGCATAACATCAGGCCGAAACGTGGGTGATTTAGTTTCGTTTATTGTACCTATGTTCTTAAAATTACTATTGTATTTTTAACCCTGGAACATACCTTTACAGTGTACAATATTTGACTTTACATTTAGGTGTGACACCTATGTGTCCAAAACAAAATAAAATCGTCATAGTACATAAAATTACTGATGAATTTGATGACTGATGTCAAATAAATATTTTTCTTTCTTTCTTTCTTTCTCAAATAACCAAAGAAACATACTATTAATTACCATTAGTGAAAATAAGTTAGTTCCTACGTATCAATTGTATTTTGTCTTTATTAAGCATTGTTATTACAAAATGCATTTTTGAAATCAATTTTAATCAAAACTGTTGTCATTTAAGAATAATTGATTGTGTAAAATATACTTTATGTATCAGTAATTCTTTGAGTTTGTATTTATTTTTAAAGTATAAAAGTTAAAAGTAGTTAATGAACTTGCGTTTTGCCTATTGTTTTTTTTAATTCACGTGTTACTATACTCCATCCGATTAGGTAGTTACCAAAAGGTAAACAATTTTGACATGTATTTTTTTTTGTTAATAACACAGTTTAAAAATAAAATGCAGCTGAAAACAAATTTAGATTAACAAAAACGATTACATGATTAATTAAACAATTTGTTTCACAAGACTTGTCAAGATTGTTTGTTCCGAATCGTGGGAGTGCCAACGATGTAAGGGTGGATACTCGCCGTACGCCGGGTTGTCCGATGGTAGAAAGGTGATGGCGGAATCAAGTCATGTAATTCCCGTGCACACTCTCCAAAATGTATCCTATAGAAAACCGAAAGGCTAGCTATCCTACGCTTATGCTCAAGGCTTTGCAGATTGGTTCTAGCCAAATCTGGGTCACCAATAAGCCTCTTCGCACGCCTCTCCACTGAGTCCAAAGCTGCTAGATGACATCAGGCAGCACCAGCCCATATGTGGCTGCAGTACTCCACACACGAACGGACCTGTGCTTTGTATAACATTAGAAGCTGACCAGGTGTGTAGTACCGCCGTACCTTTGCGAGAACGCCGAGTTTTCTAGCAGCAACCTTGGTTTTGGACTCAATGAACTGCCCAAAGTTTAGGTTTGAGGAGATTTCAACTTCCAAGAGCTGAAGGCGGTCGGTGCACTCCAAGGATACATTTTGAAAAGCAGGAGCCATGGTGAACGGGCTCCTTTTGGCGGTGAACAGACACGCCTGTGTTTTGGCGGCGTTGAATCCCACAAGATTTGCTTCGCCCCATTTGGAGACTGCCTAAAGTGAGGCATTCGTACGCTCGACCAAAACCTTTCCAAAATATTATGTTTTATCTTGAAGTTATTTTTCTGCACGTCGTACCTAATTTAATCTCGGACATATGCACGCAAGGTCGATGTTAGACTCATAATAATTAAGTAGATATTATAAAGCAAATACTACACAGTCTGCACGTTTTATTGCTATTTAGAAAAACATTAAATTGTTGCAGTAATTCAGTGCATTAGGCGTTAAACATGGAAAGGATTTTGTTCTCGTTTTTAATAATATTTAAGTGCATGTAGATACGTTCATATGCGAATTAAATATCAACACACGAATATCGTGCCTTTCGTGCAACGCAGACGACAGACTACTTAAAGAAAGAAAGGACGAAAACTTTTTTACAAAAAAAAACAACCGACTTCTTAAAAAAATACTAACAAGTGAAAAATAACTCCAGTTTCCGAAGTCTGTGGCTTTTCACCTGTTAAGTAGTATTTTTTTAAGAAGTCGGTTGTATTTTTTTTTTTTGTGTTTGTTACGAATTTTTTGAAAGAATTTTGAAAATCGATCCATATATGAAGGAGTACTGAGCTCCTTCATATATGGATCGATTTTCAAAATTCTTTTTTATTTGATAGGCTAGGTATACTAACAGATTGGTCCCATCACAACTCATATCTGATGAGAGATCCTCGAGGAATTGAGGGAACTCCTCAAAAAATATAGGTAGGTACACACGATTAACGCAAGATGTAGTTAATGTTAGACAATGTTCGATAGTTCGACCTTCGATTCAATTAGGTACTGTTGCGTGAAGCTCTTGATTTGGCTATCAGTATCGGTAATCTTAACTGATCGTAATTTCTATTGTAATGCGTAATATTTTTGGGAGAGGCCTTACGTTCAACACTACGAGAGGTTACTAAATGACTAGCGTTTATTATTTATCACTTCACCCGCGAAGTTTCCGTTCCTGTTGGAATACGGGGATAAAAAGTAGCCTATGTCCACCGGGAATAGTGTAGCTTTCTACCAGTACAATAATTTTTAAAATACATTCAAACTTACAAACATACAAACTTACAAATTTTACCTCTTTATAATATTAGTATAGAAGTATAGATTTGCTAGCTGACGTCACGTGGTTTCACTCTCGTAGTTCCCGTTTCCGAGGGATTACAGGAACAAAAAGTAGCCTATGTTACCCGAGGATAGTGTGGCTTTCCAACGGTGAAAGAATTTTTCAAATCGGTCAAAAAATAAAAGAAAAAAATGTGTTTATTATTTTAAATCCATACCATTAAGTTGCCGGGGCTTCCCAGAAAGTAATCCGAAACTTGTGATGGAATAAACCTTAAAGGTTTTAGTTTATTTGCTACAAACAAAAATACAAATCTTTCACATTTACACAACAATACATATTTTTTCAGATTTGCGCTTTCTAACTGCCTGTTACATTACCAACTTAATAACAGCGCTGCTATATTTATATATTTAAATGTCGCAGCTAATGCTGAGATAGGCACCTTTTTGGTCTCGCACATGTCATTTTATTATTATTATTATTTTCATTAGCTTTTATTTCTTGGAACCCTTGGGTTGCGGACCTTTGGAAGGCGTACGAGGGGCCGAAGCCAACTCGCAGAGGCCTATTGTCGTCTTTAATGAAATGAGGCACCAACCGCGGATTTTCCCTGTATGCACTACACAAGTGCACCTAAGGAAAACCTACGACTGGTGTAAGACTATTATAATTGCAGACTATGAAAACAAAAGTACTGGACTATAGGTTAGGGTGTCTAAAATGGAATTAACATCTTATTATTATTATTATTGTCTTTAGTTTTTTAATCCTTTCTTGTTTTTCTTTTCATTGCTACTCATTATCCATATTTAAGTGCTTAATAGAAAGACATTAATTTTATTAATCATTCTACTTCTTTTGATATGGTTAGTGACTATACCAGGGTGTCAGAGTTTATGCCACCCATGAGCGTCTGACTTGGCTTCACAAGCCTTCTATATCATTTTATGTGTAATGAATAAATAAAAAAAAAAAAAAAAAAACTATCAGACATGCCGTTGCCTGGCGAATTTTCCCTTCAACGTTTTTGAAGCAAAGTGATGTAATTACCTATACAATACGCACATGAATCTGAAAGTCACAGATGCATGCCTTGGGTTGGAAGTCGATACCTTCGACTAGGTAGTCTGCCAGTCATCGCGGAAGTATCTTCTGTTCCCGTGACCCCCGGCGCAGGTGTGAGAAGGAACACGGGGTGGTTTTTAGTCAGTTAGAGTCTGACAGACCCCACCGCCCTCCCTAGGGCGGGGGACATCCATGAAGATTTTCCACCCCTCAAACATAACTGCCTCTAACACACCATGACTAGTATCATCTTATCATCTATATTTTTAACCGACTTTCAAAAAAGGAGGAGGTTCTATGTTCGTGTGTATATATTTTTTTTTTTTTTTTTTTTTTTTATGTATGTTACCTGATTTCTCCGCCATTTGTGGACCGATTCTCAAAATTCTTTTTTTATTTGAAAGATTATACTCCTGAGGTGGTCCCATTTTAATTTGGTGAAGATCTGGTGCTGATCTTCGGAGATATACAACGGAACTCTTCAAAAATAAACAGCAAATTTGTCGTGATTGCTGGAATCGCTTGGATGTTTATTGTTTATACAACATAATGACGTATCATCACGCCTGTATGCTCTGAGGGGTACGCAGGAGGGTACAATATACCTAGATTTCGTCAGTTAGGTATGTTAATTTTAATTTATTAGGGATTAGTGGAAAACCCTATTATGATGACATGTATTGTTAACAATTAACAATATAAAATAAATTCATGGCAAATATTTTTATGGTAACAACTAAAAATGGAAAAATAAAAAACTTTTTTGCAAAAAATAAAACCGACTTCAAAAAAAACACTAAACGGTGTAAAATAACTATAAATTCGGAAGTCGGTGGCCCATCATGAGTAAGACAAACCCACCAAAGCCACAGAATTCCGAATTTAGAGTTATTTTACACCGTTTAGTGTTTTTTTTGAAGTCGGTTTTATTTTTTAAACTAGGTATTTAAGACAGTGAAATATCTAATAGCTACTTGCAACGTTACAAACTTATAGATCCAGCGCAGACCTAGCGTAGCTCAAAAACAACGCGCTTTTCTATTCTAAATCAATATCAACCTTGCGTCTTTCAATATAAAGTCGAAAATATACCGCGTACTTCAATCAGCGTTGATGCTCACGGATTATTTATTCAACGCTATTTAATAAAAATAATAATAAAATAAAACCAGTTCACCTTATCCACCCCTAACCTATAGCCCAATACATTTGTTAGCTTTAGTCTGCATTAGTCCTGCACTAGTCGTAGGTTTTCCTTGAGTGCATTTGCATAATGCATACAAGGAAAATCTGTGATTGGTGCCTCACTGCATTAAAAACTACAAAGGGCCTCTTCGAGTTGGCTTAGGCCCCTCGTACGCCTTCCAAAGTTCCGGAACCCAAGGGTTCCGAGAAATGTAAGCGCATAAAAATAATAATAATATTCCACAACTTTTTCACACAATGCCATTTAGTCCCAAGCTAAGCTTGAGAGCTTGTGTTATGGGTACAGAACAGCTGATAATCATATTTATATGTATATTTCTAAATACATACATAGTATAGATAAATCACACCCAGACACAGAACAAAATTTGTCTTAGGTGGGAATCGAACCCACGACCTCCGGCATAGCAGTCACTAAGTACTAGACCAACAGGCCAGTCAACCACTACAAGCTTAATAATTGTTTATCCAGTAAAAACTGCGCCACGCTGCGCCTCGCCAGAGTTGCCCTGGCCCTTAGAATACTTGTCTCTCCTGCCACTAGCCGTTTAACTTAATCCCCGACTACTTTCATTCAACTGATAACACTCGTCTGAACCGTAATTTCTTCTACATTACGAAAACTATAATGAATAAGGAAGAAAATGTACTCCACTAGAACCACCGTTATTATTGAACACAGCTCTAAGCACTAAATTGTTAAATAATAACTTGTAATATTCTAATTAGGTATTCCTACAAAGCGTTGCAGCATTTATTATCCACCTATTTGTTAAACACATATTGGCTCCAAAGATTGGCTGGTCAACGCCAACGTGTTACATAGCTTCTCGGTCGATTCAGTAAAAGTCACGCCGTGAAAACTTGAATGAAGTGAACTGTCAATGCCTAGCATTAGTATGAAATGACAGCTCAATTCGCCCTCACTACGCCTATATTTTCACGCGGTGATTTGACCAGAATCGCACAGCAGTTTCGACTAATAGTGGTGCAATGGAAATCTGCAAAGATTGGTATATTATATGCGTTGGCTTTGTTGGTTAGTATTGGCTTCGGCGACTTGCAATTTACTTACTTTGAATAATGATTTGCGAAACACATCTATTTTGAGTCATGTGCAGTATCTTGTGTGTATTTTTGTAAGTGGTATGTCTACCTGAACTCAAAATTAATACAATTTTAGTGAGACTACTTGCATTTAACAAACGCGAAAAGATCACACATCTTGTACGCCTCCCCGCTAAAATTTTATTTTTTACCTTTTTTCCAGGGTTGGCTTTCAGTCTACCGAATGCAGCTGAATACCAGTGTTGTACAGACGCCAGCACGTCAAGTTACCCCAAAATTGTGTCAAATTTCTTTGATCGTTTTTCAACTTTATGTAAAACAGAATAAGGTTCATATTCAATTGGGAAAATTTGACACGTTGGGGTAACTTGATGTGCTGGCGTCTGTACATGGAGCGATTGTCTGTCTGGCCGCCACAACACCAGTCCCTTGGTAAGACGATACCACTCGGTTAAACTGGTTGTCAGACTTTCGGGCGGACTTTCGGATCTCTGTCAGTCGTTACGAGTGGTCGTAACGACTGACAAAGATCGACATTATGACAGTTGGAACCGTGATTTTCGAGGTACGAAGAAGTACATTAAACACTTCCCTGTCCCTTGAGTCACATAATGATTCTCATGTTGATTGTTTAACTATTGTGTCTACTTTGTGGACAGTGAAAGTGTTAATTAAACGATGGTTGCCCATCCATGGACCGACCTTCCCAAACATGGCTTAACCTTGAAGATTGAGCCGTACGGCTGTTATTACTTGGTAACGAGATATGGTAGATAATAATTTTACTAGACATTTGCTTAGACATAGCGTATACACACAAACACAAACGTTTTCCAAGTGTTCATGTTAAAGCTAAAGCGCCATCATTAATTACACCAAGTGTCCAAACCTTTTACTCTACTTTAAACCTAATTTCATACACATCTAAGGTTGAAAATATCTTCAACTCTCATAATGAAAGACAGATTAAGATCGCTATCTTTTTGACACTAGACTATCGTAATTTAAAATTGTGTTGAGTTAGAGTCTAACTTAGATTTAGGCTTAATTAAGTGACTGGTTAATCAAAAAGTGAATTATTATTATCTGAAAATTTCTTGTCCAAAAACATTTATTGTGAATGAAATAAAATAATGCTGACTTCTTGACAAAGTTCGAGAGTATTGATTATGTACATATACAGGGTGTTTTTGAAATCGTGGGCAATATTTTCATAGGCTGTTCTATCCATGAATATGAACAACTTTCATTATGGGAACAACCCAGAAATCGCGAAAACAAAATCAGCTGTTGCTACGACATCTTAATACCTAATCGACTAAAATGTATGCAACAGCTGATTTATTTTTCGCGATTCCCGAGTGTTGCCCACGATTTCAAAAACACCCTGTATGCAGTGGAAGCTGTGATTAGCTTACATAAAACTCAAAATTATTTATTTCGTTCCATTATGTGGTGGTTCTTAGGTGGTAAGTAATCATTTATTGTAATAATCATGGTAGCTGACGGGCACAGTAAAAACATGAAAGGATATTTATACAGTTACCCATTTTTAATATTACCTATCTTAAATTTGACTGAGATGTTTGACTGACTTAAGGTCAGTCATTTTCCTGTGTTACAAGAGTCAAATGTGTGGAAACAAAAATATACATAAGTATTTGAAAAAGAACATTCCCAGAATATTTAAGATACTCAGTGCATACACAAGAGCAAGAAAATCTCGAACAATCCGTTAACTAATATTACCAAAACCCAAGCATTAGAAAAATCCAGCAGAAAAGGGAACAGAGGGCGTGTCTGCCATCCATAGTGGTTCGACAGGGGCTTCCCACTTAACATCCAATGTTTTATTGATGCCACCCCAGCCTGCCATTAAATTTTCATTGCTTTATCACCCAACATCCACGTTATGTATGAGAACAGTAATTGCTGCTACGTACATGATGTTTAAGGCCCTGTTGCAGGAAGGTTCAGGAAACGTATGGCCAGTACGAGCGCTTTAATCTATACTAGTATTATGAAAAGGTTGTTTTATTATTTTTGTATGTAACGATCAAACGTAAAAATTACTCTACCAATTTGAAAAAAAATTTCATTGTTGAAAAGCTATACTATCTCCGGGTGACATTGACTGCTTTTTATCTCTGTATTGTCACGGGAACGGGTACAACGTGGTTAAAACCGCGTGACGTCCGCTAGTAGCTAATGTTTTGTGTAGAAATCGCAGAGAAATATAAAGAACGAAATTACAAACGATTTTTAATCGATAAAAATAGTAAGTCCTATTTTTTATTAATACACTTACTCTCACATGTTTTCTTGATAGATCAAAATTTAAATAACGATTTGATGTAATCTTTATAATTTTTATTCTATCGCACGCCTTAATTTTTTGAAGAACCTCATCCATCATTAGGGAATGAATAATGTCCTTGAAAAATTCAATTGGTAATCAACCGGATTTAAACCCATACTCTCGTTTATAAGGCGAGGTCTTAATCACGAAAAAGGTTACAACAAATCCAGGTCTTAGATTTCAGACCGAATTCATAAAAGCTAAAGGTTAGCCAAATGTGGAGCTATTTTTATTAAAATTCATGCAAAAATTAAAACTTGATTTATGAAAGTTCACTACTTTCATAAATCGAGTTTCTGACTTAACAAATCTGTTAGCTGCATGTGTAATTTTAATATAATATTTTTGTGCATATACAGAGCCCCCAGAAAGTTAAATATGACTGCAACCTCACCTTAAGCCATTGAAAAATTGAAAACTTCGCGGCGTCGTCGTTTGTATCTGACGTTTAGAGACGTGAAATTAAAACGTGGTTTTTGTTTATTTGTGAGTAAGTCGCGTCCGCATGAATTTTAATAAAAATAGCTCCACATTTGGCTAACCTTTAGCTTTTATGAATTCGGTCTGAAATCTAAGACCTGGATTTGTTGTAACCTTTTTCGTGATTAAGACCTCGCCTTATAAACGAGAGTATGGGTTTAAATCCGGTTGATTACCAATTGAATTTTTCAAGGACATTATACATTCCCTAATGATGGATGAGGTTCTTCAAAAAATTAAGGCGTGCGTGTATGACAACTTGTATTAATGTAAAAAACGCAAACTAAGTATGTAAGAATCGTAGCAGATGGCGCTCTGTTGTTTCTACCTATACCCCCATGTGAAAATGTGTGAGTTTATATAACATGTATGTGATGTTAATTTAGAATGCATGATTATTTGATGGAATGTAGTAAATAGGAACGCAGTGAGGATGAATGAAGGAGTATGAATGTGGGAAGGAGAAAGAGGAAGGATTTGAATATTTTGAAAAAGGAAGAAGGAAAAAAGGATTACGAGCGAGTGTCAAGAAGTAAAGACGTTTTTTTACATACAAGAAGAAGAAGTAACAAAATATTTTAATAAAGAAGATACCAATATATTTTTATTTTATTACGGTGGTCCATACCCCTACATGTATGTATTTAATTCTTCGATTTATTCAATGGGCTATTTGACAACATTTTAATTTTAAGTCCCTCGTCTAGATTACAAGAAAATAATCGACACATATTTTTTCTATCATAATATGTGCATATGGCGAGCACGGAAGAGTGTGAGATTGGACATATAAAAACTTTGTATTGAAAAAGCTTAAACGAGAGTTTTTACTACTCAGCAAAAACGTCATAACAAATCAGCCTCAGTCTACTTCTGAACCATCCATTCTTTTAGTCCAATCTATGGCTATACATATGTTCCTCTTGTTCTCAAAATAATTACTATACACAAAAGAGTAGTTCCATCCGAATCGTTGAAAGAGTGTTCAAAACAAATCAATGAACACAATCTGTTTCGAGTACCACACAATTGAGGTCACACCCACGTGCCTGCTAGTCTCAATCGCATGTAGGGGCATTCGCTAACCAACGCTAATATTATAAAACAGCCCATTGACAGACCAGATTGCAATTGCAACAAACATGTACACCGAATAAATTTTAAGAACGATTATGCAACAACTCGAGTGCGCAGAACTGATATATCGATGTTTAGACTCAGAGGCGACAGTAACAAACGAAACCGACTAGTGCCCACCCATTGGGAGTCGATTAATAATATTTATCGATACAGGGCTAACGAGCATCCATCGAATTGTTCGCGGTGCGATATGAATAAAACATAATCGATTGTTCATAATTCGCCAACTCGAATACGCGAGCTCATGTAATTACAGGATCATTTTATTAACGCAAACAATCGTTCATATGATAAATTGAATTGTGTAAAACAAATATGCATGAGAATATTCGATAGGAAAATTTTGTTTTATTAGATTTACTGAGGTATCAACTTGAGTACAAGCTAAGTATTAAATATATAAAAACTAGGTGTGCCCCATAATTTCACCCATTTCTAAGGATCGTAGCATGTTAAATAGCATTGAGTTAATTATAGTAATCTACGTGAGTTACATTTACTTAAATATTAAACAGGGAAAAAACAATTTCAATCAATTCTTCGGTTCATTTTAAATACAAAAATATATTTTCTTCGAATCCGACTAGTACAAGGAGTTCAACCCCTTCAGCATTATTATGGTTTAGTATTAATAGGTTTGTAAATAACTTTGGATCTATGATCTAACAAGGATTAAATTGATAGAATGTCTACGTAGTTTGATCATTATGTAATAGGTTTTACCCATATCCTTCAGGAACGTTTAAGGTAAGCTTATAATTTACACAAATTACATTACCGGCACAAAAATCTGCAGACCAGCATTGATAAAATCCTTATAAGGATTAAACCTGCCATTGATAGATGTAAGAAAATGATCAAAAACGGGCCATATGCGAGTTGAACTGGCACACAAACGGTTCTGTACAGTAACTTTATAATTATCTTCATTCTGCTGCGCTCTTATCCCAACTTATTTTGGGGTCGGTGTAGTATGTCTTTCTCTTCCATACATCTCTTTTAGCCTTTTTCTCAATAGTCACCTCTTTCCTAGGTCTTCCTCTACTTTTATAACCCTCTAGATTTATTCTGAAACGATATATTATAACATGGTTCCTATTAATTCCGGTCTGATGCCCATACGCGACATCTTTTTCACAGGCACCACTTTCTGAATCCCTCTCACGTACTCATTTCATATTCTATCCATTTGCGTAACACCACACATCTCAGTCAGTATCTTCATCTCAGCTGCACTCAACTGCCTTCCATTCTTTTTTTTGTGGCCCAACATTCTGATCCATGCAAGAGCACCTGTATGTTACGTTATGTTGTTAAACCGGCAATAAAAATACACAATTTGCGATCGTTTTGATTGTCGTCCTACTCGCATTATAGTTTATAAGACATAGGCCGCTAACAGATAACCCGATGACAGATAACGGAGGCTTAATTATTGGGTCCTGTTCGCCCTTTGGGTAAGGAACCCTAAAAATGGAATCTACTCGGAGTAAATCTCATTGAACATAATCAGTAAGTCATGTTTTACATTATACAATGAAAGTATGGCGCAGTCGAGAATAATCGCTCATTCTACCTTTATGGTGAGTTATTACAGTCAAAGGTTAAACTGAGTTTAAGGTCCCGAACTGGTTTTGCAGCTGCTATGCAGTGATGCATAACCATTATGTTGCTCATTGAGGGTGAAATTGTTAAAGCGTTCGTTGTATAAAAGCTTGTGGCTCTTGACAAAATAGTCACTCACTAACCAAAGTTAAAAGGATATAAACGAAAAGATGATGCTGAAAGTGAGTAAGACAAAATAACTTTAAACAGAACCATAGAAATAAATGTCATACCTGTCAATCTCGAAGGATATATACAGTTAAATGCCTGAACTGTTACTGAAATAATCTAAATGATAAAATGCAAAAACATTGTTTGAGGTCGGACCCACCCAACCTCATTTATGTAGTTTGTGCAGCCACCACTGCAAACAATATCGAACACAAAGAAACCTATCCTTCTCTCCATTTTAACAAACATCTCATACTCATTAATGACATTTTTGTCGAATAATAACTTTTAACTTTTATTTCTAGGTACTACTAGTGCTGTGCCCCTCTGCACTAATCAACGCAGGAGTTATTGAAACTGATAATTCTACCCCACACGTCATTTATAATACACCGACTGGATATACCAAAATTACTCAATCACCAGTATATCAAACTATACTGACAACTAAAGAAAGTAATTACGAAAGCCCAGATGGCATTCAGCGCGCGGTCTATACAAAATCTTTGAACACAGCCTACTCAAGCTCGAAAAAGTACGAACCTAAATCAACTGAAGACGGAGATGTCGTAGCTAATACTGTACCTGGTATTTACTCCACTGCTGCTCACTCTCCGGTTGTGTATCATCATAGAGCAGCGTATTCTCTGACATCTCCATTAGTCCATACGGACCATACTCCAGCTTTGACTAAATATGTATCAGTTCCTATATCTTATGCAACACATGATGTTCCTTTAACTAAAACTATTGTTTCTCCAACTTCAGTACGATACTCCACTCCTGTTTTTGAACAAACCAAGTATGTGACTTCAGGACTGTCCTCATATTCTTCTCACACACCTGTTATTGAATCTCAACCGATTAAAACCACTATTACTTATTCACAAGCTCCCTTAGTTTCACATATGTCGTTCACTGGCTTAGGAGCTACTTATGCATGGTAAATAATTTATATTTTTTCCTTTACATGGTATGCGCGACTGACTGCTTGATTTAAGTTTAAGTTATGTTTTGAAATGTTACGTTTATAACTTAACTGAGTTAAAATTATATCTCGTAAAATAAATTATTAATGCATCTTATCTGTGACTCATTTTTTCTCCTCGTAAGTAGTTCGTAGAATACAACAAAGTGTTTGAGTGCAAATCACTTACACCTTGAATCGTAATTATCATCCTGTCTTAATGATATCCTATTTGGAAACGAAACACCTACTGCAGTAGGTGGAGTTAGCAACATTTCACACAACCAATTTCTACATTCCACGCGATAATTATTAGGCAATGTGTTAACTTTAAAATACACCATTAAGTTGTAAGTCCCAGACTAAATCAACGTTGTAGCCAATAACGTGTTACATTAAAGATAATCACAACTTTTGTACAAAAGGTTTCTAGTATTTATTGAAGTCAGTGAGTAGTTTTGATGACACCACTAAGTACCTGCTCACTCCTGAAAGATATTGAAACTTAGTTAGCAAAGTTTGTTGTGTTATCACCGAAATTTGAGCATTATTTCTTATGACTTTAGAAACTATAATAACACAATAAAGATAAATAGTAATCCTACTTGAAAGAACAAGGACTAAAATAATGTCGCCACTGCCAAACATGAACAGTAATCAAAAGTTAATGAAGTAACACAAAGGCATGTTCTTTTCTTGCGTCTGTTGCAGGGATTTTAATTATCTTTGAAGTTATATAAAACAATCAGAATAAAATTTATGTAACAGTTTTTTTTTGTAAGTTCTACATAATCTAATGCAAGACAAATGTTTTGTAGAAGTTATAGTCTTTTAAATCTCTTTGATGAAAAACACACTACACACACATTCCGTTTACCTCTGGTAATTGGCACCCTTTCGGCCTCTTGGAACTGTTAACCCTCTTGTGGTCACTACCAAGGTTGGAGATCGGTTACTTTACGACAGTTACAGGACAATATCGGAAAGAAAATGGCGTATATGGAATCAGCTGTGTGGCAACTGTCAAGTGTTAACGAGTAGAATTTGTAATAATTATGGTTGAAAATGACACTTGGCACTTGACAGTTGACAAACAGCTGATTCCATATACGCCATTTTCTTTGTCTAATAGAAATAGAGTAGAAATAGAATTTGTAATATGGCTAGGCCTGCTGATCTCTCCAAGAGAGAGTTAAATTTTTGCACAACTTCACTCTGCATTTTTATCAATAAAGAGGTAAGCAATTTGCTGAAATAAGTAGGTATATGCCTAATAACTTTGATAGAACAGAATATTCTTTATTGAAAAGAAAACCATAAAAACCAGCAACTATTCATTAAAAGAAGGATTTGTATTTGAATAACTGGAATTGTGTCAGGAATAAATAAAGTAAAAAAGAAGAATAAGCTCTTTGAATAACAATCCATGAAAGGCAGCCAAAAGTTTAGCGAAGGTTTTTTTAGAACTATCAATTTAGTTTAGTTTACTTCACTTAGTAGTGAATTTAGTTCACTTTGCAAGACTTGTATACCTGACGAGATTAACGTACTAAGTATGTTGCTATAACTAAAATGAGCTTTCTAAGAGCATAAGTATAAAATTTTAGGGTGTAAGGGGTTCAGGTTCTGTTTACTTTTTATCCGCACGTGAAATGGATTAAACCTTTCTTCTATTAATGTCCTAGATTTTAAAGAAAAGGTTTGTCTTTATTTTTATTAGTAGCCTTAATACAGCTTTGCCAAGTGATTAAAAACGATCTAATAGACGTACAAAAACAATTAATTTAAAAGACGCGAAGGATGAACTCCGTAAATATTATGTTTACGTAATGTAGTACGATCAACGATGTCATGATCTGCATCATTTGTGTAGCATTTTCCTACGGGAAACGGGAATTCCCTGCCGGAGTCAGCATTTCCTGATATCTGCAACCTACGTGTCTTTAAGTCAAGAGTGAATAAGTTACTTCTAGACAAGCGTGCTTCACCGTCGACCACATCATCGCTTCCCATCAGTGGAGATAGTGGTCAAACGTGAGCCTAAATGACTGTCTGAGAACTGCAAATGACAGCCAGGACTAAGAGCACTAAAGCAAATTATAAATTAATTAGAGCTAAACACACTAAGACAACTTTGCGTACAGTATCCTGTTCCATTGCCAAACACGTGCGGTACTATCTAAGATCCAGATTAGCACACGCAAGGCGGGTCCAATCGGCGGTTGGTCACAATAGTGAGTGGTCACAGTACCGGACTTGATAAAGATGTATTGTGGCCGGCATTTACGTTACACACTCGACTTGCAGCCCGCACGATTGACCTGTCCATGTGCGTTGCAAAACGCAGTCTAAGCACGGCTAACATGGCTGTAAGGGTGATAGATTGATCTAGTAAGTGGATCAGTTTGTACGACGCAATGCATAGAGATAGTTATAAATTTAGACTATAATGATTGATAGCTAGATCATTCTTCATTAGGCAATTTTGGGAAATAAAATCTATCTAGTCTAAGTAACGCTTATAAAGACACTTCGGTTTCTAACTGAGATCTGTTTTTAACTCAACATGGGCAATTTTTTACATATTTATTTATTTATTTATTTAAAACTCTTATTCTGTCATTACAGGTTTTGAAACCTAATGCGATAGCTAAGACTACTTATTATATTAACTATTTTAAATAACATCTATTGCTAACAATTACATAATACACTAAAACAAAATTACTTAAAACTAATACGATACAACCTAAATACGATACGATACCCACGATACGATTCCTGCATGCAACCCACTGTTTTTAAAAAACAGTGGGTTGCATTAAAATCGTTGTTATTGTAAAAAATACGTGAGTACATTGAATCGTAATTCATTAGGTAGATATCAAATGAACTTATGAATTTTATTCTCAGTTTAATGACTTTTATCTCAAGATTAACCAAAAAAGCAGTACTTTTGGAAGTGACAGATTAATTTGTACTTCAACTCTTTTGTTCCGCGCAAATCGGCGCAATTCTCTTTTTTGAATCTAATGACGTCAGAACTCAGTGCAAAATAAAGTTTCAAGTGTAAACCGAAAACCAGAAGTGGACGTTTTGAATACCTGTGGGCGGGTGTTACAACTTTACTGTCATGTTACATGACGACTTAATAAACTCGGCCATATAATCTTGTATCTCGACCTTGTGAAATAAACACGAAGATTTTGTTGACATTAATTTATGATTAACAATGGTTATAAAAGCTTGCCGCTTTTTTGTAAAGTTGTGTGGAAATTAATTTGTTGCTGAAGTATTAAGTTATTCATACAAACAGAGCTTTCAGTTGTTAAAAATAAGATATACCGTTATGGTTAGATTCGTCACAATTGGGATTTATATTGCTTTCAACGAAACAACTATTAACAATAACATGACTTTAGACACGTAGGTACGTCCTTTAAGAAAAAATAAATTACGTCTTTTAGTGTACAAGACACTAAGAATAATAAAATTGAAATTAAATTTCCTTAAAAATTGCGTCAAATATTTTTCTATCCATCTTACCTGCCTTTTCGTACAAAAAATACTCTTACATACCACCACCTTACCTTACCTTTTCACCTTATTTTTTTAGCGTCGATTATTTTATTTATTATTATATAAATGATGTCACCGTAATTAACTAATTAAGAAATATTAGACGGTTATAGATCAAAACCAAGTGAACCGGAACTACGTGATCGAATTAATTTAAATAAATTAATTTGAATAAACTAAAAGATCAATGGCAACAAAATACTTGATTAATCACATAGCAATTTTACGGATGTTTGGCCAATATTTTGACATAATATCTGAAGATGATCAATAACGATACTAGCCTGTTACTATCTGTATGCAAGACACATCCTCTTTACAAACAGAGATGGTACAAGTATTAATAACACGTTTGATCAGTGCAGGGTTTCAGGCTTTTAGTCACTATAAGTCCAAGATTCCTCACAATGTCTTCCTTCATCGATGTCAGTTATGTCCAAAATAAACTTTGAAAGTGCATGCATAATGCTTTGCTATCTCACAAAGAAAATATATAAGAGTAATGGCTGGAAAGGTGGGACTTCTAACGGGATGCTTGAAGATCAACGCCCAGCCTCCTGCCTTCTCTTGACCGTGGATATCCTACGGCCGTTGTTATACTGCGGATCCGACATCAGCTGGAACCTCGAGTTTTTACGTTTCAAATTATGATTTCACTACTTTAAATAATGCAGACACGACGTATGTATAATCTACAGCAGCCACCACCAGTTCGTTGACCCAGGATAGAATGGTGCAAAAAAACTATTGATATTATTTTATTTTTTTATTCTTTTTGCTCCATTAGTCTAATTGCTGTACGGCGTTCTGATGCGAGGGTAAATAAATAAATATTATCAATTGGAAAAGTCACTCCGAGTCTGAGATTTATTTATTATCTTTACACGATATAATATTGAAGTGGCCTGCACCACTAAGTCATCGTAACAAGATGTTAAAGTCAATATATCACGAAAGAAACGAATATATTTATCATCTAGATAGGAGCCCGTCTGAGTCTAGTTAGTACTTAGTTGACTCATGCAAGCTCTTACAAAAACTCATAATTAAATCAATAGACCTAAAAATAAGCACATCGATGCCGTGAGAACGGAATAGTTACTGATTTTTAGATTAATATTTCATAATTGTAAGTTGGACGTCTTAAAGTGGCACTGGTACCTAACCGAAAAGTGGCGTCGAAATCGGTTTTTATGATATATTGACATATAGTGCGTAAGAATGAGGATCAAGGTGTAAGAAATGTTTTTCTTTGCGGTTGATGTTGACTTGAATCAAAGGTTTACTAAACCTAATTTCGGCAAGTTCCTACAACATTCTTATCTCGAACTGTAATGTCCCACACCGGTAGTAAATTTAATTATAAATTATTTTTATCTATCACAAAACCAGTAAACATGATTACTGAGCTATAACTATATTTTCACAATCGTGACTAAAAAAGAACCTAAATCAACCTATATTCATTTCTTACTTTAGTTTAGGCCTATATGATCTAGATTCATGTAAACCAGCCTTTTGAAATACCAGTATATCGCCCTTAGACAAAAGCACTCACAGGCTTGCATAACCCGATACTAAAGTTTCATATGAAACAGTATGCACGCCACAAAGTAAGCTAGGTTATCCAAGTAACATTATCTAAAGCACGAATCAATACTGTGTTATCTAAAAAGAGTTTATGAAACATAATGGATCTGTCAAGGTTATTGACAGGTCCATTATGCTAAAGTATCTACTTTGAAGTTAACAATTGAAATTGAATTTTAAACCATACGCATGATAAGTTATTAAACGTAGGTAAAACTAATGCTTAAAAAGTCACTACTCAATAAAAGCAACAAGTTACGATTTTTTTTTTGACAATTTAAGAATGTCGTTCAATTAATTAAAAACGAGGAATTTTTTGTTTTAAAGTAACTCCTCTGTCAAGAGAATAGTCTAGTAATTTAAGCGCAGATTCAATTGCCACAAGAATAGCTGCCACAGCCCGTATTAAAATAAAAAATGAAATAAAGAGATCCTGCAGATTTGTAAGTATCATTAATTTTCACAAATACTTTTACACGTCATCGTATGACCAGCAAAAACAAGGCCTTGAATTCTTGATCCCCAATCTTTCCTTTCTAATTTCGTTGAAAGCTATATCCTACTTACCCCAGATGGTATCACACTTGGAAACCTAATTTCCCCAAGGACCGCTTCATATTAGTCTGTAGGTTTAATAAAACATGTCCCATTAGAAAACCTACAAGGACTAAAAAGCTATTACGCAATAAATATATCAACAGTTGATCAACTCATTTCTTGGTCCTAATTGAACATGACAAAATTAATTTCTTCATCGAAATTGATCAAGAAGCTAATGACCGGTATTGTAACAGCGTATGCGGTATCAGTAGATCAGTTAGATAAGGAAAGTAGTAGATGTTGTATCGCAAAGTTAATAACAGAGACAAATTAATGACGCGTGAGATAGATTACTGTTCTCGGTAACTAAACAGGAAGTCACAAGTTGAGAAGTTCATTCATTGATAAAGTGTGATTTCGAAACTGCTTGTTTACTATATAATGATCAGGAACTTGGCAATTAGTCGGAACTATGATTCATTAATGTAGTTACGACTATGACGGCTGATGTGTAAATGTAAGGACCAATGCTACCTAAGCAATGAATTATTGCAGCACGATTTCCAAATGGAGCAGGGTGGAATAAATGACAGTTGGGGTGTTAGATTAGAACATAACCTATACTTTTTCTCAAATGCAGAATACTTGATAAATTTCTAACGTAAACAAGGACCAATGCGTTACAATGCCATGTCAGGTCTACACGAAGGATGTTATAGGTTTAGAACCTAGTAACATTTTGTTGTTTGCATTACTTCAAGACATTACTAACCCCTAACTGCAGAACATACCAAAAATAATGATGCAAAATCCAATAAGACCTAAATTTCTAAAGTACTGTAAAAACATAGCTAATAAAGTAAATAAAAGAAATAAAGAATAAAAGTGATACACTTACAAGTATTATAATAATATATTGAAAAGTTATCAACAAAACACTGCAAAATAAATAACATGTAAATCTATACTAAAAAATTAACAACACAACAAAATTATACAAAGTCTTTCAAACATAAATAAGAAAACAAAAGTCTCTGATCATACATGTCAGAGGTATTAAAAAAAACAAAAAAAAACCCCTAACTGCAAGAAGTGTGGAATCATCGAGGGTGTACGAGTATCAATATAATCTCGGTATAAGCGGGATGATTTAGAAACATCTGTGTATTTGATTTACACGTTTAATGTTAGTTCTTGTAATAGTCTTTTAGCTAAGTCCATGTTTGAAGAAGCTAAAACTCTTTTTATAAAATATTTTTTATACCATTTAACGTTGGTCTAAATCTAAAATTCGTTTGTGATAACGTAGTCAGGACTGTGACAAATTTCCTAAGTTTAAAAAAACTGTTTTGATGAACACAGTGCAAGAAAAGTTCACGCAGTTGATTTCCGATTCTTGTAGTTATGTCGAAATATTTTATGAACTTTTACGAATATTTTTCTGTACTAAAGGTTGAATAAATCTTTTTCCGTGACTTTCATATCACCTTGTATTATTTACACCAAAAAAATCTAAAATTTGGTCCTAATAGTATATATTGGTGGTTTTCTTAAGTGTTTGCATATGTTACATATCGCCAAGTGGCATTCATTTTGGGCGGTCAGTTTGTGACAGGGTTCTAGGTACAACTTGCGATACTAGACCACATTTGGTACCTGCGCCTGCGCTCGCGGGGGTAACGAGTCTAGTATAAAAGTGCTTGTATGTACACAGACCGTATCACTTGCCGTAGTGGATTTTATATATCATAATGGCTGCTAAGGTACTTTGTTTTATAGTGTTCTGTGCAGTTTTAAAAACAATTTATTATGCATTTTGCGAATATTGTTTTTTTTTTGTAACGAATGATAAGAATTTTCATTCCCTTTTAGTGTCTCGAAAAAACCTTTTTTTTAATTTTGTGTAATAAAAATAAATGATTCAATGTTAAAATTAGGACGTACAATAATTGGACATACTATGCGTTTCAAATGAGAATAGGAACGTCAATGGCCTCTGTCTGTCAGATGTCACTTGAAAAGTACCATCTGCAACGAAACCTTAACTACTTAACCTTAACTACTTTATTTTAAGGAAAAAGTAAAAAAAAGTTTAAGGAAAAACATTCGCTTCAACAATGTTTAGAACTTAGCTTGGGCAACAAATTTAGTAGGCTTTTAAAAGACGTTTGTCATTTTAAAAGCATTAAAAATATTTTTAAAGAAAGCCTGTTCGTAATTTATATTCGTGTTTTTAATAATATTTTGTTTCATTTCAGTTACTAGTCCTTTTGTGCGCCGTGGCGACAGCCCGTGCCGGTGGTTTATACGCCGCTGCACCCGTGGCCACATACGCCGCAGCTCCTGTCTACAAGAGCTACGCGGCTCCGGCCGTAGCGTACTCCGCTCCACTCACATACTCCGCCCCCGTGGTCAAGGCGGTTGCTCCCGCAGTGTCCTCCATCTCATCATACTCCACACACACCGCGCACGCGGCACCCCTGGTGGCTAAGTCCTACGCCCCCTTGGCCACCTACGCCGCAGCTCCCGTAGCCACATACGCCGCTCACGCTGCTCCCGTAGCGGCCTACGCTGCTCCTGCCTACGCTGCGCACGCGACATACGCCGCTCCTGCTGCATACGCCGCGCCCGCTGCCTACGCTACACACGCGGCCTACGCTGCACCGGCGACGTACGCCGCTGCCCCCGTTGCGTACGCTAAGTCCTACGCTCCCGCTGTAGCATACGCACACTCCGCACCCGTCGCGACTTACGCTGCACCTTCTTACGCGTCATACGCTGCGCCTTCTTACGCGTCATACGCCGCTGCACCAGTGTACAAGTCCCTGTCCTACTCCGCGGCCCCTGCCGTCTCTCATGTGGCATACAACGGCCTTGCGTCAAACTACGGCTGGTGATCACTTAATCGACTGTACAAATTAGTTGTTTATGTTTGTATATATACTTTTATACAATGAGAATAAAATTTATAAAATGAAATATGCTTGTTTTATGTGCTTAACGCATTACACCTACGGCATAAAATAGAAAGCTTTAGCCGTTAAGCCAAAGTAAACATTTGACAGTACCTATTATTTTTTCGTTCAAAAGGGTCTTGATTGTTCGGACCTTAGTATTAGACATTACATAAACTTAAAGGTAGATTTATGATGTTGCTGACTATCATCTGAGAACGTTCTATTGCAATTGAACGTCTTATGGCAAAGTATGATATTTACCATTAAATCAGTATTATTCCAAAAACCTCGCATTTAATACGAAACTTTTGTCCTCTGTAGACTTTTCAATAACCATCAGGATAAGGAAATTCCGCTCCAAATTTATTTTACTACCGAGCAAATTTTTAAACTTCAGTAATTAAATAAAAGGAAATATTAAAAAATATTTAACTAATCTATTGATCTTATCGCCATCACAGTTTAGGAAAAAACAAAAGATAACATTGTAACATCCTGAAAACTAAAACAAAATAAAGTACTTTAAACTAATTGGAGCAAAATTACCGTTCTATACAAATTCCAACAACTTATAACGATATGATGAGTTAATATCATGATAGGTTGGCATCATTATAATCAGCGGCATTGTTCAAGAACAAGGTTAAGAATTGATGTCGAAAGTATGGGAACTAGCCTTGTCTTACGTCGCGTAACCTACCAGCTTATCATGCACTACTTGACCACATTATGTGTCACGAATCATATTCAAAAAGTTTTGGCAAAAGTTA
Source organism: Euplexia lucipara (assembly GCA_921972225.1). Lineage (NCBI taxonomy): Eukaryota > Metazoa > Arthropoda > Insecta > Lepidoptera > Noctuidae > Euplexia > Euplexia lucipara. Next base: position 14,106,837 of record OV179154.1, read on the forward strand.
CATTCATATAAGAAAAGAAAGAAAGAAAGAAAATATAAATATTTGGGACACGCACAGGAGTTTAACAGTTCATAGCTGAAACTGAATCTAACACATTAAATGACAAAATGACCTGTGCGAAGCCAAAGAGGCCCCTATCTCAGCACGAGCAGCAGCATATCAATTATGCATTTGTAACCTTTAATGAAACACCACAGAAATCTTTCCAAAAATAGCTTTGATTATTATACATATATTGAGTAATGAGTTTCAAGTTCTACATGCGGTGGCTAAAGAAATATTTTATAGGATACAAAGTTCTAATAAAATATAAGAATTTCGCAACGTCCATGACACAAATCTTGTTACAGTCAACCATCTAGGCCTCATGAACGTGACATGTAACTCATAGGAAGCAATTGCGTATCGTAGGACCAAAAATATGTTATTCCGACATTTTTCTTCCATGACATAGATAAGATTTTAATAGTTGGTACCAGTATTTAGAGCAGTGCAATAAATTACATGCGTTACTTAGTACATATATATTTATGTATAAACTAACGGCGTCTACCCAGTTAGATAGGTTAGATAGGTAGAAACTACAAAACGCCAAATACTACGGCCCTTACAGACTACTTTTGCTTCGTTAACGTTCACACAATATCTGGTCTTGCACGCATGCCGGTTGCAAACACAACGTACCTGACCTTTCTGAAGAAAATTACTTGTAAGGTCAGTGTGTATGTCCTTCTAGGGCTTCCCTTCTTGGAGTTTCCACTCACATCTGCCATATCTTTTGTTAATCGCTTGACATTCCTCATCGTAACATTTCCAAACCATCTAGGCATACTCTTTTAAATTCTTATCACCACATCTTCTTTTAAACCACAACGATGTTTATTCAATTAAATGAAGCATGACTTTTAATTATTAAACATTATTAAGTGATAATAATAATCACTCATTTCCCAGTTGAGCTTGGCTCTAGGCATTGAAATTAAAATGTTACTGTACCGTTTGATTGCGTAGTCGAAAGAAGTTCTAGAAGTAAGAGAAACGCTGCACTAGCTTGATGGCATTGGGCTACATAAACTCAGTTCTATTTATAGAAACACCCAACACAGGTCGTACGGCTTAAAAATATTATCACATTTGGAAACCTTGCTATTAGCAAAACCAAGAATTTTGAGAATAAAATAATTATACTAACTGTCTACGGTTATTTTAAATTCAACAGTACATAAGCATCTTCAAACAAATGAAGCAATAAAATTGGTTTCTAAAATCACATATAAAAGTTATATATCGAGTTAAACATAATGACTAAGCGTACGACATTATAAGACATAAAAGCTTTATAATCTACTCTTTGCAGAATTAAATAAACGATAATAATATATGGCAGTAAGTGATCAGTCAATAAAATAAATACTACTAATAAAAAAGACATGCCAACAATCTCATTATTTGTTAAATTCTCACATATAAATGTATTTTATTGCACATATAACACACACATGCAGGCGCAAGCTGCGTTCGCGCAACGTTCATTCAGAAATAACGGCGTCTGGTCACATTATTTGGATACCATGTCAATTGGGTTACAGTTTTATGATGGTCGAGTGCTTATTGCGTATGACACAACCATACATGTTTAACGTGATAGCCTCAAGTCATGATGTACAGAGGCCAGCCCATCAAGCTACCTCAATGTGTCAAATCTTTTTTTTAGTTTTTCAACTTCATTTCAAATGGAATAAGGCTCATGTTCAATTGGGAAAATTTGACAGTTAGGGGTCGCTAGACGTGCTGGCGTCTGCACATCGTTGTATAAACTTGTTATTGACACTAACATGGTAAAGTTTAAGGTTTGTTACTGCTTCGTATAGTGTCTTTTTGTTAATTTAATTTTGCCGTTTTCTAGTATCCATGCAAATTCGTGAATTTTCAAAGTATTTTTTTAGGGACCGTTAAAATAAGGGTTTTATGAACACATCACAAGAATATCGAGTGATTTAACGATAATTTCATTCATTTTTCCTATTCTATTTATGGTTATTCTACTTTAGATATTTCACTTATTGTGTTTTTATTTTCTACAACATTTGTACTCTTTCATGGCAAAATATAGCACCCATATAATTAACCGAAGACCTTTATGAAAACCCATGCTTCACAAATAAATAGTCTATTTTAACGATTTAGGAGACTAGTGGAAAGGAGAATTTTATACGGAGATTGTTTAAATTTATATTAAATTTGGTCAACAAGATTTACACGAAACAAACTAGATACCTACATCCGCAATAAATACATACAGAGTGATTAAATGGAAATACAATTCATAGGAATGAAAAATATTATTTGGTAGATTGCCAAAACATATGAGTATTTTTCGGCTTATTACATATCCCTGTTGTATGAGGGAGGGTTCTATTTATTTATTTTCACAGTAAATAAACGTTGGGGAAGTTGTTCAACCTAGATATTACGATTATTCATCATTATGATTGGTGTACAAAGTTATGTCAGTAGGTATTCGTTCATTTTTTCATACCGTAAAAGCTTTGGATTGTCTGTTGATATGTATTTTCTTTTGACTAATTTATTTAGTGTGGATAGATTTGAAATGATGCAGTAAAATTCTATACACCATTATTTTTTAATTAGTACAAAAAAACTGGGCTGTATCTTTACCTATTACTGATCATATTTGAGTAATCAAAAGTAAAAAAGGAAATTCAATTTTTAAATATATAAACTTAAATAACGAAAACAGCTGTTGGAGGCGGGGCATGCTTGAGCGAAATCACGCGAACGTGAGCGAAAGATGACGATTACCTACTGAATCTACTATGTCTTGAATAGCCTGTACAATATTTCCATAAATTGAGTGACTACTAGTACAGGCTATTCATGACTTCGTAGTATTCATTAATCGTCATCTCTCGCTCACGTTTGCGTGATCTCAAGCATGCTCTGCCTCCAACAGCTGTGTTCGTTATTTAAGTTTAACTAAATAGTGGCATATTTAAATAACTAACATAGTTTTTTTTTTACTTTTTATCACGCAAATATGATCAGTAACAGGTACAGATACAGCCCAATTTTTTTGTACTAATTAAAAAATAATGGTGTAAGTATAGAATTTTACTGCATCATTTCAAATCTATCCACACTAAATAAATTAGTCAAAAGAAAATACATATCAACAGACAATCCAAAGCTTTTACGATATAAAAAAATGAACAAATACCTGTTCACATAACTTTGTACACTAACCATAATGATGAATAACCGTAATAAATATCTAGGTTGAACAACTTCCCCAACGTTTATTTACTGTAAAAATATATAATAATAAATAAAAAACGGCAATAACAAACAGCCAATTTTTTTTGTACTAATTAAAAAATAGTGGTGCATTACTATACACCACTATTTTTTTACGTTATGTTTAAGTCCCATGTAGTAAGGATTCTTACGTGCAACAAACATAAAAACCCACAAGCATAAAGTGGTCGGAAGCCTTTTCCAAGAACAACAAGCGCTGTATCTACCGACACACTTACAAAACAAATTACTTAGGCCAAAGAAGTGTTGAGCAATAATTTAGACAAGAAGTAACGAGATGGAAGTGCTGTGTCACTTAGAGGCCTATCTTTTATTGTGACAACACATGTTGCACGTCAGCGCACAAACTTGTTATCCTTATTGACATATAATGAAATCTGGTCCTTCGGTCCGAGCTGTTGCAAGTGATGATATAATTTGATGTGCCTTTCTTTCTTGATGGCATTATTTGTAATTAGAAATTTTGTAACAAGATAGATTAATTGTGGGTGTTTTGAAAACAAGTCGTGGTGATTCTTATCAAAGGACCATTTAGACTTTCAATTTAAAAGACAATACAAAAAATGTTATTGTGATTGGAGTTTAAGATTTACTAACATAGTAAGCAAATATTGTTACTAACACATATATGAGTACAAACTTGAAATAAAATTATACTACATAATACAGGGTTATTTTTTAATGACCGGTCAAATTTTCACTGGGTCTTCTACCCATGAATATGAACAACTTTTACTATGGGACCGACTCTGAAATCACGAAAAAAAATCAGCTGTTTCATACATTTTAGTCGAGTAGGTACTGAACTTTTGTATGAAACAGCTGATATAGGGTGATAGGGAAATTTGCTCATATTCATGGTTAGAACACCCTGTGAAAATTTGGCCGGTCATTGAAAAATAACCCTGTATATTACATTATTATTAAAAACACAAAGTCCCAGTTCAGCATCTTTATTAAGTATCACAGTACTGAGTAATTTAAGATTGCACAAACTTCATTAATGTAATCAACTTAGAAAGTCAAAGCCAAATCAGTCTAAGCTGTTAAAAACTTCAGCTAAAATGTACTAATCAACAATCTAATAAACACACTCACGCTGGTACTATTAATAATTAATATAAAACAGATCTGTCCAATTAACCACCGCTTACGATCATTAGTCATGTTGAAAAAAAAATTATAAACAGACGTCGCCGCAAGGCATAACAGTAGTATACGAGTCGCAAAACTTTTATTACAAAATACATTTGTACACATACACGTACCTAGTTTTTGTCGTGACTTGTTATTGAGCTACCTAACAGGCCTATAGGTCAGCGACCTTTCTGCAACTGTTGACCCTAAAATATTAATCTATATAATAATACACTAAGCGAAATCTTCGGATCCATTTCTAAGAAAATTGTGCGCAATTAAGAGTGAAAAATTTAGCATAGTGATTGTATATGTGGAGGACAAGTGCAAAAACCTAATATTTTTATTCATTTATGTCAGAAATTATATTCATTGTTTACGTACATTTTAGACGATTGGCAGTTCTTCCAACATTACGTATTTAACGTTAACATAGTAGGTAATCAACCCTCTAGAGATAAGAAAAATCTTACCGCAAATTACTTAGTCTATTGACGTTGACTTACACGGAAAAGCAAAGCTGTAATTTTACTTTAAAACTTAAAAAGTTTATTTAACGATGTTAATACGGTCGAATTTTGATCACTGGGCGATCACTAGTATATTTAAATGACGTAATTAATTGCAAAAACTAAACTAATATTAAATTGCTCATTTAAACAAGTTCAGCCATTGCTAGGGTCCGCGCTAAATCTAATCCGACACTTGCAACAGTCAGAACACTTCCTTCATGGAAACCAGATTCGTCAGTGTCACTTTTGAGATAACAAAGAGTGATAAGGCAGATTAAACTGTCCATTTAGCTACACATTTACTTAGCACTCTTGATCCAACGACGGTGTGGTCCGCTACGAATTATTTGCTCATAATTATATAGATAACGTAGATTTGTGAAATAAAATAAGAAGAAGTGAGGTCCATTTTAATAATAAAAAGGTGTGATTAACTAATTCATATGCTATGAAACATAAAACATAACATTAAATCCTGCCTATAATCCCCGAAGGGTTAGACACCTGTTAAGTACACTCACATTAAGTCCCATGTAAGAGGGGGGGACATTTCGATGAATTGGGCACAAATACAGACATACATAGTAAATATACAAACACTTATTTATATTTAGAATAAGAATACCGTTGTAACCAGTTCTTAGCCCGGAACTAGATATATTATGCGTCATACGAAATCTAGATCGAACATTATCTAAACTGGAAGTATTTCGTAACATTGAAGGCATCATCTTCATATTATTATTATTCTTTATATTATTGAATCTAATTAAACATTAATTGATTCTGTACGTCCGCTATTTAAATCAAATTATACAATACATTAGTAAAACTGTCTATAGAATGAAGACCTCTGTCTGCGGCTTTGTTCCCAATGCTTTTCTTTTTTTTTAAAGGAACTGCCCGCTACAACTTAGCAAAATAAAATCATATTATTATATCCTTATCGCTAAATCGTATGACTGGCCTGTTGATCTAGAAGTTAGTGGCCCTGACTGAAATGCCAGAGATTTTTTTATTTATTTTCTTTATTGTCGGAAGGCTTACAGACTAATAACACAATAAAATAACAAAAATATAACCAAAATGCTAATTACAAGCCTCCATCGTGATTTTGTGGGTTTGATACCCGCCCAGGACAAATGTTTGTGTGATGAGCACGATAATTTCTTCCGTGTCTTTTACTTAATTTTTAATTAATTTATCTATAATATGTAGGTATTTAAAAATATATAAGTATGTTTATTAGTTGTTTAGTATCCATAGCACAAGCTCTGCTTAGCTTGGGACTAGATGGCGTTGTGTGAAAGATGTGAAATATTTATTTATTTATTCATAATTTATTTCCAAATATACAGAATATCATAATAATGTTTCTTTAAAGATATCACATTCCTCTAAGAGGAGCAAAATGCCAAAACTAATCATTGTCAGTAATTCGCTACAAGAGCCTAACTTTATCTGACCCGTCAACCATCATGTTTTACTCTAATATCATTACTAAGAACTTGTGGCTTTCTTTCACTAATGTTTACGCTCTACAACCAAGCAGTAAGTTTAAAAAATAAACAGGACACATCAGGATTCTAGACCGGTGAAATATAAACGTTAGGATCAATCAAGGACTCTAAGACCATTCTGTAGTTTAAAATAATATATTTAATTTCAACATCAAACGAGTTGCAGTTAGATGGTCTCATCGGATACTCATCCGACCGGCCTCGGCATGTAAATGAGTAGTTATCATTATATTATTGAACTATTGACTTCGATGTCAGCTGTAACGGGATATTCTTTATAAAGAAAGTGGTTTCATCACAGGAATTTTGCAATGTTTCTCATGTCATCTCCCGAATATCGCCGACCGCCGAGTTGCCGACATTACCGCTACCGAGCAGACTGTGCCTTATCATATCCAATAGTTCACCTCCTTTTCCGTTTGCAGGGGGATTATCTTCTTTTCTTGTGGTAACAGAGTTATAATGCCATCCCCGGGCCTCTGTCGTGGCATCACATTCCGTCGAGAAATAACTGTCAGGCATGTTTTCTTACGATGTTAAGCGTCACTGTTTTTGAAGCAAGATTCTACTAGGCGCACGTGAATCCGAACAGATAGAGGTGCGTGCCTCTTGGCTTTCAACTCGAGACCTATGAATTGGCAATTCACCGATCACACCAATAGGCTTTCACTGCTTATGTAAAACCGTAGAACCGCCGCTGATTATGCCAATCTGGATCTTAAAAAATCATCAAAACTGCAGGCCTAGCCAAGTTACGAATTCTATTGTTCCTATTTCTATTATAGAAAGAAAATGGCGTATATGGAATCAGCTGTTTGTCAACTGTCAAGTGTATTTCATTTTCAGCCATATTACAAATTCTACTCGTTAACACTTGACAATTGACAAACAGCTGATTCCATATACGCCATTTTCTTTCTATTGTCGCCATATCGATTACGATAATAGAAATTTTATTGTAATATGGCCAGGCCTGCACGATGAAATAAACAACCGACTGTAAGGCATTTTGAAAAAACCAAAGCCGAAAGTAAACCTATACTACTTCTTTTATTTTCAATACGGCACCTATTCGACCCTAATTCTGGGCACTTCTTCAAGACACGGGCACATGAAAATCTATTTAGTTATCTACGACGTGTAATAATGTTAATTGTAAGAACATAAACATTTGCTGCGTAATCATTTCTTTGGAGTTCATTCTGTGTCACTGTTTTACTTTTATATTTATTCCATGCCACGGAACTTTTTGGAAGCATTTCGCACATTCTTATTAGTTACGTGTTAGATAAAGCTTTACTTGGTAGATACCAAAGTTCATAATTACATATTTTAAATATATTAATAGTTTTAAAATTCCCAAAGGCTCGTGGTAACACAACGCAAGCAAAGAGTTAAATGAATTTCAAAAATTAAAAACAAAAGTTGCAACGCTACAAAAAAAAAGAATCTATATTTCCACTTCCTGTATTATTATTAAACACTTAAGTATACAACAAATTAGTTCACCTTCAGCTCTTTTTATTATTATAATAATAAAAAAATAATTTTAATTTTAAAAGAGACCTTAAGCACAACATTTGTTGTACGATTATGCGCCATTTTACTAAAATCACCTAGAAACTTGACAATGGCGAGGCCACTTTGTTTCCTGAGATTTCGTTAACTATATAAGCTGACATTCTTCGTTTGGCTAACATTCAACACATTATATTCCAACAAACTACATCAAAATGATCGCTAAGGTAAGAATAGTGATTTTCATTTAAATACATCACCTCAAGGATGTAGTAAAATTATTTTTAAAAAAGTGTTGCGTGGTTGTGTCAAAAGTGCAGTGAACAGTTCTACTGATACTGAAGGTGACTTCCATAGTATCTGAGGATTTCTAAATCCCAAATCGTTAAGACCCGGGATTTCAAATTTATCTTTAGGCTTTTGTCACTCCGAAATGGATAAGGGACTTAATGGATTAGGAATCAAGGTATTATTGGATTATACTAGTAATGACTTGATTCCTTATACACTAACTATTTTCCCTACCCCTTCTCGGAAAACCGTGACAGACCAGTAATTATACCACAAAATGTAACAAACAAAGCAATAGTCTGGCCCATTATTTGTAGCCAGACAACTTGCAAGCTCTCAAAGGTAGGTAATAGAATCTGACATATATCCGACATCTAGAAATGGACATTGACACATACAACAACGTCCAACAGACAAATTGTAAAAAGAAGAATAGCAAACTCTAATCCAATAGCACACAGTCATTCTTCGTAAAAGTGGGTAGATGCAACTGAATTGTATAAGTTTGTTAGCGCCCATCTATTAGGCTCACCCATAGACATCCGTGGGCTCGCCTATTGAATTTGTATTTACATTTCTAATCGAAAATCCAATCTGATAGCTTTCATCTTCATAGTGCCGGACATAGTACCATATAATATTGTATACGTCCTAAGTTACGGACATCTAGATTAGTGAAACGGTGACGTTAGCACAGTTTTGGGCGCGTGCCAGCGTTTAATTTTTCTCGCAGGCATGTGAAATAATTTTGAGCATGAACTGACTTTTTGCATCCACATACTTCAGAAGATAAAGACTTCTTTCCATGTTTCGAATAATCATTATATTAATACCATATTATAGTACAACCTTGTCAATTCTGCCTTAAAGTGAAAGAAAATAATATTTCCACAATATCAAGTTTCTTTTTTTTTTAATTTTTCTTCCTACCAATGTTAATTTTTGTGTGATCACTAGGTACTGTTGGAAGTTAGGTCCTTAAATACCAGAGTTCAAAATACACTACAAACATAACATTGTATTACTGATAGTGAAGTGTTATTGTACACATTATGCAAAATAAAGTATCGTTTTTTTTTCTACATTATAATAATTATGTAAAGTAACATAATAGCACGTAGCGTAGTAAAGCTGAGCTAAGAGTTAGTACCCATAACACAAGCTCTTAGCTCAGCTTGTGACAAAATGGCGCTGTGTGAAAAAGTTTATAATGATGACACTTACGGTCATCCATCCGCGGTTCAAAAGACTTAAGTGAATTCAATAATCTTTTCTACTAGCATGTTGATAACACTGGTGTTTGTTATAAAATATTCAACTATGAAAGTTGAGCAATGTGCACGAATACATACAATAATTACTAGTCATTAGTTATTGATCAGCACACATGTTCAAATCATAACAGCACTTTACAACAAACGTAACAAATTTGAATTACGCCGTCAATGTAAAAGGAATCAGAGTAAACGCTCTAACCTGTATTTACATGTCTATCTGTTTACACGCACATTCTGTCAATACATTCGCAAGTCACACTTGACTGGTTTTCAAAGCTCAACCAGATCAGCCTATTCGCTATTATTCTAAATCTGCTCAAAGGCTTGCCTAACCCAGTTCTTATTAAGTAACTCTGGCCTTTAAGCGAATCAATCAGTAGACTGGTTTTAGAAGAGACAGCTTTCATAATGACTGTCACACGTGCAATCAACTCGATCGTTAATCATTTTGTCTAATGCGAATTAATAAGTAAGATATTCCCCTTAATATGTCCTGCAATGTGGATGTCCTGCAATCTCTTGATGTTACCGACTCGACCTTTTGTTGAAGTTTAAGCACTGCGTTTCAAAATTACCAGAAGTCGATTATTTATTTCCATATAAATCGTTGGACGCAATCACGTGAAAACAGTTTCATTGATATTGGAAATCAAAGCGTTCTGACAATAGTGGTCTTCATTATTTACTTATAAGTCTAATAATGTTCACTGCTTGATAAAAACCACGTTAACTTCCCACAATTCAGCAGTCTACTCATTTCTATTCTATTCTAATTCAATCCAATTGTCTGTCAATTCTGTAAAAATCATCACGTGAAAATGTCGGTAAAGTGAAGGCGAATCGAACTGTCATTTCATACTAATGCTAGGCATTGACAGTTCACTTCACTCAAGTTTTAACAGGGTGACTTTTATTGAATTGACCGGCTGCTACGTTGACGGTCGGCTTCCTACCTGCAAGTCCTATACCTAATCGTTACATGGGACTATGATCATGGGAAAGATCCTGTATTATAATTTAAATATTATTAAAATGATAATTCAGGATCTTTTTTATCACTTTGTTCTATCATCGGAACTATTAGTGAAAGATGTGCATATACATGGCTGTGGAAAACCCGTTGGCGATTAAAAGGATTAGCACAATAATAATTATCTTCAAAGGAATGCTTCGATATATCGCAATGGGACTTAAATAGACCATGTCTTACCCTGTTCAACTTTACTTTTATCTTGATTTATAGTCAGAAGTGTCAACTTCTAGACATGTTGCGCAAATCGTAGAGTAAAAAGAGTCCTTGCCGAGCAAATCAATTCGTCAGTGCTGTTTGTTATTTAAATTCATCTTGTTATTGCTTCATCTACTTTCAAACTTAATAACATTAAGCTTTAGGTCTTAATTTATTGGAATAATTTAAAAATTAGTGTAAAGGCATCCATCATCTGTGATTAAAGTATTCCCGATTGACATCTCACGTCAACATTCAGAATATGTACATTTATCGAGACATTTACAATAAAACATGAAAATATAATGATTCTTAAATATAGTGTTCCGCGATCCCTATACGGGAAAAATACGATTACACCAAGAAAAGTATTAATTGCTTAAGTGATAAAAACTGTTATTAATGTACGTAGGTAGAAGAGTAATGTGGATTGTCTTGTGACAGTCACCTGCTTATGTCTTGTTTCGCAATTGTCAAGGTATCGACCTCGAAAGTACCCCAACGGCCAGAGACGGCAGACGGGCTTAGATTAGGGCCTACTTTTCAAGTAGCCAAAATGACGCGTCATCACGCTATGTCTATTACATTGGTAATAACGATGCAAGGTCGTAAACGTGAGAACGGGTAGGTAATTGAGTACGATGTCATTTTTTATAATGAATTTGTAACAACATGGAATACTGTTAAAAATCTTCTCGAGAAAACTTAAGTCAGCTCTGTTAAAATCGAAAAGATTTTAATAGAGTTGAACGGCAAGGCTTTTGCTGCTGCATATTTGAAGGAAAAAACAAAAACTAATTCATTTGTTAAGTATGGAAGAGGATGTTTCTGTATACGTCAAAGTAAGAGGTAAAGAGGAAGCATGTAGGTAGGGCTCTGCAGACATTGGTAGTTTCTTTTGAATAAATAGGTCCACTCTCCTATATTTTTCGGTTATTTTCAGAAAATTCAATTTTTATTTCAGTTCACCGCTGTGCTCTGCTTCATCGGCTTGACTCGCGCTAGCGGCTGGGTGGGCAGTGGCCTTGGCTACTCCTCCGGCTACGGAGCTGGTCTAGGCTACGCGTCTGGAATCGGCTATGGGCACGAGTATTCTGGCTACGTAGCCCCTGCGTACTCCGCTCCCATCGTCAAAACAGTGGTCGCAGCTCCCATTGTAACCAAAGCAGTTATTCCCGCAGTGTCTTATGCTCCGGCCATTTCTACTGTCTCTCGTTACCAAGTGCATTCTTCGCCAATTGTGAAGTCTTATGTCGCCCCTGCTGTATCGTACGTGTCTCACGCTGTTCCTTTAACTGTGTCTTACGGCCATGGGTATGGCAGCCACGGGTACAGCGGTCTTGGCTACGCCGGCCATGGTGGCTACAGTGTTGGTCATGGTGGATACAGCGCCGGCTATGGTTACGGTTCCGGTTACGGCTATGGTGACAGCCACGGTTATGGTTCCAAGTACGTCTGGTAAGCGACCAAGAAAACGATGTAAATAGCAAAAACATATTTTACTTTGAATGAGATTGTAAATATTCTATTTCTCTCTGTATGGCTGTTTTAATTTATAGCAGACTTTATGTTGCTGTTCTATGTATTTAATAAACTTGTACCTGTCTAAGTAAGAAATTGTTTTAATTTTAACTCCAGTTCTGTCGTTGAAATCAGGTAAGTACTTGTGCAATTAATACAGCATTGAGACAATTTTTAAGGAATACTTTAAATTCGTATTGAATGTCTTTTACGATTTATGAGCACTTAAACATAAGTAAAGAATACTGTTTGCTCGGTGAGCAATATAAAAGTAATTCTGAGTAGCAAGTACTGCCAAGCGCCTGCAGGTACTTGCATACACTTAATTTTACGATCACATCTCTATAAGTGCTGTGTGGGTCATCAGTACATCCTTCCTTTAAAATACTATTAAAGTATTGAAAGATATAAATGCCAGTTATAAAGTGTCAGATAAACAGGTTTAGTTATTTTGAAATGCAAAGATGTTTGTTTTGATTAACATCTTAATTTCGTATCTAATGGTTTATTTTAAACTCATTAGGATGTAGAATAATTAGGACATTACTACAGCAATACCAATTTACTGATACACTGCAAAATCCTTTAGCCCTTGTAAAGATTTCACTATTATAGTTGTATTATAATTGTAACTCAACAGTAACAACATGGCAGGTAATGTTGACTGGTCTAGTTGACCATTTGTTTGACAGACATTCGAAGGAAAAACTCACTTCAGACGCAACAAATAAATATGTTAAGATCTTGCCATATTCATGACAGATTTATTAATGTCGATACAGATAATCATCTAGTGAGCTGGGTGTTGATTTCAAGTCTCATAGTCATAATGATTCCTCAGCCCTTAATCTAATTTATTCAGAGCCAGAGCAGCACGTCTTTTCGCACAATCAAGGTTTCAATCCATACCTACGTATCTCTTTTTGCTGTCACGCCTTGGTTCTGACATAAGATTATTATGTGGCTCATGCCACAATAGAAGAAAACAAAATTTAATTAAGTCTAGAAAACTGTCAAATCAAAAATAACTTAAACGTAATCAGCAGTGGTACAGACGCCAGCACATCAAGTTACCCCAATGTGTCAAATTTTACCATTTGAATATGAACCTTATTTTGTTTAATATAAAGTTGAAAAACGATCAAAGAAAATTGACACAATGGGGTAGCTTGACGTGCTGGCGTCTGTACCTACTTTATTTTACAGAAAAAAATACGCTCAGTGCCGTAAATGCCTTTCTTTGAATGCTAAATGGATTTTCTCTTGGCATGATGGAAAGCGATGAATTTGCTATCTATGAAAGAATCAGCGCGTCTAGAAGATACATACTCACTCTTGTTTTGAAGGCAGAGAAGTTAAAATGAGGGAGGGAACACAGATGCAGAGATTGGTTTTATAATGTCACAACTAGTTTTCTAAAAACTTTGGTTTTGTGGAGCGTCTTCTTTTTTACTGTGTGTGACAATCACTTCTTAAATTTCATCATTTTAAATTATCGGTCGAATAAACATGATCTTCTTACAATTAAACTTATGGGCACTGCGCTCTTGGTCGATCGACTATCTTTTGTTGTGTCAAGGGCGCAACTAGTGCAACCGTCATCTCCATACAATGGAGAGTTTAGTAAGTCGTTGTAGTTATAGCTTTAATTATGACGCTACTTGGGAGAGGCTAATGTCCAACGGTGTTCAAATATTGTTTTGACTATAGACAATGGTCACTTATTTCTCAAAATATAATATGCAATTTAAAGATTATCAATCATGGAGATCATTTATTATTTAAATAAAATAACAAAGTAATTATCACTAACACAACAATATGCCAACACAAAATTAATAATTAATTAATCAATTACTACGTTTTGTAGTTTACTCTAATGCCAACCCTTGTACAACAATTCTCAAGATAACACCATAAATATTAAAGATTTAATCTCGCAACCATTCACTGTAAAATCTTCTGTTAGTCATCGCGATAAGGTTTACAATTGCTAGTTGTATTTCGACGAACACATTAGTTAATATTGCATTTAAACGTAAGCCTAATTAATTTCGTTACGCTCCGGTTTTCTCAAAATCTACTGGGACCTTGAAAAATAATACTTATTTCCTACATTTTTAATATAAAAGAGTGAAACAATAGCTTCTAACACATTCAACTCATCACTGTTGAAGATACCAGCAACATGTTCACTAAGGTAATTAATTGAATATTTTACAGTGTTTAAATCTTAATTACATTGTTCAGTTTAGCGGTTCAATTTCAAAACAATTGTTTCTTTGTAGAATCTTTTGTTTCATGATACTGACCTTACCTTAACACTAGCTTAGCAATCTATCCTAGTACATAAACATGCTTTTTGTTAGGATGATTAGTTTTCCCAGTTTCGTCTTTGTTGGCCGTTTTACTGCAACTTCTATCACTGTCAGTCCAAACCATTAAACCCATTCAATTTGCAATTTTCAACCGATATTCTTCTCTAAACACAGATCTTCGCCGTCGCTGTCTGCCTTTTTGGCCTGGCCCGTGCTGGCAACCTTTATAACAATGGCTTGAACAGTGGATACTCCGGCCACGGTGGTTATGGCGGCTACGGCGGTTATGGCGGCTATGGCAGCGGCTATGGCGGTTACGGTGGCGGCTACGCCAGCGGCTATGGTGGCTATGGTCCAGCAACCTCATACACATCCGTGACCAAAGTTGTCCCTGCCACTGGAGCTGATTACGTTGGAGCGCACGGTGGATACTCTGGCGCTCATGGAGGATATTCTGGGGCTCTTGGAGGTTATTCCGGTGCTCTTGGAGGTTATTCCGGCGCCCTCGGAGGCTATGGTAGCCACGGCTATGGTTCTAACGGCTACAACGGTCTCGGCTACGGTTCTAACGGACTCGGCTATGGTTCTCACGGTTACAATGGTCTTGGTAACGCTGTGTCCTCTGTCTCTGTCTACAAAGAGCACTCTCCCAGCTACGCCAGCGGCGGTGCGTATGGAGGATATGGCGGATACGGCTATGGTGGCTACGGACAAAGCGGCTATGGAAGCGGCAGCTATGGTGGCTACGGACACGGCAGCTACGGTAATGGCGGCTATGGCAACAAGCTCGGCTGGTAATTCATCAACTGTTGTTCGTTGAATTTGTAAACAAGATGTGTGAATGAAAAATAAATATTTGAAAATGTATTTCTTTGATATTCATAACGGCGTTGATTATCCCTATTTGCGCAAGACATTTTGATCGCAAAAACAAAGAAATTACCTTTTTCGACTTCAAAGATGTCTAGAAAAGGCAAATTCTTTCTTTCTGTCATCTGGACTTTAGTTCTCACAAAATTCAAATAAGTAGAAGTGAACAATTTTGCACAAACAGTACATAAACCTTCATCAGTATTAAATATTGAAGTAATTTTACTATCTGCCAGAAACCGGATATTCCAATAAACAACAAAATTTGGAATTTAACAGTTTAATAATGTATTAATAAGCTTAATTATTCATTGATTTTGTTTACACCACATTCAAGTTCTGAGTACAACTTCCTTATTAACAGATATAGTACACGCGATGCCACTTCATATCAAATGCCTACGGCTGATTACGCAACTTTTCCATCTTTGCCGGGTGGAGTACTCACCTTGACATTGAAACCGAAAGTGCCCGCGGCTGATCCACTACGGGATTCAATACCAATACCAGTTTGCAGAGGAGATATAAAAGCGAAAGCCAGTGCTCCAAAAATTACACACAACAACAACGCTCAATACAAACATGTACTCCAAGGTACGACAGTGAATTTAATATTGAATTTCAATTTAAAAAAAAATGATTTTTTGGTGATAAGCCTGCCTTTTTTGGTGGTGCCTTTCGAACAAATTTGAAATTGTATTACCTAGTAGTTACTATTATAAAAACGAGACTTCAAAACAGTGCTAACTTGTGTTTTTAATACAGTTCCTGCTTTTCAGGATCTGTAAAATCTAATCAGGCAAAAGTGATAATGTCCACTATCTGTGTATGTATAATTAATAAGTTGTTTTTACCCTAGGTCGTAATCTTCATGTGCGCGGCGAGCATCGCCTCCGCCGGCCACCTCCTCCAGGCTGCTGCGCCCGTAGCCTATAGCGCTCCAGTAGCGTACAGCTCGGCGCCCGCCGTCTCCTCCGTGTCGTTCTCCTCGCACACCGCGCACGCTCCCGTCGCTACATACGCCTCCGCACCTGTCGTAACCAAGACCTACGCCGCCGCGCCTGCTTACACCACATATGCCGCTGGCCCAGTCATAGCAAAGTCCTACGCTCCTTCCGTGTCCTACCAGTCCATTTCTTCCCACTCCGCTCCCGTCGCGTACGCTAAGGCATATGCCGCACCCGCCGTCACCTACGCTGCCGCTCCCGTTGTCACCAAGTCTTACTCCCCAGCCGTGTCCTACCAGTCCATCTCCAGCCACTCTGCTCCAGTGGCATATGCTTCCCCTGCCGTCCACACCTACTCGTCAGCCCCTGCTGTCCACACCTACTCGTCAGCCCCCGCTGTATACTCTGCTGCCCCAGTGTACGCCAAGTCTGTAGCACCCGCTGTGTCCTACTCCTCAATCTCTTCCCACTCCGCTCCTCTGACCTACGCGGCAGCTGCTCCCGTTATCACTAAGTCTTACGCCGCTGCCCCTGCCTACACTTCCTACGCAGCAGCTCCCGTCGTAACCAAGACCTACGCCGCTCCTGCCGTCGCATACTCCGCTGGTCCAGTGCTCAAGTCCGCTGTGACATACTCAGCCGCACCCGCCGTCTCTCACGTCACTTACTCCGGTCTTGGAGCCAACTACGGCTGGTAAACAAATGGTTGTTAATATTTATTGTTAGTAAATAATCGACTGTATATAAATGTTTGTATGTTCGTAAAATGAAACGAAAAATAAAAACTAAAGAATATTTACGTATTTTATTATGCACTCCTGTCCTGCAATATTACGATATTTGTGTTAATTTGAACTTCAATCATTACTGCTGAAATAATAATAAAACACAAAATTTAAACTCAAACAGTTATCTAGCAGTTATCTCACCGTACCACTGTCACCAATGAATTAGATATATATATTACAAAGCAACAGCTGTATATTGCATTGCAACATCTATCTATGAACTGTGTGATGGATTGTTCGCAATGTTCGCAGTTGAGATAGTTATAAAGGTTATTTCAACGAGGACTTTGTTTTCTAAAACAAAATAAAACAAGGAATTTAGAAGAAAATGTTTTTGTTTTTGTTGTATTATAAAGAGAAAAGTTTGGCAATCATGAATGAAAAAATGATGAATGATTATGAATTGAAGCTGACCGACCATTCAAATCGCCGTAGATTCGCTCAGTTCATTCAGGAACAACCTGCTGGTTTTTCTGAAAAAAACATTTTTTCAGACAAGCCCATTTTCATTTGTCAGGGTACGTCAACAAGCAAAATTGCCGCATTTGGGCTTCTGAAAATCCTAAAGCAACTATTGAGAAACCTTTGCATGCTCAACGTGTCACTGTGTGGTGCGCTATGTGGTCTGGAGGCGTGATTGGGCCGTTTTTTTTTCGATTTTTTGATGAATGAATCAACATTTGTCAGATATCATTTTTCATTCATCAAACTTTTCTCTTTATAATACAACAAAAAAAAAAATCATTTTGTTCTAAATTCTTTGTTTTATTTTGTTTTAGAAAACAAAGTTCTTGTTGAAAAACCCAATACAAGCTTTGCAGCTAGCATTAAATTGGGCGGAAAATTTAGATTGAAATAAAACATTAGACTTGTTGATAAGGAGAAACTGGAAGACCAATAATATTCCAGAGTTTCTTGCATATAATAATTATGAACATTAGATAAGCGGAATCTTTTGTTAAAGGTAACGTAATTTTTATTTGACAATGGCACGGTTGGCGCATATGGCTGAGCGATTGGCTGCTACACAGCGCCGCGGCGTGCGGCGTGTCGCGTTTTATGCCCGCGCGGAACAAATATTAAAATTTGTAAGGCCTACTGGTAGTTGTTCCGCGCTTGGCTGTTTTGTACATATGAATTTAAAAGTATATTAACACACCCACAACTCAGCAAAAATCCCTAAATCCCACCCGTGTGTTTAGGCTTTGAGAAAACTTAAAAAAATAAAATAAAAAAAATCTGAATAAATTACGTTATTTACGCGTTATTAAATTAAGTTTATTAAAATTCGCCGTCGTTTTCGTTATTAATTATTAATTCGTTATTAAACATCTACTACTTAGGAGCGCCTTAACCTCACAAAGGTTTATTAAAGTGCTAGCTGTGCCCACAACTTTACAGATCCGTAATCTTTATCTTAAGTAAACAAGTTGCTAAGTTACTGAAACGTTGGCTCTCTGACAGTATAAGACCCGTCAGAATCGGTCTAGCCGTTTTAGACGTTGGCCGTTGGAAAATTAAAAAAAAAAATTGGTGTCTTTACCGCATTAATTTTCAAAATCATTTTAAAAACTAGACATTGGCCAAAAGCTTACGCTATTTTAACATTTGCTTTCCAGTGATTATTTACAATTTTTATTATTCAGTGGCGCAACTTTATCTGGCGTTCTATGTCCTGTGTTATAAAGGAATTCATATGGAACCTAATGTGATAAACAACTCTAATGTAGGTAAAACTAAATATAAGGCGATGAGGAGTATGGTGCACTAGACTGGAGCTAGTGGGAGAAGTGCAGAAATGCACAATATTTTCCGTTGATATTGCCTACAAGAGCACCCTTTTCAACGCGCACCAAGTGCATTTGAATAAACAGCCCACCTTGATTAATCAAACATAATAGGTACAACTTAACGCTGTTTTGTTAAGTTTTAGGAATTAAATTGTGTTTTAATAATAATAAATAAATAAATATTCAATATTTTGGATAACTACAATCCATAGAAACCAAATTGAATTAAAAAAACAAACTTATAATTAAATGACTCTGCGAACTAAAAACCTCCACAGAGAGGATGAGATCCTGTCCGCTACAGTCGTCAGAGTTATATTGCGGCTGCCTCGCAATCTGCAGATCAGGGATGATGTTTTTTGCGAACGACGGCATGAAAGCCGTCGGTATGATATAGCGCGAACATCCCTGACGCATTACAAAAAGTTTTAGATGGTGAAAGTTTCATAAAGTACACCTGATAGTTATTGCGTAATAAAATTATCTGTTTTTTTTTGCACACTATTTCAAAAATACACAATTACACTATGTTAAAAAAACGATTCTAAGGACACAGCAAATTACAAAGGATACTGTTTAGTTTTCAGACCAACAAAAAAAATAAGACGGCGCACTGCGAACATCCAAAGTGAAGCCACAAAACCGAGCTCCTGCAAGTAAAATTCACGCTCACGCACACACCTACACTTAAACCATGCTCATCGTTCTGAGTCGTCGTCAAGTTAACATATTGGAAATATATAATGACGCCTTCCTGTGCAGTGAAAATTTACATAAGCGTACTTGTACTGACTTGTAAAAAATTAGCTTCCGCATAAAATATTATTGCCCAAGTTATAGGGAGAAAATTCAACAAATGGTAACCCTTCGAAATACGCGTAGAAAGAAAGAAAGAAAGAAAGAAAGAAAGAAGAAAGAAAAAGAATTTATTTGGCCCAAAAGGCACACGATAATAAAAAAAAAAAACAATAGCAAAAAAAAGACAGTTAAAAGAAATCAAACAAATGAATTATTAGGACTAAAAATAAAATAATTAATTGTGTGCCCTGCGGCTGCGCCAAAAGGGTCCAGTTCAGCAAAAATGCCAGACAACTAGTGCCTGACGCTGGTTTTCAACTGGACCTGAGCACTTCGTCCATGTTGATAACCAGAGTCTGATAACCAGTTACCAAAGAAGAATTATTTGAGATTGTGAGGTGTCACGGACGTAAAACAAATTGGTAAGTATGCATGTGAAGTGTGTGTGTGTGAGTGTATGTGCGTATGTTGTGGGTGTGTGTTTCATCAAAACTTACGGAAAAAAAAAAAAAAAAAAAACATAGTATGAAAAACGACACAAATAATTTAAAATAATAATAATAAAATAAAATAAATTAAAAAAATAAAAATTAAATTTAAATTAAAAGGTAGGCACATCAAATAATAGATAGATTAGCTGCCACTAAGTCCAATTTCCGTTGGGTATCTATGAGATACTGCCGTAAGCGTCTTCTAAATGTCTCCTTCGTGTTGATTACCCTTATCGGAGGTGGCAGGTTATTCCAAACTTTAGAGGCCGCATAACGAAAGGTGCCTCTAAAAGCTGCTGTACCGTGAGACTTACGGCCGAAATTAATAATCAATCCATAATCCAAGATATAAATCGATCGCAGATATGTACCGATCCGTGGATCGATCTTCAATCCTAGTGCCAATAACGAAAAAAGACAATCCTAGTTTTACTCAATCTACAGATATCGGGTAATCCATTCCCTCTTGGACGTTTCATTTTATTCAAAACTTAATAATGTTTTTGTTTTACATTTATATGTCATTTGGAAATAACTTTACAAAAACAGGTTTTACGATTTATTGTGATAACAGTTTATGTCGAATCATCTATTTGCTATATAATTTCGAACGATATTCCTCGAAATGTATAAGTTAAAAAAGGTGTATTGGGTAAAATGGAGCGTTACGATGGCACGCGTGTGAGTCTGTGGTGGCTTCAACTATCAAATTGTTCAAACTTCAACTGAACTTCCTTTTCGAAATAAAATTTATTTTGTTAGTACCTAAAAGTAATCTTTATATAATATGAATTGACCTACCTATTTGAGAGGGTACCCTCCTCTATAATTTGGGCTCCCTTATCCAAGGATGAGACGAAGTCTTTGTTGGAGCTAATAGAAAAGACTACCGTACAATCATTTTATCCAAAACTACCAACGCCACCAACAACAAGAAGAAAACGAAGAATGGCTTCGATGAGCGCATAGATTTAATGCCACTACCCTATTTCATCGTCGAACACACCACAGCAACAGCGTTTAAAGTGGGAGAATGTGAAAAGGAACTCTCGTAAATGCAGCACTTTAATAAGAATGAACCGCATACACGTAAGTTGTTTTCAACATTCAGTAATTTTAATTCAATGTAAAAAGACACATGCCTCCCGTGGGCACAGCCTCTCGCGGGAGGCCTGTGCACACGGCCCAATGCCACTGAAAAACAAAAATACCTAATATTTTTTTATATTTTTGCAGACTGGTGGAGGAACATCAGAGTACGAGTATGTACATACCCCCTGATAATGTACTGGACCTGGACTGGTGTTGCTGAATTATTAGGGAGTACAGCCACTGGTTCTGTTGTTGGCATGTGAGTGCCTATTGCATTCCGCCTTTGTACAGTTTTTTACTTGTGCATAAACATGTTGATAAAATAAAAAATAAACCTTATTCACATAATATTGTTTTATTTGATTACATTAAATAAATATTCTTGTTTGGATGTCACGGTCAACCATATTTTGACTACCTATACTAGAGGTGGTGACAATTTCTAGTGTTAGTACATTCACAAGATACTATTAAAAATTACCTCGATGAGGTTACGCTGATGGCAGGCATAAATTCAGTTAACCTAAACCTAAAAGTAAACTCGGCGTCATCCAGAGTTTGCATGTAGTTCACCCTTCTGAGTCTTCGTGGACAAGCACGTTGTCTATCATCAGCCTCACTGTCAGTGTCCAAGTCGGATAATAGAGCAAGGACCTCCATATCACTATCGTCACTATCACTTGAAAATACAGAAAATGCCATAACTTGTTCTAAATCGTAATTAGTATCAACGATAGTACTTGCAATCCTCGGAATTTCTTGGATTGAACTCTGCGATTGTTTACACCGATCGAACCAAATGTCAAAGTGGACAGATTGGTTATTGGCAAGCAAAAACTGTCATTTCCGAACAGAGGCCAATCTTTTATTTGTGATCCGCCCTCCCATAGATGGATTGACTTCGAGGATAATAAAATCAATCTGCAGGTAGGTTATTGGCAAGCATTTCTCGAAAAATGGATTGGAATATCGATCTTAGATGGCAAAAATTGGATCAGGATTGATTATTAATATCGGGCGTTAGTCGACAGTTGTTGCGAGCATAGCCTTCTCCCACATTCCCGTCTACTCGTTACCCAACTGAGCTTATCATAAAGGTAGTCCGGTTTCTGGTATTTAACAACTCCGTACAGAAGACAGGCCAGGTGTAATTTGCGTCTAGACTTCATTTTAAGAATGAAGTGCTTGTTCAAGAACGGCGTTACATGGCTTCTTCGAGGAATATTGTAACAAAACCTAGCACAGGCGTTTTGAACCCTCTGGATGAGCCTATCCGTTCGAGCTAATAGGCGCGGGCCATATACCGTGTCCGCGTAGTTAAGTCGAGATAGAACTAGCGTTTCTACGAGTTGTTCCCGTAGAGTTATGGACAAATAAGGCCTCATTTTGTAAAGAACCTTCAACCGATAAAAACAGTTGCGTATTGAGTCTGCAATATGTTTCTCAAAACGAAGGTCCTTGTCCATAATTAGACCAAGATTCCGCGCTTCATACACCCGCTCAACCGGCTCACCCATTAGTTTCAAATCAAATGTCTCAGGAAGTTTTGCTAACTGCTGCCTCGTGCCGAACACCATATATTTAGTCTTCGTAGGGAAAAAGGTTGCTTCAATTGTGTTTTTCGTGGCGCGCTGTATTCTTTTTTTTTTGTCCAAGGTCTAGTTTAACATATTGTGAAAAGAAATTTAATAAGACATATCGTTTAGACATAAATAATTTAAAAACATCGTAAGTCGTAGGTGTGTCTGCGACTTAAGTTTACCTCTCTGATCCTACTCTGATCAAGCGTGGTGATTAATGCCATGACTCTTGTCCTACAGTTTAAATATTTCAAGTCTAAATTTCCAGGAATGAACAAATCTAAACGCGACTTTACGTATGTTTCACTGTAGTAGGTTAAGTCTGTATATAAGTTACATAAATACATACATACATACATAAACTCACGCATTTTTCCCATGGGGGTAGGCAGAAACTACAGAGCGCCATATGCTACGATTCTTACATACTTCTTTTGCTTCGTTTACATTCATACATGTTGTCATACACACACGCCGGTGTTTATAAGTTATTTTATACTTTAAGCTATTAGAGCTTCATTCACACTGGACCAAATTTTTTTATCAGAAAGTTTTATTGCAACGATACTGCCTCTTTTTTTAATAAATAGAAGTACGTTAAGGATTATGATTAGAAATAGGTAGCTGAGAAAGACTGGATACAGAAGACGACCAGCCAAGTATTGTGGCACAACGTAAAAGAGGCGAATGCTGGACTGCGATTGGCTTAATTGATTATTTGATGTCCACATGTTAAGCAGACAATTCATTGGCAAGCCAAGTGATAAAAGAACTGTCTGCCGGGATTAGACTCGTAAAAAAAATTAAAATATTTATGAGATCATTCGTAATTTTCGGATGTTTCTGAATTTCTGACCTGTTGTTGAAGCATAAAATAATAATATAAATTTATTTCAGAATATTGCTTCCATATATAAAAGTACTATTTACAAGTCAACGATTAGACAAACTAAAGTAAAGAATACCTACAATGAAAGATAATGTTTTTCAAAGTTGATTGACTGAATTAGCCTGGAACGGACGGAAACTTATTTATGGGTACCGATAAATAAGTACAACCGAAGCAACGTATCAGAATCCCTAAAACTTCCAATTACAAATGTACTGTTACGAAGAAATATCAACCTGCAACGAGTATTGCTGAATGAATTCTCTGAATGGCTGATGCGATGACCGATGCGGGACTGACCGAAAACAATCATCCGACAACTTACATCGCAAATGGCTTCCCCAGACTTTAACTATAGGACATAGCAACAAAAAAGCGCAACCCATTACTGTTCACAGATCGCGCGATCGCAGTCTGTGAGCTTCAAATATTCCATCCGCGAAATTGCAACTATGAGCTTTGACATTAACATTACATTCAGAATCACTACTAATATTGCGTAAATACTAATTGTGCCGTTACCCTCGAGCTGTGAGTCACACTCGTGCTTGACCGGTTTTATCTTGACGGAACAAACTGAGCTCTAGGCAATAT
This sequence comes from Euplexia lucipara, assembly GCA_921972225.1. Taxonomy (NCBI): domain Eukaryota; kingdom Metazoa; phylum Arthropoda; class Insecta; order Lepidoptera; family Noctuidae; genus Euplexia; species Euplexia lucipara. Next base: position 14,131,334 of record OV179154.1, read on the forward strand.
CTCATGGAGATTCAATGCTTATACCAGTTTGCAGACGCTGATATAAAAGCGAAAGCAAGTGCTCCAAAAATTATTACAATCAGTAACCTCCTACAAAACAAACATGTACACCAAGGTACTACAGTGATTTAATTCTTTGGATTTTAAAATTGTTTAATGTTTTTTGGAGTCGAATGTTTAAACGTGACAGGCTAATCTGTTTTTTAAGAGTTACTGTTATAAGACTTTCATCGTCCTGTTTGTTATTAAGCATCGTGTATTTCTAAATACTCAATCACAAGTGCGCATTTATATTTTTGAAAATAAATTGTTTTTTGTATTGTATTCCAGGTCATTGTCTTCATGTGCGCGGCGAGCCTCGCCTCTGCCGGCCACCTCTTGCAGGCTGCTGCGCCCGTAGCGTATAGCGCCCCAGTAGCGTACAGCTCGGCGCCCGCCGTCTCCTCCGTGTCATTCTCCTCGCACACCGCGCACTCTCCCATCGCCACATACGCCTCCGCCCCCGCCTACACCACCTACGCTGCCGGTCCCGTCGTAGCCAAATCTTACGCTCCCGTCGCGTACGCTAAGTCCTACGCTGCACCTGCGTACAGCACATACGCCGCCGGTCCTGCCGTCGCAGCTTACTCTGCCCCCGTGTACGAGAAGTCCATCGCTCCTGCTGTATCGTACTCTTCAATCTCTTCTCACTCTTCTCCTCTGACTTACGCTGCAGCCGCTCCCATTGTTGCCAAGACCTACGCTGCTCCCGCTTACACCACCTACTCTGCTCCCCTCGTAGCTAAGGCCATATCTCCCGCAGTGTCTTATTCTTCTTACTCAAGCCACTCTGCGCCTGTGGCCTACGCCGCGAGCCCCGTTATCGCCAAGTCCTACGCCGCTCCTGCCTACACTTCCTACGCCGCTGCTCCCATCGTAGCCAAGACCTACGCCTCTCCCGCAGTTGCGTACTCCGCTGGTCCAGTTCTTAAGTCCGCTGTGACGTACTCGGCCGCACCCGCCGTCTCTCACGTCTCATACGCTGGTCTCGGAGCCAACTACGGCTGGTGAAAAGTTGATTGTTAATATGCATACAAATATTATTTATTGATAATAATTATGCGACTGTATACTAAAATGATTGTAAATAGAAAAAAAAAATAAAAAACTGAAGAATGTTTTAGAATTTTACATTTACCCCTGTTTGTGAAACAACTTTAAATAATGATATAGAACAGTTAGTAAAAGTCAACGTAAACACAAATGGTCCATGATTCTTGCGCTTATTTTTAGAACATGTTCTTGACATTTTTATACTTAGGTAGGTTATTTATTCGTAAGCCAAGCATGTCGATTGCTGGATGTCAATAATGGGCACATTGGGCACTTGATAGGTATATAATATTAAGTGACTGGAATGTTAACAATATGGCCGGAAACATAAATTAAAGCAGTTTTCCATGTAAAGGGCTGCAGACTGACCTGTCGGTCTAGTAGTTAGTGGCCCTGACTGTTATGCCAGAGGTCGGGGGTTCGATTCCCAGTCACCAGGACAAATAGTTCTGTGATGAGCACGATCATGAGTTCTGTGTCCTAGTGTAATTTATCTATCAAATATATGTATATTAAGAAATATATAAGTACCTATGTTTATCAGTTGCTTAGTACCCATGACACGAGCTCTGTTTAGCTTAGGACTAGACGGCGTTGTGTGAAAATTGTGGAACTTATTTATTTATTACTATTTTTATTAATAAATGGTTTTTTTTTCGAAAAATAAGCTGAAATAAATCATTTGGTACTAAAAGATTTTAACTATTCTAAATAAAACATCAAATTCATTATTAATGTTAAGTTTTTGCAATTCTACGTTCATAGCGTCCATATTCTTACAATCATCGGTTTAGTCCATAGTCCCATCGTTTCCCTTTACCATCTTCTCCACTATTGATATAATTATGTAAACAAACATTTACTCTATGAATGCATAGGAGAAGTGATAGGACTAAACCCAATAATCAGTGTGTCAGTTTCTCTTAGAAATAATCTTTGAACTACACACATCAAAAGTGTCTAGGGATCAACATATATTTTTGCAATAACTTTTCTCCTGATTGATATTAATTAAAATTTTCTTTAAGGATTCATCAAATAAAGTGTTTTCGTTTGTCACAGTAACGATAAACCAAGTCACCTTTGCATTAATAAAGAAATTTGCCATTTTCCTAATAAAGGGATTTTTGACATTTGTACCACTAACATTAAAGTTCGAAAAAAAGACTGAAATAACAGTTTTCTTTAAAATTTTATTGGGTAACTTAAACAATTAATAATCCGTGTTTCTACCGCGATCACTAACAACACAAGAACATCGGTTTGGCATACTCAAAATGAGTTCATACAAATCACACTGTGGAATGGCCGCCCATGTTCGTTGCAACAACAAAAAAAGTCTTCTTGCGACTGGATACCCTCCATATTCGGCAGAGCTCTTCTCTGTAGCATATCCCATGCATGCTCAATCGGGTTCAAGTCTGGTGACTGAGCAGGCCATGGCAGGACATTGATGTTAGCTGCGGCGAGAGTCTGTCTTACAACTCTTGCGGCGTGCGGTCGTGCATTATCATGCATTAACTGAAATAAGGGACCGATTTGCACTTGTAGAGGAACGATGACGTCTGATACAATCGTCTCAGCATAAATTTGAGCGTTGAGGTTGCCTCTGGTCCAAATCAACTCAGTTCTTCCGCCGATCCAAATACCCGCCCATACCATGATGGTTCCACCACTATAAGGATGGACTTCCTGGCAGGATTTTAATCGCTGTTGGCGTCCAGGGGTTCTCCAGTGTCGTATACGTCTTGTATCCGGTCTCATACCAAAACGAGACTCATCAGAAAAGCACACGAAACGCCATTGTTCTTCTGCCCAATTTCTGTGTTCAAGAGCCCATTGATATCCAATCCTACGATTGTGCATAGCAGGTGGTACCCGTAGCGGTCTTCGGGAATGAAGGTTCACTTCATGCAAGCGGTTTCTGACTGTTTGGTTGCTAATTAAGTTCCCTGAAGAGTGATGAAGCCTCTTGAGTTGTAAGACAGACTCTCGCCGCAGCTAACATCAATGTCCTGCCCTGGCCTGCTCAGTCGCCAGACTTGAACCCGATTGAGCATGCATGGGATATGCTACAGAGAAGAGCTCTGCCGAATATGGAGGGTATCCAGTCGCAAGAAGACCTTTTTTTGTTGTTGCAACGAACATGGGCGGCCATTCCACAGCGTGATTTGGATGAACTCATTTTGAGTATGCCAAACCGATGTTCTTGTGTTGTTAGTGTTCGCGGTAGAAACACGGATTATTAATTGTTTAAGTTACCCAATAAAATTTTAAAGAAAACTGTTATTTCAGTCTTTTTTTCCAACTTTAATGTTAGTGGTTCAAATGTCAAAAATTCCTTTATTAGGAAAATGGCAAATTTCTTTATTAATGCAAAGGTGACTTGGTTTATCGTTACTGTGACAAACGAAAACACTTTATTTGATGAATCCTTAAAGAAAATTTTAATTAATATCAATCAGGAGAAAAGTTATTGCAAAAATATATGTTGATCCCTAGACACTTTTGATGTGTGTATAATTTTATGTACAGCTACAGTCAGATACACAAGTACCTGTACTACTAATAAATTCAATTAATTTAACGACCTGCGACACATTTACGTGATAAGCAAGGCTAGAACCGCTACCAGTTGGAAATGTGAACAACATTTTCTGTTCCACTTAAGTATTACATGTGTGAATCACACTTCGTACTCGCACTTGACCGATATTACCATCATAAATTTGATTTGAACTATAATCTGTATTACAACTAGGATTCCATGAACCTGTTTTAGAAACTCATATAAAAGCGCGTGCAAGTGCTCCAAAAAGTATTGCATCGTACTACCACGTTCAATTCAAACATGTACACCAAGGTATTCGTGAGTTGTTAAATATTATGAAAATAGTGTTTGTAGTGCCAACATCAAATCATGGGTTTAGTCTCCGGTAGTGTACCAGGGCTTGATGAAAACTGGATATGTTTGAATCATTGGCATCATACCATAAACATTCGATACTTAATTGACTGCACCACCTCATTTGTCAATCGAAAAGCTGATCACAGCTTGTTGTTAAAAAAAAGAAAATCAGAAGTGATTCTGGTAACCTTGTTCATGCTGTAATCCGACAAGAAAACCGAAATAATCACCAATTTTTTTTTGTACCTTAGGTTGTTGTCATCATGTGTGCGGCGAGCCTCGCCTCCGCTGGCCTGCAAGCCGCTGCGCCTGTAGCGTACAGCTCGGCACCCGCAGTCTCCACCGTGTCATTTTCATCGGCGGCTCCCGTCGCCACATATGATGCCGCACCAGCGTTCTCTACGTACGCTGCCGCACCCGCGTACTCTACGTACGCCGCTGCTCCCGCGTACTCCACATATGCTGCTGCCCCCGCCTTCTCCACATACACGGCCGCTCCTGCCGTCGCTGCTTACTCCGCCCCTGTATTCACAAAAGCTGTTGCTCCCGCAGTGTCTTACTCTTCTGTGACCAGGCAATCGTCTCCCGTTACCTACGCTGCATCTGCGCCAGCTGTTTCAACCTACTCTGCGCCTGTTGTGGCTAGAACTTACGCTGAATCCGCTCCTGTAGTAGCCAGAACCTATGCCGCGGCTGCTCCCACTTACACTACTTATTCTGCTCCCGCTGTTGCAGCATACTCTGCTCCTGCTGTTACCGCTTACTCCGCACCTGCCGTAGCGGCGTATTCCGCACCTGCCGTAGCGGCGTACTCCGCACCTGCTGTAGCGGCCTACTCAGCTCCTGTTGTAACCAAGACTTTTTCTGCTCCTGCGGTCACCACATACACCGCCGCTCCCGTACAATCTGCTGTGACATACTCAGCAGCACCCGCAGTCTCACACGTTGCTTACACTGGTGTGGGAGCCAACTACGGATGGTAAACCTTTCCTGATTATATTTATTCCTAGGAGTTTATTAACTACTAAGTGCAACAGTCAAAGCAATCATATGAATAATAAAAGCTATTAAATATAAGAAATGACTTTTTCTTCCTCTCAATATTCCATATAACGTAAGTAACCATGAGAAATTGGATTTGTTCAGGTGTGTTAGAATAAGTTTGATAGTGACGTTGATATTAGTAGGCAAAAAGTATGACAAAATAAGAAATAAACTAGGAGTGGTTTGAAAATTGCAACCCTGTAATTAAGATGTAATGTTGACGTGTAAAGCAGATTTTTCACTTTGTGTCTTTGTTTGTTTATTAAATTATTCATGTAATTATTTTATAACCCTGTCCAGTGGCAATATAATTATTCACAACAAAAATTACGACACAGTTGGCTAAGTGGCTGAGCGAGTTGCTGATGCGCCGCGTATCGAAGGTTCGATTCCTGCTCAGAATAAATACTTGTTTGGCTGTATCGATAGTTGTTCCGAATCTGCAGGCCAGTAATATGTAATATGGCTAGGCCTGCTGGTTGTTTGCGTATGTAAGCTTTATGTATGTAAACGTATTCATGTCACAGAATAAATTCTTAGTTATATACAATCAAAAAAATTAAAAACCATGTCATCCAAATGACAATTAACTAATAAGTTTGTGATAACAAATGACACAGTTCGTACTATATCGTTGATATAAGCCAGAACTGACATTAAAATAATATAACAAATTAATGTCTAAAAATATTACACTGGCACCATTATAAGAATTACATACACTTAAGTACATACTTCAAATTATGGAACAAAAACAGGTGACGAAAAAAAGACAAAATTATATTTTTAACATTTATTTGGTTTTCATTTCGAATGCATACCTGTCCTACAAACATATTTTATAAAATTATTGTAACAAATTATCACCAGCCGTATTTAGCATTCAGACCGTCGTACGAGACTGCAGGTGCAGCAGAGTACCTCACAGCGGACTTAAGGACGGGAACAGAGGAGTATGTGGCTATGGCGGGAGCAGCGTAGGACTTGATGACTGGGGTTGCTGCGTACGCGATAGGCCCCGAGTGACTTGAGTAAGAAGAGTAAGACAATGGAGAGACAGCTTTAGCCACAATGGGAGCAGAATAGGTTGTAGTGTAAGCTGGAGCGGCGTAGGTCTTGGCGACGATGGGGGCAGTCGCAGCATAGGTCAAAGGAGCGGAATGAGAAGAGATTGAGGAGTACGATACAGCTGGAGCAACGGACTTAGCGTATACTGGGGCAGAGTAGAGAGAGGTCGCGACGGCAGGAGCGGCGGCGTATGTGTTGTACGCAGGTGCGGCGTAGGTCTTGGCGTATGCTACGGGAGCAGAGATGGACTGGTAGGACACAGAAGGAGCGTAGGACTTGGCTACGACGGGAGCGGTGGCGTAGGTGGCGTAGGCGGGAGCGGCATAGCTGCTGTAGGCTTCGTGGGTACTGACTGGAGCGTGTGACACATGTGAAGTAAATGACTGTGAGCTGTACGCCACGGGTGCAGTGGCATGCAGGAGGTCACCAGCGGAGACGATACCCGCCGCACAAAGGAAGATTACGACCTGAAATTAACAAATAATTATTTTCTACATAAAACGACATTAATTGTCTTGTTATAAGACTCTCGCTTAACAAAAATTTAACCGATGACAAAATTTATATAATTTATCACAATACTATCTTACGTAATAATCAAAATCATATTAAAGCGATAAATTACGTAAGTATGAACATCAGTGCAGTACCTTGGAGTACATGTTTGTATTGAACGTGTTGGTTGTGTGTGATATTTGGAGCAGTTTTTCTCGCTTTTATACGAGTGTCTACGAACTGGGTGTTAGCATTGAATCCTCGGGAGACCTTCCCTTTACTTCCGTAAGGACGACAAAATGACAGGGTGACGAAACTATAAGTACTGTAAGATGAGATAACCTACAAATTACAAATATGTAACTATAGTTTCGAATAATGGCTCCAGCTGTACTTTATTAAAATAAGCGTATGTTCCCGACCCTTATCCTTACTAGGTTCTCAATAAACCATTATCATAGATATCCGTGACCATAATTAACCTTCAATAATAATTAACTCTAAATAAACATAAACTTCTGAGCATATTAGATTAGAGTGATTTATTAGCCACCAGATGGTTTTGATATGTAATGGTTACCCATTCAAGGAGCGATCTCCGCAAGCGTAGTCCCTTGGTCGACAATATAACAGTATTACTACACCAAATTAATTAAAACAATATACATTACAAATAATCTTGTAGAATAGTATCATGCTGTTAGTAGACTGCTTTTTATTGGCCGTGCAATTTCAAACCCTGCGAATACACTCTACAGAACAGTAAAACAGGATGCAAATACGATGGAATAAATATAGAGCGGCACGCTGTGTCGCCAACCGCTAACCAAATAATTATGACAGAAAAAAGATAACAACTGAAAACAAACAAGTAAGGCTTTGTAGCGACCTCTATCTTGCCACATACGAACTAATGACCGCTATCCTACATCGCGGTATCAGAGTTATCCGTGCAATTTGAACGTATACAAGTTCCCGACTACAACCCTCACGTCGGGCAGTAGTTAGCCCACCAGATACAACACCCGTCTGGTCGGAGGATCGTACCTTTTCAATGGTGGATGAGGAACTTTACACCCTGTTCCTCATACCTTCAAACCTTTAAACAAAGTGTTAAAAGTTCAGTTTATTTTTATCTGATTTGTTGTAGGTAATTTGTTGTAGGTAAAAGAAAACCTGCAGTACTATTATGTAAATAGTAAATCACTTCGAAAATCATTTCGGAAATCATCTCGAAAGTCATACTTACTACGCTTCTCATGTGGCCTGTACTAATTTTGGTAATCACATGTCAACGTCAAAATACTCACCCGTTTTAGTTCGTCTCACTTTGATCATCACTTGGCGTCAGTGTCGAAATCACTCCATTAAAGAATACGATATTTTAATTTCACATGATTTCACTGCGGATAAACTTTTCAGAATAGCACTGCAGGCGATCGATTTGATAGAGAAGTGAATTGTCAATGTCTAGCATTAGTATGTACCTATGGAATGACAGCACAATTTGCATTCAATCCACCTTTATTTTCATGGTTTGATTTTTAAAGAATAGCACTGCTGCTGGCCGATACTGCAAAACTCACCGCGCGAAAATATGGGTGACATGAAGGCGAATTGAACTGTCATTCCATTCTAATGACCCGCATTGACAGTTCACTTTCCTCCAGTTTTCGCGGCGTGACTTTTACTAAATCAACTATCGCGCGGATAATTGACGTGAGATAAGTCTTGTAATTACTGTAAGAATAGGTTTATTGTCACATAAGACACATTCACAATATATGTAACGCCATTTACTCTTCTGTGATACACAAATACCGGTTGAATGCATAATACATATTTGTTGTCATTGTAACAGTTGTAGCCAGGGTAGTTTTTGTACTTGAAATCTTTTTATAGGTAACTAAAACCAGCACCTGCAGTCGTTGGCATACCGCGGGTCCGACATCAGCTGGGACCTCGAGTTTGTTACATTTGAAGCAATATGTTTCATAACATTTATAATGCAGAGAGCCACGATGCGTGTCTGATCTACAGCAGCCACCGCCCGATTCGAGGACACAGGATAGAATGATGTTAAGAAGCAGATGATATAACTTTTATTTTTTATGAATTTAGCTCCATTAGTGTAATTGCTGTACGGCGTTCTGATGCGAGGGTAAATAATAAATAAATAAATCATGATTTATGAAAACACACGTTGAGATTGTAGCGAGACACTTTACGGATTTACTTTTCGTAGTTGATGGTTCGAAATGAGTGAGGTTACTTTGTTTACTGTATTTTATCTGTGCCGCTTTCAAAACGGTAATTAAAACGTCCACGAACCAAATAGACATGTTCATTATAAGAATCTCCTGTAGCATGTGTGAGTACAAATTTACATACACAAAATACCTGTAGGCCATATACATTATACATATATTGTTCCTTGATGGAATGGAATTTGCGATACGCAGCGCGTCAGCCGATTACTCAGCTATTGCACTCATCGTGTCGCCAAAGAAAAAAACATAGAGAAAATAACTTTTTTACAAAAAAAAAAAAACAACCGATTTCTTTAAAAACACACCGATTTTAGTTTCTTCGTATGTAGTCCTAAAGAACAGTCCTTCAAAAGTTGAAAGTAATATTGAAATCGGTTAACAAATTGCCTAAAAAAAACTGCTAAAAATCGGTATATTATTTGAGGAGTTCCCTCAATTCCTCGAGGACCATCATCAGATCTGAGTTTTGATACAAATGGGCCTAAACCTGGTGGAAGATACTCAATCATATAAAAAAAGAATTTTGAAAATCAGTCCATAAATGGAGGAGTAGTCGAGTATGAACCTTATTCTGTGTGACTTAAAGTTAAAAAAGTACAACTTTAAAAGATTTTAAAAATATTTGATCGATTCTGCCTCAGCAAACTTCGTTCTGCACTTAGGGGTACGAAAAATAGATAGTAGCTGATTCTCAGACCTTCTGATATGCATAAAAAAAATTATAAACATCGGTAAAGCCTTTTCGGAGGAGCATGGTATCTAACATTGTGACACGAGAGATACCGTAACTTGACGATAGAGAAAAAACAAACGTAATTTTTAATAAGCACACTTTTCAAGCGATCATTAATCGAATCTATATTTAGATTTGGGTATTTTTAGTATTTCTCACGTGCCAACTGCAAAGCTGCAACGGCTCAACTGTCACCTTGTTCTTAAGAAACTATAGGGAAGGTCTCCCGAGGTTTCAGTGCTAACCCCAGTTCGCAGGCACTTATAGGTAGTATAAAAGCAAAAACAACTGCTCCAAATATCACACACAACCACCACGTTCAATACAAACATGTACTCCAAGGTACTGCTCTGATATTTATAAATATTTACCGCTTTAATTGATTGTGATTATTACTACACGATAGTAAATTACAGCAATTTTGACATCTTATCCTCGTTCTTACATATTTCACTCAAAAATGTAAATCATGTCTTGAGACAGTGCTTATTGAGTTTTTTTATTTTAAGTTCATGGCCAATAGTCTGTGAATTTTAAATGTTGATTGGAATAAAATGCCCAAATTAAGCCTCTATCCATTTTTTGTTTTGTTTTTTCAGGTCATAATCTTCCTTTGCGCGGCGGGTATCGCCTCCGCCGGTGATTTCCTGCAGGCCGCTGCACCCGTGGCGTACAGCTCGCAGTCATTCACTTCACATGTATCACACGCTCCAGTCAGTACCAACGAAGCCTACAGCAGCTATGCCGCTCCCGCCTACACCACCTACGCCACCGCTCCCGTAGTAGCCAAATCCTACGCTCCTTCTGTGTCCTACCAGTCCGTCTCCACTCCTGTAGCGTACGCCAAGACCTACGCCGCGCCTGCGTACAACACATACGCCGCCGCTCCTGCCGTCGCGACCTCTCTCTATTCTTCCCCAGTATACGCCAAGTCCGTTGCTCCAGCTGTATCGTACTCCTCAATCTCTTCTCATTCCGCTCCTTTCACCTATGCTGCGACTGCCCCCATCGTCACCAAGACCTACGCCGCTCCAGCTTACACCACAACCTATTCCGCTCCCATTGTGGCTAAAGCTGTCTCTCCTTTGTCTTACTCTTCCTACTCGACCCACTCGGAGCCTATCACGTACGCAGCAACCCCAGTCATCAAGTCCTACGCTGCTCCCGCCATAGCCACATACTCCTCTGTTCCCGTTCTTAAGTCCGCTGTGACATACTCTGCTGCACCCGCCGTCTCGTACGGTGGTCTGGAAGCCAAATACGGCTGGTGATCATAGGTTACAATAATTTTATAAAATATGGTTGTAGTGTAAGGTTTATATATTTAAAATGTAGAAACAATAATTTAAATAAATGTTTTAAATATATTTTTGTATTTCTATTTTTCTTTTAGTTTTTTCTGAACGTTTCAAATGAATACCCTTTTCCCCTATTATTCACTCATTTGTGATATAATTAATTTTGTTGCTTTTTATTTATTTCAATGAATTGACAGATTCATTTATTTAATCGCCTAGTTTTTTTTAGCTTATTAGCTTAAAGTCAGTCATATTATTTTATTTCCGATGATAATGACCGAATAACCAAAATAATTATATACCAGGGTACTAAACAGCTGATATACATACTATACGCAATTACACACAGACTATTTCTAAACACATACATATTATAGATAATTTACACCCAGACACAGAACAAATGATCATGCTCATCACACAAACACTTGTCCTGGGTGGGAATCGAACCCAAAATAGTAAGAAGTATTTCGAAAGTTTCGTACAAATGATTAAAATGTAACCCAGCCAAAGCCTCGACTTCCTACTAGTATCCTAGATCATTAAATTTTAGGTAAAAATGCGACTGTTTGTATGGGTGTTTGACTCTTAATCTTTTTTATGCTGCTCAAATCTGTTCCAAAAAAATGCATTATTTGCGAAAGTGTTTTTATAAACATGATATTAATCCTGATCCAATAAATTCGTCTCAAATATTTGATTTGAAATAAATTGCCCTTCACATCATTCGATTTCAATGAATATCTTAGGAGATATCTCAGTTTTAAAACAACATCGCTCCAAAATAATGCTCAAGTACCTACCTACTGCGCGGCGCGGACAACATCAATAACATAATCGTGGATAAACTTTCTGGAGATAGCATGAACTACATGTCCCTTAATAATGTAATGGATCATGAGGATGCGGTCCATAACCCACAAAAATATTTGGATTATCTAAATTCCTTAGCGTACGTATTATTTTAAAATATTTTTACCTACGTAAACGAAGTCCCGGGCTAAAGTTAGCATAAGCCCAAAGTAATTCCACGCGGACAAAGTCGCAAGCACAACTGGAAGCGACAATTCTATAGATATCTACTAATAGGTATAATGAAGAGGTAAAGTGTGTGAGTTTGTGAAATTCTAGGGGGTGATCTCTGGATCTTCTTAACCGATTTTTAAAATTCTTTTACCAATATAAAGCCACATTCATTGTGAGTGTCATATTATATGTGACGCCATATTTTATTTTCAAAACTAAGAGGGGATAGTGGGGATGTTTAAGTACGAAATGCACGCGGAAGAAGTCGCAAACAAAGTGTTAGAGTGATATAAGAAGATACATTATAATATCACGTTATTTAACAATATTTCAAAAGAAAATTCTGGGTGACTGGTTATTAGTGACCGATACTTAAACACGTGATTGAACTCATGAATATTTTATATACTGTGCTGCTAGCTATGGGTTTTTATAACCTGAAGTTTTTATAAACCAACACAAATAAAGTACGCTTGATAGTGTAGTTTATTTGTGTACACTTACACCACTACACTTCACCCTCGTACACAAAAAACTTGTACCACTTTAGTATTTTCATTTCTATATACTTTTACTGACAGAAGTAATACTGTTTTATTTATTTAGTCCTGGACCGTTGTATTTTACCAAACTATATTCATTTATATAAGTAAAAATAATAAATTAAGTAAGTATCCATAACTATTTGACAGCCGGCTCTCCAGTTGCGCCCGCGTCTTTTGATTCGTCATAGACCACAGACGACAGACCAGAGACAATTTGAGCAACGAGTGACGCTGGAGCGTGGTAGACGAGACGGAGAGTTGTTTTATTTTTATTTTTTTAATTTCTAGTAGACATCTATTTATTTTACTTTTATGTTTTGGCAATATATTTTATTTGATGCCTCCGAAAAGGCTAAAATGTGTTCATGGCACTACAGCGGGTCCTATTGGTATAACAGCGTTAAATACAAAGACATTCAATACCAATAGACGGGTCATCACAAACAAAATTTTCATCCTAAACTTGTGTCCTGATGCACACAAGTCTATGAGTTTTTTTTAGTACGCTCCGCTGCCGCTCCAATATTCATATATTATTCTAGATGGCGCTACTGAGACACGGTATCAAAGTTTTTCAATGACATTTCCTCGCATGTCCGCTCTATAGTATTTTAAATCTCTTTAGTTAAAAATCATAGCATCGTGCTGAGATATCGCCTTTTTTATCCTCGCACTGGTCTTATATGTTTTTCACATGATAGATGTAGTTTTTAATGTAAAAAGTTCCTTGCATATCCTTCTTCCTTTATTACAACATTGAAGTTTCGAAGCAATTTGCAACTGCTAACGTTGTAGTCGAAATACAAGCTCCATGTGACTGCATTTTTCTACAATGTTGCATAGCAGCAACATCCGATTTTTCTACACTAAAATAACTTTTACTAGTTTAATAAATATGTCAAACCATCAAAGTTTTATTCATCAGATTTTATGTTTTACATATTTTTATTTATCGACAGATATATCGGCATCTATACATATAATAAAACAGTAACGACAGAAAAACTGTACATTGAGAATTTTCAAGAAAAAATAAGTGGGTTTTGTTAGAAAAACGTAACTGGTGACAAAAAGTGACTTTTTAGAATTTTTGTCTGTTTGTCTGTTTGTCTGTTTGTCTGTTTGTCTGTTTGTCTGTATGTATGGGCGGGGTGAACTCAAAAAGTACTGCATGGATTTACTTCAAATTTTGCATGAATATTACTAAGAGGTCGGGTCAACACATAGGCTATATATTATCACGCTATCACCTACGGGGGAGGAGCAGTGAATCTTTATTCTTCTTACTCATTCTGTGGAAGCGTGTAATCAAAGGACGCATATTTAAATGTTGGTTTTGTGTAAGCTATGCTATTATCTAGCTTTACACTATAAAAACTTCGCCATTTAAGTAACTTTGGCAGAGAAACATAGTTTAATGAATGTTAGTAGTATAAAGACAATTTGGAATCAGCGCCATCTATGAGAATGTATAAAAATCAAATCAAGTAACACATGAACACTTTTTGAAAATTAATTTAAATTTTGATCGTGTTGGTGAGGTTAGTAGTTAGTTATTCTTTAAATTCATAGATGGCATTGTGCATTTTTTTCATCTACATATAATAAAACAGTAACGAAAGAAAAACAGTACCTACATTGAGAATTTTCAAGAAAAAATAAGTGGGTTTTGTTAGAAAAACGTAACTGGTGACAAAAAGTGACTTTTTGGAATTTTTGTCTGTTTGTCTGTTTGCTATCACCTACGGGGGAGGAGCAGTGAATCTATATTCTTCTAACTCATTCTGTGGAAGCGTGTAATCAAAGGACGCATATTTAAATGTTGGTTTTAAGTAAGCTATGCTATTATCTAGCTTTACACTATAAAAACTACGCAATTTAAGTAACTTTGGCAGAGAAACAAAGTTTAATGAATGTTTGTAGCATAAAGACAATTTGGAATCAGCGCCATCTATGAGAATGTATAAAAATCAAATCAAGTAACACATAAACACTTTTTGAAAATTAATTTCAATTTTGATCGTGTTGATGAGGTTAGTAGGTTAGTTATTCTTAAAATTCATAGATGGCATTGTGCATTTTTTTCATAAAATTTGTATCGTATAATTCGTTTTGACAAATTTAACTTCCAACAAAACCCTCAAAATCTTGAGCAGAGTTCGGATCGTATCACATGGGATCGTATCAGTGTACGATTTTCAAAAGGAAGGCAGTTGAGGCCGTGGACAGAACCCTGCAGGGCATCTGCAGGAATGAACATTTGATGGGTAGTGTCACAGTTCTGCTCAGTGGCGATTTCAGGCAAACGCTTCCCGAGTTGACGCGGGGATCGAGGGCTGACGAGATGAATGCTTCGGTGAAACGATCTTCGTTGTGGTCACAAGTTCGTACGCTGCGCTTGACCATTAATATAAGAGCTCGGCTCGGCGGCATTGCACGCGCTCAAGAATTCTCCGATGTCCTTCTAAGTCTTGGCAAAGGCACTCTACCAGAAGAGAGAAGTGGACAGGCGGTGCTTTCAGAGTCTCTCGGTAGAGTGGTATCCAGCTTCGAAGAACTCATTCGCTGTGTGTACGTGGACATCAGTCGTATAACGCACCAGCAGAATTCGTGTGAGAGGGCCATTTTGGCGCCCAAAAATGATCATGCTGCAGCAATTAACGAATGCATTCTCTCGGACATTGAGGGGAATGAAGTGGTCTATACGTCGATAAGCACTGTCGTCGAGCAAGATGACGCCCACACATTATCCCGTGGAATTTTTGAACTTCCTGTCAGCAAGTTGACTTCCAGCGCATACCATCAAGCTGAATGAAGGTCGGCGTCCCGGTTATGCTTTTTAGGAACAAATCGCCTGCAAAGTTGTTTAACGGGTGGTGTCTTAAAGTCATCTCTCTCCACAGACACCATTGAGGTGGAAATTATTACGGGTTGTGGCTTCGGCAAGGCAGTATTTATACAACGCATTCACCTTATACTTCAGCTTCCCGATCCAGTTCGAGCGCGTACAGTTCCCCGTGAGTGTTTGCTTAGTGATGACAATCAATAAATCGCAGGAGCCGATACTCAGAGCAGTGGGTGTAGATCTCAGGACGAGTTGCTTCTCACACGGGCACCTGTACGTCGCTTGCTCCCGCGCCACCAGTCCTGACTATCTTTACATTTTGGCTCCTGGCAGTATAATTATCAACGTAGTTTATAGGGAAGTGTTATAAGGTATATACCTTTGAACGTATTTTTAACCGACTTTAAAAAAAAGAGGAGGTTCTCAATTCGACGGTGTTTTTTTATGTGTGTTTGTTACGCGATTACTCCGCCATTTATGGACCGATTTTCAAAAATCTTTTTTTTATTGGTAGGGTATACTACCAGGTTGGTCCCATTAGTATTAAACCTCAGATCTGATGAGGGATCCTCGAGGAAATGAGGGAACTCCTCAAATAATATAGGAAAACGTACCAATTTTTCCTTTTTTTTTTGGTGACGAATCAAGCATTTACATTTAGCAAGTATCATTTTGTGAAGAAAAACTGATGAAGAAGACAGGCGATGGAACTCTTCAACGCATAACAACAAATTACTCGCAATAGCTACAGTCACATGTCTGTGCATGGTTTATGTATTTCCCATAACATTACGCCTGTCTATTTTAAAAGGTTTAGAAAGAACTTCTTTTGCAATTGTTAACCGATTTCAATGATTCTTTCAAGTTTTGAAAGACTTTCTTTACATACAAAGAAACTAAAAATTGCAAAATAAAAAAAAAATTACAAAAAACTCTCTTCATGTAACTTATATTTTAATGCTATTTTAAAAGTTGTTAACTTATAATGCTATAGCGACACTGGAATCTTAGGTAGGTATATTTGGTGCTGTAGAACCTTCACGCAGACGACGTCGCGGGCAGCAGCTAGTATTTAATAAACACACAGCTGAGGCCATCATTAATCGAATCTATATTTGGGTGTTTGTATTTTTAGACTTCCTTTCGTGTCAGCCACAAAACAGTAGAAGTAGTACAAAACTCACCTTGTCCTTACGGAAGTACAGGGAAGGTCTCCTAGGGACTCAATGCTAACACCCAGTTCGTAGACACTCGTATAAAAGCGAAAACAACTGCTCCAAATATCACACACAACCACCACGTTCAATACAAACATGTACTCCAAGGTACTGCACCGATATTTTTAAATAATTACCGCTTTAATTGATTGTCAGTACTATCTATATATACTTATAAAAATGTTATGTTGGTTTGTGTACGCTTCAAAAACTCAAAAAGTTCTGCACCGATCGAGCTGAAATTTTACCATGATAAATAATCGGCGTCGAGGATTGTTTTTATCTATTTTGTTTTTAACCATTCAATCACAATGTGCCACAGCGAAGCGTGGCAGGGTACAGCTACTATAATATGAAATTGTGTTAAATTACGTCAAACCTGTTTATTTTATCTATAAAGACGATCAAAATGTTAATCATGTGTTTAGACAGTATTTGGGTCTTATATTTAAGTTAGAAAATGTAGTGTAGTGGTAGACTATGGCCATGCAATAAGTCAGCCTCTTTACATTTGTGTGCTTGAAATATTAAATAACAATTTTCTTGGTTTTTCAGATCATAATCTTCCTTTGCGCGGCGGGTATCGTCTCCGCCGGTGACCTCCTGCAGGCCGCTGCACCCGTGGCGTACAGCTCACAGTCATTCACTTCACATGTGTCACACGCTCCAGTCAGTACCCACGAAGCCTACAGCAGCTATGCCGCTCCCGCCTACGCCACCTACGCCACCGCTCCCGTAGTAGCCAAATCCTACGTTCCTTCTGTGTCCTACCAGTCCGTCTCCGCTCCCGTAGCGTACGCCAAGACCTACGCCGCACC
Source organism: Euplexia lucipara (assembly GCA_921972225.1). Taxonomy (NCBI): domain Eukaryota; kingdom Metazoa; phylum Arthropoda; class Insecta; order Lepidoptera; family Noctuidae; genus Euplexia; species Euplexia lucipara. Next base: position 14,148,693 of record OV179154.1, read on the forward strand.
TGCGTACAACACATACGCCGCCGCTCCTGCCATCGCGACCTCTCTCTACTCTGCCCCAGTATACGCCAAGTCCGTTGCTCCAGCTGTATCGTACTCCTCAATCTCTTCTCATTCTGCTCCTTTGACCTATGCTGCGACTGCCCCTATCGTCGCCAAGACCTACGCTGCTCCTGCTTACACCACAACCTATTCCGCACCCATTGTGGCTAAAGCTGTCTCTCCTTTGTCTTACTCTTCCTACTCGACCCACTCAGAGCCTATCGCGTACGCAGCAACCCCATTCATCAAGTCCTACGCTGCTCCTGCCATAGCCACATACTCCTCCGTTCCCGTTCTTAAGTCCGCTGTGACATACTCTGCTGCACCCGCCGTTTCGTACGGTGGTCTGGAAGCCAAATACGGCTGGTGAACATTTGTTACAATAATTTTATAAAATGTGGTAGTAGTGTAAGGTTGATATATTATATTTGATATGAAGAACCAAATAAATGTTTAAACTATACTTTTGTATTTCTATTTTTCTTTTAGTTGCCTTGATTTTTTCGGATCTTAAAATAAATACCCTGTTATCCCATTATTGACTCATCTGTGATACGATTAACCTAACTGATTTTCATTTATTGCAATGTATTGGTAGAATCATTTGTTTTATTGCAATTAGCTTAAAATCAGTCAGATTTCTTTATTTTTAATTTATGACTGATGACAATAACCAAATTATTATGTAAATAATATGCTCAACGAACGAAAATTATCACAGTTGAAGAAGACAATAATTAATTCATTAAATATAAGCTTACAGTTAACACCAAATCGCTTATACTAATAATACAAAAAATAAAAAATAAACTCTTCATGTCTTAAAAACCCATCAAATAATTTTTTACCACAAAAGTTTATTTTAACTTCTTTTGGTTAGCCAAAAGGTAAGGGTTTTCTTATTAACCATTCTAGTACAAACCATAAAAATAGGACTTCAAAACCAAACATAGGTAATAAAAGAAGAAGACTTGAGGTCGTATTTCAATAAAGCAAGCGACATTTTATTATTTGGAATGGTTTTAATATCAACGAACGAGAGTTTGATAGGTATGTTTAATTTTCATAAGAAGTATAGTTCGCTAACGTGATACCTTAATAGAGATAAACACATAACATATAGATGCTTTGATTAACGCACAAGAAAAGGTTAGACAAAAATAAAGAAAAAAAGACAAGAAAGAAAAATGTGTTTATTAGCATTACAACGAAATAAATACACCTTCAAACTATGATTTGCACAAAAGGCAAAGATTGTTATGCTTAAAGTAGCTCAGCATTACTGAGAACACAGGGTGAATTTGCAGCAGCAACCCACGAGTTGCACCTCCTGCATGAGCGGTAGGTGCCTTAACCTCTGGACCATCACGATGTCGTGACCTGACTTTGCGCCATGTTGAGCTGACAATTATTTCTATAAAATCAATCGAATAAATTGGGCAGCAGCAAAACAAGGTGTTTTCGAAATATAATTTATTTACGAATGACGAACGAATAATTTTCGAAATTGTACTCTCGAAGTATTTGTTTACATTGTAGATAATCTCTCGAGCCCTCCCATACAAAACAGCGCCTCGTTTTCAAGCAGTCAGGGAGATGAAAACAAAAACAGATATCAATAACAACAACAAATAACCGTGTAACAAACAGAATTAATAAATAAAACGTAAGCACTCCACAAGACTAATTAATTTAACACGTTTTTTCATTTTCAATAACTTCGACTCGGTAAAACAAAAAAAAGAAAATAATTGATACTTACGCGATTATAGTTACGTTGCAGGCTGTACTTTTCAAGCGATATTTGACAGATAGAGGTCATTGACGTTCCTATTCCTTATTTTGAAACACATAATATTTTTAAATACTCGTACGCTCACCTACTCGCCAGTTACATATAAGTCCCATGTAATAAAGGGTTGTTCCTCGAGAGGAAGATTAGATTATTCTGCCTCGTTGTCTAGTGGTTGTAAGCGCGACTGCTGAGGATCAAATCTTGGGTTGATTCTCGAGGCGGACAATGTGTCTTTAAATGTTAACATTTAAAAAATGTTATAGCAGCCCGAAGTTTGGAATTATGTCCGATTGATGGGAATAAGCTCACCTCCTATTTCATGGGACTTAAACATAACTGGCGAAATGTGGGTACCTATTATTACAGGTGCGCCTCTGCCCAGTCCATAGGGAAACACATGCGTGATGGTATGTTGTTGTTCCTTATTGGTGACAGAGTCGATTTAAAATGTCTCAGCAAATGAGTTAGCAACAAATCACTTAATTTTTGTTTTTTTTTCTTTTATTTCTCAACCAACACTTAAATAAACTACACTAATATATACAGCTACACCCTCGCACACCAGTACACTCACACTATTTTAGAAGTCTCATTTGAGTAGGTAGTACTTTCTTATCAGAAGTAATACTGTTTTATTTAAGTATTTAGTTCCTGACCGCGGTATTTTACCAAACAATAGTGATTTTTATACGAGTTAATCTGTTTCCATAACTATTTGACAGCTAGCTCTCCGGTTGCGCACGTGTTATAAAATAGTGATATTTTAATTTACTAATTGTTATAAACCGGTACTAATTTGATTTATGGATAGTTTTTGTATGTGTTTTCGTTAAATACAAATCAATAGATTATCAAAAATAAGGTTATAATGGCCATTTTGTTGTTTACGACAAGTACGATTATAGGTTAAGTTTGTAATACTTTGTTATAAAACCACGTGTTATTTTTATAGCAAGAATTACATAGTTATGTACTAAATAAATGTTTCTTGAATTTTTGATAACCTATGTAATGAATTAGATATCGTTAAATCATTACATTGTGAAAATGTGTTCTCTGTACCAACGGCAATGGCTCGATGACGTCTGTTGTTTGTCACTGCCTAGTGCCTATAAAAGCGAGAGCCCGACCATTTATGGGGGAATTCTTAGTCGAGCTGTCGGACCGAGCAGATCTCCAGTTAAGTACCCTTCTTGTTCTTTAAAATGTCTGTGTATTTTGAATATTATGAACTGTGAATATTATAAACTGTAAAATGTTATGAACTATAAATGCTATGAAAATAGTGTTATAGTTGTGTTGTGTTCCCCTTAAAAAGTTATGTTGTCCATAATAATGTTATTGGAACTATGTATATAATAACTATTTTAAAAGAGTAAGTATGGAGTTTCTTGCCCATTCTTCTCCATACGAAACGACCTTTTGGAAGGGGCAACTAGAATCATTATTGAAATAAATGCTTTTACTTTGACTTTGTGTTTAAATACTATTTGTTACCGTTATTTACCTGTTATTTAATTGTAACACTATAATTTGCCTGACCCAATGATAAAGGTTTAGTTTTTGATGATACTGAAACTTAATATTTTATTGAAATTATTTAGACTAAACAAATACTTTTCATAGATACCCTCGAAAATAAGTATTTTTATAACTTTCACCCTTCATTATTCTAACATCAGAAGTGGGATCCCCAGTGCCATACTAAACTATTGTTTTTTTTTTGTCGGTACCAAAATGGAGCCAGCGATTCTGCAAGGGCGACTTACTGAAATCAAGGAAGCCTTATCCAGCAATAATCGGCAGGATGACGTAGCTCTCCCGATATATGATCCAGTGACCAGCGAAGAGCTTGGAAGAATTTGGTTGGAGCGGACTAACTAAAGTTGCAAAGGCAGGTGTGATAACGTGTCAGATTGGCCGAACGAATTATGAAAATACAAGGTACATAATAAATACAATTAAGGCTTAAATTTACGTAAAGATCACACATGTTATGTGCCTGATCTAGGTAAACCTGTGTTTTAGGCGATAAGAGTAGGTACAATTCTTTTTTTTGTTAAATAATCACAAAAAACAAACGTTATTACTGGTCATCTTATGTAATATGTAATTACTAATAATTAGATGTATGGCTGTGCCTGTGGCTGTGCCTGTGGCTGTGCCAATTAAAAACAATCTGTGCCTGTGGCTGTGCTAATTAAAAACAATCTTGAAAACAAGCTATTGATTACAAGTTATGTACTTCAAGTACCATACTAAAGCCATATACCATAGCAGAATGACCATGTTATAGCTATGTGATTTGTGATTATTGTATTCTAAGAAATAAGACCAGAAGTGATTTTTTTTAAAAACAATTTTTAATAGTACCCGACTGGATCTGACAAAATAAATTCAACACAAACAACTTTACAACAATAATGATTTCACTTCTATTAACTAACACACAAAAAATAATACAAAACTAATGAATCTAAATAAGGCCTAGAAACGATCTACCTATGACTAAATAATTAACAAAAGTTAGGTACAATCGGACAGAGTAACGACCTATCTCAACGAAGGCGAGTGCAAAAAAGGGGCGAGCCCGAGTGAGGCGCCGAGTTTTATTAACTCTCCCCACCCTTGCCGTTCCCACTCCTACACGGCCTCTCCTGACATGGGTCCGTCCTCGGGCTCCAGCTTCTAACTCTGGAGGTCAGTCTCCAGGGTCGGCAACGATGTCTCTGGACCTTCATCACCCGATGAAGCGCCGAACGGGACTGGAGGTTCTTCGATGCGTCCCTGTGTCCCGGACGGCTGTGGTTCAATCGCATCATCAAGCGTCTCGACTTCGGAAGGCTGGACGACGACGCTTGGAGCGGTAGACTCCTCATTATCGACGTCCGATTCTGTAACAAGAATAAATCACAGCAAAATATAATGTTCACACACAAAATAAAACACGGAGGCTCCATGTGTCCTTCTTGTCAAGTTACACAACTATGACACATGATAGCTAGGCTCAACTAGCTAAACCTAAGCACAGGGTAAAAAAAAAACAAACAAATATCCGTATCGATCACCCGGGGCAGTTCCCGTCGGGGGAGTGCCACCTCACGACTCGCTAGAGATCCACGCGGACTTACGTGAGACATAGCTTTGCGTGTGTGAAACGATTCACATAAAAGCATGTTTCAACCCAAACTATCAAAAAAATACACAGAGACCATGTTCGTCACAGAAACATGTCTCGCACCACGACTCGTTAAGGCCAACCTTTTGGCATAACCCTGCGTGTACCACAGCTCCAGGACCATGTCCGAGCACAACAAAATAAAAACACAAACCACCCAAGGCATGTTCCATATACTAGGATCGCATGACTGAGCGCGCTCCAAGACAGCATCCAATAACATGAAACCAAACCACACTTGAAGTGTATCCGTCAGTCAGGATAGTATATCTGAGTACGAGGACATCCGAGACAGAGGCTATCCCAACCGCAAGACAAAACTTCCCTTATTGCGTTTTATCCCTTGAGAAAACACACAGTAAGTAGGTACGTATTACATAACGAAATACGTACTCTTAAAACAATTACACAGGACAGAGACCACCAATGGCATGTCTACATATCATTAAGAGGAAAAACATCAAAGCGATGACTTAGATCACTTACCAAGGAAAAAATCGGCACACACATCGGGAGTCCACTCTCCGTGCCACGGAATCATATACTCCGCGGCTGCTTGCGTCGTTTTCCCATACGAGCCGGCCAAGAGCTGAAGCTCGTAACGACCGTGTAACAAAGCCTTCACCACACGGTATGGCCCTCGCATGCAGGAATCCAGTTTCCCAGTCGACTGCGCCTGCTTTCTAACAAAAACCAAAGAATTTATTTCGAAAACGCGCGGTGCCTTGCGTCCTTGGTTGACGTAGGTATCTTGAGCTTCGCGATTTAAACGGAGACGTTCAGACGCCCTCTGCCGACGCATCTCACGAAGAGCCTCCCTGTTCGGACTGGAACCTTCAATAGCCACGTCACGTACCAAACTTCGGATGAGTGGAGTAGCCGCATCGATGCCAATCAGCAGGTTAAGAGCAGATTGTTGGGTTGTTCTGTGCTTGGTGATATTCAGAACCAACTGGAGCTTCCACATGACAGTCGGCCACCTCTGCTGTCGATGATTGCATTCGATACGTACCATGTTGAGTACCGTGCGACAATAACGCTCCACCTGCCCGTTGGATTGGTGCATCTCGGGCGTTATGAGATGCGTGTTGCAGCCCATATCCGTAACCCAGTTGAGGAAGTCCGCACTTTGAAACATCCTACCTCTATCAGCTACAATTAACTTAGGTGTACCAAAAAGTGAAATTAAATTAGTGAAGTGACGTTTTAACCCGTCAGTATCCTGACGGTACATAGGGTATAATAGAACAAACTTAGAAAATGCATCGACTATGATAAGAACATAACGATAACCATCTGCTTCCGGTAAAGGTCCTAGAGCATCTAAATGGATAGTTTCGAAGGGAGAGTCTGGTTTTTCCCAAGAGTGAATGGTTTGGAGTGGGGCACGGGCGACTTTTTTGTGTGAAAGACACACTAAACAATGTGTTACATATTTGAGAACAAAAGCTCTCAAGCCTGGGAACCAGAAATGTTTAGTAATAAGATCGACTGTCTTATCTACACCGGGATGGTCATGTTCATCATGGAAAATACGTAAAAGACTAAGTCGATGACCTTTGGGGATAAAGCAAAGCAGTTTAGGGTTTTCACCAGTAGGTGTAAACTTGAAGTACAAAATGTCATTTTTAACGACATACTGGGAAGAGTCCAACTGACCATCGGATAAACTCTGGATGATAGATCGAGTTTCTTCATCAGAGGCTTGAGCAATTTGAGCCCAGTTCAAAGGCTTTTGAATGGAAATTACGTTGACGGGGTTGCGACTAAGATAGTCAGCATGGGATAGAAGGGAACCTTTACGGTAATCGAGGCTGAAATCAAAGTCCTGAAGGTATACCCACCACCGAGCTACCCTGGGCAACAAATCTTTCTTACGTTGAGTAAGTTTGAGTGCGTTACAATCGGTAACTACGGTGAAATGAACCCCCACAAGATAATGCCGGAAGTACTGAAGAGCTTTAACGACAGCAAGCGTCTCCAGCTCATACGAGTGGTATCTACTCTCAGCCCCCTGTGTAAGCCTGCTGAAATAAGATACCACACGCTTGCGATTACCCTCATGTACTTGCATCATGACTGCTCCATAGCCAATAGAGCTCGCGTCTGTGTGGACCTCTATTGGTAACGAAGGATCGTAGATAGCTAGTACTGGCTCACTCGTTAGACATTCTACAATGTACTTCCGAGCAGCCTGTTGCTCTGAACCCCAATTAAAGGGAACCCCCTTTTTAGTCAACGCGGCAATACAAGCAGTTTTCTGGGCAAAGTCAGCTATGTAACGTCTAAAATAGCTGGCTAAGCCCATGAACTGGCGGACCTGTTTTACATTTTGCGGTTGAGCTGAGTCAATCAAAGCCCTTACTTTGTCATGACTCGGCCTAACCTGATTTTCACTAATGGTCCGCCCCAAATACTCAATTTCCGTGGCTAGGAATGAACACTTCTTCAAGTTAATTGAGAAACCAGCTTCAGTCAAGGTATTAAGAACCCTACGAAGTAGAATCAGGCCCTGTTCGACTGTTTTACTCAGAATCAAAACATCATCGATGTACACAAGGATATCACCAGATTCAATGAACTCGCGAAGCGTTTTTGCAATAATTCGCTGATAAACAACCGGTGCATTCGCCAATCCGTAAGGCATTTTCAAATATTGATAATGTCCCTCCGGCGTGACAAATCCCGTGAGAGGTACAGACTCGCAATCCAACGGAATTTGATGAAACCCAGTAGCCATATCAAGACTACTGAAGTACCTATTATGTCCTAGACGGTCTATATGATCATCTATCCGCGGCAGTGGAAACCGATCCTTAATTGTTACATCATTGAGCTTACGATAATCGACACACATCCTATCCGACCCGTCTTTTTTTTTGACGAGAAGGATAGGACTCGCATACTCGGAATCAGACTCTTCAATTATGCCTTTATCTAAAAGATCCCTAATAATTTCTCGAACACGAAGCGTCTCGGCAAGAGAAAGTCGGTAAGGACGGTAATTAACAGGTGTGTTAGAATTGAGTTTGATTGTCATACACCCGGTATTAACTGTTGAAGTCGCGGTACCAGTAATGAAAAATTTAGAAAACTCGTTAATAATATTCAACAGCTTTTCCAATTGATCATTAACAAGAGGCGTGTTAATTGGAACAGAAACCTCGGGTTGAATTGTCATTACTCTAGTTGTAGGCCCGCTATCAACCCTCGTAAGTGACTGACAATCTTTAGTACGAACGTACCTAACACCTTCTCTATTTAAAATGTCCGTACCTACTATGACCGGAATGTTCATGTATTGAGATGATACTATGAACAAATCAACATCAAGAGTCAGACCGTCAAACTCGATAGGTAACGTAACGTAAGACGTGCTTTCCACTTCCTGACTACCCAAGCCCTTCAAAATACGGAAAGCCGGCTTGCGCGAACAATTAAAATGTTTCAGCAAAGAGGACGATATTAAGGAAATGGTTGAACCACTATCGATCAAAACGTCTACGGACACATCTTGAATAACCGCCACTACAACATCATGATTAATAGAATTTACTAAAACATTGCATAAATTAACAGTCTCCTTGTTTGCCGCTTCAGTTCTTTGCTTGGCAAAACGAGTTTCGACTTTATGACCCGGTTTCTTACAAAATGAACACGGTTCGGATTTATTCGGAACAAAAACCGTCTTCGAATTCGCGGTACTCGAAGGAAGCCGAGGACTACTCGGTCCCTGATCCGGTCTAGAGCGCTTAGTACACGCGACCTGCTTGTGTCCTAACTGACCACACGAAAAACACTTAATATCGCTAGTACTACCCCTTTTCCGCGAGGAATCAGTGATTGGTTTCCCTTTGTTACTGCTATTTATTAAAACAGAGCGCGAGGTACTAACCGGTTTTACGTAAATGGAGAAAAACTCAATCAAATCATTCGGCAATAATTTTGCGTTAGTCGCAGCTGCTCTAATATTAGGGTCCGTAATACCGCGTATAATTATTGCTGATATCAATTCGTCACTAAGTCCCCGCACTATTTTCAACCGAAGTAACGAACGACGCGCATAATCAGCGTACGTGGGGTACTTGTCGGAGTTAGTGTTAATCACGTCCGCCAAAATACCTGCTACATCGGGTGTCTTCGGACACAATGGCCTAAACTCTTTCTTAAAGTTACTCCACGTGCGGTCATTTGACACCCAATCGTTTAGCCACGAACGAGCATCCCCCTTTAAGCAATTGCCAATACGCGAAAGGCACTCATGATCGTTCCAATGATTTAGGGATCTTGCGCGGTCTACCTCCGCACACCAATCATCAATATTGTGCAAGTTTGGATCAAAACTAGAGATATAAAAATGCTGGCTAGATCTATCGTAATTAATCGAACGAATCGCGTCTACAATACGGTCGGTAACCGTGGAATGTTCTAGTGCCTTGCTAAATGTAGGCTCTGAACCGCGAGTAGTGATGGGCAAAGGATAAATACTCGAAGGATAAATACTCGAGTATTTATCCAAAGTGGATAAATACTCGTTTTTACTCATTTTTATCCGATATTTACCCAAAATGATGGATATTTATTATTTTGCATGTTTTTTTTTATATTGATAGGCTAGTTTTACTATTAAGGCTTTCGAAAATACTTAGTACATTATTACTTTTTCAAGTTCTGATTGTAAAGACGAAGCAACGTGTTTCTAACCGCACCGCACTATATCCCGGCCTCCTTTTGTCCCATTCCTTTTGTTTTATTACCTTTTCCCTCACACCACCGCACCTGCGCTGTGCCCAGGTATGTGTCTTAGAGAGCGCACGCGCGTGTGCGTTTTTAACAACAAAATAATTATTATGAGGTGATAGTGTTCTAGTTTTATGAGACATTTAAGTGATTTTGAAGTTGGATTATAGCGTTTCAAGGTATGTTTTAAAAGCTGAACCTTTCTTTGTTAAAGGTTTAAACACTTAATAAAATCGGCGGATAAGTGAACTACTAAAAATAAATAGAAAAGTGTAGTTTTATTATTGTTGATAACGCTAGAAACCTACAAAAGACTGAAGAGTCCCTTGTTTTGAGTGTTTTGAAATCTCAGTGCGTCATGAGCCAGCAAATTAATAGTGTTGTGCGCAGTACTAAACTAACCTAGTAAAAAAAGTTTAACAACATTTTTGCCAACAGTTGTGCCCCTAAACTGCACAGCACACTCTTGCTAGCTCATTACGCACTGAAATGGGAAGTTTTCACCAATTTTATTAAACTCTGCATAGACGTCATCATCTGCCTAGCCTTTTCCCAACTATGTTGGGGTCGGCTTCCAGTTTCACCGGATGCAGCTGAATACCAGTGTTTTACATGGAGCTGTCTGTCAGACCTAAACAACCCAGTGGCAAGGCAAGGCAGTGAACTGGGTAACATGATACCCCTTGGTTAAACTGGTTGTCAGACTTTGGACTTCTGACCACAATTAACGGCTGTCAAAGATCTACAAATGACAGCTGGGACCAACGGCTTAACGTGCTTTCCGAGGCACGGATGAGTCTTGGTATATAATAAATGGTCATCCATCCACGGACCGACCACGTCAAGCGTAGTTTAACCTTCGATCAACCCATGCGGATGTTATAATTTAACCACAAGTTCCTCCGACGACTCCTCTGCATAGACTTAATAAAATCTGTGCAAAATTACACGTGCTTGGGCTATACTTTATTTTATGGGCCATATAGTTGGAAGTCCATTTTTTTTGTAGATAGTACTCATAAACAGAAGGTTTTTTACAATTTTTTAAGTTGCGGAGACTCCCAGTTATAATAAAATAATAAAAAAAACACATTTTTTTAAATTTTCCATATTAATTGAAAATAACACGCCCGGTATCACCATTTTGTCGAATGTCGGGAGGACACGGCGTGGCATACGCTGGCAAAGTGTGCCACTTGAGAGGAGCCGTGCCGTGCCCTCGTCTCTGGAGTAGGCAGTGACTTGTCGCTGCCGGCCGTGGTCGAGAGGATGGCCGGCAGCGTCGAGTCCTGGGACACGGTGGTGTCCTTCTGCGAAACGGTCGTCTCGCAGATGGAGGCTGCGGAAAGTGAGAGGGAGAGCAACTCCACTCACCCGGCCCGCAGCAGACGTACCGGGCGCAGGTAGATGGCGGACAACGCCCTCTTCCAGCCCCCCTGAATGGGTTCAGGGGCGACGGACACGGGACGTCCGCCGCCCCCATGTACATGGATCCGAGGTGGCGGCGCGTGGTGCTTACGCGCGCCCCTCTTAGACGTTGCGAGGGTTTTCTAACACCTCACTCCCCTCGCTGACTTGGCGAGGCCCTCGGGTCGCAGTCAGTCGGGAGTCGCGGAAGTATCTTCTGTTCCCGTGACCCCCGGCGCAGGTGTGAGAAGGAATACGGGGTGGTTTTTAGTCAGTAAGTCTGACAGACCTCTCCACCCTCCCCGGGGCGGGGGCCATCCATGAGGATTTTCCACCACTAAAAAAAAATAAAAGTAGCGGGGTCGTAGTGAGTGAGCAAACACAGACCCCTCTCCACCTCCTTCGTGGTTATTTTTTTAAACCACCCAGAAGTAGGAGCCCCGCCAAGCGGTTCCGGCGACATCTTGGCAGGTAAGGGTATAAGAATAATAATATTCCTTGTGCTTTATTCAACTTATCCGAAAAATACCCGAAACTAATTTCAAAATGTTAACTTTTAAATTTTAAAATACGTATATCTCCGTAACCTTGGGGTTCAACGGGTTGGAAATGGTACAGGATTTAGGCCCCTGCCACCTTCGCGCTCCCCGGCCCATAAATATATGGAAATTAGAGTAAAAATAATGGAAATTAGTGTTTTAACCAAACCTCAAACTTTAACAATGAATTTCTCCATAACCATGGGGCTCCGCGGTGTGGAAATCCGACAGGGGGGTAGCTCATCTCTCCCTCCCTCTCCCCAGCCCCTCTCCGATCCATAAATCAATGACCCATAAAGGAAAGTATTACCCAATTTTTTTATTATTGTGTGTAATCATAGGTTAGACAGGCTTGTTTTTTAAAAGTTCTTGATAAGTTTTAGAATTTTACTTAATTTCATCATTTTCTTCGTAGAAATATAAAATTTCCCTTACTAAAATCGTGTATAATATTTATCCGCCGTTTTGGATAAATACTCGAGTAAAAACAGATATTTATGAGTATTTATCCACTTTGAGTATTTATCCGGATAAATTCCCAACACTAACCGCGAGGCAATGATCTAGACCTAGATCGGTTACGCTGGTTATGACTACGGACAGGCAACACAAACCGATCACGCGATCGCGAACTTAAATGCGGCGATTGCAACCTACGCGTACGGGTCGACGGCGGTGGCGGCGAAACATAACGCTCACTACGCGGATCCGCACGATCCGGTGATCGTAAAGCATTACGCCTAGGTGACTGTCTGACCTGATAGCGTTGTCGTGATAATGACCTATCGCGGTTTCTAGTTTCCGGCACTAATACGGCACGATCACCCGAATGCCCTGGCAAAGGCGAGGCCCTAGACCTATCCTCTAACGCTTTAAGACGCGTCACCATAGCCTGCATCTCGAGCCGCAACTTAAAACTTTCGTCAGGCGATCGCTCGCGGTTTCTACTATCACGTCTGTCTCGACTATGACGATTGGAACTACGACTATCGCGACGATCCGCACTATATTCACGCTCACGATTCGACATGACGAAATCAACAAAAGTCTAAAGTAGAAAAATAAATGAACCGCTATGACACACAAATAATGACACGAAAAACTAATCAAAAGCACCATAAAACACTCCAGCAAAAATCGTACTACCTGAGGGTAGCTGAACAAAACCGAACTAAACGACAAAACTTCTAGAATAAAACTAACTGATAAGCACTATCCTTTAACAAAAATAACAGTGGGCAATTGGGAAAGAATCCCAACTCTGATCTAAGAAATAAGACCAGAAGTGATTTTTTTTAAAAACAATTTTTAATAGTACCCGACTGGATCTGACAAAATAAATTCAACACAAACAACTTTACAACAATAATGATTTCACTTCTATTAACTAACACACAAAAAATAATACAAAACTAATGAATCTAAATAAGGCCTAGAAACGATCTACCTATGACTAAATAATTAACAAAAGTTAGGTACAATCGGACAGAGTAACGACCTATCTCAACGAAGGCGAGTGCAAAAAAGGGGCGAGCCCGAGTGAGGCGCCGAGTTTTATTAACTCTCCCCACCCTTGCCGTTCCCACTCCTACAGTATAATTTAAAACTAATTCATGAAATAACTTGTTTAATAATAAAATGTACTTCGAGAACGAAGTACATATCAGAATGACCGTGTTATATCTTTTAAAGTTTATTTTTTAAAAATTTTAGCACTATTTTTATTATTTTATTACGTAGTAAATAATATCTGAGGATAAGTTACGATACTGGCCAGGAGAAAGGGTCAATGAGAACGCTGCTACTAATTATGTTATTTGAAGTTTACATTCTATCTTAATTTTTTTTTTATTAAAATTATTATATTTACATATTTTGGCTGTGGTTTTACCAATAACTGTGCCATTGATGACATTATGTGGCTGTGCCTTTTGAACCCATGGCTGTGCTATGGCTGTGCCTTTGGTTCTGTGGCTGTGCTTTTGGTATGGGGCTGTGTGTCTGGTTTAACCTGTGGCAGTGCCTGTGTTAAGAGTTAGAAATAATAATTAAAAAGTAACGATTGTAATAAAAACTGTAATGCCTAAAAAGAGAATTCAAAGTAATTCATACACTTTAAAATTAGTGTTGTAGGTACTCCGAGAACGTAGTACATTTCAGAATGGCCGTGTTATAAAATAGTGATATTTTAATTTACTAATTGTTATAAACCGGTACTAATTTGATTTATGGATAGTTTTTGTATGTGTTTTCGTTAAATACAAATCAATAGATTATCAAAAATAAGGTTATAATGGCCATTTTGTTGTTTACGACAAGTACGATTATAGGTTAAGTTTGTAATACTTTGTTATAAAACCACGTGTTATTTTTATAGCAAGAATTACATAGTTATGTACTAAATAAATGTTTCTTGAATTTTTGATAACCTATGTAATGAATTAGATATCGTTAAATCATTACATTGTGAAAATGTGTTCTCTGTACCAACGGCAATGGCTCGATGACGTCTGTTGTTTGTCACTGCCTAGTGCCTATAAAAGCGAGAGCCCGACCATTTATGGGGGAATTCTTAGTCGAGCTGTCGGACCGAGCAGATCTCCAGTTAAGTACCCTTCTTGTTCTTTAAAATGTCTGTGTATTTTGAATATTATGAACTGTGAATATTATAAACTGTAAAATGTTATGAACTATAAATGCTATGAAAATAGTGTTATAGTTGTGTTGTGTTCCCCTTAAAAAGTTATGTTGTCCATAATAATGTTATTGGAACTATGTATATAATAACTATTTTAAAAGAGTAAGTATGGAGTTTCTTGCCCATTCTTCTCCATACGAAACGACCTTTTGGAAGGGGCAACTAGAATCATTATTGAAATAAATGCTTTTACTTTGACTTTGTGTTTAAATACTATTTGTTACCGTTATTTACCTGTTATTTAATTGTAACACTATAATTTGCCTGACCCAATGATAAAGGTTTAGTTTTTGATGATACTGAAACTTAATATTTTATTGAAATTATTTAGACTAAACAAATACTTTTCATAGATACCCTCGAAAATAAGTATTTTTATAACTTTCACCCTTCATTATTCTAACACACGCATCTTTTTATTCATCATAGACCACAGACCAGGGGCAAAGTGAGCGACGCGATGGAGAGTTGTTTTATTTTTACTTTTTATTGTCTATTTTCTTTCCATTTTATCTTTATTTATTAATATTTTTTTTATTTTATGTCTCCTAGAATGCTATAGTATTGTAAGTGTATTCATGTCACTATTCTTAGTTACAAACATAATCTATTACGTTACTTATTTAGTTACAATTAAATAGATTATTAGTATTTTAGGCTAGATCCTAATTAGTTATTAGTAAGCAAAGACTGTTGTTCTTACTAATATAGGGAAAAAATGGCACTAAAGCGGGCCCTATCAGAGTAATAGCCCTACAGTATTTTCTTTTACTTTAAATATTGTGGCATCCTGCTGAGAAAACGGCCTTTTTGGGCTCGTACTGCCCACTTTTTATTCACAGGTTAGATGTAGTTTTTTTTTGTAAAAAATCTGTGCGTGTCTCTTTCTTTATTGGAACATTTTCATTTTAGTTTTGAAGCAACCAACTCCTTCCTTTCGTTATAGTCGAAACCGAAGAAACAAACACGGCGGGCGTCCCTATTGGCAAGATTGAAGCCAATTAAACCCAAAACAGATTCAGCTGGTCGATTCTGTTGAAATCACCGCGTATAAACCTGGGTGTAGTGAGCACTGAAGTCTCTGTCAGTGTCACCTATCAGTTGCTAGGGATTGGCGAAGTATGAATCATAATCGAGAATCGACGTAACTTAATTATTTACATACAAACAAACTTAAACTCACGCCCTATTCCCATGGGGGTGGACAGAAACTGCAGAACGCCACCCACTATAATATTGCTTCACATAGGTACCTACTTGTTAATATTTTTTCTGTGCTAAGTATTTTATTTATTTTATGCTAAGTAAATTGAATAGGTGATAATTTAGTTCGAAAGCTCTATTGGATTTGAATAATTAATTAAATTAAATCAATTTAGGTACCTACTTCATACCTACATAAGGTATTACCTGCTGCGCTGCGCCGCCGATCCGAATCTATGAAAACGCCTTCACATCTTAGTTCACTGTAGACAAATAGCGTCCTACTTTATCTAGTCGTTGCCAAAAATATAAAGCATTTCTACCATCTCAGCACTCTCACAGATACCTACTTACAAAACTAATTCTTCTACGTTCGCATAATTACCAAAAGTCACAATGACAGTTGTACGACACTGACTCGGTGCTGTCGCCATGACAACGATACGCCCACGCGATGCCGGTCGTGTTGTTGTCATAGTAACCACCTAGCGTCCGCGCCGAGTGACTTCGATGTACCGCGCGCGTTTGTTTGTCTTCATCTACCATTTTATAGACTACCTATACAGTGTTTATTTCCAAAGATTTGAATGTCTAATTTCAATTTTTATTTTAACCATTCAACAAATATATCGTCATTACATTATTTTGTCAAATATGTTACTTTTTCAACGTTCACATTCATCGAGTCACAATGATGCACACTCACGCCCGCGTTGTTACTATGACAACGCAAAGCGCGCGCGCGTTAATTTTTTTTTTTAATATTCATTGTTTGGAGGCCATGTTGTTGACGTATGAACCTGTTTGATTTTAAATAATTATTATATTTTAAGATTAAAAAGTCTAAATTTAAATTAACCATTTAAAAAGTCAGTACTTACTTACCTAGTAGTCGTGCCTAATTTGATGTCCAAAATTAAAATAAATAATCGACACCTAGGTAAGATTCTTAACCTTAGTCTGTGACTGTCATGGCCTTTTTTTTCGCGTAGGTATTGTAGGTTATTATAATTAATATCACCAAAAGAATGATCTTTGCTTTGTAAGCATTTTAGAGGTTGTAATTGATAAAAATGCAGTCCGCCGTAGTTTTTTTTTATTAAATACCTACCTACGTACCTACCTAATTATCACATTAGGTACCTAGGTACATAGCTACCTAAACCAACATTTTAATGTTTTCTCAATATTCTAACACAAAATATAAAACACACCACTTATTAAGGGGGAAAACTAACTAGGTAGGTACCTACTAAGGACTTAAGGAGGCCATGGTAACAACGTGCATCTAAGAACAAAGACGCATCGATTTGTCATTGCATTCAAATTTAGTCTTGCACTTTGCAGTGACATTAGATTTTGATATTTTGAATGTTGTTTTGTTAGTAGGTAAGCACTTTTACGGATGCAATTGGTATGACAATTAAAGCTACTACCGAAGTTCCGCCCGTGTTAGTTAAGACGAGAGTTAAGTGGCTATTTACATTGACAAGGACGGAAACAACAATCAAGTGATATTCAATTAATCAATATTATAGGAGGCTCCTGTCTTTTCCGTAAGGGGATGGGCGTCGGCGTCTATGTAGCAACGGTAGGTACGGTATTAAACGTCAGTGTGTTACTTAATCCGTGTATTCTTGTGAACTGGCAGATGCCTTCCTACTTACAACTCTTACAAGCAGTGCAACTAAATAGGTATAAAACCTCTGCCTCGCATCGTTCCGACCAGAGTGCATTCACGCTGTTTCAATTTTGACTGTGCGACAAATAGAGGGGATTGGATTGTTTGAAACTACCACTGAATGAAAACTCAGAAATGCTAAAATAAATTTAGGTACTCACATTCAATGAATGTTTTATTGTCCTTTTTCTGAGTTGAGTACCTACATTAGTACATATTTATATTACCTACCTACATCATCCAACTAGAAAGCAAGATAAATCCCAATAAGAGGTACAAACCAAGGTAATACAGAATGTTTAGGCCAATCATTAATTTCATTTAACACTTCTAGCTACCTACCATATTGTAGGTACAGGGGCAGAATTCTTACTTAGTGTTGATAGTATTTCCATCTCCAAGTCTCCATCTGGGATCAAGACTTGAATCCAGTTTATAGCAATAGACGCCCCTTCTTACATGGGACTTGAACATAACGGATACATACTTACTCATTTACATACAATGTGGCCCACAAAACCTATACAA
Organism: Euplexia lucipara; assembly: GCA_921972225.1. Lineage (NCBI taxonomy): Eukaryota > Metazoa > Arthropoda > Insecta > Lepidoptera > Noctuidae > Euplexia > Euplexia lucipara. The sequence goes on from OV179154.1 coordinate 14,166,501, forward strand.
ATATCATATTTTAATATAAATATTTAAGCAATTAGGACAACAAAAATAGTATAGGGAAAACAATAGGTTGTAGAGATAATACAACTACTATCCAGACATTATTATCCCACAAACTATCTCTCTCTCTATCTCTCTTGCTCTAGCAGTGCTTGGTGAGGTCAGAAATAATTTAATATTGCAAATAAAAATAAGTTTTACTCATTGCTATCATGTTACAGAATTTTGCAAATTTATATTATAAATTCTCCGCTGCTGGGGTTCAACTTCTTGATACCGGTGGGGCGGGCAGACTTCTGTATTGGATGTGTATAGATACAAGGTGTGGCCCGCCACCTCCATCATCATCTGGCAGGAAAACCTGCTTGCTGGAAGCATTACAGTGTACATTATTATTATTATAGCTATATTTATGCATCACTCTATTAATTTATCAGGAGCACAGTATAGAAAGGTAGCATTCTACCTTTCTAAAAGTATAGCGGCATCAATGACATAGAACACCTTGTAAGGCGTACTACCTATGATGAGTAATTGTAACATAACATCTTAGTTCCACGATCAACCTCCCTATGTTTTAAATAATTGATGTGCTCTTTAGGAAAGTTTAACAAACAAAAACTGTGTGTGTTAATTGACAGATACCTTCTTAGCTCAACAGCCACTTGGATTTGTGTGATTGATGCAAGTAGTGGTGATGAAATTTGTTTCCATGGTCGCTCCTTCAAGCAGCTCCAGGCTTGTAAAGACTCATCTGCTGAACAGTAGAATGCATCAGATTAATAATAAATTGAGCTTGCTTTCATGCCAATAATTTACAATGTTGGTTACACTGTTAAACCGAGCAAAAGCTGTCAATTATAATACATAACTTATAAATGTTCTGATGTAACTTTAAAATAATGATTAGGTAGGTACTATGAGAATTTAAAACAGGATCCATCAGATCCAAACAGGACATAGGTACTGTTTGATTTTGTATTAGGTACATACTACATTACTTAACTTTTTACTGATAATGAAAAACATGAGAACACTATTACAGGATTGCTTAGCTACCTATATTGTAAAGTAAGTAGATTCCTACTTACGATCGGTCCGTTTTCGTTCTTGTTATGATCACAATATCCACATTACGTTTCATACAGGGTTGGCATTAAATACTATAATATTACATTTAAAACTTATACAAGAACAGTGCTAGACGTCATTAATAATTGTTTGAAAGTTTTCTTTTGTTATTGTTAGGTTATGTGATTTATTATTGATCTGACAGTTTGACAGCCATCTGAGCCTTCCATCACATTTTTTTTTTAATTTTATGACCTGGTAACTGGACCTTTAAGTCAAATCTTATTTTATTACAATCATCACAAGACACGACGTAATAGATTATGTTGCGAACGAAAATTTTGGTACTAATATCAGATAGGATAGGTACTAATAATAAATTAAACCTTGGTTTTTGATGGCTAACTCGAAACACAAATCTAAATTTTAAATATCATTATCATAGACATTGGAACGAATGCACCAGCCAGCCCGCTAAATTGCCTTTCATGAAATTTATAATACCTACTTGTAACGTTCAGAAAAAAAGTGATAGTGAGCTAAAACAAGCAAATAGTAAGCTGTAAAAAGCTAAACAAACTTCATCCATTTTACTTGTTTAAATCGACTATTTGAATTCGAGCGTTCTCAAATAGTTTCTGTGGCCGCACGGCTGTTCGCACGCATGACATAATGACATTTATTTCGCAATTAATAATCTATGACGCATGTCTTGTGATGTCTGTAATAAAATAAGATTTGACTTAAAGGTCCAGTTACCAGGTCATAAAATTAAAAAAAAAAATGTGATGGATGGCTGTCAAACTGTCAGATCAATAATAAATCACATACATAACCTAACAATAACAAAAGAAAACTTTCAAACAATTATTAATGACGTCTAGCACTGTTATTGTATAAGTTTTAGTTGTAATATTATAGTATTTAATGCCAACCCTGTATGAAACGTAAGTGATAACGTAATGTGGATATTGTGATCGTAACAAGAACGAAAACGGACCGATCGTAACTAGGAACCTACATAAAACTACAAAATATAGCTAAGCAAGCCTGTATTAGTGTTCTCATGTTTTTCATTATCAGTAAAAAGTTAAGTAAAGTAGTACCTAATACAAAATCAAACAGTACCTATGTCCTGTTTGGATCTGATGGATCCTGTTTTAAATTCTCAAAGTACCTACCTAATCATTATTATAAAGGTACATCAGAACATTTATAAGTTATGTATTATAATTGACAGCTTTTGCTCGGTTTAACAGTGTAACCAACATTGTAAATTATTGGCATGAAAGCAAGCTCAATTTATTATTAATCTGATGCATTCTACTGTTCAGCAGATGAGTCTTTACAAGCCTGGAGCTGCTTGAAGGAGCAACCATGGAAACAAATTTCATCACCACTACTTGCATCAATCACACAAATCCAAGTGGCTGTTGAGCTAAGAAGGTATCTGTCAATTAACACACACAGTTTTTGTTTGTTAAACTTTCCTAAAGAGCACATCAATTATTTAAAACATAGGGAGGTTGATCGTGGAACTAAGATGTTATGTTACAATTACTCATCATAGGTAGTACGCCTTACAAGGTGTTCTATGTCATTGATGCCGCTATACTTTTAGAAAGGTAGAATGCTACCTTTCTATACTGTGCTCCTGATAAATTAATAGAGTGATGCATAAATATAGCTATAATAATAATAATGTACACTGTAATGCTTCCAGCAAGCAGGTTTTCCTGCCAGATGATGATGGAGGTGGCGGGCCACACCTTGTATCTATACACATCCAATACAGAAGTCTGCCCGCCCCACCGGTATCAAGAAGTTGAACCCCAGCAGCGGAGAATTTATAATATAAATTTGCAAAATTCTGTAACATGATAGCAATGAGTAAAACTTATTTTTATTTGCAATATTAAATTATTTCTGACCTCACCAAGCACTGCTAGAGCAAGAGAGATAGAGAGAGAGATAGTTTGTGGGATAATAATGTCTGGATAGTAGTTGTATTATCTCTACAACCTATTGTTTTCCCTATACTATTTTTGTTGTCCTAATTGCTTAAATATTTATATTAAAATATGATATTTGTATAGGTTTTGTGGGCCACATTGTATGTAAATGAGTAAGTATGTATCCGTTATGTTCAAGTCCCATGTAAGAAGGGGCGTCTATTGCTATAAACTGGATTCAAGTCTTGATCCCAGATGGAGACTTGGAGATGGAAATACTATCAACACTAAGTAAGAATTCTGCCCCTGTACCTACAATATGGTAGGTAGCTAGAAGTGTTAAATGAAATTAATGATTGGCCTAAACATTCTGTATTACCTTGGTTTGTACCTCTTATTGGGATTTATCTTGCTTTCTAGTTGGATGATGTAGGTAGGTAATATAAATATGTACTAATGTAGGTACTCAACTCAGAAAAAGGACAATAAAACATTCATTGAATGTGAGTACCTAAATTTATTTTAGCATTTCTGAGTTTTCATTCAGTGGTAGTTTCAAACAATCCAATCCCCTCTATTTGTCGCACAGTCAAAATTGAAACAGCGTGAATGCACTCTGGTCGGAACGATGCGAGGCAGAGGTTTTATACCTATTTAGTTGCACTGCTTGTAAGAGTTGTAAGTAGGAAGGCATCTGCCAGTTCACAAGAATACACGGATTAAGTAACACACTGACGTTTAATACCGTACCTACCGTTGCTACATAGACGCCGACGCCCATCCCCTTACGGAAAAGACAGGAGCCTCCTATAATATTGATTAATTGAATATCACTTGATTGTTGTTTCCGTCCTTGTCAATGTAAATAGCCACTTAACTCTCGTCTTAACTAACACGGGCGGAACTTCGGTAGTAGCTTTAATTGTCATACCAATTGCATCCGTAAAAGTGCTTACCTACTAACAAAACAACATTCAAAATATCAAAATCTAATGTCACTGCAAAGTGCAAGACTAAATTTGAATGCAATGACAAATCGATGCGTCTTTGTTCTTAGATGCACGTTGTTACCATGGCCTCCTTAAGTCCTTAGTAGGTACCTACCTAGTTAGTTTTCCCCCTTAATAAGTGGTGTGTTTTATATTTTGTGTTAGAATATTGAGAAAACATTAAAATGTTGGTTTAGGTAGCTATGTACCTAGGTACCTAATGTGATAATTAGGTAGGTACGTAGGTAGGTATTTAATAAAAAAAAACTACGGCGGACTGCATTTTTATCAATTACAACCTCTAAAATGCTTACAAAGCAAAGATCATTCTTTTGGTGATATTAATTATAATAACCTACAATACCTACGCGAAAAAAAAGGCCATGACAGTCACAGACTAAGGTTAAGAATCTTACCTAGGTGTCGATTATTTATTTTAATTTTGGACATCAAATTAGGCACGACTACTAGGTAAGTAAGTACTGACTTTTTAAATGGTTAATTTAAATTTAGACTTTTTAATCTTAAAATATAATAATTATTTAAAATCAAACAGGTTCATACGTCAACAACATGGCCTCCAAACAATGAATATTAAAAAAAAAAATTAACGCGCGCGCGCTTTGCGTTGTCATAGTAACAACGCGGGCGTGAGTGTGCATCATTGTGACTCGATGAATGTGAACGTTGAAAAAGTAACATATTTGACAAAATAATGTAATGACGATATATTTGTTGAATGGTTAAAATAAAAATTGAAATTAGACATTCAAATCTTTGGAAATAAACACCGTATATAGTCTATAAAATGGTAGATGAAGACAAACGCACGCGCGTGTTAGGTACATCGAAATCACTCGGCGCGGGCGCTCGGTGGGGTGGTTACTATGGCAACAACACGACCGGCATCGCGTGGTCGTATCGTTGTCATAGTAACAGCGCCGAGTGAGTGTCGTATAATATAACTGTCATTGTGACTTTTGATAATTATGCGAACGTAGAAGAATTAATTTTATAAGTAGGTATCTGTGAGAGTGCTGAGATGGTAGAAATGCTTTACATTTTTGGCAACGAGTAGGTAGATAAAGTAGGACGCTATTTGTCTACAGTGAACTAAGATGTGAAGGCGTTTTCATAGATTCGGATCGGCGCAGCGCAGCAGGTAATACCTTAGGTATGAAGTACCTAAATTGATTTAATTTAATTAATTATTCAAATCCAATAGAGCTTTCGAACTAAATTATCACCTATTCAATTTACTTAGCATAAAATAAATAAAATACTTAGCACAGAAAAAATATTAACAAGTAGGTACCTATGTGAAGCAATATTATAGTGGGTGGCGTTCTGCAGTTTCTGTCCACCCCCATGGGAATAGGGCGTGAGTTTAAGTTTGTTTGTATGTAAATAATTAAGTTACGTCGATTCTCGATTATGATTCATACTTCGCCAATCCCTAGCAACTGATAGGTGACACTGACAGAGACTTCAGTGCTCACTACACCCAGGTTTATACGCGGTGATTTCAACAGAATCGACCAGCAGTATTTAGTTCCGTTATGTTACTAGAAATTACTAGCTCTATGTGACTGTACATTCCTTCTACAATGTTTCATAGCAACAACACAGTGAAAGAATAAAAGCAAATGGATAAGGTCCGTCTTTTCAACAGTTAGATAAACGTAAAACGACGGTTTCACAATTTTCGTATAGAAATATTAAAGAAGTCAAACCGTGATTTTTGATTGTCAGATATTTATCGACATATTTAATTGACATACTACTGAAGCCGTCATTAATCGAATCTATATTTGGGTGTTTGTATTTTTAGACTTTCTTGCGTGACAGCCACAAAACGGTAGAGGGAGTACAAAATTCACCTTGTCCTTACGAAAGTACAGGGGAGGTCTCCTAGGGATTCAATGCCAACACCCAGTTCGTAGACACATGTATAAAAGCGAAAACAACTGCTCCAAATATCACACACAACCACCACGTTCAATACAAATATGTACTCCAAGGTACTGCACCGATATTTTTAAATAAATACCGCTTTAATTGATTGTCAGTATTTTATAATGTAAAATTGTGTTAAATTACTTAATTTTTTTAAATTTTAACCTGTGTATTTTACTTAGAAAGACGGTCAAAATGTTAATCTTGTGTTTAGTTAGTATTTGGAGTTTTCGTTAAGTCAGAAAATGTAGTGGCCATGGCAATGAATCAGCCTCTGTATATTTTTGTGTGCTTGAAATATTAAATAAATAATTATATTTGTTTTTCAGGTCGTAATCTTCCTCTGCGCGGCGGGTATCGCCTCCGCCGGTGACCTCCTGCAGGCCGCTGCACCCGTGGCGTACAGCTCACAGTCTTTCACTTCACAAGTGTCACACGCTCCAGTCAGTAACCACGAAGCCTACAGCAGCTATGCCGCTCCCGCCTACGCCACCTACGCCACCGCTCCCGTCATAGCCAAGTCCTACGCGCCTTCTGTGTCCTACCAGTCCATCTCTACTCCCGTAGCGTACGCCAAGACTTACGCCGCACCTGCGTACAACACATACACCGCCGCTCCTGCCGTCGCGACCTCTCTCTACTCTGCCCCAGTATACGCTAAGTCCGTTGCTCCAGCTGTATCGTACTCCTCAATCTCTTCTCATTCTGCTCCTTTGACCTATGCTGCGGCTGCCCCCATCGTAGCTAAATCTTACGGTGCTCCAGCTTACACTACAACCTATTCCGCACCCATTTTGACTAAAGCTGTCTCTCCTTTGTCTTACTCTTCTTACTCGACCCACTCAGAGCCTATCACCTACGCAGCAACCCCAGTCATCAAGTCCTACGCTGCTCCCGCCATAGCCGCATACTCCTCTGTTCCCGTCCTTAAGTCCGCTGTGACGTACTCTGCTGCACCCGCCGTCTCGTACGGTGGTCTGGAAGCCAAATACGGCTGGTGAACATTTGTTACAATAATTTTATAAATATGGTTGTAGGTTATATATTTTTGAAATAAAGAACCAAATAAACGTTTATAAAATAATTTCGTATTTCTATTTTTCTTTTAATCGCCTTGAATTTTTAGGGTTCCGGGGTTCCTAGTTGACTACTAGGAACCCTTATAGTTTCGCTATGTCTGTCTGTCCGTCCGTCCTCGCTTAATCTCTGTAACCGTTAGCACTAGAAAGCTGAAATTTGGTACCAATATGTGTATCAATCACGCTGACAAAGTGGTAAAATAAAAATTTGAGAAAAATGTTTTATTATGGTAGCCCCCCTATATGTAAAGTGGGAAGTGATTTTTTTTTAATTTCAACCCTAAGGGCGAGGCCACAACACTGCGATGCGGCGTCGTATCGCAAAAACGACGCCCACGGCAATACAACGAGATACGTAGATTTTTACGATGCGACGCCGCAACGCAGTGTTGTGGCCTCGCCCTAACGTGTGATATATTGTTGGAAAGGTATTTAAAAATTAATAGGGGATTACTAAAATCATTTTTTGAAAATGTCAATAATTTCGCAAATAATCGTTCCAACCCTCTAACTTTTGAACCATAAGTTTACAAAATATGAAAAAAATCAGAAAAGTAGAACTTTATAAGGACTTTCTAGTAAAATTATTTTGAACTTGGATGGAAACAGTTTTTGTACAAAAAAGACAAAAGTTGTATAAAATAATTTCTGGACTAAGTTAGCCATCTCTCAGAGAAAAAAAATCCCCGAGAAATGGCGCTGTAGGTACTTATTACATTGGGTCGGGTATTATCGAATTGTTCGGTTGATCTCTCCTTGGCATTGACGTTATCTTATAAATACATAAAACTTCTATCAGGAACATGCTAAGGTAATTTAGAACAAAACTAAAATTCATTTTTTTAACGCCATCAAAATGTTAAGGTAAAAACACGTTCATAAATGGTTCGATAGATGGCGTTGCAAAATGACGTCAGTTTTTTAAAAGTTAGTTTTAGTCCCTCATCTAGATTACAAGAAAATATTCGACACATATTTTTTCCTTTTTTAAATTGATGGGAAACTGCTTAGATTAAGCGCATTTTAAAGTTGAGGAGAGGGGGTTTGTAATGTCATTATCTAGTATAAACGGTACTGGCTGGTGACGTCATGCGAGATTTTGACTCGTTGTATCGCCGTTATTTTATGAAAAAATATGTGGAGATTATTTTCTTATATCTAGATGAGGGACTAAAAACTAAATTTATACTAAATTTTTGTCAAATAGCCCATTGAATGAAGATACATGTATCAAATCAAATCAAAATAATTTATTCACATACCTAATATGCGTAAATAGGTGGTATGTAATATATAAATGTTGGATCCTCATATTGACCATTGCTGGTATGTGAAACTTAACGTTATGTACGAAGTAAGACTATTATTAAACTAAACACTTTATTTATTACACTACTATAATTATAATTTTTTTATGTGTTAGTCATTAATAGTGTAAAAGCATTTATTGACAAAACAGGTGTACATTTTTTTTCGGAACAATGTAATAGGAAGGTCTCTAATGTCGCTAATAGGTAGGTATCAAGTCAATGAATCTATTTATTTTATTACATATTTTTTCTACATGTAATTTCCATGATATTTGTCTTTCTAAAGATATTCCAAGGAAAGTTATGCTGTCGGGTTGTGCCATGGTGTCGTTATTATATGATACTATTAATATAAAATTATATTGTTTTCTATTATAAAATTGAATTACTCTAGTCTTATCTTTATTAGACCAGCAGGGCTATTGAGCATTTTCGTTGGCAGTTCGTAGTGATAATCTCTGGGAAGAGTGTTCAACAGTTAACTGTCAAAAGGTTAGTTTCGTATTGGCTATCATCAGTGTGTATCTAGGATGACGTCATGCGCGGAGATGTGATGAAGCGCACCGTATACCTACTGCGTCTTATCACAGTCTAAAAACCTACAGTCGTCCGACGAAGTTGTCTTGACAGGGCAATCGTGCGGGGTGTGAGGTAGTGCGGGAGGTATTATTTAGGGCTAACGCGTGTAGTCGTTGTCGGCATTTTTCCAGAGATCAAAGGCGTCGTCCTACTGTATTAATATTTATATACTGTGGTCTTATAGTGGCCGTAACTTGAAGTTCATTTAAAGTGCAATAGGATCTTTTTGTAAATACTCTGTTGATATAAAAGTTCGTTGCGCAACTTGACGCTATTGGGCACCGGCCATGAAAAGATAGTCGATAGCCCTGTGGGGAAACTAAATTTGATTAACAGTTCATATATTGGTATTCTGCTCTCAAAAGTACTAAGCCGCCTTATTAGGTACCTACTTAGCAGATAGTATTTAAGGAACAACGTAATTGAAATACTTAAATAATGAATCTACTGAAAAGAAAAACATTGAATTAAATACTATTTAAATACCTAATAAACATGCGATTTTAATAATCTTGATTTCAATCATTTATTTGTTGAGACTACTAATACGAATAACGACATAAAAAAATAATTATATTATTGGATAGTAAATTACGGGTTTTCTACGATTTTTATTCCTGTTGTCCCCCAATAATAAAGAACAATGGGGGGAACAACGGGAAAAAAAACCGGCCAAGAGCGTGTCGGGCCACGCTCAGTGTAGGGTTCCGTAGAATATGTAAACGAAGTTAAAAAAAATGCTTGCACATACGATTATACTACAAACTTAGTCCAGTAATTATTTTGTACAACTTTTTCTCTTTTTTGTACAAAAACTGTTTCCATCCAAGTTCAAAATTATTTTCCTAGAAAGTCCTTCTGAAGTTCTACTTTTCAGTTTTTTTTCATATTTTCTAAACTTTGGTTCAAAAGTTAGAGGGGGGGACACATTGTATTTTACTTTTGGAGCGATTATTTCCGAAATTATTGACATTATCAAAAAATGATCTTCGTAAACCCCTTTTCATTTTTAAATACCTTTCCAACAATATATCACACGTTAGGGTTGAAATTAAAAAAAAAAATCACTTCCCACTTTACATATAGGGGGCTACTCTAATTAAACATTTTTTTCCAATTTTTATTTTACCACTTCGTCGGCGTGATTGATACACATATTGGTACCAAATTTCAGCTTTCTAGTGCTAACGGTCACAGAGATAAAGCGAGGACGGACATACGGACGGGCAGACAGACATGGCGAAACTATAAGGGTTCCTAGTTGACTAAGGAACCCTAAAAATGCATGTTGGTCTGCTGTGGGGGACAAACATTTGGTGAATAGCGGGAATAACTCAGATTACGATTTACGACTTTTTAGAAATTCAAATAAAAATTACGTATAGGGCACCCTTAAAGGATGGGTAATCCGTACCTCCTTGCCCTTGTTAATTTAAAAACGAATCGTTTTTTAAACGTTCAAAGATGTGAAAAAAGTACGGTACCACAGGGATTTAAAAAGCACAAATGTTATTTGGTTTTTATTTTATTTGATGTTTCAGGCAGATACAAACATTTTAATATAGTGTCGTTTATTTACTAACAATAAATATTCACAACCATTTTTTTACCAGCCGTAGTTGGCTCCAAGACCAGCGTATGAGACGTGAGAGACGGCGGGTGCAGCCGAGTATGTCACAGCGGACTTGAGAACTGGACCAGCGGAGTATGCAACTGCGGGAGAGGCGTAGGTCTTGGCTACGATGGGAGCTGCGGCATAAGTGGTGTACGAGGGAGCAGCGTAGGTCTTAGCAATGACGGGGGCAGCCGCTGCGTAGGTCAGGGGAGCGGAGTGGGAAGAGATTGAGGAGTAGGACACAGCAGGGGCGATGGACTTGGTGTACACGGGGGCAGAGAAGGCCGCGATGGCAGGAGCGGCGTATGTGCTGTACGCAGGTGCGGCGTAGGTCTTAGCGTACGCGACGGGAGCGGAGATCGACTGGTAGGACACGGACGGAGCGTAGGACTTCGCTACAACTGGACCGGCGGCGTAGGTGGCGTAGGCAGGAGCGGCGTAGGCCTTAGCGAGAACGGGTGCGGCGGCGTATGTGGCGACGGGAGCGTGCGCGGTGTGCGAGGAGAACGACACGGAGGAGACGGCGGGCGCCGAGCTGTACGCTACTGGAGCGCTATACGCTACGGGCGCAGCAGCCTGGAGGAGGTGACCGGCGGAGGCGATGCTCGCCGCGCACAAGAAGACTACGACCTAGGATAAAGGACAACAAAGTATTAGTATACTTAAGCACTTTTACCTGAATTAAAACAGTCCACACTTGTTTTTCCATTGATATTATTTGCCATGAAGAAGCGGCGGTGACAGATCGTAAACCCATGACCCACATTGTAATAAAAAGCTGAATTATTTAAATATCAGTGCCGTACCTTGGAGTACATGTTTATTGTGTTGAACGAAGTTGGTGTGTGTAATATTTGGAGCTTGCTCTGGCTTTTATATGGATGTCTGTAACTGGTATTAGCATTGAATCTCCGTCCGGTATTGCCTGAAGCTATATTTGTTCCTACAGTCAATTGGCGAAGTGTAAGCATGATTTATACGTCACTTTTAACTAGTTGGTCCTTGAAAAGATTGTTTCAAACTATACGAGTTAGCTGTTGGATTACGACTTCCACCGATATTCCTGTGAATACATTTTACTAATATTTTATAAAAGAGATTAAATATACTATGAAGGGGCATGTGCAGAAATGTCATAGAAAAACAGTGATCACAAGTCTCAGTAACGTAATCTAGCGTACTAAACCAGACTCATTGACTTGTGTCCATAAGGACACAATAATAAATCTATACTCATATTATAAAAAGGTAAAATTTGTTTGACTGCCTCGTTGGTCTAGTGGTCGCAAGCGCCACTACAGAGCTTGAGGTCTCGGGTTCGATCCCCAGGTCGGGCAAGGTGTTATTGAGTTTTTCAATCTGGAATTTCTCAGTAGCAGCCCGGAGTCTGGATTTGTGCCCGATTGATGGCAATAGGCTCGCCCGCTATTACATGGGACTTAAACATAACTGGCGAAATGTGGATGTACTACCAGGTACACCTCTGCCTAGCCCTTCGGGGATTACAGGCGTGACGTTATGTTTATGTTTGTGTTTTAAAATTTGTTTGTTTGTTTGTATGTTTTTAAGTTTGTAAGTTTGTATGTAGGGGGTAATCTTCAGAACTAATGATCCGATTTCAAAAAATATTGCACTGGTGGAAAGCTACACTATTCCCGGATGACATAGGCTACTTTTTATTCCTGTAATCCCACGGGAACAGGAACTACGTGGGTGAAACCGCGTGACGTCTGTTAGTCAATAATAATATTTTAGATTTTCTTTAAAAATGTGTTGACATATTTTTAATACTAATTATTTGAAATTTGATTTGACTGTATATACATTTGCTTCGATAACAAGATTGCGAACGAGACGAAAAGTTTACTTGTTACCTCATTGGTCTAGCTGTCGCATGCACTAGGTACTGTTGCAAGTCCTGGATTCGATTTTTGGGTCGGGTTGGGTATTGGGATTTTCCGTCCGTAATTTCTTAATAGCAGCCCAGGAGTCCAAATGTGTGCATTGATGGCAATATACTTGCCCCCGGATATCTTTGCTTGACCCCTACTACGTACCTACTGGCGAATTGTCTGTTTATTTTATTTTTTTATTTTTATTTATTTGGAACAACAAACAATTACACAGTAAGTAATACAAAAATGTGGCCTTAAATCTAACAAATGTGTAATCTACAGCATTGTTTACAGCATATAATTTAATATTATATATATATCCGATTTTTTACTATTTTATTTGTAGTTAGTTTAAGTGTACATATTTAATAATTATATTTAAATTAGTTAAAAAAAAAAAATATATATAATTTATTATAGTAAGTAGGACCTTGGCTTATTCCTTGGAGTCACTGTACACCTTTACACACTGTATATATTTCGTCTATTTCCTTACGAATATATTATAATATTACTCTTAGAGTAATAAACAATACCAAACAAAACACAGTCACATCACCGCAGCCGCACAATTCTAGAATCAATAGGCAATAGTTATGTTCAGAGGCCAGAATATCAATATACTCTTGCATCTTTCTCCGATAGTTTTTCAACTGTTTTACAAATAGAATAAGCTTCATGTTCAATTGGGAAAATTTGATAGTTTAAAGTTGCTTGATGTGCTGGTCTCTGTACATATTTAGCACTAGCAGACGTCCCACGGTTTCACTCGCGTCGGTCTCGTTCCCATGGGAATACAGGGATAAAAAGTAGCCTATGTGTTAGTCCAGGGCGTCAGCTAACTCCATACCAAATTTTATTAAAATCAATTCAGTAGTTTTTACGTGAAAGAGTAACAACCATCCATCCATCTATCCATACTCACAAACTTTCGCGTTTATAATATTAGTAGGTTAATATTATTTTCTATTAACGATGACAAGTAAGGGCGCGTACACATAGAACTTCCGATTTTACTGGATCCTTCTTATTGCTGCTTATTTCGTCGGATCGCTGTTTTTTACTGGATCCGGAATACTGTATTCTGTGTGAACTCGCTCATATAACTACATACGCTAATAACATATACGTTTAAGCGGACCTGTAAAACGGACGCTCTATGTGTACGCGCCGTAAGCCTACTTTTCTATGACAAATATAAACATAATTTTCCTTATTTAATTTTCCATTTCCCGTGTCTACGTGAAAGAATACGAAGCCGAGGCGTGAAGTACAGACGCCAGCACATCAAGTTACCCCAATGTATAAAATTTTCCCAATTGAATATGAACCTTATTCTGTTTGATATAAAGTTGAAAAACGATCAATGAAAGACACATCGGGGTAACTTGATGTGCTGGCGTCTGTACCTAAAGGAATAACAATATAATAACTTCGAATGGATCAGTAGGACAGATATCTACGTTTACCATAGATCTGTTGTTTCAGTAGATTTATTATTATTTTGGTTAAAAAACGAGAAATGATATTTACTTCTGTGAATTCGTTTTTACAAAAACTTAATTGACACGTCATAGAAGTAAATTATATTACCTACCTATAGCACAAGCTCTGCTTAGCCTGGGACTAGATGGCGTTGTGTAAAAGTTGCGGAATTTATTTATTTATTTAACTGGTTAGGTGATCAGTATTTTACCATCCGTCTTCTCCGATAAGTAGGTACAGGCTTTCATTATTCATATATTTGCACCCTTAGCACGAACATTCAGTGCTCTCAGATCCAAATAATATGTAGGCTATAACTTATAAAGGTGTTGTGTATATCGACCAAAATGCAACAAAAAATGTCCAAATAAGTCGAAAAATAGTGACACCGGGGGTAAAAATTAGTATTTTATCATTGCTGGTGCATATTTCTAAGTCAATGCAATAATGGGAATAATGGGGTCAATGGAATATTCATAATTTTGCATTTCCATCTCTCTTAACTCTATTAGCAACGGATATTGGACTCGGCATTACGACATACCCACTGACAACACCATTTCCTCTTTTATCATTCACATAATATGCTGATATACATATACCTACTTACGTAAATCTTACGCGCAGAGAAATATAAAAATCCGAGTAACGTCTAAACCAGCATGTAAGTACCGTGACGCTATAATATTTTTTTTTAATGCCTTTAATAAGCTAGGCAAAAATAATGCATTGTGACGAAATAAGAAAGACGCCTATTACCCGACTATGCCACAAAACGAGGGTAATGCGTTATATGCAATACTGTATAGTAGTAATCTTCACCGATTATTGATAATAGATGAATTTAACAAATGACCTCATAGACTGTCATATATTATTCTTTTTTTTTACATTTATATAAGAGAATATGTCAATGAAAACACATATTTAATTCATTAAAAAGTAAAGATAATTATGTTAATGAAAATACTAGCGAATGATCTTGACTTTATTATTTTTTACAGTAGCAAACAAGGCTGTACTGGAAACAGGTATTGTAATAAAATACTCATTAATTATTTTTATTTAATTTTAATACAACTTCCTTTAGATTTTTATTAGAATCAAGAGATCTTCATAATCAGGAGCGTACAAAAATATCCTAATTAGATCATTCTGCTTTGTCTGATTACCAAGCTATTATTTATTAGTAAGTATATCTACAAAAATATCATATAAGTAAATTCTAACACGGAAGCGAAACAAAAGTAAGTCATGGCAAATATCTAAACAATCTTTCGAAATAATTTGCAGTTCTAGACTTGAGCATCACAACAAAATAAAACAAGCAATTATATAACTGAGGTAACATGCTTTTATTAACAAAACATAAAAACACAATAAATTACTACTCTAACGATTTACACTATCGGTTAATTTCACCATCCATAAGACACACCTAAACCGTTAAAGATGACACGGGAAACCTCTGAAGCGGGAGAAAATAAAACAGCTTTAGCATAGCCGTGTTGGTGACCTCCATTTACAGGTATCGGGTGATATTGCAGCCTGGCACCAATTTTACTGTAAACAGGCACTTGAAGAGGATCTACTGCAACGGGTACTTGAACATAGGAGGCAACAGTTGGAGCAACGGTTTTAGTCAGAACAAATTGATTAACAGCAGGATGATGCATTTCAGCTGCCTGGTATATAACTGGAACTGGTAATGGGGCATACACATATTTAGGAGCCGGTGGAGGGTGAGACATGACAGAATTATATGCCTCAACTGTCACTTTTTTAGCAGGGATAGGAACTGCCGGCACAGGATAGGTTTTTACAATAGGATTGACCTTGTACGTAAACTTTGGAGCAGGAAGATATTGTGGCGGTGGTGGATGAAGAGCCTGATTCACTTGTCCCTGAGCCGGTACTGCTTCATGAGATTCAAGTATTGCAGTGTTTGCTGGATAGAATGGCCTTGGGGCGGAATTGGTGGCGTATGTTGAAGCAGGAGGCCCATACTGAATGCCTTGAGAGACAGGAGGAGGATGAACATTAAATGTTTTTTGCGACTGAACTGCAGTTTGTGACAAAGGAACTACATAGAACGGTCCTGATTGAGAAGCATAACTGGAATATGCTACAGAAGGTTTATTTATATTACCATAAGAGGCTTGACCGACCTGACCTGCATTAACTGCTTCATTAGACCCAATCGAAACAGATTTTGCAGCAACAGGCGCAGCAAAGTACGGCCGTATTGGTTCGACGGCAGGGCTGTATCTCTCAAGAATGTTCTTATATTCTGGAGAAGAGGGATCGGAAGCCACAGAGGCAGAGATGGTTACAACCGGTTGTTGCACCTGAGGTGACCCATACGACTGCGTAGGAGGAACACTTTTTACCGGCGCAGCTTCTGATATAGTATTCACGACCGCGGGATTTACTTGATATGTTGTTACTGAACCAGGCTCATTCTTCACTGTAGGAGCTGCTACGTTCTTGATCGTGACCTGGGAGGGCAATGCTAGATGGTCTTGTTGCTGAGCAGCGTCCGCAGCAGGTTCTACAGATGGCAAAGATGCATTCTTTTCCGCAGAATGTGCAGCTATACCGCTTATAAAGATCCCAGCACACAGAAGAATCACAAACTGGCAAAAATAAACACATAAATACATTAATTTTATAGACCAACACACTTATTGTAAAAATTTATAAACTAGAGTAAATAATCACCTCTCGAAACATGTTTCTTCCGATAGATTTGATGACAAAATAATATCTATGACACGTGCATTCACTTTTATACCATCTTCGTAAAACGGGTATCTAGTCCTAGAAGAATCTTTATGCAATGCAAATGATAGAAGTTAGTCATTGAGAAAATGACCTTTCGTGCGTCGTGTTAAGGTGTTTAATAATAACGTATTTTAGTTTGTATTGTTCAGATTTACTTCCCCTCTCAGATTTGCTGTTTTACACGTAACACATATATGCAGATGTCGTTCGAATTCAATAGTAATAATAGTAACGCTGTAGCGCTTTCGCCTGTTCAAGCAATAACAGAACGGATTTAGGTAAGCATATATAAACCATGAATGACCTTTTAGACACAAGATTATTTTACACCGCCACCGATAGTAGATACGTTCCTGTGGTATAATTTACGAACCTCACAACGATAAATGTTAATATTATTTGAATTAAAAATATTCTTCTGAGGTTTTTTGGTAGTTAGCATTCCCTAAACGTATTAATTTGCGTCCATTTTCTTTCATCCTAAGCAGATTTGTTCAAATACATACTTATATAGTAATTATAGGATTCTTCTTTTAAATTCATTATAAGAACACCTTAATCCTGTACATCTACATAACAAATGTATGATAATTTACCTACTTTCGCAGATTAGGTTCACTGAACGTTATTTTTGATACAATTTACATTCTTTGAATTTACATAAATGCGTGCTCTAAAAACAAATATTTTGCGCTATACTGTACAGCGAATAGCGAAATGAAGAAGATTATAATATTCGCATTATAAAATCAGTGCACCCGTAAGTATATTAATATAATTATGTAAGGCGTCATTTTAACTTTAGAGGTCGAAAGATTGCACAACTCTGAACCGTTTAGATATTCAGATGCCTGACTGTGACTTGATAATTTAGTTTTCGGACTAGCTGACTACCTATCTTATTTAATATTATAAACAATATTAACATAAAATGTGTGTCATAATAACCATGTAAATCTGCATAAACAGTTTTTTGTGAAAGTATTTTTGCTATGAAAACATACTATGGTTTTATTTGCTATACGTACTTACGTGTACTTACAGTATTCACATAAAAATATTTATTGTTGGCTTATAAGATAAATGACGGTCATAAGTAAGTATATTAATAAAGAAAGACTTAAGACATGAGGGTTTCTATCTTATGATTTAACGGTTTTTTAAGGAAAAAAACAAACGAACAAATAATTTACAGCGAGTCGTTTATTTTTAATTGGTCTATTTACATAAACATTTGATTCAGTTTACCAACCGTGGTTGGCGCCGCTGTATGCGATGGCGGGGCCAGCGGAGTAAGACACGGACTTGAGGACGGGGGCGGCGGCATAGGACTTAGCGACCAGGGGAGCGGAGTATGCAGCCACAGCGGGGGCCGAGTACGCGGCGTATGCAGCAGGAGCGTACGCGTATTGACCACCGTGAGCGGTCTGGGTGGAGTAGGAAGACACGGAGGAGACGGCAGGAGAGATGGTCTTGGTCACAACAGCGGGAGCAGAGTACGCAGCCACGGCGGGAGCAGCATACGCGGCGTAGGAAGCAGGTGCGGCATACGCGGCGTAGGAAGCAGGTGCGGCATACGCGCCATGAGCGTACGCAGCAGGTGCGGCGTAGGCGACGGCGGCCTTAGCCACAACGGGAGCAGCGGCGTAGGTGGCGACGGGAGAACCGTGAGCGGTGTGGGTAGAGTAAGAGGAGATGGAGCTCACAGCGGGGGAGATAGTCTTAGTCACGACAGCGGCGGGGGCAGCGGCGTAGGCGACGGGCGCAGAGTACGCGGCAACGGCGGGAGCAGCGTAGGACTTAGCGATGACGGGAGCGGAGTACGCGGCAACAGCAGGAGCGGCGTATGCGGCAACTGCGGGAGCTGCGTACGCGGCGTATTGACCACCGTGCGCGGTGTGGCTGGAGTAGGCAGACACGGAGGAGACAGCGGGGGAGATGGTCTTGGTCACCACGGCGGCGGGGGCGGCGATGGCGTGCGCGCTGTAGCCCAGGGAAGCGCCTTCATACAGACCGCTGGCGCGGACCACTCCCACGGCGCAAAGAGCGATGATCAACTGGAATGACAATATTTGATTAGTTACATTACTGCAGAACTAATAGATTAATAACACTTCCTGGATCAAGGCAAAAGTGCTATTAATAAAATGAGCAAAATGTAGATTATTTATGGGCTTCCTATTTCAAAAGCCTTCACTTAAATTTAGGCTAGCTAAATATTTTCTTAATTTTTTTAACTGCTCCTGAATCTGATATCTCAGTCAACACAAGTATTATTGATAAAGTAAAAAATAAATATGAGAGCAATAAATCCTTGTAGTACCTTGGCGTACATGTTTATTCTGTTAATGCTGGCAACTGAATAATTTTGACAGGAGGTGCTCCGGTTTTTATACGAATAGATCGGTCTACAGTCTACATTGTCCAATTCACTTTCATTGTCAAGGTGATCCGGCCGTACTTACTTGCGAGTACCTAAGTAGCCTACGCTTGTGAGTCAGAGATAGCCTTTCGATTTCTTTTGTTCCGTGCTTACAGAAGCACAGGGCGGCTGCAGCCTTGGACCGAAGCTAATAGTTCGTCCTCGTCTATGATATATCGCAAGCGCAACTAGTATTGACTGATCCGTTTTTTCGATATACATAAAGGTCAGAACAAAGTACCTACTTACTTGGTGTAATTAATCTGAATAGAAAATTGTGTCCTCGCTTTTTGCAAGTGTGTATATTATTTAAAGTTTATTTCGGTTCCTTGTTAATGGAATTTATGTGGTTATTTCTACTTGGAAAGAAAAGTTATTTATTTCTGGAACATTGCTTGTGGTAAGTTCATAGTAAATATAACGTTGTAGCACTCAAAATCTTTTGGTTTATCGTAAAGTTAAATATACTTAGTCAGTATCAATAATATCGGGACGAATAGACTGCTCATAGTGATTTAAACAATTATGAAAATCAATGACACAATCAAGAAGGTTTCAAAATTAAAAAGGAATATAATACACGACAACTCTCATTCTGACAAAAGCTTTCTCCAATTAAAATAAAGTTTATTTTTCTTAGACGGTTAAAAATGATTTCATCAGATCATTTTTTAACAGTGTTTCGTCCCGATATTTTGACACTGACTATACCTACTTAGGTTTGGATTATTGAAAACAATAACCGTCCTGTTCATAAAACCAAAACCTACTCGGTACATTTTTTTAAATAAGGCATTTTCTAAAGGCGTTGGAGACATCCCACCCGTTAGTGCTTAACGTCTTGGGAACATATTCATTGTGTGAGAGTACAGCCAAGGAGTACAATTCTCTGCCGGAGTCGGTGTTTCCTGATAGCTACAACCTAGAGGTCTTTAAGAGAGAATACATTACAGGCTCATGATGCTGCAGCAGTGCTTTTCTGTAAAATGTGGGTGAAGTGTAAGCAAGTAGAAGCCAAATCTTCAAATCTTTAGGCATTGTCAGTTCACTTCATACAAGTTTTCACGGGGTGACTTTTACTAAATATCGACCGGCAGGTGCTATTTCCAACTTCGATGTTGTATTCATTCATACATAGATCTATGTGGTACGTATTACTGCAGTAACTTGATTTATCAAGTTACTGCAGAAACACCACATAGATCTAGAAGATGAAAAATATCAACAATAGATAAAAATACAAAATATAAAAATACAATATCTTATACAAAACTGATATATAGGTAGTAGGTATAAATGCTGAAAATGTTAGTTTGTGTACAGACGCCAGTTATCAGCAGACATCAAGCTTCCTCAAACTGTCAATTTTTTCCAGTTGAACATAAACCTTATTCTGATTGATGTAAAGTTGGAACACTATCAAATAAATTTGACTCATTAGCTAGCTTGATGTGCTGGCGTCTGTACAATACAGTTAAAGTGTAAATATATTAAAAAAAAACATAATAAATAATAGATTAGTCACACATTCTCTAACTAATAATATTCATCGGTAGACGGTAACAGATATTTCTTTCTGTATACCGGAACTGTACCTACGCGACAATAAATTCGTGTAAATTGAAATTGGCGAAACACAATCGTGTCGACATATCAAGGACATGTTCGTATCTTATTTCCTCAATCACATTATGAACGAAAAATGGACTGTATGTATCAACGTGTGGGTAAGGGCTTAACTACAATTATTCAGCAGTTACATCAGTTTTGTGTTCATCATCATCATCCACAGCCCTACTTCACCCACTGCCGACTTTGGGCCTCTCTTTTTTGGCACCAGTCTCCACGTTCCTGTGCCAGCCTCATCCACTATACTCCCGCAATGGCAACAATGTCGTCTGCCCATCTCGCCGCCGCGGCCGGGCGCCCCACACTTCTCCTGCCGTTTCTTGGACGCCACTCGGTCACAGCTTTGGTCCACCGGCCATCACCGTGCCTAGCTAGGTGCCCTGCTAAACTCCCTTTAAAATTTGTGTTACTTTACATATCCTTAGAATAATAACACATAGGAGCCGCTTTTAGTACAAAACACGGGTAAAATAAGTCCACTTTATCATCTTTATGTGCGTGACTTATCATCTTTCGAAGGGTGGGCCGTTTTTGGAGGACTGTCTTTATGTATTTTTTTGACGTTCAAAAAGTGCTGATTCTCAGCCTGAATAAAGACTTTTGATTTTGATTTTGATTTTCAATTTGTAATCATTATATTAAGGTGTTACTATGGAACTCATATGTATGTAAAACATCAGTTCGTTCATCATATTATGATGAAAAAACTGATGTTTTACTGTAACAATACATTTGTGTTCGCAAAACCCAATATAATATTAGAAACAGCGCTTTGTAAGCTTTCCTGCCAATTGAAAACCACAGCATAAGATAAGAAATTTGTTATTGGGGTTGCGTATAAAAACAGAAAAAGGGAACCCTCATCATGCGAGTTGAGTATATTTTGTTTTTTACTGTTTTAATACGCAACCCTAACAACAAAATTATTAAAAAAACGAAAAAAAACATCACTTTATCTCTAATGTTTTCACGGACAAAGTTGAACTAGATCTAGTTTATTAAGTTATAAATAGTGTATATAAAAACCACTTTATACAAAAAAATACATTTATTCATTTATAGGGGCTTCGCATGTTTGTAATTAGGTAAATTAGCACAGTTTTTCAGTAATCAGCAGGTTTCTGCTCTATCAGTACAAACTAATTTTGTTCAGACATCTCTAAAATAGAATTTATCTTTGAAAATAGAAAGGTACGTTTTTTTCTAACAAGGTACGGAACCCACAGTCCGACTTGATCTCCGCCGTTCCTTCTAAAGAGATCTCAATTCGAGAAGGTTGTTATTACAATTTTATTACAATTCTGATTTTTTAATAAAGAATTGAAGTACCTCCCTACAAAGAACTCTTTTTCTCATTATGTCGTAATAAAATTTTTCATATGATGCTGCTTCATAGGTTGTCATCCCTATAAATACTTTTACCTTAGAAAGGAATTTTCCGGTTATATTAAGGCTTATGATATGTAGGTAAGTAACAAGTGGATAGATAAGTTTTACTTTTATTCGAAACCGCGAGCATACTGATTTATAGTCCCCAGTATACAAAGGCTGTAGAGAGGTCAATCAATCAAAAACATAAATGTAAAATGATAGCCAACGAGAAAAAGAATAGAGGTCTAAATGGGTGTCCAGTTCAATGATCAGTTCTACTAATAATTTATGTCATAACATAAAATATTTTATATTGCTTCTTAAAACCTAGGATAATAATATTGAAGCCTACGCGGTCTGACGTAAGCATGCGAATTTATAGTCCCCATTATATAGTCTGTAGAGAGATGTGATGTGATGTGTGTGATGGAAATTGGCGACTTCAGATTTACTCATTAGTGACCGATACTTAAACACGTGATTGTATTCATGATTTCAATAAACTTTCCCAAATAAACTGTTTTTATACTCATTAACTTTTAATTAAGATCACCCGGGGCGAAAGCAACTATGAGGCTAAAGCAACTAATTCAATTTTCTCCTAATCTAATCATTTTTGTACATAGCTCTATCTATTGGAGTAAAGCGGTATCATAGGTTTTTTAAATAAAAAACAGATGGCACTGCTAGTTCACCTACTGTAGTACTGACAGATCATTTTCTGCCAGCCGTCATTTTGGAGCAACGTGTTGCCGCGTCCTGTGTTTTATTTTGTGTCATTAAAAATGTTTTAAGTCGTTGCAAGGAAAACTAGAAGTGCATCCTAAAAATAAGATAAAACGTAAGTGTTTTTGGTATATTTGGTTAAGCTCTAGGTGTTATAATTAACATTTTATTGATATAGTTACATTAACCTCAACTTTTCATGCACGTGGGTTATTGCAACTATTTTTGCAGTTACAATCGCCCCATGCTTTTTGTATGAAAACTATCTACATATTCTCTTGATAACAACATTTAGAAACAGATTACAACAGAGTTATAACGAATAGTCGCATTTGCCCCAAAGTGGGGTGAATGTAACTTTTGCTGATCTTATTCAACAATAATGCAAATTAATGAAAAACCGTAGTTTATTTTTAACTTAATTTATATCGAAACTGTTTATCGAAAGCTGTGCAATGAAGTACATTTATTAGAATATCCCTATTATTTAAGTAGCTCATGGTGGAGGGAAGCAAAGATTCAAAAAAAGTTTTGTTAGTTGCTTTCGCCCCGGGTGACCTTAATTTAATTACGTAGGTATGTACTGCACAACGGGAGCGGTGGGGAAGCGTGTGACGCTACTACTACTAGTAGATTTAGCCCTTCCCGAGGTCAGACTATCAGCTGATGATCGTGCCGATTCGTGCCTACTGTGATCAATCACAGGCGCGCGCGCGGCGATTCCAAACAGCCCGGCAGCGTTATTGTTATTTTATTGTGTTATAAGTTATTGTGTATGAAAAAGTTTCTTTGGGAAAGATAATTGAAATCATGAATACAATCACGTGTTTAAGTATCGGTCACTAATTACCAGTCACCCTATATACTTAAGTATGTTTGTCACCAAGACATTCAATAGTTTTTACATCTCTTTGGTTTGTCAGCTGTTTAGTACCCATAACACAAGCTCTGCTTAGCTTGGGACTAGATAGCGTTGTGTGAAAGTTGTAGAATATTTATTTAATTTATAGTACACACGGCTACACATCAAGCTATACATATCCAGTATAAGCTGATCTCGCATTGTATATGATTTTCGTACAATGCGAGGTCAGCGTAAACTGGAATATATAGCTTAGGTATGCGTAGCCGTGTGTACCTACCTTAAATCTCTTTGGGATAGAATCTCTTGATGTGCCAGCCGGCCTCTGTAGGTACCTACATATTTCACGTCAACGTTCGACGTATTGTTCCATCATCAATAGTCTTATCATCCTGAGTAAACACCCGTCAGCAATCCTTTCTCCGCAAATACCGCCCAGTCAAGGACTATCGTCATGTTCGTCGCCACACATTTGACGAAGCTGATATTTGAGGCGGTGAAAGAAGCCGCACCGAGGTAAACCGGATCACTTTGATTTCCTACTACCGATACCCTTTCGGTATGTAAGTAGGTAAGTACTGTCATTAAAATGAATCAAGAAGGCCGGTCTGCGAACTGCCGGACTCGTGACGTATAGGTACACTTCAAGTACTAAATCTAGGTTTATTTACTTAGGTACTAGGTTTACTGGATACCTATTGATCGCTTTATCCATTTCCATACTAAATATTATAAATGAGAAACAACTCTTTCTGTTTGTTTGTTTTCGGCTTTTCACGACTAAACGGTTAAACGGATAATGATGAAATTCAGCATGGAGATAGATCATTATCCTGGAGACGGACATAGACTATATTTTGTCTCAAAAAATAATAAGGAAAAAATTCGTTATTTTTAAACATTTTCCAAATGTAGCGCCATCTTTGGTGATAGTAGGTATGACAGACGTCAAATGTCTTCCCAATCCACATTTGTCCAGATTGACATTTGACAAGTGTTTTGCTAAAGCTACTATAACAAAACTTAAAGTGATTTTAAGGCGAAACGAAGTTTGTCATAGCAGCTAGTGTTAACATAAACCTTACTGGTTCCTGAGGTACCGGTTGGTAAGTAATTAAAGGTACATTTTCTTCATTTATTTAATAAAACTTTATGCAGAATTAAAAATAACCTTACAAAGCCTGATTTGATGGCTTTGGCATTTTCTACCAGTCTACCTTAAGGCCATGCAGATGCAGAAGGTATCTGGTTGTTGATAATGATAACTTAAGTGTTAAAACTACCTATTTGTAGCTAGGTACCTACAGTTAGTCGCAAGAGCGGTTACCGTATCTCAGGATTTGTCATTTCAATCATTTCATTCATCATTTTTCATTTGTTTTTCAATTCATAATTATGTAGGTATTTTTCTAAGTTTATCTTGGACATCATTGACGTTGGTGAAGGAAAACATCGTGAGGAAACCTGGACTTATAGTTAATATAAGTTTGAAATCGCCAATCGGCCTTAAGCAAGCATGGTGATCAATGCTCGTGCCTTTTCTGTATGAGAAGTGGCCTTTGCCCCGCAGTGGAACAGTAACAGGCTGGTATATAATTATTATTATTATCAGGATTGCGACTGGATTTTGGAAAACTCAGGATTTTACAATTTTTCAATAAAATACAGGAGATTATTCAGTTTTTTTTTATTAGTAGGTAAATTACAATCAACATGATCATCACCATTTCCACCGTCACCACCACCACCATCGTCTGCTGACGTGGTATGACTCTGCGTGAATAACTGATAGTTCCACAGAGTTCTAAATTAAAGCGACAAACCTCAAAACTTTTCTATGGGTAGGTATCTAATTCTCAGGATTTTTCAATTTTCCTTCTGGGTACCTTAGCCTCGAGTCGGTTGTAGGTAACGCTGTGACGTAGAACTGACCTAGCATAGAACCTACGGAGTTTTAATATAACAGTAGCCAGATTATATTAAACTACCTAAGTGATTTGTTGTAAAGCAAGTTTTATTTTTTTATGTTTTGCTACATTACTAAAAATGTAACAAAAATAAAAAAAAACCGAATTCCTACTCAACTTACGTCTTAGTTTTAAGTTAAATAAGATCAAGTTGTGATTACATTTATTGTTTTGAAGTGCAGACTGTTTGTGTAAACAATTATTGTTGGTAGACCAAATAAATAAATAAAATACTGGTTCATTTATCTATAATATGCAGGACAGTGTAGTTAGAAATTAGGAGGAAACCACACCAATCAAACGTACAGGACCTAAGCTTAAGGTTTCAAGCCAAGGTAAACTAGGACTCTGGAATCTCGAATCCTGAATCGTTCGACCGTAACCGCAGACATTCACCTCTGAATCTGTGCAAAAAAACTGCATTTGTAAGGTCTCAAGTAAACTCCCATAAGGTCATTGACCATATTTCGCTAAAAAAACTTGACACGAGACGTATGTAGGTAATGTCACGAAGTATACACAGCTGTATTTCTCAACCAGTTTTAAAAAATATCAACAAGTGCACTTGCTTTAGGTCATGACACGATGACAGATTTATTAATGCCTTTAGTCTGATTTAGAACGAGATTTAAAAATGCCTGCGATTTTATTAGATCGTTTAGTTAAGTAACTGCTTTGCCTCGATCGTTAAATATAGTGCTACTTCTCTTACCAACTTTGTGAGCAAGTTAGGGGAAATATTGGAAAAATATATAATAGATTCATCTGAAAGAAAGTGAACACTATTTTTCGAATCGTTATCAAGCGTTATGTTTTTCGTTTGTGTGTATTCGGTGTTACTAACCTAGTTTTTAAGTTTTACTAACGACATTTTGTCTGTTTTGTTGAGTCTTGGATACACCTGCTCGAATAAAGAAATATTCATTCATTCATTCATATGCCCGTTGCCTTACAAATACATTAAAAGACGAAGACGGTTGTTGTTTTTTGTAAAAAAAAAAAATTATTTCGCAATTTACAGTTTAATAATCTTTCAAAAGTTGAAAGATTCATTGAAATCTGTTAGCAACTGCTAAAGACGTTTTTTTAAACAAGAATTTATAGGTAGGTAGGTACGTACATCTCATGTTATGGATATAGGTACGTAGGTAAACCATGCACAGACATGTGACTGTAGCATTCGCGATTAATTTGCTGTTATGCGTTGAAGAGTTCCGTTGCCTGTATTCTTCATCAGTTTTTCTTCATCAAATTAATTATTAATACTCTTTAAATGAAAATGCTTGACTTGTTACTAAAAATGCAAACCTACGTGTACAAAACTACAAAAGGTACCTACGTGTGGACCTAAATTATTTGAGGAGTTCCCTCAATTCCTGGAGGATCACTACGGTTCATGTTCAATTAGGATTTTTTTACAGTTTGGGGTAGGTCGATGTGCTGACGTCTGTACAGACGCCATCACATCAATTCACAGAATTGAGCCAGTCATACCTATAATATTTCACTCAGTTGCCGATCTAAATCCAAGGTTCCTAAATTGGAATCAAAAAGATAATACCTAACTATCTAAATTGAGGCTTAGAGATACACTATTGAGTTGCACTTACGCCACGGCCTCGCAAGTCGCAGCTTAAAAATGTACTTACCTATTATTCTTTTTCTTTTTCGGCCTACTTACATTGTTATATTATTAGATCTAGATTCTATACCTGAGTAGATTCATCGAGTTCTTCGCAATAATGGTATTAGGTATATTACATAATAGGTGTTTACACACGCCAACATAATAAGGCTCTCAAACTATCAAGTTTTCATAATCAAAAATTAACCTTATTCTTTTGTAATAAAGTTGAAAAAACATCAAAGAAAGTTGCAGATTCGGGTAGCTTGATGTGCTGGCGTATGTAGCTACACCTGCTTTTCCGCGAGTTGACCTACCGATGTACCTACAGGGGAAAGTAGCATTGGAACCACCAAGCGTTGAAATGATATAATAACTCCAATAACTCTAAGTGCAGGGCCTTTTAAACGGGTCCGTAATTTAACTTCGAGAATCATTTGTTCGATTAATGAAAAGTCGACTGAACGATTGTTCGAATGGAATTTATTGCGAAACAACCTTTTATCGCCAAACGCTACTTCGACTGAACGATTCATCGAATATTTTTTAATCGACAGACTGCTCCTTCGAATGAGTTTTAGTTATTCTATAGTTTAACGGAAAAACTAATTAAAAAACGTTTGTTTTTTTTTAATAAACCTTTTTCCCTTCGTTTGTGCTTTATTATCTTCCTTTCACCAAACATGTTTCTAAATCTATGGGAAGGACGTACGGTATCTTAAAATTGTATGATTTCCTCGATTATGTATGAATTAATATGTGACGAAAAATCGTTTTTTTTTTAACTTTTTTTTCCGTTATTAAACTATATAAAAACTTGAGAGGTGTCAAGGGACACCCGGATGGAACGAAGTTATATAGTTAGTTATATTATTTGTTATGTACAGACGCCAGCACATCAAGTTACCCCAATGTGTCAAATGTCTTTGTTCGTTTTTCAACTTTATGTAAAACTGAATAAGGTTCATGTTCAATTGGGAAAATTTGACACATTGGGATAACTTGACGTGCTGGCGCCTGTACAAAAACCTGTATACACTCAACAAAAATAATCGTTGCGACACCACACTGTTCAATGCGAAATAGAAAGACGAAACGAAAATAGCTGCCTTGCTTTCTATGAGAGAGAGAGACAGACAGAGAAACATAAATTTATGTCATAGAAGTTACAACTCCCGGTCTTAATCCTCTCTCTGTCCCCCCCTCCCCCCTCCTCCCCCCTCCACATTCCTTTCTTCCCTCCCCTCTCCCTCCATCTCCCCCTCCCCATTTTTTCCCTCCCCTCCCCCTACCCTCACACCCCTCCCCCTCCCCTCCTCCACCTCCTCCCTCCGTTCCTTCTCTCCCTCCAGCTACCCCTCCACATCCCCTCACTCACTCCCCATCCCTCATACCCCCTTCTCGCCCTTCCCTTCCTCCTCTCTCCTCTCCCCCCTACCTCCCTCCCGTCCTCCCCTCTCCCTCTCCCTCTCCCAACAACGGACACACAAACAACAAACACACACACACACACACACACACACACACAACAGAGAAACACGCGCACGGCCCACAACTATAGCAAAAAGTGTCGTTACAACTTTTAGACTCCTTTTTTTCCGTCTAGCCCCCTTTCGCACCGCGCGATAAGGAACTTCGTTCCAATAACTAAAACTCATTCGAAGGAGCAGTCCGTCGATTAAAAAATATTCGATGAATCGTTCAGTCGAAGTAGCGTTTTGCGATAAAAGGTTGTTTCGCAATAAATTCCATTCGAACAATCGTTCAGTCGACTTTTCATTAATCGAACAAATGATTCTCGAAGTTAAATTACGGACCCCTTTTAAACGCCACGTGCGACGCGCTAGCGCCTACTACGATCCTGCGCCCGTTTACACAGCCTGCAATGTAAGTACTTATGTACCTACTGTCTTCAATGGCTAATCTCCACGTAATTTGGCCACCATTTTCAATGGCACGTAAATTAACGATATTTCTATACATTTCTGTCGTTTTCTATAGCGACAACGATTGTAGGTATACAGGGTGGCAGGGACATCGACGCACAACCGCTTACCATGGATTCAGTACATGATTCTGGACCCCCCTGCGCTGAAATTTTTCGTCGGTTTTGTCTTAAATTTTACGTTTTTTTCTGCATTTTTTTTACTGTAGGTAAACTGTATAAAATCATTATTTTTACCTAACCCAATGAGATTTTTAATTAAGAAATAGTAAATTCACTTGTTTCACTTAAAACAGCAATGAAAGTAAAACTCGAAAGGGCTACCTGATCAGCTGTTTTTCTAAAGTTCATATGCGAGGTCAACACTAACATGTAGGTAGGTCGCTATTCGCTTCAAAACGCCGACAAAGAGAACTATCGCGCCGCCGCCCGCCGCCGCCTCTTTGTCGGTAAATCGCGATATATCCCAATGCATCTAACAGACGCGCCACTTGAGGCATTTTAATCATCTACATAAATGAATGACCCATTTACTACTTTTATTTTAGATTCATTATGGAGGATAATTATGTTTTTAGATCTTTGTCGTGTTACGTAAAGAAGATTTAAAAAAAAACGAGTAGACGCGTATTGATAGTCACGTAATTTTTCGTCAATTTTTTGTTATCAACATTAATTTTAGTTTTGAATGCAATTCAACAATGTAATTTATTGTTTCATAAAAAAAAACACATCCATTATCGCAATTCATTTCATGAGGAGGTAACTAGGTACAACTTAATGTGTTTGTACACTCTATCATTTTTGTTGATCTGTGTCCGGTAGGGACAAGCAAAAATAATAAATAATAAAGTGCGGCAAATTGAAAGAAAATTAGTAAACCTTTTGCATTTCTCCGATTTTTGTCAGTTCCTAGATTTCGTTGATCGCAAACGGGCGTGTTGTTTGTCGCGAATTTGTGATCATAACGTAGTTAGATTTTAAAATAAAAAGTAATTTTCTCTGTGCGTGTGTGTGTGTGTTTGAGAGTGTCTATTGGAAGATTCGGTCCGCAACCATGGCCAGTTCGCTCACCGGACTTGACCCCATTAGATTTTTTTATGTGGGGTTACGTCAAGTATAAGGTGTTTGTGACCGCGGCGAGTGCAATACCGCAGCGGAAATGAGAGATCGCATTGTGAAATGTGAATGTGTTTGCGACGCTGTGTGAGGAGTGTGTCCAGGATCCCATTATTTTACCCCGTGTCCACGCTGAAACTCTGCGCCGCGCTCACATCTGCGAGCGACCACTTCGAACCCTATCTCATTAGGAATGAGCGTGATAAAGGTAGGTAAGTTATTTAATTGAACATTACTGTATCGCTAAGTTCTTATCAAGAATCTTTTTTGTTATCAATCCTCATCGGTAGTACCTATCGTTATTTTGTGAGAATAAGCTTAGGTATTGTTAGTTTTATTTCTTTTTAAGTAACTACCATCAGTTATCGAGACTAATTAAACATGATTTTATGTGTTAACCTTTTGAACGCCAGAGCGTAAACGCACTTCCACGCCAGGCTACAAATTCAATGCAAATACCTACAAAAAAAATAGGGATTCCAACATATTATCGATAACCAGTTAGTCATTGCTTTCATCCCATATTTTTTAAATAAAATATTACTTGTTACATCATTCTTTTATTTAATTTGACCCTATTTCGTATCATAATATAATTAAACAGAAGTTACAAAGTTCTAAACAACGTAAGAGCAGACATTAGAACTACAAACGAATAAAATAAATAATAATAAGGTACATCACTAATCTCGTTCGTGACGTCATCCGCTGTCGGTAAGTCCCGACTCTGGCGTGGCTGGCATGACCTTTGACAACTTCCTCGCATGCGAGTAGGGATGTGACATTGTGGGACATAATAAATAATAATCATAGTATTTACCAACAATTTAATCAATTCAC
Source organism: Euplexia lucipara (assembly GCA_921972225.1). Classification (NCBI taxonomy): domain Eukaryota; kingdom Metazoa; phylum Arthropoda; class Insecta; order Lepidoptera; family Noctuidae; genus Euplexia; species Euplexia lucipara. The sequence goes on from OV179154.1 coordinate 14,197,718, forward strand.
TTTTAATTAGTCTGATCTTCGTAACTCGGCAAACTTATGTCATCTAGTCCTTCTGCTGTCGCACTTTTCTTATCAGGTTCAGTAAATTGACGTACGTTACTGAACGCTTCTCTTCTGGCACCCGATCTAATTCAAAAGCGACGAGTCTTCCGAACTCCGCATTTCGTGGGTCGCTAGGTCCTGGTAAAATGAAACTCACCTCTAAATCATCCTCGTATATAGATGTTGCATCAGAGAATTCTTCATCTTCTTCTACACTTCCTAACACACGAAGGAGTTCTTCAGTAGTCATTTGACTGCTAGCCAATTTTTTATCAATTTCATACACTCGCACAATAATAATGCCGTTACTAATATTACCACCGATGCACCGGTCATAATAATGAAGGAAATCACTAGCAGTCTCTCGTAGCGCTAATGATGTCACCGCTTGACGTGTCTTCCCGACTGTGGCGTACAGGTTACTGTTTATACACTGCTGCGTAGGGATGCGCGAGAGTGGACAGAAAACTATCGACCGATTGATATCAATTATGATATTTTTCCAAAATTTAATAAATATTATGCATTAGGAATATTCTGACACAAATAGTTGTCATTAAAAATAATTGTCGAAGTAATAGTAAGCTACTTTTAATAAAATATTTCATAGATTTAAAATATAATTTACCTTACTTACCCATCACTAGCTGTCGTGTCTTGCCGACTGTGGCGTGAGGAAGAACACTTTTTTACGGATTTCGATAAGCAATTTTTGATGATTGTTTTTTCTAGTGAAATGTAACTAATGGATATATCTTTGTGCCAGTTTACAATATATCATTAATTTAGTTTTAAATAATAATAAAAAAAAACACAGAACACTTAATTTTGTATATTTATTTTATACTTAAAAAATGGCGTTTTCTTGTCGGCTGTAGACGACGGTGGCGTGTTGGGCACGTTTTCATTTGTCGTCTATACCCGACCGTGGCGTTCAAAAGGTTAAGTAACTATCAATGTTGTCGTTCGGCGATATTTCGTAGGTACGTTCACGTTAGTCCGGCAGCGGAGGAACGCGGCCGCGGCGCGCGGGGCGGCGGGGGGGCGCGCTGCAGACGTATGTATGTGTGTGTGTAGGTTAGGTAGCCGTAGCACACGCGCGCGCGCCTTCCGCGAAGCGTTTTGATCGCGTTGTTTGCAAAACATTGCGCACTCGAAAATGACAATTTTTTTAACCAGCCATTTCCGAGATGAATGACCTTCGTAATTTCATTTATGGCACCAGGTGTAACCTTTTCACGACGTTTGCGCGTCGATGTCCCTGCCACCCTGTATAGACAACTTGGCTAGGCCTGCAGGTTATTTCTGCTTCGACCAACCTGTGTCCGGAGTAGGTACGTTAAGACTCTCCCAGGTCAGCGAAGGAAACTGTGACCTGTCGTGCTATTCTGTGAATGGTAAATCACTTCGAAAGTCAAACTTACACACTGCGCTTCTCATGTCGCCTGCACAAGTTTCGGTATTCACATGTTGTTTTATTATCTATGCCATCAATATTGTCGATAGCACTAGAGTCTATATTCTATGTTTCTAGCTCTCTGGGGCGGCTGGCCATCTTGACATTGGGTTCGGAACATGGATAATGTTTCTAACGTACCTACCTATTTATAAAAATATACAAATTCTGAATGCAAGAATTTCATAAAACACATGTCATCGTCAAAATACTCACCCGTTTTAGTTCCTCTCACTTTGATATACACTATCACTTGGTGGCGCCAGTGTCGAAATCACTCCATTTAAGAATACGATGTTTTAATTTCATATGATTTCACTGCGGATTCAGAAGTGATTTCGCAAATAAACTTTTCAGAATAGCACTGCAGCTGGGTTATCGTGTATCTTCATTGACTGTTCATAGCGATTATCTGCACTGAGCTTAGTGTTCAACGATTAACTGTCAAACAGCTAGTTTCGTATTGGCTATCATCAGTGTGTCATCGCTTACCTACGCCAGTCCCACAAGCTTTTCTGTTTCCTTGGGGATCATCTTTATAATATCGTCAATAAGGGTCAAAATAAATACGCGCTACACAAGTCCAGCTATAAGAAAAAAGTTAGGTACCTACCTCCTATTTAAAAACTCTTTCCTATGAAGACACTGAAAAGTTGCTCCACACAATTTCATAATACTTTGTCTCAAATACTTAGGTACTTACACATTTCACACACTTCACATCTTCACACACACAATCACCACCATTCACTTACACACACACACACACACACACACACACAAACACACACACTGTGACTGCTTTATTGTTTTATTTAGTCTTACTACTTTCATTTAATTATTTTTGTTTATAATAATTGTTTGGTAGAAAAACATGTTACCTATGCCTAGTTATTTATGATGCCACTAAGTGGTGTCAGGTGACTTGAAACACAGGTTTTTTTAAAAACCTACTTCAGGCACCAGCTCTCACAATGTGAATTCTTATAAGTAGTTCAAAACTGTCAAGTGCTACAAAACCTGTTGGCGACTGGCTGGAGCTTTGTTATAAACATTTTTTAATTATATGTTTTTTTTTTATAGTTTGTTCTTTTATAATTTTAAAACTGTGACTTTTACTTTGTCTTGGTGTCTGTCAACGTACCTACTAGATTTGGTTTACATAGTTTTTACTTACTAAAATAATAAAGCTACTTAATAATCGCCATCATTTACTTTAATATCCTCAGTCATACAGTCCACACGCTCACCAACAAAACCATTGTGAGAGAAAATAAATAAACTTATTATTATTATTATGTGTATCTAGGATGACGTCATGCGCACTCGCAGAGATGCGACGGTAGCGAACAGTACCTACCCCGTCTGACAGGAACCGTAACTTGAAGTCCACTTAAAATGCAATACCATTTTTTTGTATTATATTATCTCAGTTATCATCAAAGTTGGGTGTGCAACTGAACGCCAGTCACTGGTAATTGAAAAAAAAAAAAAAAAAATACATACACACGAACATAGAACCTCCTCCTTTTTTGAAGCCGGTCAAAATAGCTAATAACCCGCAGGCGAGATTTTTTGAGCAAGTGGAACGAACGGGATTTGTAGGGATTCGGAGGTTATTTGGGTAGCAAGGTCTATAGTCCATTTGAAATAAGAAAAAAAAATTAAACAAACCGTTTTACAGTCTGATCAAACGATTTTAACTTCTATTTCATAGTTATAAGGATGGTATTATAAGCAAAAACGCAGATACAATACCAATTGTTTCCTGCAGCTGTCATTAATCATGCTACCAACGTAATAGAACTAAAAATCGGTTGAAGGCACTGTAAAAAGGTTTATTAAAATTTATTTTCTTATTTCAAATGGACTATAGTAAAAAAGTACTGTAATAAATAAAATAAAACACGAATTACACACATAGAAACTATATTAATTGTCTTTTAATTGACAGACAGTTCACATCAAAACACACAAAGAGTGGCTTACGATCTAACACAGATTACATTCGATATTTTTCACATAAATGGCATCAAAAACAAAAACTTCTAACAAAAATATTTGACATTCGTATAATTTTAAAACAAAACGATAAAAAGTTAACAGGAGAACCATAACCAAACTAATAAATTAAATTGGAAAAATAATCTAAATCCAATTTTTCTTTGAGATCTCGTCTTCTAAAACTCTAGTTAAAGGAAGGTTTTAAAAATTTACGTTAACATTTTTTTTCTTTCGGAACCATGTCTTTCTCCGCAGTACAAAACTTTTAAATAGGGTCTTATTGTCTTCTCACGTATTTGAAAACATTTCCCTGTAACTTCTTATCATCAAAGAGGTGCTACGCCAATAACGTGAGCACCTACCTTATATTAAATTTGATGCAAAATTAAAAAGCATTAAAACGTAAATTATATATTTAGCACCCTACTTAGGCGTTGTCAAGCATCAATTCAAAATTTTCAAATCGATTTAAAATCTCTTTGAATCGCGTTAAAATTTTACTGTACGCAAATAAAAAACATAATATCGTCAGGAGTACATTGCCATTACTTTATAACAAGTTATAATTATTTATTACTAGCGGGGTGAACGGTTTTGCGAGGGGGCAAACATTTAATGGATTATAAAAAAAAAACTTTTATGCAAAGCACAAGCTTTGAATAAAAGATTTTATTTAATATTCATCATTGTTCGTATTTATAAATAGATAGTTGTTTTGTGCGTGTAACTTCCAACAGTATGTGAATTTATTTAAAAAATACATGTATTTAAGTCCATTTTTTTTGTTATGGTATTTAGTATATCCAAAGTTTAATTATTAAACTAAATTCTTAACATAATATGTCAACAGCAATATACTCGAGCGATAGAAGTTTAATGGCACATTTTTTTTATAATTTAGGCAATAAAGCTGACATTTTCAATGTCTTTACAATTTTTAAATCTCTTAGCACATCACTCGTTTCAATCTCTTAGCACTAGCATTTGTATGCAATTTTCACTCGTTTCCAAAACATTCTCCGTGAAGTTGTCACGACTGCACACGATTCCGAAGCACCAATCCCGTTGATTTTTATCACAAATATGTATATATTAGTGCTAAATATCATTCACAACTACGCAACATTACAGTAAAACTATACTACTATCGAAAAAAGTAATTCTGTCTTTGGCATAGCTAGACCAGAAATCACTTTATCTCCTTTCACAAAACCAGCTGCAAATTAAACAATTAAATTAAACCAGCCGATGTGCAAATAATCTTAATACAACTTATTTAACTATTATCATTATCATTAAACCCAGGAAATGTATAATCTCTACATATCTATAATAAACCTAGTGGCTAAGTGAGTTGTGTACTGCGCTTAATACGAATCCAAAAAAAAATCGGTACGGAAACAATCCGACAAAATACAGCTGCAGTTTATGCAATACCGATTCAAGATAATGTTGTTTGCATTATAAAAATTTTTGTTCTATCATTGTTCGAATTTACCTTAAAAATAAACAGGCTACTCTTCTCAAAAGACCGTACCAAACGCAATGCGATTCATATTTAATCTTAACAAATCCACCCTAAGGGTATGTTCACACTACTAAAAATATCTAAAATGTCACAAACGACAAGAGGTGGGAATCCAAAAATACTACTGTGACAGATGAAGCACTGGACAGCCAATCAAACGAATCCCACACCTTTTGCCTTTCCCATAGAGTTAGTATTCAGCGATACTGAAAACAGTACGTGACAGACAACCCGACTGACAAGTGCGCCATCTACCTACACATCAATCTACAAAAAGGTTTTCACTACTTCTTTATGGTTGATTATTCGGGCTTATTCGCATAAATCTTCTTCGCGTGACGTTTCTCACACAGAAAGTTTATCGATAACTTAATCGGCGCGCCATAAAATCACAAATAAGTCCGAGCAATCCCTAATACTACAGTAAATCGTTGAACTATATCTAAAATCCTACTTTATAACCTAATATCCGTTAGCAAACGATCATAGACGACAATACTTCAAAATGTGGCCGCAGCCCTACGAAATGGAATATAATAGTAATAATCATAAACACCAAAATCTTAAATAGGTCACATTATGCTTGTTTTATTTAGAGAATGGCATTGCCAACGGCCAAAATCGTAATAAATTGACGATATTATAACTGTCAATAACTCCTCAAAAACACGCCTGTTTAGTCCGATATATCGAAATAGAGTCTTATAGCGGTTTCGGCCAAAAAGCCCAATTTTAATAATTTCGACAAAATAGACTTTCAGCCCATTATTTGAAAACGTGTGATATACTAAGTTTCAGCCTACTTTTTTGCTAAAGGCATCATCACAATCTTATTTTTTTTAATCAGCTGTTCTTATAAGATCGTAAAAATCGAATCATCTGGTGCCTCATTTGGCACACAATTTTGCTTTTTTATACTTTCTTACAAATACATATTGCCCTTAGGCTGACGACATAAGGTTCGACATGTACAATATTCAAGACTCATTGTTTATTAAAATTAAACTATTTATTGTATGTAAAGAGTTCTGGAGACGAAAGCTCTGCGACGTAATTTCGTAGGAACTTTGTAATAAAATAAAATTCGATGCACCATAAACTCTAAATAGGTTGTTTTTAGTGCAGTTAAACTATCTTACGCATAATGTACTCTGTCTTAAAAAAAAGTTTGTACGTCAAAATTCTTAATGAGGTAACGATATGAATGGAGTTTGGAAAGTGGTCCACAAGATTAAAAAATAAATACCATAAATAATTATTTGCAACCAATATTACTAAGATAAAACGACATTAAGTTAGAAATTGATTACCGTGCGTACTAAAATGTGAGATAATGAAACTTTCAACGAATCACGAAACGCTAAAGATATCTTTAGATACACAAAGTTACAATCTTTAAGGTAGATGTGCCAGGGTCGCTCGCGAAATTAAAATTTTCTTGTGTTTTTGGCAATTTTCCGTTCAGTGGCAGGCTGTTGAAACAAAATATAATTTGCGACCGTAACAAGTGCGAATTATGATTCAAATTATTAAAATAACCCTTTAAGTTCATATAATATAACTCATTGAATGATAATTATATGAAAAAGTCATTTAATGGGATTAAATTAACTTTAGGGTTGTTATGGTGATTTTATTTATTATCAATTAAAACATATTTGTGACGGTCACGAATCATATTTTGTTCAATATACAACAGTACATTGAACAGCAAATTGCAAAAAGAAAACAAAAGAATTTTTTTATTGGCAACCCTGGTTCATCCACTTTAAACTAAAATAAAAAAAAAATCTAAGTATAGCTTTCCTATTCATAGCAATAAAAATAAAAAATAAATCTATATCTTTCCTTTTTTTATTTTATTAATGGGAGGGAATATCAGAAGGTAGCTAGGAGGGGATTGGACGGTCCTTGATAAAAAGAAACGTTACGATTTGTGATTGCAGGATTCATAAAACTATTTTTTTTTAAACAACACCCTGTTACGATCACAGAAAATAAACTTATAATAACTAAAGTTATAATTTAGAGCCGGAAAAAGCAGTTTCGATATATTGCGGGATATTTTGCAATGCAACGTCGCGTTATACATACGAATTGAATAATTGCATAGCAAAAATACCAGATACATCAAGCCTGTAAGCCGATTAACAAGCCAATCTTGGTAACAAATTAATCGATTCGAAAAAAAATGATTCTATTAATATTGGTTCTATTTAACGTACGTACGTCTACGATATATTAAAAGCACATAGTTTCAAATCATACTAAGTATGTTATTCCAATAGCATGATATGCCCCATAAGCTGATAAGAAGTTTATTAAATTTACGTTCCTACTTCGTGCAAAAGCTACTTCGTCATCTCGAAAACGTTGTTAAAATTGGTCAAATTGTATACGATGGCGGTAGAAAATTAATATTACTTACTTATTGTTTTTTTTTTTATAAATTACTATTCTTTGGTAATAAAATGTAAATTAATGTGTTTTTTGAGCAAACATTCACAACTTATTCTAGGTTAATTGTGCCGTGAACTCGTGGCACAAGTGCATGCTTGCCGTGTTATAATATTATATCAAAAACTTGTGACGGCTGTTAAGCTCTCCTACTACTGCAAAGCATTGACACATAATTTTAATAGTTATCAAAACACCAATTTTTGTACGATATAATAGACAGCGATTCTAGTAACTACTAATAACACTAATAATTAAAAAATGGCGTCCAATGACGAACCCCAAGACGATTCCCAGCAAACCACACAAAGATATTTTTAGAAAAGCCAGGGAACTAGCACCGTAGGTGTGCCAAGAAAGGAAGGCTGCCAGGGTAATGGCAACTTAGGTATGACAGGAATAAGAGGCTGCCAGGGTACGTGCACCGCCGATATGCCAGGACTATTAGGCTGCCAGAGTATTGGCCCCTCGGGTATGACAGGACTGGTAGGCTGCCGGGGGATTGACCCCTCGGTTGCGACAGGACTGGTAGGCTGCCAGGGTATTGACCCCTTGGTTGCGACAGGACTGGTAGGCTGCCAGGGCATTGACCCCTCGGTTGCGACAGGACTGGTAGGCTGCCGGGGGATTGACCTTTCGGTTGCCACAGGACTGGTAGGCTGCCGGGGGATTGACCCCTCGGTTGCGACAGGACTGGTAGGCTGCCAGGGGATTGACCCTTCGGTTGCGACAGGACTGGTAGGCTGCCAGGGCATTGACCCCTCGGTTGCGACAGGACTGGTAGGCTGCCGGGGGATTGACCTTTCGGTTGCCACAGGACTGGTAGGCTGCCGGGGGATTGACCCCTCAGGTATGGCAGAATCAGCAGGCTGCCAGGGTACTGGTCCCTCGGATATCGCAGGATAAGTAAGCTGACAGGGTACAGGCACCCTGGATATGATCTGAGGTCTAATAGCAGGCGAGCTAAATACAAACATCTGGTAACGATAAATACCCTTTGCGTTTATGCTAAAATAAAAAAATGGGTAATCGTAAATAAATGCGGCGCGGGCCAGTTTCATGTGAAGACGTAAATCATCCGACTCGGGCATAAACACAACTTCCGTGACACACCTAAACTCAGTGCAAGCGCGCAAGCAGTAGACTACAGGGCCGTACGTAACTAAAACTGGGTAAAAAACAGGATATTCCTTGCCACGAAACATTGTAAAAGCGCCATCGAAAACAAGCAAGACGCGGCACGGTCTTTTGAAGAAGAACGTATCCTCATCTTGGTTGTACGTTCCCTAGGGAACAGATACTTGGTACGTCAACTTTGTATTGCCATTCACTTTAGCAGCAAGCAGGCCTGGATTTTTGAAGGAATACCTGAAATATAAAAGAAAGCAAGAAGTTAGCAAGCAAAAGAATGTAATTCATGAAGGTTTTTTTTTTTATTTTATTTAAAATTTATACACTTGTTATCTTTATTTTCAACTTTTTAATGAAAACCGCGGCACATTGTCGTTTTATAACAAAGAGTACAATTGATTTGCTCTAAACTTTAGATCCACAATTGGACCCGGTAGGTGGCGCTGCGATTTAGTTCGAAACCAACTTTCGGGCAGGTCAACGTCTATCGGGTCTCTAGTTTAAAATAAACGCGCTAATCGGATTAATCTGATTAGCTAATTGTCCACTCAAGAACCACTAATGGTTATAATCGCACTAATGGAAAGATATGTAGATGATTATGCTTTTTGCTGTACTTAATGTTGGTCTGTATACAAACCCTGGCTACGTCTGTGGTTTTATTCACTTTGCACGTATCCCTAATTTCGTTTCTAAAATAAAACAAAGCTTAAGTCACGCGACTCAAATCAGTTCAGCTGTTTTGAAGAAAACAGACAAACCCAAACAAAACAGACTGTGTTCTTCTATAAAAATCAATGGGCCCTGATGGTAAACCACTTTTAGCGAGAGCTAAGAGCAAACACTTCACGTTTGTGGTGTGAATTTGGAGGAATCATGTTTTTGACATTGCCAACTTTATGTTGCCTGTTTCAAAGTCGGTCCCCCAGCCGTTTGTTTATTCATGCTCAAAATTGAAAAACAAAAAATATTGTTTCTCCAAATGTTTTGGATTACGTTTTAAAACAGCTAGCAATTAATAAAACATTTTTTTTTTAATAACAATTTGATGTTCCAATATTTTTTTTTATTATTGGCACGTACCGGCCCGGTACGTGCTAGTGCTCTTATAAATGGAATATACTTTATAAACAAATAACGATAACGAAATCTGTCGACGACCCATCTCTATTGCAGACTAACATGATCTAAACATTCCATTTGAAACGGAGCTGCCAACTCCTCCAAAAAAAATCCTTATTTTTTTTTAAATCCAACGGTAAACACGCATGGAGAATAGTGTTATAGACAGTTTAGACAAATCTACGCTACGTACCCGAGACCGCGTTGCTCCAGGCGTTCAACTGTAGCTGGTTTTATGCGAGCCCGTCCCCTGCTGTGGCTGCCGCGTCCAGTGATGAAGAAGAGCATCTGATTGCGACGGATGCCCGCATCGCGGAGCTTCGAAATGTGAGTGTCTATGAACACATCCAATGACTCCTTGGCTTCCTTCACGCGCAAGTAGTGCAGGTCGATGGTGGTGCAATCAGGATTCTTAGTGGCGTGGTACTGGAAAATATAGTTTGAAATATGTTTTTTTTTTACCAAGCAGCTGAATATGAGTATTATACGTAGGCAGTCTAGGCAGTTTGGCTGGTAGCATAACTGCATCTGCTTAACAATTTCCCAACTAGGTCGCGCTTCTAGTTTTACCAGAACCTGCTGAATACCAGTGTACTTCAACGATCCGGTTAAGTCACGGATATCGAGGGATATGGCATGTAGGCGTGGTAAGTGTCCCTTCAAGTCTGGTCAGTTTGGCCAAAGTAACACGTGACAGCCGAGAACATTGTCTAGTACTAAATTAGCATCGGAATGAGTCGTGTCATTTCGTATTTTTACGAAATGCCGTATTTTTCAGTTTTATTTTGCAAAAATAGGGTAACTACAACAAACCTTAAGAAAAGTGGCGTGTCCTACCACCGGTTAATAAAAATCACTGCACTAATTACAATATTAATAGATTTTACAAATATCTCATTGTGAAATATTTTTGCGTGACTGACGCATGTCACAACAAAACATTAGTGATGCGCTTTTCTCTAGATATCGATAATTTATAGAAATTCTTACAAAATAATTTCATAATTAGGTAGTAATATTTGCAATTTAATATTGTTTTGTAAATAAAATGATTTCATTATAGATTTTTATATTTTACAAGTCATATCATTTGATTAAAAACTTTTTACAAAAATACAACCGACTTCACTCTATATATTGCCACTGGCTTCTGACACTACAACTATTTTATTTTTTTAATGTTATTGTATGTGAATGGTAGTTTAGGTAGTGGGAACTTATTATTTTTTAATTTTTAGGTTTTGTTTAAGTAGATGATTTAGTTTTTCCAGTTATTTTGATGATAAACCAAATTACTAAAGCGATTGCGAATGGGAAATAAAGGGTATGGGAGCACTCGAAAATGAAACAAAAATGACGATAATATGAGGTAATTTGAAACTAGAAATAAAAGAAAATGATTTATTAAAGTAGACCACGTACACACACACAGCTACACAACAAGCTATACAATTACAGTTTACACTGACCTAGCATTGTACGGAAATCCTATATCATGCGAGATGAGCTTATCCTGGAAATACATAGCTTGATGAGAGCAGCCGTAAGTCGGGGCCGCCACCAATGAGGTGGCCCAGTGGTGGCCTGCCTCGGTAGAACCCACGACTTACTGTTCGTAAGTCGTGGGTTCGAACCGAGGCAGGCGCATTACTTTGTGCAATTTATTTCATCACCACTGCTCTCAAAAACAGTGAAAGAAAACATCGACCGGCATGTCCTAGAACCAAAAAATCGAAGGCATGTGACATCTACCAATTCGCACTGGGCCCACGTGCGTGGTGGATTATGGCCCATACGCAAAATACGCGCATTGACGTTGAGTTGCGGATACCAGCCCGGTATCTTTATCTTTATCTTTACATAGCTTGATGTGCAGCCGTGTGTACCTACTATCGTCACTTATTTTTTAATATTAATTACAATATACCATAATCAGTAATCATAATAAACGATACAAACTACGCTCATAGACAACCTCTTTTTTACATTCGGTTTTCATCGATATTTTTATAGATGTAACAAAATACCAAGCCCTATGCATTGAGTGGGCGTTCCTATAAGTACGAGAGCCCGTGGCCAAATTTCGTCGCCACATCTTTATACGGCTAAACCGTATTAAGTAAATAGATAAATTAGGTTCTTCTCATTCCAAAACCACTAATTAAAAAAAAAACATTGCTATTCCTGCGACCGACGCGACGTGAACCCTATATTGACATGATGACAAAAGTGGCCCATAATGTAGAAAACAATAATATATTAGACTAATTCAGCGTAGGTAGTACCATCTAGTCATGGCGGTAAATAATTACAAAATCGTATCGTGGGGTTAACATCTATGTATAATGCTAATCAATATAATTACAGTTTGCATATTCCTAATCCTCAGAAGTCATTTATAAAGAGCTTCCACGGTTTGCGCCGTGGATGAGCGATTGATTGCTGCGCGGCGTGCCCGCGTGTCTCGGGTTTGATTTCTTTGAAGTTTGTGAACGCACCGATCATTCAGGACAATTTCCTATTGTGGGATAACGCAAAAATAAATCGTTTTAATCACTGCCGGACTCATCAGTGTTCACAATCATCACCTTAGATTGAAAATTACCGGTAATTTTATTTTTTGTGGTTTGGGCTCCTATACTAGTGCCCGCCCCTTTTGATCATGTGTGCATTAAGATAAGAAGCATGTGTGGCGTATCTATTCGTTTCGTATTAGTGTGAGTTTTAGGAGGGGGGACACGGTGGCGACACATGAACTTGACCAAATATTGAGTGAAGGCATATCTCCGGATATCTATGGGTTAAGTACATTTCACGATACACTTTGATAAGCCTAGCTGTCGCACTTGCAGGTTTCTGACTGCCCATAACGACTTTCAAATACAGTAGGGCCTCGTTAATCCGAAGAGGCAAAAACAAGACTGTTTTCGGATTATCGAGGCGTCCGGATTATAGTAGGTATGCTATATTTAGTTTCTTAGTTTCTGTTTAAAATTTTCGCACTCAATTTCAAAGGCCCGGTCTCAAAGTCTACGGAGACACATAACTTAGTGGCTATCAAATTCGTTATCTTCAGCCTATTTTAAAGAAGTGTTTAAAGCTTATACTTCCTCTGAAATACCAACTTTTTCAGAGGCGAGAACTTCAACGCTATTGTGCTCATCTTGCTTATACGAATTCGAACTCCATTGGCCGGCCGGATTACAGCGATCACCGAACAAGCGGGAGTCCGGATTAACGAGACCCTACTGTATATACAAATGACAGCCTGGAACTGCTGAAGATCTTAGGCATCCGTTCAAGAAGTCTGAACGAACCCCGAAAGTCTAGTAATCAGTTTAACGTTGGAATATCGTGTTACACAGTGACTGGGTGGTAAAGGTCAGATAGGAAGGCGCTCCATGATTAACCCGGGTATTTAGTTGCATACGGTACACTGACATTATCAAGTCCAGTGGAGGGTGTGTATTTTTTACTTCATTACAAGCTTAGAACATTGTTAAAACATTAAATTGTTTATTTTATAATGTTACTGGCAGACGTCTCGCGGTTTCACCCGCGTAGGTCCCGTTCCCGTGGGAATACAGGGATAAAAAGTAGCCTATGTGTTAATCCAGTGTCTCAGCTAACTCCATACCAAATTTTATTAAAATCTATTCAGTAGTTTTTACGTGAAAGAGTAACAAACATCTTCACAAACTTTCACGTTAATAATATTAGTAGGAAGTAGGATAGGATAAACAGACAGAATAGAATAGAATATTCTTTGTTGTACACCATAAAAACAGACAGACAGACAGACAGTCACACACACACAGACAGACAGACAGACAGACAGACAGACAGACAGAGAGACAGACAGACAGACAGACAGACTGACAGACAGTCTAAAAGTCTATAGTAACAGTAGATATTACGATATATTGTTATGTTATTTCATAAAATGTATGTATATTTAAATATGTTAATAAAGAAATTTCAAAACTATCTAAACTAGTTGAATACGGTTATACTGGGAGCCTATCTCCTAGTTGGGAAGGGTAGGAAGATGATGTAAAACAAACATTTTACTCCCCGCCAGGTACCTAAAACACGTACAGATGTGATTATTATATTTATTGTTTTTTCAAGATCAATTTTATTCATTTTGTTCAATTTGTGCGTGCATGTCTTAACAGATAAATTATCTTTTTGTTATCTAAATTATAAAATTCTCGTGTCACAGTGTTTGTAACTAAACTCCTCCGAAACGGCTTGACCGATTCTTATAAGATGTTCTGTGTATACTCAGCAGGTCCGAAAATAGAACGTTAACTAAAAAAACTAATAAATATATTCGGAACGAAGTTTGAAGCTAGTTTGAATATGTAATAATTAATTATCATAAACCTGTGAATTTACGCAACAAAAATGTCCTTGGAAAAGTAGATTACGTTTGTGATAAGTGTTAGACGATGATGATGATAAATATTATGTTTATTTCTGTAAATTAGTATTGATTAATTAAACATGCAAAAAAAACTAGATAAGATTGGTGTTTGCTATCCTCTCTCTTAAGGACGTATCTACGAAATTACGCGCTTCAATTCTAGGTATTGGGTCTTATAGCGCACAAAACACGTAAAGTATTAAATTTGGTATGTCCAATATTTTGTATTCGTATAGCGATCTTATTCAACAGGAGTTACTGCTTGCAAGGGACACACACGACGGTGGCCGAGTGCAAACTAATATTTTTGGTTTCAAACTTTTGTGCAATAACTCACGACAGTGATCAGTAAAATAACCCTTAGCTTCAAGCCATTAAGGTGCACGCCATTTAGCAAAATTGTTGAAAAACTAAAATGGTTTTGATTTTTTTCTGGGATTAATTGGAATATTTTGGTAGTTCTTTCTGCCACCTTTTGGAGTTGATCATGACTCCTTACATAAAATATTTTTAAATCAACACTTTATTGTTATTAAATAGAAGAAAAATGTTCCTAAACTCAAAACAAAATCGACTATTTTGTGTGAAGAGGTACCGGAAATGATTTTTTACAATATTATTTACCTAGATTTTACAATAAAAAAATGCGACCTTTTGGAGATAAAGGAGTAATCTGTCTGTGGTGATTATTATTTAGATTCAGTTTAGTTTAGTTCTGCCGCAAAATGTACCGAAAAACTGTTCATTTTGGTCAGATTTGTAAACGCGTCCTTAAGCAATAAAGCGAAACAGAGTAAAGAGTTCAGTCTCTTGTGAAGTCCAGACATTATCTTGATCGGATCGGGTGCAGATTAGTGTCTGAGATTGTCTTTTGAGGAAAGAACCACAAGGATATGGCTGAAACTGTTCGTCCAAGCAACGCACGCTTTGGTCAGTTATTGTGTGTAAAAAAGATACATAATAAAATAACCATATACGTTGAATACCCAATGACTTTACAGTCAGTGTCAATAATATCAGGACGAATAGACTATTCAAAATGATCTAAACAACTATGAAAAGGAAACATTAACTCAATGACATAAAGAATGTTTCAGAATGTCGAGAGTACTTGTCAATTGTCATTCTGTTAAGAACTTTATGCAATTGTGATAAAGTATAATCTTCTTAGTTGTTGGCATGAATTTGAATGGTCTGTTCGTCCCGATAATGTTGACGCTGACTGTAGAGAGTAAAAAAGTAATAACTGAATGATTTGCTAATTCTTTACAAACAAACAAAAGTCTCTTGTAATCCATTAACGCTATCTTATATGTTGGTTGATTATTTTTGTACTGCCCATACTGGCCGTTAGGTTCAACTCACATCAAAAGAGCATAGAAGCGCAGCGAAGCGGAGCGCAGTTTCAGTGTCATATGAATTTTAACTTTATTTTCATAACTATAATACTTTTTATCGCATGAGAAACTCGAACGAGTGGCGCGGATCTCCGCGGCGCCGCGGGAATTCCGGCGAATTCCATAAACGGAGCCGTGCTCGCTGCGCTTCGCTGCCCTTCGCCGCTCTTTCGGTGTGAGTTGACCCTTAGGTTTGTAATCTGTCACATGTCTTGGTTGTCATGATTCAAATATAAATGTAGTTAGTTCCAAATAAAATGTCTTGAGACTAACATGTGTTTTTTAATAGGTCATTTAATATATCGGACAAAGCACTGTGCGGGGACTCTGCTAGGCACTATCCACCAGTATAACTGTTTTTTTGTCCCAAATAAAAGACTATGTTTCTTTACTTACTTGCATCAAGGAGGCCACAGCCATCCCGCTGGCATACTCATACTTCTGCTTATGGAAGTTGGCGAGGTCAGAGTAATAGGTGGCAACTTGAGTCATGCCACGACGAATGGAGTCTTGTGCCTTTTGATAGTTCCTGTAATACACATGGAGCAATTGTTACTTACATTCAAAGAAATTGAATATTTTTTACTACACGAACAAAATTTTCATTCGATAGTTTTATCCTAGTGGACACAAGTCGATGGGTCTATACTCTATTCATAATAGCATTAGAAAAAAAGAGACTCGAAGAAGCCGGAATGCGGAACATTTTATTTTAAAGATTAGTTCCAACAAAGAACAACAAAGCAAAGTGCAAAAAGCAAAGTGCAAAGTGTGATTGAGTTTTTCTATCTGGAATTTCTCAGTAGCAGCCCGGAGTCTGGATTTGTGCCCGATTGATGGCAATAGGCTCGCCCCCTATTACATGGGACCTAAACATAACTGGCGAAATGTGGGTGTACTACCAGGTTCACCTCTGCCTAGCCCTTCGGGGATTACAGGCGTGACGTTATGTATGTATGTAGTTCCAACAATTTTAATTAAACAGTTATTATTTCGATTTTATATTTCATCAACCAATAGCTTGTATGTTTAGTTATCAACTGTTAGTATAAGTTGGTTACAAATAAATAAATAAATAGATAAACAAAATAAAAGTTCAGTATGGTGCGCTGCCGCTCAAATGTTGCTTTATTATGCTGGATAGCGTTACTAAGACATTGGTTCACAGTTTTTCTATGACATTTCTTGGTCTTAAATCTCTTTGGTTACATTGAATAGCTTATTTCGTGTAGTTTATAGTATTTTCTGGGAAAAAAAAAACAGTAAAGAAGAACATCAGCGCGTTTACATAGGTTTTGCAGTGGCGAAGTGTCCATACAACTCGATTCCTATCGGCTTTCCTTTGAAGGTTCTTAACACTCTCACTGCCGTGGGATCCGCTGGCGTGCCCCTAGTTTTTGAGTGCAAAGGGCCGGACGGCCTACCGCAGTAGATTTGTTGGTACCCGCCGGCGGACTCTATGGCTTGCTGAACTGGAACCATGCTATATATTGCTGGCAGTGAGAGTATTAAGAGCTGCTCTACCGCTATTGAATAATGGGAGCCAGACTTGAGTATTGTCAAATGTAGGTACTTAAGGTATTTATTACGGGATGGTAGTTCGACAAATGACTACAAGAGAGACAACAATAAGTACTAAGATTTTTCAATATCAGTTCTGTCGTCTCTTAGAAAATTGACCCCTCGCAACTGAGAGGTATAAGTATCTTATAGCCGTGCGTGCACTTTCGTGGAAGACATATTACAATTAAACTTTTACATCTATACCCTCTCTATTTTACTAATTATACTTTTACATCTATATCTAGCCCCAGCTCGCAACGTCATGATGTAAAGGTGGTAGTTTTAAGGGGAGTCCCCTGCGAGTGTAGCGAGTAAAGATGAGGGGTGACCAAACAATGGCACGATCATAAGAGGGGGCTCCAAATAACGCTTCAAAATAATTCGGGCACGCCAATAATATACAATAACTTGTTCGGAAATAGTTTCTTCATTAGGATAACATAACTTACTATTTTTATTTCATCATCTACCTATGAAGGAGTCAACTTTTAGTCTAGTTATTACTCAAAAGTTAATAATAATAAAGTTTTATTTTATGTCTATCAAATCACTTAAGCATGGCATGGCAGCTTTGAATGGATGCCACGTTGTAACATGAACCTTATTCTTCTTGTAATAAAGTTGAAAAATTATCAAAGAAATTTGACACATTGGGGTACATCTGAACTGGTAGGTAGATATCGTGGAGTTTTTATCGTTAAGAATTCAACTTTACGCTACGTTTATTACAGATGAAGAATATCTATAGGGATTTCCCTAATACAAAGAGGGAAGGGATTTACCTGTAGAAGTACTCAGTATTTAGGGGGCGATCCCATTGCTATCAACCGAGCACAAATCCATACGGTTGCTACTAAGAAATTCCTTACGGAACAACCCAATATGCGTTTGTCCGTACCAGGAATTCAACCTCATGGTCAGCATTAGCCATACAATAAAAGTAATATTCCGCCACATCCCTACCACGCCATTCAGTCCGAAACCAAGCAGAGCTTGTGCTATAAGTACTAGATAAATATTTCTAAATAAGTACAAACATATTATAGACTAGCAGACGTCACGCGGTTTCACCCGCGTAGTTTCCGTTCCCGTGGGAGTACAGGGATAAAAAGTAGCCTATGTCACTCGGGGATAGTGTAGCTTCCCAACGGTGTAAGAATTTTTCAAATCGGTCCAGTAGTTTCGGAACCTATTCAATGCAAACAAACAATCAAACCATACCTCTTTATAATATTAGTATAGATAAATTACACCCAGCCACAGAAAAAATGAACGTGCCCATCACACACACATTTGTTTTAGAATCGAACTCACGACCTCCGGCATAGTAGTCAGGGTCATAAAGCTAGCCCAACATGCCAGTCAAACATCGGACATCGACCAGTCAAGCAATGGACTTATGTGGCGCCATTTTATAATATTGAAGTTCATATGTCATCATTTTCACGTCATCGTCATCATTTACTTACAGATTACGACGAGCGAGATGGTTATCAGCCTCTTCGCGGTAAGCTGCCACGGTAGACAGGTCCACGTTTTGACCCTTGGATAGTAATGGCCAATCCGACTCGGAGAGTTCCTGCAACAAAAACAATACCTAAATTAATTTGTTTGCTTTTTCCTTCGACCGCTTATGTCGCATAAATTCGACACATATTTCTGTGCCCCACCGAGCGTGTCGTATTTCTGCGTCAGAGAACATGCATAACTTTTTCGTTTTATTTTCGGAAAACTAACTGCGTGGTACAACTAACACCATTATAAAATAGAGATATTATTTATGCAACAAAAACTTAAAACCGATACAACCATTGCTGCTCCTTGTTTTTTTGTAGGTACTTATTAATTTATTGATTTGTAGCAATTGTAGCCGCGCGCTAGTAGCACGTCAACTGATATTTAGCCAAGCGATTAAAAGGTTAATTAAATTACATTTTCATTTGTATATTTAATGCGAAACAAAAAATATTACAGTCATTTTATACGAAAAACTAGCTTTTTTGTGTTTTTCTTATCCTATTTTAAAAATTTTTTTGTGTTATTTCACCTATGTGTGTATTTGGCACTAGGCTCAGGGGCACACAATACCTAGTAGCTAATAGCATAGTGCCAAATAAATTATTTTTATTTCTTTAATATTTATACATTATTTTACCAAGTGAAAAACAAACTGTATTTTAATGAATTTAAGGTCTAATAACGTAATACCAGGGTTAAGTGGTTCGTAGGTGGCGTGGTGGCTTGGGGGTAACTCACGTAACTCATGCACATTATGCTATTTTCCCAAGAAAAAAGGAAAAGAGTAAGTATATGTGCGTGAGTTCATGACTGTGTGTGTACCTATAGTTAACACATAATTTTTCAATCTGAAAATACAGTAGCTTATTAACTATACATAATTATGTAAGTATCACCATGACTCAACACTACTTCTAGATGTACTCGTATATACGCAGTATCATTACGTATGACTCAGTTTGAAGATAATAATTGTTTTCCTCAACAATCAACAATAATAATTCGGCTGCATATAAATGAACCTGTGGTCTCAACTCTTTTATTTAATTTCACGAACATCGGTTAATTATTACAATTTCTACCTTATAACAATGAAATAATAGTCTACCTTTTTCTGCTCCTCCATTATCTTCTCCTTCAGTTTCATTTCTTCGGTTACCACGAATTTTTGGACTCCGTTTTCTTGTTCCAGTACGTCTTTGCGGCCAGTAGACATCAGCAGAACCTTACCATAAAATGCAAAATGTTTTGAAATTATAATAGAATAGGTTGACTGTTTTTATAAACATCTCAAATAACTTTGCTTGACGTTAACATTCTACGAAGGGTTAGGAAGGTACACACCTTAGCAATAGACTCAGCCTTCATTATACTTACACAAGTATAATGAAGGCTGAGTCTATTGCTGTCAACTGGACATAGATCCAGACTACAAATTTCAGAAAAAAAAACCAATAAAACACGGAGCGGGTATTAAAAGGTGACCTATCATCGGACTGACCTCGCCAAGCGTAGCCTTGCCTACGATCGACCCATGCGAAGTATTTACTAAAAAATAATGTTGTGGTGGGTGATGTAGGTAAGTATGTGTGCGTAATATATGCTAAGTTCCCGAAGTCCTTGCAAAATAATTACCTCAACAGTAGCATTGAAATTATTATCATGAGCCATCAGCAACTCAATCAGGGTGTCCTTTTCAACATCAGGGAATAAGTTGAAGAGTTTGTCGCGGGTCATCTTTGCTGCTAGATCAGTCGGCATATTATTACGCCATTCTGCGACATCCTTTTGGTAAATGGCGAGCGCCATATCCATGTCCATTATTTCTTTAAAGTCGGGAACCTCTGGTTCTTTGCCGGCGAGAGATAGCTCGGCTTCCTTTAACGCGATTTCTCTAAATCAGACAAAATATAGGTATAAAGACACAGCAAAAACATCTATAAAAACAAAATAAGACTAATGCCTCGTCTAAAACTCCTGATGGTATGTATGTCTAGGCTCAATAAAAAGAGGTTTGCAGAGATTATTTAATTAACCAAAAGCTTCTGCCTGACTTTAGACAGAGGTATAATGAAAGCTAGTATTCGACCATTCGAGCTTGTGCCAGCTGCTCAAGAGCCTGCTCAAGAGCCGTCCGGCCGCGAGAGTAGCGGTGTAGCTGTAGACGCGGATAACCTTTGTAATAGAACCGCACGCGGAGCGTCCGTCGCGGATGTCCGTCTAATACAAGTACAACTAAAACCATTATCAAATAAGTAGAGACATTATTTTTGCAACAAAAACTAAGAATCGATACAACAATTGCTCCTCCTTATTCATTGTAGGTATTATTTTATTGATTTGTAGCATTTGTAGCCGCGCGCTAGGGGCACGGCAACTGATATTTAGCCAAGCGCTTAAAAGGTTAAACATAAATATTTCGTCGATTTTTTCGTTATGTTTAAGTTACATATATTTTTTTTTTTGCTTGACAGTATTGTTATTTAATAATTACTATCTAATATTATTATTAAATACTATAACAATTATCATTTCTGCAATTACCCAATTAAACTTTTGATTAAAAGGTATAGAATTCACTTCTTTCATCAAAAGAAATAAATCATGAGCGTTTTACAGTATGAAGTTTAAGAGAAACTTCAGAAAAGCCAGCGATTCATTTAAACGCTGAAGTCCAGAATTATGTATCGATCTCATAGTATTTATTAGAGTATGTGTCCCTTCTACCCCGTATATTTCATTATCAACAATGTTCTTAGTTGTTTTTCTTTTTATATTAAATGAATATTTTTCTCACCTGGCAAAATCCTCGTCCTGCTGAACCATTTCTGCTGTTTGTTTTGCATGCTCGTCGAGCTGAAAGGTCAATGATTCCATCCATATAGCATTCATTTCGTTCAATCTAGACAGAGGGATACTAATCCTAGGCACAATATAGTCTGGATATTGTATACCTTGCCTGCCAAACTTTTCATCTAACTCTGCTATGAATGTGTGCCCCAAATTAATAGTAACCATAACTTCCTCATCAAAATCGCTAACAGAACCATCCTCGTCGTCGCTTATATCTAAGTTGTTGCTCATGTAGTTAGATTCAAATGGTGTAGCATCAGCCGACAGCGCAGTAGCTCCAAGTTCTTCAAAGTCATTGTCACTTAGATCGGGCTCTCCACGGCGTATCTTCCTTATCTTGAGGCAATGTTTCGAATAATGATTGTCAGCGATGACCACATTTTGTTCAATCTGGCGTTTCATTTGAATACTTTCTTCGGACATTGTGACCTCACGCTTCTTTTTTTGGGACTGGGAACCATTTGGCGTCACGGGTACCTTTTCTTCAGCCGGTGTAGGTTTTACTTCATCAGGTCTAGCTACATCAGGTATAATATTGTAATTTGCCAAACATGGACATTGTTCCATATTTTCTTCTTCTGGATCTGATAGGTCTTCTGTCTCAACTGTTTTGAACTGATTGTTATTCATCCCATCAAGCACAATTTCCACACTCCAATTTACATCACCACAACATTTATCGAAAATGTCCCGGAGATCCGAACGCGCAATATTCTTAAATAACTTTCTAAAAGCAATGAAATGTTTTTCTTCGTTTGGACACCTATAGGCGCTTGTGATGATTACTTCATTTGTCATGCTACTTTTATCAAGCATCCTTTTTTGAGGGATCTTCTCACGGTTAAAGGAGATATGAAATTGATTAATGTTACGGGGTATGGTGCTGATTACTTTGTATTTACCGTTTACATTTGTATCTCCAATTTCCATGCATGTGCCGTTAGAAGTTGTTTCAATGGGAATCTCTTGGTTAGCTACAGAAGCCGACGGTTCGGACGAATCGCCCCATGACGGCATAAACATTGATATTTTACTCCAGTCTTCACATTCATTTACGTTTTTCATTAAAGATCCCGTGGATTTCAGTGTTGGAGTTACAGAGGGTGACATATTAGATTTCCTTTGTGGTTTGGCATAGGGCAAAGAAGTAGTAATAGTAGCATTGTGAGGTGTTTTTGAGGCAGATCCTTTTATTATGCTTTGATTGTCACTATCCCAATTTTCACCATTGTCCCATTCTTTTTCTACATTCTCAATTTCTTCAAGCTTTTTCTGAGCTTCTACAAATAATTTGAGTCTGTCCTGTTCTTCTTCTGTGAAGTCATCGTTCTGATCAATTACTAAAAAACCTTTATTTTCTTCTTTAATGTCTACTTGTGGTTTCAAGTTGCTAGGATAAGAATTTTGTAGTTCAGGGCTGACGTTATTGAGTACTTGCTGCGTGTGTACGTTTACTGTTGATGTCGACGACTGAAAAAACTGAGCGTTTGCAACAGTTTTTTCTTTAAGAAGGGCATCAGGCTGTGGAGCTGACTCTTCTTCAACGATTGGTGGAACTGTCCGCTTTACTGGAGGAATCATGTTAGCAGGATATGCTAAACCAAAAGTCTGCCTTAGAATATCTCCAGTTAGACCATCACGGTAATTTTCCAGCATTCTTTTAAGTTTAAGTAAAGGTACGTCATGAACGTTTTTCTTGGCTAGTTGATACGTTTTTTTAGCCCAAGGTGTTTTTGTTTCCACCACTTGAATTATGTAGCCATTCTTGACTCCATCTTTTAAATGAGGTTCCATTTCCCACAGTGCAATATTAGTGTTGTCGACAATGACAGGGCTCAAACCTAACGTGCAAGCATTACTTACTCTGCAATTATTCCATGCGTGAGCTTCTGATATTTTATATTTGTCGTACTGGTACTGGCCCCTGACCATGAAATAATCATCGGCTGTCAAAATATAAGTTTTATAATTGTTGGAACTAGCACCAATCATCATGTCAACTAACTGTCGGGCCAAGTATGTTTTCCCGCTACCCGGCAGGCCACGCATGATGATCAATGTTCTGTTGCCATGATTATGGTCGGTTAATATTTCTTTGATCTGGTCAGTCCAGAATCCTTCAGTGTGTTGGAATGGTTTTTGGGTTACTTTTGGTATAGCACCAGTGTTTTGGGGTGGTTGAGCAGCAGAAGCAGCATATGACGTTGTAGGTTGCAAAGGTTGTTTGGCTGTAGACGGTTGAAAAGGTGGGCTGGATGTTGAAAGTTGTATAGGTTGGTTGGTTGCCAAAGGTTGTGTAGCTGATACATTTTGATTTGTTGCAGTCGGTTGCTCCTCTGCTGTTATAACATTGCCATCGTTTGTCATATTCATGATTGCATCCACAGATAGGTTCACTAGGAATAAAAACATTGTTTATAGAAATATGGAAGGACATACAATCAGAGCGAAATTCATGAAAGACGAAATTATGATAGGAGTGATTATTAACGTGTACGAAAAAGGTTATTTTTCTTATCAATTTAATTGTGGTTTATGCATGTTCAAGTTAATAAAAAAAATAGTAAATGGATATGTTTGAGTAGGTCAAGCGTATTTACATGTTGGGCTGGTGTTACAAAAACAGTGATCAAGAGCAGGCCCATTGATAACTGCTTATTACATAATGGCCTATTTGACAAAATTTTAGTTTTTAGTCCCTCAGATTGATTACAAAAAAATATTCTACACATATTTTTTCTTATTTCACGTAATCAAAAAATTACGGCGAAACATCGAATCAAAATGTCTCATGACGTCACTAGTCAGTACACACTGGATAATGACGTTACAAGTCCCCTCTCCTCAACTTTAATGCGCTTAATCTAAGCAGTTTTCCATCAATTTGAAAAAGAAAAATACGTGTCGAATATTTTATTATAATCTAGATGACGGACTAAAAACTAAAATTTTGTCAAATAAGTACCCCGTTATCAGATGTTTTCAAAAACTGTGAAGAAAACCATCGTGAGGTTACCTCAAATCTCAACGGCATGCGAAGCCAAGTCAGAAGCCCATGCCCACGAGCAACAAAATAACTATAACACCTGGGGCTCGAGTCTGCTATTGCAATCGTGTCTCAATGACCGGTCATTGATCAAATATTTGAGAACTTTGACCGTTTTTGTATGGGAAAAGTGACATAAGTTTGACGTTATACGTCAAAAATCGATTATTGACCGGTCATTGAGACACGATTGCAATAGCAGACTCGACCGCCTGGTTAGTCACTAACTACAAGAAAAAGAAAGAATAACTATTAAAGAAAAACAGCTGTTGCTAATAATCTATCCGCTTATTTACTTCTTATATATAATAGGTAATTTTAATCGGTAAACATTAACGACACAAGTTGCCTCTACAATAGCAATTAACATGACTAGTTCTACAAGTTTTTTTTTTCGTTCAATTTCGTACTACATAATTTAAAGCTGATCAAACATATTATGTTAATAACAGATATAGACTATTATAAGTCTGTTGGAAGATTACAAATCAAATTAAGTGTAACTGCCGTATCAAGAGTCATTAAATGTGCAATGAGTGGTCAGTTTGAAAGAAGGGACTTCCCCAGAACTACCACAGGGGATGTCCCTAACACAGGAACTTGTACACAGTCCCATGTTTCTGTAATTTACGGTTTAATAAATTATATTCATCTAGAAAACTAATACATAATACTGAGAGGTAAAGTTTGATTGTTTTGTAGATAGTTGTGTAGGGGTATCTCCGAAACTGTTTATCCGATTTAAATAAATCTTTGAAAAGGAAAAACATTATCGATCGGTGTTGAATGTTTTATGGTACGGCAGACCTCCAGGAGAACAAAATAGCCGGTTCAACAAAGTTATTACATAAAAAATGTACTAGCCAGAATTTAATTAATTTTGTTCCTGAATAATTGAAATATAAATAGGTAATAGTAATAATACCAGCCGGTTACTGTCTCTCTTCAGGGCTAATGCCACTCCTCATACAGAAAAACTCGAGCATTGATCACCATGGCTCAGGGCGTGTTGGCGATTTCAAACTAACTACATATAAGTCAAGGTTTCCTCACGATGTTTTTGTTCATCGGTGTCAATGAAAATAGCGATGTATTTGAATAAAGCTTATTTTTTAATCATTGAAGTTCTAATGTTGCACTAGAATCTCACATACAAACATTAAACATGTAGGTACCACGCGGAAGACGGTGGTTGGCGTTTCTGTGAAACCATCTAAGTCTAATATTAATTAGACTTCGGTTCACGGTACAGTATTTTAATATGTAATAACGTTTAAGGTTTTCGTTTAAGTACTCTTACTAGGAAATTATTCTTTCAGAAAGATCGGGTAAGTAGTATTCGCATCAGGCTTGCGTGTATGCAGATGGTATGTTTCTGCCTACCATCACAGTCTAAAAACATACAGTCGTCCGACGAAACAGTCTAGACAGGGCAATCGTGCGGGGTGTGAGGGGCGAGACTCGGGAAAGCCGCTCCCGCTCTACGAACAAAACGATGTTCGTAGTGCGGGAGGTATTATTCAAGTCTAACGCGTGTAGACGTTGTCGGCATTTTTCCAGAGATCAAAGGCGTCGTCCTACTGTATTATAATATTTATACTGTGCTACCATCCTGGGGAAAAAGGAGTCACTTTATGTATTGTATGTAACTAAATGCAATTTTTAACCACTAGGCCAAATGAAGGTTTCAGAAGAAACTGTTATGCGTCACTATTTTTTTTATCAAACGTTTCTTTTTATTTTATTGTTTAACTGAAACTATCATTACATTATTATCTACATATTCTTTTAGGTTACAGGCAAAACCCCAGGTACCGCAAAGATACGGTAGATACTCGTATTTTAATGCGGTTGTAGGTGATGCCCTAAAAAATATTTACGACAACATAATATCTTCAAAATAGGTCCCTTGTTAGTTGGCAATTGTACCCAATAAATAGCACAGTGATAATAACCAGAGATGTAGGTACCGAACAGTCGAGAAAGCAGACTGGATCTGGCCATTTTTATAGTCTGCCTATTACTTATTTTTTTATTTAAGTAGGTACCTATATTTATAGCCCGATATAGTACAGCCGGTCGATTCAGTAAAAGCCACGCCGTGAAAACTTGAGTGAAGTGAGCTGTCAATGCCTAGCATTAGTATGGAATGACAGCCCAATACGCCCTATTTTTTTGAGGGGCATCTCGCTGTCGTGTCTTAGAAGAGGACGTGTACAGCTTAACCGGGCATTCCTGTGGAGATGACTTAAAAAAACCTGAGTCTATGTAATCTGAGCCTGAGTAAAACACGACAACGCTAAGGGCACCCCCTGCGGGGTACGGGCCTCGGCTTAGGGCGTCGCTGGGTGAGGACAGCAAGGGACGGCTGGATCTGAGTGCGATTCTGGTCAAATCACCAGGTAATTTGACCAGAATCGCACTACAGTAGGTACATTTAGTAGGTACAGACGCCAGCACGTCAAGTTACCCCAATGTGACAAATTTCTTTGATCGTTTTTTAACTTTATGTCAAACAGAATAAGGTTCATATTCAATTGGGAAAATTTGACACATTGGGGTAACTTGATGTGCTGGCGTCTGTACATACGGCAAATCGTTACTAATATTACTTAAAGAGGTAAAGTTTGTGAGTTTGTAACGTTGTAGAGGGTAATTAGTCTCTGGATCTACAAAACCGACTTTGAAAAGTAATTTACCAATAGAAAGCCACATTATTTGGGAGTGTCGTTGGCTATATTATTTTCAAAACTAAAAAGGGGTGGAGGGGATGTTGAAGTACTTAATGCACAGTACGGACGAAGTCGAAGCGAGCGAAGTGCTATCTTACTATTATTACAAAGTTTGTTAGGTACCTACTCTTTCACGCAAAAGCTACTGAACGGATCTGGATAAAACTTAGTACACAGATAGTTTACAACCTAGATTAACACATAGGATAGTTTTTTTCCCGATTATATCTTCCCGTGGGATATTTTTCGAGTTGTAGCGGGCGAAGCCGCTGGCAACAGCTAGTAGTCAATAAAACTTAATGAAATCGATCGTGCTATACCGTTTTCTCACAGAATCGCCCACATTCTGTAATACAGGTGCTTTGCGCCTACCTCAAACACCAGCTCCTCACATATTTCAGAACTAAGATGTGAAGTGCATGTTAAGTTAACTGTTTATTTAAGTATTTCTAATCTTGTAAGGAGGCATAAATAAAAATGTATTATTGTTCTAATATAGTCGTGTTCCATTCATCAGCCAACAGGTCCGATTCAGGGTTGGTATCCACGAGCGCGTTGAGCATTGTCAGTATAGATCCGCGGAATAGGTAAGGTAGACCAACTACATTTTGACAAAAACGCCTATGAAAACATGATTAACTAGAGCCATTTTTAAGCGTAATCTTCCTCTGGAACTCGGGACACAAATTAACGAGCCTGAGCTTTCTTTGTTTTGAGCAATAGATTCATAGATATTATTTAGATTTCTATGAATAGATTGCTTGACGATACGATTTCAATTCTGCCGGCACTGCCGGAGGGCCAACGTTTTTTTTATTATTAGAGAAACATTGAATGGCCACAGCTCCGCAGGCAAATCTGACACAAAGGTATGACCTAACCATGAATAATTTTACAAGTAATTTAAAACAATTCCTAAACATGAATATTTCTATCCTTAAAATAGGTAGGTACCTAGGTACGATGATTGAATTGTAGGTATACTTTCAATTTGGCGCTTTTTCTGCTAGTAAAACGGAATTAGGTATTGTAGACCTACTGTTCCTTCGAACCTTCCACTTATTTAGAATTTAAAAAAAAACAGTGCTGATGTCTTTTTTTAGAAATACATAGGTACTTACACACCACAATAATAATCATGAATGTGTAAAAAACTTTAATAAAATTGCAGTATGACCCCAAGAGCATTTGAGTAAATTGTTTGTATGTGCGATTGTAGAGGAAAATTTACTTCAATTAGGTATTTTAAGTAACTTAATTATTTATCTTATTTAACATGTGGTTTAACTTTGCTTTTAATGTAGTAAGTAAATGAAAATTATTCATTAACATTGTATTGTTGTAATTAAATGTATATTCAGTAGGTAAGTAGGTAGGTACCTACCCAACTGTTGTTTACCTAATGATGATGTAAGTTACCTATAAATGAGGGGTGCTAATGAAGACTTGTAGTGCGGACATACCTTATGATGTTTAGTTGCTGCAAAAGCATACAAATCTTATTTTATTGTAGGTACTTAGTAAATTTACAGTTCCAAGCATCTAAGCACCCAAATAGTTGCCATGCTATGTTATTAGTAACACAGCATGGCAACATTTTTATAAATTGAAGATTTTTTTATTCAATTTATAAAAATGTTAGGTGTGTTTCTATTAAAATATTGCAATCGTATTTCTTTGCTATAATTTTAACATTCCTGTACCAGCGCCTTGATATTTTGCAACACTTACAAACCTTCGCTCGATCTCACTGACTTCATTAAATACATAGTATGTTTTAAATTACAAGCTATGAGCTTAACTGTGGCTTGTCACCAACCTTTATTTGATTGCATCTTTAAGAGATGGTGATCCTATACTAGACTGACTAGGTATCAATAAAATAGCCATAAATGCTACCCACAGCAATGACTCAGTTATTAGAAATAAAATGTAAGAATTGATGAAGCTAGAAGAACAAAGAAGTCCGTAACATACTCCTTGTATGTTACGGACTTCTTTGTTCTTCTAAACAACCAAAGGTGGTACTGGAAGGTTAAACTTCTGAAGTCAGTGTGTGTGTATAATTATTTCAAATAGTTGTATTTTTATATTAAATTTCAAATTAAGCTAAACATTTATAAGGTCCATTTCATTAAGCGCAATTTCTTCTAACTACCATTTTTTTTGTTAGAACCACAGTCCAACTGTAAAGTTACCAACCACAATTAAAAAAGCAAGAATAAGTGTTAGTTCTAGCACAGTTCTAGATTATTTTTAACATTACAATTTAGGAGTAAGTAGGTAATACATGACAAATATAAAACGAGGATGGCATTACATTGTAATATTTCTAATCTCAATCTATATTCTAAAGGGTGAATTCAGTCCAATTCCAGTTACCGAACATACCAGGTATTTCTGTTACATTGTAGTTAATTTAATTCAGATTTCAGAGAAAGCTAATCATACTTAATAATTAATAATAAACATTTCATTGTTTCAATACTAGAAATAATAGTGAAAATTATGAAATAGCAGGTGAAAAAAGGTTCCCATCAGTTTGTACAACATATTTTTATTGCAAATGCAAGCAATATTTAGCAATTGGCCAAAAGACAAACTTCTAATCATCTAATGAATTAAATAAAATCTTGCTAATTTTAGCTGTTGCATGGACGCGAAGAGAGCTCTAGTTAAGTGTTAGCTGAGCAAAATCGTTGGACGATTCCATCAATATTGCTTTTGGTAAACAACAAGGGATTTATATAAACAACCCTTTAACATTCCTAAAATATTAAAGGATATGCATAATGGGTGATTCTACGGTATTTGAGTATTTTGTGTCCCCAAAGAAAAAATCATCTGTTTAATTTAATATTAATAATTCAACTACTTGGCATTATTTTGCCTAAGTAATTACAAGGGCCAGAAGATATTTCTATTTTTTTTCATTTTATAGGCTCCAGGGGAAAATGTGTTATCAGGGGAGAGACACTATTGGCAGAGTAGTGACAAATTATAGCAGGAAAGTGACAGGCTACTAAGTATTATCTAAGGAATTTTAATAATACTGTATAAAATGAATAAATAATAGCTTTATCGTTATATTTTTAATGAATAGAATACAATCAGCCTTAACAGTTGAAACATATTCACAATATTAAGTTCTTAAAAAATTAAGTTTCGATCACCATCAAATAATTTAAATATGAAAATAATAATAAAACAATAATAATATCTAATTATAATATAATATATATATTAATGCATATCACTCTCGTCTGTGAATTAAACAAAATTAGTAATTTTTCCTATTAAATAATCACAACACTTACTGTTCAACAGTTTTTAATAATTAAATACTCGAAAATGTGTAATTTCACATTTAAGGCTTACCTAAATAGTAAAATGATACACCTATGAGAGGTTATCTTAGCAAGTAAACTTAAAAATCATTATTATAAATGTAAACTTCCATTTTAAGAAAGAACTGAATCAATAATTTCGGTTAAACTAAGTATTTTCTACTTATATACTAAACAATAAATAATTAACTTTTTGAGCACATCAACCAGCTCTAAAAAATTGTAGAATACTCTATTACTCATCATAAGTAAACTGGCAAAAAAGAGTAGCACCTTTAATAGATTTCTTTAAATAAAGTAAAATAATAATCTCTCCTTCTTCGTCATCAAATTCAGACTTGCATACGGCAGCATAACTATATTTTTTATCACTTATCTGGTATTCCACAAGTATAAAATCACAGGTATCACTAACATATGAATAATAGAAACTTAAAAAAAAAAATCTCTGGTAAAGTTGTCCATTGTAGCAAGGTTTGTCTACATGCCCATCTGATACCATGTCCGGTTTCAAGATAATTCCAAGTAAAATCAGAAAAAAATCAGCACATTCCCTTTCAGTCGTGTTTAATACACTTAATTTATCCCTTTTCTCCTTTTTGAAAATTTTGCTTTTCTTTCGCTTGTAATTCTGTATTTTTAATCAGATTGTTTTTATTTTTTTGGTAGCGTATTTTTTCTGCTTGGATCTGGTTTTTTAGCCTCTCATCCCTTATCCCTTGTTTGCTTCTTTATCATGTTTGACATGATATCTGCGTAACTAGAACAAATGAAATAAACCGTTTTAAATAGTAAATATTTACAAAAAAAAAATTGTCACTGCCCCTGCACGGTATGATTTTCCCCTGGCATAGAAACTGGCAGAGAAGTGACGCCAGAGAAGTGACAAAATTGGACATAATCTCCCAAAAGTAATACCGCATGTTTTTCTGACCACATTTTACACAATAAATGTCATCTACACACACTAAACATTGCACTGTGCAAATTCACAATTATTTAACGATGAAATATAAAAAGATATACTTACCAAGGGAAATACTGGAACTACTGGCACAAGCACGTTCTCAGACAATGAATTGAAAACTGACGCCACATTGTTTTAGTTGTGCTCAACACTGTTAGCTTGCATTTAACTTCACACTGTCCCACGCGCGTCGTTTATGGTCAAAAATATACTTTAGCACTTTTAGGTGAAAATCACAGTCTTTCATTTTCGCCAGGTGAAGTGACGCTTTTAGCAAGTGACGTGAAAATAAGATTTTTTTAAATTATATAATAAACACTTTTGCAATGTATTGTTATAACATATGTTTCAAAGTTATATTAGCTATAACACAATATTAAAATAAAACACAATGCCATAAACATTAAAAGTATTAGGCCATAAAAATGAAAAAAATGCAGTAATGGGGTAGGCCAGGGGAGTATACATTTGTTACTATTTTATAATGTTAATGTGTAAAATTAAACCACTATCGTGAATTGACTAAGTGGTCCAAATGAAAGAAGTTATACTTTATTGCATAAGCACACATTAACGGCAATGTAATTAGTTTAACATAAAAAAAATCTAAATGCCGTTGGAATTCAAATACCGTAGAATCACCCTAATAACAAATAAGATTGCAGAGCAGATAATAAAAAAAATTACAGTATTTTAAACAAAAACTTTGCATTGCACCGAGAAAAAGAATAAAACATCAACAAAAAACAGGTTTGAATTTGGAACCCTCATTTTAAAACTGTTTTGAATAAACTCTCACCATTGTCAAGTACGTAGCAAACTATTGATTAGATGATTACCCTAGTCAAGGCCCCCTTCACTTCAAACAAAGCAACCCCTTCAGACTCATCTTTTATGTACAAGTATTGATGCAGTCCAGTTTATAAATAGCTTTTGATCAAAGCGAACCCCAGACAGAGGGGAGAGAAGGGCAAAGGGAAAGGTGCAAAGGGTATGTTGCCGCTTTAGCCCCGCACCCCTCACCTTGCCCGGGCCGCACTATACACCTACTAATGCATAATAGACAAAAATAATGCAACAAAATACTTTTTTTTTCAAAACAATTTGTAATTTGAATAAAATGATAATAAACAAAACTTTTTTTTTAAACACAAACAAGTATTTATTTACCAATGTTCTTTGTTTATGTTATTAAACAACATGACTGTATACTACTTGACATCAACAAAAACTTCAATGTTATAATCACAGAATACTGTAAATTTATCAGGTTATTTATGAATTTAAGAGAAATTTAATGGATATTTTATCTACCTCAACGTCCATGGTGACAAATGTTCGGCTGCCAACGTCCCCGGAGATGGACTGAACTGAACTCTCCCCCACCCTATGATAGAGATTTAACGAAAAAAGCGCATCTATACACATCTGTCATCCTTGTTCCACACATTAGCATCATGAACTACATACCCATCTATTGACCGATAACGTCTAAACTGCGTTTCCAATGCCTCAATTTACTGCGCCGCGCAGCCTATCGGAAGTCTCACTATAAACAGTTGCATTTCACTCTAGCTTTAAACTAATTATTGACTGATGGTTTCTACTTACAATCGCCCTCGCAGCTCTCAACAACAGCAGAAATAACATCTTTATTCATTACTTTTCCAAACATGTTCATTAAATTTTCGATAACATCGGAGAAGTTACTTTCTTCGTCTCCGCCGGGCTCCATGGTTACACTGATTCAAATTAAATAATACCAAAACAAAATAACACGCTCCTTCTGAAAACACTTTCACTCTTAATAATTACAACTGCTGGAGAACAATCTCGATTTTTGTTGAAAACAAATACATTCACGAACTTCGGAACTTCGAACTGCGTCTGATCAACTGACATTGACAGACACAATTTTATGGCACATCACTGACAGCTGCTCTGTGCATTAGAGATGGGCGTCGAAATAAAAAACTAGTTAAATTATAAGTGCAATTTAAAAGGCAATGCCGTCAGTATTTTGTGTATTTTACCTAATGACCAGCTGGCTTATTCACAA
Source organism: Euplexia lucipara (assembly GCA_921972225.1). Lineage (NCBI taxonomy): Eukaryota > Metazoa > Arthropoda > Insecta > Lepidoptera > Noctuidae > Euplexia > Euplexia lucipara. The sequence goes on from OV179154.1 coordinate 14,231,369, forward strand.
CCATTCGACTAGATTCCGTACCGAATCGAACGTCTAAGATGTCGAAGATGTCATCCAAACGCAATTCACAAATCCGAAACCGATTTTTTTTGACAGTTCAAATTCGATAAGAAGACTCAAATCTTTCCGACAGCTGTTTGCTATCGGGAGCCATACCGAACAAGATTTAAACGATTTATTTTTCATAAATCCAGGTTATTTCAGAGAAATATAAACACTGTAAACCTTTAAAACACTGCACTTTTAAGTAAATGAAGTTTTATTATTGTATTGACCGTATTTCATTGATACTTTCGCATTTACATAAATTCAAAGTGTAATTATGTAGAACTACATAATTACACTTTGAATTACTTTATTCGTATAGTTGTACGTGTTATTGTTTGACAATAAGCAAATAGCAAGATTTGTGTATTGATATCAAATACTTACAGTCATTTAGCCTTTTTAAAGCAAAGTTATAATAAAAAAAAATTTAATCCATAGTTTTATTTCAAATAAAAACTTTTTCCGCATTGCCAAACTGGCAATGCGGAAAAAGTTTAAAAAGTAAAAAAGTCTGTCAAACTGGCAATGCCAGTTTGACATACGGCTGTTTACAAAGCCAGTTTATTCGACATAAAGTTTGTTTGATTAATAATAAAATCATTTTGTACCGTTCGCTGTCTATTAAATTACTAGCTGTATATTCTATAATTAAACGGGTCGAAACATTCAAATAAACCAATTTTATTTACTACTTTAAATTTTCTACCACGCTGATCATTTACTACCATTTTGTAGCGTTCCCCATAAATACAATGATCAATCGTATAGAAAAAAAAACGTATCCGTTCGGATCTGTGAATAGCGTTTTGGCAGTTCTTCGGCTCGGAAATGAGATTGTCGAAAACGGTTCCTTACCGACACGGAAACCAATCGAACGGTTTAGAATAAGGCAGCAGGATGCGAATGATTTTTTAGATGACCTACGATTATTTCCTTATCTTTTTTGTCTGTATCATAAGCGTGAAGTACTTACTATTCAACTTTAATTAACTAAAACAGTATTACACAAGTAAACTTTTATTTATTACTACAATGTAGCAGCCCTGGCAAACTGCTTTCCGCCTTAGAAACAATTTATTAGCTTACGTCCTTTTCTCAGACCTACTGAATATACACACCACATTTTCATGTGAATCGGTCATCTCCGGTCTCGGAATCACGGAACAGCTGTTCCGAAACGGTTTGACCGATTCACATGAAAACACACACACACACATACACACGTTTTCAGTCAGTGTAGGTATTTGTTACAAAACTTTGTAACAAATACCCACCCTAACTCAGAATGTCATGAACTGTTGTGTTGTAAGAGTTTAATTTAAACCAACATAGTTTTAAACAAAATTGTGGACCAAAAGTTGTCTTTTAAGGAATTATAAAAAAAAAACAAAAAAAAATGTAGATTTTACTTTATTAATTATATTATTTAATTTTATTTGAAAATTACAATATCAATGATAAAAACCTAAAAGAAGCAGGGTCCAGGGATGCCCAATACATGGACAATGAACACGGTCTTTGTTTCACTTCTAAATAAAACAATTTGAATAAAAATTGTTTTCACTCATCTTTAAAATAAAATGTTCTGCATTCCTGCATCTACGAGCCTCTTTTTCTAATGCTATTATAAATGGAGTATAGTTTATTTAAAAGTAACGTTATCGAAACACTGATCACGCCCATCTCTATTGCAGATGGCTTTCTGGCAAAGTTACCAACCGTCAGATCTATAAATTCCGTTTGAAACGGAGCTGCCAACTCCTCAAAAAAATCCTTATTGTTTTTGTAATTTGACGATAAACCCACAACATGGATTTTCATTTGTGTTCTTTAACAATTATTCATAATTCTTAGATTAAGGCACCAGTTGTTCTTTACCCATAATTCTGTCTTCATACCCACAATTTACCACGAATTTACTGATTCCGTATTCTGAAATGAAAATTTGACATTATTGAAAGCTCAATATTTATTGGTCTGAGGCTCAATAGACCATTTCAAAATAAAATTATAGGTCCAAGGGTTTAGGGCCAGGCGGGCCAGCCCCAATATCATCCTGCGCTGTGTTGCGAGCAGACTCGATTGTCTGTATGTGAGTCGCTGATGCAAGCTGTCCACATTTGTGATAAGCGTGTGGCAGTGACTCATATGTATTCATGGTTTTAGGTTAAGTAATTAGAATAGGAATACTAACATAGGAATAAGAAAAATTGTTACTAACACAATGAGTCAATGTTACTTGTAATAAAGATAACTCATAATAATAATTGACCCTTTTTTGGCGTTTTTTGTCAATCAGGGACACAAAACTATTATTTTTGGTACCAATACTACCAATAAAGTCGACTTTAAGGCCTGGCACCGGTTGTGTAGTTGTGTTGTATTATTGTGATTATTCCACCCAAGACTTGGATGTAGGTACAGATAGTTGCCTACTTTAGAACCTTACTGCTAGAACATGCCGTAATCAGGGGAAATGCTCTTAGCATACTTACTGACTTTCTAACTGATCGCACTCAAAAAGTAAAGATTGGTGAAATGATCAGAAATGAAGCTAAAATTGATTATGGTGTACCACCAGGAAGCTGCTTATCCCCAAGTCTCTTCCTGGTCTATGTTAATGACCTATGCCAGCAGTCTCTTGACAGGGGTAGAATATTTAGTTATGCAGACGATACAGTATTAATATTTCACGGTGAGGATTGGGAAGCAGCGCAACAAGCGGCAGAGCTGGGTTTATGTAAAATAATTCGTTGGCTGGAAAGTAATTTACTAACCCTGAATATTTCAAAGACCTCATATCTGCAATTTACTTTCGGCAATACTAAACCCATGAAAATAAGCCTCAAAGCACACTCCTGCAATGATATTAACGATCACCAGTGCTGCTGCCTTCCAATCTAACAAAAAAAGTCAGTGAAATACCTAGGAGTACTTCTGGACGAACATCTTAGCTGGCGTCCCCACATTGAATTGACCACTTCCCGTGTCAGGAAACTTATTTGTACTTTCAAGAAACTTCGACATGTGGCCCAGTTTAAACTACTACGAAGGGTCTATCTTGCGCTGGCCCAGTCTGTTGTAGGTTACTGTATTACGGCCTGGGGAGGTGCCTGCAAAACCTATATGATTAACCTTGAAAGAGCCCAAAGATCTTTACTAAAGGTCATGACATCCAGACCGTACCGGTTTCCTACAAAAGAACTGTATAGAGATTGTAATGTTCTTACCGTGAGACAGTTGTATCTTCTCAATCTCACATTAAAACAACAGCAAATCACGCCGGTAAATCACGCCACTAAACTAAGGAGAACTGTTACTCGTCCTGACTTATGTAGACCAGCAAGATATAAAACCGCATCCGCTAGACGTCAACACATTTACATGGCTACATATATTTACAATAAAGTAAACAATACCCTTAATATAAACCCATTAACAACTAGAGAAAGTAAAAAGAAAATCTCCACATGGCTTCAAACTCTGGATTATCACCAAACGGAAGATCTAATTCAACAGCAATACTCATGAATATTATTATAATACTTATGATTTACACACACGCACATACACATAAACATACTATCACACATGCACACTTACACACACAATCACATACGTGCATATAACACACACACGCACACACACACACAAACACACACATCATATATTAACACTCAGAGCGTGCATACACTTTCATTTAGATTTTATTTTGCAATTTTATTTCTTTTTCTCTTAATTAACAAACAAATAAATAAGTGATCACATGTACCACTTGCATCTGGGTGAAGACACTAGCTCCTGTAACACAGGTTGCTACCTAGCTCAGGAGCTAGGGCTTCAAAAAAATAATTGTTACTTCTTATTTTTGTGTCAATAAACTTATTATTATTATTATATACTTTTTATCTAATTAGGAGTTTTGGCTCTCCTTTAAAAATGTCTACAAAATCTGACGACTTATAAGCTGGGCAACGCTTGATTCAACATACACGGCAGACTGCTGGCAGGTGTGTACATGCATAGTGTATCGAGCAGTTGTATTTTGCAGACTAAAATCACGTACAAGTAATCGAAGTTCTTTGTTATATAACAAAATGCAAATACCTTTATAACATACTTTTAGACCTTTTTGCTGATGTTTTTCAGAAAGGTCTGATATTTATAAAACATCTATGTGCGTTGTGTGACTTTTACATGAAGAAAAACTACCGTTTACAGCTTAGATAATATACCTCTAGATCGAGCTACCGCGTGGCCGCACATGCGACAGCAATATAAAAGTTCAGTGTTGCTATTCCTTAAAAAAGTCCCAAAATACGACCAAAATTCTACTTAACTGCGGGTTCCAATTTTAGCACTATTGTAAATTATAATTTACGTAGGTATTCAACGTGGTAATAAGAGTGTAGAAGTATCCATGTGTGAGAAAATATAATTTCACGTAAAATACCTACTTTCAATCTTACGTTGATTCTCACAAATAAAATACACTACTACCAGGTGAAGCTTGATGTGTGTACATAGAAGTAACTCTTTAGAAGAACACTACATTATTTTTTCGCGTGTTATTTATCATTAAAATATATTGAGGTATGGCTGACATCCAGTGTGACATTGACATTGCTGTATAATAACTATTGTCCTTTAGACAAAACCAACTTATTTTGAAAATATCTAATGTTTTGTTTATACTTAACATTTATTTATAAAATGAATTCTTACTTCCAAATATCTTTAAGTACCTACGCGATTGCCTTCAAGAGTAAAACTTAATGATTGTCGAAAGGGCTCTGTTCGTTCGTACACATGTTCACTTAAACTTAAAAATAAGGGTTCGCCCACAAATTTGTGTGTTTAGCCACCATAGATTTATTTGATTATTATGCCTACCTTTTGAACATTAGGCCTGACAGTTAAGGGAAAAGATTTGAAACGTGTAGCAACACTGTAAGTAAGTATTCCTAGGTTATGTGATTTAAGAAATCAAGTTTACTTTAAGAAATCTTCCATATTTTGGTCTGAAAGCCATGACAATAAAAGCGCACAAATGTATAAATTCAATAATCATACAATAACACAAACAGTATTGAATACTTACGAATGAAAAGAGATTTTGTTATTGGCCTTTTCTGAGCGGCTTTTACAGCCTATTATACTGCATCCTCCCATCGTAGCGCATTCACCATACACTAAACACTTATCTAATGTAGTCTATTTCTCATTAAATGACTTAAACTATTACAAAAATTGCAAAAACCATCCGAAAACTTAAATTAAATCGCGCATAATAATATACGTGACAGTGACAGCACTTTGTTTGGCTAACATTCAAAAGTTAGCCATGCAAAAATCCGGCACGCCGTAAGGGACAGAAGATACGATGCTTTGTCTCAATTGGGCTACGTCTAGAGGCTTATACCTCTAGACGTAGCCCAATTTACAGTGTCAAGTGTGGAAGTGAGACGCAATAATACAAAGTTCGTAGGAAAATTGAGACAAAGCATCGTATCTTCTGTCCCTTACGGCGTGCCGGATTTTTGCATGGCTAACTTTTGAATGTTAGCCAAACAAAGTGCTGTCACTGTCACGTATATTATTATGCTCGATTTAATTTAAGTTTTCGGATGGTTTTTGCAATTTTTGTAATAGTTTAAGTCATTTAATGAGAAATAGACTCTATTAGATAAGTGTTTAGTGTATGGTGAATGCGCTACGATGGGAGGATGCAGTATAATAGGCTGTAAAAGCCGCTCAGAAAAGGCCAATAACAAAATCTCTTTTCATTCGTAAGTATTCAATACTGTTTGTGTTATTGTATGATTATTGAATGTATACATTTGTGCGCTTTTATTGTCATGGCTTTCAGACCAAAATATGGAAGATTTCTTAAAATAAACTTGATTTCTTATATCACATAACCTAGGAATACTTACTTACAGTGTTGCTACACGTTTCAAATCTTTTCCCTTAACTGTCAGGCCTAATGTTCAAAAGGTAGGCATAATAATCAAATAAATCTATGGTGGCTTAACACACAAATTTGTGGGCGAACCCTTATTTTTAAGTTTAAGTGAACATGTGTACGAACGAACAGAGCCCTTTCGACAATCATTAAGTTTTACTCTTGAAGGCAATCGCGTAGGTACTTAAAGATATTTGGAAGTAAGAATTCATTTTATAAATAAATGTTAAGTATAAACAAAAAATTAGATATTTTCAAAATAAGTTGGTTTTGTCTAAAGGACAATAGTTATTATACAGCAATGTCAATGTCACACTGGATGTCAGCCATACCTCAATATATTTTAATGATAAATAACACGCGAAAAAATAATGTAGTGTTCTTCTAAAGAGTTACTTCTATGTACACACATCAAGCTTCACCTGGTAGTAGTGTATTTTATTTGTGAGAATCAAGGTAAGATTGAAAGTAGGTATTTTACGTGAAATTATATTTTCTCACACATGGATACTTCTACACTCTTATTACCACGTTGAATACGTAAATTATAATTTACAATAGTGCTAAAATTGGAACCCGCAGTTAAGTAGAATTTTGGTCGTATTTTGGGACTTTTTTAAGGAATAGCAACACTGAACTTTTATATTGCTGTCGCATGTGCGGCCACGCGGTAGCTCGATCTAGAGGTATATTATCTAAGTCTAGAGGTATATAGTCTAAGGTTTACAGAGAACACATTCATCCGTTTTTATGCTTAGCTTAGTGCGATACTTGAAGAAAGTTAGAAAATAACCGTACATAGACAAAATACATAATAATAATTATGTGATTTTAGTAAATGTTTGACTTAATACATGGCAGTGTATTTTTAAGTTTTATGATTTGTCATGTTACTTACTACACAAGTCTGGTATTTTATTTGTATTCAAACATTGATATATAAAAAACCCTATATCAATCAATTCAAACCACTAAGCATGACAACATTTTTGACAGTGGCGGACAACTGATAAGTTGACATCTGACATTCCATGTATTATGACATTTATTTGTAGAAGAAGCAAGCAAGCAAGCGCATAGCAAATTGAATTGAAATTGCTTTGCTTTGAAGCAATAGGAAGAAGACTGGAATGCGATACAGAAAATACTACCAGAAAACCTAAAAACTTAAAGAAATCAGTGCTTGTGTAACTACAGCTAAGCCCACGTAATATTCATGCAAATGTGTAAAAAAATGCAATAATTTATCAGTGCTACTCGGTCATTGAAAGAACCATACGATTGCGGTAAATAAAAATGGGTGACAATTTTCAAAACAAGACCATGGCTCCGGTCATGATGGATTATGATTTCAAAGTAAAGACTCAAAATGAACGTTCGAAAGTCGAGGATCTGTTTGATTTTGAAGGTTGTAAAGTCGGCCGCGGTACATACGGTCACGTATACAAGGCTAGAAGAAAAGATGGCTCAGATACTAAGGATTATGCCTTGAAGCAAATCGAAGGTACTGGGCTGTCTATGTCTGCTTGTAGAGAAATAGCGGTAAGTTTAAGTACTGTACACTCTATCAAAAAAATGAATAAATTGAAAATCACTGGTACTGTAAGTCTGCTGAGAGTTATACAATAAAGACATGCAGATTGGCCAAGTTTCATTAATCAGAAGGCAATTTGTGCCTATTTGTGGCCAAGCATCAATTATGTGTAATGAACTGAAGCAAAAGGCTCATGGAATTAATGTGTAACCAAGGTTATCGATCTAAGTTTTTTTCTAATCTTTCCTTCCAGTTGCTCCGTGAGTTAAAACATCCAAATGTAATAAACCTCATTCGTGTTTTCCTCTCACACACTGACCGAAAAGTCTGGCTGCTATTTGACTATGCAGAACATGATCTATGGCACATCATTAAATTCCATAGAGCAGCAAAAGCAAACAAGAAGTCTGTAATGGTGCCTAAAGGCATGGTGAAGAGTCTTCTTTATCAGATTTTGGATGGGATACATTATCTGCATTCTAATTGGGTTTTACATAGAGATTTGGTAAGTGTCTTAATATAATGTTTAGAAACATAAATAAGACTTGAAAAAGACTGGTTATTGAAAATATATAAGACACTTTTTATTTTATTATTGATAAGCCTGCTTGGGAGCAAATATATTTTTTTTAAGTACAAAATAAATAAACTAAATGATTTGCCTCCCCCTGGAATCAATTCTATCTTCATCATTTCTAGAAACCTGCCAACATTCTGGTGATGGGTGAGGGACCAGAGAGAGGACGGGTCAAGATTGCTGACATGGGTTTTGCAAGACTGTTCAATGCCCCATTGAAACCTCTGGCAGACTTGGATCCAGTTGTGGTCACATTTTGGTATAGGGCTCCAGAACTGCTGCTTGGTGCAAGGCATTATACTAAGGCTATTGGTAATTATATTTGAATGTAAATGTTTAATAATTATGATTTATAAGGAAGGGGGTTTTTTTTATGAGGAATACCTTATATTCATAATGTGTCACAAAAATAGTAACTGAATGTTTTTTTACAAAATATAATTTCATAAACATACCTATTATATTTGGTATTTCACAACATAACTAACATGTTCATATAAAATATACCTACTGTACCTATTGAATGTTCAATTGGAAAAAACATAAATTCTGTTTTACTACCTTTTTTTTTCATTTAATCTGGGATGCTTCATATAAAATAATGGATACACGTCTGGTTAGACTGAAAGCCAACTCAAAAATAGTTGATAAAAGCCTACACAATGACATAAGAGCTTGTGATTTGCATTACCTACCTACCTAGCTACCTAGCTATACATAAAGCTAGGTTTTGTACTTCTTAAACGTATCATTTGCCAGTTTTTTACTAAAAAAAAATTATAAAAAAGAATTCTATTCTTGTTCTAATAATCTCCTTGTTTTTTCCAGATATTTGGGCAATAGGCTGCATATTTGCAGAGCTGCTGACATCAGAGCCTATCTTTCACTGTCGGCAAGAGGACATCAAGACCAGTAACCCGTACCATCATGACCAATTAGACAGGATATTCAATGTCATGGGTTTCCCACTTGAGAAAGACTGGGAAGATATCAGGAAAATGCCAGAACATGCCACTTTAGTTAAAGATTTTAAGAGATCCAAGTAAGTAGATGCTCTTGAGCATTTTTCATAGTCTAAGTTCTTTTTTTGAAAAAAAAAAACGTGTACCTACACTAAGTAGGAATTTCTCCTGTTCAACAACAGTTAAACACACCCACACAAACTTGTAGACCCAGAACAAAAACTACCATAATGTAGGCCATACAATTATTTGACCCATGCGGGAATGGAACCTGAGATACGGGTCTGACATTTATAGCTCAATTACTGGCGTTACTGGGTAATACAAAACCCTAAGGTGGGGCTGGTTGTAGACTTTTGCCTTCTCTATATTATTTATAAAGTTGAACAGCCAGGACCAATGTTTAAAAAAGCTTTCTAAGGCACAGAGGAGGTCTTAATAATAATGGACGGTATCCCATCAGCAGATTGACCTCGAAGGTGTAGACATACCTTTGATTGAAACATGCTATTATTTAAAAAAATGTTTTCCAATCATTTTATGCTGCTCATTGGTAATATTTCTGCAACTGTCTGCTTTCACTGTAGCAATGCAGTAAAGTACAACCATCTAAAGAAAATAGTTTAATGTTCCTTAGTAATAAAACTTGTAACTTAATTGCATAAGGTTCAGTTTTAATTGGCAATAGAATTATCTTATGACTAGTTAAATATTTTCTGTCAATTTAAAACCAACTTAGATGACATGGTCTTAAAGTTGATATGAGAGAAGTAATGGGGCTTAAGTATATCCAGGATATTTCAAGTTCTGTGGACTTCATTAGTAGTTCTAATCTTTGTTTATCTGTTGTTTTTTTCTTTCAGTTACCAGAACTGTTCTTTAAGTAAATACATGGACAGGCACAAGATAAAACCAGACAGCAAAGCCTTCAGTTTACTACAAAGGCTGCTACTAATGGATCCAAATAGAAGAATCACGTCGGAACAGGCTATGCAAGACCCATACTTTGCGGAAGATCCATTACCAACCCAGGTAGGTACAATCAAAAAGTTTGGTTGCACCTTTCTTGTCAAACTAAACTTATTTTATGCTATGTTAAGTAGTTTCTCTCTTGTAAAGTAAGAAAAAGACGGCCATATACAAGAGCTGTCAATTTAAGTTATTGAATTGATGAGTTATTGAGTTTTGAATTGATTTGATTTGATACTCACCACATGAAAAATGTTTTAATCTATTTACAGGATGTATTCGCTGGATGTCCCATTCCTTATCCGAAGAGGGAATTCTTGACTGATGACGACCAGGATGATAAAAGCGACTCTAAAGCGCGTCAAAATCAACAACAGCAGCAGCAACAACAGCAACAGAATAATGTGAGTAGTAACGATTTAAACTTGGATGACGTCAGTATCTTTTTTTTATAAAGGAATGGATGGATTTTCATGCACTATTTAATTTGAAACCTGGCGTTATTGAGATGGTTATAGATCTACGAAGATCTGTTCTGACGTTTTAAGATTTCCTACTTGACACAAGAATCTCATCAACTTACACAGGTATTTTGAGATTTGGTGTAAGTACTGTTACTTCAGTGGTGTTTCCAAAGAAATTGTAACATTCGGCTCATGCTGGCAGCCTCATTTGGTCGGAATTCTCTTCGCCTTAGTTAATGGGCGTTTGACAGAATATGAGCATCAAAATATTATAAGTGCATCAGTTAAATTGTAAGAAATAATAATACACGAGTATTTTTTTTCTTTTTCAAATTGATGGAAACTACTTCAGATTAAGCGCATTAAAGTTGAAGAGAGAAGGCTTGTAACGTCATTATCTAGTATAAACTATACTGGCTAGTGACGTCATGCGACATTTTGACGACTCGATGTGTCGCCGTTATTGTTTCATTAGGTATGTGAAAACAGAAATAATATGTGTCGAATATCTCTTGTAATCTAGATGAGGGGCTAAAATTTTGTCAAGTAGCCCATTACCTCAGCAGATATAGCGTGTTTGGGTTCGTGAATAGGTGTTAGTTAGGTATTGATGGACACCCGATAGTAATTGTAGTACAGTAAGTAGTGTAGTGTAGTTTGAGGGGAGGGGGAAGATAGGGGGGAGTAGGGGAGGGGATAGGGGGACGGGTAGAGGCAGGGGTCGGGAGGGGTTAGGGAGGGGAAACAGAGGGAGGGGTGAGGGAAGGGGAGGGAGGGGTGATGGGAGGGGCGTGGGAGGTGTGGGGGAATGGGAGGGAGGGGGAGAGGGGTAGGAGAGGAATGGGGAACGAGAGAGGGGGAGGAGAGGAATGGGGAGAGGGGGAGGAGAGTTGATAAAAAATGCTATGCAATAGCTTTACCGCGGCAGTCTCCGAGTTCCACACGTCATTTTTTTTTATTATTATTATTGATAGGCATGCGTCTGACCACTATCTCACCTGATGGTAAGCGTTGATGTGCTCGACGATGAAGCACGCTTGCCTAGAAGCAACCTGTTCACTCTTGACTTTAAGACCCCGAGGTTTTAGCTATCAGGAAACACCGACTCCGGCAGGGAATTCCACTCCTTAGCTGTACGCACAATGAATGTGTTCCCAAAGCGTTTAGTACGTATGGTTGGGATATCTACCATGTACCGGTGGCAGGTGGTTTATTCTCTGTAGAACAACAAACCTTAACTAACCCCACATTAAATAACCCCACATTGTAGGTTTAAATAAACTTGCATTGATTTTTATCATTTCAGACTCAACAAAATCAAGTACAAGCCAATAATCACGATCATGCAGCAAATAATGCGAAGAGGATGAGAATGTCAGGTACATTATACCGTATGTTATTAGTTTTTATTTTATTTTTTTATCATCACATTCAACACATTAATCTTTAGACGAACCAAAGTATACCATTAGCTTATAATCATGTAAAAGCACATTAACATAAATGACGAAATAGTTTTTGCTCTAATTTAAAATAAAGTATTCGGAAATTATGTCCCAAAGGGTAAGACCGAGTTTTTTCTATAGTGTACTATTTCACTTAATTTGGTGGTAAGCCTAGTGTCATGTCACCGGGCATTAATCCAGACCCCGAGCTCTTGCTTAAATAATTTTATCCAGAAGGAAAATGTTCATATTTCTTTGCCAACCCAGGATTCGGTCATTGAACCTCATGATCAGTCAAATATGTTTTTTGGTTTACATTTTCAATATTTTTGACGAGATTACGATACAATTGAGTTTTTTTTTTTTTATTACTGATAGGCACGCGTTTGACCACTATCTCACCTGATGGTAAGCGATGATGTGGTCGACGATGAAGCACGCTTGCCTAGAAGCAACCTGTTCACTCTTGACTTGAAGACCCCTAGGTTGTAGCTATCAGGAAACACCGTATATACACAGTTTCGTCTAATTCTGTATCTGCTGCATCCAGTTACACTGCAAGTAGATGATGAATATGTACAAATGTAAGAGCACTAACAGCGATGTTTAATTTATTTATAGGTTTAATGATAATTCATTTGCAAGTATGGATAGCAGCCAATTTATTCTTGAATATTTCCCACGAAACGGGTCGGGAAGTAGATCTGCTCAATCTAGAGTAATTTTCATATTTTATTTAACTATTATGTTTTGACTAACATTTGTGCCTTTTCATGGTCTTTCTAAAATATATGATTTAACTTTCATTTTGTTTACACATTCAATAAATACGACCACACAAAGTTTAGTGGAGTATTCTCATAATTATTTCATTTCATATGAGAGACTGGAAGACTTAAATCCCTTACAATTAACTGTTTGTATTCTAGGACCAAATCAAGGTAATAACGCAGGCGGAGGCGGCCAACAGGAATTCCATCAACAACAACAGATGATGTTCGGCGGCCAACAACAAGGCGGCAGTTCTCAACAACAAGGCAACTTCCAACAAAGGTTTTAACGTTGTTGTCTTTAGTTAGTTTTGCGTCCAATGTAATTGTACCATTTAAAATGTCGACAAAATTATCGTCGGTGTGAATAGGCTTTTATTTGTTAGTTAATTTGATGTCTATGATATAAGAAAATGTTTGTAAAAGACTGACATTTTGTATTTGCATCGTCCTCGCCTTAAAAACTGCTTTAAAATTCATGAAGTAGTTTGTAACTATTTTCCAAATCATAGACAAACGCAGTCGGGCGACTTCGTTTTACACCATAGACATTTCTCAAGCAATTTCATTTTACCTAAGCTAGATCCACTCACACACACACAGTGACTGAGGTTGCTGTCGATAAGAAGGATTGTCTGCACACACTAATGTGCTCCATTGATAAATAGGAACAGTAATACAGTAAAGTACTTATTCTATAAGCGACTGCGATCAGTAGCCCTACCAAGACTTTTTGACATAAGCATGACGTCAATTCGAAGAATTTTTAAATTAATAATGCAACTGCTCTTCAGAATTTAGTTTTGGATTGAGGCAAGAAAAGTTAAGTATCTAATAAAGTAACTTGTACAGACGCCAGCACAGGGAATTTTTTCTCTCATAACGAGTGTTTTCAATTTTAAAACATTACGCATGCATCAAGTATTCCCGCCATATTTCGACTTTTAGTATTTAGTAACTGACAGTTGAAGCGCTACCAAATTATTGCAAAAACGATAGTGGGGTGGTCAAAGTCAAATCATTTATTTCAATTAGGCCTGATAACAGGCACTTTTGAACATTAAACTTACAAATAAATTAAATTAATATGATTCTAGTTGTAATAAATTAAATTAATAAATAGTGAGGTGGTGTAGGAATGATCGAAATTTAATGAACTTAACAAATGTACTTATTTACAAAGTTTTAATTTCAAAACATGTTATTAATTGTTAAAAACGCGATATACGCAGTTAAAATTTTTAGGAAACGTTATTTGTTTTGTTATTATTAGAAGAAGATAAAAAGGAAACTACTTTTATTAACATTTAGTAATTATAAACTTAACTGTAACTTTTGCTACCGAATTGTAGGTGATTTCGCCACCTTATAGGAGCGGTTATTCTTATGTTTCACATCTTACATAATAATATAACGAATATTTTAAATTTTATGTAAATTAAACCATTTTCATCATTCGTTCTTTACGCAAAATAGAATAGAATAGAATACAATAGAAGAAAAGAAAAATATTTATTCAGCACAGACATAAGCGCACAGCAACAAAGAAAACAGAAGTAATAAATAGCAGGTACACAAATTGCGCTGAGCGTGCCCATGCCGAAAGGGTAACCATCTCAGCATTTGCTGGGCGTCAGACATCCAGCGAAAATCGTTCAATACCCCAACACTATTGTTTTTAGCATGGTATCAATTTCTGTATATCAATGTATCAATCTGTGTATCAATTTTAACTGTCAAGTTACTGTAATACAATTAAAAGTCGAACTTTCGGTGTATTGGTGAGTGTCATACGAATACAAACAATATTTTAATAAGAATAAAATATCCATATGAAACTTTGCTTGAGTAAAAGTAAAAGTTGGCCGACCACTCTTTAGTTCTTGGAATTATCTGTCGAACTAAGAACATAACTAATCGGGTGTTACCTAGTAAAATAATAGATTAAAATGGCAGGGCCTAATAGAATCATAATATTATGTTGATCTGATGAATCCAAATACAGAGGATTTTTATGAAATTGAACATTATTTCTTCTTGACTACAATTTATTAAGTAACAACAGTGTGTAAATATTAGAACTTAAGTGGAATTTGTATAAATATCATTTTGAAAATAAAATCTTAACAAGTACAATAAACGAGTTTGATAATTGAAACTATGGACCATTATAAAACATAGTAATTTATTTCTAAACAATACATTTAATATGTACATCTCTATGGACGGAATAACAATATTTAAGACAATGATGTAAGTAGAAAAATACGACATAATTTTTAGAAGTATTTTAAAACTAAAAACTTAAATATATCAGTCGAAATAAGAGCGGGTGGCAAAACACAGTAAGAAATACACAGAATTTGAATTGTAACTTTAAAATAATGCTTTTAAAAAATAGAAAAGTGCTTGTGGGTAAATAATAGCCGCAAGGGACCATCGAAGGTTAAACTAGCCGAGGTCGGTTCTTGGATGGGCGACCATGTATTACATGATTATCAAGACCTCTCAGTACATCGGAAAGCACGTTAAACCTTTGGAGCCAGCGGTCATGTGCAGATCTTTGACAGTCGTACGTCAGAAGCCCGAAATGGGCTATTTGACAAAATTTACTTTTTGGTTCTAGATTACAAGAAAATATTCGACACATATTTTTTCTTTTTTCACGCAATAAAAAAATAACAGCGATACATCGTGTCAAAATGTCGCATGACGTCACTAGCCAGTACAGTTTATACTAGATAATGACGTTACAAGGCCCCTCCCCTCAACCTTAATCCGCTTAATCTAAGCAGTTTTCCATCAATTTAAAAATTTAATAAATATGTGTTGAATATTTTCTTGTAATCTAGATGAGAGACTAAAAACTAAAATAGCCCTTTATGACGCCCAGTTTAACATAGGGGTATCGTACTACCCAGTGACTGGCCGATCGCACTAACAACTAAAATTTCTATGAAATTATTGTGTTTCCTATTACTGTCACTAGGTGGCGCTTATTCATATACAGTACAAATGTAATAAACTCTTACCAAGGCCACTGTTTTGTAAGTATTGCGGCGGGTGTTTGTCCCCATAGCATACTTAATTTTGTTTTATGACAATGAAGTGGAAAGTACAATTACAGAATAGGCAATCGAATTCGTATTAAATATGCAAGGCACATCAAATAATGTATGGTCAAAATATACAAAGCAAAGTTAACCTTATTTTTAACCGGAATTAAGGTTCATTTAACTTTAGAGCCACTCATTGGTAGGTTAGTGCCAACATTATCTTAATAGTAATTAATAAAATAAGTCTAACGTTTTAACCTTATTTTAGTATGATAACAAATCTTTTCAAATACAATAATTGATATTACTGTTGTTTTAAGAGGGGTCACCAAATGAGCAGTATTGCAAATTACTTTAGCCTTCTGACACCAAAGTGTTTTTTAACACCGCCCACAAAGTTGAAATAATAGCTACACAATCAACATTAGTCATAAGTGACTCATGAGACAGGGAAGCATACTGTACCAAGTGGGTTAAGCAATAAATAATTTTGAGAATAGGACGTTTTTCCTGTCCCTGACATGAGAGAAATGTAAAAAAAACATTTCGTTTTTTGAACAAAACGTAACGTCTTTTTTAACCTTTCAAATTATGTGATTCATCATAATCTTCTAGCATTACAACTTTTTCCCCAACATCATTGTTACCAATGATATTATAATTAAAAACAATGATGTTATAAGTAAAAAGGTGTAGATAGGTTACTACCACAATCGATCTTCAAAAACGGCACACTAACGCACGCACGAGTCCGTTGGGGCGCGGGCGCGACGCCACACTGAGGTGAAGTGTGGCTGGTTAGCCACATTTTAACGTGACACTTGCTGAGCGCGTATAACCTATCTACGTCCTTTTACTTATAATAATATCATTGAGTAAAAAGGTGTAAATAGCTATACCCAAACAACATTCGATCTTTAAAAACGGCAGCACGCGTCCGTTGACGGCGAGACGCGACACTGAGTTCAAGTGTGGCTAGTTAGCTATATTTTAACGTGTCGCTTCCCGAGCGCTTATAACCTATCTACACCTTTTTAGTTACTTATAATATAATTGATGTTACCTACAAGAAACATACATACAGTATTATTTATTTAAACCGGAAAATTCAACAATAGTTTTAGTGCCGCTGTTGTCAAGGAAGTATTGGGCCTTGTTTAGTTCTTCCCTCTTTAGCTTAGTATTGGAGTCCACCGTCCTGATGCGTGTGCGCAGTCTGCCGCAACGGCCGTCCAGCACCTTTTCATAAGCTGTAATTGTAAAAAAAAACATGTTAAATGAGTTTCATGAACAAACTTCGAATGTCCAAGTTTAAGTTTTTTTTTAATATAACAAAATAATCAGAACCATACATGTATTATATTTACACGATATTATGTTTTTTTTCCTGGCCTGGTCTAGTTGTTAGTGGAAATGACTGCTATGCCAGAGGTCGTGGGCTTGATTCCGTGTTTATTTATTTATTTATTATTATTTAATGTATGCTGTTTAGTACCCATAACACAAGGTCTGCTTACTTTGGGACTAGGTGGCGTTTTGTGAAAATGTGGAATATTTTATTATTTTCTTTTTTATGATAATTTTGTAATTATTACGAAAATAATGGTGTTAATATTAAAATCAACTACTTTGGGACTAGATGGCGTTTTGTGAAAAATGTGAAATATTTTATTATTTTCTTTTTTATGATAATTTTATAATTATTACAAAATATTGTTAATATTAAATATTTTAAATTTAATAAAATCAGCAATATCTGTCGATTTCATGTCAATGTATTATGTATCAAATACGGTCATGTACTCGGTATGTTTAGTAACATTTTTATAGGTTTTACCTACTAGCATAGTTTTGTAAGTAAGTATATATACCTAGTCGTGTGGAAATGCGATATAATATTTTAAAGCGGAATAGTTTTTGTAAACAAGTATAGATACGCACTGGTTACTGTAAAAGATTGATTATTCATTCATCGACTGTCTGAGGAAATCGCTATTTTTTAAAAGCAAAACGATAACGCCTGTTTGTGCAATGTAAGTATCAATCCGGTTGGATAAGTTGCAAAAAATGTTAGTCAATTAAATTGGGTGCTGATATGTAACAAAGTAATCAATTTTGATGTGCAACTGATATCATGAATTAAATATTTATACTACTAACCACATCAAAGTTATAAATGATCAGGAGTCTGTTAATAACACAATACTGTAATGACTAAATGTGTTTGACGTCTGGCTATACACAGTACCGCTCATTGTTCGACTGGGTTTTTTTGCGATACATGGCAGTGAAACCATTGCACGTGCGTATTCAAAAAATAAGCCAGTAGCTGCAAAACCAATGTTTAGTCACCATGGTCGCATGCGCTGTCCTCCTTTTTCGGGCGAGGCAGTTAGATAAAAACAAAAATACTTACGATCCTTTCTGTAGGAGTTGTGGCACGCCATATGACAGACAGATGGGAAGCCCTTCAAAGTGTCCGGGTTTAGGAAAGCAGTTGATAGCGGGGCAGCACATATCGGCTCTCTCCTCCCCTTGCAGCCGTCAGTACACGTCTCATAGTTATTCTTTCTAGGCCTTGGTGTCTTTCGGGTCCTAGTCGTAGTTGGTCTTCTTGTAGTTGTGGTTTTACCAGGGGGGTTGAAATTAACGTTCGTGATTGAACCACTTGGGGCCACCACCCGTATTCTTAGAGAACCACCTAAAGCTGGAAGCCGCGGTATCGGCGTAGGACTAACGTTCGTGAAGTTTTGGCAGGGTCTATTGGTCCTTGCTGTCGCTGTCGTTTGAACTGGAACTGTTGTTGGGAATGGAGTCGTCGATATAAGGGTCGATGAAGGAGTAAATGTAGGTGGCGCTGTACGAGTCGATGGAGGAGACACCGTCGGAGCTGGTTGAATGATCACAGTCGATGGTTCACGGGTAGTTGGAACTTGAGCAACAGTACTAAACTGTGGCACTTCTTGCGACGATCCTATCGGTCCCGGGAAACCTTGAATGGACTGTGGCGCTTGTTGATAAATCAAGAAATAGTTTAACAGAGGTCCTATTGTGGACGATTGCGATTGTTCTTGCCGGGTGGACAATTGTTGTTCGGGCAGATTCTGAATCGGTATTAGCTGACCTCGTGGGGCAAGTTCGAGTCGAATTTGTTGCGTCTGCGTTTGCTGAGATGACGGTGGCTGCGGCTGAGCTAATGTCGATTGCACCCCAAAACTAGGTTGTGGTACAGTTAAAGTTGTCTGTGGTAGCTCAGGTTGGATCGCGAATACTGGTTGCGATGGTGGTTGGGTTTGTTCAGTAAACTGGGTTATTATCTGAGGTTGTTGCGGCGCTGGTGTTGGTGGGTAGTCTGCTGCCGTCGAAAGTGTTGATGGGAACGTAGATGCCGTTGATAAAAACGTAGTTGGCGTTGATTGGAATGTCGATGGTGTTGATTGGAATGTCGTTGGCGTTGATTGGAATGTCGTCGGCGGTATAGTCTGAAGCGAAGACGGCGGTATTGTCTGTATCGTTGGTGGAGAATGCGTTGAAGATTGCAACGCGACAGATGTCTTCAAAAAATCTCCAACAGAAGAGCCTGTCGTTGAAATCTTTCTTGGAGGTGCTAATGTTGATAATAATAAGATCTCGTCCGGCACGGAACTGGATTCTTTCGGCAAAACAACTATCGGATTTGTTGAAGAAAACGGCGATTCAGTTGAAAATATCTCCGATATCGGTTTGGGTTGGAAGCCATCACTGATTACGTTTGCCGAATACCAAGATTCTGGTAGGGAGTCCGAAATTTCAGCTCGGCATAGTTGTAACACTGGAAGATAAAAAAGGAATGTTTAGTCATCAATATTAGGTATTCAGTTCAAGTGCGTGTTAGACCACGTGCTCTGAAGGGTTCCGTGGTCGGGATGAATATTTACGTATACACACAATATTGATTTTACCTAATGTGTTACAAAGTAATTAAATGCATATAAAATTACAGGCTTAATCACATTTTAAGACTACCTATCTTCCTAATGTTAGAAACTGGTATTCAACTGGTAACTCAAAATCCAAATATTGGCAACAAATTTCTTATTGTAACGGTAAACAGAAGCCTGCAGGATTGTATCAACCAGTTTCAGACAAAGCCAAAGACGACGCTCAGTTGATTTACGCATATATTTGCTCCAACACATCATTCACATCCCGTCTTGTGAGAACCAGTTTCCACGGCCCGCTTTTTGCCAATCTCGTCTCCGGAGAGGTCAAATACCTCAGGGACAGAACCCTTGTATTGTTTCATTCAGTAAATCGCATGCTCTATATGTATTACACAATGTACGACTGGTAGGCGAGGCGGTTGGAACTTTCACGTTGTCCACTCAACCGTTGCTATTCAAACGCCGAAATATTAATGGTTGTCTGTTTTATTATGTAGGGATTATGTAGGTATTTTCAATTGCAATGTTACATATTTTTCGCTGATTGTCTGAGTAAACAGCTAACTAGTCGACAGCTAGTTGATTGGAATCGTAGCAAAAAATGTTATCATTGTCTTAGTTTTCTATTGTTGTGTGAAATAGATGATGTGATTTCGCAGCCGTGTCTTCTACATTCTAGGAATCGCTATGAATATACTAAGCAGTTTTTTTCTAGGCATCAGCACAGGAATTGGGTGATGTCACCAATAATTTTAATTCAGATTTTTTTTAAACTAAGAACTCAAAATCTAAGTTTTAACCCGCGTTTTCTTGGTATAATAGCTACATGTCTGTGTTTTTTACATCTAAAATAAGTTGTAAAGTAGTCTTATTTCCGAGTAGGTATGATCAGGAAATGTCATGTGATCTTCTGGAACAAAAGCGCGCATCCCTTCGGTATAGGTAACGTCGGTAAACTCGCGTATACAAACGTCTATAGTAAAAATACTATTTATTGTGAAAAGTCAAATAAAATCACTTTCAATAGGTGTGTGAAATATATTTTGTTGTGTTTAGACAAAAAAAATACAACTTCAAAGGGTGTGTTAAATATATTTGTTGTGTAAAAACAAGTCGTAAATAAAAAAAAACAAACACTTCTCACGGATTGTCACAGTTACCTAAATGTATTTTGTGTTATTGCAACTACACATAGTTTAATGTCAGTTCTAACCTACCTCAACAATGCAAGCTTAAGACACTGATAAATATGCTACACATACCTACTTACTTCATAATATGTGCAGCAAATGTGAATTTATAAACATAAACAAATTATATTAGTCACAAGTTTGGCTAAAAAGAGGTATGCTTTAGGTGCCTATCATTTTTAGAACAAATTTGGCTTTAATCGATCGTTACAAGACGTAGCTTATTGATCTACCTACACTCTAATTGACTAGACGACACCTAAAAGTAATGTCTTAATAAATGCTAGTTGAACTAGTTGCTTAATAATGGCCTGCCTTAGTAAATGACATAAATCTTATAAACCAAGCGAGACAACGATTATGGCGCCCAGTGTGAAGCATTGAGTTTTGCATGGGTGTCGCTATGAGAACAAGGGACAGGTTGGATCCAATAGAGATTTTTTAGGGACGGATTTAAAGCTACAACCTGAGCGGCGCAGGCTGGTTTCAGCAAGGACAGTGGCGAACAACACGGGCGCGGCAAGGATGAAATAGCTTGCGGTAATGGCTGCGGTATGTTTTTGCGTTAGTGGGTAGGGTACAGGATGAAGAACACACTAGATTCTAACATTACTAGTTAATGTATTTCAAGACTGTTACAAGATCGACTTCAAAAAGTGTATTGCCGCGCAAAACCGTCTCTCGCTGGCAGTCGGCACCAAATTGCGCACACAAGTCTCTGTGCCAGTGTGGCCATGCTAACATTACGATCTGCCGGACGCTATGATAATAGTAACGAAAGAAAGACTAAAAAGTCTAAATTGAAAGTCTAACTATTGGCTGGTGGGTAATTTGAGATGAAGAATGCTATGGCGAATGTAGAAAATTTCCCAAGAATCAGTTCTAAAGAGTCTACATCCCATGGATATGTTGTGATGGTAAAGACAGCTTCGCGTGTGTTAACTCGAAGCAATCATAGATAATGATGGGGCGAATGACCGCGGTGTAGAAGCGCAATTTGCACTTCACTGACTTGAGTGACAATTTGCTGCGTGCTGTTAATACAAAGTGGAGTTTGCTAAGAACAACGAGACGGCACGAGGCGTCCTTATGACAGGTGATCTTGGAATGAACGATGTCTTACACAAAACGCATAACATGTATTATAGGTACTTGTTTGGTTGTTAAAAATTCAACTGAATGATCTCTCTTTTTACTAGTTTAATCTCCAGCAATTGATGGTCTATCAAATATAAAAATAGAAGTTTGTAGGTATATTATGTAAAATATTATAATTCAAACATAGAAACTTAAAAGAAATACACACCTCTTAAGTACCTAACTCCGTCGTTTATGGACCGATTAGTAAAAATATTTTATTGTTTGAGAAGGTCATCCAAATCAGTTCAATAGTTGGTTGTAAATCCATGGAAAATACTGAATAAATAAATGTAGATGACATTCAAAGATACTAAAACAAATTGCAAAGTAAAAACTCTTTTTCACAAAAAAATACAACCGGTGAAAACAAGGAGAATTAATAAAGCACGCTTCCTCTCTCTACTTATTTGAAATTTTATTGAGCCCAACAGAGTCCACGATTGCTTTTATTGTTGGTTTTTATTTACCAGCTGTAAGTGTGGATTCTGGATTACAATAAACGGTTTGATATTTGATTTGAGACAGTACCTACCTACAGACATTGGCAAAATTGTGTCTCTTCCACAAACGCCACGAACGAGTTAAAGTTTCTTCGACTCTCTGTTGGCAGCTTGTGTGGACAAAAAACTAAAAAAACATTAAACGTGAATACAAGTTTGGTCGCTGCATGGTTTTGACAATAACTTACTTCAAAACTGGCTTTAAAAGAAGAACAAAAATGCACACAAGCACATTATACGATCTCAACAACAAAGATCAAACGTGTTTAAATGAATAAACACGTTTTGCATAAACGCTATGGAATTTTCTGTGATTCATAATTTCCAGTATTCTAATCATTTCATCTATGTCAATGCCTCACACTGTTGGATACTTAATTATTGATAGAGGTACCTACTATTTTACACCTATTGATCCCGTTTTTAATCAACTTCAAAAAAAGTAGGAGGTTCTCAATTCGACTGCACTTATGTTTTTTTTGTATGTGTGTTACGCGATTACTCCGCCATTTGTGGACTGATTTTCAAAATATTTTTTTTAATTGATAGGGTATAGGTACTACCAGCTTGGTCGCATTTGTATCAAAACTCCGATCTGATGATGAGTTCTTCAAGGAATAGAGGGAACTCCTCAAATAATATTATTATTAGTTAATGTAGCTACATACATAGGTACACACGCACCGATTTTGACATTTTTAATAACAAATCAAGCATTTTTATTTATAAAGTAGGTATAATTTGATGAAAAAAACGGATAAAGAAGACAGGCAACGGAACTCTTCAACGCATAAAAGCAAAATACTAGCCATTGCTAAAATCACATTTCTGTGCATGGTTTATGTATTTCCTTAACAAAACATTATGTTTATCTATTTTAGTAGGAGTCCGGCAGAGATAGGGGTAGGTATATGTTGAAAAAGAACTTCTTTAGCAATTTGTTAACCGATTTCAATAGTTCGTTACGAATACAAGTAAACTAAAAATTGTGAAATAAACGTAGGTATTTACAAAAAAAAAAACAACCGACTTCACTAAAAAACATTAACAGGTGTAAAAACTCTTTCGAAAGTCGGTGGCCAATAATGAATGAAACATAAGCACCGAAGCCACAGACTTTCGAAGTTAGAGTTATTTTACACCTGTTAGTGCTTTTTAATGCAGTCGGTTGTTTTTATACTACCACTAATAATCCTTCCTACTAATCTTTTAAAGAGGAAAGATACCTATGTATTTTTGTGAATGTAAAGTAAAAAACCCGAACCGACCGATTTTTTTTTCACTGTTGGGATGATACCTGTGGTAGGGAAGTTACATAACACTATCCCCGGGTGACATGTCATTAGGCTACTTTTTATCCCTGTATTCCCACGGGAACGGGAACTACGCGGATCAAACCGTTTGACGTACGCTAGTGTCCAATATGTGCAATTTTAATTTAATTTCAATTATCTATTTAAACAGCTAGAGTTACAAGGAATTTATAGTCCATAATATACAACCTTGTCACTCTTACAGTCGTCAATCAAATTGCAACTTTATAACTTCTAGTTATGATTTAGAATGATGTTTACGAGTTAAGTAAATAGCTCATAAAAGTGTCAAGTACAGACAGTAACTGCTCTTTTTATAGCATTTTCATAGCTTGTAAGATGTTAGGGCTGATTAATTATAGAGTTATCACCTAGTAGAGGTATTAAGTACCTAGAACCCAGGTCTATGAAGACATTGTAAGCACCATGACTAATTATATCAAGATGGATATTTTGCTACATTATTATTATAGTTAAGGGAGTAAGTTGAACTACCCGATTACTGACGAATGCGTGTATTAACAGGACCGGTCCACTCTGTGTGGTTCTTCCTCAAAAGCTCAACTCAGACTTTGTAGACCCTTCTGCCAAAGAGACCGAGTTCCTGCGGTGTTACTTCTACTCTACTAGAGTACCTACTCCACTTGGAAATCCTAACCTCATTGTCCTCATCTAGTTCCAATTTAATTATTTTCAAATATTTTTTTTTCGTGCCTAAGTGTTTAAAAACCAGTTCAATCAAGTCTCGAGTGCCAGCAATACTCAAGATTCTCATCAGAATCTAATTTGTCTATTTTACCTGTAGGTGATTCTTATCATATACAATGTCTCTTCCAGACTGGCCAGCCACATACTGATACCAAAAGTTCTGTACGTCATTCTGATCCCCCCAGCAATGATGGATTGCCAAATCATAGGTCCCGAGCTAGAACTCAAGGCTCGCACCTCTGACTTTTTGGACACATGTGCGTATTGTATAATCATCACTTGCTTTAAAAACGGTGAAGGAAAACATTGTGAGGAAACCGGCATGCCTGAGAGATATTTCTTGAGGGCATGTGATGCCAAGTTAGAGCTCCATTGGCGGCATAACAATTCTGTCACCAGGTTATAATAGCCACTAACCACACGATAAGAAGAAAAAGCATTGATTTTTTTTATCCTTAATGATGACATATCCGCATAATATGTGCAGGACACAACATCGCACTTCGGACACCACTTGTCTACGGACACTCTTGTTGACTAGTGGTGTCCGAAGTGGAATGTTGTGTCATCCACATATTATGCAGATATAATTTTTGATTATATTCGATCCCCCATTATTATTTATTTCACTACAATTATATATTTATATAGGCCCTACTGTCTCAGTAGCCTACATCTGTCTCCCACTCTAGAATTACAAAGTAGCATTTCAGCAACAGTAAACCAAGGTATAGGTACCAATGAGGCGTCAAATTAAACAGGTTTACCTACAATGATTACCAAATGTTAACAGGTAATAGAATTGCTAATGTCTGCGTTTAATGTCCATTTTGGATGCGTGATTGAGTTTTAAGTATTTTTTTGTTGCTTTTGGTACCTAATCTATGTTGCGTAGAGGCGTTAGTTAATGTAGCTATTGTCGGCAGCATAGAAATCTATTATATCTATGGTCGGCAGCGTCGAGTCCTGGGACGCGGGGGTGTCCTTCTGCGAAACGGTCATCTCGCAGAAGGAGGCTGCGGAAAGGGAGAGGGAGATCACTTCCACTCACCCGGCCCACAGCAGACGCACCGGGCGTAGGCGGAGGGCGGACAACGCCCTCTTCCAGCCCCCCAGTATGGCGACGGACGCGGGGATGTCCGCAGCCCCCCACGTATATGGACCCGAGGTGGCGGCGCGTCGTGTTCACGCGCGCCCCTCTTAGACGTCGCGAGGGCAGTCTAACACCTCACTCCCCTCGCTGACTTGGCGAGGCCCGCGGGGTCGGAGTCGGGGGTCGCGGAAGTACTCCCCGGGTGGGGGACATCCATGAGGATATTCCACACCTCAAAAAAAAAACAAAGGTAGTGAGGGGTTCCCCCGTCGGGCGCCACCCGCCGGATCACATCTAGTGGTCGGTGGGGTTCGAATCGCTGTCGAGTCTACCATGAAGACCATGAAGTACCGGGTAAAACGTGGTGGATAGAAACTCAAGGGTGAATGGAAACAAAACTTCGAGGAGGTTATTCACGTAAGTTAAAAGTTGTTTTCTACTTACGATGACTGTAGCGCTTATGAAAAATTGAGATAAATAGTTTCGACACCTTGTTAGTATCAAACAACATTAAACCAGCGTAAAAATCCTTCTCAAAGTTTTGTTTCTATTCACCCTCGAGTATCAATCGACCCCGTTTCCGGTACCTGGGATTGGTGCTCAACAGCCGTTGGGATCAGGGATAGGTATAATGAGTTGACTCACTATACCTATCCTGTCAACGATTCGGCCTAGTAATAAGCGCTTTAAAGACGCAATTCCTCAAACAACCACCGAGGGGCTGCGAAGCTGCTAGTAACACGTTCATTCTAGATGGAAGTCCACTGGAGGAAGTCACCCTGTTTAAATATTTTGGAAGCAACATTAGAAATTATAACACCTTGACTTCGGAAATTACATCGCGCATTGCACATGCTGCTGCGAACTTTGGACGGCTTAATGACCGTGTCTGGAGATCTCATGACCGTGTCTGGAGATCTCATGACCTAAGGTTTGAGACAAAAATTAGTGTCTACAAAGCGTTGATTCTACCTGTCCTTCTCTACGCAGAGTCGTGGTGCCTCTGTAGACCAGATATTAGGAAACTTGACACATTTCATTTAAGGTGCTTGAGATCTATTTTATGCGTTAAATGGCAAGACAGTGTTCCAAAAACCGAGGTTTTGCGCCGTTCCGGTGTGTATGGCATGGAAGGTCTTCTCATGCAACGCCAACTCAGGTGGTGTGGACATGTCCTTCGCATGAAGCATTACCGTCTACCCAAGGTGGTCTCTACTCTGAGTTGTCGGAGGGTAAACGGAAGCATGGTGGTCAACATCTCCACTATAAGGACGTGCTCAAGAGGCACCTTAACGCTTGCGATATTGTTCACAAGGTTTGGGAAAAGCTCGCTCTGCATAGGTCGTCTTGGCGCTCTACTACACACATCAAAAGTGTCTAGGGATCAAGCATTTTTATGCGGATTTCTTGAGATTGAGATGTGGCTTTGTAATAAATTTATGATTTTATAAATTTATATGGATCCTTTTTGGTGCATTTCATAATTTGAATCAGGAACTGTGAATCAAATTCGAGTAAAAGATGAAAATCAGCTGTCAATATTTTCCCTATAAAAACATACAACGCATTGAAGACATTATTAGTGCTACTGTTTCCCTACTACTGATTAAAACCAACGTTATTATGGAGCGGCGACGTCATTTAAGCAGGGAAGAAATGCTCAGAGCCGTGGAAATGATAGAAGCTGGTTCCCGGCAACGTACTGTGGCTTTAGCTCTGAATACAAGTCAGAGTGTTATCAGTCGACTTTGGACACGTTACCGAAGCACTGGTACCGTGGCTGAGCGCCATGGAGGACGGTATCGCTGCACCACACGGAGACAAGACCGATACATTCAAATCTTAACTCGAAGAGCTCCAACAATAACCGCCATGATGTTAGCCGTGAGGCTTCATCACTCTTCAGGGAACTTAATTAGCGACCAAACAGTCAGAAACCGCTTGCATGAAGTGTACCTTCATTCCCGAAGACCGCTACGGGTACCACCTATAGCAATGCACAATCGTAGGATTCGATATCAATGGGCTCTTGAACACAGAAATTGGGCAGAAGAACAATGGCGTTTCGTGTGCTTTTCTGATGAGTCTCGTTTTGGTATGAGACCGGATACAAGACGTATACGACACTGGAGAACCCCTGGTCGCCAACAGCGATTAAAATCCTGCCAGGAAGTCCATCCTTATAGTGGTGGAACCATCATGGTATGGGCGGGTATTTGGATCGGCGGAAGAACTGAGTTGATTTGGATCAGAGGCAACCTCAACGCTCAAATTTATGCTGAGACGATTGTATCAGACGTCATCGTTCCTCTACAAGTGCAAATCGGTCCCTTATTTCAGTTAATGCATGATAATGCACGACCGCACACCGCAAGAGTTGTAAGACAGACTCTCGCCGCAGCTAACATCAATGTCCTGCCCTGGCCTGCTCAGTCGCCAGACTTGAACCCGATTAAGCATGCATGGGATATGCTACAGAGAAGAGCTCTGCCGAATATAGAGGGTATCCAGTCGCACGAAGACCTTTTTTTGTTGTTGCAACGAACATGGGCGGCCATTCCACAGCGTGATTTGGATAAACTCATTTTGAGTATGCCAAACCGATGTTCTTGTGTTGTTAGTGTTCGCGGTAGAAACACGGATTATTAATTGTTCAAGTTACCCAATAAAATTTTAAAGAAAACTGTTATTTCAGTCTTTTTTTCGAACTTTATTGTTAGTGGTTCAAATGTCAAAAATCCCTTTATTAGGAAAATGGCAAATTTCTTTATTAATGCAAAGGTGACTTGGTTTATCGTTACTGTGACAAACGAAAACACTTTATTTGATGAATCCTTAAAGAAAATTTTAATTAATATCAATCAGGAGAAAAGTTATTGCAAAAATATATGTTGATCCCTAGACACTTTTGATGTGTGTATTTTCAAAAATACTAAAAGTTTCGAAAACAAGCAACTCGATACATTAATCGAAAAGCGCCAAAATCGTAAAGAGAGAACTAAGCCATCCTATTCTTACACCTATAACTCCGAATTCTAATGCTTTACTTGTAACCGGGTACTCAAAAGCAAGTTCGGTCTGGCCAGTCACATCAGGGCACACGAAAGGAGAAAATAGCTGCAAGGGTCGCCGTTATCGAAATCGGTAAGGAGGACTATAAAGTATTCATTAATCGCCTTCCTCGCTCGCGTTCGCGTGATCTCGCTCTACCATGCCCCACCTCCAACAGCTGTTTTCGTTATTTAAGTTTACCTATATATTTAACAATTGATTTTCGCTTTTTTACTTTTGATTACTTACGCAAATATGATCAGTAACACGTACGGATACAGCCCATTTTTTTTTGTACTAATTAAAAAAAAGTGGTGTATATTATGCTGTACCATTCATAGGATCAGTGGCAAGGGGTCAATTTTCTTAAGAGGGAGGCGACAAAAAAAAACTTGGTATTCGTATCACTATTTGTGGTCTCGCTTGAAGTTACAGTCTACCTAACACCTGTATATTTGGCAGTGCTAGAAGTCCGGCTGTCATTATTCAATAGCGGCCGTAGAGTTGCTCTTCCGAACCTACAAAGATAAGCCGATAGGAATCGAGTTGGAAGGAGACTTCGCCACTATTAGGTATACTGTCAGGTAAATTAATTATGATTTTAATAACAAATCGATTTGAAATATTAATTACCGATGTACAACAACAATAATTGGAGAAAGTAATCGTTTAGTAATTACGATTAGACATCAGACATTAACTTATGTTGGAAATTAACTGAAGTAGCTAATCGGCAACTTTCTATTTTTTCATATTTTTTATGTTAATTAAAATCGGACCTTTGAGGTACAGAAATGATTAGGTACACAATGTGTCAAAAATCTTTGATATTTTTTTAAGTTTATAAGGTACTACTAGGTATACAGGGATAAAAAGTAGCAATTTAAAGTAGTAGTAGTGTAGTAGTAGTAGTAGTGTAGTAGTAGTAGTAGTAGTGTAGTAGTAGTAGTAGTGTAGTGTAGTAGTAGTGTAGTAGTAGTAGTAGTTACATGCCACCCGGATATAGTGTAGCTTCCCAACGGTGAAATAATTTTAAAAATCGGTCCAAAAGACGTTTCGGAGCCTATTCATTGCGAACAAACAAACAATCAAATCTTTCCTCTTTATAATATTAGTAGATATTAGTACCTTTAGACAAATAGGATTAGATTAATATTTAATTGCAAAAAAAAACCCTGTTTGGGGTAGCTTGATCTGCTGCCGTCTGTACCTTACAGGTACAAAAGCCTTAAGCGTGCTAAGCACTTGTTGGGTCAACGAATTTGATTTAGCAATAAGTCTTGTAGTTGCTGGTTTAACAGGGTGACTTTAAAAACTAACCCCGTTTCGGCCGAAAATACAACAGGTACTGAAGATTTGGTTTCGGTAGAAAATCCTGTCTCCGTCAGACACTATTATTTTTGTTTTTATTTAACTGACGGCCTAAATAGATTTCTGTTTGAATATTAATTTAACACAATAATCCTTTGAGCTGTATTGCTGTATTGCGAATAACTCAAAAACCTTGCACGCAATTTTTTTCTTTTAAATACAATAGTTAAAATCGGGTCTTAATCGGTAAAAATATCGCATGACATATACAAAAACATTACATTCTATAAAGAACCACAATTTTTTTCACGTTAGCTAACAAACCAGCCGACGGAAATATTTTACCAAGTCAAACTAAACTTCGTACAGTCTCTTTACATTATCTTACTAACATTCCTTAGAGATAATAACGGTGTTAACCTACTTGACCTTTTCTAAAGGGAAAGTATACAAATATCCCGTCGTTGGAACAATGACAGTGTTATGGTGGGAATTGTTAGAACCGACTTGAGGCGACAAGATGCTTTTATTGTTGAATCAACATTGGATGTTACGGGAAAACCGCTTTCTTCGCATAACTTTAAATTCTAGATAACGTGAGTCACAAAGTGATGACTATTGTTTTTGTACCAATTTTGAATTGGTACCTACGTGTTGGACTTGGACATGTAACATCTACAAACAGTGGTGGTCCCAGAAGGAGAGTTTAGGGACTTAACACATCAATATCCTACACGTCAAACCTTTGTGATGTGCGACAATGTGATGCCCTTTCAACCTGAATGAGAACAGGAAGGAGGTACAAACGCCAGCACATCAAGCTCCCCCAAGCGGTAAGAAAATTTTACAGCTTGGGGGAGCTCGATGTGCTGGCACCAATTGAACATGAACCTTATTCGGTTTGAAATAAAGTTCAAAAACTGTCCAAAAAATTTTACACATTCAGGTAGCTTGATGTGCTGGGCTCTGTACGTTGTCACACATCCAGACACCATGATCCTGAAAGATGCAATTTATTTACTTTTTATGGATAAATCTTAAAAGGTCGAAATGATGTTTCTTTCATGGCTCATCTCAGTTTAAGGCAAAAAGAACAGATTTTTTTGGAAAAAACCGTTAAATAATTTGAATGATGTGGGGAACAGAACCATGTACAGAGATCATGGTATCAGTAGGTAATATATGCGACGGAGTCCCTGCCACCTTGTTTAGAAAGACATATGTAAGAATAATTACATTGTAAGGCGTTGATTTAAATAAATGCTCGACGCGAACGGGACATCGAAACGTACGATTTATAAATAGAAAATACACTTTTTTAATTTATTATTTTAGAATAGAATAGAATAGAATAGAATAGAATACTCCTTATTGTACACCATAAAAACTTACAAATAATAACTTTAAGGGGTACATAAGGTGTTACAATGGGCGGCCTTATCGCTAAAAGCGATCTCTTACAGACAACCTTTGGATGGACTTGATGGAGGAGGAGAAAAGATGAGTAGGCAGTTTGTGGTGTACTATTTACATAAATAATTAACATACAAATATAAAATAAGTAGGTATAAATAAGAAAACAAAATAAAGAAAATAAATAAATACAATACATAAATACTAATAATTTACAGAGTGACGGACTGTTATATTAAGACGTGTTAGGAGAAAGGTAATAATTTTTAAGCATTCCTTTATATAATTAGCTTGCCTTTTTTTAGCTTGTTGCTAAATGATAAAAGCCTCACTGGTCGATCGCAGGTTAAGCTACGCGTGAAGATGTTGGTCCGCGGATGAATGACCATTCATTACGTATCAAGACTCTTTCGTGCCTTGGAAAGCACGTAAAGCCGTTGGTTCCCGATGTCATTTGTAGTTCTATGACAGTCGTTGCTGATAGTCAGAAGCCCGAATATCTGACAACCAATTTAACTAAGGGGTATCGTGTTACCCAGTAACTGGTTAGTGGAGATCAGACAGGCAGTCACTCCATGTAAAATACTGGTATTCAGCTGCATCCGGTAAAACTGGAAGCTGACCCCAACATAGTTGGGAAAGGCTAGGCAGATGATGATGATGATTTTAATACTTAATTCTTATCCATAGAAGTAGGGAGTTATTGGACATTCTACTCCGCTCTCTCGCTCGTTACACTCGCTCATCGCTGTGGAGTAGAATGCCCAATAACTCCCTACTCATAGATCCTACGAATTGTGTTAATTTAAATTTAAATGTTGTAAGGTAGTCGTACTTTGACATTCAAAAATCGTTTTCATTCAAAATTCGTACTAGCGCTAAAGATTTTACTTTACAAATCATAGTTACGACTCGTTGTCAGCTCCTGCTAAGATATGCAACGATACTGGTTGGTATACGACTCACGGACAATAGTAGCGTTATGTACACAGGTAGCGTAAGCAACTCATGTTGAATATCTGAGGTATTAATACTTACAATGTACTCGTATCTCTTAAAAGTATCAGTGGTCCCCCTATATTTTGTCATCGAGTTAAAATAGTTTTCAGCGTTTTAATTAGTTACTTATTAAAAGTTGTTGATAAATTATGAGTAGTTACAAAGATCCTTGAAATATTGTCACCCATCTTTGATACACGAAGTAGGTATATCGTATACAGCGTATTTATAAAAGTTTATTTAGATGCCATCACAAGTCATGTAAATAACACGAACAAGAATAGATCTACTATCTACATGGATATACTACAATTTACTTCACAATACTTTTCCTGAAATATATCCCAGGTATGCTGGTTTCCTCACAATAAATGTTTTCCTTCACCGTAATGAAGCAAGTGATAATTATACAATACGCTCATGTGCGTATTGTACGAGTATAATTATCACTTGCTTCAATACGATACCTAATGTGCGTATTGTATAATTATTACTTGCTTCAATACGCTCATGTGCGTATTGTATAACAATCACTTGCTTCGAAACGGTGAAGGAAAATATGTGAGGAAACCAGTATGTCTGGAAGATACCTATATCTCGAGTAATCTCGACAGCATATGCAGCTTAGTCAGGGGCCCATTAGCGGCATAAAAACACTGCCACCAGATAATAATTTAAAAGCGATGTTACTTTGTCTAAGCCCCCAGGTTAGTAAAAATTTAGATAAAATTTTGTTGTTAGGATAATCGTATCCTAACAACAAAATTTTATCTAAACAACTACCTGGCTTATAACAACTACCTGGAGACGTATAACAACTAACAATTTGGAGAACCAACTCCATAATGTCGATACATTATGGAGTTGGTTCTTCAAATTGTTAGTTGTTATACGTCTGAAAACCACCATAAAATGTAAAATGGTACTCGCAAAGTTAGTAACTATTATCTATGACGTCTGAATATGAATCTCAAGATAAACAAGACATGATTTAAGAGACAAATAGGTAGAGGTACCTACTAGAAAAACCCGAAATTTTTATCGAATCTCCTGAGTAGAATTTAAATCTACTGATTGATAGTCATAATATCAAACAATGAGTATACCTAGGTCATTCTGGTCATCGAACGGGAGAAATGTGGCTAGAATCTTTCTTTAACAAAAAGACCAACAAACATTGAGTATTATCTATTTACTGATAGCTGAAGACCCAACTTTAGAACCACAAAACGTTTATACTTAATTCACAAAAATAACGAGTTATCAATTGCAAATCATAACAAAAAAAGAATAATCACGCAATTTAAAATCGCTTTGAAGACGGCTCGACACGATAATCACAAAATATTACTTAGGTACATGACGTAATGAAAAACAACTTAAAGCGCTCTGCCGTTACAAACACTGATTTAACGATAGAATCTAACAAAACGTCCACTTGACGTACACAGAGATAAACATTTAACCACTTATACATTCAAAACACGTAAATAAAGTTATAAATCATGTAAACAGTGTAAAAAATGACTTACAAGTTAGAACGAAGAGCGAACGCACGCGCATGTATGCCATTCCGGTCGGACGCTGACTGTATGGCGAGGCGGGCGAGCTGCGTCCACGCAATGGCCCACATTGCCTACCACCGGAGCGCGTTGCGCGAACTTGATTTCTTGGCAGGTGTTTCAAATGATGCATGCAATTGAGGTGGATGGGGTCCAGTTTTAGGGGCATGCTCGAAGCATGCTGTTTTTTTTATATTATGTGCATTGCATTTTTGTTGCTTGAACATGAATAAGTATTGTAGGTATAATTAAAAACGGAAAAGAGTAAGCTACAGGTACAAAACATCACCTAAAAGTTGACTGGTAGAAAATGCCTAGGTATGGCATTAAGTCCGCCTCTGAACATTAGTCTGCTTGAAGTATTAAATAAATAAATATGTTATAGGTACAGTTATAAATACATCAAAGTACAAAATAATAACGTAAGGACAGCTGGATGACAGTGGCGGAGTCGCACTGTCGGCCTGAGGCGCCGTGCCATTGCCTGATGGCATTTCGGCGCAGCCCTGGTAACCGTTGCCGAAAGAGAGACCAAAGGCGTCCTGTTCAACTGGCACGTGGATTTTTAGGCTGACTCGTACCTGTGCGAGGTACGAGTCAGCTTAAAAATCACGTCTAGAAATTTCGATGGAGTGAACTGTCAATTTTTGTTTTACTTCACCTATATTTGAATAGGAAGATTTTTATAGAATAGCTCTGTTGCAAAGCTATTAATAGAGAGAGCGAAGAACAGCTCATGGCAAAACGAATTTGCTAGTAGGTAGTCCTTGTAGTCTAGTCAATGCTTTGACTGGCCTGTTGGTGTAGTATTTAGTGACCCTGACTGCTATGCCGAAAGTCGTGGGTTCAATTCCCACCCAGGAAAAATGTTTGTGTGATGAGCATTATGTAGAGATTTAGAAATATAAAAGTATGTTTATCACTTGTTTAGTACCCATAACACAAGCTCTGCTTAGCTTGGGACTAGATGGCATTGTGTGAAAGTTGTGAAATATTTATTTATTTATTTGTTTATTGCGCGATGAGCCATTTTCAAGATTATGTAGGTCAATATTCGAAGTTAAAATTCAACAACGGTTTAAAGTAACTGCTCAAAAGGAAGTTCATAGTATGTCAACGTGAACTAATTGTCGTTGTGATAATGTCGATGCTAATTAATTGTATTAACTACAACAATAAAATGAACAAGTTTTTTTTGTCTCCAACTCGATTATATTATTTGAGTGTAGACCAGGGTCGATATTTTTTTAATTAATAAAAAGTAGAATAAAACCCATTGGAAAATTGGAATTGGAAACCCATTGGGAAGAGAATTTAACAACGAAAAATAATTTACGGTCGATCTGAGGAAGAGCAGTGAAATAATAAGGTTTCTTTTCCAATGGGTTTCATCCGGCCGGTTTATTTTCACCTTCTAATAGGGGTTCTACTAATAGGGGTTTCTGATTTTGAAACTGCTGCACTGTGTGATATTCTATGTTTAAAAGGTAGGCTGGGCATCTGTTTCGTTTTAACATGTCTAACAGTTTCCAGATTTGAATGGATTGGTTTTTTTTAAATGGACTAAAAATTTATGATTCCCATTATTTTGAATCGATTTTGACGGATTAATTAATTCAGATCTAGAGCAACACCTATTAATTTTTTTCTTGTCATTTATTACATCTTTCATTTTCAATACGTGAAAAAATTTAAAGTAGGTAGGTAGGTACTAGCAAATTGCTATGGTGAGGACTGTGTATTTCCCATAAATTAGAAGGTGAACTTATTGCCATCACTTGGTACCAATACTAAACCCCACTTGCTACTGAAACATTCCTGATGGAAAACCTGAGAACAACTAAAGTCACATTGAGCTGATTGGGAAATCAAGCCCAACCTCATGCTGAGCGCTGTAACACTTACGGCCACAAGACTAAAGATCCAGACTACTAATTGGTCCAACTCGTGGCTTAAATTATAAATTAACGGAATAGGCATTAACCTTAATTAGGTACAAATAGTTCTATTAGATTGGAACAAAGAAAAATGTCTATATTTGGTTAATCAATAGTTGATAGATTATTTTGTTTGCACTAAACTCTGGACCTCGATTTCAAGTCCAGTTAATTTAGGTACCTATTCTATCCTGGGGGCCTTGATAGAGGCATATTTGACGATACCGATAACGTAGTTCGATAAATCGAAAATGTGCAAATGTTCAGTTCCATATTTCGAAACGAACATACCGTTTTCGTTAAGTGTAACTTTCTCAAGGCGCTCTGGACTATTTCTAAACCAACATTGACGGTTTTTATAAACTAATTTTTGGTAAGTAACCTGTAATTAATTGTTGCACTTGTAAATGTTACTCTAGTCATTAAGTCAGAAATGTACATAGTGTAAACAATTGTTGGTTAACCTAAATAAACAAATAAATTAAGTACTTACCGTCAAAAATACCTTGTAGTTTACCATACTGGCTTATAGCAAAACCAAAAGTAATTTATTCAAATAAGACTTGCCAATTATAGTTTGAATATCGCAGGCTAGTTTACGCATTAAACTTAACACGGGTGCATGTTAAACTTTGTAAATATGGAACGATTTACGAGCGTTTAAGAGACCATTAAAGTTGCAAAGGAAAACGGTGCAACACTAAAAATACGAAAAAAATATCATGACTTTAACTGTATTTAACGTTGGTAAGGTGCTTATTTCCGTCATAGTTACTAGAATGACCCATAGGAATGGTTAGTTCTTTGCTAAATCTTTTTAATGATAGTGAAGCCAAGTGAAAACATTTGCATGAGCTATGGAGATTAATTTTAGAGTTGATTGATTGAATTAGTTTTTCTTCGGCTGACTTACATATTTTATCTCTCCTAACCTCGTAGTTATTGTTTATGATATATATCTACAGGTTTATATCATGTATGTAAGTATTTATTGTTGTAGGTATCTTTTTATTTATTTAAGATGTTTCTCGGGACCTCATGTTTGCTATTATTACAATAACCATGAGCTCTTCTTCACCCATAATTAATCTTTCAACCAATTCAAACACAGGTACTGTCTTATTATAAAACTTCCGTAAGTACCAGGTTTAAACCAGGACTAAAACTGCTAGGTTTGTTACGGTACTAACGTTAATTAAGAATTTGACGTTTAATAATTTAGTACCATAGTTAAATTAGGGGTCACGATGGTCTAACTTTGGTACCATAGATAGTTCTAGGACTAGCGATAAACTTTGTTTTGTAATACAAAGTTTATTTAAGTTCATGGTTTAAACCTAGTACTAAACCTAAACCCGGTATTTTTTTAAGACCACTGTTTATAATAAGAGGGTTAGTGTTTTAGTCAAGAAGCAGTGGAAGTGGAAACTATTATAGCTATCATTATTTGATATATGTTTTATTTTGTATTTTTAAACTTTGCCTAGACATTTAAGTACGTAGAATTAAGTTTTTTTCACCTGTAAAGGAAATATTTTGTACGCCTTGCAAGGCAGCGCATAGCGACACTCCTAATATTTAACACCATGTAATTATACATTATACCTATGTGTCACAAATAAATATTTGAATTTGAATTTGACTTTGAATTTGAAACAGTCGGTCGATTCGTTAGAAATCTCCCCGGTGACATTTACGAGTTGTGAACTGTCAAATCCTAGCGCGCGATGGTATTATGATGACATCTCGTATCGTTTTCACTTCGGCCACTTTTTTATGGGGAGATTGTTAGGTATATGTATATTGTATAATTATGTAGAATAGCCGTCGGTCGGTAGTCTGTTCATTCATAGTACAAGTAGTGTTCCCAATTGAACATTAACCATAATGCTTTTGTATTATTGTTGTAAAACTATAAAAGAAATTTGTCAGATTGGGGTAGCGTGATACCTCTATCTTCTTTCCCGTAGAACGAACCAAGAGCTAAAACTTACATGAAATTAACCCAAATACTGCATTACAAAACCAGTATAATTTGGCCTCGAATTCTATTGCAACTCTGTACTTTGCTAGGTCAGTACGAGGTTAAAATAAAGGAGTAAAATAACTCAAGTTTCTGAAGTTGGCTGCAAAAATTAAATAATCAAAACAACTAAAACTACAGACTTCTGAACCTTTAGTTAATTACACTTTTCAGTGTAGCCTCAGCTGGGTGCAGCCATAAGAAAGCAGTTTATTTTATTTATTTTTTATTTGTTTGTTTTACCGCGCGTGTTTCTCTGTTTCAAATAAATGTATTTTTTCTTTGTTTTTTTTTCTTCTCTCATCAAGTTTTTATTTCGTATTGGTCAATCGGTCGGTCGATTGAAAAAAAATACAAACAAACAGACATACATATAACCTCCTCCTTTTTAGAAGTCGGTCAAAAATGTTATCACCGTCGCCGCGTCGTCGCGCGACACAATTATTTTTTTCCAAAAGTTGACGTATAACCATTTGTCTGTAGGACGTCAACTACTTATACTAATGAAACTTTAAAAGGGACAACTTGTAGTCGCCGCCTTCATTAAGTGTTTATCTTTCGACGCAAAGGTTGTGATCCTTAGTGTTAAAAGTGAGTAATTATTTTGGTAATTAAAAGTGACAAGTCTTATTTAAGGCTGGTGCGGCTAAATCTCAACAACAGCAGTCCAACCGGTTGATCGAAGGTTAAACTACGCCTGCCGAGGTGGGTTCGTGGATGGGTGAGATTCGACCCCCCTGTTTAAATTTAATATTTCACAATCAAATCCCTTAATTTCGATAGTGCCACTAAGGTTTACACCCCATAAAGATTTGTGTTACTAAGAACCTCTGAAGTAAGTTGTAGACAGACGGACAAATATAGCGAAACTATAAAAGTTCTTTGCTAACTACGAATCCTAAAAAAAGAGTCCCACTACCCGAATGTTAATTAATTGTTAGATATTAATATTAATATTGTGTGTTTAAAATACGTAATGTAGAATACGTGGTTTTAATTAATGATATAACCTTATCACCACACTATATAAAGAAGATCACGTACGTTAAAAGTTATCAAAAATAGAAAGTATATATCGTGGATAGTTTATTTTTATTAAACAGTGGAGTTATTTATTAAACAGTGAACAGTGGGAAATCAAACTTTTTAATAAATTTTACAAAAAAGAGGTAGATACTTATTTATGTAATAATGCATTGTTTTAGTTCATTTTTATGCATGAAGGCATACCAATTTCTCCTTTAGCGTCATAGTGATTATCATCCTGTTTTTCAACCTTAGTTTTATTCTACCTTTATTTTTGTAACCATTCTCACTCAAAACTCATAAACACCACCATAGTAATTTATTTTCTGAATAGATTGATTATGTCTCATATTATGTTTTTTTTTACGGGAAATAGTTATGTAGGTATTTATTTGACGGGAATTTATTAATCTGCTCAATATCATAATTTATTTAGCTTGAGAGTGGTCCCAACGTAGTTTAGAAAAGGTTACGATGTATGTCTGCGCCTATTGCATCACACAGAGCAACGCTATTTTGTGCGTACTTTTACTCTTCACTTTTTTTAAAAATTACTTCTATCAATTGGTAATAATTATAATTGTGGCTTTTTCGCAATTTCAGAGTTCGTCTCATAGTAAAAGGTGACTGTCAGAATGACTGGACCAAGTGAGAAATGTCCTTAAGATCATGTGCACTATTTAATAACTATTTGCTACTATTTAGTACCTAATGTGAAATTTTGGTACCTTTGCACAAAGAAATATATCAATG
Organism: Euplexia lucipara; assembly: GCA_921972225.1. Lineage (NCBI taxonomy): Eukaryota > Metazoa > Arthropoda > Insecta > Lepidoptera > Noctuidae > Euplexia > Euplexia lucipara. The sequence continues at coordinate 14,271,101 of OV179154.1, forward strand.
AAATAAAGTGGCCAGCCATCTTGACGTCAGGTTGGCTGGCCACTTCCAACTTCTCATAGTTTTAGAGTTGTATTAACCGCGTTGATAATGTTAATATTTACTACCTATTTGCTACCTTAACATATATTTTTTACACAACTTTTAGAAGCTCCTATAAAAAGTTATGAAAGCTTTTAATTTAAGTTTAGAGAGTGCCTGAAAAACCATTATTAGCAATGTTACGTAATAAGGCGTTATTAATTTTAGTAAGTTTTAATGTCTTTAATAGGGTATATGCATGTATTTTTTTTATATTTTTAATTCACTGTTTACAACGTTTTAACATAGTAAAAAATATAAACATATTTAAAAATGCAGTAATGAAGCTTAAAAAAATATTTAAAATACAGAATAAATTTGAGCTGTTTAAACGACGCCATTTTCGCGCGCCATTTGGATTACGTCATTTACTATGATCCTTTTACTATTACTTAGGGTGTTTTCGTTCTTCTAACCATTTCACCATGAAAAAAGCTCAAAAACCAGTTTACCGGTATTGCCTGTACCCGAATGCAATAAACATTATCAGATTGTGCTTTTACAAAACCACTTTCAGTCATTTTTCTTAAATGTTAAATAACCTCACTATGAAGCTAAAATTACACTTGAACATTAAATTAGTTCACAACACACACGGCAATAATTATGTTTTCGAATAAAAAGTCCAGTCTAATACTTAATGTCATACTTACACATTGTATGTTTTGTAGACGTTGAGTTGTTGTCGTAGTATTTGACGTCAATTTTCGTTATGACCAATGGTGATGCGTTTCACAAATTTGAATTTCCCGCGCTTAATTCGCACTTTTATTTTTAATTTTAAATAATTATGACGCTATTAAAAAGTGAAATAATGATTTAGTTTATATTTCCTGCCATTAAAGATTCAGAAAAAAAATATTCGAACCATATTTAAATTACATGCATATTCCCTATTATAATAACTTTTTATTTTTTAAAGGAGCTTTTCAAAGTTGTGTAAAAAATATATGTTAAGGTAGCAAATATAGGTAGTAAATATTAACATTAACAAGACGGTTAATATAACTCTAAAACTACGAGAACTTGGAACTGGCCAGCCAACCTGACGTCAGGATGGCTGGCCATTTTTTTCATTGATATATTTCTTTGTGCAAAGGTACCAAATATTTCACTTTAGGTACTAAATAGTAGCAAATAGGTATTAAATAGTGCACATGGTCCTAAGGACTTATTATCTCACTTTGTCTAGTCATTCTGACGGTCACAGTAAAAGCCCATAGTAAGAATCAATTCCATATGATACAGGAAAGCGTTTTTTTGAGACCATCCATGTTCGGCACTGCAAAGGTTTCGGAATGAATGTTAATTCAGCGAAAAAAATGCCTATCAATCCTATTTCCTGTAGGAATCTAATAAGTAGTATGATTACTAGATATGACAGTAACCTGCAGGTACCTACTATCATTAAGACCATCAAATGCTGGAAATTAAATCAGTGATTAATGTTTAGGACGGCAAAGAGAAAATAATATAGAGAAATAAAAATGGTGAATCAAATCTAGAAATATCAATAATATTGGGAAAATTACCAATTGACCAAAAAACCAATTACCATTTACCAAATTACCAATTACCATTTGTATTGACAATTAACTTGAAATAAGCTAAACAGTTATACAATGTTATACAATGGCCGAGTCACACCGTAATGGCAGCGGCGGGCATCAACGCGGCGAGCACTTTCAGTGAGAAATAATTTTAAACTTTATCTATATACTTAAAAGGTCAGTATCGCTTGAAAAGCATGAAAGAGTCGCGGGGCCGCCCGCGGTGGCGCGAGGGAAGAATAAGATACAAGGTGAGGTATCTTATTCTTATTTACTAAAATTCAAAATTTTATATATGGTATAGATGACGGAACGACACCGACACCGACCGGTGATGTTGACACCGTTAAAAGACCTACAATTTCTAAAAGAGCATTTCAAATCTATTGTTCTGGACCTTAACCCCTCAAAATGCGAAGTTTACCTTTCAAACGTTACTGACAGACATTCAACCTTACAGAAATTTAATGCTATAGCCCACAGATCAAAATTTTGGAAAAGAGCTCACTGCACCTCCTAGGTTAATTGTGAAATATATATTTATATTTTTGGAATATAAGTATATTGACGACAAATCAAAAATTTTAATGACATTTCGGACAGACTTTCTTAAATTAATTAACATTTCGCATTCACCCTAATTAGATACTGATGTTTTGGTCGAAATTTTATGTATTATAGAATCTACGCTGTTCCCCGTTATGGAAGCAGCCACAAGTCTTTGAAAAAATTGACTAAATTATTCGCTCTTCAATAACATCGATTTTGAATGTGGCCTTGGACAACCGAGCGTGGCTGCAAGCCACTTTAACTATCCGGTTTGGTGGTCTGGGCGTCCGTAAAATTTCCAGTATTAGCTTACCAGCGTTCCTGGTCCTCTGTCCACAGCACTCAAAAGTTGACCAGCACTATATTAGCCTCCTCTCTGATCCACTCTAACCACTCAAGCATCCGAGCGGCGCGGCGACACTCACCCCACCTGTCCACGCATGAAATGTCACTTTCATCTTTACAACCGCGCGAGACCCTCTTACAAAAACTATCTAAGGTGCCATGTTTGACCGATGCGATGAACGCTTGAAAAGTGGCTTGCCCGGATACAGATCAACCCGTGAAGCCATCTTCCCAGAGACAGTAGGATCAGCCGTTCTGCAGTTAAGTACGAAATAATCTTATAAATATGTCCACCAATGCTGCTGAGCGTGCCCGCCTGCTGGCTGTGGGTGAGTGGAAGTCAGGCCTTTGGCTTCAGGCTTTATCGTCACCCAACATTGGCACTACGCTGTGTGGCACTACCTTCCGGCTCGCTACATGTTTGAGTCTGGGCGCCCCTTGCGGAACTCCGCATCGCTGTCAATGCGGTGAAGCTGTCGACTGCTTCGGACACCATGGCCTTGCGGTAGAACGCTGGTCGCATTGCACGTCACGCCAGCATAAATGACATCATCCATCGTGCTCTTGTCACCGCTGGGGTGCCAGCTATTTTAGAACCCAACGCGACGATGGGAAGAGACCAGACGGTGTAACCTTGTATAATGCCTTGGAAGTTGGGTAGACCTTTGGTGTGGGATGCAACATGTGTCGCTACCCTTGCGCCACCCCATCTTCCTAGTACCTACGGTGGGTCGTGCCGGTGCGGCTGCTGCAGGTGCTGAAAACCTCAAACGGCGAAAATATAACAACCTTAATGGAAGTTATATATTTGAATCGTTTGGGGTTGAAACACTCGGGCCTTGGGGTCCGAGTGCCCATTTAGTTTTCCGGGACATCGCCAAGCGGTTGGTTGACTTTTCACGTGACCAGAGGGCTGGCCTTTATTTCGTTCAGAGAATTAGCATTGCCATACAACGTGGCAATGCGGCCAGTCTTCTGGGCACTTTTCCCGTTGACAGCGATGCGGAAGAATTTTTTGATGCCCTTTAATTGTTTTACTGTTTTTTTGGTCGTTTATTTATTTATTTATTTATGCGCAAGTAAAAAAAATGTACAAAGGCGGGCTATTTTACGTGCGGCGGCGGTTTATTTTTTAGGTGTGTACATAATAGTTACTAATATAGGTATACAACGAACACTTTATTCCTACATAAATCCATAAAATACATTAAATTATATTAAATTTACATTTAAAACACATTGTATAAAATATGATAATTATAATAATTATTTCTTCTTGTTTTGTCGGCCGGATCCATATTAGTTCTGTCCAGGTAGGGCTGCTCCATCATCGAAGCTAAATAATTTGGCTAATGGTTTAAATTTATGTCTTGGTCTTGTGCCGCGAATGCACATGCTAGTGGCACGGATTATTGAGATGATGATTCTTGATCTAATCTCAAAATCTACCAAAATGTTGGACCGTTCCCTATGTCCCTATTTGATGAGGGCAGGGATGTCTTTAATAATGCTTTTGTTCTTTAGTTTAACATAAACGTATATTAAATAAAATAATCAAACGGTTTTTTGAAAGAACGCACTCCGACATTCAACGAAATTTTAAGTGAAGTAGTACTTATAGTATAGTTAATAATATTTAGCTAATATTATTTGGTTTAGTACTGTTAATTTTATTTGAATAAATTTTTTTAACTTAACTAATAACTTTAAATATTACGGGAAAGAATTGGTGGTTTTTATAACGATCTTTGAATTATCTACAATTGAATAGGTACCTACCTACCTACAATTGAATCATTTATTATAATATGTAACCAACATCTTGGCATTGTAATCCATTGTGTCGGAAAATCAGCGACTAATTTTATTCGTGGTTTTGAGTGGATTCTTTTTCAATGTAAAGTTAAACTTGATGCTTAAGAAAGGTGAGGTTAATATTGGGAATTCATGGTTAGAAACAAAATAATAATGCAATAATGAACTATGAAGTTAAGAAGGTGATGTTGACCCTTTTTCTGGAAGTGCGTTTATTCTGTTACACATTGCATATTATAAAAGGCAGCTATTTGTGCCGACTATTATCAGATACTAAGTATTTCTATAAAGTTTTTGACTATCCAGTCACGTAGGAATCAAAATACGATGTGGTTATGAGCAAAGATAATAATAATAATGGCATTAAAAACATGCTTACATTTATAAATTTACGCCTTGCTACGGTCCTTGCATACTTCTTTTGCATTGTTGACGTCAATACATCTGGACAAAAAAAATAGATACTTACCCAAAATTAGAATCATTAGTGTTTTTGATTACCTATATTTTTTTTGGTTTCTCAGTTGCATTTGGACAATCACGAGTGAAACAGCTTAGCTTGTAGCGTTCAGTGGAATGGCCAAACGGATTGACAGCAAAAGGAAGGGCGACAATATTTTCCGTAAGGCATTGTTGGAAGGTAACACAAATATTACATAATTAGTTTACTAGTCACCCAAGGCTTGCGAGGTCACAGGGATAGTGTGTTTTGTTTAGTCATTATCTTACATGATTCTCAATCCCCCCAGTATTGAAATAATTTAACGGTTTTTCCTCATTTTTAACCCCCGACGCAAAAAGAGGGGTGTTATAAGTTTCACCGCTATGTGTGTGTGTCTGTCCGTCTGTCTGTCTGTCTGTCTGTCTGTCTGTCTGTCTGTGGCACCGTAGCGCCCAAACGAGTGAACCGATTTAGATGCGGTTTTTTTATTTGAAAGCAGGGTTTCTTGCGATGGTTCTTAGACATAATTCATCAAAATCGGTCCAGCCGTTTCAAGGTTATCAGCTCTTTTGCGTTAGCTACCGTTGCTATTTAAGACGTCTATGGGTATTAACTTTACTTACAAACATATGTGTGTCTTAAAATTTCAAACACCCATTTGTGTAATATTAATAAGCAACATTGTGGTGTATTTGGTCTGATGCAGCCAGGATATCTAGCAGACTAATACACTCTTGGAAAAATAACAGCAGACATGTCGTGTTTGGATTTATTTTAACCTTCATTTGATTCTGCACATAATGCACTGATGGCAACTGAATGAGCTGATGCTGCAGCCAGGCTATCCAGCACACCAGTAGGTAGACTCTTGACAAAATAATAGCAAATATGTCGTGTTTGGATTAATTTCAACCAGCATTTGATTCTACACACAATGCACTGATGGCAACCGGATGAGATGATGCTGCAGCCAGGCTATCCAGCACACCAGTAGGTAGACTCTTGACAAAATAATAGCAGATATGTCGTGTTTGGATTCATTTCAACCAGCATTTGATTCTAAACACAATGCACTGATGGCAACAGGATGATCTGTTGCTGCAGCCAGGCTATCCAGCACACCAGTAGGAAGACCCTTGACAAAATTATAGCAGATAATTATGTCGTGTTTGGATTCGTTTTAACCAGCATTTGACTCTACAAATAATGCACTAAAAAAATCTCATAACTGTAAACTCTATAAAACAAAATTAATGCGTTTAAAAAATTTAAAATAAAAATTAAATTAAAAATTTAAAAAACCCCCATCGCAAAAAAGTAAAACATTTTAAAAAGTTAAAAATAACACTTTAGCCATACAATTTTACGTAACGTCGGGGTACCGTTAAAATAAGTACCTACATACATACAAGTACTAGGAACATTTCTTACTTAAGCGGTTCCCCGACGTAAAGTAAAATTTTATGGCTAAAGTGTTATTTTTAACTTTTTAAAATGTTTTACTTTTTTGCGATGGGGGTTTTTTTAAGACTTTTTTGATGTTATTTTTGTTTAAAATGTAAAGAACCATTAAAAATTCACTCATACTTACGCGTTATGAGATTTTTCATTAAAAATTAAATTAGTTACTTCATTCATTAAACATGTATTAGGTTTCGACAAAAAGCACGATTTTATACAGTTTAAAGTAAAATTAACATCAGGTAAAACTTGGAAATAGCAAAAAGCTATTTCAAGATCCACTATGATGTAGAGAACTCATGGTCTCTGGATGTGGTTTGATGTTGCTTCCTGTATGTTGTGAAAGCCCAAAGGTTGGGAAGTCTTCCTCTCATACACGAGGTTATGGTCGAAACCCGTGCAAGTTCCAATGTGACTTTTTAAATCCATGTGTACTTTCTAAGTTTATCTTAAACATCATTATTCGTTGACATCGGTGAACGAAAACATCCTTGAACAAGCATGATGATCAATGTTCGCGCCTTCTCTGTTTGAGAATAGTTAACATATTTAAAAATTGAACTTCGTTTTTTTACTTTTGATTACGCAAGTATGATCACTATGATCAGTAACAGGTACGGATACAGCCCTATTTTTTGTGCCTATATCGGTGACATGCCTGACATGTTAAAACATTACATGATTATTTTTAGTTTGCGTCCTCTAAAAGCCAAAACGAAAGCTGTGAGAGTGTTATTAACATAAAAAATAAATGAATAGCTACTAAAAGTAACCGTTTAGTTTACTGTTAATGGTTAATTAACAAAAAGGCCTGGTTTGTCTAGTGGTTGCTAGCACTACTTCTAGAGTGAGGTCCTGGGTTCAATTCCTGGGTTGGACAAAGTGTTATTGGGTCTTTTAATCTTGAATTTCTCAGTAGCAACCCGGAGTCAGGATTTGTACCTAGTTGATGGCAATAAGATCACCCCCTATTACATAGGACTTAAAACATAATTTGGTGAATTATGGGTGTACACCACTGCCTAACTCTTCGGGGAATACAGACGTGATATTATATGATGCTACGTTTGTAAACGAAATTATTGTTTCAGGCAATAGCGTGTTAATGTAAAAGTGGCTAAAGTATGTTTGAAGAATAATACTTATTGTACGTACTTTAACCATTCAATCGTGTCAATTAGAGACACGATAGAAAGACAATGACAGCGCAAACGCTTGGGGTTTAATGAATTAAGAACCTTTTAGCAGTGTTGCACTGCAAACAGCTTAAATATTAAAGTAGTAGGCATAATAAAATATGAGCCTATGTTTTAAGTACATTTTTTGCTTTACCGTTCAGGGGGCTCTTTTAAATTGAAATGGAAAATCTGTCGGAATTGTTGGAATACGGATAATTAAGACATTTTCTCCTTTTGCCATTCCAGTCATGATTACATACATACATACATACATACATACATACATACATAAACTCACGCCTTTTTCTCATGGGGGTAGGCAGAAACTACAGAGCGCCATATGCTACGATTATACGTACTTCTTTTGCTTCGTTTACATTCATACATGTTGTCATACACACACGCCGGTTGCGAGTACTACGCACCTGACCTTTCTGAAGAACCTCATCAATAAGGTCTATGTATGTCCTTCTAGGGCGTCCCCTCCCGGCGTTCTCACTTACATCTGCCTTGTAAATACCTTTCGTTAGTCGCCTTTCATCCATCCTTTCAACGTGACCAAACCATTTAAGCATACTCTTTTCAATTTATGTTACTACATCTTCTTTCAAACCACAACGTTGCTTTATCACATCATTCCTCAATCTGTCATTCATTGTTACACCACACATACTTCGCAAGGAACGCATTTCTACAGCATTTATTCTACTTTCAATCTGCATTTGCTAGGGGTGGACGTAATCTATTATCATGGCGCCAGAGGTCGATTGTTCATTGTTGTTTGTATGAGTCAAAGTAGGTCTTAAAATAAATAGCAACTCATCAAATGTAGTAACAGACATTTTATAAATTCATTTACATTTTATAAGATTGCCGACTAAAGTGTGCGCCCTCTGCGTTAGCGCGCGTTGAAGCAAACGTTTAATTTTTTTCACACATTTTTTGTGTCGAGCGGCGCGGCGCGGGGCGGTGCGGTCTGCCCGAATTACACGGATTTTTTGTGCGCCGGACTTTTTGCGCGTTTTGTGCGTTACTGCATATAATTGTATAGGTTATATTTTCACAGACTAAAAAGTGCGTCACGGATAGTCTGTCGTCTGCGCTGCACCTAAAAGAGGAGTTCAAGGTTTTACCTTTTTTACATTATGCAAATTAGTAAATTGTATAATTGTACAATTAAGATTTAACGTTGCGCAATTTATAATATCTTAACATAATCATTATATGGTAAAAATATACAACGTAAACGTCAACTTTGTAGAATAATAATGATCTTTGACTCATTTCACCAACTTTCTGTTTCTTGTTTGAGAATTTGGGAACGAAGACAACCCCAAGTTCTTGGTATCTTTTGAAAGAGGCCTTAGTGACAGGTGTTAATTAAGTTGTCACAGTTCCCTTACTGAGATACAAAAAGTGGCTTTAAATTCTTTAAATGTTCTTTTAAAACACATTTGCTCGTAAAGGGTCTCTTATTTCACCATTATCGTAATGTTCTCATTACGTACTTGTGTGTTATTGTAATGTAAAATGCAAAGTTTATAAGATTCTCCGTCTAGAACGAACGTAAGTACTTAAATTAACTTTGGGAGATATAATAACCTCCTCCTTTTTTCGTCGTTCTTAGTCGGTTAAAATTAAAAGTTCCTGCGAGTCATGCATTGGAGATGTAGTCACCGCCAAACCCCGTACAATACGTTGTTAAATAATTATAACCTGCTTTCCTGTAGAATCCAGAAGGCTGCTTCTTAGAGCAATGTTTCTACACGGTATTATCCATAACAAATATGTTTTTTTTAATTTATTTATTTATTTTCTCACCACAATACATTATTTATCAGTACATTTTAATAACGGTTTAGACAATTAAAACAAAAATTAGTAATATTATATTGTGGGGAGACTGGTGCCTAAGCTAGACGGAAGGTCTGTGTTTCAGGACACCAGGTCTCCGCCCCTTAGGTAATGGTTACATTTAAATAATTTTGTAAGTGCTCTAGAAAATTCGGAATTAAGGTAAGTTTAACATTAATGGTTTGTATTGTAAGTTATTATAATTTTCACATTAAGTATATTTTTATATTGTAAATTATTTTATAATTGTATTCAATTGCAAATTATTCTTATTCTAGTGTTAGTATTGTTAGTATTTGTGTGTATATGTGCATGTATATGAGTAAGTGAGTGATTGTTTTTGTATGAATGTGTGTAGGTAATTCCCAGAGCAGCTGATGTGAGTGTAGCAAGCAGATAAATTAAACCGGGGCAGCAAGCAGTTTCTCAGTATCCTCATAATTCAAGTCTTGGAGCCATCCCATCACTTTAATTTTACATTTGGTCTTAGTAAGATTGTAAACATCAAGCGTCTTATTGATTTTGTTATAATTGTTATGATTGCTCTGATATGTCGAATAAAGTGTGTTACCTTGTTCCGAGAACAGTAGTGTGTAGACGAGCGCGTCCATACCGTTTACTGACTACGAATACCAGCCAAATAAGTCACCCTAATGCTGGGTCACGCGCTCCTCTGCGTCAACTTGTGGATTCTTACAACGAAAAGTTTGAGAACGTAGATATATTTAACCTCTCTGCTAACAAATTAAGAGTGTTTGTAGTCGAATAAATGTATACGAACATCTTAAATTTGTCTTTATTTAATAATGATTTTGTTTTTTTTTTGTTTCTCTTACTTTTATGAGTTTATCATTCTGTATTGTAGGTACTCACGTAGCATAATAATTTATTATAAGTGATCAGTGGATAATGGTGTTGGTAGTGCATTAAAGTGCTATTATTTCAAGTTCATGTATTATAACATATTCATGTTTGTGTATTACTGTTTTTTATCCCTAAATAAATAAATAAATAAAATCTTTACTAAGTTATAACTACCTAAAAACTGTATAACCCACGGAGGTTCACTCACCAGCAGTGCGATTCTGGTCAAATCACCGCTGCACCGGTGAATTGGGAGGGTGTATTGAGCTGTCATTCCGTACTAATGCTAGGCATTGACAGTTCACTTCACTCAAGTTTTCATGGCGTGTCTTTTACTGAATCAACCGGCTGTACCTACATTATGCCATGATATGAGATAAATAACAAAACACATCATCAAATTTTCATGTCCTTGCTGTTTGCCGTTAAGGAGTTCCATTGTATGCCTTCAGAGTTCAGTCCTGTCCAGCAAGTCCTTGGTCATAGTTACCTACTCGTTTGTCTATAATAATATTATAAAGCATGAATGGAAGCAGGAAATGCATTGAATAGGCTCCGAAACTACTGAACCAATTAAACAATTCCTTCACCATTGGGGTGCTACACTATTCGACATAGGCTACTTTTTATCCCTGTATTCCCACGGGAACGGGATCTACGCGGGTGAAACCACGTGACGTCAGCTAGTGGTAATATTAACTGTACAGTACCTCCATCATGAGTGACGCTTTTCCTATTTAATTTTGAGAAGTTCCTTAGAATATTTATTATCGGAGTCTAAGGTCTAATAAGTACCTACTTATGAAAATTAAATGGGACTAGGTACTGCAGGAGTATAATACCAAAGTAGATTAACAAACAAAAACAGAATTTTCAAAATCGGTCGACAATTTTACTGGCGGAGCAAGCGAAAAGTCATAACACCTTCTTCTTACACGATGTCGGTTAAAATCAGTGGAGCAGTGTATGACTTAAAATAATCACAGCATTAGTCATTCCTTAAACATAAATAATGTTTTTTTTTGTAGAAGTATAAAAAGTTACACAGACGTCAGAGCAACGAATTATTTAAACACATTTATTTCATTGCAGTTGTGAAAAATGACTCAAGACGCTCAAACGACTACCATTTTGAGGGAGGAAGAAGAACCAACATTGACTCTGCTGGTGCCTCAAACATCGCCTAGGAAGTTTCAAATAGTGTACCATAACGTTATTACGTTTGGGTACTGGCATATAGCTGGTCTGTACGGGCTTTATTTGTGCTTCACTTCGGCAAAATGGGCAACAATATTATTCAGTAAGTAGAAATAGCTAGTTGTGATATTTTTGTAATGTATATAATAATAGGTAGGTAGGTAATTAAAATGGTTGCAGTCTTTTTTTATTTTTTTTAAATGTCTAACAATTGTACTACATTTAAATGGCGCTCAATCTTTTAGTGGTATAAGATTACGTGCGCTAAGTTGTCTAAGTCATTTTCTTTTTTGCCTTTATATTTTGGCAGTTAAAAAACAATCAATATTTTTTTTCAAAAATTAACGTACGACTAAGGTATTTGTGAAGTCAGAAACCTGATTAGTAAAATTTGGCACTAAAGAAAAATATAATAAAGTTGACACTGAAACCTCTATTTAAAACGTGTTCAATTTTTGTGACTGATATATAGGTACAAGTCAAGCTTCCCGACGTCGCTGATTTACCAATAAGTTTTTGTAATATTATAATGTAGTAGTATCTCTTTGCAGTTATGTTCGTGTGCCTTTTATTGCTGCCAGATAAGTCCTCTGTCCTCAACAGTTTTCATTTATTAAGATATCATTGTAACAGTATGATCCTAATTTAAAAAAAAATACTTAGGGCTTACTTCTTTTTTAAGTCTGGTAAAGTCACATTTGGTAATTTTTTAGATCAGATTATTTTTCTCGGTAATCAATAAAATACACGAAATAAGCAGTTTAAGCGCTCGCACAGGCCATACAGCTCTTGTGTGTACCATTATGGGAACACGTCCGCAATTTTTTTCTGGGAATCCAAGTGTACATATTACATACATACATACATAAACTCACGCCTTTTTCCCATGGGGGTAGGCAGAAACTACAGAGCGCCATAAATGCTACGATTCTTACATACTTCTTTACATACTTTTTTTTTCTTTTTTCTTTCTGTACATATTACGTGGTTTAAAACAAAGTTCAGGTACTTTAATGGGCAAAATCATCCATCTTTCAGGTTACACCCTATTCGTGTTGGCGGAAATAGGAGTCACAGCTGGCGCACACAGGCTTTGGGCCCACAAAACATACAAAGCAAAGTTACCCTTACAAATTCTTCTGATGATATTGAACTCTATTGCCTTTCAAAACTCTGCCATTGATTGGGTGAGGGACCACCGTCTCCATCATAAGTACAGTGACACAGATGCTGATCCTCACAATGCTACCCGAGGCTTTTTCTATTCCCATGTTGGATGGTTGCTCGTAAGAAAACATTCAGAAGTGAAGAAGCGTGGAAAAGAACTTGACTTAACTGATGTTCTCAACAATCCAGTGCTGAGGTTCCAAAAGAAGTAAGTACATTAGAGGATTTCAGGGGTGATTTCTAGCTACGTCAAGCAATAGCTTTTTTCAAGAACTCTTTGAATCTTGTAGAATACTTATTATGAAGAAGTTAATCCGAATAAGGAGTAATAAGATCCACCATTTACTTAGATTTTAGTAAGTAGGAGAAATGACGACAGGGGACGCCCTAGAAGGACATACACTGACCTATTAGTGATGTTCTCCAGAAAGCTCAGGTGCGTGCCTATATGACCAGATATATAGGTTTTATAAACGTAAACGAAGCAGAATGTACTTCTTTACTACGATCTTTATAATACTTGTAAGGATCGTAACAGGTGGTGTTAAGCTTACCACTATCGGCTGTCGTCAGTATGAATGTTTGTATGTGTGTGTAGATAAATCATCATCAGCCTGATTGTTTTTACTAGCAAAAATGTGGTTTCTGTCATTTTCTTTTCTTTACAGGTACGCAATACCCTTCATCGGCGCAGTGTGCTTCGTGTTACCAACCCTCATACCTGTCTACTGCTGGGGAGAAACCTGGACCAATGCTTGGCACATCACCATGCTTCGATACGTAATGAACCTCAACATTACCTTCCTGGTCAACAGTGCAGCTCATATCTGGGGGAAAAAGCCTTATGATAAAAAAATCTTACCTGCCCAGAATATAGCAGTTTCCATAGCGTCTTGCGGTGAAGGTTTTCATAACTATCACCATGTATTTCCATGGGATTACCGTGCAGCCGAACTTGGAAACAATACTCTTAATTTAACGACTAAGTTTATTGATTTCTTCGCTTGGATTGGATGGGCTTATGACTTGAAGACAGTGTCCAAAGATATGATAAAACTCAGGGCTAAACGAACTGGTGATGGGACGAATCTTTGGGGGTTAGAAGATAAACATGAGTTTAAAGAATCAAAATACGAATAGGGAGATCGAAAAACAACTTTGTTAACAGTGATGTTATTTGATATTTATTAGTTATTTATTTTAAAGTAAGATTTTATCGTCGTAGTTGGCAGACCGAGTCATCTGTCTACCTTGAGCAAGTTCTTTCAATGTTAAATGCAAAAAGCATAGGAGGACAAGCCGAAGTGGCCACGTAATATTTATGACAATAATGGCACACGGGTTTATAGGTCGTTCGCGTTAAGAATGCAGTAAGATAGCATTGCAACTGCAAGATAAAGGTGTATTCCACAGTGGTGTTAAATTCAAACAAATTATATTTTAAAAGATTAAGTTTAATGAATTTATAAAAATGAATTGGAAAAGATTTGATTGGTTAGGGGCCGGGATAGGCCGACGGAAAATGTTGACTTTACTGCATTCTTAACGCGAACGGACTATAGTTGAATTATTTTAAACGCGCCAAGTATTGTGCCTACAGATACATACTGTGTGTTTTATTTGATAGCATTTTTGGGTACTCCATCATAAGATTCGCATCTGTAAAGTCACCCGGATTAAGATTCCAAAAAAGATTGTTTAAACAGCCTACCAATACTTAATGTTAAAAGTAATAAACCAATAATTAATAAAATAATGAGTTTTAGTTGAATCATTTGACACCTACAACATTGACCTAGATACTCTCCTAAAATTGCGTTCCAGTATACGTTACTGGGTTACCTAATAACCCAGAATTATAATCAGAATATTAGTTACAAGACCAGGATGTAAAGTGGATCATCATAATTTGTAAGTGGTTTTAGATATTACAAGGACCTAGAGGTCAAAGGGGTACGGCCTTGCCTTTGACACTTTTTATAACTTCTTTAGCTTTTGCTCGATAAGATTTCCTTTTTTCTCGAGAAGAACCTTCATTCCCTTTATAAGTTTTTATCATTCATTATAATTTTATTATACTCTGTGAACTCTGTCAAAAATGTCATGGATATCATGGGTATATTCGATGTTGAAGAGTCGAATTTGAATATGTTTTTGATTAATATTATTTTTCAGAGCGTTTCACCTGAATCCATAAAAACTTAAATTCTTTTTATCGCAGGTCAGAACTAAATAAAAAATTAAACCAAAGTGATTCTCTGCAGGTCTTTCTACGGAATCCTTCTAATATTGTGCGGTTACATAGTTCTGGGTTCTGAATATGTAAACTTAACTCAAAGAATGGTAAGTTTTAATAATATGTTACCTACTAGTTTTAGCGTAACAAATTAATAAACTATTGCAATTGTTAAAGCCGCTGTATTAAAATATATTTGGAACGCTAAAGTGGTACGAATGTAAAGTAAACTACCTCAGAATACAGAAAGAACCAGAAGCCGTAAGCCCGCCTATTTCTGAAGCGACAAAAACTACTCTCAAACAGAGTAGTTTGACACGCAGCCGATCAGTCACTCTGTGAACATCATATCGCGTAATCTGTTTTGCCGGTGTCCAATTTAATTAAATTTTGCCGTCTTTACTCTCAGCAGTTACCCCAAAAACGGACAAGCTCAGAAGCTTGCCACATTACGAGGGTGGGAAGTGAGGCGGGCGGGGGACGCTTGTCATGTATTTGGATTCGGGTGTGTAATGTTTGGCATAATAACAAATGCTCTAATTTCACTTGAACTAACGTTCACATGACATAATTTTCATATGACATAATATCAAATGACATAAAATCATATGACCTAATGTTTCACATCATACAATATTCATTTAACATAATAACATTTAGTATAACGTTCATTTTGTATAATTTTCAATATGTATAACGTTCAGTTGACCTAATTTTCATATTAACTCATTTTCTGCCCAAACTATGTAGTGAATAAGTAAATATCAGAAAACATCATACTGTAATAACCTCGCCTAACCTAAATGATTCACCAACAATAGAAGAGATCTGGCCTTCGCGCGCCAATGGTCATGGTTCGAACCTAACCTAACCAAAATGATTCACCAACAATAGAAGCCATCTGGCGCTTGGCGGCCGCTGCCGCGGCACGCTCGCTTCGCTCGCTCGCCTTCGCGCGCTAATGGTCATGGTTCTAACCTAACCTAACCAACATGATTCACCAACAATAGAAGCCATCTGGCGCTTGGCGGCCGCTGCCGCGGCACGCTCGCTTCGCTCGCTCGCCTTCGCGCGTTAATGGTAATGGTTCTAACCTTACCTAACCAACATAATTCACCAACAATAGAAGCCATCTGGCGCTTGGCGGCCGCTGCCGCGGCACGCTCGCTTCGCTCGCTCGCCTTCGCGCGCTAATGGTCATGGTTCTAACCTAACCTAACCCACATGATTCTCCAAATATAGAAGGGATCTGGCGCTTGGCGGCCGCTGCCGCGGCACACTCGCTTCGCGCGCTCGCCTTCGTGCGTTAAAGTTACTTAGAGATTATGAATATTATAGTAAATGAATAATATGCTAAATGAATATTATGTGAAATGTGCATTATAGGAAATGTTCATCATGTCATATGAAATTAGGTAAAATGAAATTATATCAACAATTCATTATGTCAACTGATCGGTATGTTAAACAAAATTATGTTAACTGAAATTATGTCAAATGAACGTTAGATATTTTGTTATTATGACAATCGTTACACACCCTTTGGATTCAGCGTGCGGCTTGCAATGACAGTTGAATGCGGCTTCTGGTTCTATCTGTATTCTGAGTAAACTACCTATAACCACCTGTGTGTACCTATGTGGTACCTATCATTATCAGGGCAAAAGCCTGTTCTCAAAGAGAGAAGGCTCGAGCATTGATCACCACGCTTGCTCAAGACGGATTGGCGATTTCATTATATAGTACCTATCATAATGATAGGTACTATATAACTATATATAGTACTTAGTACTGGTAACATACCTACTTTGTACCAGGGCCAAATAACAGTTTTTTTTTTCTTTTCCTTCTTACTTTCTGTCTTTCTTGAAAACATCTTCAACAGTTCATGCAAGACCAACGCAGAGGATTGCGAATGTATTACGGTGAGAGAGTATTCCCAGGAGAATGGACTCATAATGTGAGAACTTTATTTGTTTTACATACTTGTAAAATAAAGACAGGGTTTGTCGCTAAATAATAACAGCCTCCAATCGATCCAAGGTAAAGTTACGCTTGCCAACGTTGGTCAGTAACCATTCATTACAATAATCTATAGCCCGCCGTGCCTTGAATAGCACGCTTACCGCTGTTTCCGGCAGTCGTTTGTAGATCCTTTTAATTCGTTACGGAGTTAGAAGTCATACATAGACCTTATTGGTGAGGTTCTTCAGAAAGGTCAGGGTGCGTAGTAGGTACCTACTCGCAACCGGCGCGCGGCGGCGTGTATGCAAGCAAAGGAAGTATGTAAGAATTGTAGCAGATATAGCGCTCTGTAGTTTCTACCTTCTGCCATAGGAATAATTTATGTATGTGTATGTAGTCGCTCTACGTAAAACACTGATGTTTAGATCCATTTGATTCTACAGGGAAACCGACCCAGACAAAGTTCTTTTAACGCAGATGATAACTTTTCTAAGTCAAAATATTTACTGGTATGATTTTTAGTGATACAGTTGGACTTTAAAGGTCACAGCTCATAAGAGCCCACTCCGCACCGCCTCGTCTCCTGCGGCTAGTATTCTTTATATCAAAGAGATTTAAAAGACTATAGGACATGTCATGGAAATGTCATAGAAAAACTTTGATCCCATGTCTCAGTAACGCCATCTAGAGAGCGGAGCGTACTTTTTCGGACGAAAATTTTGTTTGTGATGTCCGGTCTATAGGTATTGAATGTCTTTGCTTTATATGGACTTGTATAGGTATGCGCTCACTACATCAACTCCGTAGCATCACGGGGTCACCTCAGTATTAAGCCCTCCAAGCGCGGACAGCGAGTGAACCACTCGGTGACAATTAACTCGCTGCTCGCATGCTTGGCTTGCTTTGACTGCGAATGGCCGACGCATATTGACTGGTTGACTGCGCCACGTTTATTGGTGATAACACGGCGTCCACCCGTTGACCACCAGTCGACAACGAGTGGACGCCGTGGGACGAGGCGGTGAGGTGGGAGCCGGGTGACTCTAATGAGCTGTGACCTTTATTACATTTCTTTGTTAAGGTACTTATCTTCAGAAAAAATGATGCTGATAGTATACTGTATCGTGCCTTCTGTGCTGGAAGTATCATTGGAGAGAAAAAAGTTCTAACTTCTGCCAATTGCTTTCTTACTAATAGAAAAAAGTAAGCTGAAACTGTTTGTTCAACACTAGCTAGACCCAAAGCGTTTAGTACAATACACGGGCGACATTGTGTTGCCACTTTATTATTACCTTGTTTAGGGCCCTACTGCCAATCATTTTATATCTGCAGCCTGTGGGCCAATCGACGCAGCGGGTCGTGAGAGCTCTCGAGAGTTCAGTACAACAATGCCTTCAGGATGTTGATGGGACTGCCTAGCTATTGTAGTGCGTTAGCAATGTTTGTAGAAGCACAAGTAGATGGTTATTATGCAATAATTAGGAAAAGAGCAGCATCGCTGATGCGAAGAGTGAGGGACAGTCCCAACAGCCACCTGAGGGTGGTTGCAGAGTACTTGGAGAGTCCTATTTGGAGGCATTGGATCCACCTACATACAGGATAATTTTAATATTTTCTTTACTTTAGTTTGGTTCAGTATTTTAGTATTTTTGTGTATTACTAACTTAGTTCTTAAGTGCCTGTATTACTAGACACTTTATATGGACTGTCTTGTGTGCGTAAGCCGAATGTGTTTATGTTTACTCACGAGCTGTGTTCGACGAAACGTGACTTCTAGTTTACTGCCAATTTTGGCTCAGTATTAGTTTCCCTACGTTTTGCACTCGTGCTAGGTTTCTAACTATGGATGGATTGTGTGAAGAGTAATATGAAAGAAAAGGAAGTACGTGATAGCATGACAGGATAGAATGGAAGAAACAAACGCGTTGCGCCGACCCCAAATAACACGGGACAAGGGCAAGAAGACGAAGATGACTAGGTTTCTAACTATGCGTTATTATTATTAATATTTACCAAACATTTATTCTTACTTTAGATTTAAACACGCAAACCATACGGTCAAGTTCGTGGCCGGCATCCTGCAGACAGTTGTAAAACATACGAATGAGACTCATGAACAATGGCGATCGATGGACTATGTGTATTCGCAGAAGTTCTATAGATTTCCCGCTTTCAACCTCGCTGTTGTGGTAAGTCTTCATAATTACTAATTAGGTACCTACATTTAGTCAAAATGTTTATTTTAGAAATAAGTTATGTGGGCACCAGTCATTTTCACGATTACCCTTCTTTAAAACTACTGAGTACTATGGTACTACGTTGGTTGTCAACTTGTCACATTGGCTGTTTCGTCGCTGTCCTTAATAGGTCACATTCAGAGAGCAGCGGTGGCCCAGTGGTGGCGGCCCCGACTTACGAACAGTAAGTCGTGGGTTCAATCAAACCCAGGCAGGCGCATTACTTTGTGTAATTTATTTCATCACCACTGATCTCAAAAACGGTGAAGGAAAACATCGTGAGGAAACCGGCATGTCCTAGAACCAAAAAATTTAAGACATGTGACATCTACCAATTCGCACCGGGCCTGCGTGGTAGATTATGGCCCAAACGCAAAATATGCGCTTTGACGTGGAGTTGCGGATACCAGAAGCGGTATCCTTTAGGTTACATTCACTAATTTGTCAATTGTTGCATCTGGTCAGTATTCCTCGTTTCCTGAATCATCTGACGCATAATTATATAGAGACGCCTGCACTGCACAGTGCACATCGAGGTACTCCAAACTGTTTCCCAATTGAACATC
The DNA here is from genome assembly GCA_921972225.1 of Euplexia lucipara. Classification (NCBI taxonomy): domain Eukaryota; kingdom Metazoa; phylum Arthropoda; class Insecta; order Lepidoptera; family Noctuidae; genus Euplexia; species Euplexia lucipara. The sequence continues at coordinate 14,290,605 of OV179154.1, forward strand.
AACCTTATTCCATTGGTTATAAAGTTGAAAAACTCTCAAAGAAATTTGACACAATGTGGTACCTTGATGTGCTTGCTTTTGTACAATGTACCTACAGCCACATTTAACATTAAGTGATAAAAAAAACTTTCAGAGAATGACTGAACCCTGGATTTTTAACGTTTACGTCAACAAAATACCTTACGCTACTCAAGACAGTGACTTTGATGGTGTTTGCACGTCTACTGCCGTTAAAGCTACAAAGGTTGGACTTTATTTAGAGAAGTAGGTAATAAGTCGTACTTAGTCTTACTTTTAAAAATATCACTTATCCGTTCCCCATGAGTCAGGACTCAGGTGACATTGATCGACGGCGTGGGACTGTTTGTCCTTACAAAAACTGAGCAAAGTATGGTATCCTTTCGTATCGTCGCGCGACGCGGCGAACACGTTCCGGCGGTAAAAGTAGGAGAGTAATGGGGGATCTGGATCTAGATCCAGACCCCCCATTACTCTCTATACAAAACGTTACATCTATTCAAAAAACTATAATCTGAATCGTTATTCCTTTCACACTTAATAACTGTCTATTCAAAACCATATTTATCTATTCAGAAATCTCTATTGGAAATGAACCCACTATTCAGAAATCTCATTACTGAACGGTTCTTTCATTCTCGCTAAAGCGATGAATGTATTCTAGTTTCTCTATTCAAAATGGAATGGAAAGGAAGAACGATTCGGAATAGTTTTTTGAATAGATGTAACGTTTTGAATAGAGATTTTTTGAATGTATGTTTAATTTTGAATAGAGAGTAATAGAGAGGGGTCTGGATCTAGATCCAGACCCCCCATTACTCTCCTACTGGTGGACTGACACAAAACGCGATCGATCGTCGACGGCCTCTTTAAGAGGTGGATTGGTATAATGCGTACAAGTGTACTTCTTTTAAATCGACTAAATACGAAAGGCCGTCGATCAATCGTTACCCCTAAAGTACGTTTTTCAGCTCCAAAAGATGCTTTTGCTGTCTGTACGTCTGTCTATCTGTCAGGAGTCTGTATTTTCACAGAGTGGGTATTTTATAGCCACTATAATAAAAATAATACAATTAATTAAAGTAAGATTTAAGGGTGCTTTTTCCTTGACATGGTAAATAATTCTGTGTGCGAATGCGATTCGTTTTTAACCAACTTAAAAAAGGATGAAGGTTGTGAATTTGGTTGTATTTTTATGTTTTCCTCAGAATTTATGGACCGATTTAGAAAAAAAAATGTAAAAACTGATCTTATAACTAAATAGAAAGTAAATTTATTTCAGAGCTGGTCAACGGTTAAGTACCTATACACCGAAGAAGTTGAAATAGTGCAAAGGAAAAGATGCGAGAAAATATTGTGTCGAAGTTGCAGACTGTTCTTGTGTAGTATATGCGAAAGTTCAGTCAAATATGCTTTCTCTGTAAGTATCCGGCGCAGCTAAACAACACACTCAAAAGCTCTCTCTATCTCTCTCTCTCCTAAAATCTGCCACAAACCTTAATACCCACAAAACTAATAATATGCTGATCTTACGGCGCCATTCGATACTAATGCTAGGGGCATTCAGCTGTAGTAAGCTGAACGTACGGCGCCAGTTTGCTTCACTCAAGTTTTAGTTAACTTCAAGGGGTATTTTTTTACTAAATCGACCGGCATTGTACCAGACTATATTTATTTATTTATTTGTCCAGTGGTCGCAAGCGGTAGTGCTGAGCATGAGGTCCCGGATTCGATCCCCGGGTCGGTCAAAGTGTTATTGAGTTTTACCATCTAGAATTTCTCAGTATCAGCCCGGTGCGGTGTCTGGATTCGTACCCGATTGAGGGCAATAGGTTCACCCCCTAAACATAACTGGCGAAACGTGGGTGTCCGCCTCTGCCTAGCCCTTCGGGGATTACAAGCGTGATGTTACGTTATGTTTATTTATTTATGTTAAGGAAGCTGAAGGCGGTGGCTTGGTTTGTTACGAAACGGGTGATCCTGCAGAGGTTGATATAAAGCAAGGAGTATTGGTTGGCGTGACGACAATCATCAACGTCGGCCTCCCGAACTTATACATGCGAGTCGGATTGTTTAACAAATGGATAACGGATGCCAGTTGCAGCGTGCCTATCAACAAACTCGTGATTGTTTCTTGTATTATTGTTTGTATTAAAACTATTGCTTTGTAAGTGTTTAGTGTTTTTGTTGCAGTACTTGCAGTATTTATCATACATACCTACATAGGATTACAACATTATTAATAAGTATCATCATCTGCCTAGCTTTTTCCCAACTATGTTAGGGTCGGCTTCCAGTTTAACCGGATGCATTAGAATACCTGCAGTGTTTTACATGGAGCGACTGCCTGTCAACCCAGTAACTGGGTTGTGGAGGTCACCCCACGATACCCCGTAAACTTACCTTTAAACTGATTCTCAAAATTGTCAAGCTTCTGACTATCTGTAACGACTGTCATAGATATATACATGATTGCCGGGACCAACGGCTTTACATGCTTTCCGAGGCACGGAGGAGATTTGATAATATCAAAACTCCAAGCTCCAAACTCGTTCCATCGTCGACCTCATATCTGACCGCTGGACAAGATTGAGGTCAGAGTAGACCCATTATAAATAAAAGAAAATGTCTTTGGTGATTCTACTTTTGAGCCAAAAAGTGTTAAGTATCTCTCTCATATTTAAATTCAAGCAGGCAAAAGGTCTTGAAACTATTCTGCCTAGCGTGTCACAACTTTTGAAGATCTGCTATTAAGACTTTTATATTGCATAGTACACAGACGCCTTCTTTCAATCACTACGGTCAAAAGTATGAAAGTCAAAGTCAAAGTTACGGTACGGTCAAAGTTTTATACTTTGATATCGAACCTTACCGCTCGCCGCCACAGTGTTTTTTACACCCTAAAAATCGGACATGCCCTTTTTATTCCAATAATAGATGCTGTAACATGTTTGGAATGCGAGAGTAGAACACCCAAAGTTCAATTTTATTTAGAACAAAAGTTATAGTCGAATTTATTATTTTTCTATGGAAACCAGAAAAACCACAAAAATATTAATATAAAAAAAACTATTGAATAATTCTAATATATTTATGTTTAGTATTATAAAACACCATTTTGTCTTTATTTTAAGATAATACTTGTAATTTTAACTGCATTCAACTGGGAGTTATTAAATTTATAGCTTCATTTCGTAATTTATTTTTAAATTTTATATCTTATCGAATACGGATTTTATTTCTTAATGTAATTATTAATTATATCTTTATCCATTTAAATTCAAAATATCGAATCCATATCTAGTAGGATCTCGAAGCTATCGGATTTTGAAAATGACGACCTAGGGTTGACAAAAATCCAAAATGACAAAATATTTTCCAAAAAAATACAAATTGTGAAGAGGTGATCGTAATGCGTAATAATAACGTTTTGCACTTTTAATATAAGTTAAATAAAATAGAAGTAATAATTTTTTTTTTTTAAGTTTTTTATAACCTATTCTTGTAATAGGTACGTGCAATATGGGTTTAATACTAACCTAAAATGTCAATGATTAAATTTAGCTTTTTCTTTGCATCATCAAAGTTTGACTAGTAGAAAATTACTTTTATGACTTTAGAATTAAGTTCACCAAATGCAATTCATTTACATTCAGTTTTAATACTATGCATAAGAAAGACTTAGAAATTCAACAAATGCCATGGTATTTGTTGAATTTCTTAACGTTCTTCTAATTTTACAATATTTGTAAGTATTTAAGTATAGGTTCCTTATCATAATAAATTGCAATATAAATAATAACCACGTAAAACTTTTACAAACTGTTCACAATAAAAGTGATTTTAATCCGATGAAGGAGATTATTTGGTAAAGGGAAGGGGTCCGCCCTCGTTAGGTTTCAACTAAAACCCTTTACTGTTAAATAATCTCTGGAGGAACGGGGGTGAGGCACCATGGAGCCGTTAAAGACCCATGGTACCACTTCGCCTCAACAGGGGTTGACCCAACCTGTTGAGGGACGTCTGTCCGGGCTCCGACCGGCTGACTTAATGCAAGGAGGGCAAGAGGGCGCCAACCCTCTTGTTGGTCAGCGAGTGGCAAATGAAGCTGTGGATACCGCCACAGCCGGTGCTCTTCAGTCTCCGAGAGTATCCGCAAATGCGCAAGGAGAACCTTTAGCAACTAATTTTACCAAATTAAAAGCGTACCAAATACTTGTCGACGCTGCTAAAAAACTTGGAAAAAAGGTCCGACCCACTGATTTAGATATAAGCGAACGCGTTTCAATTATTTTAGAAGCTTTGTCATTACCCTTAACTCACCAAACCAATAAAGACTTGCATAATTTAATCATTAAATTTACCTCTAAATGTGAAACATTATACAAAAAATGTAGTTATAATTATAACATTTTTAAAAGAAAACACAAAAAGTGGCTAAATGAAGATTTTTCTGAACAGTGGTCTTGTCTTGTAAACGAACCTCTTCTTAGTATTCTTGAACCTAGTCCCAGTTCTGTCCCAGATTACATTCCAAGCTTTGATTTATGTCCTGTTTCTGAACCTGGTCCCTCAGTCGTCCTTGACCTTTCATCTCAGTCAATTCCCAATTCGAACTATTCTGATCCTGAGCCTGGTCCCAGTCACGTCCTTGATTCATATCCTGTCTCCGTTTCCATCCCCTCTACTGATTCATCTCTGATTCCCGGTTCTGTATCGATGAGTCAATATGATGATCCTATTCTTGAACCTCGTCCCAGTTCTGTCCCAGATTACATTCCAAGTTTTGATTTATGTCCTGTTTCTGAACCTAGTCCTTTAGTCGTCCTTGACTTAGACCTTTCATCTCAATCAATTCCCAATTCGAACTATCCTATAACTGAACCTGGTCCCAGTCACATCCTTGATTCATATCCTGTCTCCCTTTCCATCCCCTCTTCTGATTCATTACTGATTCCTGATTCTGTACCGATGAATAGATATGATGATCTTTCCATAAGACAGAAACACAGAGCTCGAAAACGCTTGCATGATTATTTAGAAAAAGAGTCCCCTAAGAAAGTAATATCAGTCTTTGCGAGCACTGTTGAAGTAGGAGGTAAAAAATTCAAAAAGAGCGTTTCCAAAGACCTAGAATTTATTTTGGATTCATGTGTACAGAGTCCAACAAGACCGACAAAAATTGCTTCAAAAATTAGAACCCAACCGACACCTTATTCAGCAGATGAAGCACTAGCTATTTATATTGACAGAAAGTTGTCAGTGGAGACATACAAATTTTTACAACAAGATTTAAAAGCTCGTGGATTTAACGCCTTCCCTCCATACAGTCAAGTGCTCGAAGCCAAAAAACAATGCTACCCGTTACATCCAGTCCATGTATCTGATACAGAAGCTATTATACCAGTTTCCAGCCTAGTATCTCATTCTTTCCAAAGACTAGTTCAATCTTATGACGCAACTTTCACTGACTACTGTAATCGAAAAGATACCAATAAATTAAATTGTATATTTGAAGCATCATGGGGGTTTGACGGTAGTACAGGTCAATCACTGTATAAACAGAACTTTTCCCAAAATGAACATGACGAGAGTTGCCTTTTTGCAACTACTTTTATACCGTTGCAGATCAAAACAACCTGTGGGCAAGTTCTGTGGCGTAACTCTACTCCACAATCGTATAGATATTGTCGCCCTATTCATATTCAATATAAAAAAGAAACGACTGATTTAATAATTGCTGAAAAACTATTAATACAAAATCAAATTGACCAATTAGACAGATTTGATACTAAAACTTTAAGTGGTCAAACTATATCTACAGAGTTTAAACTATATTTGACAATAATAGATGGTAAAGTCTTAAATATTATAACCAATACAATGTCTCAACTTCGGTGCCCATTTTGTAAAGCGACCTCAAAGAGTTTAATAATTTAGAGTTTGTGCATTCAAAACCTGTCGATCAAACCCTTTTAAGATATGGCATAAGTCCGTTGCACGCCTGGATTCGTGTTTTGGAATTTTTGTTACATTTAGGTTATAAAATTATTGTAAAAAAATGGAGAGTATCTAAAAGTTCACCGGAAGCCGTGCTTGTCAATGAGAATAAAAAAAAAATTCAGGACGAAATCCGCACTAAATTAGGGCTGCTCGTAGATGTGGTTAAGCCTAATACGGGTACGACTAATGACGGAAATACTGCTAGGATGGCCCTGTCTAATAAGTGTCGTACAGTATTTGCTGAAATTTTAGGACTACAACAATGGCTTTTGGATGACTTACATGTCATACTAGTAGTCTTATCAAGTGGATTACCTGTTAATGCAGATAAATTTGATGAATTTTGTAAATTATTGGCCAAAAAATATGTAGAAGAGTATTCGTGGTACCCAATGACCGTAACTCTACATAAAATACTTGTGCACGGCAAAGACATCATAAAAAACTCTGCACTACCCTTAGGATTGTTATCTGAGCAAGCTGGGGAAGCACGTAATAAATTTTGGAGGCACGACCGTGAACACCACACAAGGAAATCAGATAGAGAAAAAACAATGTTAGATCTTTTTCATCGAGCACTTGAATCCTCTGACCCCTTCATATCAAATATAAGATTAAATAAAAGATTAAATAACCTTAAGCGTCAACCTCTTCCACCTCAAGCCCTTATATTGTTAGAGCCTTTTGAATTTCCAACGGGCGAAGAAGAGGCTGATCCTGAGGAAAATATAAGCACTATGGAGAATAACCTCCCAGATAATTTTGAAATGTTATCTGAAGATGTGGAATTTGATGATTCGTAGTCTTCTGGGTTCTCCGATACTGTATAAGAATTAGATACTTACACTTGCTTTTTTGACACCTTTCTGTATCTCAGACAATATCTATTGCATTGATCTAGAAATATAACTCTTAAAGTACAAATAATAATTATATAATAGAAAAAAAAAACGTTTAATAAAAAGTAAAACTGCCTTCAAAACCCATAAAATAAACTTTAAATAGGAATAATAAGGTATAGGTTTAAAAACGGTGCTAGTTTTTCTTCAATTAAACTATAATATTTTATTTTATGGGTTTTTTCAAGACGGTTTTACTTCTTTTGTTAAAAATCTGATTATTTCTTAATTTTTAGTGCCGTAAATAAATTAATCTTCGATTTACAGTTGACAGTTGATATTGACACAGCTAAAATGAAACAAAATGCAGATGTAACAATAATAAAGCACCCTTGCTGTACTATTGTCACATCTGCTAATACCCATTTACAGTGTACAGGCGTAATGTTATTTTACGGAAGGGTGTAAATGTAAACAAACGTATGATTGAAGCAATCGCGGGTAATACCGAACACATAACAAAAATTATATAAACTTCCGAATTGAGAACCTCCTCATTTTTTGAAGTCGTTAAATAATAAATAGGTAGATCCATATATAGCAGAAAACGTAACAATCAATAAATTAACCCCTATGCAATCCGATTTTTTAAAAATATTCCTACACTGTTTATTTTCAATTACCTACATCTCAGAGAGGCAACCCTAAAACCATAGAAATTCTATGAGAACTTTAGAAGCATGTTTCTCCGAGATCCTACTGGATATCGACACGGTTATTTTTTTGGGGTTTTATTGTATCTTAGTTAATGTAATGAGCTAGAAATAAAATCCGTATTCGTTAAGGTTTATCATACAAAAAATAAATTCTTAAATTTAAAAAAAACCTATTTCTGGGCTCCCTTGCGGAGTTAAAGTCTTGTAAATATAATCAAAAAATGCTTAAAATACGTCGTTAATTTAATATTGTAACAGAAATAAGAAAAAGTTTTCCTGAGACAAGATATTTCTAGATTTATCAAAATACCTAAAAAAAACAAAATGGCTCTAACTTTGGTTCTAAGTTTATTTGAACTCTGGGTGTTCTACTCTCGCATTCCAAACATGTTACAGCATCTATTATTGGAATAAAAAGGGCATGTCCGATTTTTAGGGTGTAAAAAACACTGCCGCCCCGCGCTTAGCCGCCGCACACAGCGGTAATGTTTGATATCAATAAAGTAAATATAAATTAAAAGTATGGAATCACATCTATACATATAATAAGACTGTAAAAAAACTGTGTCTGTACATTGAATATATTTAAAAAATAATAATTGAAGGGCGTTTAGAAACAGTAATAGAGCACGAATCCAAAAAAAAAGTCTGTCTGTTTGTCTGTTTGTCTGTTTGTCTGTTTGTTTGCACACGCTAATCTTCGGAACTACTGGACGGATTTGAATGATTTTTTTTTTTGTATAGATATTAAGTCTGGTCAACACATAGGCTATAATTTATCTTGGAAACTGGAACACCTGATGCAGAACCGCAACAGACCAGCTAAACTATAGGCGATACAAAAATGGTCCCATAGCAAAAATTGTTCCACGTGATGAGCATTTATTGCTGAGAGAATTAATTTGAAGATCCGGAACACCTGATGCAGAACCGCAACAGACCATCTAAACTATAGGAGATACAAAAATGATACCATAGCAAAAATTGTTCCACGTTATGAACATTTTCTGCTGAGAGAACAAATTTGAGGTTCCGGAACAACTGATGTGGAACTTCAAGAGCCCAGCTACACTATAACATATATTGGAATGACGTCTTAGCAAGAGTTGTTCAGCCTTATGAGCACTCGCTGTTGACGTATAAAAATCGAAGATCTGGAACACCTGTTGTGGAACTCCAAGAGCCCAGCTACACCATAACTCAAATAGGAATGACGTCTTAGCAAAAGTTGTTCGGTCTGATAGGCATTTCCTGTTGACTTATAAAAATCGAAGATCAGAAACATTTGATATAGAAATTAAAACTATCACTAATTTCATTGCATAATTATAAAATAACATAAGTAGGAGGTACCTACTACGCGGTGAAGGCGGGAACAGTTCAGGACTGATTTTCGATGACGATGGTATATCGTTGAAAATTAGACTCTACTGGCTAAAACTCCCATTTTTTTTATCGTATGCCTTCGGGCATATGTTATTTGAGTGTTTAATTTCCTTTTCCATTTATCTTCGTTACACCGTAGCTTACCCGGTAACGCAGGGGAGCAGCCACTTAGATTTTAATTGATCAGGTATCATCACAATAAAACTATAACCATGCCTAGAAAGAGGTCAATTTTTTCCCAATGTTCCAAAGGTGCTAAATGATTAAAGACCATAAGATCCCAACAATCTACCGAAGAGCGTTAGGAGAGACTTGATGCTGTTCGAGAACATGAGGCTGCAACTCGCTCCGTGGAAACTTCTTGGGATCGCGAAGCACGCCTGCATTCTCAGCGTATTTACGCATCTACATCCAGGTCTCTAGAGACCAGTGAAGAATATGTGCGCGACTGACCGCTGATCGTGTACATCATGCACTGTCTCGCGAGTTGGAGACGTTCACGGAAAAAGCATGACGCTTGAGTTTTCAGCGTATATACGCATCGACTCTAGAGATAAGTGGGGGAAGGAGATGCGCGACTGACCGCTGATCGTGAACGTCACGCAACATATTATAGGCTATAATTTATTTTGGAAAATGGAACACCTAAAGTAAAAGAGATATAAAAATGGTGCCATTGCAAAAACTATTCCACGTGAAGAGTGTTTTCTGCTGTGAGACTAAATTTGAAGATCTGGAGCACCTGTAGGGGAAAGCCCAGAGACAATATAACATATACATAATAGAAATGGCGTCTTAGCAAAAGTTGTTAAGTCTGATGGTATTTCCTGTTGACCAACAAAAATAAAAAATCTGGAACATCTTGAATCGTCTCGCGCATCCCATTGATTTCCCGTCCCCGGGCTTATAGAATTCGACATCAGATGTTTCAGATCTTCGATTTTGACGACCCCGTTGTCGCTGGCATAAGCAACAGGATCCGCGTACGAAGTCGCGGGCAGAAGCTAGTAAGAAAATAAAACAAATCAAAATAGTGCAATCATTATAAATAATAACGCCATTATTATAGCTGTATTTGCCTGTGTGTCATAGATGGAGATAGGAACCGAGTTGACGCTGGCGATAAATCTTTGGTAACTTGAAACCCTGGTAAAAAACGAGCATGTATATAATATAGATCCGGAGGCAACTCCAACTAACACCCCTTTGTCTTTTTCGTTAGGATCTCCTGTCTTCCGACAGACTAAAGGGCCACCGGAATCTCCCTGTAAACAGAAATAAAGGCAAATTTAATTTAAAAAAAAAAACATTTTATTAACCCAAGTATACTCCATTTTGTAGCACTAGACAAGTTAAAAAAGGTTATTACTGATAGGCACGCGTTTGACCACTATCTCACCTGATGGTAAGCGATGATGTGGTCGACGAATTAATATTATTTTCAATGCACACTTTAACGAAAGTACAGACGCCAGCACGTCAAGTTACTCCAATGTGTCAAATTTCTTTGATCGTTTTTCAACTTTATGTCAAACAGAATAAGGTTCATATTCAATTGGGAAAATTTGACACATTGGGGTAACTTGATGTGCTGGCGTCTGTACATTAAGCATGTAACAATTACGATAGACTATTTTCACTGAAGCTGTCACACTTACGTTTGATTGTAATCATTGTTATAATTTATTTTAACTGAACTGAAATGTGGATTTCATTTACTTATATTATTTCATTTTAGTTGAAAATTAGCGTCAATGATAAAAACCTCGAAGAAGCACAATACATGGACACGTTATTCGTTTCACTTTTATTCTTCTAAATTTGAAATAAAACAATTTGAATAAAATTGTTTATGGTTTGAACTAATCTTTAAAATGAAATGTTCTGCATTATAAATGTATAATTACCGTAAGAAGTAATATTATGCGTTAAAAAAGGGGTTGCTATTTTATATTAGTATGGGTAGGTATGCGAAGGGTGGGCCGTTTTTGGGGGACTGTCTTTATGTATTTTTTTTGACGTTCAAAAAGTGCTGATTCTCAGCCTAGTCTGAATAAAGACTTTTGATTTTGATTGATTTTGATTTTGCTAGTACCTACGTAAAAGTACAATAACCGTAGGCAAATGCTGCTTAACTTCACACACTTTGTGTATAACTTAACCTTGTAGGTGTAATACGGAGTTAATACAATTACTTACATATCCAATGTCCTCGACAGAGGAATCTGTACAAATTAAATCAACATTATTCATTTCACAGCGGCACCTCGATCTGCGTAATATGGTTAAATGCGCCAATTGAAGAACTGTACTATCCTCCTACAAGTTAATTACGTAATATATTTTAGATGATTAAAATAATACCCTAAAAACGGTATCAATTTGAAATATTGTTAAAATAGGCACTGAAATCACTGGTCTTTATTAATCTGGATCACGAAAGAAACCTTATTATAATAGAATATCAGTAAATAGTGTAACAAAAAATTAATTATACCGAGGGTAATGACATAGTAGAAATAAATAAACGGAATTATAATAGACACAAATTTAAGATTATAATTTTTTCATGATCTTCAAATTTAAATTATTCTTTTAAATGTACACATTGTTTGTATTACAGTTAAATGATCTCGTTAAGCAAGGCTTACTCTATCCTACCATTTTTGCTGTGCCCTAAAGGGTCCATAATGATCTAATTTATATACCTTCCACCTAAGAATACATATGTAAAGCAATAAAGATATTGAGTATAGATGAACAAGATGAAAATAAGTTGTAAAAGTATTTTTTCTTTTCAGTTTTGAATGATCATGATAGAGAGTCAACAAATATTGACAATACGCGCCAAAATAAATTGCTAGCGATAGTTTTGGTGAAATGATGCATGCGGCTGAAAATTTATACGTTAATGAACAAGCCCTTACGTTTCCATCTACGTCTATAGTTCCAAAGCCCGCTACCAAACATCTTCCATCGTATTCTATATATTGAGTCGCCATAGGAATGGGCCCAATATGTTCATTATAAATGAAAGGATGGTATAAAACCTGAAAAGAAAGATTAATAAATACAATTAGCTGGAGAGCTAGTGAACCCTGGGAGTAACGGTCTCCCTGTAAGGTTAGAAATTTGTATACTTACGATTTATGACATGCTAAGAGCAATAGCCATGACCTGGCAGGCGTGAGCCCTGCACGTCATCAGCCCCTTTATTTTTTGGACTGTTAAGTAAATTGAGTTTCAAAACTTGTTTCTGTAAATTTGAAAATTTAATAGGATAAAGTTTATTTATTGTATCCATTTTTTACAAAATGTTAATATTAAGTACAACAATACACAATATCACTGCACAATTGATAATAATATAAAGATTGATTTTTTAAAAATTCGAAATCACTCAACATAAGAAATGTTATAGCTCAAAGCATCTTCACAAGTAAAAATCATTGGCACAACTGACGAAATTCTTCTCTGTACATTGTTGCTCGAGAGCAGGTATACGTCCCTTCGTATTAGATAAACGGTGTCACTCGCACTATAGGCATTCACGCAACACCTCTCAGTCACACGCCCTTAGCAGCTGTCCCCTCGCCTGTCAAGGTCATATTTACTCTGAGACGTTTACTTGAAAACATATAAAAATTTTAAGTATACAGGATAAAGTTTATTTTACCTCATCAACTGTACGTTTTCTAATTGATCTGTCATATACTTCTGCTTATTGTAATCGCCTGTCATTTTTTTTTTAAGATGTACAATAAATAAACTTTATCCTATTAAATTTTCAAATTTACAGAAACAAGTTTTGAAACTCAATTTACTTAACAGTCCAAAAAATAAAGGGGCTGATGACGTGCAGGGCTGACGCCTGCCAGGTCATGGCTATTGCTCTTAGCATGTCATAAATCGTAAGTATACAAACTTCTAACCTTACAGGGAGACCGTTACTCCCGGGGTTCACTAGCTCTTGGACTAAATGTACAGAGGCTAGCACATCAAGCTACCACAATGTGTTAAATTTCTTTAATAGTTTTTTTGTAATTTATTACGAAAAGAATACGGTTCATGTTCAATTAAGAAAATTTGGAAGTTTGGAGAAGCTTGATTTGCAGCTGGCGTCTGTACTTACAACATTATCTCAACCTGGACTCGGCAAAGTGAAAACGGAAACTTTTGACCCCTTTCAAATATTAATTTTGTTTTTCGTGTTTATTGATAAATAATGTGTAGTATAAAGTATTTATAATTCATATATGCGGTACTGGTTTAGAGGAAAAGTCCTCATAGTAATAAAGATGAAAAATTTTACATAAAGGGCAAACGTGTTTAAAAAAATATTAATGTGCAGGTTATAACCATTTGAACTCTAATTAATTCCTACTCACAATAACTGCTATATCTTTGTAGGGAAAACTGTATCTCCTTGGGTATGTTACACTTTCCAATGCCCTCCACTGTCCATCAGGGCCGTCCCAATTAAACTTTGCTATGTTCTGAAGATTACCAGCAACTGCGTACACGTGACGTAGGGTTTCAGTGCTGACTTTTCTATATTTTAACATAGTTACGTATTAATCTATTAAATCAAAGGCACTTCAATTTCATGAAGGTGAAAACAAGTCGTTTCACATAAAAATAATAAAACCAGCCTGTTAATGACCCAGCAGGGCAAAGGCCTCTTCTCATACAAAGAAGGCACGAGCTTAATCACCAAACTTTTCTCAAGACGGATTGGCGATTTCAAACGCATGCGGACAATGTTTGTGAACGAAATTTGTCGCCCTGTTTCTGCAGTGCATCTCCTATGTTATGTTATCTCTTATGTTCGCACAGAGCCAAGTTGATGGCTGGCAAGACAGAAATCTGCCTCATTGCTCTACAGAGTGCAGGTGAGCCCCAACTCCATCCCGGAAATTAGAGCTGGGAGATAAGACTCTCCGATAGTTCATAAAGAGAATAATCTTGACGCAAAACGACAATATTAAGCTTAACCAACGACTATAGTCATCAATCAGATTTCTGTTTATTAACCCACATGGATACTAAAGGACACTAAGGTAGTGATGTCATTTTATTTTATTTTGTAATCGTACCCTGGATAGAAAACCTTATGGCAGTTAGAAACTTTATCTTCTTCTTCAAAACAGTGAGCGGCAGTAAGCAGCTTACGTTCACCTATGATAGATGCGCCACAGAAAGTTTCGTATTCCAATGTCATTTGATCTATTAATATCTTCAGCGCTACCTGTAAATGCAAACGAAAATGTAAATAAAAACTGTAGTTACGATAAAAGTATGTCGAATTATTTGACATTTCTCGTCCAGAGAGAACAGAGCCACACGCCACAATAAATTGGGAATGCTGAATTAGTACGTATACTGGAATTATGGCCAACACCTTTTCTAGTTGAACTCAGATCCTCCTTTATGATGGCCAGAGATATTTTACCCATTTTTTGTGTCTGACTACCCTTGCTATGTGAGTGGGGTAAGAGGAACAATCTTACTCTTTCACCGAGGTCTCGTTACAAAAATAGGCAATAAATTCTACCCAACAATAAATTTAATCACGGTCCGAAACGAGAGATTACCCTAAGTCCCACGGTGAGGTAACGGCGCAGCTAGGCTCAAGCTCAGCTCCTCAGAAGGAGCTGTGCCCTTGTAGATTAGAGCCACACGTTCGATGGTCGGAAGCGCAAAGTCGTGGGACGCCGTGATCTCGCGAACAGTTATTTGGCAGAAAAACTGCTGGGGATGCGGAAAAGGAGAGAGAGGTCGAAACCTCATTTCTGATCCGCAAAAGATGGACTGGATATCGGAAGAGTCTCCTCTCAGGCATCTCGTAAAGGGTCACGTTGATACTGTCCGAATAACCTTGAAAATTCTTTGGGGCCAATCAAGGTCATAAACTTTCTGTACCTGATATGGCACATTCCCTAATTCTGCATCCCAGCCATTGACAACACGAGGATTCCAATTATCATTAAAACTTTCATTAGCTATTAGCTGAGGAAGCTCTTTGCCCGGTAGCGGAAGGGCTAACTGTAATAATAATAATTACGATATAATGGTATCATTTAATACATTTGGTAACAATTTGATACTCGTAAAGTGTGTAAGACTTACTTTTGAATATGAAATTAGGCATATTAAACACATAAAAAACATGTACCTACAAGAAATTTTAAAATTAAAAAGTGGTACCTATCTTTCACCGTTATTTCCAAAACTTAGTATGACAGTTAAAACCATAGACAGTTCGGTAGAGTGTGAATAATACAGATAGAAAATAATCCACTAAAATCTACTTTTTAGTCGATATATAAAGATATAATTATCGACTAAAAAGTAGATTTTAGTGGACCCGCGGGCTAAGTTGCTACTAGTTGATTTACAAAGGTAAATCAACTAGTCATGCTTAGCCCGCGGTTCATTCACATACATATATTACTAATACATCCATGAGATAAACTTACACAATATTTTTTTCGTTTTTTTTTTATTGATATGTATTTTATTTCTCAAAGATGTATGTACAAAACATTATATTAGAAATGTTTCCTTATTATTTGCAAATTTTTGTAGCTCTAATAATAACATGTAAAGTAGGTAATATTTGTAATCGTTGTGCAGTTAATAATAGCAAAAAAAAAATTGTTTTAATAAATCATGAGTAGGTACATCTTAATAAATTACTCAAACACGCACGTTGTTAATGTTAATTAATAAATACATTCGAATCTGGGATGATAAGTGATCTCTCACCGCTTCTCCAATGACGTTCTTATAAATTCAGGCAGGCAAAGGGCTTAAAACCATGCTATCTAGGAATAACATCTTTTGAATAGCTGATGTTCAGCCTTTTATAAAGCACGGTTTGCATAAGTTTGACTTACTTAGGTTGCCTGGCAAGGTAAAAATCAATAGTTATGTTATGTTAACAGCTGGTGTAGTAAAATAGCATAACGAAGCGTTAGCAAAAATCAGTGCTGTGCCGGGTTCGTGGGTAACTACGAGTAGTAATGACCGTGGTTCGAAAAGAAGTGCTACACAGAAGAAAATAAAACGAAACAAAATAGTACAACCGTCTTATATATTAATAATATTATTATAGCTGTACATGATTGCTTGTTATATTTATACATGGACAAAGAAACTGAGTTTACACTGGCTATGAAATTCTGGTATTTTGAGACCCTTGTAAAAAAGGATCCTGCACGCTTACGATTTCCGCTGACAACTCCTACTAACACTCCCTTTTTTTTGTCGTTGGGATCTCCAGTCCCCGCACACACTAGAGGCCCACCGGAATCTCCCTGCAAACAAGACAAGCAGAATCATATTATTATGTCAGTGAGAAAGGATTCAGGATTTCAGAATTAGAACATAAATGACTCGTTGAAATGGAAAGCAACCAAACATCAAAAACATTCAATACCTATAGACCGGACATCACGAACAAATTTTCGACCAAATCTTGTGTCATGCTGGGCTCAAGTCTATGAGTTCCGCTGCCGCTCCAATATTTATATATTAATAACTATCTATAATATTGATAGCTGCCCCGACAATCTTCGTTCTATTATCTTCGTTCTATTATCTATAGTATTTTAAATCTCCTTGCCAAACATCAATGTCAACTCACTAAAGTCATCTGTCAACTGTCACTCATCTGGCAGCTGTCATTCAATGTCTAAGTGTCAACTCGTAATCATAAGAGTTTAAGGTGGAAGCGCCCGGGTAGCCCGTGAAATTAAAATTTTCCTGTGTTTTTTGCAGTTTGCCGTTCAGTGTCAGGCCAACATCCAGCCAAACTATTTCGTACCCAGGCGGTTAAGTAGTGCATCACGAGCCAAGTCAGGCTAGTTTGTAGTGAATACACACCGTTCAACTATCTTACCATAACTCCAACCATTTTTATTCGCATAGCTCACATGAAACTTCATGGAAGTGCTTGTTTATTTTTCGTGATGTGTTAGGTTTCGCATTAAAATTGGTACATTTGTTTGGGAACTATAGACGCTTTTGTACGTTAAATTCGCAGAAAAATTAGGTAAATTAATAAATTAACTCTTAATCTTCACCTAGACCTTGTATAACAATGGGTTGATACAACTTACCTGTCCAACGTCCGTAGACGAAGAATAGGTACAAACAAAATCATCCATTCGTTGGCCGTGTGCCAACCTGCACAAGTCATTTGGAATTATGGTTAGATACGCCAACATTAGAATTGTACTTTGATCCTGTAAGAAAATATTAAATATCTTTTACACGGAGAAAGGGAAAAGTCGCCTTATCTGTGCGATTGTTGTTGCTATTAATAAGTTAATAACCACAACAATCGCACTGTTCACGCATTTCGTCGCCGGTCGTTGCTTATGTTTTCGCCGTTTGCCAATTGACCGTGGCGAAGTTGACAACGCGTAATAGCTTCAATGACGCTTTTAAACAACCAGCGTGCGTGTATGTAAAATGTGCCTTAAAGTACGAACGGTAGACGTAAATGTAACTTATATAAAGTAATATAGACGTAAAATAGTGCTAATCTAAACGCTTATTATTATGAATGAAATTATACGCATATTTTGTAAATAGCAAATTAGCCGTTAACACAAGTTAATTCTACAATTCTGTCTTCTCACTAGACCTTTACTCTGTCTTACGAAAAATTCAAAATAAACTGAAAAAGGGATTCGACGACAAATTGAATGACTCTTACTGTTTTTTTTGGTCCTGTTCTCCCAAATCCCGAAGCCAAACATGTTCCATCATAATCTACATTTTGACTTGCCATAGGAATGGGACCAATATATGCATTATACGTAAAAGGAGACTTAGTAACCTGAAAAAGATAATACGTTTGATTATTGGAAGTTATAACACATTTTACAGAATGATTGCGTGCGTAAATAGCCACATTAGTTACACAACTGTGTCGCAGCTATTAACGCTGACCTCCAAGAGGGAGATGACAGGGTTCCATATTCGGGAGAAGAATATGCAGTGAGGTTAAAAAGGATAATTATAATATCAATTTGGTTTTGCTAAGTTACAAGTCTCTAGCTCTGTAGTACGTTAAACTCTTTGAATACCTACTTACCACTATTGCTATATCATCCTTAGGAAAACGGTACTTTTTTGGGTACGTCACACTTCGCAAGGCCCTCCATTGGCTAGAAGAACCAGCCCATTTTTTTGCAACGTTCCGTAGATGACCAGCAACCGCGTATATATTACGTAGGGAACTTTTACTGGCCTTTCTATAATAAAAAAATATACAATAAATCATCAGGAGTATTTAGCAACAAATATGTGTCTATCTCTTAAAGACGGCTTAGAAGAAGGTGAAGGAAAACATCGTGAGGAAACCGGACGAGACATTTCTCGCCAGGTACAAGCCCATGGCGCATATAATGTCTGACACCAGGTCAGTCACTAAGCTCATAACAAAAAAAGACAAAAATAGACGTGAACGATGTGTACCCACTTACATGCTTAATCAAATATACAGACTTCCCTGCCTGCATCAGTGTTCCCGAGTTCATATGACCCCAATCTGTTTAAGTCGCGACTTAACAGGCTTCTTATGGCTAAGCTCGTTCCATCGTCGATCTCAACTCTGGCCGCAGGTCAAGATTGAGGTCAAGAGTAGACCCATTATATATATATATAAAAAAAAAAAACTAAGAAAAATCTGCCTCTGTGAGATAGAACATCATTGGTAGAGGAGTTTTACAGTGGAAGCTTGTTCGGACAAGTAGGTGACGGTATACACTAGGAAAAAACACCATAGCTGAGTCTATCGCCATTAGGAGAAAGAAAAAATGTGCTCTTGTTTTCCGTAGGTTCTCCTTTTACGATAGTCAATAAGTAGCTGTACTGTAATAAGTCCCAATCAGACGTACATCACCGCGTAGTCCGCATCCGCACATCAGTTCTAACTAAGTTCTTAGCCAGCTTCAATAAAATACAAAGCCAGGTCATACTGGTTTTGATACCACTGACATAATACCAATCGTACGTGCGGTTAAGTCTAGTCGGGCAGTATAAACCATCTTAAACATACAAGTCAGCACCGCGTTTGTCAGTTGGCGCAAATCGAATGAATACCAGAATTTGCTTTTTGAATTGCTGCGTATCTCATATAACTGATAGCTTGAAAGGACAAAGAACATAAGTAAAACGCTTTTTAAAAATTTAATATAGCATTCTTACCCGGGATTGCAAATTTTATGGCAGCTACTAGTTTTTTTTGGTTCTTCAAAGCAGTGGGCAGCACTAAGCAGCTTACTTCTTCCTATGATGGTAGCGCCACAAAAAGTTTTGAATAATGATTTCTCACGATTAATTGGCGCTTTCATGGCTACCTGTAAAAACGCATAAGGATTCTTCAAGCTATTGCATAGATTCAATAAAGAATAAAAAAAAAACACACCTTTCACACAACGCCATCTAGTCCCAAACAAAGTAGATTTTGTTCTATGAGTATTAGACAAGTAATAAACACATACTTTAGATATGAGAGAGATAGATACGGATTGGTGATACGTGTTATTATATAGAGTATGTTGAGCATATTCTATTTACTATTTTTTTGATGAGGCTCTTTTCCATGGCTTCCCTTTGATTGGAGAGACCGGGAGTTAGGTTCTTGCTCATTAATCAGGAGTAGACATGATACCTACTCGCATATGATCCGTATCCCTAATAGGCATCGGGTCTAGACCCTCATTGAAGGTGTCAGAGATCATTTAGTACCTTATACGGTGCCCATCTTCCCGTTCAAATGTATGAGAGATGACTAGATGTATAAAATAAACAAAACGGTCGTTTGAGATGGCGTTCTGTAGTTTCTTCCCTTCCCCAAGGAAAACTAGAATAAGTTTACTATGTCAACATTTTAACTATCATCAATATTACTATTTTTATACAAAGAACAAGTTCAGCAAGTTAATGAACTGTTTGTACCTGATAAGGAACATCTCCTAAATTAGCGGCCCAGCCGTTGACTACACGAGGGGTCCACTGATCATATTGCGCATCCGTTGATGAGGAATTAGGATCATATATAACACTTTCATTTTTAACTATTAGTAGAGGAAGGTCTTCATCTGGCATTTGTAGGGCTAGCTGTAACCAAAAATAAAATAACTACATTCAAATCGATCGATAAATTTGCTAATAATATAGTACTTGCATAATGTGAGAGACATACTTTTGAATTTAAAATTATACATAACAAATACTTTATGAACATCAAAATATACACAAAGAATTTTAAATTTAGCGCTGTGAGGTTATTCTACGGCTTTTTCTAAAGATTACATGACAGAAGAAACTCTATACTATGTAGATCTATGGCAAATCTATGGTGAATAATGATATTTTTTTAAACTATTGGACAGTTGCTGCCTTACTCTAAACCGTTCGATTGGTTTCCGTGTTGGTAAGGAACCGTATTCGACAATCTCATTTCCGAGCCAGAAAAAGGAAAGGAAGGTAAAAAGGAAAGGTAAGGTTGACAGTGTTTTTATTTCTCTGAAATAACCTGAAAATAAAGAAAAAATTCTTCGTATAAATTTTGTTCGGTATGGCTAGCAAACAGCTATCGGAAAGATTTGAGACTTCTTATCAAAGATATTCAATACCTATAGACTGGACATCACGAACAAAATTTTCGTCCGAAAAAGTGTGTCCTGCTGGATACAAGTCTATGAGTTTTTTGTAGTACGCTCCGCTGCCGCTCCAATATTCATATATGATTCTAGATGGCGTTACTGAGACATGGGATCAAAGTTTTTCTATGACATTTCCTTGACATGCCCGCTCTATAGTATTTTAAATCTCTTTGCTTCTTATCGAATTTGACCTGTCAAAAAGAATCGGTTTCGGATTTGTGAATTGCGTTTGGATGACATCTTAATCGAATCTAGTCGAATAGTTCTGAATAAGCCAGCTGATAAGTTCTAATAGCCGACGGACAGGAATGAATTGCATTAAATCCTGATTTAATAATAATATTATATGGTCATTTAGTCAATGTTGAGGTGTAATCTTTCACGCTCTTTGCAATACCTTTCTAGAGAAGGTTTTTATAAAGTACAATTTTTTATTGAATTTGTCGAAGATAATAATATGGTGCTAATTTTCTCCTAGAAAAGAATTTAATCAGGAAACGTTAATTAAAACTGGTTTATCCTTGAGTTGGTTGTACGTAGGGCCACTAAAAAACCTGTAAACGGGTCCAGGCGCGTTCATAATCCTTTTAAATCAATTTGTTTGTCAGCCTGCAGCAAATAGATTTAAAATACCATAGAGCGGACATGCGAGGAAATGTCATAGAAAAACTTTGATCCCATGTCTCAGTAACGCCATCTAGAATAATATATGAATATTCGAGCGGCAGAATAGAATAGAATAGAATAGAATACTCTTTATTTTGTTGTATTTTGTTGTATTTTTTGTTTTAATTTATACTTTAAGTTTTTAGTTTTTATATCCGTATCATGTTACATAGATAAAATACATACAACAAAAGTGTTTTGGTCATATAATGATTGTCACCATTGTCAGCTGTTGTGTTTTACAATTGTTACGTATGTCTGTCTAATTCTCACGGCGGCGACGCGACTAGGTGGGCTCGGGAACCGGTTTCATTATACTTCTATTACTTTATATATTTACTTCAACATCCTTTATACAGTAATATTTCTAATTCTATTTACAATTCTACAAGTTATAGTACATATTTACACGGATAATTATTATATTACTTCATTTATTTACTGCAATATCCTTTATACAATTATATTTCTAATCCTATTTACACTTCTACAAGTTATAATACATATTGACACAGAGAATTATTCAATATTATTTATTTATTATTATTCAATTTTGATTATGAAAACAACATTATTTTTTATACTAATTGTTTTAATTTTAAACAAATACGCTGAACCTACGTATTATTATCATGTTGTGATAACTGTAGTAGTATTTTTACTTTTTAAAAATGATGCCTAAAAGTGGAAAGTACCTGAAGTTAGGATTCCTCAATGCGGGGTCTCTGGGAACCGGTCATGATGATTTTATTTGTGCTATCGACAGACATGGTTTGGACATTATGGCTATAAACGAAACTTGGCTTAGACCGGGCGAGGAGGGGCGCGCGCCGGTCGTGCCCGGCTATCGTTTACGTCACACGCCGCGGCCGTCAGCTGTTCGCGCGGGCCGTGGTGGGGGTGTTGGTTTTTACCTACGGCGAGGCCTGAGCGCGCGCACCTATACTGGCTCGATTGATACTAGGTTTGATTCCGTCGAACAGATGTGGCTAACACTTTCTCTAAGCGCAAAGAAAATAGCTATTGGTACAGCGTACCGGCCACCTTGGTTGGACCTCGATCTGTTCCTGGACGCCATTACAAACACTCTAGCCGCATTGAGTAACTGTGATCATTATATACTGCTCGGTGATTTTAACGTGAATATGCTTAACGTAAACGAGGCAAAAACCAAAAAGGTACTAGAATTTCTGGATTGTATGAGTCTCCTTCAGCTTGTCACGGTGCCGACTCATTTCACAGATACGAGTGAAACTCTTATTGACCTTCTTTGCACAGACCTTAAGGCAAGACACACGGTTATAGTGGAACCATTTGGTTCTGTGACTGGCCACTCTATTTTAATCAGCGAATTCCACATAAAGCGGGACAAATTCTTACCGATTGTGACTAAATTAAGACCCTTAAAATATATTTGTACGGATAGTTTTTGTACGGATTTGTCGTTATTAAACATAAATCGTGTTACTGATTTTTCCGACGTTAATGACATGGTTGATAATTTTAATCACGCTTTAATTTCATTGTTTGATGCCCACGCACCATTTAAGTTGTGTACTATTAGGGAATCCTCGTATCCCTGGATAACGGACACTATCAAGCTCATGATGAAGTTAAGAGACACCGAATTATACAAATGTAGGAATAATAAATCAGAACAAAAAAAAGATTACTACAAACAACTAAAATCATTGGTGGAAAGTTCCTTGTATCACGAAAAAATTGCTTACTTTCGGCATAATATTAATAACAAAATAAACAATCCAAAATTGCTATGGAAAAACATTAAATCGACTTTTGCACCCTTAAAGCAACAACAGGACCTTCCCCCACATTTTAGAAACCCAGATCTATTAAATAGCACTTTTTTAAATGTCCCCGGCAACCCGGTAGCTAGTACGTCGCTTATATCGTTCTATGAGTCCCACAGTTATAGCGAGGCAACATTTACAATTGTATCGGTAGACCAAGAAGATGTTTCTCGAATTATTGCCGCTTTGAAGTCAAACGCTGAAGGTTACGATGGTATAACATTGAATATGCTTACTTTAACTTTACCGCACACATTGAGCACAATAACAGAAATTATCAATTTCTCTATACGGACTTCCCAGTTTCCCTACCAATGGAAAATTGCCACAGTTAGACCCCTACCAAAAAATCCAAATCCAGTAGAAGTTAAAGACTTGCGGCCGATTAGTATTCTGCCCTGTCTGTCAAAAGTTATGGAGAAGGTTGTGTGCCGTCAATTAACTCGGTTTTTAGAAGAGAACGATTTGCTACCTGACCTACAATCTGGGTTTAGAAAACAACGTAGTACTTCCACGGCATTGTTGGACGTTACGGACAATATTCTTTCTGCCCAAGATAAGGGCTTGTGTTCAATCCTGGTACTCCTTGATTTTTCTCGTGCATTTGATTGTCTTAATGTCTCTCTACTGCTGTCGAAGCTGAAGTACTACGGTTTTGACGATAACGCCATTAAATGGTTCCGCAGTTACCTCAGCAACAGAAAACAACTTGTTGAATTACGTTTGGCAGACGGTACTACTTTAAATTCAGCCCTTACTTCTATAAAAAGAGGAGTTCCTCAGGGATCAATTTTGGGTCCTATTATTTTTATTTTATACTGTGCAGACATAATAAAGTGCCTTCAGAAATGCAGGTATCATATTTATGCCGACGATGTCCAATTATATCTGTCATTTAGGCCAGATGACTATGAATCTGCCATTAGGGATCTAAACGACGACCTAGAAAGAATTACCACCTGGTCAGATGAAAACTGTTTGGTATTAAATCCATTAAAGACC
The DNA here is from genome assembly GCA_921972225.1 of Euplexia lucipara. Taxonomy (NCBI): domain Eukaryota; kingdom Metazoa; phylum Arthropoda; class Insecta; order Lepidoptera; family Noctuidae; genus Euplexia; species Euplexia lucipara. The sequence continues at coordinate 14,314,730 of OV179154.1, forward strand.
AAATACATGTTGTTCGGTACGAGACAGCAGTTAAAGAAAATACCCGAAAACCTTAATTTGACATTAAAGGGTGAGCTTATTGACCGAGTGAATGAGGCGCGAAACCTTGGCTTATGCATGGACAGCAGCCTTAGATTTGAGAAACATATTGCTAACTCCGTGAAAAACTGCTTCTATCGTCTGAAGCTACTTTACAAAATGAGGCCTTATTTGTCAGAAAAGCTTCGCGAACAGCTAATCGAAACCCTTGTTCTTTCTAAACTAAACTATGCTGATACTGTTTACGGTCCTCGCTTGCTGGCTCGCACTGATCGACTAATACAGAGGGTCCAGAACGCATGTGCTCGTTTTTGTTATTCAGTTCCCCCTAGAAGTCACGTCACCCCGTTCCTTAATAAACACTTTATACTTAAAATGAAGTCAAGACGAAAGTTACACTTAGCATGCCTACTATTTGGAATAATTAAGTCTAAGAAGCCAAGGTATTTATATGACAAGCTTAGTTGGATGGCTAGTAAACGTGAATGTGCGCCTAGGCTATGTGCACAACAACTTTTAACACAGGCTCATCGCACGGCAGCTTTCAGGGGTAGTTTTCGATACGCTGCATCTAAGGTGTGGAATAATATTCCGCCACCATTAAGGGTTCTGGGCACTATTCACACGTTTAGAACACGTCTACGGCAGTATATGATAGATGCACAACGGAAACTAGATATGGTTACAGCTAATGTTTCTATTATATGAGATGCCTACAGTACTTCTCTTGAACTGCAGTGCTGTGCTTGTGCTCGGCATTCTCGGCACCGCCGTGTTTTGTTGCAGATTTGTGAGGCCTGTAATAAATAGTAATAGTGTCACATCATACGTTTTTAACTCAATTAACTGCTTTGCTAAAACAGGTTTAAAAATCAACTTACCCATTGGTCCTGGCCTACTGGTATGCGACTGGAACGCACGGTGTCGGGACGCCACCTTCTCAATCTCGCACTTATTCGTTAACTATGAACAGTTCATAGTATGTTTTTCATTTCGATGTATGTCGAGATATACGGGACCGTAGAATATTTGAACTGCGAAGTACTTATTGCATCGTAACGACATTTTTTCTCATACTATTTCGCCGTCTAGCGCATACTTTTACGCTTAATAACTCCACTGCCACTCTCACCGATGTGTGATGCACTTATATGTATAACACCACATCGAGTCAATTCCAGACTGTTTATAAATGACTAGTTTCTCCGTATGCACAATAAATAGACCGTCGCGCTCGGCTGCTTGCAGCGGATTAAATTGCGGGTAAAGTGCATTTATTATGTTATCGACTCAACGCAACCTAATTAGCAAAACTCGTTTTCGTTATAAAGCGCCTACACGCGTAATGTACCTACCGTGATTCAAGTTGATCATAATCTTTCCCACTACACAGTACACACACTATCGGCACACTATACATATAATATAATACATCCATAGGTTATTATTTTTCTTAAACAGGTTTTTAGGCTACATTCTATCTATTTAATTTTATATACGTAAAATATTATTTATTTATGAAGTATAATGATAATTGTTACTCATCCGTCACATGTCCCAAAGGTTCATTTGAAAATCAGCGTCAGGCAGGATCTCAGCATCCGTCTGGCATTACCGCTGAAATGAACCTTTTGGCGCAGCCGTGAGACATGCCATTTTTTGTCTCTTTTTTTTTTGTGTTATTGCGTTTTTACTGTGCGTGTATCCAGCTGTTGCCAATAAATGTATTTTCTTTCTTTCTTTCTTTCTTTCTTATTGTACACCATAAAAACTTACAAATAATAACAGCGGACAGCGGCGGCAGCGGAGCGTACTAAAAAACTCATAGGCTTGTGTCCAGCAGGACACAAATTGCGGATGAAAATATTGTTCGTGATGTCCGGTCTATAGAGATTTTGTGATCGCTGAACCATTTCTTCTTGTAATATCATAATCTTTGTCTGTCTCTGTCTCGGTACCTGGTTATGCTTTTACAGCCTTACTATCTTTCAAGCAATCATACAATTTATTCTCTTCTTCGGCCTTCCCCTACTTATTCAGCTGTTAAGTTGTACATATGTACAACAATTTGAGAAATATGCATTTTTCATTTTTTTACAATTTTTCTGACTTATGTGTACAGTCTCTTAGGAACAAATACGTCTGGAAAAATACACTTCTAAACCATTCCCCACTTGCCGGAGTGTTTTTTAAAAAAAAAAAAAATACATACACACGAACATAGAACCTCCTCCTTTTTTTAAAGTCGGTTAATAAAAAATGCTACTGGTGCTGTGCTTAAGGTGAAGACGGGATGGGCTCGAGCTAACATACATTACATTTACACAATGTTAAGATTATTAAAAGTATTGTTTTTATACAAACCAAATTAAGAATAAATAGTTCACGAGAAATCGCTTTTGTTTTTCCTAAGTAGGTATAAGATCGTTGGGAGAAGAGTCACATAGAAGAAAATAAAACAATACAAAATAGTACAACCGTCTTATATAGTAATGTTAATATTATAGCTGTACATGATTGCTTGTTATATTTATACATGGACATAGAAATTGAGTTTACGCTGGCTATGAAACTTTGGTATGCTGAGACCCTAGTGAAGAAGGTGCCTGAACGTCTACGGTGTCCGCTGACAACTCCAACTAAAACACCCTTGTCTTTCTCGTTGGGATCTCCTGTCCCCGCACACACTAAAGGCCCACCAGAATCTCCCTGCGAAAAAGAATACAGGCAAAATCATGTGTCAGTGGGGAAAAGTCTGGTGAAGTGAAAATTGATGTCCTCAGTCGATATACAGTCTCGGTATTAGCCGCGCAGACTGAAAAAAACTCAAAATCGAAAACAAAATAATTAAATTAAATAAAGACATTTAGATAGTCCAGGCTTTTATATTATGCTTTTCGGTTTATATTATGAATAGAATGAATGAATGTCAGTGAATGAATGTGTCATGCAATCAGTCAGTGAATGAATGTGTCATAAAGTTGATTTATCGAAACCCCTTATATTAACTAGAACCCCAAATTGTAATGGATGTTGAGATACTTCGGTAACGGCTAAAAATCGACACTCTTTATCACTGGTGGTATAAATATAACTGATATTGATTTACATAATTGTATTTCTTTCAAAGCCTAACCGACGTAACCTACAAAGCTGAAATGTGTCGACAAGCTAAAAGCAAGCCAAATCTTGATCTTCAATTATTCTTAAGTATGTCATCGTCTGCCAAGCATTTTCCCAAGCATGATGGGTATTAAAAAAAAAAAAGTTGTTTTTTGTGATAGTTGTCTATTTTGCGATTCTTTAGGTTTCATGAAAATATAGAATCACAATGAGAAGTAGGTACAATTAACAAATCCACCTTTGCATGTTTTTTGAGGTATTCAGTTCAAGCGAATAATGACCTCTGAAAAGATTTTAATGACTATAAAAACGGGTTGATACAACTCACCACTGCAACATCCGTGATTGTGGAATAGGTACAAACATATGCATCCATTGGGCGGCCGTGTGCCAACTTGCACAAGTAATTTGGAATGACAGTTAAATGCGCCAACATGAGAACTGCACTTTCATCCTACAAGAAAATATTAAATATATTTTACATGAAGAAAGGGGAGCCAAGTGGGACATATTCTTAAACGACTAATCCGTGCGACGGTTATTGTTAGCGACGAACCAATTCTAACATTCAAAGCTTTAATTATGTTATAATAACATTAGAAAAAGACGCTCGTAGAAGCAGGAATGCAGAGCATTTTCTTTTAAACTTAAAGATAATTGAAAACAATTTTTATTCAAATTGTTTTATTTCAAATTTAGAAGAATAAAAGTCAAACGATGAACGTGCCCATGTATTGTTCATCCCTGCTTCTTTTAGGTTTTTATCATTGAATAAACTTAATGCAATTCACATAATTTCTCAAAATAAATTGTTGCAATGGTTACAACTAAGTGTGACAGCTGCTGTGAAAATAGATTATAATAAATTCAGCGTCTATCGTTAAGCCCCGTATTTAAGGTAAACATTTGTTGAGCAACAAAGGAATCAACGTGTTGCGGTGTTAACGCTCGATGAGCATAACACCGCAACATATCGAGCGAGAGCTGTTATCAACTCTGCAACACACAGTGTTGCCAGCAACATGAAGACAGCAACTCCTCAACACGTTGATTCAACTTTGTTGCTAAACAAATGTTTACCATGAATACGGGGCTTAATTGTAACATGTTTAATTGTAATTTCGTTACAAAGTGTGCATTAAAAATAACCTTTATAAACTTCTGTCTAATGCTATAGTACACAATTCTATAAAACACAAGTACCATCAATACCTCTTACAGCCGATTCAGTAAAAGGCACCACGTGTAAACTTGAGTGTAGTAAACTGTCAAAGCCTAGCATTAGTATGTAATGACTGCTTCATTCGCCTTCACTTCACCTACGTTTACACTGGGTGTTTTTTACAGAATAGCACTGAATGCAATGAAATTAAAGTAGAATATAAATTTTGGGTCAGTGTGTCGTCGTAGGGGCGGATATCTTTGCTATTTAAATATGACTTCTTTAAATAAATTGTAGTTACAGTCGAATTATTTACTCATAGTAGATAAGTTAGAATAAAAAAAGGATCTGCATTTAAAAAGATTTCACTTAACTTGTAACACACAAATCACAGTCACTCAACTGAACTTCAAAAAACTGTTTTACTGCAATTCTTAGTTTTACTTTCAAAGTTCGTTTCTTAGTCCAACTTAAGCATCATACATATGAATGTAAACAATATTCCTATAAAATTATCACAAAAACTCAGGAGTTAACTCCTGAGTTTTTGTAACTACCTAGATTCTTGTTTATCGGAATAGTGACGTGAAACTGCGGTCATTAATCACAGGAATCCCGTTATTACCATTATTTATTTATTGAGTTCATCCTACAATTCTGTCTGCTCAGAGAACCGCCACCTATCTTACACTGTCCTATAAAAAAATCTAAATATAATAGATAAACTTATAAATATTGCACTTTGAAATTCGAAGACGTTATAATAATAACATAACTTAACGCTTGTACTCCCCGAAGTGTTAGGCAGAGGTGTACTTGTAGTCCTCCCACATTTCACCAGTCATGTTAAAGTCATATATGTAATAGGGAGCTATTGCCAACAATCGGGCACAAAACCAGACCCCGGGCTGCTACTGAGAAATTCCAGATGGAAAAACTCAATAACACTGCCCGACCCGGGGAGCAGCAGCCCTTAAGCCTCGTCCCCACTAGGAACATTTGTCGAGCGACATGTGTCTCCGGAGAAATCGGGCGATGTCGCCCTTCATCGCCCCACGTCGTCGCCCGATGTCTTGTCTCCGTCCACATCAGTTCAGTCGAATCTATCATGTCTCCGGAAGAGGTAGTGTTGTACAGTGCAGCTTATATAGGGTGACTGGTAATTAGTGACCGATACTTAAACCACGTGATTGTATTCATGATTTCAATAAACTTTCCCAAAGAAACTTTTTTTTATAACAATAACTTATAACACAATAAAATAACAAAATCGCTGATCACAGTAGGCACGTATCGGCACGATCTATCAGCTGATAGTCTGACCTAGGGAGGGGCAAAATCTACTAGTAGTAGTAGCGTCACACGCTCCCCCGCCACCCCCACCGCTCCCGTTGTGGAGTACTGATGTAATTGAATTAATTGAAAGCTAATGAGTATAAAATAAAGTTTCTTCGGGAAAGTTATTTGTATTCATGAGTACAATCACGTGTTTAAGTATCGGTCACTAATTACCAGTCACCCTAAATAATGATAAATGCATCAAGAACAAAAAAGAAGAGAAGATGGTGGATTAAACAGTACTTGTACTTGCGTATCTCAGTGTTTTAGACGGCTCATTTGACCACATTGTCGCAGGTTGCACGCACGTCCATACTCTATCACTACTCTTCATCGACTGTGCGACAAGGAACAGTTTCAACAATGTCGCGGCGATGTCGTCCGACGTCGCCCGACATCGCCCGATGTCAGCGGGGACACATGTCGCTCGACAAATGTTCCTAGTGGGGACAAGGCTTTATGCTCAGAAGTAGCGCTTGCGAACGAATGCGGCAGTTAATTTAAATTCGTATGAATTATAAAAGATTCTCACTGTTATTTTTGGCCCTATTCTGCCATAGCCTGAGGCTAAACATGTTCCATCATAGTCTATATTTCGACTTGCCATAGGAATGGGACCAACATATGCATTATAAGTGAAAGGAGACTTTGTTACCTGAAAACGAAAGCACATAATTATATTACTTAATGATGTTTTAATGTCTATTTGCGGTTTGTATTGTAATGAACTGACTAAATATTTTAGTTTCGGAAGTCTGTGGCTTTAGTTCTTTTGTTCGATTTATTTGTAGCCACCAACTTCCAAAGTACAATTTTACATTTTTTTGTGAATTTTATGGAGTTGAGTGTATTTATTTCTAAAAACTGTCGTTTTTTTTTAAATTTAAGTATTTTCAAAAATTCTTGAAATACACACATCAAAAGTGTCTAGGGATCAAGCATTTTTATGCGGATTTCTTGAGATTGAGATGTGGCTTTGTAATAAATTTATGATTTTATAGGGATCCTTTTTGGTGCATTTCATAATTTGAATCAGGAACTGTGAATCAAATTCGAGTAAAAGATGAAAATCAGCTGTCAATATTTTCCCTTTAAAAACATACAACGCATTGAAGACATTATTAGTGCTACTGTTTCCCTACTACTGATTAAAACCAACGTTATTATGGAGCGGCGACGTCATTTAAGCAGGGAAGAAATGCTCAGAGCCGTGGGAATGATAGAAGCTGGTTCCCGGCAACGTACTGTGGCTTTAGCTCTGAATACAAGTCAGAGTGTTATCAGTCGACTTTGGACACGTTACCGAAGCACTGGTACCGTGGCTGAGCGCCATGGAGGACGGTATCGCTGCACCACACGGAGACAAGACCGATACATTCAAATCTTAACTCGAAGAGCTCCAACAATAACCGCCATGATGTTAGCCGTGAGGCTTCATCACTCTTCAGGGAACTTAATTAGCGACCAAACAGTCAGAAACCGCTTGCATGAAGTGAACCTTCATTCCCGAAGACCGCTACGGGTACCACCTATAGCAATGCACAATCGTAGGATTCGATATCAATGGGCTCTTGAACACAGAAATTGGGCAGAAGAACAATGGCGTTTCGTGTGCTTTTCTGATGAGTCTCGTTTTGGTATGAGACCGGATACAAGACGTATACGACACTGGAGAACCCCTGGACGCCAACAGCGATTAAAATCCTGCCAGGAAATCCATCCTTATAGTGGTGGAACCATCATGGTATGGGCGGGTATTTGGATCGGCGGAAGAACTGAGTTGATTTGGATCAGAGGCAACCTCAACGCTCAAATTTATGCTGAGACGATTGTATCAGACGTCATCGTTCCTCTACAAGTGCAAATCGGTCCCTTATTTCAGTTAATGCATGATAATGCACGACCGCACACCGCAAGAGTTGTAAGACAGACTCTCGCCGCAGCTAACATCAATGTCCTGCCCTGGCCTGCTCAGTCGCCAGACTTGAACCCGATTGAGCATGCATGGGATATGCAACAGAGAAGAGCTCTGCCGAATATGGAGGGTATCCAGTCGCAAGAAGACCTTTTTTTGTTGTTGCAACGAACATGGGCGGCCATTCCACAGCGTGATTTGGATGAACTCATTTTGAGTATGCCAAACCGATGTTCTTGTGTTGTTAGTGTTCGCGGTAGAAACACGGATTATTAATTGTTTAAGTTACCCAATAAAATTTTAAAGAAAACTGTTATTTAAGTCTTTTTTTCGAACTTTAATGTTAGTGGTTCAAATGTCAAAAATCCCTTTATTAGGAATGTCCGTAAGGATTGAGGAGCCACATCAGATTTTTAAAATCTGATCTCACCATTATTTAGCAGCAATTTAGCTTATTTTGCAGCACGAATTCTAGATTTAGCAGCAAAATATATCACGAGTTATTTTAATGCAAAAGTGGCTCCTCAATCTAAACGTTTGAATTGAGGAGCCACCTGGAACTCGTTAAGTAATAGATGAATATTTATGAAAATTTTGTATCATTTAGCAGCAATTTAGCATATTACCTTCTAAAAATTTCGCTTCTGTAGCGCTAAAATGAAAGAAAATCCTCAATCTAAACTCAAGAGGTGAATTTCTATTAGTTGTGAGCGATCAATTAATATATTCGACATAATGATCATTTAGCAGGTGTTGTGTTTGTTTTTGCAGTATAGGAATAAAATAGTAAAACAGAGTAAATTTTGTATATGAACGCATATTCTTTGGCTCCTCAATCCTGACGTTCTAATTATATATGTTTGACTGTAGCCACCTAAGATCTCAACGGAATCTAAAGCCAGAGATACTAACATTTAGCAGAAATGTCTGCTAAATATATCTGCACAGTTCAGCAATGTATATATTTTGGATTCTGAAAAAACAATACTTTACTGTTTTCTTGTAAATTCAGTGTGTAGGGTGACCACATTTTAGGGGTACCTACAAATTGATATTTCACTTGCCTACGTAAGTAAAATATTAACTTGTAGGTACCCCCACAATAATATTTATTTAGTATCCAGGCAGATCGCATTTTTGCCTTTGAATTTGAACATAATTTCTGTTTTTGGCATCCAAGGTTTAGAAGATGCAACTCTAATCGCTGAACAAAAAGCCGAGTGTACGTTTTGTAACAACCAAACTGTGTGTAAATATCAAACACAGTTGAATATGAACTGAAAGGTTGTGAAAAGTTTAGAGTGAGAGAAATACCAGAATTTGTAATATTTTCGAATAAATCATATAAATAAGTAGGTGCTATAGAATTTATTCCTGCAATTATCGAAACTGGTACAGGCCACTATAAATTTCACTATCTTACACCGAAAGATGAGATGTTCTGTTACGATGATTACGATTCTAAAATTTGTATAAGTACTGATTAGTACTGGATGATTTGCCAATATTCATTTATTCTATCATAGCTATATAATATACAACTTATAGCGAAATTGATAGCTAAAGAACCAAATCGTAGGTACGATAGATATAATCTGTTATGAAAATATAATTTTAATAACTAATAACTCACTAATTATTCCACAACTTTTCACACAACGCCATTTAGTACCAAGTTAAGCTTGAGAGCTTGTGTTAAAGGTACTAAACAGCTGATAGACATACTTATATATTTTTAAATAATATACATACATGTTATAGATAAATAACGCCCAGACACAGAACAAATGATCGTGCTCATCACAAAAACATTTGTACTGGGTGGGAATCGAATCCATGACCTCCAGCATAGCAGTCAGGGTCACTAACTATTAGACCAACAGGCCAGTCAAAAAATAAAAGAATCAGTAAGTTAATAAATTACTTATCCTTCGGTGTAAGATAGTGACATTTGTAGTGGCCTGTACCAGTTTCGATAATTGCAGGAATAAATTCTATAGCACCTACTTATTTATATGATTTATTCGAAAATATTACAAATTCTGGTATTTCTCTCACTCTAAACTTTTCACAACCTTTCAGTTCATATTCAACTGTGTTTGATATTTACACACAGTTTGGTTGTTACAAAACGTACACTCGGCTTTTTGTTCAGCGATTAGAGTTGCATCTTCTAAACCTTGGATGCCAAAAACAGAAATTATGTTCAAATTCAAAGGCAAAAATGCGATCTGCCTGGATACTAAATAAATATTATTGTGGGGGTACCTACAAGTTAATATTTTACTTACGTAGGCAAGTGAAATATCAATTTGTAGGTACCCCTAAAATGTGGTCACCCTACACACTGAATTTACAAGAAAACAGTAAAGTATTGTTTTTTCAGAATCCAAAATATATACATTGCTGAACTGTGCAGATATATTTAGCAGACATTTCTGCTAAATGTTAGTATCTCTGGCTTTAGATTCCGTTGAGATCTTAGGTGGCTACAGTCAAACATATATAATTAGAACGTCAGGATTGAGGAGCCAAAGAATATGCGTTCATATACAAAATTTACTCTGTTTTACTATTTTATTCCTATACTGCAAAAACAAACACAACACCTGCTAAATGATCATTATGTCGAATATATTAATTGATCGCTCACAACTAATAGAAATTCACCTCTTGAGTTTAGATTGAGGAGCCATATTAAAAGTATTGTATTTTCTTTCATTTTAGCGCTACAGAAGCGAAATTTTTAGAAGGTAATATGCTAAATTGCTGCTAAATGATACAAAATTTTCATAAATATTCATCTATTACTTAACGAGTTCCAGGTGGCTCCTCAATTCAAACGTTTAGATTGAGGAGCCACTTTTGCATTAAAATAACTCGTGATATATTTTGCTGCTAAATCTAGAATTCGTGCTGCAAAATAAGCTAAATTGCTGCTAAATAATGGTGAGATCAGATTTTAAAAATCTGATGTGGCTCCTCAATCCTTACGGACATTATTAGGAAAATGGCAAATTTCTTTATTAATGCAAAGGTGACTTGGTTTATCGTTACTGTGACAAACGAAAACACTTTATTTGATGAATCCTTAAAGAAAATTTTAATTAATATCAATCAGGAGAAAAGTTATTGCAAAAATATATGTTGATCCCTAGACACTTTTGATGTGTGTATTTAGTACCTAATATGATTCTCATAGTAAGTGTGTGTAAAAAGGTATGACAATATCATGAACATGTTTAAAAAAGGTTGACTCCTTTGTGAGATCATATAAGATTGAACTACTCTGATTTTTTTGGTTTTGTTACAAAGTTTATTCGTATGTACGTTGTGCAGATGTGCATAAAATATAACTTAGATCAAGTAAAATAAGTATTTAAAGCTGTATGAATATCTACTTACCACGACTGCTATATCATCCTTAGGGAAACGGAAATCTTTTGGGTATGTCACACTTCGCAGTTCCCTCCACTGGCTAAAAGCGGGGGGCCATTTTCTTGCACGGTTGTATATACTACCAGCAACCGCGAAGATATTACGAAGAGAATCTTTGCTGGCTTCTCTATATTGAAACAAATTAACTAATAAATTAACGAAGATATTTAAATAAATAAATATTTCACAACTTTCACACAACGCCATTTAGTCCGAAGCTAAGCAGAGCTTGTGTTATGGGTACTAGACAACTGATAAACATACTTATATATAACTAAATATTTACATATTATACAAAGATAAATTACACCAAGACACAGAACAAATAATCGTGGTCATCACACAACCATTTGTCCAGGGTGGGCATCGAACCCACGACCTCCAGCATTGCAGTCAGGGCACTAACTACTAGCAAACAAAATCATCCATTTAAATTTTATTTAGATTCCTACCCAGGATGGCTAATCTCAAAGCAGCTGCTACTAGTTCTTTTTGGTTCTCGAAAGCAGTGGGCAGCACTAAGCAGCTTACTGCTACCTATGATAGTGGCGCCACAAAAAGTTTTGTATATTAATTTTTGATGATCTGCAAGCATCTTCAACGCTATCTGTAAAAGTTAAAGTCTGAGAAGCTAGTAAAACAAAATTGCAAGCACCTACCAAAGGCTGATTTTTAAATATCACGTCACATTGGTAAAATAAAGAAAAAACCCGCCTGCCGTTAGTCATCTAGTTTCGTTAGCGCATAATTCACTGCTTATTTTGTAAAAACACTTCCAGTTTATCTAAACTCAAACTGAAAATTTATTTGCATCAAAATGTGCCAAAATATTAATTTGCAATGAGTAGGTATACTACGTTGCACCAAATGCTAACGATACTGGATGCCCGTCACCAAGTTGACGTAATCTTGATATTGTTTTATAATATGTATATAAAAGGAGAAGCTGACTGACTGAAATATCAACGCAGGGCCTAAACTAAGGGGGTTAGAAACACAGGAGTTCCTTTTATCGTTATAAAAGGAACTCCTGTGCAAAATAGTAGAGAAGCAATAAGAATTGATTTTTGGATTTTCACCCCCTAAAGGGGTAAAACGGGAGTTAGTGTGTTTTTTTTCGGTTTTTGAGGTTATTTAAATGAAATCCAGTATGAGGATTCTTCATTGAAAGTCATCAAATATGTTTTTTCGAAATTCATCCCTTAAGGGGGTAAAAGGAGGGTGCTAAATAAGTATTAAAGTTTTCTGATTTTCAAAATTATTTTAATTAAATGTTTATTTGGGTTATAATTATGTATGTTCCTAATTATGTAAATTGCCGATATCCCTTAATTGAATCAAAGTTTTTGTATTACATTTCTTCGTACGTCCTCTCTACAGGGTCTTATATCTCTTTGTCGATTTAAGTGGCAGATTTCTTACACCGATTAGTTAACGGGCTCAACCCAAGTACTACTCTGGCGGATGCTCTGATGTACCACTAAGGTCAGAAAAGTAATAATCCGTTTTCACCTGATACGGAACATCTCCTAATTTAGCTTCCCAGCCGTTGATAACGCGGGGAGTCCAATGATCATATTGCGTATACGTTGATGAGTATTTAGGATTATATGTTACACTTTCATTATTAACTGTAAATGGAGACAGGTCTTTGCCAGGCAGTGGAAGGGCTAGCTTTAACAAATAATAAAATTACTAAGTTAATAAGGTATCTTTCGAAAAATTTCGTATTAATGTGATACTTGCACGTGAGAGACATACTTTTAAATTGAAAATTATACATAATAAACACTTTATAAACATGAAACTTTTACAAACAATTTTAAATCAACAGAGTGAGGTTATTTCACAGATTATAATGTACAATTTACGTGACAGGAGGAACTCTATCATTTGTAGACAATTTGTAGATCTATGATATGGACGATGCAGGTTTAATCCAACAAGGATAACTTAAGCTTTGGTAAGGTATAAACAATGGGCCTGAGGAAACATTCCTTTATTTAGAACTAGCTTCTGCCCGCGACTTCGTACGCGGATCCTGTTGCTTATGCCAGCGACAACGGGGTCGTCAAAATCGAAGATCTGAAACGTCTGACGTCGAATTGTAAAAGCCCGGGGACGGCAAAAAAATGGAATGCGCGAGACGATCCAAGACGTTCCAGATTTTTTATTTTTGTTGGTCTACAGGAAATGCCATCAGACTTAACAACTTTTGCTAAGACGCCATTTTTATTATGTATATGCTATATTGTCGCTGGGCTTTAGAGTTCCACTACAGGTGCTCCAGATCTTCAAATTTAGTTTCACAGCAGAAAACACTGTTCACGTGAAATAGTTTTAGCAATGGCACCATTTTTATATCTCTTTTACTTTAGGTGTTCCATTTTCCAAAATAAATTATAGCCTATATGTTGCGTGACGTTCACGCTCAGCGGTCAGTCGCGCATCTCCTTCCCCCACTTATCTCTAGAGTAGATGCGTATTTACGCTGAAAACTCAAGCGTCATGCTTTTTCCGTGAACGTCTCCAACTCGCGAGACAGTGCATGATGTTCATGATCAGCGGTCAGTCATATGTTCTTCACTGGTGTCTAGAGACCTGGATACCTGGTAGATGCGTAAATACGCTGAGAATGCAGGCGTGCTTCGCGATCCCAAGAAGTTTCCACGGAGCGAGTTGCAACCTCATGTTGTCGAACAGCATCAAGTCCCTCCTAACGCTCTTCGGTAGATTGTTGGGATCTTATGATCTTTAATCATTTAGCACTTTTGGAACATTGAGAAAGATTTGACCTCTTTCTAGGTATGGTTATAGTTTTATTGTGATGATACCTGATCAATTAAAATCTAAGTGGCTGCTCCCCAGCGTTACCGGGTAGGCAACCATGTAACAAAGATAAATAGAAAAGGAATTTAAACACTCAAATAACATAAGCCCGAAGGCATATTTATACGATAAAAAAAAATGGAAGTTTTGGCCAGTAGAGTCTAATTTTCAATGATATACCATCGTCATCGAAAATCAGCCCTGAACTGTTCCCGCCTTCACCGCGTGGAGGTACTTATGTTATTTTATAAATATGCAATGAAATTAGTGATAGCTTTAATTTCTATATCAAATGTATCTGATCTTCGATTTTTATAAGTCAACAGGAAATGCCTATCAGACCGAATAACTTTTGCTAAGATGTCATTCCTATGTGAGTTATGGTGTAGCTGGGCTCTTGGAGTTCCACAACAGGTGTTCTAGATCTTCGATATTTATACGTCAACAGCGAGTGCTCATAAGGCTGAACAACTCTTGCTAAGACGTCATTCCTATATATGTTATAGTGTAGCTGGGCACTTGAAGTTCCACATCAGGTGTTCCGGATCTTCAAATTTATTGTCTCAGCAGAAAATGCTCATCACGTGGAACAATTTTTGCTATGGTACCATTTTTGTATCTCCTATAGTTTAGCTGGTCTGTTGCGGTTCTGCATCAGGTGTTCCGGATCTTCAAATTTATTCTCTCAGCAAAAAATGCTCATCACGTGGAACAATTTTTGCTATGGTACCATTTTTGTATCTCCTATAGTTTAGCTGGTCTGTTGCGGTTCTGCATCAGGTGTTCCGGATCTTCAAATTTATTCTCTCAGCAAAAAATGCTCATCACGTGGAACAATTTTTGCTATGGTACCATTTTTGTATCTCCTATAGTTTAGCTGGTCTGTTGCGGTTCTGCATCAGGTGTTCCGGATCTTCAAATTTATTCTCTCAGCAAAAAATGCTCATCACGTGGAACAATTTTTGCTATGGTACTATTTTTGTATCTCCTATAGTTTAGCTGGTCTGTTGCGGTTGTGCATCAGGTGTTCCAGTTTCCAGAATAAATTATAGCCTATGTGTTGCCCAGACTTAATATCTATACAATAAAAAAAAAATCATTCAAATCCGTCCAGTAGTTCCGAAGATTAGCGCGTGCAAACAAACAGACAAACAGACAAACAGACAAACACACAAACAGACAGACTTTTTTTTTTGGATTCGTGATCTATTACTGTTTCTAAACCCCCCTCAATTATTATTTTTTTAAATATATTCAATGTACAGACACAGTTTTTTTACAGTCTTATTATACAGGGTGGCACGGACGTCGACGCACATCCGCTTACCATGGATTCAGTACATGATTCTGGACCCCCCTGCGTTGAAATTTTTCGTCGGCTTTTCCTTAAATTTTACGCTTATTTTGCATTTTTTTTTACTGTAAACTGTATATAAACATTATTTTTACCTATTCCAATGAGATTTTTAATTAAGAAATAGTAAATTCACTTGTTTCACTTAAACCAGCAATGAAAGTAAAACTCGAAAGGGCTACCTGATCAGCTGTTTTTCTAAAGTTCATATGCGAGGTCAACACTAGCATAGTAGGTGCCTTCGCTTTTCGCTTTCTACGAAATGCCGCCACAAAGGACGCCGCCGCACCGGGCGGCGCGCGGTCTAGCTAGTCTGTACGATATATCCCAAAGAATCACAAACAGACGCGTCACTTGAGGCATTTTAATCATCTACATAAATGAATGACCCGCATTTACTACTTTTATTTTAGATTCATTATGGAGGATAATAATTTCTTTTGAGCTTTGTCGTGTTACGTAAAGAAGATTTAAAAAAAACGTCAAAGTCACGTAATTGTTCGACAATTTGTTGTTATCAACATTAATTTTAGTTTTGAATGCAATTCAACAATGTAATTTATTGTTTCATAAAAAAAAACACATCCATTATCGCAATTAATTTCATGAGGAGGTAACTAGGTACAACTTAATGTGTTTGTACACTCTATCATGTTGTTGATCTGTGTCCGGTAGGCACAAGAGTGCGGCAAATTGAAAGAGAATTAGTAAACCTACATTTCTTTTGCATTTCTCCGATTTTTGTCAGTTCCTAGATTTCGTTGATCGCAAGCGGGCGTGTTGTTTGTCGCGAATTTGTGATCATAACGTAGTAGATTTTAAAATCAAAAGTAATTTTCTCTTTGCGTGTGTGTGTGTGTGTGTGTGTTTGAGAGCGTCAATTGGAAGATTCGATCCGCAACCATGGCCAGCTCGCTCACAGGACTTGACCCCATTAGATTTTTTTATGTGGGGTTACGTCAAGTATAAGGTGTCTGTGACCGACTGCAATACCGCAGCAGAAATGAGAGATCGCGTTGTGAAATGTGAATGTGTTTGCGACGCTGTGTGAGGAGTGTGTCCAGGATCCCACTATTTTACCCCGTGTCCACGCAGAAACTCTGCGCCGCGCTCAGATCTGCGAGCGACCACTTCGAACCCTATCTCATTAGGAATGAGCGAGATAAAGGTAGGTAAGTTAATTAATTGAACATTAGGTACTGTATCGCTAAGTTCTTATCAAGAATCTTTTTTGTTATCAATCCTCATCGGTAGGTACCTATCGCTATTTTGTGAGAATAAGCTTAGGTATTGTTAGTTTTATTTCTTTTGATGTAACTACCATCAGTTATCGAGACTAATTAAACAAGATTTCATGTGTTAAGTAACTATCAATGTTGTCATTCGGCGATATTTCGTAGGTACGTTCACGTTCGTCCGGCAGCAGAGGCGCGCGGCGGCGGCGGCGCGCGGTGTAGCGGGGGGCCGCGGTGTCGACGTACTATGTATGTGTGTGTGTAGGTTAGGTAGCACACGCGCGCGCGCGCATTCCGCAGAGCGTTTTGATCGCGTTGTTTGCAATACATTGCGCACTCAAAAATGACAATTTTTTTAACCAGCCATTTCCGAGATGAATGACCTTCGTAATTTCATTTATGGCATCAGGTGCAACCTTTTCACGACGTTTGCGCGTCGATGTCCCTGCCACCCTGTATGTATAGAAATAAAAACTTTATTCACCGATTGCTCGAAAAGCTTACTTTAACCGGGTATAGCTAAAAAAAATCACTAATTCAAGGTTTTTTGAAATCGTGGACAACATTTTCACAGGCTGTTTCTACCCATGAATATGAACAACTTTCACCATAGGACCAACTCGAAAATCGTGAAAAAAAATCACTAAGTACTGATAAAAAATCAGTATTTAGTGATGTGGGGCCCAATTTTATTAATCTTTTATGTGGCTTTTCATGGCAGATCCTAACTTGTCTTAAATAGCAATTTAGTCAACAATGTTCATTGAAATGACATGGTGTCACATAGCATTTACAAAACCTTAGTAATGTTTTGTCATCAGCAGGGCCATTGGATGTATATATTCATTGCCAGTGACTAACTTATTATAAACTATTTTTTATTATTATTATTATAACTGGCGTTCAGTTGCACACCGAACTTTGATGACACCTGAGAATTTACAAAATATTGGTTACCAATTTCGACCAATATATTGATCGAAGGTTACCAATGAGGGTTTGCTGAAATGTTCTACGTGAGATGGCAGCACTGTGGCGTCAGGTCCAACCACCTGTCAAAATGCATACACGATTTGTATTTTTCGATTCTTTTTTGGTTTATTAATTTGTTCTTAAAACTTTGTTAACAATGGCATATTGTTTTGTCAATGCCACAGTGTTGTGCAGTACCTATGTGTACCTATGTATAAGTGACAAAGACACCAGTGACTTTCGGGCCTCTGTTTTAGAGCTTAATCTTCAGTTTGGAAACCTTTCTCTGGCCGGAATCCATAAAAAACATCAATAGCACTTCGAAATACGTAATCTCTCTAAAAATATAGTTTCGGTAGGAATCTGTGCTATCTGACAGCTGTTTGGACCTGACGAATACGAAGCGCCATTAGAAAACACTCATTTAAGTGAACTTCAAGCACTGTCAGACGGGGTACGGTGCGCTTCGTCACATCTTTGCAAGTGCGCATGACGTCATCATAGATACACACTGATGAAACCCAATACGAAACTAGCTGTTTGACAGTTAATTGTTGAACACTTTGCCCAGTGATCATCACTGTGGTCTACGGAGAAGCGCCCTGCAGGAAAAAATCCGTGGTTCGAAAAGAAGAGCAGTCAAACAGAAGAAAATAAAACAAATTAAAATAGTACAACCGCTTTGAATAGTAATGTTATTATTAAAGCTGTACATGACTGTTTGTTATATTTATATATGGACAAAGAAACTGAGTTCACGCTGGCTATGAATTTCTGATATCTTGAGACCCTGGTGGAGAAAGAGCCTGCACGTCTATGGTGTCCGCTTACAACTCCAACTAACACTCCCTTGTCTTTCTCGTTGGGATCTCCTGTACCCGCACACACTAGAGGCCCACCGGAATCTCCCTGCCAACAAGAATATAGTCAGAACCATGAGATAGTGTGGAAAAGCGAGCACTGATAGGCTCGTGTTGTGATCGGTGGACAGCCGGGATGGTTCTCGAGTTCGAACAACTTATTTACTATCATACTTACGTACATACATACACACGCCGCGCGCCAGTTGCGAGTACTATGCACCTGACCTTTCTAAAGAACCTCACCAATAAGGTCTATGTAGGTATATCCTTGTTAGGCGTTCCCCTCCCGGCGTTTCCACTTAGATCTGCCTTGCAAAAAGATAAAACGCAAATAACTTTTGTGAGTCGCCTTTCATTCATCCTTTCAACGTGATCAAACCATAAAATGTAATTATCACTTGCTTCAATAAAGGTGAAGGAAAATATCATAAGGAAATGCATGAGAGATTTGGCGATGAGTTGAGACTGCGAGTAGATTTTGTACATTTAACGACGGGAATTGGTCTTCTGTACTTGGGCAAATCGTTGGAATCTAATTGTAAGAAAATTACGTACACAAATATTATGTTACAACTTTATGTCGTACTAAGGGCAAAACTTATGGAATCGTACTTGACTTTTCATTGTGAAGTAAAGTTGGCGTTTTACACATTTTTCACGAGCCCAAAGTATGGGTACCTATGTGTTATTTAAACAAAACCTCAAAGTTTTTAGGCTTAGTCCTATGACAAAATTTGTTCGTAATCACGAGTGCAAAAAAGGCGTCTTTGCACACATGATTACGAACAAGTTTTATTGTGGGACCAAGCCTAAAAACTTTAATTAAATTTGAATTATAGTTCGCTCTCGCAATCTTCCTGCACAAATTTGCCAGCTCCCAGCTTTGTCTCTCAATTAAATTACCTCTTCAGAGGTTCAGAGGATAACTTACTTTTCCAACGTCCGTTTTTGAGGAATAGGTACAAACAAAAGCATCCATTGGGCGATGGTGTGCCCTTCCGCACAACTTATTTGGAATTATGGTCAAATGCGCCAACATAAGAACTGCACTTAGATCCTACAAGAAAATAATAAATGTCTTGAATATGAGGAAAATAACAACCTTGCCTAGTGGAGCATAACCTTGATCAACTATACCGTGAGAATGTTATTGTTACCCACGAGCCTAGGATATTCTAAAATTTAAAGCTTGCTAATTATTTGTAATATGTATCTAAATTATTAGACAAAAACTTGGCCTTCAAAGACACTTATCTGTTGTCTGTCCTTTTCTAATAAGGTGATCAAATCATACACTTATATTAAACTAGCAGACGTCACGCGGTTTCACAAGCGTAGGTCCCGTTCCCGTGGGAACACAGGGATAAAAAGTAGCCTATATGTTAATCCAGGGTGTCAGACATCTCCATACCAAATTTTATTTAAATCCATTCAGTAGTTTTTACGTGAAAGAGTAACAATCATCCATCCATCTATCCATCCTCACAAACTTTCGCGTTTATAATATTAGTAGAAAGTAGGATAATATGAAACTTACTCTATTGCTGATATATTCTTATTTAGTAAACGTGGTGTAATTTTATTTACATTATCTTGTGTTTTGACGACATTTACTTATTTTGAACACGAAGATTTTAAAATTAAATGACTCACTGTTATGTTTGGCCCTGTTCTTCCATAGCCCGAGGCTAAACATGTTCCTTCATAATTTATATCTTGACTTGCCATAGGAATGGGGCCAACATATGCATTATAAGTGAAAGGCGACTTTGTTACCTGAAAAAGAAATTACACATACAATTGGATAGGGATTTTTGGACCTCACCTGCAGGGGCAGTATAGTATACAGCTCGCAACATAAAAACTAAAACTGGCATATCTTATCATCGCGATGTTAAAGCTGTCCGCGCGATTGCACATAATATACAAATCCCCACAACAATCGCTGGGAAGTAAGTAATTGCCTATCAGACACAACAGCCGTATAGATCGGAAAATCCTACTGTTTCTATGGAAGATGTGGAACTTTACACACTATTCCGTATACCACTATATATTATAATTTTACTTTATTGAAACAATATTCAATTTTTTAAAAGGAACAAATCTGCATTCAAACCTTTTCCAAAGGCTAAAAACCTACAGTCGTCCGACGAAGCTGTCTAGACAGGGCAATCGTGCGGGGAGTGAGGGGCGTGACGCGGGAAAGCCGCTCCCGCACTGCGAACAAAACGAAGTTCGATTCTGTTCGTAGTGCGGGAAGTATTATTCAGGGCTTACGCGTGTAGACGTTGTCGGAATTTTTCCAGACATCAAAGGCGTCGTCCTACTGCATTAATATTTATACTGTGCCTTTTCGAACATTTACTTGCCACACTCAAAAATAGAATTAGCTACTTTTATGGCATCAATTGATCGGTTCGGTTAATCACAAGCACAAGCGTCAAACTGTCAAACAAATATGATTAAAAGAGAGATTTGATACTATTTATTTGTTTTTTGACTGGTCCTATTACCATGGATCATAAAAAGTACCATCTACGTTAAAAATAAATACATTAAATTCCAGTACTGATAGAACAAGTTGTTAATCCTGATGCAGTACGTAAAACTGTATGTTTAAAACCTACTTACCACGATTGCTATATCATCCGTAGGGAAATGGTATCGTTTTGGGTACACCACACTTTGCAATGCCCTCCACTGGCTAGAAACACCGGCCCACTTTTCCACAATGTTCTGTAGATTACCAGCAACCGCGAACACATTACGAAGGATTTTTTCGCTAGCTTCTCTAAAACATATTACATCTATAACAGCCTTAGAAACTTTTTGTTTTTTTTTTTAAACTATATGTGGAGGCTTGTTATTAGCTATTTCGTAAAATATTATATTTTTCGTTTCACTGGATTATTAATCTGTAAGCCTTCCTTAAAATTAAATAAATGAATAAATGTTTAGAAGCCACAATTTGTGTATCTCACAAAGTGTTGGTCTTATTTGTGGAAATAGAATTTTCTTTTCATATTTCCTCTTGGACCTTTCTAGAGTTTAGACGCTTTAAAAGAGACCCTCTGTGTTTTTTAAATTAAATGATGAAATATAAAATCGGCAATTAAATTCAGAGTTCATTACTTTTGAACCATTCTGTTCTGTTCTGTTGAGGAGATCTTATTTCGCAAAACTGTATAGTCTGTCATTAAAGTAACGCATCGCTCCAGCGCCCCCTGTGCTACCCCCGCCCACTGCTGCCAACAGCTTGCCTCGGGGCAGTCATCAGGTTCTTTTTGTGCTAATATAGACGACAGACGTCAGATCTTGACTGGCCTGTTGGTCTAGTAGTTAGTGACCCTGACTGCTATGCCGGAGGTCGTGGGTTCGATTCCCACCCAGGACAAATGTTTGTGTGATGAGCACGATCATTTATTCTGTGTCTGGGTGTAATTTATCTATAATATGTATGTATTTAGAAATATATAAGTATGTTTATCAGCTGTATAGTACCCATAACTTGGGACTAAATGGCGTTGTGTGAAAATTTGTGGAATATTATTATTATATTATTATTAGATCTATCAGATTGAACGTGATCATGCCTAGCCTAATCACAGTACGAAGTTTCATCGAAATGGTTCTTCTACAAGATTTTACATTCAGTAAAGATAGTTCAACACAGGCGTTTGTCTATTGGCACAAATAGAATGAAATCAAAGAAATTGTTTTAGGTCGCCTTTTGAGATAAACAAATATTTCCGCATCAGACCAAAACATGTAAGTGGCACGTCTAGTTAAGTATCTTTCTAACAAAGTTTAAAGAAAGGAAGATCCTTTGAAGATTTATCATGCCTACCCTGGATAGCAGGTCTTATGCCAGCTGTTTGGTTCTTCAAAGCAGTGGGCAGCACTAAGCAGCTTACTGTTTCCTATGATAGTAGCGCCACAAAAAGTTTTGTATATTGATTTTTGAGGATTCTCTAGCGCCTTCAGAGCTATCTGTAAATGCATATGGAAATAAATCAAATTATTGTAGTGGTACAATAAATATGTTGAGATTATTGCTTGGCCAACAGTGGGTCCTTGATGCCAACCATCATATATAAAAAGTCAACGAGATGACCAAATGTACAAGTATGAACGTAAATTATGAGATCGTATCAAATGGCGTTCTGTATTTCTTGTCAACCCTCATGACAAATAGGTATGTCAGCCTATATTTAAGTAAATCTTGTATTAGAATGTTTGTGAAAACATTATTTTAATTATTATTTCGTATATTCATTTAAAATTCTTATAAATTACATTTTTAAATATTAATATAAAAATAAAAACATTTAAAAATATAAAAAATAGTAGGCCACCGACGGCGGGAGCAGGGTCCAAGCTATCGGTGGTTAGGGTCTCAGAGACAGGAACCTCCTCACAATGCGAGCCGTATCGAGGAGTACTGCCTTCTGTATCAGGCCTTTGACCCAACCGCGTAACGAAAGCCTCGACAGATGGTCGTCGAGGCTTTTGGCAATAAGACCATTGGCCGTCACAACTATCGGCACAATGACAGCAGAATCCACATCCCACATGTCGACAATCTCGTGGGCTAGGTCAAGATATTTTATTTGTTTTTCTTTCTCAGCTTTCACGAGATTTTCGTCATGTGGGACGGTAATATCAACTATCATTGCGCGGCGCGCTAATCGGTCTATCACTACTATATCCGGCTTATTGGCAACAATAGTCCTATCAGTAATGATAGACCGATCCCAGTACAATGTGGCATGGTCATTTTCGAGAACTGGGTCGGGCACATACTTGTAGTACGGTACCTCAGTGTCCACAAGCTGGTATCTCAAAGCAAGTTGCTGGTGAATAATCCTGGCTACTTGATTATGCCTGTGCAAGTATTCGCCGTTAGCCAGACGAGAACAACCAGAGATTATATGTCTGATGGATTCGCCAGGGCGGTGACATGCCCGACACACGTCAACCGTCCCGTCCTTCATAATATGTCTCCGGTAGTTGTTCGTTAGGATAACTTCGTCCATAATTGCACATACAAAACCTTCAGTTTCCCCGAAAAGGTCACCAAAACGTAGCCAGGATACCGACGCTAATAAATCTACATCGGGCCCATGAAGAGCCCGGTAGAAGCGTCCGTGGGGCTCTTTGCTTTGCCATACCTGCCTGCGGTCATCTGTACTAAGCACTACAGGTTTGCGCCAGTTCTCGTTAGCCATGGAAAGCGGGGTGAGCCCTTTGTCCACGGCGACCACATCTCGGTGCATACCCACTTCGGTTTTTAAAAAATAATCCCTGAGGCTGTACACTTCGCGGTTGTGGAGAGTCTTAGCATTTAGAAAGCCTCGACCTCCACACTTCCGCGGGATGTACAGCCTCATAACCGAAGAACGTGGGTGATGCATCCGATTTGCGGTCAGCAGTGTACGGACTCTCCTATCCAGAGTGTCAAGTTCAGTTTGAGTCCATTTAAGTATGCCGAAAGAGTACATCAAAACCGGCATGACCCAACCGTTGAAGGCGCGCACCTTGTTTCCACCTGAAAGAAGACTGTTCAATACTTTTTTCAGGCGACCAAAGAAACGCTCCCTCAACGATTGCTTCATGTCAGTAATATTGATACCTAACGCTTCCGACATACCTAAATACTTATAGCTCTCGGATGAGGAGAGGGCTCTAAGGTGTATGGAATCCGAGAGTTGAATTCCCTGGGATTCCATAATCTCCCCTCGCTTTACATGCATGACCGCGCATTTGTCCACACCAAATTCCATCCTGATGGCGCTACTGAAAGTTTCAGTTACCTTCAGTAGCTCCAATAATAATAATTATTATTTTTACTATCATTCAAAAAGGAAAATCAACATGCTAATAAATTGTCCGTACCTGATAAGGAACATCTCCTAATTTAGCTGCCCAGCCGTTGATTACACGAGGATTCCACTCATCGTACTCGTATTGCGCATGCGTTGATGATAATAAATCAGCATCATATGTAAAACTTTCATTGTTAACTGGAAATGGATGCAGAGGAAGGGCTAACTGTAATAATAATAATTACTTTATAATTGTACAGACGCCAGCACGTCAAGGTACCCCAATGTGTCAAATTTCTTTGATCGTTTTTCAACTTTATATTTACGATCAAAGAAATTTGACACATTGGGTAACTTGATGTGCTGGCGTTTGTTTACTTTTCGATAGATTTGGTGGTACTGTGGTACTTGCATAGTTTTAAAGACATACCTTTGAATTTAAAATTATACATAACAAACACTTTAAATACATAAAACATGTACAAAACTTTCAAACTTAGCAGATTGAGGTTATGCCAGGGATTTCACTTAAAATTACATGACAGCAGAAACTGTCATAGATCTATAGTAAAGACTTTGTTAGAAATGGCCTACTCGTGTGACAGTTTCTACCCTACAATGAAATGGAGGTGACATGAGTCCGTAACTGTCTGGCGGTTATGAGTACTTTTACGTGGCTTACGCAAATGACCGGCAGATAGCGTCGTGTGGTGGGTCGTCGAGCTCCCTAAAATAGGTTTGAGCTACACGATGACTGAAGCATGCATGCCGTCAGTCGGAACAGGTCAACTCAAAGCTGAATTGACTATTGATTCTTTCTTCAAAAGGCCATTCCAGACTTTGCCCTGCATCGTGAGACTCGCATAATACATTAATAAAATCTTATGTCTGGACTTTAAAAGAGACTATGACCCCTGAGTTTCTTTCGGCATTTCTTCTCAGGGATCAGTCACTTTGGAAATGCCATTTAGTTTAAAAAAATGACATGTAAAAGTATCTGGGAAGATCTATTTACAGAAATAAATATCATTTCATTTCATTTCATTGTTTTCAGTTGCATGTCTGTCGGTCTTTTGTGCTCTTGAGCTCCACGAGCTCATTCCACCATCTCCTTTCTTCCATCGGGAATCCAGACGTACTGCAGGTTATCACCCATTCCTTGTAGATGTTCCACACATTCGCACGAAGCGCTTTGCCTGTTCCTTCATTATGCGCACAGCCAAGGAGTGGAATTCCCTGCCTGCATCAGTGTTCCCGAGTTCATATGACCCCAATCCGTTTAAGTCGCGAGTTAATAGGCTTCTTATGGGTAAGCTCGTTCCATCGTCGACCTCATTTCTGACCGCAGGACAAGATTGAGGTCAAGAGTAGACCCATTATATATATAAAAAAAAAAACAGAAAACCTACGCCTCTGAGGTGCCAGTATTTACTTCACAGCTGGACTCAGTCCATTCTCTATGTCTATGGTTTAACCAAGGGGTACCGTGTTGCCTAGTAACTGGGTTGTGGAGATCAGACAGGCAGTCGCACATGTAATACATATTTAGCTGCATCTAGTAGTCCGGTCTATTTAGACATTCGAAGTTACATAGTCCCAACAAGCTGAATTTCTGTGAAGTTGTTCAAAACATAATTATAAACAATGTCTAGAAGTTCCCCATCATTCCCCTGTAAGGAAAAAAATTAATTCAAGGTCAAAGGTCCAAAAAATGAGTTTTTCGCGATTTTCAGCAAAACGGTAAGTTTTATCATAAAAGTACCTCAGACAAAAATTGTAGATCATAAAATTATCTATAAAAAATGTATCAATACTTTTTTTCTTACGAGCCACCGTTTCTGAGATATAACGATTCAAAAAGTTATAAAAGTCGTTATCGTCATAATATGCACACGTTTCCACGCCACCTATGAGGTAGTGTACTTAGCGCGTTTTTTTTAAGTGGTTTCCCCAGTAGGCCTACTCCACGGGTCAGTTGTGATCCTGTTTAATGTAAAACTATTGCAAAATAACGGAAATTTTCAAAGATTGGGAAAGATAAAAGCGATGTAAATGAAAAAAAAGTGTTGAAGTTTATTCGTCTTATTCGTAAGTTTCAAATTCTTGTTCTTCTTCTTGATCTTCTTCTTGTGCTTCTTCTCCTGCTTCTTCTTCATCTTCATTTTGGATGCAAGTAAATTGGGTCAATAGCGATGTATCGCATGGTACTTCATCGCAGTCAAACGAATCCTCCATTGTTTGTGATTCAATATTAGAGCACGACCGCCCTTGACAATTTTTGCATGCCAAAGAACAAGACAGTCCGACTTTTTTGCAACCACATTTAGCACTGCATCCCTTTTTGCAGTTGCAAAAAATAGTGTTCAGCAGTTTTTCCGGCGCAGGTGGAAGTAAAGTTTGAACTGGCTCTAATATATTGTTGACCAACTTCCAACCCCAGTCTGTAGGGTCTAGCTGATAACCAAGCCACACTTGAACTTGGTAATATACTCGAAAAAGATGTTGGTGAGCACCAACTGAGGTAGGAGGAAGACAAGCTAATTGAACTTGTTTTTTATTTTTAGTATTTTTAACGAAACAGTATTTCATTTATTATAGCAGGTATAAGACCCTAGCCACGCACACAATAGAACAAGAGACAGATGTCTCGAATTTACACTGGCTTAAAGATTATGGGACTGGGTTTCATTTTACCTGATATTCTTGTAGTTAAAACTTATGTATATTTTATATTGTAAGTATAAGTTACAATGACCGATAGAAAAAGATTTAAACATTTAATATATAATACATATATGTATGTATGTATATATATATATATACATACATATATATATTATATAAAATATTACAACTCTAGATGTATATACGTGGCGTACTCATACATATTATGACGATAACAACTTTTATAACTTTTTGAATCGTTATATCTCAGAAACGGTGGCTCGTAAGAAAAAAAGTATTGATACATTTTTTATAGATAATTTTATGATCTACCATTTTTATCTGAGGTGCTTTTATGATAAAACTTACCGTTTTGCTGAAAATCGCGAAAAACTCATTTTTTTGACCTTTGACCTTGAATTAAATTTTTTCCTTACAGGGGAATGATGGGGAACTTCTAGACATTGTTTATAATTATATTTTGATCAATTTCACTGAAATTCAGCTTGTTGGGACTTTATGTAACTTCACTCTCATTTTTTTGTCTAAATAGACCGGACTATAGTTAGACAGAGTTAGACTATAAGCTAACGTCAACATAGTTGGGAAAAGGCTAGACAGATGATGAGATTTTAATAGTCTCAAAGTGAAGAAGCTGCGTCACATATGAACAGAAGAAGAACGGTATAGGGATCCTGTTATTGTTATTTAATGGTAAAATGCCAAATCATTTTTCATCATTCGACTATGCAGACCCATAAATAAAATAAATCAAAACCACATAACAATATAATTGTTGTAAATATAATTGTAATAAACAATAGGCGTAAAAAAAAAAATAATAAACACTAGTGTCTTCTTCACAGCGATTTCTTGCTATATAATATCGGTATGCTGATAATCTTACAAAAATTGAGTTTTGATTCTCGAAAGTTCCACTGGCAATACCAATCAATGTTCTGTAATTCTTTCCTCCCACATCACTGGCATGTATGTAGACAAGTGGTCCACCGGAGTCACCCTACGTAACAAAATGAGCAGCTTAATAAAACAAAATAATAAATAGAATTTTGGTACCTTCGAAATGAATATATCCGAAAGAGAACCAATGCCATCGACATAGCTCAAAGGATTAGCAAGCTGAAGCGGCAGTGGGCCGGCCATATCCCGCTAAGAACCGATTACTGCTGGGGTAAACGTGTTCTTGAGTGGAGTGGAGACAGCGACTTGGAAATCGTAGTGTAGTACGCCCTCCGGCTAGATGGGATGACGACCTGTGGAAGACTGCTGGTAGATGATGCGGCAAGTTAAAGACAGAGCGCTGTGGATCTCATTAGGCAAGGCCTATTTCCCACTGTATGCTGATGAGGATGAGGGACCTAAAGGTTGACTAGTAGAAAATGCCTAAGGCATTAAGTCCGCCCCTGTAAATATGTGTACTTGAAGTTTCCACACAGCTTCCAGCTGTTTTGAACTAGGACGCCAAATTGGTCTTTTGTCATTGGCATTAGTCAATGACTAAAGCCACTGATTATATGTGTCAAATATTCACATATAGTTAGATCCGTAATAGACCCTTAGCATGTCACACACTAGTTTAAGAAGTCACTTACAATTTCGTGAATTTTTCCAAAAGTTATGAATATATTATAGGAGTAGTAATGCTTCATTTTGAAAAGGAATAATAATTAAAATGGCATTATTACCCTTCCAATGTCAGCTCCGATTAGTGATGTGCATATGTGTTGTGTCGAATCCATCGATGGGTGAAGTTGGGAGCAGATCTTATAAGAAATAAGTAACAGATACGCTTTTAACAAACTATCGGAATTTATCTGAAACATAAACTACTTATATTTTTAACCATAAATAGTACCAAAAACTGTTTACGCCTGTTTGTCTTTAGTTCTACACCGATGTTGATGCACGTTTTACCATCATTTAGAAAATGTTTCGTAAAAGATCAATAGCTTAATCAACGGGGCTTTTGTAACCCAAAGAATTCTCCTGCCTGTAGAATTTGGCATGTGATAAAATTAAGTAATACAGATTACAGATGTACAGACGCCAGCACATCAAGTTACCCCAATGTGTCAAATTTTCCCAATTGAATATGAACCTTATTCAGTTTGACATAAAGTTGAAGAACGATCAAAGAAATTTGACACATTGGGGTAACTTGACGTGCTGGCATCTGTACATACAATAATAATCCAACAAAGGAGATGTTCCAAAAATGTATGGAGTCTGGACCAGTTCTATGTTCACTATGTGCAAATATCTATATTTAATCCAGTTACCGTTTTTTATTGTCAATTTTCTTTAATTTCACTTTGTTGCACTTGAAGCCATCACATCAAGTTACCCCAATGTGTCAAATTTCTTTGATCGTTTTTCAACTTTATGGCAAACAGATTAAGGTTCATATTCAATTGGGAAAATTTAACACATTGGGGTAACTTGATGTGCTGGCGTCTGTCCGAATACCTATCTATTCCCTCACCTTCATCACCCGGTTGAACCTAGATTAAGCCCACCCGAACAAGTGTATAGCACAACTTTTAGTAACTACAACAACGCGCGTGTGGCGCCTCTGGTGTTTCAAGTGTCCATAGGCTACGTACGGTAACCGCTTACCATCAGGCGGGCCGTAAGCTTGTTTGCCACCGTCGTGGTACATAAAAAAGAAACTATCCACTCATCACTTACCGAATATGAAATCTCACCATATCCCGAAACCAAGCAAATACCTTCGTAATCTTGAAATGTATCTGCCATCTTAATGGGTTGTACTACATCGTTGAATTTGAATGGTTCCATTACAAACTGTAACAGAAAGAAAAGACATGCGCTAAAGAACATCTTTTGCACACATACATTATAAACTCAGCAATTGTTGCACATGTAAGTGGGCATGCCCTTTATATCTAGAGGCAGTTATTATTTCATTTTTGAAAGCATTTGCTTGAGTTGAGTTACCAATCTTAATATACAAATATATTTTTCTGGTGTGAAAATCATTTTGAAATTTAATGATTTAACCTTCCTTAGATCTGTTCCCGTTTCCTAGGGTCCTGTAATTATAGTGTAACTACTGACTACTACTACTTACTAACTTAAGAATCCCTTGTTGCGCTCGGGATACAATATGGCACCCGTGACATAAGACTGCTTTAACCCCTAAGGTGCATAATCTACAATCATTTTACTACATATTTATCTTATAAATATAAAACAAAATCTTTCGCCGCGTCAGTTCGGCTGTCTGCTCGCGATAAACACAAAAACTTCTACACCAATTTTCATGTTGTTTTCACCAACAGGAAGAGTGGTTCTCGAGAAGAGTTTGATATAATTAATCAAGTTTTTGAAAACATTGGCTAAAATATAATGATATTAATTGTTGGAGGTGTCGGAAAAAAATAAGCCGTCTGGGAGCTCGGCGCGATAGCCAACATCCACGCGGGCAAGGCCGCGGTCATAGCTAGTAGTATAAGTTAGTATTAAAATTCTATCCTGCAACTGCATATTTATCTTCTAAACTTTTTATAAACTTATACTGTCTGGAAATTAAAACTGGAAAGTAAAAAAAAATCTATGGAATGGCGGGGGCACATATTCATTTTTCTTTAAAGTGTATCTACATAATATCGGTTATAATACATATTATTATTATAGGTATCATCTACCCATATTTAGATCCAATCGTAATGACGACGAAGACGACTTTTGTTCTATCTTTGTACTACGATAACTTCACTATGCACTAGATAATTAATAATTTATCGAGGAAGCATACGATAATATATGTACCCCGTGGTTTTACTCGCTCCAGGGGTTGTAGTGCTTTCCTCAAAAATTTGCTATCAAATGTATATTTTGGCTAAAAACTTCGATGTTACTTCTACTTTTACTGTAAAGTGTAAAAAACCATAAGATAATCATACACCCTATATTATATAATGAGATTTTACTAAAAAAGTTACTTTGTCTATTAAAACAACACCTAAATGAAAATCATGATTTCATAAAGTTAAAGGTAAAAATAATATCCGAAAAAAAAAAACATGTACAAACATGAGATGTAATCATGCCAGCACATCAACCTACCCCAATGTGTCAAATTTCTTTGATAGGTTTTCAAGTTTATTCTAAACAGGATAAGGTTAATGTTCAATTGCAAAAAATTGACATTTTGGGGTAGATTGATGTGCTGGCGTCTGTACCTACTGGACTCGTGAGTCTAACCGGATACCATGGTCCGGATATGCGTTGATATCCGTTACAGTATTTATAAAATCATTTACCTAGGACACAATAAACGAGTAGCTTCACCAACAAAGCAATGCGCAGCAGACAATACTTTAGCTTCACTGATGATTGCACCTCCACAAAACGTGTAAAACCTTTTTGGATCCATAGGATGTCTTGTTTTGAAACCGACCTATGGCAAAACAAGTTGTAATGAGTGTCTAAAGCCGTGCATACTATTGGACAAAGTAACTATGTACAAAGTAAAAACGTAGCAACTACTTTGTTGTAGGCTATGTAGCCTAAGAGGCAAATAATAATCCAACGCGCACTATGTCTAAATGTACTATGCGTTTCAAACTAGAATAAGAACGTCAATGACCTCTATCTGACAGATGTCACTTGCAAAGTACGGTCTGCAACGAAACCTTATTCGTGAAATCAATTATTTTTAGTTTTTTTTACCGAGTCGCAGTTATTCAAAATTAAAAAAAAACGTCTTAAATGAATTAGTCTTGTGGACCGTACTTTTCAAGTGACATCTGACAGATAGAGGTCCTCTTCTCATTTGAAACGCATGGTAAGTGTTAAAGTCAAGGCGGATGTGCCGGAGTAGCAAGCAAAATTAAAATTATCTGGTGATTTTTGAAATTTGCCGTTTAGTGTCAGCACAGTATAAATATTAATACAGTAGGACGACGCCTTTGATCTCTAGAAAAATGCTGACAACTTCTACACGCGTTAGACTTGAATAATACCTCCCGCACTTCGAACATCTTTTTGTTTGCAGTGCGGGAGCGGCTTTCCCGCGTCCCGCCCCTCACACCCCGCACGATTGCCCTGTCTAGACGGCTTCGTCTGACGACTGTATGTTTTTAGACTGTGGTGTCAGGCTGATTGAACCACACATGGTTTAACTAGCTTCTGCCCTTGATTTCGTTCGCGTGAAGTTTTGATATCGTATCGCATCGCCTGCTTGTGCTAATATATATATGTATATATCCTTTTCCGACTTGCCAAACTTAAATTGTGATAGCTCGGCTAATATGCATGGTAATTTGGTTTCCATTAAAAGGGTTATAGTTAACCTTAAGGGATAGACATATGCTGTCGTGGACTTTTTTTAAGAACTTTTAAAGAGAAATAATTTCGTAATACTTGATTTTTGCGTAATTTATACCGTTTACGCATCGCAAGCAACGGAAGCTTCTATCCCTCTTGCAACATTTCTTATTGCTGCCCCGCTCTTATTGGTCATAGCGTGATGTTATAGCCTAAAGCTTAGCCTAACCTAGAATTTTTCAATTCGAGCTAGTAGTACCTACCTGAGTTAAGCACGTTCAACCAACCAAACAAACAAACTCTTATTAGTATAGATTTAAATTACAAAGAGGAACGATTTGTATTTTTGTACGTAACGAATAAACATAAAAATGCTTAATCGATTTGAAAAATTACACTAACTATTCCCGGGTGACGCAGATTATTTTTACCCCTGTATTCTTTTAGCAATTAACTAACTAGGGAACTACGCGGGTGGGTGATGTAACCGGTACGTTTGCTTGTAATATAGGTATATATTAAAAAAAAGTCATAACCTGATAAGGTATTTCACCAAGTTCCACAGGTTTACCTCCGTGAACACGTCGTGTTGTCGTGTTAATCGGGAAATGAAGTAAATCATTACATTTATTTGACTGAAAAAGAAGGTTTATTGTCAAATATAATGTGGTTATTTTACTTAAAGAAATAATCATTGCACCAATATAACAGAATCTATGTTTCTCACAAAGATGTGGTAGATTTTAAAGTAAACGTCTATTTGATTAGTCAAAGACAATGATGGTATATTCCAATCGGTTTTATTCGTTCTAAAACTGAAAACGCCCCTATCTCAAAACACGTACCTACTATTACTGATCGAAGTCAAACATACCTAATGAATACTTGCAATGCTTTAAAATAAAATATTTCTCGTACAAAAGTAAGCTAAATGGTCACTACCCCAAAATTATCGATGCATTCTCAATTTTAAATTGTAGGTAATAATTGTAATGTAATGTTATCATACTTAAACTTAATTTATAATTCATTTTAATATTTATTTGAAATTAAATTTAATATCTAATTATTATTTTGTACTATCAGGGTGTGTGGGTTGCCTGAATTAAATGAATTTTATTTATTTAAATTCACTAAAATACATGTTTTTTTTATGTAGTAATGACAACTTAGCTTATTTTTGTAGGAGATATATTTTATTGTACAGCATTGCAAGTATTGTTAAATTAAATTACATAACATATTCCTAAATACCGTCCCTGAGTTAGATGCTCGTCACCTTAAAGAGACAAGGAAATTATGTAAGTACTAACTATATTTCCTGACCTTACCTAACTGCACTAAACTAGTAATTTTTCTCGGAGGATACAGGTATAACGCGGGCAGATCCCTGCACTGCAATGCGGCCGACCCATGACGGGAGTATAGCGAGCCCCATTCAGTCCAATAAATGATTCCTCTGTGAGGGCACTTTCAGATACCTCACTTTGATCGTAGCCAAAAAGCAGAGAAGCGATACCGTATAAAAGTATACGAGAGGGGTCACTCAGCTGCGTGACTCAGAAATCAGGGCTAACTGCGCAGCGACATCTATTATTCACGAATGGATTTATTTAAGTAAGTAATTTTCACTACAAGACCAAACATTAAAATACGTACAAAAGGTTAGTTTAAGATATTATAGCAAGTACTTATATTATGTATTTTACTGGTAAAGTGATATTAATATTCTTTTAAAGTGCTACTAGTGCTACCTATCGGTATACGCGAAAGTTACTAGCTCTTTCGCCTACGTTCGCGACAGTTGGTGACAATGAAGAGCGCTATGGTTTTGCTTTGGTATAATAGTAACTGGTACTATAGGGGATCGGTAGATAGCAGTATTTAATGTCACAATAACAGCAATGAAACGGATACAAATATAAAAAACGGGCGCTAAGGTATGTACAACATTATACCTATACATTAATGAACTTCAAAATTAAGCGTTATAACGTGATAAACTTGTTGAATAAGCCTACAAGTTTAGTCTTTGGGAGTTGGGATGACAAATTCCAACTTAGAGCTTCCATTCGTGAAAAACAGATGGTGCGGTATAGTTTGTCCTGCTGAGGACCCCGTCAAATTAAAAAAAAAAAATTGTTTCAGGGTTGGTCTCATAGAACTGACGTATAGATTCTATACAGGGTTTTTTAAATCATGGGAATCACAGGCGGTCTACCTATGAATATAAACAAGTTTTACTAAGGTAACAACTCGTAAACCGCGAAAAAAAAAATTTCTACTGTCACAAATCCAAAATATATATAATGAAACAGCTGATTTTCTTTCAAGATTTCCGAATTGGTTTCAAATTGAAAGTTGATGGGTAAAACATCCTGTGAAAATTTGCCCCATGATTAAAAAACACTGTCAAATTATGAGTACTTTATTATTTTAACCCTCAGATAATTTGAATGAGCCGGTGAAAGTTACATCTAAGTAGGTATCTAAGTAGATATTTGCTTCTTTCATCTTAAAATCTCTTGTCTACAAAACTTCCTCGTTGTAAAATCTTCGCAGTAGTTTTAAGGCGATCGTAGACGCTGTGCATAATACATCAGATGTTTCATTACCTCTAGACTCAGGCCCAAGGCTCCGGAACTTGCTTCATAAATTATAACTTCCGTTAGTTTAGACTTGACGGATCAAGCGTGGTTGTACAGGGGGTGATATTTGAGCGGATATTAATTTAGAAAATAGTGAGATTTTAACAAATCATAAAGAGACAGAAGAAATAATTGGCATTTATTTTATTTTACCTCATGATTCTACTCTTAAAATGGAACAAATTGCGGATGATAAAAATAACTAGGTATTGAAACACTTATTTACGCAAGGGTCTAAATAATTAAATGTCTCTTTCGCGTTAAATCACCATACAAAAACGGCAAACCCGTTCCTGATCTTTCCAATAAACTTGAGTGTAAAAGCAAGCAAAGAGAGTTAATCAAGAAAGGGTACCTAATACCTACCAAATGACAAAAAAAAATAACACCCATCAAAACCAACTCCAATTCAAATTACGAATATTTAAATTAACCACACCGTAACGTAATGCGAAACTAGGGACCACCTTAATTCACAAATTTTCACCTCGTATGGTTCAGCCCTCGGAAATCCGTTCCTCGGGAATTGTCTTGAGATTTCTATTTAATTAGTGAGACCTCAAGTCGATGTGTAGCCAAACCGGATATTAGGCCTGCATATCTAATAGCACGCTCTTCGTAAGGTAACCGACGCAAATTGGACGTGAAATGTGCTATCTAATTGATAGGACTTGTTCTTGATGATTTGATTAACAGAATGGTGGTTAATTAGTGGTAAGAAATTCAATCCAATCAGTTTAGACATAGACATGGTATTGACAAATCGTCCAGGGTTTTTTTTATTACATTTGAATGTTTCTTTAGGTTATGTTTGATACGAATGTAAATTTTTTCACTCCTTAAGTGGTTTGGTGGTCTCCTTTACGATTTATACTGTTTCTATTACATATCTAAATATATGAACTTGTTGTTTGTAGACAAAATCGCAGAATCATACTGTAAAATAATCACCTCGTGAAGAAGTAGGTAAAGCAAAAACGACTTGAACTGTAATTTCATAATAATGCTAAATTGTCATTTCAATTCATTCACGTGGTAGTTATACTGAATTGACTGGTAGAATATCAAGTAATATGATATGTGTAAAATAGACACCAAATACAAATGTGGTGATTAAAGTTCTTCTATAAAGAGGGATTAAGAATGTGAACCAAGATAGCGCGTTTAGCTGTCAAGATACCAAGTACGATTTAGCATTTCAGTATAGACCATAATTAAATAGAAGTACAACGTTATCCTGCTTCCTCAAGTCGAAGTACACACCTACAAACGGGCAACAAGGTACAAGACACCGCTAATTAGGTCTGCTAAGTTAAACAAGTTAGGGACACCATCACACCGAAATACTAATTAAGCGATACGCTGTTCCACTAAGTTAGTCTAAGTTGGTACTAAGTTGGATTGTCTAAGTTCGGTTCAACTGAACTGTGCAGGAGGCTTTGGACCCCGTTATCTGTTTCTTGCATTTAATTTTAATTAAACACAGTAGGTATGTTAATTAACGTTCTGTTTTCTTTTTTTTGTTTAAATTATCTACACAAGTGATTAAAAGTTAAGTAGCCCCATTGTTTTAATTGCTTTAGCGTAGATAACAATATATTTAGGGAACTAATTCCTACTACAACAAATAAAAAGGCGTTCTTTAGCCTGTGTTTTCCCATTTTGCTCTTTTGCCTTTTTGGCGCGGAATAGATTAGATTTGGTATTTGGTCGATACGATTTGTGAGTATTTGTTAGTAAATAATATTTCTTTGTTACAGTAATTGTTGATTTATTTAGTTGGTACTAAGTTTATCTAGAATTCCATTAAAAGAGGTTATTTATCGTACTTTTGTTTTGTAATTAAATGTAATTAAATGATTTGATAAACGTGTACCTACCTTACCTATGAGAGCAGCGGTGGCCAGTGGTGGCGGCCCCTACTTACGAACAGTAAGTCGTGGGTTAGAACCCTGCTCCCAAAACGGTAAAAAAAACATCGTGAGGAAACCGACATGTCCTAGAACCAAAAATTCGAAGACATGTGACATCTACCAATTCGCACTGGGCCCGCGTGGTAGATTAGGGCCCATACGCAAAATACACGCGCTTTGACGTGGAGTTGCAGATACCAGCCCGATATCTTTATCTTATTTTTGTCTAACGTGTACCTAATTGTTGTTTTTTGAATGATTAATGCTTCTCAATCCTAAGTTACGCTTAAGCTTAGTAATCATATTTTTTCAAACTAATCTCACAAATATTAGAATCGGCTTGTACTTGTCAAAGAACATAAAAAAGCCACTAGAAAGCAAAACGAACAGATGCGTCACAATACTTCGTTATTTCGCCGAAGCTTCGCGCACTCAATAAAAACATCATAATGAATCATAATGTTACACCATAGTGTTGCACATATGCGAGTTTTTAAAGGACAGTGGAGCGGTTGGGATGGTTTCTGTGCTTTTATTAGTAAAATTCTGTGGCCCTAGTGAAAAGGGGTATAAGTCCAATTTTGTCGAAAATGAGTTAAGTGTACCAAAGTGATCAGAAAAAAATGCTCTATCGTTTGGTGAAGACAGATCTAAGCTATCTATAAAAATAAGAAAGTTACTTTGTGAAAAAGGGTCCAACTGACACCAAAAAAAAACTGTAAAAGTCGGTTTTCTGATCACTTTGGTACACTTAACTCATTTTCGACAAAATTGAACTTATACCCCTTTTCACTAGGGCCACAGAATTATGAGTGATTAAATGTATGTAGAATTAGTGGTTATCGATTTTAGATTGAGTGTGACTTCGTTTTTTACAACTTTACTCGAATAGTAAAGCATAGGTATCGTGGCCTGCGTTGCTTAGTTATGTTGTGATACAACAAGTTTAACGAATGGAAGGCTAGCCCACATAGTACTTCCGAACTATGCAAGGTAGAGTTTTAATCGTCTTTTTATTTTGTTGAAGAGCCTTTAATTAGTACCTCTGTTATTAAATCTCTGTAGTAAATGATAAATGATATTTATTTCTGTAAATATGTTTTCACTTTTACACACACTTTTACACGTCATTTTTTTAACTAGTAGATGAGATCGGAGTTTCACTATCTGACTACTCTGAGAAGAAGCACCGAAAGAAACTCAGAGGTCATAGTCTCTTTTAAAGTCCAGACATTATCTTGGTCAAATTATGTAAGATCCATGCAGATTAGTGTCTGAGATGGTCTTTTGAGGAAAGAACCACACAGATATATGAGGGGACCAGATCAGTCAGTGCAAGCATTTGTCAGTAATCGTGAGCTCAACTCGGAACTTGAGGAGCTCCAATACCAAAGAAAGAACTTTTGAGTTGGTCCCATAAAGAACTCGAACTGCCAGACAAAATGTAAAAAAAAATAAAAGAATTAAAAAAAAAATAGAAAAGAAAGTTATAAAAAGTTTAGTAGTAGTATTAGTATCTAGTTGTTTTCTTATAGTTTCAGAGACTAGCGCGGGTCAGAGGGTTTTTTTAAGTACAGATTACAAGAAAACACAAGAGTTGAAATATGACCTACTGTAAAAAATATAACCCTGCACTGCCCTGCAGATATTTCTAACATTAACTTCAATGTTTCTGTAACTTAAAAATCACATCAGGTTCCAATATCTACGCAGTGTCCTCCTACGAGTACTTCTCGAACAACAAAAACTTTTATACAAGACGAGTACTCCCTAATTTCCAAATCTAAGAAAAAACTGACCATACTAGAAGGTCACTCAAGTGGCTAATGGCTCAACAAAAAGCTATTTAATAGTGGGGCTCAACGGGGCATTACTGTTATGAGAAGCAAGCGGTGCTTATTAAAAATGTGGCCTGAATATCAAATTGCTATCTCTGCATTGTGTCGCACCCCTAAATTATTGGCCGGTACCCCTTGGATTTTGATGTTAGTTCATCATAGTCAATGGAACGTTTAGATGTGGCAAGTTTTTTATTTTGTGTGCACTTTCCAGTGATATGTTTTAGGTTTATTAGAAGGTGTTTTTGTATGGCGTTAGACTGTCCAAGGATTTAAGAATCACATACATAAATGCTAAATTATATTTCTTTCTGTAAATAGTTTCTTTCATACAATTTAACGCGTCATTTTTCTACTGGTTAGTGAGGTCAGTGTTTCACTATTTGACTTCTCAGAGAAGAGACACTTAAAGAAACTCAGAACGATCATCATAAAATCACATAATCAATATATATAAAAAGTCGTGTTAGTTACACCATTTATAACTCAAGAACGGCTGGAACAATTTAAATAATTTTGGTATTTTTGGATTTGTCTCCGTCCGGTATAGGCTAATAATTAATAAAAAACATGAAAAGTCTTCGAAAAAATAAAATATCAAGAATATTCGTTTTCTCAAACATTTTTCAAACGCAACGCCATCTTGGATGACGCATGAGAGGAGTCAAACTTCTCAGTTCATTATCAGGTGACAATTTGACATTGACAAGTCTTAAGCTAAAACTAAGAAGGTAAGGTTGTCAATTTATACGTACCTACGTTCTGAAATTTATTTTGTTACTAAACTTAGAAAGAGGTTTTATGTAGCATAAAAAAGTGATATATTTCAGAAATCAATTTACGTAATTAATAATGACGACAGAGACGAACTTTAATAATTCTTTGCAAATAGAATTTTTTTACTGTTTGGACTTTTATTAAAGTAGACCGGGAAAACTTTAAAAAATGTAATGTAACATAGAGGCACGCCGCGCAATAGTTCAGATTAAAATTATGAATTTAGTATTTTTTAAATCAATGCATTTTAGTAAGGTAGTTAGGTTAGGTAGTTAGGTTAGCTATAGGATAGGTATGGTCAGTTAGGTTAGGTTATATATACATGTTGTAATTTTAATTCTATCGAACACAAAATGTTTAAATAAGATCACAGTAGAGACTCGCTACATAAAAAGTAGTAGTAGTTATTATTAGTTTGGATTTATTTGTTGTCGTCTTATTAAACGTATGTATATCTAATATAAAAAAAAATTGATAAGAGCAATAAATTTGACTCTAAGGCACAACGAAGTTTGCCGGGGCAGCTAGTAAATTTATAAATCTAACGTATAATTTTGAGTCGTGCAGTGACGATACCCTACTTATTGTATTTTAGAACTATTTGGCTAATAAATTAATTAATTTTTTGATGTTTCAAGTTTTGATGTCGTATTTAGTACAGCAATATTATTTCACGAAGTAGGAGTAGTAGTAGTATAATATAGAATCAGTCAATGTTTACTTGTATTATAATGGGAGCGTTGCATTTTCGTTTTTATCTCACATATTTTGCAGGTACCTACTTTAATCAGAAATTACCCTTTTTTTTTTAAGAAATAAACAGCCTTCAAAGTTTGTAAATGTTCAAAACTAATGACGTAACTTATTTATTAGGTACTGCTCCCTCTAAAACTTTATGCACTCTATATAAAAAATGCAAGTCCAAGCACCAGTTATCAAGGGCGCCACTAGCCCTAACGCGTCCTATTGTTTATTTTTTATATAAATAAATTCAGTTGTCACATCTCAGATGATAAATGATAGCACTGACATGAGGCTCATATGGCGAATTTAGGAGGAACCTACTTGGACCACTTGTTACTTTGTTAGTGCTTTTTGTCGAGGGCGCGATGTTTCCGAATGTTTGATTTTCATAAATATTGTTTTATTTTTCGCCTTTTTTGTTGGTGACCACTTTTGTTTTTATGAGTTGTTTTGCATAGATACTTTTTACAGTATATTTACGTAAGTTAATGAGTCGTTTAGTTTTATGTGGCCCGTCTTTTCGAACCTCTCTTGTATGAATGAGTTTTGTTTTTACAAACCTTTAAAGTCATTATACAAAAAAGCCGGACCTAAAACAATTACTTGTTGATCATGCAAATATTTGTTCCGTGCGGGATTCGAACCCGCGACATGTAGCGTAGCAGTCAATTGCTCACACGGTTGACGCCCGTGGTCGTCACAACTAGCTTGAGGTAGCGGCGGTAGTGGCTGTCGCTTGTGGCCAGTGTGTGAACAGCCTATATTAGGTACAGATGCTAGCACGTCAAGTTACCCCAAACTGATAAATTTCCTCAATTGAACACAAACCTTATTGTGTTTAGAATACAGTTGAAAACCTTTCAAAGAAATTTGACACATTGGGGTAGGTTGATTTGCTGGCGTTTGTACACAGGTTGGTTCACAAACCATTTATCATAACTTAGACAAAATATTTATCATTATGATTATTTTATTATTAATTTATAATTTTGTAAATAACACGATTAAAGTTAAGATATGTCACTATAAACCATAACCACTTAAGAGACGAGTTTTATAATAATATGTCTTTCAAAACAAATGTTTTAGACTCCGGCTCAAACCCATGAAGAAAGGCAAGAGAAAGCTAAGTAAATAAAAATGTATCTTGGCATAATAATCTAAGCCAATTCTGAGGTTAATATTTCGTGAAGTTAAATAATTAATCAGTTCGCGAATCCATTTCGTTCGTTTTCCGTATTTTTTCGGCTCCATTACAAGAACGGTGTGCAGCCAATTTGAAAATATTGAATAAATAAAACTTCCCGAAATATGAATGCAGAGATAAGGTAACCTGACAGAGGCAAAACTTTGTTGAGCAAGGTTACAACTGTTAAGAAATTATACCAATCTTTTTTTAAGAATATAGAATATAATACTCGATTATTTAGTTAGAATAGAATATAATAGTTAATAGTGATAACAATATTGTTGACAAAAAATTGCAGGGTATCTACCAATTTGGTTTTTTTAATTCTTTTGTTGTTTCTAAGTTCATCATACACATCATTGACATTGGTGAAGGGAAACATTGTGAAGAAACCTGGACTTATCTTATACAAATAAAATGACGAGTCAGTTTTACTAAAACAAGAAAATGGTTGGACCGATTACAAGCATTGTAATATTTCTGTTTTAATTTTAAAATTGAAAAGAGTATGCTTAGATGGTTTGGTCACGTTAAAAGGATGGATGAAAGGCGACTTACGAAAGGTATTTACAAGGCAGATGTAAGTGGGAACGCCGGGAGGGGACGCCCTAGAAGGACATACATAGACCTTATTGGTGAGGTTCTTTAGAAAGGTCAGGTGCGTAGTACTCGCAACCGGCGTGTGTGTATGACAACATGTATGAATGTAAACGAGGCAAAAGAAGTATGTAAGAATCGTAGCATATGGCGCTCTGTAGTTTCTGCCTACCCCCATGGGAAAAAGGCGTGAGTTTATGTATGTATGTATGTATGTAATATTTCTGTTTGGTGGTCAGTATTATCAAAGTAGGGACAATTCATAATAAAAAAGTTCTATTGAGTTCTATGTAAAAACAGGCGTTGTTTTTTTATCTGTGATTTCAATCCTGATGTCCATCATGTTGGTTCACTTGGTCAAAGTTGCAGCATATTTTTGCACATACATACACACAGCTTCCATAGCCTACATAAATATGACACTTCGCAGCTGTATAAGCTGATATTTTATTATAGTAATGAAATTTATGATATACTGTGCTCGTCTGACAACTACAGTATTATGCTCCAATCATAGGCGAAAACGCAGGCAGTTAAATCTTACATTGAGTTTAGAGCTAATTAAAAACACTCTTTTTCCGAGCTGTAACGCTGCATAGATTTTATAAAGAAGTGTTTTCTTGTACAATTTTTAAGGTTATAAGGTTGACTGATAGAAAATGCCTATGGTATTAAGTCCGCCTTTGTACCTACAATGGTGCGCTCGAAGTATTAATTATAATATGTGTGTTCCTCAACAAATGAGCATCTCCTTTTATCCAGTTTCGCTATGTCTCATCTGGCGACGTTACCGAGTTATTCTTTGACGCTTACCAGAAGAGCGAACGCTAAACACATTATGACGAGTTACCGTGTTTTATCATGACGCCGCTCCTCAAATATGATAACACGGTTCTGTGGGAAAACACACCATGGAAATATCATGAAAATTACAGCCGCACCATTAAGGCAACGCGGATACACGGAGTATGCATATTTTGTAGGAGGAAATGGATACTTCTGGTTTTGTTTTGGTCTGTTTTTGGAACAACTTTGTTTTTTTGTGACGTGTGTTGTCCGAAGTTTTTATGTTAGTGGAGTGATACGATTTTGGACTTTATTTACCTAGTTCATTAAAGATTAGAACTATGAAATTCGTGTAGGTAGGTACTGTCAGTCAAACGGGGTGAATAGAACATTAATGGAGTTTTCCGTGCTAGTTTAATATTATTTGTGAACTACCAAGGTGTCAAATCTATGTATCTCAATTATTTAAAATAAGTGAATGGTCCTTAAAGTTTTGTTTCTATTAACCCCTGCGTTCCTAATAACCCCGCTTGTCGGTTCTTACAAGTACGCTTTCTCAAGAAATCACTGGTAAATTTTATTAAGTCCATAACATTTATTGCCCGTGATTGCCATAGAAATGCTGACCTGACCTATCAGGTCAGCATTTCTATGGCAATCACTACAAGAGTATCGTCTACAAGAATCTGATAATTAATTTAAAATTTTATGGCCATAAAAATAACACACATATTTTCTCGCGGTAAGTATCTTCTCATCATATTTATATTGAAAAGTAATAATTAATCTTAGCTCCCATTTAGGTATTGTTTGTGTGTCCATATACCTACGTAATAATTTTAAATAAGAAATACTTTTTGTTTGTTTGATCTCCAAAACTACTGGACAGATTTCAACTATTTGTTAACCAAAAGGAAGCTAAATTATCAGGAAGTAACACTGGCTATAATTTATTTTCAAACCTACGAGGGTGTGGTAAAGTTCGAAGGGAAGAAATACCAAATACGCGGACGAAATCGCAGGGGAAGTCCTATTGTAGGTAAGGATAAAAAACTCTAGCCTTTGCTATTAGCGTGAAGATTTCTTGCCATGAATTCCACCTTTTTGAAACCATTTTTGCAGGTGAATTCAGACACGTTTCATAGTTCACATTAGTGCTCTTTGTATGACGTGTAGACTCTCTTTATTTTGTTTAACTCACTGGGCTGTGCAACTGCCCGTTATAATTTTTATTACTCATTTGCTGTTCTATGAGTTGTTGTTCTTTTTGGTTTTACAAAAATAGTTTTGTTTTTTTTCTTATTTAGTGTATTATAATTAGGGTCTCGGTTGTAGCCCAGAGTTTGGATTTATACACGGCACGAAGGGTGGGCCGTTTTTGGGGACTGTCTTTATGTATTTTGACGTTAAAAAAGTGCTGATTCTCAGCCTAGTTTGAATAAAGACTTTTGATTTTAATTTTTTGATTTTTGTTAATGGCACTTCTAGTTTGTTTGGGCCCATATTGCGCAAAATTAATTAAATAAAATAAAGAAAGGATCGCCCATTATTACCTACATGTGCCTTAAATATATCTGGCGAAATGTGTTATCGTTACGGCTTTGCTTAACCCCGAGGAAATCAATGGCGTAATCTTAATAAAATAAATAAATAAACATAACATCACGCCTGTAATCCCCGAAGGGATAGGCAGAAGTGTACCTGGTAGTAGACTCACATTTTGCCAGTCATGTTTCAGTCCCATGTAATAGGGGGCGAACCTATTGCCGGCAATCGGGCACTAATCCAGACTCCCGGCTACAATTCCAGATGGAAAAACTCAATAACACTTGGTTCGACCCGAGGATCGAAACCGGGACCTGATGGTCAGCAGTAAGGCTTGCGATGTCGAAAACTCAACCTGTCCGTAAATTTAATACAATGTCTAAAAATATTTACAGCCTAAACGATCTATTCAAGCAAAATAATAATTGATAGTTAGCCAAGTACAATTAT
The DNA here is from genome assembly GCA_921972225.1 of Euplexia lucipara. Taxonomy (NCBI): domain Eukaryota; kingdom Metazoa; phylum Arthropoda; class Insecta; order Lepidoptera; family Noctuidae; genus Euplexia; species Euplexia lucipara. Next base: position 14,359,290 of record OV179154.1, read on the forward strand.
TATTTCATAATACTTACCAATTTATAAAAACATCACGCCCTGGGTTTTTTTTTTCAAAACGTCACAGCGCGATATCCATATTCATGTCATAAGTTTCGCGAAAAAAGTCGGCAAACTTTTACGTTGCAAAAAGAAAACAGTAGTATCGGTGTGACAGACGGCTAACCCTTTTACTGCGGACACGGGGTACATTAATACCCTTTTATGGCTTATTTGTTTTGTCAAAGACGTCACTGAAGACGCATTCAGAGCGCTACAACGGCGTATTGTGTCAAAATGTTTGTGGAATTTGTTTCACAGCGTGTTGTGATTTTTTGCTGTTGATTTTTGTCTTTGCGGGTTCGTTTCTGGTTTATGATAACGATGATGTGCATTTTGTGGGAATGTTTGAGAAAAAGTAACTTATTAAGTATTTCACTAACTATATGTCGGAGGCCGTGGGTTCGATTCTCACGCAGGACAAATGTTTGTTTATTTATTTATCTATAATATGTATATACAATTAGAAACCCATAACAGGAGCTCTGATTAGCTTGAGAGTAGATGACGTTGTGTGAACGTTGTGGAATATATATTTATTATTATATATTTATTTATAAAATATTGTTTTTTTGCATTCTGCCTCTACCTAGTTAGTAACAAATTGTCGTTAAATTAGGAAACAAAAAAACCCCGTGACTTCCTAAACGTGTCGAGTTAAGTGGCCAGATTTTTTACCCTATAACCACTTATTAAGTGTGAAACTGCAAAAAAAGCTACTCGACTCACCGCGGACCATCAAAAATTCACACTGTTTGCGAACTTATCAATTGGCATCAACATCCGCTGTACGCATCTGTCCGTTTTTGTCGCGGACATTTCCTAGAGGCCCTTCATAGAAAAGCAATCGGGTAGTCGTAAACGTTAAGGGTCTGAAAGCACCCCCTGGGGTGCTTGTAAAGGCAGGACGATGTTTCTTGACACTGGCAGAAAAAGTACCCGTTGGTAGCCCCTAATCCTGGGATCCGCGTCGAGGGGGTTATAAGGCCAGCAAAAAGTGTAATTTAAAGCTGACTTAAGGTTTTGAATTAAAATGAAGGAGGAAGTCATGTCAGCTTGTTTCTCAAGTGTAACGAGACTACTGTTTTTGATTCTGTACGGGGTTCATGAATATTTAAAATTTTGACGGTTTACATGTTCTTTTTTGCTAATGAACTCACCCATAAAATTAGTTAAGTTTTGTTTTATAATAGCTGTATCTTATTAATCACTATTAGGCATAATTATTTTTCTGACCCAAAACACTATTTTTATTGTTAGCAGTAGATCCCTTTCGATAGGCACAGTAAACGTTATTGAATAAAGGTAATACAGCTTGTATAGAAATTACAACTAGGTAGGTAGGTACAGATGCCTGCAGCACATGAACCTACCTGCAACGGTCAAACTTTCCAAATCGACCATGAACCTTATAGTGTTTAGAATAAAGGTGAAAACCTATCAAAGAAATTTGACACATTGGGGTAGATTTATGTGCTGGCTTCAGTACACACTTATACCTATATGCAATTAATGGAATATTTATTTAGTACTTTATGCACACAAATGTACAGAAGCGAGTTTAAAGCCATAGGCATTTGCTACCAGTCAACTTCGGGTGATGCAGAGACAAACAGTGATAGGTGCAATGAATGGCACCTGCCCACTTTGAATTTTCACCTGGTTTGATTCCCGGTTAAGGTAAGCTTTTCATAATCTGTAGAAGCATTTTAGTTTTTAATATAAATAAAGCAATGTTTCCTTTTAATAAAATAATCTGTCTTAAAAATTTACAGTGGTTTGTCTTTAATCTCCGCATATGTAGATAGTAATTATCATAAATTCTAGTTATAAAAATAAGGGTATTTATTACTCTAAAATGAACACTGTAAACATTTTATGCCCTTACTAAGTTCATGTCAGGATCTTTGACTTAGAAATAACAATACTTGCCTCTTGGCGGAATGAATGGCCTCTATCGCATGCAGCCATTTTTAACCGACTTCAAAAAAAGGAGGAGGTTCTCAATTCTGTTGTATTTTTTAGTTTATAAAGTAGTTGATAGTTTAGAATAAGTACTTAATTGTTTAGGTTACGATGCGATGGGGCTGACATGCAATGGTCGTATTTGTGACTAAAAGCCCTTAAATAAACAAAATGAAACCATTGCATTTTTGTTGTCTTTTTCTACATAAATGTAAAAAAAAAGTGAAATTCGAATAATTATAGCACAATACCTACTGCAGCCCTTCATTTACACGTATTTGTAACTATATTCTTATAATCACGTACGACATCGTCATTCATTCAATATCGTCAATTAACATTCACTCCATCGACTGCACTATGCTAATTCGTATTTCCCAACTGACTTCGCTCTAGTTACTAGTACAATAGTAACCTGATTATAATGCCTAGATCTAGATCCTATTGTTCCAATAAAGGATGTTCAGGAAATTGATTTAGTATGCTAAATGTGACTGGTAAGTTAGACTGGCTAGAAATTGTATAACGAAGAAGGTTGAAAATATTTATTTTAAATGATAAATGATATTTAATTTCTGTAAAAAGGTTTTTACGAACACTTTTACACGTCATTTTTTTTAGTAGATTAGGTAAGGGTTTCGCTATCTACTCTAAGAAGAAACTCCGAAAGAAACTCAGAGTCTCTCGTCACAGGGTCTTAATTGAAGTCAAGACATTATCATGGTCAAATCATGTAAGAACCATGCAGATTAGTATCTGAAACGGTCTTTTGAAGAAAGAACTACACAGATATTAAGGGACCATTTACACACATTGACTTTGTTTTAAAGACTGATGCGTCGACGACTGACTGTCTTTATTTATTTATTTATTATTTATTAAAAGTTTATGCACAAGTAAAAAAAACTGTACAAAGGCGGACTTAATGCCTTAGGCATTTTCTACCAGTCTACCTTAAGGTGGTGCAGAGATGGAACAAGGTAGGTGTAACTGAGTAAAAGTTAAGGACAAATAAGTGACACTAAAAAAAAATACGCAGATACATACTTACATACTCAAACAAAATAAATACACAGATACCTACATACATACTTAAACAAAATAAATACACATGGGTTATGGGTTGGCTGGGTTTATCATGTTTATTCCAGCATAGATTTCATCCCTAGTTAAGAATAAGAGCAAGCAACAACAGAACGTTTGGAGCTCGACCGCATTTTTATTTACAGCCGCTCGATTCAGTATAAGTCAGCCTATGAAAATATGAGTTAAGTGAACTGCCAATTAATTAGTATGGAAAGACAGCTTCATTCGACTTCACTATACCTTTGTTTTCACAGGGTAATTATTACAAAATTACACTGCAGGCTGAACCTACCTTGTGGCTTTATCTACCGCACTCGGCTACTGCGCAAAGGGCGATCTATTTCTTAAGAAATATCTTAAAGAACCGATCCAAAACAGACTGAATTACTTACTCTACAACATTAGCTCCATTACTTAAAGATCATCTCCGCATACTTAAGTGAAATACATCATACATCTGAAGTTAAAACAAGCACCGATATTTCACGTAACGGCCAAGTCTCTAGGCACTGGGTGGGCGTGGCTTGCGGTGGGCGTGGCAAGGAGGGCGGTCCCTCTGAGGCCTCCCAAAGCACTCAGGCCCGGGAGACGAATGCCAACTTGTTTGTGCCTTGTTGTTGAACTTAGATATTAGTCATTTTATGTATACCTAACTTGAGTTTTTTTCCTTGCTAAAGAGTACCTAAGCGTTGTGCTATTAAGTACTCGTTGTAGATAAAATACCTACTTAGCTATTTGGTAAAAGACGTTTAATATTTCCTTCTTCTTGTCTCGTAACGGTACAAACTGCGCATGCTGTAGAAAGGTAGTATAGCAAGACGGGGCGCGCGACGTCAGACTAAAGTCGATTGGGTTGGTGACCATGCATTGCACACCGATACCGTTTCGTGGCTCTTAAGGAAGTTGAACCTGAAGTAGTCATTTAGGTACGGGTAGTCAGAGGCCTAAAATCTAACAACGAATCTTATCTCCAAACGAACGAATCTTGTTCCACACATTCGCACGAAGCGCTTTGCCTGTTCCTTCATTATGCGCACAGCCAAGGAGTGGAATTCCCTGCCTGCATCAGTGTTCCCGAGTTCATATGACCCCAATCTGTTTAAGTCGCGAGTTAATTGGCTTCTTAGGGGTAAGCTCGTTCCATCGTCGACCTCATCTCTGACCGCAGGACAAGATTGAGGTCAAGAGTAGATACCTGGTTAAACTAAAAGCCCACCTAAACATCCTTGAAACTGAATAGCTAGGCAGATGATTATATGCAAGATAGATCTCCAGGCTTACTTCCTAATGGTGTGCCAGACGCGTAATTATCTTTCGCCACTCATGGAGTTTATCGTAATGCATTCTAAAATAATGAAGATTCTATTACCTACCATACTATAGGCAAATACTGTGAGAGAATTTCTCGAGTTTAATTATTATTATTTTTACATTAATAGTTCTAATGTGCTTAGGGTTTAGACCGTTAAAATAAACCAAAAATTGTTAACCTTTTGATGTATACGGGTTACTTAAATACTCAATGAACATGCTAAAATATTTTACCTACTAAAAAGTGCTATTTTCTGTCTAGTCCTAGGTCAATGAGGTATGTCAATTTCTGCTCTTTAGCAAATGGAATCTAGTAATAAACTATCTAGCTGGATGACCTCAACACACTTAATTTCTCTCAATTTTTGACAGTTGTTGTCGCTGACATAACACTGCAATTACATTTAAACGTTTTTAATAAAGGAAATTGGCTTTCAATTGTTGGATAAATGTATCTTAACTGGAATCGTGCTAATGGACACAGTTTGTGTAAGTAATGTAACAACTAAATACACCGAATAGCAAAATAAACATTAACATAACATGTATTTTCTACTTTTTGCAACAATTCTGCAATGATTCATTTAGTAACAGCTTCGGTTATCGGCATTTCGAAATGAGTACTTAATATTACAATGTAGGGTGTTCTATCTGTTCACTTCATCAATTATTATCCGCATGTGGGACAAAGCCGTTTTACTAGAATAAAATAATAATTATTCCAAATCAAAAGCCTCTTTTCATAAAAAGAAGACATGACTATGATCACTATCATCAAATGCATATTTACGAATATACCTACGTTGCTGTAGTTTTGTTTTGCATCTGCGTTCAACATACATTCGACGCAAACACCGTTTTTTATTCATTGTTCGTAAATACTACATATACTTAGTAATAAATATTATTTTCATACCAAATTACAACAAAAAGAAAATTAAAAGAATTATTATAAGGCATCAAAAAATACCGTCAGCGGGAAAAGTCCTCAAAAGACTGGCCGCATTTCCATGTTTCATGGCAATTATAATTTTATCCTATTGCTATAAGTGTAACAGATGCCAATGACTCAACTAGACAAAATCGATCAGAGGTACGAACTGAACTCACATAGATCTATTTGTGTCGTGCTGATTATGGCAAAATTCCCTCGTGGCTGTACATTCCACATAGCGCTTTCACATGCCTTTTACGACATGTGAGGATTCATTTCAATATTTTCTGAGCTTTTAATATGTTGTAATTGTTTTACTTTTAAAGAAACTATAAGGTTACGCCAGCATTTCCCAAAAGGGTAAGGCAGAGATGTACAGACGCCAGAGCATCAAACTATCTCAAAATGACAAATTTTCCCACTTGAACATGAACCTTATTATGTTTGTAATAAAGTTGAAAAAATATCAAAGAAATTTAACTTAAATTTAAATTTAATGTAACTTGATGTTCTGTCGTCTGTACCCACTTTAAAAAGATGTTTTTCATACCATGTAGAAATACAGCTTACTTACATCACTATAATTTAATTGCTAAAATGCAAACGTGGAGATACAAAGGACAAATACTTTCATTAAACTTAAAAACAAAATGACGTTTATATTCTCACGAAAACTAAAAAATGTCAAGATCTATTTGGCTAGTATAGTATTTTGAATATTTGTGGAAGAATAAGAAAGGTTTAACCGGTAAAACAATATAGAAAAATAGTGATGAAATTACAAAATATAGCAATTTAAGTACAGTCTGTTGCTATCTGTCAGACATTTGATGTTCGTCCAGTCGTGGTCGGTACGGTATGCTCCTCTCAAATTAAAGAACGTTTTTAAATAAGGGTTTGAAATCGACAACATATAGATAGGTACAATATTGGGATTATCGCGTATTTAGATGCGAAAGGTTAAATAGTGCCACATCAACACGTGTTTTTGGTTGTCGATTTATGCGTATGTTCAGAAATTTATTTTGTTACTATACGTAGATATAGGAAGAAGTTTAAAGCTGAATATAAAAGTCTTTTAATTCAGAAATCAATTTACGCACTTAATAAGAACGACAGAGACGAACTTTTATTAATTCTTTGCAAGTAGGTATATAATAATTGAATTTATTAGACCGGGAAAACTTAGCAAATTGTGTACCGCAGAGACACGCAGCGCAGTAGTTCAGTTTAAAATTATGTATTTTGTATCGTTCTAAATCAATGCATTTCAGTAAGGTAGTTAGGTTAGGTAGTTAGGTTAGCTATAAGGTAGGTATGGTAAGTTAGGTTAGGTTATATATATGTTATCATTCTATTTCTATTTAACACAAAATAAGAGCACATTAGAGACACGCTAAATAAAAAGTCGTAGTCGTTATTATTGTTTTAGATCAATTTGTTGTCATCTTATTAAAAGTATGTAAATGTAATTTATAAAATTCTTGTCACAGTGTGTTTGTAACAAAAGTCCTCCGAATCTTGAGAAATTTTGTGTGTATATTTAATAGGTCTGAGAATAGGATGAAAGGTTTGCTGGGCAACCAGTATTAAATAAAATAAACTGAGATAAGAAGATAGACTCTTTACCCCTTGAGATCACTTTCGCTTCATGAAGTCATAGCATAGCTGAATGAGCATACAAACATCTTTTCTGAAATATGTATGTTTGGATCGGATTACAGTATAAGCGGATGCAGCTAAAAAAAAAAAATTAAAACTTTTTATTTCAAAGTATAACATTAATTTTGGTTAAACCCACTTCGCTTAATCTTAATTTGAAAGATTATGTGCGAGTGAGGCGTTGCGATCGTTTACATTAGAAAATATTGTTTTGAACAGAAACAAACAGCTTAATACCAGTATGTTGTCTAAGTGTATAGGCACTACAACCCAGTAACTGGGTAACTATTACGGTATCGTTTCGTAAGACTAGTTTACTAGCAACAACTATCATAGATCTACAAATGACAATCGGTAGGAGTATCAACGGTTTTTCGTGGCACAGAGAAATCTCTTGATAATCTTTAATGAACAGTCACAGACTGGCGTCGACCAGAGTTGCTTAACCTTTGTCCTTGTGGCTTTTGTCATTTAGTAACGAGCTCCTTGTAAAAGGGACAATCTCTATTTTAACCGACTTCAGGAGGAGGTTCTCAATTCGAGCAGTATTTTTTTTTTTTTTACGAATCTTTTTTTTTTGTTCTCTATTTTAAATAGCTTAGCAAATAACAGCTCACTGAACCAAATACAAAATAGATACCCATGCTTCGTAATCTTGATAATCTTTAATGAAAAGTCACCCATCCACAGACTGGCTTCGACCAGAGTAGCTTAACCTTTATCGTTGTGGCTTTGTCATTTAGCCACGAGCTCCTTGTAAAAGGGACAATCTCTATTTTTATCAATCTTTTTTTTTGTTCTCTATTTTAAATAACTTAACAAATCACAGCTCAATGAACCCAATACAAAATAGATTATATGTTGCGTTATTCCAATTTTCTTTTTTAATTGTCATTTATCCAATAACGGCATAGTATGTATAAGCTCCCGTTGTATAAATCCCAGTTGAATTGACACCGACATTCGTAACCACGGTTTTACAATTCGCACATTTGAATTTTATAGCCAACGCTAAAGGCAGTTGTTCATGGTAGAATGATAATATAGCAATCTTTTTTTAACGAATAGAGTACATACAGAGGCCAGCATATCAAGCTACCCCAATGTGTCACATTTCTTTGACAGATTTTCAACTTTATTACAAATAACATAAAGTATATGTTCAATTGGGAAAAAATGACAGTTTGGTGTCGCTTGATGTGCTGGCATCTGTACGTTCTATCGGTTAAAAAACTATATAGGAATGCTGAAAACTTTAAAGGTAAAGACAGCGTCATCAACTGGTTACCACACACGCATTTAAATACCTTAGAAAAGGAGGAGAGGCTGTCCGTATCATAGATCAAAAATCAAACACGTAAAACTGCATTTTTGGGCAGATTAATATACAGCAAAAACTAAAGCGACAGCTGGCCATAGTAATTACTTCTTAGTGTCTCTTAAAGTCATGTCTTACCGACCTTACCGTACGACGTACAGTTGCTGGAAAGAAACTGTCGCAAAATGAATCTAACAAATTGAAAATCATCTGTTTAGTGCAGCGATTGGCTACAGTTCATTCAAATAGTTGTTATTCTAAAATCATCGAGCCTTTGATATAATAACAGAACGTTACATTGGGCGGTCATAGGGGAATATTATCCCAAGTAATTCTCTAGACATCCTGCTCTCTAAAAATCTCAATTTATTTTAGTATAAATCAGCAGCGAATGTTGTGTCAACGGACTGAAACGTCATTTTAACGACAGCATTAGCAACTCCGATTTGTTCACGTTCAAGTATACAGAACACTTTACATATAATTAATGAGGCGACAAAACCTCATCTCGGTCGCAGTTAAAGTCAATTCCCACTGAAATTTCATCATCGTCAATCTAACTTGGGTTTAATAAGTAATATTCGTGGCGTGGGCCGTCCCTGAGCTGGGCTCGGCTCGTCCGGTGAGATGTTTGTCGTCTCATCCATCCCGCTATCCCTTACTCGCGCGCTCGTGCTGCGGTCTCTGAGGGAAACCTCACAACGTCCCTCCATTACCATAATACGCGTCTATAAATTCACTCGTGTGTGTTGAAATCTTCACCTAAAAAATTAAATGGGATTTTTAGATATCATTTGGGCAAGTGTTATCTAATGTTTTTATTTAGTTTTGAAGGAAATGGAGGTGTGCAAGTGGCGCCACCTGCGTCGGTGTATCCGTCCCGCTCTTGAGGCGAGGGCGTGTCCCCTGGGCGCCTCCCCCAGTCCGCGGGGACGGACGGCGCTCCACCAAGCTCGGGCACTCGGCGCCGCGCTCCCGCGACGCTTGTTAGTGTTCCGCAAATTCACAGCGGGATCGCCCGCACAACCGGGACTCGATCCCAGAACGCACATACGATAACACAGAGCCGCCTACCGGATAGTTATACAACAGATAGTTAGAACGAAGTTGGCAATTTTCTTCGAAACGTAGTTTTGTCAACGAATGATTTTTTGTGTGCTTTTTCTAAAGTTTACCTGTGATTTTAAATCGAACTTATTTTTGTGGCAAATCATTTCTGTATTTTAAATAATTTTGGTATTGGATTTTTTTTTTCAAACATACTTACGTATTTCTTACAACTTCAAACCAGAGTCTAACAATTTATGAAATAAAAGCCAGTGCAACAAAAACTAAATTTGAATTTAGACCGCAATTTTCGGGCGTCTTCGTGATTATCCGGGGGTGTTCGTGCGCTCTCGGGCGCGTAATCGGGTGCGTGTCGTGATTCGAGATTCGGTCGGACGAGTTGAACGCGGCGGGCGGGTACACGGGTTCACCGTGGCCGCCGCTGGAACTCGACCCCGTGGGATGGGGGCGAAAGCTGTACCCTTCGGGAGCCCCAAGATCTTCAGGTATGTACGAAAGTCTAAAACTTTGATCTGACAGTTAATTCCTCATTGCTTAGGGACACGTTTCTGGTGCTCTTTAGATGCTCAGAAATATGTTTTGTACTAAAATTGATGTAAGTTTAGTTTCATTGTTTTGCAAAGTAAAGTTTTACGTTTAGATTGGTAAGTGCCATAAGACTTATTTTTTGTTAATACTGCATTTTGATGCCATCAATATACTTTTTGCAATTATTTTCAACACGTAAAAACCTTAAAATCTTGATAGACTGTTTGCAATATTATTGTTGCACTATTTTCAGTCCCTGTTCTTTATAATAATAACACAGTATAAAAAATAGTGTAACCATTAAAAGAAAGAAAATCATTGTAATTCTAAATTCAAAGTGTTGATAGAATCAAGTCTACGAGAGCGTCTACGGCGTAGCATAACAAATGAACGTAGCCGTCGTAGCCGCCGTTGTAATTAATTTGCCAACTAATTCAGCGGCTTCATAGAAGAGACGTAATTTTATTATAGTTAAATTGATAGACCTGAACTCTGTACTACATTTATTAAGTTTAATTTTCAAACCCACATAGGAATTGTTTAGATGTAAAATTAGTAATTCACGTTTATGTCCTACATTCATGAAGTATTGCCGTATAGAAAAATCTGAATAAGTACTGTGACCAAATTGGTATTATATTTTGACAGGGTTTTAGAAATTGACCTATGAATAAATAGTAATGTTGACTTTTTAAAACTAGAAATTAATGTAAAAAAGTGAAACGAGTTGGAACTTTGTAAATAATTTTGGTTACGGTTTTTAAGAAAATGCTAGATAATTAATAAATGAGTTCCTACTTATTTCCTGAAATAAAACAAGGGATGAATTGGATACTATTTAGCAATACAACTAGTTAGAAGTGCCATTTGTAAAGACTAATAGAGATCACAAAAACTTTCTTTATTCAAAGATAAATGATAAACATTTTTTTTGGGGATAGTACCTCAAGTATCGATTAAAAGTTGCTAAGACCGGTCCGTGGTTGAGTGACCATCCAATACATATCAAAACTTCTCTAAACTTAGGAAAGTACGTTAAGCGTTTGCGTTTGTCATTTAAGCAGATCTGTGAGTACCGTTGCTTGTAATCAAAAGCTCCAAAACTATTACCCAGAGGTTGTACAGGTCAGATAGGCAATTTCTTTCAATTAGAATAAATTTACAATAGTAATATTGTAAGATAAAAGGCTTGGTAAGTAATGTATAAAATACAATGACAAATGCTTGCACTTACTGATCTGGTCCACTCATGTCTGTGTGGTTGTTTCCTCAAAATACCATTATCTGACACACAAATCTGCACGGTTCTTACATAATCTGACCAAGATAATGTCTGGACTTTATAACAGACTGTGACCTCTGAGTTTCTTTCGGTGTTTCTTCTCAGAGTAGTCACATAGCGAAATACCGGCCTCATCTTCTTATTCAAAAAAATTACATGATGAAGTTTGTATGAACCCATTTACAGAAATAAATATCATTTATCATTTATTTATCAATTTAGAAGTAATGGATATTTAAACAAAATTTTTGTAAAATGATATTTTGGTCTGCAGGCTTGTGTAACTTCTGTTTCATGATTTTTATAAGCGACATGTTAGGAATCGAAGAAACATAGCAACCAAGACAATTAGCGTTACTTTGCTTTAAAAATAATACGTTTATTCCTTATTTTTAATTTCAAAAATACATTTTAATAAAATTAAATGGGGAGGGCCCATTTAAGTTTATTAAAATGTACTTGGTTGAATAATAATATGTAATAATAAAAATATGTCGTTTAATCTAAAGAAATGAAGTGATCGCTTAAAAATGAATAAATTATAACAAACATTACAGTTTTAAGAATTTAAAACGGGATATCTAAAGTGTTTGTAATAAGTTTACAATTTTCAATGAAAGGTATTGAAATTGGCCGAACAATGATCAATAAACCTTCCTTCATTAAAATAAGTATTGTATTATTATAAGATGGCTACTCCGTACCCCCTTGAAATTGTGCAATGATAAATTTACTTATTAATAAACAAAAACTTTAGATTTTGGAGAATAATTCGTTTTACTTTTAAGTTGTAATATGTTATTATGTCATGCACATAAAAATTACAAACAAAAATATCAAAATTATTTCAATGTCCAAGTTAGAGAGGCAAGGTTATAAATTTAAATTGTACTGGTTTACAAACTACTGTTTAAAATAATAAGTTTGTACTATCTGTATTTTTTGTGAATAAACGTTTTATTATTAACAATATTACATTGTTATAAAACCGGAAAGTTATAAAAATGTTAGCTATCCAGAACCTCTGTTCTTTCTAGGTAATTAGCGTTGTTTGCAAATAATTTTGAAAAACCTCAGTACTGAGGTTTACGTTTTATGATCTTATCATTTTCTTCTCAGGGTAGTTAGAAAATGAAACGCCGACCTTACCTAGCTAAAAAAATACGAATAAAAGTGTGATTCTATTTACAGAAATAAATACGATTTCATTTAATTTCATTCGATAGTGAAATGTAACGGAAATATGTAGTTTTTTTTACATTACAAAAATGCTGCTTAAACTAGGTGCTTCTCCACCCTTTTCAGCTTATTTTGTTTTATGCTAATAAATATATGAAGACACAGAATTGAGTGGTGCCCCTGTTCCAACAAACTTCATACCACTACTCTTTCTAATAGCTGCCATGTTTGCAGGCGGGCTGATGTTTGGCCTGCACCACCAAGAGGCGGCGGGGGGCATCCACGCTCAACCTCGTGGACCCGTCACCTCTTTAAAGGAGGAACCCCTCACCCGCGCCTGGATGACACCGACCTCGCTAGTTGATAATACCAAGTAAGTGTTCATAACTTGAGCTTGTATTGTTACCTTTATTATACACTAGAGAACATCAAGCGGTTTGTCCTGCGTAGTTCCTAGAATACCGGGATATAAAGTAGCCACCCGGGAATAGTGCAGATTCCCAAAGGTGAAAGAATTTTTCAAATCGTTCCAATAGTTTTTAAATTTATTAGTTTCATACAATCGTTAACTCTTTATGAAATTAGTATAGATGATCGAAGGGTTATCGATTCTAAGTGCATACATTTTTGCGAGACTTTTACCAAATTTTTGCGTTGATAACAAATCTTGTGAAAATCATTATTACTGTGTACGTTTACTATAGGGTTACATTATTATGTAACCCTATAGTAAACGTTATGGTCAAGTTTACACGTTTAACAGAAGGAGTGTATTAAGACAAGTGAATATGATAATTTATAGATTTTATAGTTTGAGCAGTTGACTCAACGGCTGCGTCACTTTGTCTAAACAAGGAGTTCGGTGTGTTTTTGATATCATATAAATAAATAAACTATAATGTTATAATATAATAGTATGCCCTACAAGCCAAAGTGATTTTGTAATTAAAAGTAAGTAGGTACATCATTCCACTTCCTTCATTAAAAATCTAGTTGAGTTAGAAAAAGACTTTCTACAGTTTAAAGTAAAAAAAAACTTGAACAACCTTGGTAAAAATAAGGAAAAGTCTATGAATATCAACTTTGGATGGTCTTGAGTTATGATCTGCAGTTATGATATCAGTTTGAGCCCCAAAGTCCCTGTCATCCTGTAGATCTGCATAATTGATGAGATAGTTTTTGTTTTAAAGGTTTTGTTTTTGGTGAAAAGTTTTTGCGGGTTTCTTACTTCAATATGTGGAGACTTGAAATTGCTATTTTTTTAATAGTAGGTACATTCTTTATTTCATTAGATATTAGTCTGTAAGCCTTCTTTAAAATAAAAATAAATAAATAAAGTTGGCTTGGTTAAAACTGGTCAACCATTAAGATTGGCGTATTTTTTTTTTATTACGGATTTAAAAATGCTGGTGGTGGTGCTTGATTGGTTTTTGGAGGACGTCACTCATGAGTGTGGGCAGTTTAGGATTTCTTTGTTATATTGGCTTCCCACCTGCAAAAAAACTGCTGACACTGTGCCGACAAATCTATTACCATAGAATATGATTTATTGCTGATATGATCGAAAAAACAAACGCTAGATGAAGGATTTAAAAAAGAAAGCAGTTGTAAAGTTACGGTTTCAACATTACGCTTTTGCATAGACCATCATAATTATAAGAGGTCCCAAGATAATGTTTTGCTTAGAAATAAATTAGGTTATTATTAGAAGAAGGTAATCTATGAGTCTCAGAATGTGTGTTTGTAATGGTTGAGTATTTTTGGGAGTGGTAGGGTCGACTAAAAATTACTAAACTTTTACTAACATTACTAAGCTATCAAACTGAAGAAAATATTTTGATATTTAAAAGTACTTGTTCGTATTTAGAGTACCTAGATTATAAATAACAGGCCCGTTTAATAAGAAGAAGGTAGTAGTTTCAGTGTTAAATTGACAGAAAATATGCTTTATAAATTTAAAAAAATGTATTTAAACCGAAAGAAATATATTAGCAGCACCCAAACAAACTACCCTCATTTGATACTCAGTTAAACCATTTAGTGGGCGAAAAGAGCATCGCGCTAAACTTATTATAGCCACCAAAATTGTATTAGCGCTCTTCGAACCCAAAGCAAAACGAATGTACCCTTTTTGACATTAAATAACTGTAAGGGATTAAGTTCGGTTCCTAATGCGGCTTTTTGGGGGTTGCCGTCAATCAATATGTTCGTCTATGAACGGGAAAAGAACAACTGGATGAATTCAGTTTTGTCGTTGTTTTGATATGAATAAGGTAAAGAAAATAACTTTAAAATTATAAATTATTAGCACTTAGGTCGCGACTTCATCCGCGTGTATAGTCGAAAAAGATATTTCAAAATCGGTTCATCGAGTATACAGATATTAAAAAAAACGTAAAAAATAAAAAAAAAAACGTCTTAAACTCACCAACTTTAACAATAATAACATTTATTTGATAATATTAGTAGGTATAGAGAAGTATAAAACAAATAAATTAAAAGTAAAATTCTATAATAAATAGTAGGAAAAAAATATAATAAGATACGCGTTTGCCCTGCAGTAGGATAGGAATAGACTAGGTAATATTTTTGTAATTAATTATGAACTAAAATTAGAGAAAAAAAAATGTGAAAAGCTGCCTTTGAAAGAGAGTACTGAGACGATTTGGTGAATGCTACAAAATATAGCATTTCTTCATTTTTCATACAAATCAAACGTGGCAATCCAATGCATAGATTGGCCATAGAGACTGACCTTCCGTGACAATTCCAAGTCACTCCACAATTTCGTGCTCTCAGACTAGCCTTGCATTGATCACGAATTCAATTATAAATAAATAAATATCCCACAACTTTTAAACAACGTCGCCTGGTTCCAAACTTAGCAGGGCTTGTGCTATGATTATTAGATAACCTATAAACAAACTTGTATATTTCTAAATACATACACATTATAGATTCACGCAAACATTTGTCTTGGGTGGTAACCGAACCCACGACCTCCGGCATATCAGTCAGGCCCACTAACTGACCAATACCCCACAGGCCAGCCTTTTAATTATTCTTTTTATTCCAATACCTCTATAACATTGAAAAACCAACTAAAGTTCACTCAGATCGTCCATAAAACTAACAACATCGCAAAATTATCTACTAAATAGATATCTTTATGCGGTCGAAAATTATAAATCCACAATTGATGTTAAATATTAAGGCTTTCTATACTATTACTATTTTTAAATAATTATTGTTTTTTTTTTTTTTATTAATACATTTAAATTCTATTGATAAGAAATTGATGATTATGATTGTATTTTATTATTATTATATTTATGAATGACTGTTTTTTAATTCCAATGTACGTATGTGTCTATGTGCAAATTCAGATACAAATTATTGTTAATGAATAAATGACTAATGACTAAAGAAAAACCGTTATTGTCCTTCGATTTTCAAACCAAGAAAGATCACCAATAATCACCTGCCTCAACCGACCCATACGTACAATGGCTCTATTATCACGCGGTATCCAATCAGGGGCGTACAAATTTCGCACAGCCTATAATGAAGCATGCGGTAACAAGTGTGTATTCATAAAAGCAGAGGGTGCCATAAATCATGGCATGGTGCGATGCGGTGGAGAACGCTACTGGCTATAGTTTTGCTTGTGACATTACTCGTATAATTAATAGCGTGCAGATGCGTTTATTTTATGAATTGGTAGATTATGTAGTAACAGGTGTAGTTTTCAATGAAGTAAGGTCAAACAAATTAGTTAATGATTATGGTAATACTGGCCTGTTGGTCTAGTAGTTAGTGACCCTGACTGCTATGCCGGGGATCGTGGGTTCGATTCTCACCCAGGACATGATGAGCACGATCATTTGTTCTGTGTCTGGGTGTAATTTATCTATAATATGTATGTATGTATTTAGTAATATATAAGTGTTTAGTACCCATAAGACAAGCTCTTAGCTTAGCTTGGGACTAGATGGCGTTGTGTGTAAAAAAAAACTATTTTTTTTACCTTTCCCATCAAGTATAATATAAAACCACTGGGAATGGAACGTGACATTTAAGAAGATACCTAAAACTTGCACTGGAAATATTATGTATACGCAAATTTAACTTAAATAATTGATAGATAAACCTATATCTATCATTTATTGAAGTTGAATTTGTGTTTAAGGAAGGATATAATGAAGAGCTGTGCATTTTATTCAACCTGAAGTTTATGAATATGGTTGATACTTCAGAATCTTTTGACTAAAACACATCAAAGTTCTGTGCGGTGAACTAATTTGACATTTCTAAAAAATGTTCTTAATCAGTAATTGTCATTCGTTGCTCATTTCCTAACTAAGTTAATCATCAGTCAATTCTCTGATTTTAGTTTGTCAACAAATGCGCCTTTGGAATGTGCTGATAAATAAACATAGTATTTTATTAAATAATAATACTTAAAAAAGAAACAAATACCAGCCTGTTACTGTCCCACTGCAGGGCAAAGGCTTCTTCTCATGCTGTGAAGGCACAAGCATTGATCACCACGCTTGCTCAAGGCGGATTTGCGATTTCAGACTTATGCATATTCACTTTGAGTTCAGGTTTCCTCACGATGCTTTCCTTCATCGTCGTCAATGATGTCTAAGATAAATTTTGAAATTCTTTTATGTAATAGTAACTTTAAAATTGAACGAAATTATATTTTGTATATTCCAGTAGCAACACGTACACATTAAACTTAATACTTAGTATTATATTATTTATTCAAACTCATAATCTGTTACAAAAGCGAACAAACCCATACATTTTATGATAATAATGAACTTGTGCAACAATAAACATTTGGCGGACTGTATAATGTGACGTATTGATGTACCAACTCCGAATTAGGGAGGTATTGTGTTTGAACAGAATCATAGAGCACCCTCCTACCATCTGTCATGTTTTAGCTAACCGAGTTCCGTTCTTAAAATGTTTACTTCAATTGTTGAATGTTTTTATTTGTTTATTTGTTATATGTTCAGTGGAATAATTAATTGGTGGTTAGATTAATTATGTTAGGAACGTAAAATTTTATTGATTGCCTTGTTAGTCTAGTGGTCTTAAGCGCTACTGCTGAGCTTCAGGTCCCGGGTTTGGCAAAGTGTTATTGGGTTTTTCCATCCAGAACCTCTCAAATGCAGCCCGAAGTTTGGAGCTGGGGTGCACTATAGGTTCACCGGTTGACTGGCCTGTTGGTCTAGTAGTTAGTTTGATTCCCACCCAGGACAAATGTTTGTGTGATGTGCATGATGATTCGTTCTGTGTCTGTGTGTGATTTATCTATAATATGTATGTATTTAGAAATATATAAGTATTTTTATCAGCTGCTTAGTACCCATAACACCAGCTCTTAGCTTAGCTTGGGACTAGATGGCGTTGTGTAAAGAAGTTGTGGTATATTTATTATTATTTATTTATTTACCTATGACTAACGCTTCGGGGATTACAAGCGTGAATGGCGTGTTATGTGAAGCCACTTAGTTAAGCTATTTCTTTTTCTGGTGCCTGAGTCAGAACCTGGTGTCAGAGTTCTTATGCAACTTTTATAATTTATGCTTCTTGGTAAAGCTAGATTTTTTTTACAAAGGCGAGGCTACATAATCAACGAAATGTATTTTTCAATAACCCACTAATTAAACTAATTGCAAGCAATCACCGGGTCTCGGGATGACAAATGTTGACAGATAGCTACCCGTCGGCGATGACAGAACCATTTGTAAGGGCCTCGGTAAATCATTAGGCCGCGCCCGCGTTGTAGCGTTTTTAATAAATTACATTACTAGGTAATGATCCGTCTAAGAGTGGCTGTACACGCAAATTATACTTAATTGTTTTGTTTTCTATTAAAGGAGTTTTATGTTTGAGTGATTAGATTATTTTAATAGGCCTTCATAGTTAAATAAATAAATAAATATTCCACAACTTTTTTACACAACGCCATCTAGTTGATTTTTTTTTCGCGATTTCCGGGTTATTCCCATAATGAAAATTGTTCATATTCATGGGTAGAACAGCCTGTGAAAATATTGCCCACGATTTCAAAAACACCCTGTAGAATAGAATATATTGAAATTAGCTTAGTTCCTGACCTTCGCTGCAACTTTGTCTACTGCACACATCAAAAATAAAACTACACATCGAAAAAAAAATCGCACAAATCGTAAAAAAAACACACACATAGCGTAAAAAAATCGCCAAAGATTGACAAAACGCACGCGATCTGTAAGCGGAAAAAGCACTACAACCTAATCGCGAACGCGCCGCCGAAACTGGTAACGATAAATAAAACAATGGAGTGTCGCGTGCGAGAGTATAAAATGGCAATCGCGAAACCAATTTGTTTACGCAAATTCTGCAACGGGGAGAGATGAATGGGCAACCATAGCGTAATACGGTCCTGGTGGGTAATGTGCTCTAGTGTTGCTACTGAAGTATCGAGGTTTTGAGGACGATAAAAGAACGAAAGGATAGATGTTGTTGTCTCTTTTTAATAAAGGTAGGGAACATCCATGTATTTTTGTTTTCTCTTTTGACGCACGTAGTATAAGTGTGATCAAGGAAAAAATCGCGGCCTGCCATGTGGTCCATCGACGCATAAATGGTTAAATCAATCAGAACTATTATAAAACCCTCAGGAAATAATTTCAATTTAACTACTTGATATGAAAGGAGCATAATGAAACAAGGTGGTCACTTCGGGCACTAGTTTATTATTGAGGATGCGAGGCCGCGCAGCGTCGTGCGTGACGGCGATACGAGTATACGCGTAGGTACAGACGCCAGCACATCAAATTACCCCAATGTGTCAAATTTCTGTGATCGTTTTTCAACTTTATGTCAAACAGAGTAAGATTCATATTCAGTTGGAAAAATTTTACACATTGGGGTAACTTGACGTGCTGGCGTCTGTACATATAATATGCACCACTACTGCTTGATGTTCAAAAATATTATTAATCTACTACAGGAAAAACATCTACGCCCATTTTTGTCCCAAATCTTTTGAACTAAATTATTTTTGTAAGTACTTTATTCACACAGAAATCATACTTATTACAATGAAAACTCAGTTAGATTCGAAACAGTTTAATGAGAATGACTGTATAGTTACATCGATTTTTAGGGACTTTTACTTCCCTTCATGAAAAACCACTTAACGAAATGTATTTAAAATAAGTAAAACCATTTAAGGACTGGGGGATATGTAGTAAGGAAGTCACAATTTGTAATGTTCAAGGAAAGGCCCTAACCACCTTATTACTGTATTTACGCCAAACTTTTCAATGATGCCAAGCTTCCGATAATGTCTCTTAAAAATAAATAATACCTACTTAACTTACTACCTTACCTTATTTACTTAGACTGCAGGATTATTTGTGTGTGTGACTGGCTTGTAACTATACAGTAGAGCGTGATTGTAGTTTTGTGTTTTTATACCCTTTTGTATTTTTTTTACCTCTTTCTTCTTTTATTAAATTTTAATTGTTATTATTACTTACCTTTTTATAAAAAATCCACTAAAGGGTAAGTAATACGACAGTACTTCCTAAGTGGCCTATCATCTCATTTTTAATTTTCTTTACCAAATAAATAACTTTTGAAACTCGACACATCAGTAACACATCACTAAACACAAGTACATTTACGGGAAACAACAATGAGAAATGAGACCGAAGATTTGATGAACTGCACACATTTGAAATGTTGCTCTATCGATGCATTTATTGAGCACATTGACAGACGGATACTGGTACTCTAAATTAGAAAATCAACCTTATTTACTAAAGCATAAGACTGAAAGTAATGCTTTGTTCAAAATTGTATTTTAGCACGAATTTGGAACAGTCGCACATGTCGATATCGATGTGTGTGGCGCTATTCGTACATCATCACTTCATTAGTGTTATCGATAGTTTAGGATTGCTTCCGAATGTTAATCTTACATTCGTTTAATATGATTCTTCTTTATATTTGCAGACACATATCTGATATAAAAATCTTAATGCCTACTAATAACTAGCGAACTATTGTTACACTGCAGGTAAGGCATCTTCTTATACAGAGAAGACATAAGCATAGATTACTACACTTGCTTAAGGCTGGTTGGTGATTTCAGACGTGATTTATTATATCAATATAAATACACTGCAGGCATCACACCAATTCTCTCCCTACTTTTTTACAAAGAGTTCATCATTACACTGTTATACTTATCCGAGCCTGACCTGTTTCTAATTATGATATCTTACTACCCCAGTTGCAACCCCAAGAGTTCTAAATTAATTTTTATAAATGGATAGTTTAGATACGCTGAACGAAATTGATCAAATTAAGCCCTCGGACTCGCTTAAGGGCAGTATACAGGAAATAAATATAGAGATAGAAAAGTCTACGTATAACCTAACAATATCAACACAAAATATTAGAAGTATCTACAAAAATTTTGATGATTTGCAACTCACTCTGGCACAACTAAAATGTGAAATAGATATTTTGATTCTTACAGAATGCTGGCTAAACCCGAACAAAAACATACCGCAATTAAGTAATTATACATCATTCCAGACTAAATACCACATTAATCAATGTGATGGGGTAGTTGCTTATATCAAAAATAACCTATCTGTGAAATTTAAAGAACTTAAACTTGTAAATGCCACGGGACTAGAGTTACAAATTTTAAACTACACCATACTGGGTATCTACCGGTCACCTTCATTTCTAAACGCAGGTAATTTCATTACATCTCTCAATAATCACCTAGAGAATATCATCCCCAGTAAAAACGTTTTGATCTTAGGTGATATTAACATTGACTTAATCATCTCCCCAATAGAAACTAATCAAGAAAGAAATAATAGATTAACCTACTTAAATATGCTATCACTTCATGGACTGTTGCCGTCTCATAACTTACCAACGAGGGGGGACGGCTGTCTTGACCACGTCCTGCTAAGCCTGGACAGACAGAGGAACATGGCTTTTACAGCGGTTTTAAATACAACTGTAACAGACCACTGTTTAATACTCTTGTCAATCGCCAATAAGTATCAACATACAGTACCTCAAAGGCACAAAACCCTAATCAATTATGAAAACGCTCATAATAGTCTAAAAAATACTGATGTATCCTTCTTCAATGTCTTTAAAGATCCGGATACTTACGCTTTTGCACTGATAGAAATGGTCAAGTCAGCTTTACACTCCAACACTAAAAATGTAATTGTCACGAATAGTAAAAGAAACATAAAGCCCTGGATAACCACAGGTGCCTTACGGTGTATTAGACTAAGAAATACAATATACCTGAAACATAAATCAAACCCCCTAAACCAAATTTTAATAATAACCTATAAAAGATACCGAACCTTCTGTGTAAATCTTATAAAAAAACTAAGAAATAAATACAATAAAGATAAAATTGTAGCATCTGTTAAAAATCCTAGGGCACTATGGTCAACCATAAATGAAATTACACATTACAAACCACCCAAGAGCACAAATGGTGACCTACTTAAAATAAAATCATGTCCTCAAGCCTCAACCAACCATGTAAATAAATTCTTTATTGACATTGGGCAAACTCTGGCTCAGAATATCTCAAATAGCTTCGTACCCTCGGAATCAACTAACACGGACACCTATAACCTGTCCTCTTTTGTTTTATTAGGCACCTCCGAGATCGAAGTTGAGAATACCCTGATGTCCCTAGACTCTAAGAGTGCACCAGGTTGGGACGGAATCCCTACCCTTTTCTTAAAACAAGCTAAGGAGATCTTAGTCCCTCTGATCAGAGACCTTGCCAACCTAACTTTCAACTCCGGAATCTTCCCCTATCTTCTTAAGCGCTCCGTTGTCACCCCTGTGTATAAGGGAGGAGATAGCGACGACGCTAACAATTATCGGCCTATCTCTGTACTTACCTCCATTTCTAAAATCATCGAGAAGCTATTGAACTCTAGAATAGTAAGCTACCTGTCTAAGTACAACATCTTATCTACCTCTCAATACGGGTTTAGGAAAGGAATGTCGACTCAGGATGCTACCATGGATCTTGCATCCACAATAACAAAAGAAATAGATGGGGGTAACAAATGTCTAGTAGTCTTTCTTGACCTCAAGAAAGCCTTTGACACCGTTTCCGTCCCAATACTGATGCGCAAGCTGGAGAGGATAGGATTCCGTGGCTCTGCTCTCTCCCTTCTCAGCAGTTACCTAAAAAATAGAAAGCAGGGTGTAAAAATTGGCAATTTTCTTAGTGATGAAGAAAACGTAACATTTGGAGTCCCGCAGGGCAGTGTTCTCGGCCCGACGCTCTTTTTGATATATATCAATGATCTCTGCAACCTTAGTGGCGTCGGAGGGAGGATTCTGTCTTACGCGGACGACACTGCCATTATTTTTACTGCCAAGTCATGGGAGAGAGTAAGGTTGGTGGCCGAGAGGGGTCTGGCTAGAGTTAGTCACTGGCTTAATGAGAATCTTCTCACGCTGAACACCCAAAAAACTAACTACGTATGTTTCGCTCCGTACTTAAACTCGCAGCCCTCGCCCAACTTTGAAATTAAAATTCATTCCTGTCATACTCCTTCTACTTGTACTCAAAGTTGTCCGACAATTCAGAAACTCAGCTCTGCTAAGTACCTCGGAATTATAGTGGATCAAAGGTTAAGTTGGTACCCACACCTTGAACTAACCATAGGGAGGGTAAGAAAGCTTTTATGGGTTCTCAAGTGTTTAAGACACGTTATGAGTGCAGAGCTACTAAATAAAATATACATTGCTCTAGCCCAATCTGTAATGACATACTGTATCTCGGTTTGGGGAGGTGCAGCTAAGTCATACTTTATAGATCTAGAGCGGGCGCAAAGGTCCTTGATTAAAGTCATGTACTTTAAGCCCTATAGGTTTTCTACTAAATCCTTATATGCAATTTCTAAGCTTCTCTCAGTCAGGAAACTTTATATTCTACATATGATACATAGATATCACAAAGCACTACCTTTTGAATACGCCAAACTTAGAAAAAGACGGTGCGATATTGTAGCCCCTACATACCCCACTCGTACTGTCTTTGCTAGTCGGCAAAATTTAGCTCAAGCCCCCCGCGTTTACAATATAATTAATCGTATCCTTAATATTTACCCCATGCAATTGTACGAGTGTAAGAAAAAACTGACTGAATGGCTCCTTACTCTTGATTATGAAGACGTAGAGGAAATCCTGCTTACAGTAGCTTGAATTATGACATGAGCTAAATGCACTCACAAAGACAATAATAAACACGCAACGGAGTTATAGGGTTACCCATTAAAAACAACCGACCACACACACACACACACACACACACACACACACACACACACACACACACACACATACACACACACAAACACACACAAGTGCGCTCACACACACACGAACTCAAGCAAGCATGCACCTTACAGACACAACACATCAAAACTTACCATTTTTCATTGTTTAAATAATGTTATTCTCATTTTGTTAGTCTAGTAAGTCTAAATTTTGTTCACACCAGAAATGTGAGGCTTTCCCAACACAAGTATCATATGATTACTTTCTGGGAAGCCCCGGCAACTTATTTGTAAAGATTTACTGAAATAAATACATTTTTATTATTATTTATTTATTATTATCAATAAAAGTAGGTAGAAAAGAGTAGAATACAGAGAGTGGAATGCGATGTGGATGTGAGTGGAATGGTGGCGGCCCCGACTTACGCACAGTAAGTCGTGGGTTCAAACCCAGGCAGGCGCATTACTTTGTGTAATTTATTTCATCACCACTGCTCTCAAAAACGGTGAAGGAAAACATCGTGAGGAAACCGGCATGTCCTAGAACCAAAAATTCGAAGACATGTGACATCTACCAATTCGCACTGGGCCCGCGTGGTAGATTATAGCCCATACGCAAAATTCGCGCTTAGACGTGGAGTTGCGGATACCAGCCCGGTATCTTTAATCTTTAAGAGTAGAATAGAAATACTCTTTATTGTACACCATAAAGAGTTACAAATTATAACTTTAAGGGCTTATTTATAGGGTATAAGGCAGAGGGCTAAGTAGGTACAGACGCCAACACATCAAGTTACCCCAATGTGACAAATTTTCCCAATTGAATATGAACTTTATTATGTTTGAAATAAAGTTGAAAAACGATCAAAGAAATTTGACACATTGGGGTAACTTGACGTGCTGGCGTCTGTACATATAAATGCAATAAAGCATCTACTATCACACACGTCTACATTTGAATCGAACCCAATTGAACATAAAAATAATACAAGCGATTCTCGATCTTATTAACACAGTCAAACTTATCTGTTTGTTTTAATAATGAAGTCATCATTACATAAAAAAGAGTTAACAGTAAAATTAAAAAAAAAACTGCAAAGCAACAGTTACATTGCAAAACGACAGCTTCATTACCAATAACGGTAAAAGCAATAAATCAACTTTTAAAAGGATTATAATCTGTTCCATTGTTTATCTGTAGTTTTTGTGTAGTCTGTGGTTTGGCACAAAAGCGCGCTAAACAGTATTGGTGGCAGTATGCCTATTGACAAATTGCCGTTTTTAAATAAAGTAACTGTGAAAGAAATGTGATGATTTACGACCGTAGAATATGGGTTCCGGAGTTTTTGTGACTCCAAATTTTTTGGGTATTGGGAATCTTGGGATTGATAAAGTTTTGTGGTTTATTTAAATAACATAGTGAAGTGCATTCAAATTTTTCCTGTAATGTTTTAGTCTCTTGTTATCAACCGTGTACTAAACCAGGTAAGCCCAACTCTAGATGGAACTACTGAATAGCATTTTATGCAACTCAATAATTAAACTCCGAAGCTCATGTTCCTAACGTGGCTTTCTTAAAGGAGACGTTTTTCTTAAATTAACCGTATGTGTTTTAATTAATGTCTATTCAGATTCAATTATTAAAATACAAATGTATAGTTAGTGTTTGCGTGTAGATACAAAACAAAGTCACTCACCGAGCTTGCCTGTGTGATCGCGTAGTTCCTACGAACTGCACCACACTTCTTGACCTGGTTTCTCTCAGTGGTTTCATTCATGAATGTTTAAGTTCAAGAAGCTAATTCTAATATGTATTTAACAGATAGATGTCTAGCAAGACATTTATGTGTCCTACTATGTCTTTTAAAAAAATACCATCTGGTACACTTTTAAATTAAGATTTATAACAAAAACTTATACATTTTATTTCATAGCCTAACAAAGAAAGCATCCAGCCAGAGATTAAATACATACTACCAATAAAATTATAAGTAGGTAACATAAAAAAGGTGTAGATAGGTTACCCAAAACAACTTTCGATCTTCAAAAACGGCACACTAACGCACGCACGCGTCCGTTGACGGCGCGACGCGACACTGAGGTCAAGTGTGGCTATTCAACCACATTTCAACGTGTCGCTTGCTGAGCGCTTATAACCTATCTACACCTTTTTACTTATAATATCATTGCATACTACCCACTTTGTGAAAACATGTAATCCAATCCAATCCAATCCAATCCAATCTGATTTATATAAATAAACATTGTGTTATCTATGTATGTGTATACCTACTAATATTATAAAAGGGGAATAACGAATATACTTTAATACTACTGGACCTATTTGAAAAATTCTTTCACCGTTGTGAACGACACTACACTACTTCCTAGGGTGACATCTATTGGCTATTTTTTATCCCTGTATTCCCACGGGCACGAGAAATACACGGGTGAAACTACTACTTAATAACACACATATTATTATACGACAAAAACTAACCTCTCCTTTCTTTGTCCAAACAGCAGCGTAGGCGTGGGTCGAGCGCATTTTGAGAAGCAACCGCCCAGCAACCTGCGCAAGAGCAATTTCTTTCACTTTGTGGTCGCACTCTATGACCGAGCGGGACAACCGGTCGAGATTGAGCGCACTGCCTTCATCGGTTTCATTGAGAAAGATCAGGTAAGGGTATTATAATGTATCCCCTCTAGAACATAATATATTTTAGTTCCAGTTTAGATCCGTCAAAGATACTTACGTCTAATTATCATCCGACGTTTTTTGACAAGTTTTTGACAATTATTGGCGCCGCGATGAAATTGCGACTAGATTTTGAACGTATTTAATAATGAACGTTTATATTACCCATTATTAAAAGTGTCTTCTGAATCAATAAATGTCTATTTCTGTAAAAGTCAAAGTATTTTATGGCACAAGCGCCATCACATCAAACTACCCCAAACTGTCAAATTTCCCCAATTGAACATGAACCTTATTTTATTTGTAATAAGGTTGAAAAACTATCATGCAGCTTTGTACCATTGCCGCAGTAAATAGTCAGCTAACAAAATGTTTCGAACTACACAACGTGCGTTTAAGCACTCAAGCTCTGAGTTTAGACGCCGGGTGCAAGCGATCATAGCCTTAAGGGTGATTCACTGAACTTAAGGGTGACACGGAGAACTGAGGCCGACTGTACAGATGCCAGCATATCAAGCTACCCCAATGTGTCAAATTTCTTTAAGTAAATACATTTTCAACTTTATTTCAAACGGAATAAGGTTCATGTTTAATTGGAAATAATTAACTGTGTGGGGTAGCTTGATGTGCTAGCGTAAACAAACTTAAGTTACTGTGCCTAATAAGAGAGGTTTATTTTTCTTAATTTTTTCTTAAATGCTTTTGTTTATTATTCCTTACAGTAATAACGTGACTTCGTGTGCCTTCGTGAGTTAGTGATTGTCTTTTACTGAGACTTTGTACGTGGCAATCAAATTGCAATCCACAAATCTCTCAATATAGACATTATAAAATAACAGTCAGTTACTTAATTTACATCACAACAAAATAAAACGTGACAAACTGAGCCGATTATGCCGCATCTCCAAATAACTTTTAACTTAGTTAGCCCCTTTCAATACGGCGTCATATTGTTAGTTTATCAAGAAACGTTCGAGACGAGATACGAATCGCGATTCACTCGAGTTCATCAATCAGGATCGGTTCGACATGATTTCTATTGTGTGCACAATACGTATTTACATAATACGCATGTGTGCCGGTGGCATGTGTTAAAATAAAATTTAACTTTTGGATTTCTAAAACCCCTTTTCGATTTTGTATTCGTCTTCCTGTATGATGAAGTGTACACTTAATAAGTGTATACTTAATAAGTCAGAGGGTCAATTCCCGTATTTTTAAGAACTAGAGCATTTTAATCTCAGTCTCAATCTGTCAAAAATACATGTAATTACCCTACATTTTTGACAAATGTATGACATTGATTGTCGCTACACCTACAAAGTTAGTAATCTGAGCAGGAATTCCCGTATTGTAAAGAACGTATGCATTATGATTTCTGTCTCACTGTGTCAAATACACGTCTAATTTTGCCACATTTTGCCAAATTTTTGACAATGACTGTCGTTGAGATGAGAATACCTACTGCATTTTAAACTCTTTTTATTACGAGTGGAGTATAAACAATCCGTTTCGTTTTATATATTTTGTTATGCTTTAAAAGTTTCTAGTAATTGGTACTTGTTGTATCTTCAACACACTTCATGTTATACAAATAGTTTGGTTATAAGAAACGCTAAAATCATGCTATAAATACTAAGGTAACTTCCATACTTCGTATAATAATTTAAATTCAGAGCAAAAACAAGTGAAAAGCAGAAATATGTCGCCCCATATATAGGTTACAGTGTCTGTCGCCAGAGGGCGTTGGCGCGTTCACACGTCTTGTTTGTTGGCATCGTGTTAATTATTCACATAGTAAACATTCATGTTCACGTTTTTACTGAACGTGTGGACCGCACTTCATATGTAACTGTTAAGTATATTTCTGACTGGATTTAGTTTTTTGGATTAAATATTGGTGGGCGACTTTTATTTTACACTCAATCTAAATAAAAGGCTTGAGTAACTTTAGCGATTAACGTTTGGTTAGCTATAGATTTTTTCTGTTTGGTAACAAAGACGATGCCTACCCTAAAAATATTTTTGTCATTCTATTGTATGTTTTTGATCAAGCCACTACAAGTTTTTAAATATTGCAGAACCATCATTTTAAAGTACCTACAACATGAAATATAATAATAGAAAAGTATTATATTATCAAATCCATAATAAAATATGTGTTTTACATAATGATCCATTTATTACACAAGTATAAGACTTATGTATGTAAGAAAACAGTATGAACTGTATTTTGAAACTCCATATTTCTATGCCAGGCCAGTAAAATATCAAAGAATTTCCTGCCTAACAGTAAACGTGCGCACTTTTATTGTACCAAGCAGTATTTATACTCCGTTCGTTCAAAATTATAAAGATTTATTTAACTAGGTTTTAGGAGAAACTTGTTTACACATTCAACAAGCATAATATTCTTGAAGTGCAAACTTGTTTAGGCACGTTGGGCACTTTTGACATGGGAAAACTATTGAACTCGCGACAGTGTTACTGTTATCGTAACCGACACCTCTGTATATAACCAAATTTACGTTTAAAGCGAGTTTTTTTTCCGGAGAAAAATTTTTACTTTTGTCGGCACTGTCACCGCCACTTTTTTTAAGTTGACATGGTTTCCTTGCTGACTACCCTGACAAAAAAAAACGAAACAAACTCCTAGATCTCAAAAAGGAAACTGGTTAACTAACCACAACATTTTGATACACCAGACTATTTCATTAACCATAACATTTTGTTACAGGAAGTTGAAGGGCAAAAGACGAACAATGGCATCCAGTACAGACTTCAATTACTTTATGCAAATGGTAAGTGACTATCTCCTCAATTTCAGGGTTGTTCAATGACGAGGTTCAAGATATAGATGGACAAATCCTCCCTTTCTTAAAAGTTAAGAAAACCGTCCAGTAACTTGCATCAAAACTTAAGATCCCTTTTTGAGATTATTACGAGCACAGGAAATGTGAAAGGGAAGTGCCTATTTCTAGCTTTATTTTCCCTTAACAAATAAAAGATAAATACTAAAATTATACTAAATTAGTAACCTAAATGATCTGATCTCCTCGTATCTGTGTGGTTCTTTCCTCAAAAAAACCATTTGAGGTACTGATCTGCATGGTTCTTACATGATCTGACCACGATAATGTCTGGACTTTAAAAGAGATTGTGACCTCTGAGTTTCTTCTCAGAGTAGTCAAATGAAACGCCACTTTCGAAATAAATATGATTTATGATTTATACATATACTGCTATGCCAATTTTTTATGAGTACAAAAGTATCAAAAGCCAAAACTATTAGAATGTAATAAACAATTGAGTTTATTTTTAGTTGTTTAAATACATTCCAATATTTCTTTTCGATGGTCCGTAGGTACTATCAAATTAAAAATTGCCATTCTTAATAAAAAAAAAGTCCCACTAAGTGCTATGTAAAAACCAGCCATTTTGTCTTTATCTGTGATGTCAATTCTAATGCCATTAATTTGTTTCACTTGGCCTAAGTTTCCTCAGCAAATGGGAATTTTTCTTTGGCATAGCTAAAGTTTATACTATGAAAAAGAAGTGCACGAAGTAAAACCAGACTAGTTTAAACCCATATAGGCGATCACTGTTGATGAACATTCGTCACTTTTGTTGCCGTCTCATGTGTTCCTAAAAGTGGCAAAAAAAGAAAGAAAGAAAATATTTTATTTGGACGCACAGAACATAAAACAAAAGAACCACAATACAGATAATAAAAAAAACAGGAAAAGATTAAAAAACTAAAGACAAAAA
Source organism: Euplexia lucipara (assembly GCA_921972225.1). Classification (NCBI taxonomy): domain Eukaryota; kingdom Metazoa; phylum Arthropoda; class Insecta; order Lepidoptera; family Noctuidae; genus Euplexia; species Euplexia lucipara. The sequence goes on from OV179154.1 coordinate 14,389,491, forward strand.
TAAAAAAAACAATAATAATAAAAATACTTGTGCGAGACCAAAAAGGCGCCTATCTCAGCATTAGCTGCGACATTTAAAAATATAAATATCGCAGCGCTGTTATTCTGATAGGGCCCATTAGGGCCTGGTAGTTCTTTAAGTACTAATACATACTACACACATCTACTAAAGAGCGAAATAGTACAGAAAACAAAACAATCGAATTACGCCTTTACGCCACCAACGCGTTCGAATAATAGTAAAAAAGTGCATACTTCTATAAATACTACTACTAATTTGTTTATGAAATTACAAGCAATGTCTTATTAAATAATTTTTAAAATGAGTATTATCAAAAACGTTTACAAAACCAAAATAAAAACGACCGCGATCATTATAATCACTAATATAAATTCAAAGTCGTATTGTATTCGAAATAAGATGTGATATTCAGTAATTCTACAGAATACTCGTACGACATTGATACGTCAATCAAAATTAATATACTAACTTAAAATGTAGCCTCTGTAGTCAAGGACATAATAGTATAGACAGAACGACTCAATCGTCAACACAGTGATGTGCAAAGCATTATCACCCGGTGGTCGGGAGGTGAGCAAATATTGCCCGACTTGACATGCATTGTCGTATTGTCATGCCTGCTGTCGTCGTCAATAGCTGTTCAAACCACTAAGATGGCGCATGCTGCTTTAAAATACATTAAGATTCTTCAGAATAAACAACATTTTGTTTATTAATATGAAGACCGTTTTAAACAATAGTATTAGTTTAATATCAATCTTGTAAATTAATTGTTAATCAAGGGTATGCAAAATAAATATAATGAAATTGGGCAGTTATACTTTCAGACATATAAAATAGAATAAGTACTTAAAATTATGGAAATAATATTATTAATATTGTATTTGTAAAAATGTGAGAAATGAGATTTTTTTATTTATTTATCCTGGCATTAGAACGCCGAACGCAAGCAAAAATTGAGTATATTATAGTATGATGAGAAACGACGAGAATTGAAGAAAAATAATGTTGTTCCGACCCCTAATAATATGAGACAAGGGCAAGTATATATGTAAAAAATAAAAAACTCGTTTTTTTTTTTTTTTTATAAAAGTCAGAAGAAAAAGATTTAAAATAGAGTACGAAAAACTTTTGAACAAGCAATTATACCTCTTATTCCACAGCAAAAAGGTATAAATCAAATGTAAACCTCGATCTCGTATTCAACAGACGTCGGTGACAACACAGACTACAGGATGGTTCGCATTGTAAATATTTGCTGTCTTGCCGCTAGACCAGGGATAATGGAAAATTGGCACAGAATAGCGAGCTCTCGGACTATGAATGAAGACAGCATTGAAGCTCTTAGACTATGTTGGATAAATGAGACGGTGTTGAGCTTAGAAAAGATGGTGCGGTTAATTCTAAAATTATCGTAGAACTTCTTATTAACCACGTTAGAATATTTGAGTATTATTTTGATGTTTAACTGAAATTCTTATGCGATATATTCCAAATAATATTTTTGTACTATGCATTCAGTAAACTATTCAAATAAATAAATGCAGCTTAAAAAATGTTGACAACAAAGAAAACAATAATTTAGTACGAGCGAAATACTTAACGTAATTTATAAAAAAATGCCGATTATGTTTTCATTTAAATAAAAATATCACCCTTAGATATATAAACTTACGTTAATTCGAACAGTTTCGGGCACGGAACTCTAAAAGGAGAGAACCAAGCGTAGAGGCAATTGTAGGAGGTTAACAAATTGTGCAATGTCTGCCGCTACGTCGTGCTACGCTCGTAGCCCGTAGCTTGCTACGAGTTTTATTGCTACTATGTGTAAATGTTACTGTTTTATAGGAACGAGAATTAGAACGATCTTAATATATAAACACAACAACATGTTAGAGAACATACTGTTGGAGTATGTTAGTAATGCAATTATTTCTAATGTTTTTATCCGATGAAGTTTTTGTCTTTATATGTATAAAGTTGGAAGCAAAAAGTTGCTTACTTTGCTTTTTCCGATATAGTAGCAAATATTTTATAAAACCCTATTATAGCTTCTGCCTGCTACTTCGTTAGTGTAAAAAATATGTAACGACCTATATCACTCTGCAATAGTCTAGCTTTCTATCAGCAAAAAAAACGAGTAATCAGATCCAGAGATTGCCGCTTACAACCACTTACGTAAATTACAACTATTCAATAAAACTAATAAAAATAAATAAAATGTGTACACTTATACGAACTACAAATAAAATAGTATCTAAAAAAAAACAAAAACGCACCTAGGAAAAACAAAATTGGAACATACAGGCGTCAAAGTACTCCTCCCTATCGCTGTCATCTGGAAACGTGCCCAGAAGACTGTCAGCATTGCCACGTTGGATGGCAATGCTCATTCTTTGACCAAAGAATAAGCCAGCCCTCTGGTCACTACTTACTAACTTATGTACTTGTACATATCTAAATACAAACAAAATTTACTTTAATATTGAGTATTAATGATAGATGAAGAAAGATAATGAAGTAGTACTAGATGCCTAGATGTAGTTTAAAGATTAGGATTTTAAATGAACTTGCGTGGTGTTAGAACACAAGTTCACCTAACTGGAGCGAACGTCATACTCGTATATCGTCATTTATCTGTTTGGAAAATTGGAAGCCGTCCTTAGACAGTGTGACGACGCATTAGGGTTTATCAAATGAAAAGAATACGACGATTGCTTATTCGTGCAGTGGTCCCTTTTATTAAGGTTTTACTCTAAATGTGATATTTATCTGGTTTCATATTTCACAGGTATCCGACAAGAGCAAGACATATTCGTACGACTCATCGATTCGGTGACGAAACAGGTGAGATCTATCAATATTTTTCTCTATACTAAGTGGGGCAAAAATACAATAAACTACTTAAATCACTAATCTTTGCTGAATATTTTTAATTGTTTCTCTTGAGCAAATTGGTAAAACGTGTCATTGGTTGAAATAAATTGCTTAGTAGTTACGTTGCTTTGCATCAATTTGGCTAATTTGTTTCAATGAGTGTTACATCTTACGTTATACTGATCCGTACCTGCAGTGCTATTCTGAAAAGTGTATTTGCGAAATCACTTCTGAATCCGCAGTGAAATCATGTGAAATTAAAATATAGTATTCTTAAATGGAGTGATTTCGACACTGGCGCCACCAAGTGATGATCAAAGTGAGACGAACTAAAACTGGTGAGTATTTTGACGTTGACATGTGAATACCGAAACTTGTACAGGCGACATGAGAAGCGTAGTAAGTATGACTTTCGAGATGATTTGCGAAATGACTTTCGAAGTGATTTACCATTTACAGAATATCACTGCTGGTAGGCGAAAGTATGATCAGTAATAGCCGGTGTGACCGGCGGATTGTTGATTCTAATCTCAGTCTCAATCCGATTAAAATCGGTCTGATTTATATTTTTTGACAAGTTGATGTCACTTTGTCGATGTGGTGAAATTCGATATGTAAAGCAAAAATTAACCTACACTGATTCCAAAACCATTTGGAGATTTAAGGGTCTTAAGCCTTATTTTTTTATTTTTAGCTCTCTATATAACAAGATTGTGATTATTTTCACAACAATACATGTAACCATTTGACTTCCATTTGACCTCTATATGACGTCATAATGTAGCCTGAACAGACTACTTCCTTCGTGTTTTTCAAGATGAATTAAAAAATACTGTTGACAATGTCAAGTTTGAAGTTACCTATTAGTGTTTTTTGTACGTACTGAAAACGTGGCAAAGACTTAAAACTATTCAGTCCACGAAATGACGTCATCACGAATAATACTTTAAAAATATAATTACAAAAAAAACTGTTACTTGGAAAAAAAGCTTCATTAGCGACTTAAAATTAAATGTTTTACGAATTCAAAATATAAAAAAATGCCTGAAGAATACTTTATATACCGAATTGCGACTAGATTGAACTAGGAACTAGGTTAGTCATTTACCAACAAAAATAAGAATAGCAAGATATACAAGGTCGTAGCAAAACAAAAGACAACTTTGTCACAACTTTCGTCAGCCGCTACAAAACGCGACATGTGTCTTGTTCCTTCTATAATGCTTGTACCGAAAGTGCCCCATACAGTCACGTGTCATACACGTGGCATCCACGCGAGTGATTGTCATCACCGGCGCCCGATTAGACCCCTAATCCACACGCCCCTTGGTCAAGTAAATTGCATTGCGTTTGAGCACAATCATTATCCTTATCTCGTGTTACAATTTTCATTTTATTTTAGTTTAGAATTTGACAGTGAATGTGTAGTGTCATGTTGAAAGATTTTGATGGACGTAAGGGTTAAATCAGCTGGTGGGTATTGTGCGTAGGTGCTAATCCGTTTGTGTGAGATTTTGTTACGTGGGAATTGAGCCCGATTTTAGAGAGTAAAGCTAGTAAGAACGACCATAATGTTATTGTTTTGTTTTGTTTGTGCCTTAAGGATGGTTTTCTTTTGTTTAAAATTTACATTGAGAACAAAATACGATATTATGCGAGCAGTTTTAGTTTATAGCTATATCCTGTTAAAGCCAATGGACTAACTCATTGCTCGCTAGCGTTACTGATGCGCATAAAGCTCTGTGCTCAATATCTAGGTCGAGAAAAGTGTTTTTGGGTATTAATAGCTGCCCGAAGGTTTTTTTATTCTGACCCAGTTAATGACAATAGGCCCGCTATAACATTAATATTTTTGCACAAGTACAATAAGTTGCGGACTTAATGCCATAGGTATTTTATTGCAGTCTACCTTAAGATGATGCAAACATGGTAGGTGCAACAAAGTATCAATATTGTTTACGAAACAAAACAAGTAGAAGCGGGCGTTTTGAGGGACTATCTTATGTATGTTTCAAAATATCAGTCAATTATCAATTATAATATATATATATATATAATTATATATTATAATAATTAATGAGTCAAAGTATCAATTATTTTTTTGTGGCAAAGGCGTTACGTTTATAACTACAAACTTTCGTGATAGGCAAACTATTCTGAAGAAACTTGTCATAGCCAAAAACTTCAACCAGCAATCAACAGCAATTATAAACACTAACCATAACAATATTAAAGTCGTGATGTTACTTCACTACCTCACATATATAATTTCAACGCGTCGTCTCTTAGCATTGTGTAACCAGAGGCCAATTACCAAAGATTTATGTTGAGAATGTAATTAACTTAGGCCGAACGTTGTTAACTTAGAATTACGGAATCGTATGTGGTATACAGGTTGCACTGTTTTGTTTAGTAAATATATACATAGTTTGCTGATGGTATTCTGAAACAATAAAAAACCTGTGAGGTGTCAAGGCACACGGGTGGAACGAAGTTATACATATAGTTACTTTTATTATTTATTTTCTACACACTCAACAAAAATTATCGTCGCAACACCACACTGTTCAATGCAAAATAAAAAGACGAAACGAAAATAACTGGCTTGCTTTCTATGAGGGAGGGAGAGAGAGATTGAGAGAGAGAGAGAGGGAGAGAGAGTGAGAGGGAGAGAGAGGGAGGGAGAGAAACACGCGCGCGCCGCACGGCTTACACACACCTATAGCAAAAAAGTGTCGTTACAACATTTGGTCTTAATTTTTTCCGTCTAGCCCCCTTTTGCAATGAGCGATAAGGAACTTCGTTCCAATAACCACCACACAACGCACCTCTTGTGTCTTAAATCTCTTTGGACTATCCCTATTACTTCAACGTAACTGGCGAAATGACAATCAGCGATTGCTAAGAGGTGTGGCCAGTGGGCCACACCTCTTAGCAATCGCTGATTCTCATACTACCAGGCACAGGTCCCGACATTGAACCCAGGATCGCAATTCTTACCTTTCGGATACATAATAAATAAATATTCCACAACTTTTCACACGACGCCATTTAGTCCCGAGCTAAGCTTAAGAGAGCTTGTGTTATGGATACTAAACAGCTGATAAACATACTCAGATATTTCTAAATATCTACATACGTATAATAAATAAATTACCTACACACAGACACAGAACAAATGATCGTGCTCATCACACAAACATTTGTCATGGGTGGGATTCGTACCCACGACCTCCAGCATGGCAGTCAGGGTCACTAAGTACTAGACCAACAGCTCAGTCAAGGGGTCCATGTGCGTGTTGTATAATTATCACTTGCTTTAAAAGCGGTAAAGGAAAACATCGTGAGGATGCCTGAGAGAAATTTCTGGACGGCATGTAGAAGATTATAAAATTTACCGTCTGTCTTGTTGGTCTTGAGATAGTAAGCGCTACTACTGAGCTTGAGGTCTTGATTTCGATCACTGGGCCAGGTAAAGTGTTGTTGAGTTTTTCCTTTTGCAATTTTTTTGTAGCTTCCCAATCTGGAATTGTGCCCAATCTATACTAATATTATTAAGCAGAAGAGTTTGTTTGTTTGGTTGAACAAGCTAATCTCAGGAAATACCGGCTCGAATTATTTTTTTTTTTGCGTTAGATAGCCCATTTATCGAGAAAGGCTATAGGCTATATAACATCACGATATGACCAAAAGGAGCGGAGCAGCAGTAAGAAATGTTGCAAGCGGGAAAAATGCTTCCGTTTCATGCGCTGCGGAAACGATTTAAAAATTACGCAAAAATCAAGTATTACGAAATTATTCCTCTTTAAACGCGAACGAAGTCGCAGGCAAAAGCTAGTATTTCATTAAACTTTAACATAACGTTAAAGTTACCTTACGTTATCTAATGGTATATTTTTATGTGTCTGTAACCTACTAACACTAGAATTTAAGTTAAAATTGTTACTAACCCTATGGACTCCGGTCTGAAATAAAAATATTCTATTCTACACTCTAAAAAAAATTTGATTGCTCCTAACAGGATTGTGATTATTGCAATCAAGCATCGTGATTCCATACGAGCCTAACAAGACGTTAGATAAATCAAATAAGGTGATTTTTATTGCTCTTACTATCTGCTTCTTAACTAGAACAATTAGAACCTTAGTCAAAGTCAACATGAAAATGACCATTATGACGAATTCAACATAATAGATTCATCTATAATCTTGGTTAATATAAATCTGAAAATGACTACTATAACTACTTATGATTACTAAATTTGACTAAGGACTTGGTCATTGCAACAAATGCATCTTCGTAGATTCGATTAAGAACTTGGTAAGTTTAACTAATTCATCTTCGTAGACTCAGCTAAGACCTTGGTTATTTTAATTATTTGAATTACTATTAAACTATTTTACCATAATCAATTCAACTATGACCTTGTTCAAGTTAAATCTCTTAATATTTATAACAAACAATTTGTTTATTTGAATAAGCTACTAATCTTGTTAGTTACTAATATGAAACATTATTAAGCCAGCAAAGTTACTCTTAATCGAATGTACTGAGACACTTTGTCTCATTAACTAGCGCCAATCTATTAATTGGGTCAGCACTTCAAATGCGTATTTAGGAGCCACTATTAAGTGTTTTTTTATAAATACAACCCTTACCTCCGGTTTCTGAAATCCCGGTCAAATTTTAATATACCTATGAGTATCACCTCTTGTGATTCGTTAATTTTAACGATGATCAAAATGACAACCAATCATATCACTTGACATGAGATTTAACATTTCTCAAAATTTTACCGGCATTTCAGAAATCGGGGTTAATGGTTGTATTTATAAATATCACTAAATACTGTGCTCTTATTTACGCCTTTGAAGTGCTGATCCAATTAAAGAACCTAGCACCTCAAGATCAGACCCAGAATACCGTCTGAATTGAGTGCAATTTATTAATAAAAGTTATCAAAACATAAAAAAAAAAAAATAAAAAAAAAAAAAAATGTTTATTTCAATAACTTAAGAATACGTTTACATCTGGTCTTCAGGGAATTTCCATGAAACATGATCGTTTTTTCTCTATTCCCAAAATACGAATGTTTACCTACTCTATTTGGATATTTAAACTGTCTCGATAGGTAACTATTTTGTCTAACAACATTTTTCTAAGTGGCTGACATGTTAGGTACTACAAAAATTTGGCCAAATGAAACAAAAATATAATTACAAACAATAAAATATATTCATGGAATGCTTAAATAGTACAGCGCAGAGCGATTAGATATTTTTTCCATTACTTAAAGTACATAGCGGGTGTAAGTAACAGTAGCCCAAGGAACTTTGACTAATGACTTATTTTGACATATTTTCAAAGTGGAGCAAAATAATTGTTTCTCACCTAGATTTTTTCAAAACGAATCTATAACAGGACCTGTGTGAAAAATGTCATCTAGTTTACCTTTTTAAAAAAAAATCTTTTAGTTATAGTTGATGCTGAAAACTAAATTTTTTAAAACCTTTTTGTACGAGTAGTGGTTATGTGTCGATGCCATACTCTGCATTTTAGGGCTTGATTGCTTGACGGATTTCTGCACTCGATTTCACGTGCTTTATTAAGCCTTCCCCTTCAACTTTACTTGGTTTCCAGCTTTGATCTGCATCCGAACTGCGTTTATTCTTTTGTTTAACTGCCGCAGTGTTTAATAAAAACGATGAATTTTCTTACGGTGCTGAAAAAAAATAGAAGAAGTAAGCAACAAATATTATCACAATAACAAATAAAATAAAACTTTTGTATTGTTATATTATAGAGCAGTTTCCCATCGGCAAACCACCTATACTCCATCCGAGTAGGTAGTTAACTAAAGGTAAACAATCTTGACAAGTCTTTTTACATAAACGCTTATTAATTAAATACAACTACTGTTTAAACATTTTTTTAAATTGATCATGTAATCGTTTTTGTTGTATCTAAATTTGTTTACAGCTGCATTTTATTTTTAATCTGCGTTATTAACTAAAAATACATGTCAAAATTGTTTACCTTTTGTTAACTACCTAATCAGATAAAGTATAAATGTATGTAGATATTTCTTTCATACTTACAATTGGTAAGAGTGACTGAAAAATGGTTCTGTTGTTTCTTTCTTTTAAACAGTTCCTGTAGCTTGATTTTCAATACTTAATGGAAAATTAATAAACAAATTGTCTTTGTTAATACCATGTGCAGCATCAAATTCTATATGCATCTGAAAATAAAAATGCATATTTATTAATACAATGAACATTAACAGAAAAATACACTTTTATTTTTAATTTTCTGTCAGTTATATCATGCCAAAACAATACTGTATCAAATTCAATGAATTATAATTTGGAATGCTTATAAACAATATTACGGCTAATTATCTTAAAATTAGACAAAGCAGATCATGTAGGTATTTAGTGACTGATGCAAATATAGTTTTTTATGTATGGGTTATATTTAATTCCACAGGATTACATAGTAACTACTTACATACCTACAGGTTATTAGAACAAGGCGAGAACGTGAAAATGGGAGAGAAAGAGTTCCCACATCCACTTTTCTCGTAATTCTCTCTCGTTATTAATATATGGAGCAAACTCGAAACAGTATGTGATAGGGTACCTACCTATTTCCCTACACAACATGAATATCAACCGGGGGCCTCCGGGTTTATTACATTTTCAACCAGCACCATAAAAATAAACTATCGAGTGAGATACTTACGGGTGATACTGGTATTAGAGCCTCTAACTCCCATAGTCCCATGTCTTGAGGAGTTCGCTAACGTTTTCCATTTCAATCCTTAATAATAGCATGTATGTTACACTTATAATTTATTAGTCACTGCACTTGTAGCTAAGTAGTTAATCTAATCGACGGTTATGCCAAATACTCTTTAACGACACTGATAAACACTGAAATTACTTGATACTACAAAGATGCTTAGAATACGAGCACTGGGAGCACAGCAGAACTAAGCGGCGCGTGCGGAGCTCTCAGCTCAGCCGCGCGCGCCCTTTTGACGTTTAGCGACCAGTTCTTCATTTGTCTTTTACTAGTTAAGTCCACTTCTGGTTTTGACCGCTTCTGCTTATGACTACTTCGTAATATTACCGTTTCTGGTTTCGACCACTTCGCTTTTTGTCCACCTTCAGTACAGTGTGCAAAAGGATACAACACCACAATAACGCAACTTACTTGAAATTAAATTGCGAACGTCCAATTAAATAATTAAATCCTTTAGGCGGATTTACGTGTGGTGGGTTAAGACGGGTAAAATAAAAAAAACAAGAAATCAGTAAAAGAGTGTATATGAAAAAGTCAGTTAAATAAAAGAAAGTCTAAAACAAAAGAAAGTCTGTAAAACAAAAGGTACCAACATATTAACTATTTTACAGTAAAAAGGCGTGCACACGATTATCGACCTTATTGACTTTCATTAGAAAATTGTTATTTTAGACATTAATAAGGTAACTGAAATGGTTTATAAGAATAAAATAAGTACAATATTTACGTTGAATAAGGTCGAAAATCACATGCACTCATTTTTATGAATTATATTTTGGCTTAGCGTATGAAAACTGGGTACATGCCATTTTCAACCTTATTGACGAATTTCTAAAAACATATTTTTCTTGTCATTTAAGTAATACTGACCACGAATATTGAATAAAAGCGGAAAAAAATGTTGTATCAATAAGGTCGAATATAGCGTGCACCTACTTTTTAGCTCTAACAATGTTTGATCACTTTCCGATAGTCTTTTGTTTTATCAACGTTCATTACATTTTGTCAAAATTAAATAAACTAAAATATTTAAATAGAATTCATCATATATTATATTTTGTTTTAATCATTTAAATGTTTCAAGCAACGGCATGGAGCTACTAGTTCGTTTACTGTTTCGTTGACTTAGTTGTGCCATCAGAAACTAATATTAAACAACAACAATTAGTTGTGATGAGAGTGATTTAAAAAAAAAACTGATGGCACAACCAGTGCTATGTAGAGTTCTAGTTTCATTCTATGATAAACGTCAAAAGGGATAAATGATATGTAATCTTTTTGGAGAGCTAGCCACTTAGAAAAGTCGATTAGATTAGATGATAAAAAATAAATAGTCTGTCTTTTATCTGTTGACATTGACTGTTGTGTTCAAGTATTGTGGGTTTTTCATAGCTTCATTTGAATTTAATTACAACTGCATACTATACAATACCTAAGCCATGGAAAAAGAATTCATATTTACTATAAATAAAAGAGGACAAGAAACTTTACTGCGTGGTAATTACAGATATAATTTAAGTGTAAATAATGCAAACGGATCGTCTCGATGGAGGTGTGTGCAACGTGATGAGTGTAGCACAACCCTTACTTTAAATAAAGATAGAACTGTAGTTGTAAGACCGCCAAACCACACCTGTTCCTCACGAAAAATAGAAAATAATGTACTATTAACAATAAATGCATGTAAAGAGGAGGTCTGTCGCAATTTTGAACCAGTTCAAAAAATTTACGTAAAGCACTTCGAAAAACTAAAGGAAAAATGTTTATCTGACGAGCTAGAGTATGTGCCATCGTTTTCATCTATAAAAGATAGTCTGTTTAAAAGTCGGAAGAGCTTTTTGGATTCCAAACTCTTGAACTTTAAAACTATAGAAGATGTTGTAGTGCCAGAAGGTTTAGGAAAAAATTTTTTTATTTGTGCTGATGGAGTACAGGAAAAGATCATCATTTTCTGTTCAAAAACGTCAAGAAATATGTTGAAACAAAATACCATTAACGACATAATTTTTTTTGGTGACGGCACATTCCGTTGCGTTCCTTGTCAATTTTACCAATTATACACATTACATGTGGATTTATTTTCCAATGAGAATACTACAAATGTTATCCCTGCAGTTTTTGCTTTGTTGCCCAATAAAAGCGAACAAACCTATGTTCGTTTTTTTTCTTTACTCAAGGAAAAGTTGAATATTGTTTTAAACAATTTCAAGTGTGATTTCGAAATAGCTACAATAAATGCTGTACAAATCGTATACCCCGATTGTCAAGTAACAACATGCTTTTACCATTATAATAAAAATATTTGGAAAAAATCAAAAACATTAAAATTGACTGGCTCCAAGGAAGGGCGTAATTTTACTAGAATGGTAGCTTTGTTGCCGTTATTACCATATAACCGGATTTCGGAGACCTGGTATTCTATATGTAATTCTGTGCCAGACACTGATGAAATAAGGTCATTTCAAAAATATTTTGAAGAACAATGGATGAAGATCAACCCAAAAATTTTGAGTTGTAGTAATGAACGCCATCGTACCACAAATCCTGTTGAAGGATGGCACAGACGTTTAAATGCAAGAATTCCTAGGAAGCCCACATTTTTTGCTTTTGTGGCGTATTTAAGAAGAGAAGCAAAGTATTGTGATTTTAAAATAAAAAAAAGTTTATATTTAACATTAAAAAAAAATAGAAGGCATATTGACATTAAATTTGACAAAGATTTAAAATTATTATTGCAAAAATTAGAAAAAAATAAAATCACCAACATAGAATTCTTAAAAAAAAATATTTATCTGAAGCTTCGTTATTAGAGCCATAACGCGACATATATGTAGTCCCTCTATACTATAAGATAATTTTGAAAACTGACATGTAGTAATATAGATCGTAAGTTACTTCTTTTTAGTTTAAGATAATTTGAAAGTGACATGTAGTAAGATAATTTTTAAGTTTAATAAAAAACATTAATTTTCAATTGGACGTTCGCAGTTTAATTTCAAGTAAGTTGCGTTATGTGGTGTTGTATCCTTTTGCACACTGTACTGAAGGTGGACAAAAAGCGAAGTGGTCGAAACCAGAAACGGTAATATTACGAAGTAGTCATAAGCAGAAGCGGTCAAAACCAGAAGTGGACTTAACTAGTAAAAGACAAATGAAGAACTGGTCCCTAAACGTCAAAAGGGCGCGCGCGTGTGTGCGGGGCGGGGTAGCCGGTAGGAAGGAATAAGGAAGGGTGGATCTCTTGAAGTCTTGAATAAATAGATCAATCGAATGATTAATTCAACAAATATGAAAGTCGATTCAACGTTTTAGTTATAATAGAATGTAACATTAAATTTTAGTTGATGTAATTATCAGATCTTAGTTAAATCAACTACGACATGTTCGGTAATTTTATAAATAAACTTTATCGAAACTATCATTTGATTTGATTGCTTTTACTATTTTATTCTGAATTGGTTCAACAGACGTATTTGTCTATGTTGACTAAATAAAAATGAATAAGTCATACGAAAAAGTTTAGAGTGATACAATCAACAATAATACATGTTAGAATTAATAAACATACCTATATTGTTCATTCAATCACATATCAACTTGCTGTTGTAATTAATCAGCTATGGTTGAGTTGCATAATATCATAGTTGTGTTATTCAATTTAACGTCAACTAAGAGAAAATCTCTCTTAGTTGGCTTCAATTTTTTAGAGTGTATTCTATTCTATTCTATTCTAAAATGCGTGGGTGGATATTTGAAAGTAAATAAAAGTGAGTGCACCCAGTTGGTAAAAAATCGATTGTAGTCAACAAAAGCTACCATAAATTAAATAAACTTAATTAAAACTGAAACGCCACATCTTTGTGCCTTTCCCTTTAGAAGGGGTTGGTTAAAGTTATGACTACAGGGATTCACCTTGTATACGAGTCGTGGGTATAAATAGACAGATATATGTAATTTAATGCAGGAACTTATGTGCATTTTAACAGTATCGCTATGTACTATTTCTTTACTGAGATGCGTAATTAGGACATAATTTGGAAATTACACTACATAATTATGTCTAGAATTGAATTTCTTATCTTGTATAAAATATAGAAATTGATTCATTGATCTTTAATTTGTCAACTATATCGGAATTCCAGACACAATTAAATAACCTAACTTGATAAATTAAAGTTATCAAATAAAATTCTTTAAGAATGTGTAATATGTAATATCTAAGCGCACAGTAAATTATGATTCAGGGTTATGATATTTATTAAATATTTATGTACGAGTACACGTAGACAAATTTACTGACTTTAACAAAAAACCACTAGTCTATTAGTCTGCATAGACAGAACATGGTAGTTGTTATAGGTAAAAAATTACTTTAAATAAAAAATAAGTAACAAACATTAATAAACACACAGATACAAAAGCAATAATTCAAGAAATCGATAAATACATTGATTGGAGGAAACTTAAGTCACGACAAATCAAGTCTGAGATGAATTTGCCAATACGATATATGATAGCGTTCTAAAACCCTAATAGAAACTTTCGATTTATCAACTAGTTCCTAAAATCGGCATTGTTTTGCGAACGTATACCTATTTCAAGTTTTAAACGAACTCCGAACGCATAGTACAAGTAACGCAATAATACAACATCAAATAAATAATATTCTATCACGACCACAAGCGCGATAGTGTTGTTTTATGAGGGAGTAACAAATAAAAACTGTGCTGCAGTCTGCAGTGGACCTGAGACGTACTTGCATCGTAGACTCGCGCGTGATTTACATGAGCGACAACGCATACAGACTGGTAAATTGTGCTGTGCTCAGGCACAATTTTGTTTTGTGTTACGTAAAGGAAAATAGTACATAGTAAAGTACTGCTATTTAAACTGAGTTTTTACACATTGAGAACAACACTATTGAAATGGAAATACAGATCAAAGTCAAAGTAATTTATTTGTCAAAAAAAGGTAAAGTGGTACACACTACACATCAATGTATCTACCAACATAATATCTTTTTATCGAGTCCATTGCTTATTTTTTATATACCTATCTCAGTATAGCTCTTATTACTCTAGGTGCATCGTCCCCACATAAAATCTGATTGTTGTGTACGAAGTATTGTACCTAATCCTATTTTAAAAGAGTAAGTATGGAGTTTCTTGCACATTCTTCTCCATACGGAACTACCATTTGGAATGTGCAACTAGAATCATTCTCTTAATTTATTTTATTTTGTAAGTTAACGTTCAAAAGTGCCTATTATGGGTCTAATTGAAATAAACGATTTGACTTTGACTTTGACTTTTGACATCAAGCTATTTATCTCCAGTTTACACTGACCTCGCATTGTACGGAAATCCTATATCATGCGAGATTAGCTTACACCTACTGGAAATGAATAGCTTGATAAGTAACCGTGTGTACCTACATGGTATAAAAATTATGTTGTGTCACTATGTTTTGCCTTGCAAGGCGTAGGTTCCATTTAAATCAATTTAAATGGAACCTACACCAGACTCTTTTACTGTATTTTATTTGTATTTTTTTCTAGCAATTATGAAACAGTAGGTACCAAAGTTAAGGTCATGCAGAAAATCACTGAACCATCAGTTAGAAAGACATTGTGATTGGTTAATAAATACAATTAAAAGATTGTTTAACGTAAACGTAACAATTCAAGTATAAGTGCACATCGCTTGGAACATAACAAAAAACATAAGTCAATTAATAGTTGCTTGAAGTTATTTAATAGTTTGAAGTAGGTACAATTTTGATGTCAGGACAACCGAACAGGTCTTTTCACATTTAAAAAATAAAATATGAATATAATTATCTACTTATGATACTTTACAAGCAGGATTAGAAGTACTTAATAGTTTAAAACATGTTAATTATTTGTTTTAAATAGAAACAGACTACTCGCCTAATCGTCAATTACTACCAATGACCAGAAAAATAGAGTATTTTCAGTAACTGTTCTTCATGTAGAACTTTCCTCTGATACTGGTAGTTAAAACAGTTAAAAAGAACAAGTGCAATGATTTACGCACGAGGCAAAGAAGCCTGGCAGCCTCGCCAGAACAGTTACTGTAGATATTTTTATTATTACTGCTGTTGCACTTCAGTACAATTTATTTACGTACTTAGATTTTACAGAACTCTCTGTAAATAATGTAGTCGAATAACAAAAATGAGTAGGATGACTAGTCTGTTGGTCTAGTGCTGCATGTCGATTCCCACCCAAGACAAACGTTTGTTTTGATGAGCACGATCATTTGTCCTGTGTCTAGGTCTAATTTTATCTATAACTAGCAGACGTCACGCAGTTTCACCCGCGTAGTTTCCGTTCCCGTAGGAATATGGGGATAAAAAGTAGCCTATGTCCACCGGGAATATTGTAGCTTTCCACCAGTACAATAATTATTAAAATTGGATCATTAGTTCCGAAGATTACCCCCTACATACAAACTTACAAACTTACAAACTTACAAATTTTACCTCTTTATAATATTAGTATAGAAGACTAGCTTCGTTCGCATTTAAAGAGGAATAATTTCGTAATATTTACTTGATTTTTGCGTAATTTAAACCGTTTACGCAGCGCACACATCGAAATCTTTTTTCCCGCTTGCAACATTTCTTATTGCTGATTCGCTCCTATTGGTTACAGTGTGATGTAATATTTGGCATCGCACAGCACTATATGTGTATAGAAATAAAGCTTATAGAATCAAAATGAACTTGCCTAGCAGTGCTTTTAGGATTGTTTGGTCACTTCAAAATAGCCTATAGCCTTCCTCTTCAAACGGACTATACAACGCAAAAATATTTTTTCAATTCGGGTTGGTAGTTCCTGAGATTAGCGCGTTATAATATTAGTAGGTTATCACCCATTCCTTGTAGATGTTCCACACATTCGCACGAAGCGCTTTGCCTGTTCCTTCATTATGCGCACAGCCAAGGAGTGGAATTCCCTGCCTGCATCAGTGTTCCCGAGTTCATATGACCCCAATCTGTTTAAGTCGCGAGTTAATAGGCTTCTTATGGGTAAGCTCGTTCCATCGTCGACCTCATCTCTGACCTCAGGACAAGATTGAGGTCAAGAGTAGACCACACACTAGCTCTCTTTACTGGGACTAGATATAAGTCTTTGGGATATAAGTTCGCAGATAAATTCTCAACAAGTATTGATTCGACAAGTCAACAATATTAGTGTAAGACCAGTAATCAAGTCTGAAAACCAGTCTAACCAATGGGTATAGCTGCCCAGGCACTGGTTTGTGGAGATCAGACAGGCATTCGCTTTATGTAAAACACTTACACTTACTCACACAATAAGCTCTTGTATTCAGAACTATTTGATGATGGTATAATGATGATGGTAACATTAATTGGACATGAACTATTCAGTATCGCATACGCAATTACGCATACAGCATTGAGATACGAAAGAATCCAATACGTATATTCATTTTGCCTGGCCTGTTGCTCTAGTAGTTAGATGGCTCTGATTGCTACGCCGGACAAATGTTTCTGTGGTGATCACGAAGATTTGTTCTGTGTCTAGATGTAATGTATTCGTAATATGTATGTATTTAGAAATATTTATCAGTTGTTTAGAACCCATAACACAAGCTCTGCTTAGATTGGGACAAGATGACGTTGTGTGAAAGTTGTGATTTTTGTTCTCTCAGTGGTTTGATTTACTTTAATCAATAAAACTGGTCCCAAAATTCTTAGTAAACCAGCTTCCGAAAGTCATTTTCTCAACAAAAGCCAACCAAATTAATATGTTGTTTGAACATCGTTAAATAAACATCATCACGAGGCCACGTGCGGCGCGCACGCCTCTCCATTCAAACCATAGCTGTTCTATGGGATTTAGCCGAATCTCATTCGACGAACTACGAGCATGTATCTTAAGACTATATTCAAACAGAGGGTCGGCAGATTGATGTTTTAGATATTGATATGATAGTGATTTAGTATGGGAAAATAAATAATCCGGTAGTTCCAACTTATATTTATTTTAAAGGCTACACAATTTTGCATGCAACTTATATTTAATTTTCTTTTTTTATATCAGTCATGTTGCTAATGAATACGTCATTAGCTAGTCTAACTAAAAACAAAATTAGTATTTTTTTGTCCATACAACCCATTCCTAGAATTTTTGAATTCCGGGTAGGTATGTACAGACGCCAGCACATCAAGTTACCCCAATGAGCCAAATTTTCCCAATTGCATATGAACCTTATTTTGTTTGACATAAAGTTGAAAAATGATCAAAGAAATTTGACACATTGGGGTAACTTGATGTGCTGGCGTCTGTACACCATTTCATAAAGTGTTAAGTAAATCATTATCTGCCTAGCCTTTTCTCAACTAAGGAACGACTTCCAGTCTAACTGGATTCAGCTGAGTAACAGAATTTTTCCTCATGGAGCAACTTAGACATATCTGGTAAAATAAGGGTGTGCAGAAACTCCTGTGTCTAATCTTTCGGGGAATACAGGCGTAAATTCATATTAGAGTTCTTGGTCTATGACGCAATTTGCACACGGCAGTACGAAAATCTTATTTTGTGTCTCACCAAAACAAGAGTTGCGTGTTCTGTTCGCATGCACCGTACGGCATTAGCTGATTGCCCGTGTGCCGCAGCCTAACGTTTTAATACAATTAAATCGACCGCAACTCACTATTACCCGAACATCTTTTCATCGCCATTTTTGTGAACGACTCTTTTGCGTGTCACCCGATTTGTAAGAACTTATTAAGATAATGTTACGTGACATTTTGAACGATAACCTCTTTTGTTTCAATCAAGTTTAGATAGTGAAGTAAGGTAGGTATCGATCTAATTTCGACCTAAACTATTTGTGTCGTAGAGCAACTTTTGCAATATTATTATACCCCTGTTAGTATTCCTTCTAACACCAACTGGCCGCGGTTCCTGACTCCACTGCTACTGAGAAATTACAGTCACACAAACCTGATAAAACTTTTCGGACTTTAGTATCAAACCCAAGACATCATACTTAGCACCACTACACCTTCGAGACACACAGAATATCATCATTTCCCTTGAATCCCTTGCACTCTATCATTAATACATATTAACCGAAATGCTTATTAATAAATTAATGTATTCAAAACTAAATAAATACATCATCATTGTTGGCGACTGGCTGGAGCTTTGTTATAAAACCTTTTTTAATTATTTTGTTTTTTTATGGTTTGTTCTTTTATAATTATAAAACTGTGACTTTTGCCTTTGTCTTGTGTGTACTAGATTTGGTTTAAATAGTTTTACTTACTAAAATAAAGCTACTTAATAATCACCATCATTTTCCTTTAAATCGTCCATAATACAGTCCACACGCTCACCAACAATCATGATATTAAAATTTGAAACCACAGACCACACCAGCATTACTTAGTGTCCATTTTTTTAAGTCCCCACTAATTCCCCAGAGATTGAATCCCATGCGACGGGCTATGCCCAGTGCGACGTCGGCCCCAGCCATCCTGGGGGATCGTCTCATTCCAACGAGTGAACTTGAAAAATGTTAGTTCACACTACTACTGAGTCCTAGTGTTTGAACTCTCAGTTTTTTTTACCGAAGAACTGTTGGTTACAAATGTTTACACTTTTGTTTGTTGAAGATCTGATAAGGATAACCTTGTGTGTAAACTTTGACCGTGTGTGATCTTTAGGCGTTTGGTTTTTGTTTTATTTGAATGTCATGGAGAAAACAGTTATAGTAGGTAATCTTTAGTGTTATTGTGCTGGGTCAGATGAGCTGGGGGTTCAATGGGAGACGAGCTTAAAGTCATCAATGAGCCACAAAGGACTTTGAAGTAAAGGTTGGGCTTTTGGGGTGCAATTAAGAAATTGCCTGATTTTGAAATGAATAAGTTTACACGAACTGGGATTATGAGACTCAGCACATCACGCACAGCCGACCACTCAAAATCAAAATCAAAATCAAAAGTCATTGATTCAAATTAGGCTGAGGATCAGCACTTTTTGAATGTCAAAAATTATATAAGACAGTCCCCCAAAACGCCCGCCCTTCGCCACTTCCTAGTGTTTTTGCTGGGAAGAAGAAGTGGCGGAACAAACTCCCCAGCAACACGTCTGTCTGATATGTTAGAAGAACCGTTTAAATAGGATTGGTAATTAATAAACTTAATCATTTAAATTAAATAATTTGCTACATGCTAGCTAGCACACACCAATATACAAGACAGTAGTAATAAGAATAGTAAGTACCGACGTTGACAACTAAACTCATGCATAAAATACATATAACTAACTGAATAAATATAAGCCTTCAAGTAAAAAGGGCGTGCCTGCTTACATGTACAAAACTGAAATACATGACTAGGTCTAGGACATTACATCAAAAATAAATAAAAAACGATACAAAAAAAAAAAATGATACACTAGGACCACCGAAGCTAAATAAAAAATCAGTTACTAATTAAACAATAACAAAAACCAAGGTCAGCAAGACGACCAGTCACCAAAAAGTGAACTAATACCAATCTACTGTTCAATGATCTTTAACAAATTGCTATAAAATGGATAATGTTAGTCTATACTTACTCTAATAATATTATAAAGAGGTAAAATTTGTTTGAAAGTTTGTAAGTTTGGGTAATCTTCGGAATTAATGATGCAATTTTAAAAATGATTGCACTGGTGGAAAGCTACACTATTCCCGGATAACATAGGATACTTTTTATCCCTGTAATCTCTCGGGAACAGGAACTACGCGGGTGAAACCGCGTGACTTCTGCTAGTTTTATGTATTTTCTACACGCCTGATTAGTTTTTTAGAAACTGATAAACTATTTTCCCATTCATATTATAATTTTTACAAATCCTGACTCATCTACGTAATAATCCAGTCATAATGTGTATTGATTACACCAACTGCACAACAAAAGTGGTCCGAAATCTATTTGATTTACAACAACACCTGATGCCATCCCCTTACTTAAGCCAAATGCAGAAAATACGACCCCAAAGCTATTTTGGTGTTCCTAAATACTTTTGTATGACCCTTAGATACCTATTACAATATACAAAGCAAAGTCCTTGTAAATCCATGGTACAAAAGACGATAATACCCCTTGTTTCATATTCAATTAAATATTTTGTCTGGGATGAAAAAATCTATTTCGGATTTAGGGGGCTCAGTATAATGTTGCATGTGTAAGTAATAGTTGAGCAAATTGTTGTGAATGCTTTAGGAGGAAATCATGTGGTATTTTCTTTTTTTTTGTGTTTTGTTTTTCCCTTATGTTTTTGTTTATCGAAGGTTAGGTAGGTAAAAGTCCCCAATTTAATTATAGAAGAATTTTGAATATGAGACTTCTACATAAACATAATACAAAGAAAAAGTCGCATTTTAAAATTATATAAGAACAAACCATAGAAAAACAAATAATTAAAAAAGGTTTAAAACAAAGCTCCAGCCAGTCGCCAACATACATGATACTGGAAAATATTGAATACGTCTTAAATAGGTGTTGCAATGTTTGGAAAGGTGATCTGTAAAGATTTATTTTTAGTAATCTGCAATAAAATAACTTTAGAATTGCAAAAATAAATCAAAACTACGGAACCTCGGTGGTTGAGTTCTTACTCCCAGACGGTTTTTTCAAGGTTAATAAAATTAATTAATATCCTCTGGCTTTGTAACACGTGTGAACAACAACTTAAAGTTACTGAATGGAAATAATTAGGACTAGAGGATTTTTAGTGCAATAATTTTATGCTTTGATTATTTTCTTCAAATACTAAGAGTTTTTATTTGGTTTAAGTTTTATTGTCATTATATTAAAATAATTATAAGAAAAATAAAGTAAACGTTACCATCGACCTTTTAAAACGTTATCTGGTTCGTGAATTCAATGCGGGAATTATGCAAATTAGTTTTTGGTTTAGATAATAAAATGCAATAATTATGCACGCGGGGGTGCATGAATTAGCAAAAGTAATAGCTTGATGAAGACGGCCCATTTTATCTTATCTGTTAGTCGATTTTTATTTTTAATTAAATATCATAATCATTATCTTTTGGCCCTAATTTTTAATTAAGATTGATGAAAATCGCTGACTCATAAGTTTTACTATAAGTAAATTAGAATGTTATTTTAAACTGGCAACTAGAATCTATTATTATAATTATGTATTTTACTTGTAAATTTGACGTCCAAAAGTACCATTTATGATCCCAAATTATTTGACGTCAACTTCTGACTTAGTTTTTATATTAAGGAAATTGTATCTAATATTAATGTTTGCCTTTGTTTCAGCCTATCGTCTATGAAGGTCAAGACAAGAATCCAGAAATGTGCAGGGTTTTACTAACACATGAAGTTATGTGCAGGTATTTACTCATTTATTTACTATCTACAAACTTAACTTTAAACATGTTTAAAAATTACTAGAAAGGAGTTTCAATCAGTATATCAACCTTATAACAAAATATTTACTTATAACTGTCACACAAAACGGCTGGCATAATAGTTCTGTTTCGAATTCTATATTTGAAAATGGCATTACAAACAAAAAAAAAACGATATACATTCCTTCGTAGAAATGGTAGCGATAGTCGTTTGTCATAAATATTGACTCCCAAAATATTATTGCACGGTCATGTTTCTCCAAACGGCAGGCTTTTGTGGCCATTATAATACAACTATGTCAATACTTTTACAATTGCTAATCTATGGATAACGTCTCTTAAAAAAGGCGGGCTGTTTCTTGTAACGTTACGGGCAATTCTTAAGAAAACTTACATCTTCTTCTATCTTGAAATCAACGACTTAATTGTTGTAAACGAATAAAACTGTATAGGTACAAGAATTACACAAAATGTAACAAAGTAAAAACACGGTCTACTACATACAGACGCATCTTGTAACTTCCTAATTACGACCCAGCAAACAAAGAAATGAGCGTTCTTATTAATTTAACCATTTGTTTGGGGTGGTTTTTCCGCTCGTAAACGTACTGTGTCTCGCCATTATGTCAATGTATGGGTGTGTTGCGATACTACACCGCGTCAGTGTGAGCAATTAAAATTTTATTCCACCTTAGACTGTGTATCGTTGTCTTCATCCGCTGGATATGTGCGTCCCTTTCGCACGTCTTCAGGGGAGGAGTCTCTAGGGAGTCTGTCCTTTGAATGTCTTTGCCCTTTGCGTCAAGAAGCCCCCGGTAGGGCGCGTGCAGCGTATTGTTTGTTTAGCGTGGATACGGCGTTTGATAACTTTCTTTTTTGTTACCTAGTTTTTAAAGTCGTGTGTGGAATGAAAAATGTACTTTTATAATGACAAAGGACTGAACGAAACTTTGGTTTGGAATAAAACTACAAATACCTAACCATAAGTTTGTCTCTCCCTGTATTTTTCCTTGAAAACGTGTTTCCTTATTGTTATCGTCATACCTTGAGAAATTAACAGAAGTGATTTTGAAACAACAATATAATCAAACCTCCACCCTCCTCTTGACTACTATAAAACTTAAAATGTAGAAACAAAATCGGTAATAACTCTTATTGTGTTACTGTGGTTCGCTAGAATAAGTAATTCATAATATACCTATTACTACTGCCGGAGGTCGTGGGTTCAATTCCCACCCAGAACACATGTTTGTGTGATGAGCACGATCATTTGTTCTGTGTCTGGGTGTAATTTATCTATTATATAATATGTATGTATTTCGAAATAAGTATGTTTATCAGCTATTTAATACCCATAACACAAGCTCTCAAGCTTAACTTGGGACGAAATGGCGTTGTGTGAAAAGTTTTGAAATATTTATTTATTTATTTTTTACTTATCCTAATTCACTGCAAATAAGTGATCTTAGTATGTTTACCAGTATTGGTTTAATATTATTTTTTCTCTTTTCTCTGGTAAAGGCACAGGCAATCGCCCTAATGTATCCCGATATTTAAAAATCATTTTGCTTTCAATTCTTATGTTATTCTTGACGAACATCAGTAATATTTACTTTTTAAAGATTGTTAAAGACTTTTCTTCTCTCTAAAGCAGTCGTTTGCCTGACACAAATCTAGAGAATGAATTAGTTTATAAAATATATCTTTTTAAATGTATGAATGCTCGCATGACAATTTCTATGTCACTTTAAATATGTTAGTAAAATTATTTTTCACTAACGTCATAATTGTTTTGCAGTCGGTGTTGTGACAAGAAGAGTTGTGGTAACAGAAACGAAACACCTTCAGATCCAGTAATCATCGACCGGTGAGTTAATATGAATCTTATCTTATTAATATTATAAACGCGAAAGTTTGTGAGGATCGATTATTGTTACTCTTTCACGTAAAAACTACGGAATGGATTTTAATAAAATTTGGTATGGAGTTAGCTGACACTCTGGATTACTACATAGGCTACTTTTTATCCCTTTATTCCCACGGGAACGGAGCCACGCGTGTGAAACCGCGGGACGTCTGCTAGTAAATTTATAATACAACATATTCGTACCAATCTGACAAGTCATCATGGTTGTGGAAGTCAGATATATAGTCATTCCGTGTATAACGCTGGTATTTAACAACATCTAGGTAAACTGGAAGCCGAACATAACGTAGTTGAGAAAAGGCTAGCAAATGATGATGATGATCAGATTGTCAAGTCTTCCTCTTTCTGAACACTCTGTAAAGAGCAAAGCCTTTTTGCTGTGGAAACTAAGCCAAAAGCCAAGCGATGTACAGACGCCAGCACATCAAGTTACCCCAATGTGTCAAATTTTCCCAATTGAATATGAACCTTATTCTGTTTGGCATAAAGTTGAAAAACGATCAAAGAAATTTGACACATTGGGGTCTGTACATAGAAGAAACAAGTGAAACGCATTTGGATTGACATCACAAATAAAGGAACAACGGCTGTTTTTAACAGCGGCTATTATAAGATTGGGCTTTTAAGTTAAGCATTGCAATCCTTACTTCGATAGCACTGACCACCGAACCGAAATATAACAATGCAGTAAACAAACTGAGTGTCATATGAAAATCTGCTTTTCATACCTTTGTACTGGTCGTAAATAGATGATAGCAATATTTAAGTTCAGAAAGGGGCATCCTTTCCAAAATACATATAACTGATAGCTAGGTTTATTTCAAATTGTACGGGATTTGCAAATTTACATAACAAAAGTCTACCTAACAGCTCTTATGTCACATTACGAACTTTATAAACATCCTATTCGCAGCGTCCCCACTCAATTAATTAACTCGAAACTAAAACAAAACAAATCGCAAAGTTCATTGAACACAAAAACAATAGAGTAGCGTTTGTTAAAATTCCGTATTCCACAATTCGCGGCAATTCATCAGGCTGCAATGACGGCAATCTCGAAACTTTCCCGAGGCAAATGCATTTTCGCGATGCAGAAAACTTTTGAGGCTCTCAGTGTGCATTGTATTTTTATTGCGATCGTAGCTGCCAGATATCTATTGCAGAGTTTTTGTTCGGAAAATTTTATTGAAAGCTCTTTGGGCGACCTTGTTGATATGTGGAATTTGTTCTAGCATTTTCGTTGGCATGTGAAATGTGGTCGATTAAGTTTTAGTAGGAGGAAATAAAGAGATATAAATGTAATGGAACGTGATTACATTCCATTACATTTATATCTCTACCAGTCAAATACCAGTAAAATAAATTCGTCAATGATAAGTAGTAATTTTTTGTTGTAAATTATTCCAACTCTATTATGCGATAGTAATCGCCCTAGCCAACTTCAAAAGGACCAATTTAATCAAAATTTTAATTATACTGGACCAATTTTTGGCAATCTCTATAGAACTGGCGGTAAAGTTAGAGGTATACCCACAAAAATTTCGGCAGTTATCAATCGGGGGCCACAAACAACTCAATAAAAACAAAAGCCAGCACAAAACTGCGCTCACATCGGTCTCACGCTGAGCCATTCAGCCTTCTGATGTAGAACAGTGTCGAGAGGAGCGGCAGCTAATCAGGCTGACAAATATCCGAAAATTTCAATAGAGCTGCAACCACTATTGATAGGTACGAGGGGTCGCGGGGCGTTCTATATATTTTTTTTATTTTCGGCCTTTTTCGGGAATTCAATAGAGAAAGGCGTTTCTCGTTCGGTACGTCGTTCGATATTTGAAATTTAGGGTTGGCGATTATGTTTTGACTAAGTGTTTTTTTTTATTAATTCATTATTAAGAGGAATTTGTTGTTAAAAGTCACAAACGATGTCTAAAGCTGTATTTTGGCATACCCCGTAGATTTCTACAACAATCGGTTCTACACTGGCCTCGTTCATTGGCTTTTCTAGATTGTACGTCATATTCACGTCATTGTGTGGGGCACTGGTTAGAAAAGTCATACCACGTAAAACCATTTCATCCTTTTAGCAACCAGTTGAGTATCACTCACATCATATCTTTCTATGGTAATGAAGTTATATTCGAACTATTTAAGTTACACGGTATATTTTAAATGTCAAATTGTAACCGTGCAAAACGTATTCAACACTTATACGAGTACCTACATGTTCAGTTCTAAAATCGACAAAGGTAGAAAGGTAGACCTCTAATACCTTTTCGCCAACCCTACACACCAAACGTCGCGCGTCGGTTTTGTAATTCGCTCGATTCAAATTTTTTTCTACCTTGGAAACAAAAAAAAATCAACGGTTGCCTTTGTGCCAACTTTCCTTTGGTTTTCGGCGCATGAAGTTGATCGTAGAAATTCCCCTCGCCACCAATAAAACTTGTGATTTTTTGAGCGTTTGATGTATCTAAATTAAACTCGGTTTTGTGATGTTCATTATTACGCGGGATTTTTTCAGATAAAAAGACTTTTTATGAATATTTATTGTCGTTTATAATTGGTGGAGTGGGGAATTGTTTTTGGACAGTACAAAGCTATTGATCATCATAAGAATAGCTCTCTCTGTTTTCAGACAGTGAAAAAGAGCAGCTAGTGCAAAAGCAGGCGTCAGTTTCAAAATTTCCCTTTTTAAAACAATCTAGTGCACTTAAAACTACATACAATTTACACGAGTTAACGTCAAGCGTCAAGTTCTATCACTGGCACAAGTCAGTAGTAGGTACACGCAGCAATATCCATCAGCCATTCATGTACAGTGCCTCGCCCACGGTACACTCGCGAACTAATGCGATAATTGAAATTGTGCAATTGCGTGCGAAACGCCCAACACCGAATTCATTACAGTCGTGTTTTTTGCAATTTGTTTTTTTTTTTTACCGTTTCACTTTTTTGCACTGTCGCTGCCAGCGAAATGATACGTTCTCTGATGGTTTAATTATTTTATGTATGCGTCATCGTAATAGTCTTTTTACTTAGTAAATGGACGTTTCATCATAAAAGTTAGTTTATGAGAACCTAGCATACTTTTTTGTTGACGTTTCGTGTAATTTTTATTAGAGTACTTTTCAATGATGGATTAGTTTTACCTAATTTGCATATATATACCTACTTTAACTAATAAACGGGAAACTTAATGGTGACGTTGCTAGTTAATATAACACCGCAGGTAACAACAGACTAGCAATGTCGATGTAAATTAGGAAAGTATTAAGTTAAATTCTCTAACTGCCAATCGACTACTGACACAAGTTTTGAACTTTAATATCATTAAAATCGATGCTCATAACATCGCCACCAAACCTCCTTTTCCCATCCCTACAGAATCGAAAACAAAACTCGAAACAACACTCTAAACCGTTCCTGTATCGATAACACGGCGAATAATTGACGTAACGGTAAAAGCAGGCAACAATCCAGAACCCTACGAATCAGCAGCAATTTGTTAAGTGGATTTTTGGCCGAGACACGCTCGCGGCTCGTTGCGCTTCTGTACACAATTTCATTATCTCTGCCCGCGTGCCCGGCCGACTCTACTATTAACTTATGCGATACTGTTGTAAGCTATGGACATTTTTTCAATATATTTTTTAAAGTTTTTTTTTCTGACAAAGAATTCAAATAAATATTTTTGGTTTAATTATTTACAAAAGTTAACGTTTATTTGGTTAATGGTTAGAATAAAGTAACTTATGATTATTGATCTAATTATTCTGATTTGTTACAAATAAGCTGAGAATTTTAATGGTATTTTTCCCTCATTTGTACCTACTACTCTGATCAGTTAACAGCAGTTTTTTAAAAATAGAACATTGTTAAAAATTGAAACTGAAAAAATAACTAAGTAGCAAACAATTTAAGAAAATTAATTTCACTAACTCCAAATATACTAATGCCTACCAAAAAACAAATGAATCATAGTCTAATCAACTACACTTAAATTCATATGAAGTTCCCCTCAATTTTGTTCCAATAAGTACTATCGTTTACTGGCCAGGTACTTTAGAAGATGGACTTTACCAAATCAATTCATGCCCACGCAAACGGGCCCCTACGCAATCACTTAAGAATTTTATGAACCGTAATGATTAAGATGTTTTGTCGTACTTGAGTTTAAAGGCGAACCGTGTATGAGGGGCTTAATCGACAAACTGGATTGTTGTGTTAAACATATTGTGACTGGAATAGCTATTAAAGGATTAAGCGACGTTTTAAAAGTTTGTTTTTCAATTGGGGTTGTAATTAAATGAGTAGGAGCGTGAGAGTATTGGTCGATCCATGGTAGAAGTTACGGTATAGAGTTGTCATAGGATTTTGATGATGAATTCGTTTCACTCATAATGTAAGATTAGCCAGCTTTTTTCAAGGAAATACTTTCAAAATGTGGGTGTATTGTAAGTACATGTCTGCCTAACCCCTTAGGGAATACAAACGAGATTATGTCTTATGTTTTTAGGGGTTCGTAATATCTTCTTTTACACATAGTTTTTCAAAATTAGTAACTTAGTAGTTGACTTCATTAGTGCTGTGATTTCAATCATTTAGACGACTAAAAATCAATACTGTCGAACTTCTTTTTAAATGACAAATGTACAGAAGGGGCAAAAAGTCCGGTCTCTTTCGACATATGGCCAACATCTATATTACAATGGGATCTTTACACCCTATTTCGGGTGCGACAAAATCGATTCCCAATTCGATATGACCCTCTTGTGCTGCCGGTTTGATAGAGACATATTTTGGGTATAAATGTACTTGGTAGTAAGATAAAAATAACTCGACGGAATTAAAACGATTTTATGACTAGTAAAAAAAGTGAAAGGTTTGTTTGGGGTGCTTTCGTAGCAATTCGTACACCTATGATTAGTTCAATAAATGTATTACGAGTCTCTTTTTTTATAAATTGTCCTTAATCTTAAAATTTTAAGTTTGTGACGATATATAAAATGAACGTTCGATACTCTTTCACCCAAAAACTACAGACAGGATTTCTTGTAAAGCACACAGACAATAATTTAGAAACATACACAGTCGGACAAAATCACGGCTAACTCGGCAAATGGTAAATACATTCTCAAATACTGCTAACAAACTTTCCCAAACACCGGAGTTCCTAACACAAAATTCTAATTTTAAATTAAAATTACGTTACCAAAAGGTTTCTATCGGCTGCAGTTTTCCGGTGATTTTCGGTCTGTAAACGTCGGTGTGAGGGAATCACGGCTATTATATTATCTCATTAGACACGCCGCGGCGCCGCGCGCCCGCCTCTTTCTTCTCGCCAAATAAGTTCCTTTCCCGTCTGATATCTCTATTACCTTTTTTGTTTTGATACTTATCTAGATATCTTTCAAGACTACCTTTATTGGACCCTTCTTTATTTTTATTACCAGCCAAGCCAACTATTGCTTTTTGTTTTTGTTCGCATTAAATAATCGGGTGCAGAAAACCAGTGTTAACGTGAAACTATAAATTTATATTACAAATAGTTACCAACTACAAGTTTATTGGTGCACGACTTCGGAACGGCTCGGTTTGCAGTTACACAGAGAAAGTTTCCATAACTTCATAAGTCCCTTTATTAATAGCTTTGCACTTTCTTCTGTTCCCGGAGAAAGGGGAATTTATTTAACTGTACTTTTATTTAGGTGGGGTTTTTGTTCTACAAATTCAGAATACTTTAACAGAAGATATTTTTACATAAATAAGCCATTTATAGTTATAATAAAGTACATTCCATCTAGCTTTAAGGTTATCCTCACTACTGCTACATTTTATACATTTCACGTCAAATTACGCTACTTATCCCGTTAAAACGATACTGACACAAGTAAACACAATACAAATCACACAAATCTGTACAAAAAGCGGAGGCGGCAACAAAAGAATTCGGCACACTTACAGTGTAATGTAAACCAAAAAAGAAAACTGGTCCCAAAAGAGTACCCTGGGGAATACTCGCGCGCTTCGCTCGGCCCGATACAGACACGACGACTGGTGATTAGGCTTCTTATCCACGAGATAGCGACAGAAACTGTGCAAGACTTAACAACTAGGACCGTTTTCTTATTCCCTCCGACCAAGCATTTTCTTGCCCGCCGACTTATCTAATGCTACTGTTTAGCTTAAAATTCCTATGTAATATTAGCGGCTAACTTTCGTAGCTTATGAATTTTATCCTGCGTATTATTTTTAAAATAATTTATATTGGTATTCAGTTACTTCCTTATGGAAACAAACGTAAAAGAAAAATCAAATATGTGTGTACGAGTGAAATACGCTTTGAAATCAATATATCATATTATTTCGGTAATGAGACATCTCATTTCTGATTTATATCTGCGTATTGGTTGCCCCCCGATTTTCTACTCGATAAGTCTGGGTGGTGATCGTAAATTGAAATATGATAAAGTCACAGTAATAAGCCCCCGTAATCGCATCGACCCTCTGACTGTAGGCGCTCCAGTGACGACGGGAAAAGTCATGCGAGCCTAATTTAGCTGTAGTTTGTATTTATAAATTCCTCGTAGACAAAACAACAGTATTTTTTCATCGCTCATTAATTATGATCATTTCTATTATCTTTCAACGCAAATCTTTTACTCGGAAGCTCCTTTTATTCCACAATGTTCGGGTCTTCTATCTCAATTCCGACCTCATTCCCGATTCCAATACGTGATTCGTCGGTTCGCAAATTATTCGGTGAAAATTCACCATCTCGTTAGAATGTGCGATCCGGTCGGGCGCGGCGAGCCAACCGCTTGATAAATTGTCTGGAATAATAATGATGAATTGCAACTAGTCCGATCCCAATGTAGGATCTAATCTATGGAGCTATTTTACTACCAAACCTACACACACCTTTACTGCCTTTATAAATCTACCACATATAATACTTTCAACATCATTTTCTAGTTCACTTTAATATTCAACGAAACGAGAATAATTAATTCTTCCAAATATGATTTCTAATTAAATTTTATTCGACGGTTTATATAACGTTGAGCTCGACAAAATTACTTCAAATTAGCGACAAATCTATTAAGAATAGGACGTCTCGAGCCCATTTAATTAGTGACGGGGTTTTATCATCCGCCCTCTTTCCTACCACTCGTTCAGAATTTCAACCGTAATACTGCCATATTGGCCAGGCTTAAATAATATTGGGCGTACTTATTAATAGACGTTCTTTTGTAATTATTTTATATTTTGTGTGGAGTGTATTTTTCGGTGATTTTACAGCAGATATCTGGTTTTATTTCTATTCGGTCATTAGTGTGGGTAATAAAAGCGGTAATGTAAAAGCGTCATTAAATTTAAATACAAATTCACGCGTGACATCTCCTTTGAAGACAAACACACCCAGTACTTGGTACTAAAACAAACTAAAGTTAATTGTTGCTTTTATGATGACATCGCGTGAGTTGGGGTCAGATAGCAAACAAATTGTTACTTTTATTCTGTCGCTGATGTATTAAGCGACTTGCTGTTTGGATGCGGCATTGTTTTTAAATAACGACAATAAAA
This sequence comes from Euplexia lucipara, assembly GCA_921972225.1. Lineage (NCBI taxonomy): Eukaryota > Metazoa > Arthropoda > Insecta > Lepidoptera > Noctuidae > Euplexia > Euplexia lucipara. The sequence continues at coordinate 14,421,138 of OV179154.1, forward strand.
ATTTTGACGACAACGTCATACATAAACATTGATTAGCTGGTTTAGATTCAACATAACTTAGCTCATTGAATTTTAAAACGATATAAGGAGAAATCTTATTGGCTTTAACATTCCAGTACATTTTGCAAATAGTCCAAGGTAGTTTAGATTAAAACCTAGCATCTTAGCATCTTCTACATTCCTTTAACTAGTATTCACTTCAGTATTCGTCACACATTTTAGCTTTCTGTGTCTATAAATTACTTGCTTTCATTAGTAGTTATTAGGCTTCGTTTACGTGGCGCTCGCTGTTTTGTTACATTGTATCGTATAAATAGCGACTTCTACATGAAAAACTAAAACTTGTTTACGCAAAGTCAATAATGTTAAGCCAGGTTAAAAAATATCGTGTTTTAGTAGGGTAATTGAACAAAAAAACTGAAACTAATATGGGCAATTTTTGCTTAGGTACAGACGCCAGCACGTCAAGTTACCCCAATGTGTCAAATTTCTTTGATCGTTTTTCAACTTTATGGCAAACAGAATAAGGTTCTTATTCAATTATGAAAATTTGACACATTGGGGTAACTTGATGTGCTGGCGTCTGTACGTTAAAGATATTGTACTGAGTGATCACTATGTTATTATCTGTACTGTATCCTAGAAAACAGTCTGTGTTAAAATACCGAACGGAATAGTCTACGTGTGAGCGTACCCTATATTCTTTATCAATAGACCGATTAAAAATTTAATTTTCTGTCACAAAAAGCAAAACATCACTTAAATTCAATTTATAAGAGTGGCATATTCATTTGTTTATCTAGATTTGTGTGTAATCATGCCCTTTTACTTGATTGATAGTATCTTCAATCTTCTTCAATTTTACGTTCAGTTAATTGCGGCTTGAATCGACCCTGTTACAGCGTAACCACAGTTTTATATCCATTAGCTTGATGATAGTGAGTTTTGTCATTAGGATTTTACAGATTTTTTGGTGGAGAAGTTTGGTTTCGGACAATTTGGAGTTTATGTTTTTAACTAATTGCTTTAATTAACACTAAATACTGTTACGATAGGGGCACCTCTCTGTTTCTTCGGGTATTTCGGCTAACTCTTACTCGGATGATAAACCAAAAAGTATTTAAACAACACTTACACAAATCAGGCCTAAATATTTACAATTCCACAATTAAATCAATTTCCTTTTCAAACAATTACGATCAAAAACAAAACGTACCATCCATCTCACCTATCAACAGAAATCTCATTCCGTATAACAATTTACAAATTCAAAACATGAGCAAACCCATCTCCACTTACGGATAGCAAGCATATGCATAGGAGCTGTTAGTGCCCCCCTTAGGGGCTCCAAGAGCCTCCAAGACGTCAGCACGTTTAAGCGCCAATTAATTATTAAGGAACACTGAGCTTCCTTTGGCTCTTTGACGGCGACTGTACAACAATGTGGCTGACTCTCGTGATTGGCTGCTTTGTAAATTGCATTAGCGTGGTTTGCTCGTATGTTTGTTTGCTCGTATTATGACGATACAGAAAGTCCTTATTGAGGATTTGTTGGTTTATCGCTGGTTAAGTCGCGTTGAACTGTTGAGTAATTTTACGTTCATACGAACAGAGTCAATGTTATGTGGCAATATTATATTACACGGTTCACCTATGGATTTATTGCAATATACAGATGTGTTTAAATTGGATATACCATGACTTTAGCGCTTTCAAATGGAAGCAAATCAGTTTGGTTGGTACGTGTTTTGTGTATTTATGAAATATTAAATTATTTCAATCTATGTCTTCTGGATGAATGAATTTTAAGTAATTTTAACTTAAAAAACTTACTCTACATTCATTGCATGAAGAAAAGTCGAACTCTGACTAGCACAACATAAAAATAGGATGTTTATGATACAACATGCTTCTTATATTGATTTTTAAAGTAAAAGTACACTTACATACACTTTCGATATAACGCAATAATTTTTCTTTATGGGAGTAGAGAGCGCTTTAAAAATGTATTTCGGCAAACATGTCGCAGGGGTCGCCTTTGATGGAAGCGCCTTCTTCAATTGTCAGTTGTAAATTCAATTTTCACTTTATATTGCTAGTTTCACATGTCGGGGGGTGCACGAGGTGACATTAGATACACATCTTTTGCACACTAGATGTGGGATATGATACGAGTTGGATTAGAATCCAATTCTGTAGTATTTTTCCCATTGACTAAGGAAAATGTTAAAAGGGGAAATAAAACAATAGGTTTGTGCACAGCAGTGTTAGTGTTGTCTGTAGCATTAACAGATTGACATTTTACTTGAAACTCACTTCACTTACATTACATGATGCAGGGAGAATTTTACAAACTATAACTGGTCTCTTTAATTATTCTTTCAATAGCATAAGCCGTATCAGTCGTTACTCGGATTCCAGATAGTAACAATAGCATCCTTAAAACTGTGGCAGAGAATTTTTAAATTGTTAGTTAGCCATTCTGTAAAGTTTGAAGTGAGAATAAAGAGGCGTTAATGCCAATTTGTGTTTTTTTTTTATATTTTTGTACCTTCTAACATTCCAATCTATACAATCAGATCCCAAAGATCTAATTGTACAGACGCCAACAAGCTACCCCAGTCAAACTATCCCAATTGAACATGAACCTTATGATGTTTGTTATAAAGTTGTAAAACGATCAAAACAATTTGATACATAACGGTATCTTGATGACTAACAAACTTACCCATTTATGTTGTCTGAAGAAAATAAAGATTTTTAAAATAATGAATAAATATAATAAGTTTCCATTAAAATTACTTGTAATGTGACCCTTTTTTAAACAGATTTAAATTAAATATTAATTTACAACCTATAAAAATTCCAAAATCTATGTTAACATACTCAATATCCCATGCTGGAAGAGCCCTAAACATTTTTTTCTCGGCTAAAATGTGCGTATAAGGAAGAAATTCGGTTATACGCCAACTGGGGTAGATTAAATTGCATTGAGCTACCCATTAACGCCTTGTCGGATCGGGTTACGATTTATATATTTGATAAATCGGATATATTGCTGCAGGACTGGGGTTGTACGTACTAGATTATGAAGATGGTTAGTAAAATTTAGTATAAGATAACTCCGCCTGTACAGCCAAGGTCAGCTATACAGTGGGGCACATCAACGCAATACCTAATACCTACTATGAGTGCAGTTCATGATTCTGGAGCTTTCAGCGTTATATTTAATCACAAGCATTTTCTTGACTATGTACTTATTACGTTTCATTATATGTACTGATCATGAATTTTCGTAAGTCTATGACAAAGTTAAACGGTTACTTCTTCTTCATTAAAAGTGTCATTGGGTTGGACATAAATCAATTTTTTTTTACAAAGTAAACAAAAAATACTAAAAATGTAAAAAAGTCCATTCTGTACTTAGCATTTAAGTAGTTGAAAATCAACCCTGCACCCATGAATTTCAAAAACTTTAACAAATTATGTTTTTGAACTTTATCTCCGACACATACAATTCGGTTTGCGCTACAACTTAAGGCGACATTAACTGCCCGCGTCCTTGAGCGATACACTGCCGCCCGTCGCCCGCCAGAGCCCCGCTTCAACGCACACCCAGATTATTCGAAAAAACAACCCACCTTGATTTATCAAAAACAATACAAATAAAAGCCGTATACTAAAATATGGGTCATTAAATGTTCTTTAATAATGATTAAAGTTTCATGTAAATACGCCCCATAGTTTTTGCGTGATCATCGTTTTTTTGTCCAAGTTAGACAATACTTTACAAATTAATTACACTATGTTATTAAAATATAATTTCACATTTTCACATATCAAATTATGAATAAAATTGTCTAGTATAACATATATTTTTTTCAAAGAAATAAGACTAGAATTTTAGACGTGATGTTCAATATAAAATCATCAAAAGTCGTATATCTGCGCCTTAAACAATTTTTATGACTTACAAAAGTACTGGTCATCGTAAAGTTAATTTATTTTCAGTACTTTATAGTTAAATTGGACATTCATTTTATGGATTTAATCTGAAACAGTGCCTAAGGCTAATTCTCAATCATTAGTTTAAGATGCACATGTTATCAGGATAGTTATTAAATTAACATCACGCACATAATACCCAAAGGGTTAAGTAGAGCTATACTTACACAGTAGACCCACATTTTGCAAGTACGTCCCATGTAATAGGGTGGTAAACCACGTGGGCTTATTGCCAGTATTACCACCAACCGGGCACAAATATAGACTCAGAACATCCAGATGAAAAACCTAATAACATTTGACTCAACTCGGGTATTGAGCCCGAGAGCTCAAGCCTAGAGTATCTCTTGCTACCAGCAAGGCGAAGTCAGAACTATTTATACTCGTTCCATAAGTATAATGATAATCAGTCAATGTTACCAAAATAAGTTCTAAAGTTAATAAAAAAAACTTAAAACAAAAAAACCTGTTCTACAGATATAAACATTTACTTATCCTGAACTTCCTCTACATTTGTTTTCGTTTGCCTTACATTTTTTCCCGTTGTCACGGAGAGTTAATGAAAGAATTAGCTTTCATTACAACTGATACGATTCCTTAAAGGGATTCCCGAATGAAGATGAAGTACCTTCGTAACCTTTCTGATGGCTAAGGATCAATGTGGGAAAGGTCTCTTATCTCTGATTAGTTTTTGGGGACATATAAAATGCTGTTAGTACTGACACCTACGATAGTCGAATCAACTTACTAATATTTAATTTTTAAGAGAAATCTTCTCAAATTAAAAGTTTATAATTTAATCTAATAACGGATATGAAACGTTAAGCACAAAGTAAAATGGATGGTCCGCTGGATAAATGAAGAGTCGCCGGGACTTTCAACTCTAATGCATTAATTAAGCTGGACCGATCCCCGAAAATCGTCTAGAAACTCTCTCTGTTTAAATTAGTGCAGAATTCATTTTCTTTTTTAATTCGTCTTCCAAATTCAAATAAGATTTCTTTTTTTTTATTACGCTGCGCCGCATAAAAGGGTAGACCAGGATTCGTCGCTCCGTCGTTCACTTCGAAACGCTAATTCCTCCTCGTTCCGAGATACTGATTGGACGATATATTTAACAATGCTACCGACACGCTTCTCTGCGAAAAAATACATCTTACGTACTACCTTTTTTTCTCGCGCTTGGATTCCTTTATTTTCTTATTTTCTATTTGGCACCGCGGCCAAAGGTTGGAAGGGGCGGTGGATTGTACAAGCGTTAATGATACTAATAGCAATTAGTGGAAGGTTGTATTTGGCTTGTACGGTTTTGGTGTTTAGTTATTCCGTGTTCTGGCTGTATAAGCATATTACGGGGCACCCAGCCCATGGAGGGTCTTAACGGGAGGTCGTTTGCTGCGCTGCCAGCCTCCTAAGATTAATGACATTACGCCAAGACAGTTTGTAAGAGACAAACGTGACAAAAAACTGAGTTGTAATTAAGTCTATCGAATGAATAGATTTAATGGCTGATGATGTTTGTTCTTGGACTTTTGTTCATTTTATTTAAAGTCGGTAACAATTTAAACTTTATAGCAGATTGATCTACCATCGCTAGTATACTATAATTTGAGGTTCAACTTCATAGGATGTTCGCAATAAGATAAGCGATGTAGTAAAATTGCAGACGGTGTATCGTTGTACAACGTATTCGTACAACGCTTTACAAGTTCGTGCTCGACTTCAAACTCTGAAGTCCGCACTGGACATCATAAAATATTTAACACTCATATCTCGTGGAGCGGTCCAAATATTATCGACTTGCCTATAAAACGGAAAAGTCCCGCTAAAAAAAGATAGACATATACTTTACACTTATGTAAGAAAGAGATGTGAACACCGTTATTGTACGATCTTTGGAAATTCGTCGGAAACGTTTGGTTTCTTTTCCATCGTTTTTATCGTAGTCGTTATATTTTGATAGAGCAGTTTGGTAGGATCGGCGATATAACGTTTATGTTTTGGTTTTCGGTGGAAGATACCTTTCGCGTTGTTTTGTAACAACATTTTGTTACTGGTTATTGTTTACATGGTAAGGAAGCCCTGTGTTTGGAAAATTGATACTAAAAATAAGACTTATAAACAGAGTCAAAGAAAATTTTTGTACTTATAAAGCTGTACATGATTTTATTTACGATTTACTTTAATTAACTTAAAAAGCACATTTAATAAAGTCACACTGGTATTTCCTCGGATTAGAACTATAACCTCGTGTATAAGAAGCCAGCTTTAGGTACTTCTAAGCTATCAAGAAGTTGATGTTAAAATAATACATCACAAATTTTCCTATTTCCAAAGTTTTCTTTATTATTTTGTGGAGATCGCATTTTATCAGGCATTTCTGCTAAAGGGACGTAAATATGCTTACCTTAAAAGTTTCTAGTGATAAATACCCTATAGGGCCCGTGAATGTAAAGCATCTGGTACAGACGCTCACATAACGCTTTGACTCAGTTTTGATTGATGACAGTTTGTAGAGTTTTATTTTATCTTTAATTCAAATATTTATTTATTTATTTCATGTCACATGCAGTACTGGTTAGCTGGCATATATTGCAATTTCATGACGCTTTATTTTTAGATAAATCTTGTGAGAAGACTGGGAAATTTGGGACTGGAGCGATTATGACTGTGTGAAAAAATGATTTAAAATGTTAAGTTATAAATTTTATTTTATTTATTTTATTTTCTTTATTGTTGGAAGGCTTACAGACTAATAACACAATATAATAACAAAAAAATATAACCAAAATGCAAAAAAATATAAAACAATATTAACAAAATTTTACTTTTTATTCTAGTACAAATGTCTATTTTTTTTATTAAATTTAATCTTAGAATAAGCTGCATAATCCTAACTTATGCATAGCAAAAAGATTAATTAAGCGTAGGCAGGTGCTTCTTGTTCAAGAAATGACTTTGCTAATAACTTCCTTAAAGTCTTTGCATTCGTGCAGAAAAGGTCAATGCATTCCTCGCAACAAATTTCATACTCATTATACTGTATGAATTCAAGTTTTTCTACCTTATCAGACGTGTTTCTGGAGAGTTTGTTCCTCCATTTCTTCCCAACTATTACGCTAGGAAGTGGCAAAGGACGGGCTGTTTTAATACTTATGTAACTTTGACGTTTAAAAAGTGCTTATCTTCAGTCTAATTTGATTAAATAACTTTTGATTTTGATTTTGTGTATAACCGAGAGTTAAGTTATCGATTTTTCAAAACAACAACAAGCTAGTGGTCGGTTCAACGACCGAGCGCGGGCTGCCGCGACCGACCGTACGCTCAGCTGATCAAAATTACGCGCTTTTCATTGTGCGCAATAAAAACGTCTTTTATTAAGATGGAAAAAAAAGTTTTTCGCAGCATAGCATATAATAATATATGTACCTACATAATGTGTAGTTATCGACTAGGTGATCGGTCTTTTACACCCTGTATTTTATAGTATTTTTTTACTCTTACTTTTGTTACTTTAGTATTACCTATTGAGTATGAAGATCCGTTTTACTGTACGGTTTCAGCATAGTAAAACAGCTAGTTTAAACTTTTTTAATACAAATATATCAGCTTTTTTTGTCGAATCCCAAGTTTTGTTAGCCCGTTAGTTCGCGAGTGTACGGCCGGTACAATAACTCAGCGGGTCCCTCTCGCGGATATGATACAGTGCGCACTGCAGCTACGAATATTTCTCATTCGACTGCCAAAAATCTATCCGTGCTTCAATATTATTGACTAGTTTAGATAACTTACTAGTGATACCTTCTTTCCTGGTGTAAATTTTATGTAAAAATTGTGAAGGCCAATATGAATAACATTGTAAAAATTACTTTAGTATCAACTGCACGTTGAGTGGATAAAAAATAACTACTAATTTAGGTGTTACAAGAACAACTATATTTGTTAGCGGGTTAGTTCTATATTCACGAAGCAAAATTATCATTATAATGCATGACATTAAGTTTACTCTGTACATTAGTGTGTTATAAAATAATTGTTGCCAAAAAGCTAAAAAAATAAAATTGGTTTGTCATTTTCTTATCTTTGAATTATTAATTAAATTACCACGAAACCAGTCTAGATAGTATGATTGTAGTAAGTCGCTTGTCGTTATTGCTACCGGAATAATTACTAGACTCAAGGATATTCAAGAACAAAAAAAAAATATTATAACAGGTCTTGATAAGTATAACTTAGAGCCGATTTTTCAATCATCAGACAAGTTGTATCTACAAATTGTATCTTGTATTAGACGATAATATGTCAAACCTCCATATTTATTCTCCAGTTATAATTTGACTATTGAAAAATTAGCCCATAGTTACTGAATTAGCAACCTCGGTCGGTTGCTAATTAGTAACTAAGGGCTAATTTTACACCTTACACATTTCATAAATCCACTACAATTACGAACAACATGATCCGCATAGCGTATGAAAATACGCGCCCGCGAATTTCCCAATAATAAATTATACTCCTTGTCCGCTTACCTCGGGTTAACCGGCTTTTATAAACTACCCGCGTAATTTATAACTATTACCCGGCCGAAAACGATCACGTGATATCACTTTATAGCATATTCACCGGGTAAATATGAGGGCGGCATGTAATAATGTTTCATGTATTTACATAAAAGTAAGTGGTAGAAACTATCTGTGATGAGGTTATCATTTTGTGGGTGAAGGGTCAGTGAGGGTTAAATTATTGAGTGGAGGTTGATTAATACTATTTAGTGAAGAATTTCTATAAACTTCCTCGTGTAATTGGGGAACTCTTTGCAAAACCAACCATTGCGTGTTTGTCAAGACGTACTTATTATCTCTATGCATAGGTTACTACTGCTGAAGTTGGCATGACTTACCTACTTATAATCTCTAAAGATGGGTATTTTAATTGCTACTATTTAGATTATTTGCTTCATTTACCTAAGTACACATAATACCGAGGAAGTATCCAATAGACTAGAACATCTCTGTGCCTACATACATGATGTATACAAGGTTATAGGTAGGTTAAAACTACAGAGCGCCATCAGCTACAATCTTACATACTTTTTTTTTTGTTTCACTTACGTGAATAGTAATGTAGTCATACACACACGCCAGTTGCGAGTACTACGCACCTGACCTTACTGAAGGACATCACCAATAATACATACATACATACATACATACATAAACTCACGCCTTTTTCCCATGGGGGTAGGCAGAAACTACAGAGCGCCATATGCTACGATTCTTACATACTTCTTTTTTTTTTTTTTTTCCACTTTTCACACAACGCCATTTAGTCCCAAGTTAAGCTTGAGAGCTTGTGTTATGGGTAGGTACTAAACAGCTGATAAACATACTTATATATTTCTACATACATACATACATATTATACATAGATAAATTACACCCAGACACAGAACAAATGATCGTGCTCATCACACAAACGTTTGTCCTGGGTGGGAATCGAACCTACGACCGATTACTTTATTACATTACTACATTAACTGCTAGACCAACAGGCCAGTCAAATCTTTTGCTTCGTTTACATTCATACATGATGTAACAACTATTTAATAGTATAAGAAACTAGCTATGCCTTGTGGTTTCGCTTGCTTCTAAATCGTCGTAAATCGTAGGGCGATTCTTCCTCTAGAATTGAGCTATCAAATGTAAAAAGAACTTTTCAAATCCGCCTGGTTCTAGAGGTTAGTGCGCTAAAATAAAAAAACGAACTTCAGAAAGTTTTAGTATATAAGTATATTCTTTAGAGATTACTATGATTATAAAAGCTCAATTTAGGCTTTTAACAGTGAGGACCAACTTAGTCTATAACAGACTGAAAACAAATACAATACAGTTATTGGCATCAAAAAGCAACTCCGAACAGAATTCCCTCCACTTTCATCCGCACAGCACCACAAGCGTTCAAAGTTTTTCATTAAACAACAAAACAGTAACCGGGAAACATCGTGAAAATAGTCCACAAAACACTATCTTACCTTTCTAACACTACAACTAGGTACTTAATGTAATCGCGCTCAATATCCTTTGTTCACTTTCAGACTCATTAAAAAGGCGATGCAATTTAATGAGTTGATAGTGTGCGTTAACCCCCGCTACGTTTGCAGATACGACCTTTTGACCACAACCGAATTTCGACTTTATTTCTTGGAAACAAGTTCTGTATTCTTTTGGGGGATTGGTGAAGCGTATTGGTATGTAGGGGTCGAAGATTAGTGGCCCACGCCTACCCGACGGAGCGCTGAGCGGCTGATAGTGCCCAGGAGTGTAGTTACAATTAGACCGGTGCCCACAATGAAGTGATGCCCCGTAATGTCGGCCCTTGTCTTTGTATGTTGATTGTGCACGAAAGACCAATGTTCCTACGGTACGTATAGCCGTATGTGTGTTCCAAATGTGTAACATGTGCCTTTCGGACTAGTTAGGGCTTATGAATATTAAAGGGACGCTTATAACACTCATTAGAAGGTAGATGTACTCGAAAGTCGACGGTTGACGCTTGATTCTGAAATAGGTTGCTATACAAATGTACTTATTTTTCTTTTAGTTTCATTAATCTTACTGTGAGACAGGTTAGGTCATCCAAATATTACATACAAACTACTAATAGGCTGAAACTATAGAGCGCTATCTGCTACGATTCTTAAATACTTCTTTTGCTCGGTTTACATATATGCATGTTCTCATGAACACACGCCCGTCGTTAAATAATATTCAAATATGCTAGGTTTTATTGTAATTTCTAAGCTTTTTACAGTTCTCACAACAGTTAGACAATTATTAAGAAAATTCCTTTGAATCCAAACTTCATATTCGTAGCATCACTACGTTGTATATGTAAGTTGTAGATTCACATTACTTTCTATCTTGAACATGACCTAACAATACATAAATACATATTATTATAATCAAAGTTAACAAGATACATCTGAGCAGTACTACAAAAAAAGTATTTTGGCGGAATTCTGGCAGACGGGAGGGGGCAAAGGCGCTTACAAGCCGCGAGCGATTGCCTCGTCTACCAGTAGGTACATTGTCAATTGGAAACTACTCGGCTCCGAGAGCAAGCGCTTTAAGATTTGAAAGAGTACCTACTACAGTATACGCGGGAATCGCAGATAAATATTGGCTACCAGGAAAATGGTGAAAGAAAAACAAATTTAACTGACTTTCGATATCCGTATGTGTATTTCGTCATTGTTTGATTGTTTAATTGTGGACTAATTAATACGTTGTCCTAAATACGAATGGGTTTTAAACCAATTTTAAGTAGGTATTCAACTTTTGTTACTTGCCAAGTTGTGATTACTTTAAGCCTTTTATAGGCAGTCGAGAAAGTTATCGTCTTGTTTTTCAGTGCTTGCAGCAAGTGCTACTACTGACATAATATCCGGGGTTCATTTACCAGGTCAGGCAAAGTGTTATTGGAATTTTCCCTCTGGAAAAGGTCAGCCTGTATTTGAATCTGAATTTGTGATTAATGGCAATAGAGTTTATTGCCTTCCTTCACATTACATGAGACTTAAACATGACTGCGAAATAGACATCTTATTTTCATCAGTTTTGTTCAAGATCCATGTAGTATCAGAAACACCTCTGCCCATTCCTTTGAATAATACGGGTGTGTTACTATATAATGTGAAAACTGAACCCCTTTTTGAAATAATACTAGAGATGATTCCTTCTAATTCCTTTATGCACTCAAAATGACTTACCAAAAAAAAATATTCCCATGATTTTCGAACAATTCTCTATCTTCAATATGCGTTCAACATAAAAACCATACAATTTCCGTCGAAGCAAAATTCTCTGAAACTAACGTTTACTGTTACGGAGGGCTATGAAAAGGCGAGGTTTTATCGCGTTGCCATGACGACGCCGGGATGCTGCGTCGCCCGCGATACCCTCCTCTCTCGACACATTGGAAAAACTACTACAGTGCTTTATATTTACAGCCTTTGGTATACATGTATATATGTATAGAAAGCATTGTAGGAAGTGAAAGTCCTCGAACCATGGTTGGAAATCGATGAGTGCAACTTGGATCTACTTTGTTATACAATGTCAAGGATTGGAAGGAAAATAAAAATTGGAACATAAAAAAATATTCGTTTGGCTGTTAAAGTACAGTTTTATAGGAAGAAGAAAGTAGTTTATGATGGGTATATTGCTGGCTTTAAGAATCGTAAATTGTTTAATGGACAAATAGACATTTAGCTCCGTGATATTAACACAACTTTTTGTAAGACTGTTGGTCAGACTTTTGGGTTTCTGACCACCACCAATGAAAAATTACCACGATGCCTAAGATATATTTACCAACAGCATATGAAGCCAAGTCATAAGCTCTGACACCAGGGGCTCGAGTCTGCTACTGCAATCGTGTCTCAATGACCGGTCACTGGTCGAATATTTGACAACTTAGACAGTTTTTGTATGGAAAATGTGTCATAAGTTTGACATTATACGTCAAAAATCGATCATTGACCGGTCATTGAGACACGATTGCAACAGCAAACTCGACCCCCTGGTTAGTCGCAGAAAAGAAGAAGACTACTTACTTGTTACGACTTTCAAAGGTCTAAAAATGACAGCCGGGACCAACGTCTTAAAGTGTCTCCCAAGGCACGTAGGGACTTTGGTATGTAAGTGGGTAAAATAATCATCCATTAACGGACCAACTTAAATTTTAAACAATGCAAGTGATTGTTATTATTTAGCATTGGTATTTGACATCTGTACACATAAGTACCAACTGCACATATACCAAATACCAAAACATACACAAATCATGTACACATTCCTATTTAATTACAATAGAAATCGTTCAATTGTTCGGTCTATTTACACCGTCAACGTAGACGGGGAACAGTTAACCCTTGAATTTGGTACACACTGAAATATTAACGCCTGCTATGGAAGCACGCGGAAAAACAAGTCGAAAACTGGGCCCGTTATGGGCCCGTCGCATGTTACGCAAAGATTAACTCGACGATGTTATTTAGATGGTTGCAGATACGACAGTCTGTTTCAATGTCTTTGAAAACTTATAGATTTTTGCCAAGGTCAATCGATGCAGAATATTAGTGTGGATTAGGCCTTAAAGAGCAAAACCTGTCAGTTTAAACACAGTTGCCATTTTCAAGAAATAATCGCGAAAGTTAAGGATGTTAAGTGCAAAAGTTGATTGAACATAAATTGTTTTATTTTTTGCTTTGCTGCCACACACTGCTAGCAAAGTTTTACTGAATGTTTCATAGTCAAATTTAGATATAAAATGATGCATCGAATAAGTTTGTGTTTGAAAACCCCTGTAGAATCAAAACTAGTTCCTTCATTTAAATACGAAAACAAACTAAGAAATGACAACAAAAACACGTCTAAACACTACACAACTTCACCTACAATAGTCCCATTTGACACAATAAACACCACTTCCACCTGCTTAATCTTTGGCGTCCGCTTGGCGTGTCGGCATTGAGTGGTGGCAGGGGAGGGGCGCACCAGGGGAGTCGATGCCGGCCCAGGGGACCGCCTCCCGAGGGAGCTTGCGACGGGCCGCGGGCGCGGGGCCAAGGGGGGGACGAAAGGTTAAAAGGGAAAAGTTATAAGAGACCGCTTGTTGTCGGATCTGCGTAGTTCGATTTTCGTATGCGGTTTAGCGAATTTTTCTATGGCGTTGTGTGGTTCGGGTTTATATTAGTTTGTGTAAGTTATTATAGTTGGGTATGAGTGGGATGATTATTTATTTCATTGTAAAGATGTTTTAGGAAAGTCTAAAAAGTTTTTGTTTAGAAAGAAAAAAACTGGAAGGTAAAGCTTTTTGTGGACCTTATAATTCTGAACTGAACCATGAAACTCACACAGCCTAACTGAATGTAGATCTAAAAACCCCAAACATCAAAACGTATTGCCCACTAAGTTAACTTTTCACAAAATTTTTGATGTATAATTTCTTAAATCAACTTCTATAACAGTTCTACGCATCGATAAATTATTTACAGTCGTGGGTTTTTTTTTAAATATTTACCCTAGAAATATCCGATGCAAATAAACATAGTCTTTGCCTCGGCAGTGGTGTGGGGATGGGGTCTTCAAGTGTTCCGACTCGACTTGAAAGAGGGCAACCTACTGCCTCGGCTCTTTGCCGCGACTTAATGCCGTACTAGATTTTTTCCATCGAATAGTGAGGGATGTACATAGCTATGTATTGGGGTACATACTCGTAGCTACCTACTAAAAATTCAAAGGAAAATATTAAAAGAAATTTAAAACTTGACAGTATTTCATTCAATTTTGTGTAACATTAGGAATAGCAAAGATTTAAGTCGTCCAAAAATATGCGAGGAATACATAAGTAAATTGTTTTACTGAGAGTATAATAGTGAAGTATACTTTAGGGCTTAAAATTATTCTTATCTGTTCGTGCTGCCATGAGTCAACCCTCGTAGCATTAATACTCTCAGTGGCCACATGTATATTTGTTTCACAGTTATTTAAGTTTTTGTATTAAATTTTATATTATTACAAGACACGACGTCTTCAGACAAGTTATGCGGCTAAGATGCATGCGTTAAGCCCTAACTATTATTCCTTACTTTTCTCCGCGTTCATTAAAATTGATTGAGAACTTATTCTTAAGGTCTGGCATATTTGTATTTCTGCTAACGGTTTCGACTGTTGTTAAGTTCGTAATACCAAAGTTGACTTTATATCCGGATCTAAGTTGTTGACTTAATTTCAGAACTCAAATTAACTTCAGTCGCAGTAGAGTTCGAATACAAGGCCTCAATGTCTATGTTGAAGCTAAATTTAGAATTTTAGAAGTTGTTCGTTATAGTCTAACAAGATGGTTCTTATTATCATTTTGAAGGTATTATCGCATACTTTAAATAAAGTAAAATAAAAACACAATGAAAAAAGTAGGTACTTAAAATAGAATAGATATACAAAAATGACATCAAGCCTGTTTTCCCCGAAGAGTTGGGCAGAGGTAGGTATACCTACTCTATGGTACCTACTCCTACATTTCCCCGTGTTGTTTAAGTCCCATGTAAAAGGGACTAGCCTATTGCCATTTATCAGACAAGAATCTAGTCTTTGGGTGCTACTAAAAGTCTCAGATGGAAGAATCTAATGACATAGAATAGTACCTTTATTATCATTTAATTGCGAAACATAGCTACAATTTACAAATCTAGAATCTTATGTAGTTAGGTATTTCGCAAAGTTTTTGTGTGTTTTACATTTTTTATTAATATTTGTCTACTCTAAAAATAAAAATAAGAAAAAATTGTATGTGTGTATGTTTGTAAAGAATAAACTCAAAAACTACTTAGTTGATTTCAAACATTATTTAACTATTGGAAAGCAGCATCCACCCTGAGTAACGTAGGCTACTTTTTATCCCGGTAATCCCACGGGATCAGGAAATACGCGGGTGAAACCGCTGAGGTCTGCTAGTAATTAATATTTTTTAATAGTTAAACAGTTTGTTTTAAACACACGGTCCATTTAAAAAGTTTCAAGAGTACCTAGGTAGTACTATTTCATTTAAAGATCATTTAAATCACCCCAAGAAAGTCCAAAAAAACCTATCATCAGTCCAACCATTCATTCTATTTACCTATACGTAATAATTTATCGGCTTACCGGTCACCGCGAGAGCGATACCGTAGGATAACGCAACTGTCAGGTGGCCCTTACAATGATATTAATGTTTGGAGCTTTCGATGACCAGGGGAGAGTTTTACGATACGTCTTATTGGGGGCAGGGGATAAAAATATGGGTGGTTTACTTGAATTCTTGGGTACCTACAATCATAATGTCGTCGGTGCAAAAAGAGACATAAATAAATTTACTATAGAATTGAAGACAGGAAGATATAATACAAAGGTAAAACAACAGTGCTAAAATTCATCAAAAAAAATAAACGACTTCGTACTGCAAAATGCCATATTATTTCGTAGAAAATTCTGTAACAACTTCTAACATATAAGCGCATGACAAAAAAAGAAAGTACCTACATTTTTATTTATTTTCCGAGTGGTGCCCAGAAATTATGTAAGTGGGCGCTAATTGGTTAAAAACCGCACGTATTACACTTCCCGCTACTTGTGTTTCTTCTTAACAGAGTCATGGTTCACAATTTGACGGGTTGATAATTAAAAATGAAAAAAAGAAAAGAAAGAAAAAAATAATTTTGTTGACTCGTTAAGTTGTTTGCAAAATAAAACAAATCTACCAACGTACAATCACTTATGTTACAATATTTATTTTATACCTATGTACTGATTTGACTTCTCAAAAGTCCAAAAGTGATCTGACATGACAAACCTTACCACACGACAATTAATAAATAAAAATGATCGCATTCTTAAATCGAGAATTATTGTAAAAAAATATACCTATCCTATTAAAAAATTATCGATAGTTTAAAATTTTACATTACGAATTTTATGTAACGATGTTTAAATGTACACATAATAAAGATAAGGGTATAGAACACGTACCAACAAATAAAGCTCCGCGCACACTAAACTCTTTGCCGTCTGTACTTAACACAGCGGCATATCTAACAAGGCCCACCACTTACTTATTGTACTTCTTAAAATAAAATCCCCATTCACGGCAAGTCGTTTGACAGTGGCGTAAACTCGTAAAGTCGTAACTCGCAATATTGTGACATAAGGTGTTTAACATAAATAATGCGGGAACAGATGTGTGGCGCCGCGGGCACCACAAATACGTTCGCGCGGTACCAGCGCCGCTCCTATCTGGAAACGTTTTTACTATTTGTATTGAGCTGTTGTTACGTCTAAAGTCACATAAACTAGATTGTGATGAATAATCATTAGAGTTTATTCGTTAAATAAAACATTCTTCTCAACTTTGAATTAAATAGGTAGGTAAGATTTCACGGACTTCAATCACAGAATTGAAGCTTTTCTTAGATCCTATTAAATTACCACTGCTAAAGATGAGATGAAAACAATCGAAGAACTGACTGTAGATCAGTGCCTAAAACATCGCATAAATTAATAGTATGGCAAAGATTTTTTCCGAAACTGATATGGCACGAGTAAAATAGATTAGGAATATAAGGACATATACAGGATAAACTTAGAGAGTACAATATTTCTTGAGAGACACACACACATTGATACTAACCGTTTGCATGAAAAAAAATGGACTATCACGACATCTTACACAATACACGAATGATGAAGATTAACTAATTAAGAAATGCCTTCCTGAGTAAATACATACAACAGCACTTACGACATTATACGATTATTGAAAAATCATTTCTCAAGGCAGACACAACCATACCTTCATGAATGGCGAATAATTTATCACGTAGGCACATTTGGGGTGTCTAACAACTCTACTAAATCCACACGTGTTGGCACAGCAATATTCGGCGTGGCGCGGCATCGCCGGTGCCTCAGGCTATGTAAAATATTTCTGCTAAAGCATTCATCGTGATCGCCCGCCTGATCGTACGCTCAACATTACGCACCAACCAACTTATACAACCACCTCTCATGGACCTTACGACGACGACATAAAGACCACACTACACCAACAAAGAACCCTAAATAACATTGCAAAGTCCGACTATTGTGTGTAATCCGATATGCCGATAGTTGGCCCGATAGACTTTCTGTTGGAAATTGTTTGATTCCGTTTCGAGGTTTCGTTTTGACAGCCAATAAAACAACGTGGGTCCAATATTCTTTTATTTCCAAAAATGAAGTCGGATTTTAGTTGCTGTCTGCACTTTGTCCACGTTTTGTTTCCTTTTACGTCCATTCAATATTCTTTTTTAAATCGTCACACGAGTTTTCGTTTATGGCGCAAAAAATAAAAATGGCGTAAAGTTGTACAGTTCACACATTGGCTATCAATGAAGCAAAAACTGTAGTTTGAACGACAGAGCGGAAGATACAAATTTGTGAACACGAGAAACAAATTAATACGTTACGTTTAAGTGGAGTGCAAGTGGAAACAGCTGGTAAAGTTGTAGTTGAACTTGAAACAGATAAGGTTCCTGTTAGGCACTGTAATACTACTGAATTCATTATCATCTGCTGATACTTTCTCAACTTTGAAGGGAAGGGCAATTTGGCATCAATTCTAACCGAACGCAGCTAAATTAGTACCAGTATCTATTTTACACAAAGCAACTAGGTTAGACTAATAGGGCATCATATTATACTAAATAGGATTAGTATTAGCTGCATAGTTTCCTGTGTAAATTCCCTCATCTTTTACCCTTATCGTTTACTTATTTTTTGTGTAACCGCAAATTTATCTTTTCAAAAAATTTAATAGGAAACGCTGGTATTGTGTGTCTATAATTCATATTATGTTGTCGACATTTGATTTATGTGTCCGCTTCATTTGGAGCATATTATCTGTTCACACGCCCGTCGATATTTTACGGAACCAGTATAAATTTGTGACAGTTTTTAATATAAAAATATTTACGATACTGTTTTCATGTTCACAATATTAAAATTGTGGTTTTGTTGCAGGTTTTTCTTGAAGTTCTTCCTAAAATGCAACCAGAATTGTTTGAAGAATGCCGGGAACCCTCGAGACATGCGAAGGTTTCAGGTAAGAAAGAACTATACAAAGAAAAGTATTTTTTGAGACATAGAAAATAAAGCTAGTAAAATATAAACAAGTAAAAATCTGCGCGAAGTCAAATTGAATCTCGGTAAAAAAGTAAAACCTAAAATAACGCAGCGCCAGCTATCCTGATAAGGTTGGTTTAGATGTTACGGATATTTCTGCAGACATGGACTATATAAAGCACAATAAGAGAATAACAAAAACACAGTAAAACAAATGTACAGAATAAAAAGATATTGGTTACCTTTTAAATTATTATTTTAATTTGCTGTGAAATAACAGTCAAACTAAATTATAATACTCTTGTTGCAAAAGTTGCCGTAGATTTAATTCTTAACATTGAAAATATTGACAGTGTCAAACGCTTGTGTCAAATCCAAACGCTTAATAATATTTTCTTTGCTAATTTATAGGAATTTCAAGCTTTGTTTTGAAGCAGACGATTGTAGTGACATACTGTAATGTCATAAAGACTTACTTTCTAGTAAAGTCAGAACAATAGACAGTCTACGACCAATTAAATGAACCAGCTATCAAATAGCTAATGATTGGTCGTGCTGTTGATGAAGGAATGTTACCTTGTTTACCAGACGTGGCGAAAAATTGCCGCGAACTCTACACGAGTCTGTCAGTATTACTTTGACTATGTGTTCTATGTCATACGCTGAAGAGGTAGACAATAAATATAGTATCTAATATTATTGAGGTTAAAAGATTATAACATGATTTCATTTAGTTTTACTTGGTCAGTCAAGTTTTGCTTATTGTGATAATTTTGTCGACCTCTGATATCTGATATATTTTGCATTAAATTATTTTGCAAATAATTATATACCTAATAATAATTTTATTTATTTTTTTTCAAACCAAAGGCTATTTTTTTTCTAATTGTATGGACTATCCATACAATTAGAAAAAAAATAGCCTTTGGTTACTTAAATAAATAAACAACAGGGCATTTATTTCTGTTCGAAATTATTTTAAAATAAATATATATGAGTAGTCCAAAAATATTTGTGTAAAAATAAATAAACGTTGTAAGAGGATCAAAAAATAAATTCAATACGATTTATAACATTACTTTCTTCCCTTACACCATACGACTGTCTGTATTGCCCTTAACTGAAGGAAGGGTTGCGTTCACGACTCTTGAATATTTGAAGCGCCTCCAATTTAGGGGAGGAATGAAATTAAATTTATTTATACGAGTTTATTTATTTACTTTCAACCGATCTCTGCTTGCCCTTTTATAGTATTTTTAATTGGTTATGTTGTTTTGTTTTGTTAACTTCAAGTGTGATTAATTAAGAGTTGGAAGTGAAAGAATTATGGCAAAAAATGCTAGTCAATTAACTGTAGTGAATCTTCGTTTCCCCCAGCAAATGAAGATTCACTGTAATGAATAAAGTTTTTTTTTTACATAATAACTCTTAGTATTTTCAACCAACATTGTCGTACCTATGTTCTAACACTAAACCAACTCAAACTATAAAGTCGTTATTCACTCTTAAAACTTCCCCACAAAATCTCGTTGCTCATAATATAACTAATTAGAAGCAGCCCTAACACAACTACTCAAAAGGTGCATTCACACAGTCTACTTATGAGTACAAATTTGCTTCCACAGTTGGTCTAAGACATATTTGTCTTACGTGTCCTCTTAGAAACTTTAAACAAATATAGAACTTACTGTTCTACACATATTGCTCATTTCTATATGCAGCTAAAACACTAACCATTTCTGTCAATGTGTGCGTGTGTATAGTAATGTCTATATTTGGGCTTTCTGTGTGTCATTGAATAATTCAGTGGTCGTTCCCCACCGTTTCAAGGGTAAGAATATATGGGTATAATATATAACTGTACATATTTATAGGTGGGTGTCGGAATCGAAATAATGCAGTCGCTTTATCGACGTGAATATTGTATTCCAGGTGATTTAGGTGTCAAAATTTGTGCTGTTTTAGAACTGTGTGCTAGAGATGTAATATTTTAGTTTGTGCTTTCGTTTTCTAGTTCCAGATTGTTTTCTGTATTGTTAATTCATACAACAATACATTTTTGCCTTTTATAATAACTGGCTTCATGTTTTTCCTCAAATTAAACCTTTTGTTTGCAATGCTACCAAACATACGAAGTCACGCAGGTAGCATGCGTTGTTTACCCAACAGAATTTTTAAGCTACACCCCAAAGTACACTCGGCGGAAAAAAAAGTATCGATTGAATGGCCGTCTATCAATCGGCCACCCAGGCCACACACCGACGTTGATACGCATACATGTACACAATGCACTTCCTTGCATACCCATTGGAAGAGTTTCGTCCATTTCGTCGCTCCCGAGACATTGGCTCCACCTCCCAAGGGACTCTCCCTTTCGGTTCCCTTCGCACTGGTGTGTGTCGGAATGCGGCGTTTGTTTTGATGTGTGAAACGTAGACGCGTTGTAGATCTTCATATGTTTTATTTCGGTGACTGTACTTTTGGTTTTGTCTATTATTAGATACGTTGAGATTTTGCCACAGTTTAGTGGGACATGAATTTTTGAGCAACATTTGAGATAGTCTTTGATAGATAAGTCCTCAAGAAAAACGAATTTATGTTTACAAGGCTAGGCTTCTAAAATCGTGTCTGTGTAAGGACTTCAGCAGCGTTTAACGTGTGGTGACAAGAAATTACGGTTCACTAACGTTTCCATTTTGTTCTAGGTGGTAATATCAACTCAAGTGATGGTGGACGGTCCTCTACTAGCGATATCAGACAATATGTTTGTCCACAACAACAGCAAGCATGGCCGCAGGGCAAAGAGGCTAGACCCTAGCGAAGGTACAGATGCCGCGACAGACAATACTTGTACGTTTTTGTTTTATTTCTTTATGATTTTTTATTTTTTACCGTGGGTGACATTGCAATGTGCATTTTGAGGAATATGTAAATGATAATTTGTTGCGTACACTTTGCTTGGATGCGTGTTTTAATCTCACCCATTTTTTTACGATTTCAGTATACCTAATACAAAGATTGGTATATGTTTTGAATATTATTTGATTTCTTTTAAACGACAGACAATAGAACTTGGTACGAATTTACATTATCATGGTTGACAAAAAAGTTTTGAGACATTATAGCTGCCATATTTCTTGTGTTATTCCTAAATTGGAATATATATAATTTGGAGGTGATGGGGTTTGTGTGTTGTCAGTTTGAAAAATTGCCAGTGTCATACTATGTTTTTTTTTTATAAAATATTTTAATCTTTAATTCAGGATAATCTTCTTTTAACACCTACGTAAATACGTGTGAAATCCAGCAGTCAATTGACGATAAATGTGCAAAACTCATAATACAGCGTTTTAAGATGTCGTTTGTATTCAAGGAATCACTGTAGACATTTCGCAAAGAACTTCAGCCGGGTGTTTCAGGGGGTGGGGGCGTTGAAGCGGGCATGAAGCGAATACGGATAATTTAGTGAGAAATTATGCTCGGAACAAACTTGGAACATGCGTTTGGAATCATTTTTGTGCTATTTTAATTCTGCTGTTTCTTTTCTTAATAAGAGTGACAGATTTTTTTTATTAAATAGCCATTTATCAAAATACAAGGCTGACTACAAATAAACTAAAGTGGTTATGAAACACCACATGTTCGAAACAAGTTTGTCACCTGGCTAAGTATATTTATTCTAGACTTGGGTATAAAGTTGAATAGAATTTATTTTTACTCACGTGAAAACTTGGTACCTATAAAAGGGTATTGTGTATATGAAATCATACAAGTGACGTTTAAATTAAAATTTATTATATTCACGGACAAACGTTTCTGTGACAAGATAAATAAAAACGATTCTGTTCACCTATTGCACTCTTTCAGAATCTTTTTGCGAACGGTTCAGTTTTATTGTAATCAAACAAAAATCAAAATTTACTATTCCACATTAAAGAGAGCTTCAAAGTTTTTTAGGTAGCTAGACGGCGAGAAACCGACGCGAAGGGATTACACGGTGCGAATGAGAAAATTCAAACAAGCACTTGCGAGCGTCGTGAAAACATTCCTACTTCCTTAGTTATTGTTTCTATGAACTTAACTTATGTATTACTAAGTATATATACCAGCTAATAAATCCCCATAGTTTAATCTAGTAATTAGTATCTAATTTATTTAAATTCTCATCTTACCTTCTCATTCACATACTCATGAGACGGATTTTTATCAAAAATTGTGAATAATAAATACATCATCCGAGCGACCTTTTTCACGGAATATTAAAACATCTTAAATGGGGAGAATATAATATTAGTGAAATTAAAAAAGAACCACCGAAGTAATCGCCTTTCGTCCCCTTAAATTCACTTTCTCCCGTCTTTATTACAACGTTGTTCGCAAGATTTCAGTTTCCCCCTTGTTCAGCGCGTGTCCCCCCAAACCTTGCACTCACAGCAGCTGACAACGTCATAACGACCGTGAAACTGTATTCCATAACCAACTTTATTACTAACTGTTAAAATTCATTTTCAATCATTCTTACCTATATCTATAGACCTTGTATCAATGACACTTACACGATGACTTTTACGGTGTACAATTGTCTTTTTCTAGAACAGTCTAAAGTGAACGTTCAAGTGGGACGGAGCGAGTTTTAGTGGTTTTGCGTTCAACTTTTAAGTTGTTGTACCATTCAGCCCTTACTTTTGCGGTTTCTCAGAAGACGCCATTTACGACCCTGAATGCTATTTATATGAAAGTTGGGGAACTATTTTAAGACGAGGTGTCGTGACTTGCGAAAGTATTTGTGGATTCCGTAAAGGTATCGTTTGCTATAACTTGTTTACGATTATTGACACGTAACCCGATTTCTTCTACCAATCGTGTTAGTATGACACTGGCAATTGATCTAGAATTAAAACTCTTCTGTGCTATCTGTAAACTTCTACAGACTTACTCAAATATTTGACAGCAGGTCTGTATCCTCCCCTGCCAGTAGCCACACCATGCATCAAGGCGATATCACCAAGCGAAGGTTGGACGTCGGGTGGGTCGACAGTTATCATAGTAGGAGACAACTTCTTCGACGGATTACAAGTCGTGTTTGGGACCATGTTAGTCTGGAGCGAGGTAAGTTTTCCTATGATAACTCTTCTTCATGCTGGTCTACAAAAGTGTCTTTACAAAAGTTTTATACAGTCTTATAAAATACATTCTTTAAGAAAAAATATCTGCCCGGTACAATAGAATCAAACGAATATGTATGCTCCAGTTGTCTTTTTGAAGTCGTGCCTGCGTGCGGGCCAAGCCAAGTTTTTTCACCACTCTCTTTAGACCAGCAATGAATTAAAACTGAATTTATCACACTACGAACAAAGTCGTAATACAATATTCTCTGTTATCAGTTAATAACATCACACGCGATAAGAGTCCAGACCCCTCCACGTCACATACCGGGCGTCGTGGAGGTAACGCTTTCGTACAAGAGTAAGCAGTTCTGTAAAGGCGCGCCAGGGAGATTTGTTTATGTTTGTGAGTACACTATGTATAAAAAACAATTTATTTGTTTTAACAATTTCTTGTTAACTAATTCTTAGCTTTTCTTACTCCTACACACACATATAAACTCACGCCTTTTTCCTATGGGGGCAGAAACTACAGAACGCCATAATTATGCTACGATTCAGTACATGTTGTCAAACACAGACGCCGGTTGCGAGCACTGCGCACCTGTCCTTTCTGAAGAACCTCACCAACGAGGTCTCATAACAAATAAAATTAACAATATAAACCATATGCACGTATGATCGTGCTACTTAAGATCAAAAAACATGGTGTCAATATTATTTACGTAACTTAAATTCTTAATTTCTTCATAGTCAGATCAAAAAGTGATCGAATTAAGTATGCAGGAATTACTTGACAAATTGATTATATATTTATTTGCAAGAATATAGATAGATAACTAGTTTTTAAGATCTATGGGTTTCACTATTTTTTTTTTATTAATGAAGTTTGTGAACTAAGTATAAAGAGTAGAATGTCAGGATTGTAATAGATGGCGTTCTATAGCTTCTGCTAACTTCCATGGGAAAAAAACCTGAGTTTATGTAAGCCTGAGTTTGTTTTAGTAACACACGCCTTTATTAGTGAAACTTATCAGATTTTTTTATTAATTTGGAAGAGAAAAAAATCTTTATTATGTAGCTACTACTACGGCTACTACCAAATCAAAAACAAGGCCTCATTATTTACGTTCCAATTTTTTTCCCCCAAAAAATAATCAGTAATTAAGGGACATCGGAAAATCTTATACAATCCATCAATTAGGCTTCCATTTGTTAGTGGGCCAGCTAATGATTGATTTTGTTTTTCTCTTGTTCGCATAGCAGCGTTGAACGAACCAACGATAGATTACGGCTTTCAGAGGCTACAGAAACTTATACCGAGACATCCCGGGGACCCGGAAAAATTACCTAAGGTATGTTTTGTTTTGCTGTAGGTACCATTATTTTATCGTTTTTCATGTGTAAGCAATTTGAAAGGTATGTTTTATATGAAGTACTGAATTGATTGCACTGGAAATTGTTAGCATTGTTTTTCTCCAGTGCTTTAATTTGGAAAGAACCTAGTTTTGATGTTTTTTAACTGATTTAAATCTCATCAAAATGTCTTCAGTTCAATTTAACTTAAATCTTTGATAGTTTTGATGTTATTCGAAAAAAATACCTTACATTAAAGCGCGTTAGAGAAAAATAATGAGAAAAATATTTACGATGCGCACGCACACCGTCACGAAAAACTGACACCCTGAAGTTAGCTATAGTGAACATTTTACTTTTTTTCTATTATTAGTGTCGTTTTTTATGATAAACATTTTATCTACCTAGTTGCGCCAAAAAAAGTATAACTTCTTACGCGTGTAGGTACATAAGTACACACACTTTTTTTAGGTAAAACTATTTCTAAATTAATAACAAAAATCTTATCTCTTAGGAAATAATCTTAAAACGAGCGGCGGACTTGGCGGAGGCACTATACTCGATGCCCCGCAACAACCAACTAGGGTTGGGCGCGCCACGATCGCCGCCTGCCAGTATGCCATTCAACTCGTATTCAGGACAACTAGCTGTAAGCGTGCAGGATACTGTGGCCTCGCAGTGGACTGAAGGTTGGTTTGTATTACAAATATTATAGAATAGCATTACTAATTCTGATAACATACATAAATTATACATGCACACGGTTTATTGGCCAAAATTAATGAAACTGAAATTTGTTGTAAATACACTGATTAATAAGTTTCTGACTCCTGCGCTAAAAGGCTCGGTAGTATGCACGTCAGTGGTAAGTAAACCAGTATAAACAGGCCTCAGCAATATTGAAACTAGTCCATGCCACGCTAGTACAGGTCTAGAACAGAGTGTTACCACAGACGTTTGGCCAAATAGCTCAACAAGAGTCACTTAAATTATTGTTTATAGTCATAATAGTCACATAGTCTTTTACACTAACTTAACATAGTTTTTCCTTACTTTTGATGCTATTACAGGCGTAATCATTAACAGTATTATGTGTTGATCCCAGGCTTTTTCTTTTAGAGGAGTACGCGCGCAGTGGTGGCTCGGTATCGCCTCGGTACTGCTCTGCCGCGTCGACACCGCATGCGGCGCCCGCAGCCTATCCACATCCACAACACTATCCCGCTCCGCCGACTTCACTCTTCAATACTACGTCTCGTGAGTGAAACATTTATTTTTATTATGTTTATTTTTTATTATAAAGAGGAGTAGATTAGGAGAACTTGGCGAGTTACTCTGCCATGCATCCATATATTAAGTCAATTTAATATTTCAATGTTGCGAAGAAGTACGCATTAACACAATTTAAAACTAATATAGGTAATAATTTTTAATATTTTTTGTCGTTCTCAAAAGGGTTCGAGCCCCAAACTAAAATAGTAATTCTATAATTATGATAATTAAATAACTACATAATAAATTTATTTAAATGCATAAACTTTATGTTTGTATGCATTTAAATGAATAAGGATTTATTATCAAAAGACAGAAAAGTAAAGTACATATTAAGTTGTCTAAATAAATATATTTTGCATCACTAGCTTCTTACATTTTAAATTTTCTAACCTAGCTTCACGCTAAACAATACAAACAAGATACAAGTTCACGTTTCCGACGCTTTCTTCGCACGGCATCTGTTTGTTTACGTCGCTTTGTGTTAACCCCTGTTTTCTTTATCCCGTCCAGTGTCTCTAGGACCGTACCATCCAGCGAACATGAATGGACACTTATCATCTGACCGTCACTATAACGCGTATAATACGAAAGATAGCGGACATTACAGTGAAAGAAATGTGAATTCTAAAAGCCTGGGCGACTGTCCGGTAAACATTCATACAAAATGCACCGGCAGCGATATGAAAGGGGCTCAGAGTAAAGAGACTAAGCTGAGAAGCGCTTTTGCCGTTGTGAGGCAGAGTCCGCCACGGGTAGCCAATGAGCATCATCAGAATTGGCACCACCTCGCAGTTCAATGTTAGTAGTTTTGTTTTTATTTGTATTGCGATTTTGTTTTGTTTCGCTTTTTTTTTTTGTTTCATTTTCGTAGCGCTGTTTTTGGATGTGTTGCATGCCAGTTTGCATGATTTGCTTGCCTTACACCGAATTAGTTACATTCGTGTACAAAAGTGTTGAGGTTCAATATTAAAATTGGAAAGTCAGGTGCACTTCTACATATTGTGTAATATTCAAGTAGAGTTCATGGTTGTGTTGTAGTTTGTCCTAACATCAAAAAAAATCTACTAAAGGTTTGTATTAATAAATAAACTAACAACTGGATTCTCAAATTATATGTTTACCTTAAAATTATCACCAACAATATTGTGGCGTAAGTAATAAAACATTTTGACAGCTTAAGATGCTCATTTAGTCTAAAATAGGTTAGCAATATCGTAACAACATCGCGATTTTAGAAAGAAAGTGTGGTTTCCCTTAGTTTCATCACTATTGACACATAATTGGTACATGTTCTATTTATAGAACAGAACGTAACATGTATTTTCATTGTCCACAGGAATGGGAGGTCTAGTATCATCACCGTTCAGTGTCAACCCGTTCTCTCTACCAACATGCAGCGCTCAACAGTATGCCCAGACGGCCCCGCTAGCCTCGAAGTAGCCCCCGCTAACATATGTCTACGATGGTCAGTTTTACTATTAGGAATATATGTAATATCTAATGAAAGAACTGTCATAAAGTCATATGTAACACAGTTTGTTGATGGTACATTCTGACCGCAGTAAAAATGCGTTTCTGACACCTGTCAGTTGGACCATCTTATCAAAGACCATCAAGTAAATTATTAATTCGTCAAACACGGAGACGTTTCTATGAAACAGACAAATGTCAGAACTGCATTATCTCGGCGACTGTAATGTAGTTGAATTTATTTTGTCTTTGTAGTATAAAAGCAAAAGTTCTTATTTACATTTTTGCATTTTCGATTTACATTGTTATGCGGTATTTCTAATATTGACTAAACTAAAAAGACTTTTTGACGAAAATAGTCAACCATTTTTTCCACAAAATTTGGTCAATACTTTGGCTGTCGATTGTACCTACTAAAGTTTCGTGAAACTATGATGCGTACGTGAAGTGGCGGAATTGTAAATATACTTGTAATTTTATGTAAATATTCTAGGTCATAAATACCATTCAATAGTTGGGTTGCTAGATTGGACGTAGTGTAGATTTTATATACATTTGAAGGCTAAAGTTAACTGCTCAGGACGATTTTGAAATAATTATCATTGTACAAAGATTCTGTTTTCGTTTTCCCGTAAATGTGTGTCGATTATGTTCTTGTAAAATCTGTGATATATTTATTGTAAGTAACGTTGTAAATTTTTAATGTAAAACGTAAAAGTGTAAATTTTTCGATTCTTAAATTTGATAAATAGTGTTTCTATTAATTTTCGCGCTTAGGTTATGAATTCGGACATCGAAATACTTTACCGAATATCGATCATATCTAGAAAAAAATACATATCCATTGAATACGAAGCTTGGGATATAAAATGTACAACGAAAGAAAATCTGATGCCGAAATGAATGTATACGAAAAAAATAAAATATCTCTTCTCTGGTTCACTTTGCTTAGATTCAGGCAAAAAGAATTGTATTTTGTGAGATAAATTCCGTGAATATATTAAGTAGTTACGTATTATTGTTTAACGCAACTGTGTATCAAATAAGACATTGTAAATTGTAATCGTTCATGAAACAAATTTATCACAAAATACGAGATTAAATTACGTAAAATAAATACAAAGTGTTTAATTTTAAAATTCACTTCTATCTTCATGTTCAACGGATGTTGGTGAACAAGGCAATCGGTGTCAAAGACAATTTCCTTTACGGGAACTTCTGGTTGCGGTCAAAACTTGCATGAATTTTGTCTTTCGACATAGTGACAATAGGATGAAAAAAACATGAAATAATAAGATGATTCTGTCGTTTTTCCATAGCGTCTATGTATGTTAAGGTTGTTACCATAATAAGTATGAAAAAATAATTTTAAAGTACTACCATTTATGATATGACTGATTACTATCATAATGATCCACCCTGCTAGATCACAACTGGACACAGCCAATCTATCATCGTCAAATGTGATTCTAACAAAAACATACTTTTGAACCATTGTGATTTCACACATGGTACTTTTTGCACCCCACTTGAAATATTATACTAACAATTTTTGTAGGGGTAATAATTCGCTTTTGTTGCTCCTGACTAGATAATGCATGGGTTTATATCTGCCCCTAATTGTACTTGGAAAAGAATGGATATCGTATTACTACTGAATTAGCATCAGAAAAGCTTGGCCCGCTTTTAAGGTACAATTTTGCACATTTAAATTAATTATGGTGATCTAATTTTGGGCTTGGAAAGGGTGTTATAATAAATGGGTACTTTATAAGTTTAGAGGCATGACACCAAAAATGTAGGTACAAGATTTTGATCATAGTATTTTACTCGACCTCTTCTCAACAAATAAAACTTTTTACGCATCAGATCTGCCTTCTGTCTGCCTTTTATAAAAAACAAAACACATTTCAAAGTATTGAAGTTCAATGGCACGTAAGGTTGCGAACACACAATCGTCTAAGTAGATTACGCTACAATAATCTAAATGAGCGTTTAGTCGAGCTCGTTTGTCGTCGTGTGCGGTGCACGTGTGTTGCGTCTGTCGCACGCGTCCGACCGTCCGGATGTCATTCCATATCGGTGTGAAGATGGACTTATTTGGAGCAGTCGGTGTGGGTTTGTATTCTGTATTGTAATTGTGATAGATTTTTCAATTTTGTTTGATTAATTAAGTATGATTATGCTGTTCTTTAGAAAGGTCAATTCTGTCTTGTGATAAGTTTTGCCGCGTATCCTAGCTAATGACAAGATACACTTGACAAAGTGTATTTATTCAAAGTCAAAGTTAAAGTTAAATCATTTATTTCAATAAGGCACTTTTGAATACATATCAGACTTACAAGTTAAATACGTTAATTAAATGTTACTAGTTGCACATTCCAAAAGGTATTTCACATCGAGAAGAATGGGCAAGAAACGTCATGATACTTTTTTTAAATTTAGAATTTTTTACAATATTTTGTACACATTAATCAGATTTGTTTTTATTGTTATGAATACCAACTGACTTGTATTTTTTTAAACTTTTGTCTCTCTCAACTGTATGATTACCTACTTGTTATTCGCAATGAAAGATGTGCAAAAAAAGATATGCAGTAGTATAACTGCATTATATACGATTTACAGTTTTGCCAAAAATAAAAATGAAAAATATCTTGAATTGAAACACTTTTCCATAGGTAGGTACTAATAAATTGTTATTAGCTTTATTATTTGTGAAACAATTGTAAATCCTTATTAGGAAAATGTCATTTAGTACCAAATAACAAAGAGGGCGGGACTGACATTTTTATTCTTACGCATATTTGTCTGTCCCTCACGATAAACAAGTTAAGTGAACAAATCGTCTTGTCGCGTCAATCTGTCGCGTGGCGGTCGCAACGCGTGTCGGTCGCGTGGCGATGTCGCGCATTACAAAATTAGCGTCCGGTGTGCACCTAGTCTTAAATTATGTTAAGTATGGTTCATGTTACTAATGTAAATTGGATTTACGGGATTCAATTCCTAATTTTGTACAGTTATTTTAAAATACTTTACCAGCTACACTTAACAAAATAGATTTCTTAGAATTTCCATAAAGTTTTCATTGATATCACATGCTTTACGCAGTGATCCGACGACAATATCCAGTGAAGACAATTTCTTAGAAAACTTTGAAGGTAATCATTGCAAAACAAACATTTCAGAAGAAGTTTAATAAAATAGAACATCTTAGAAATAAAATAAAAATGTCATATTAGTCTAGATAAGAAAATATTTATAGTTTAAACTGCTGACTATGAAAACAACATGAATTCGAGCCTAGAAACATTCTCAAAAATAAAACGTAAAACGCATAAGAAAGTCGAGGGTGGAACGGGCTGAAAGCTGGTGTGGGGGAGAGAGGGGGTGGTCGACAATAGGTGTACAGATAACTTTCCTTCTACAGTAGAGTCAATACCGACCCTAGGGAGTTTTACCCTCGGGGTTCGGTCGCTTGGGAAAACTAGACCCAACAATATAGAAAAGGACAGAGCTATACATCACCCGAAGGGGGGAACGGTGCATCGGATTGTACTTATGTATTAATAATATATAGAGGAAAAATGCCGAGGACGTGCGTCGAGTGATATGTTGCGACTGTTAGTAAGAGAGGGATGGATGACATCAATTTGTCGTGTCGTGATGGGGTTTTATTTTGTTTCTCCTTTTGCAATTTTTTTTGGGGAGCCATCTATTTGTGTATTTTATTTAGTTTGGATTCGATTGGGAATGTTTAGTGGTTTGGAGGCAAAGTTGGGTTTATTTTAAAGTATGGTACTGAACGTTCTATGTTATGGAACTGTTCCTCAATCAGTCTCTTGCTGAACACTGAGTCTGAGACAGACATTTCAAAGATTTAGTATCGCAAGATCAGACATTGAACAGTACCAAAAAATTCGGTAAATACCTAATAAAATCAATCTTTGTTTCGGACTTGTCGCAAATATATGTGGTTAGGGAATACAAGAAATATTACATCTACATATAAAAATAAAACCTTCATACTTGGTGACAAGAATCTTGTACGACACTCATCTACGAACATTTTCATATAGATATGCAGAGTCGTACCTTCAAGTTGATAGTCAATAAGCGTCATTTAAAAAGTTAACGACACAAACTTCGATGCCTCAAGCGCTCATAAAAAATAAATATTTAAAACAGAAAGTTCCTATTACATCATTAAAACACTTCTGAAATCTCCAGGCCAAAGTTTGCTCCATAACCTCATAGTAAAACGGTTATAAGGCGATATCGCAGCGGCATCGAGCCGTGTCAACGGAGGCGTTAAGCGAAATTGAGTGAAAGTCAAGTTAAAGTATTAAAAGTTTTCAGCTAGCGATCTTTGTGAACGCGACGAGCAACCGCCGCCACACTGTATACTCTGTAGGGATGGGGCACGGTTGAATAAGGAGTAGTTATCGATGTCGATGAAAACTGTAGTCTGAGAATTTTCATTGTGTGTTTTGTATTCCTGTGAGTGGCAGTGGTGTTTGTTCTTGAATAGAAATGCCTCGTTGGTATAATGGCTGCTACCATTTAACGTGAGGTTTTGGGTCCAATTCCCAGGTGGTGCGAAGTCCTTTTGGGTTTTTTTCATCTGATAATTCTTAACAGTAGCCCGGAGTTTTCTATTTGTGCCCAGTTGATGGTAATAGGCTTTCCCTCCATTATATGGGACTTAAACATAGCTGGCAAAATATGAGTGATCTGTAGATAAATATACGACTCTGCTTAACATTTCGGAAAACAAATTTTTATATAAAAAAAAAAAAAGTTTTCGTCAGTCGTCACACACGTGTTACTAGGTCAATCTCCTGGACTTCGAAGACCATGGTCAAACAATGTGACCATGGTCTTGACTTGTAAAATTGAATTAATGTGATAAAAAAACAGCAAAACTATTGGCTTGAGAACTTGAAAAAGACGAAATGAAGAAATAACATTAATTTATCACTGATGACGTGCACAGAGAAAAACTAAATGGTTAAAAAAATAGGAATTTAAAAAAAATCTGCTCAAATATTATGTTAGTAAATACAAAACAAACTAAAAGTATTAAAATAATAAAAGCAGCATATTACTGCACTGCAGAGCAAATAGCCTCTTCTCATACAGAAAAGGTTAACTAAAAGTATAACACAGAAAACGTTTGACCGTTAAATGTCGTGTCTGTAAAAAATACCACTCAGTAAAACTGATTCATCATTGAGACCTAGCCAATAAATATATCGATGAACGTTCCCAAAGTATCGACAAGAACAATCTTCCACCCCATCCTTACTTCCTTAACACGGTGTAAGTTAATAATGTAATAGAATTACGAGGGAAAAACTGTTGAACTCCGACGGAGCGGGTCGCACTTAATTGTGGCACTTTGTTTTGTGCGTCCCACTGACGTTGCTTGTACACATACTGTTTACATATAGATTGTACGAGTTTGCGGAAGGTGAATAGTATTGAACAGAAATAATATATGATACCTGATGAACCCTGGTCTTCTCGATCTTCTCATATGGTGCTGAGACTTGGACGCTGAAAACTGCAGACCGCAGACGTTTTGACACTTTTGAGATGTGGTGCTGGAGAAGGATGCTCCGAATCCCTTGGACAGCATTTCGCTCCAACGTATCCATATTGCGAGAACTCAAGATCTCCTCGCGGTTGTCGTCCGAGTGCCTACGTAAGATCCTTCAATACTTCGGTCACATAGCAAGGAAAGACGGTGGTAATCTCGAAAGGCTCATCGTGACCGGCAAAGTGAATGGGAAAAGGCCTCGTGGACGCAGCCCAATACGTTGGTCCGACCAGATTCGCACCACTCTTGACTCTTCGGTATACGATGCCCTTCACACCGCCAGAGACAGAAGCAGATGGAGGAACTTAGTGAAGAGAAAGGTGATGAAGCAGGGAGGTCACGACCCTCAGCATTGAGGAGTACGACGCAAGGAGGGGACCTAAATGGCGGGAGGGACATCCACGCACATCCGTACACCATTAGTTCAGACTGACTAACTATTAAAAACAGACTGACTAACGATTTAAAATTAAAAATTAAAGTATTAGTCAATATTCAAAGGTAAGTAGTGTAAATTTAGAGCTAATTGCAAAGTTGCTGCATAAGAATAAAAGAACCTTCGAAGAGTTTAACGCAATTTATTGTGTTTATTTTTGGAGATCCAAATGACTCACGTGTTTACGTTTGCGATATGTATGACATTTTAATGCCCCACTGGAGGGCAAAGACATTTTACTTTATTGCCAAAGAAGAAAAAAAAAATACTTTGATACAATAATATCACTATTTAATATTATAAATAATAACATAACGCTAGGTACTAGATGAGTCCCAGATTAAGCACATCTTGTGCTATGAGTACCTACTACAAAACTGATAAACATACATACTTACTATACATTAAAAAGTTACTCTGTTTGTCTGTTTTTCGGCTTTTCACGACTGAACAGACTGTTATGTAATTTGGCAGGGAGATAGGTTATATCCTAGAGATGGGCATAGGCTATTTTTGTATTAAATGTTTTATTACAAAAATAGCCTATGTCCATCTCTCTCATAATGTGGAGAAAATTTGTTTTCTTCAAACATTTTTGCAAATACAGCGCCATCCTTGATGACATGACAGACGGTGACGAATGTATTCCCAGTCCATTATCAGATGACAATTTGACATTTAACAAGTCCTAAGCTAAAGTTTGCCGGGACAGCAGGCTAGTTACGAGTATACATATACAGGGTGTAAAAAGACCCTTAACGTAAACGAAATCTACATATTCTACCCATCACTGGGATAGTTTTTTTCTAGAACATACCTGGGAATTCACTGGTTTTGGAGATATTGAAGGTCAAAGTGCAGTATTATTTTTCGTTTTTTTTTTCAAAATTGTTTTCCAAGTATGATTAGTAAACTTTCTTCCGAACAAACATTATCAAAATTATCGATTTTTCAGAACAAATTACGCATTTGAAGTTACAAAAATGCAATGGATACTAAACAAGCGGGCCGGTCGGGTCAACGACCAAGCGCGAGTGCTGTGCAATGCGCGCAATAAAAAGCATCTCTTTTTTAAATATGAAAAAAAAAGTGTTTTCCAAGCATTATTTTTTTGGTTAAAGTTACTTAATTAAATGTACAGAATGTGTGGTTATCGGCTACGTGATCGGGTTTTTACACCCTGTACAGAATAAATAAATGTTGAGTAAATAAGAGTAGAGTTTTCATACTACTTTATCCAATGCTAAAAACAGCATTGTTCAAAACAAAAACCAACTAGGAATTTAAATATGCATAGACGTTAAAACACTAATGGTAGAGTGACAGCTCCGTGGAGGCCGGCAGACGAAAGTTGGGACTAAAAATCATGCGATATATGTGAGGTAGTTAGCGAAAAATTTACAACTTTGACATGAGTTGTCTAACAGTTTACGCCGCGAGCCGGTCTAAATAAACTCCCGAATAGTTATAAACAGTTCGTTGGATATGAATGTGAGCGACGTATTTACGAAGACAGTTTATACTACTAGCAGGCTGCATCAGGTTAGACTAACAATCAATTCGAACATAGTTGGAAAATGTTGGGCAAATGATGATGAACCTGGACTGGAGTGAGGACTTATGCCCGATCGATGGTATTAAATGGGTATTAAGCATAACTGACGAATTTTGTGCTTTATGTAATACATAATATTCCACAACTTTTTCACACAACGCCATTTAGTCCCAAGTTAAGCTTGAGAGCTTGTGTTTTGGGCACTAAACATCTGACAAAAATACTTATATATTTCTAAATACATACATATCAATACTAATATTATAAAACAGTAAAATTTGTTTGTTTGTTTGTAAGTTTGTACGTATGGGTAATCTTCGGAACTAATGATCCAATTTAAAAAAAAAATGCACTGGTGGAAAACTACACTATTCCCGGATGACATAAGCTACTTTTTATTACAGACACAGAACAAATGATCGTGCTCATCACACAAACATTTTTTGTCCTGGGTGGAAATCGAACCCACGACCTCCGGCATAGCAGTCAGGGTCACTAAATACTTGACCAACAGGCCAGTTTTTTTTCAAAATTCCGATCTTAACACGTTGACTGCCAACTACCAGACACAATAGAAATTCAATTGTTTGCGGTCAACGTGTGACCGACGCATCGTACAAAGACTTAAGTTATAAGAGCAGAACCATTCATGAATACTTTCTTATTCCTGAACAAAATCAAAGCCATCAAATATATTTTCAAATTCGGCTGAGAGTGAGCATAATTATTACGAACGTCAAAATTACAAAGACAGTAGTAGTAGTCCTCCAATACCCAGCGATCTTGGACACACAAACACTAGTCCCTACTAGTGTTTTTGTTCTAAGAAGAAAAAGTCGCGCAACAAACTCCCCAGTAAGAACACGAAGCCAGAAATCATCACAAAATTATTTCTTCTAACAAAACGCCACAGCATGCACTCACAACCTACCTATCCTACCTAATCTGCAACAGTTAGACAATAAATTTAAACGAATGTTTATTACACTGGCACTTCACACAGTATACGTTGCCGATTCGCGCATCCCTTATCAAGATCGCACGGAGTTTTATGGGCCTAATCGCGGCCACCGCAAATAGGACCCGAGTGGGTAATTTTCTAACCTGACCGATTATAGGATTACAGCTAATTAGCTATTACCGATATATTGTGACTTACAACGCAATTTCGCACGGTTATATTATCGGCTTTTGTCTTTAGTAAAAAGTTTTTGTGTAAAAGTGGCTGGTGTTAGGAGTGTTGAAAACCATTTGAAAGGTATGAATGAGTGTTAAAACTTATGTTAAAAAAACACTTTGCAAAACAAGCTATTATACATTAAAGGATTATATTGAAGATAAAAATGCTTGGAAACATGCTGGTCCTGCTCCATAGGACAACTTAATGTCTGGACAGGAATGTTTGCTTTTTCTCTACATCACACATTGTAATTTGATTTTTTATTTTATTTTTATTTTTATTTTAAGTATTAACTTCATGATTATTACTTTTTTTTAATAATCAACTTTGGATTAAATATTATATAAATATGTGAGCACCATGTATCTTTCAATACGCACATACAACTACCAGCGTTGCTTATTTTATATCACCTATCTCAGGATAGCTGTTTTTTTTCTCATGGTACATCGTCCTCACAATTATAATCTGATTATGTATACAAACATTGTAAAATCTATTTTAAAAGAGTAAGTATGGAGTTTCTTGCACATTCTTCTCCATACAAAACTACCTTTTGGAATGTGCAACTAGAATCATATTAATTTAATTTATTTGTAAGTATAACGTTCAAAGGTGCCTGTTTTCAGGCCTAATTGAAATAAATGATTTGACTTTGACTTTGTCTCTTTCCAAATAGTCCTCCCAAACAGGAGCTGGTCTGTGGACAATGTAACATGTATTAGCCAGTATACAAAATACTGAGTTTTAGTTCCAATATATTCCTTTGCCAACATTGCCGTCCCATTAGTTAGAATTATTCAAAAACTTTTAGTATGGGATGATAACTATCTTTGAAACATTACTGTATAAAACATTCTATTATATACCAAATCTACCAACCAATATTATTTTGGATGCCCTATGGTTTCTGTTTTCCGTGTACATAATTATTTAAAAAAATTAAAAAAATAAGTTCGTTCGCGTTTTATTTATTTTATTTTAACAAGTACAGTAACAGACTACATACTGTTAGTATGACAATTTAAAAAAATAAGTTCGTTTAAAAATAAGAACGTCGTAAGTAATTTAGGACTTAACCATTATATCAACACTAATTTCTTTAATTGTTAAAAATCTAAAAAATAAAATAAAAACTGAGACAGATGAATGATGATCTGAATGCTGAGATGGTTACCCTTTCGGCATGGGCACGCTCAGCGCAATTTGTGTACCTGCTATTAATTTATTACTTCTGTTTTCTTGGTTGCTGTGCGCTTGTTGTGTCTGTGCTGAATAAATATTTTTCTATTCTATTCTATTCTATTCTAGATAGCAATGGTTAGCCCATTGCTATCTGTCTCAGTTTTTATTTTATTTTTTCAGTATATTTTGTACTGACGTAGCGCTCTGGGCACTACGCGTGTTCGTAGCGATGTCGTAGCCGTCGTAGCAAACAGTATAACCGGAACCGTTGTTTCAAACATTTTGTATGTAATCTGGGGTCAACGAGACTGAGATGTGTATTTTACTAACATGTTCTGCGTAACGAAGCCTTTTCTGAAATACGAGATAGAATAATTTTATATCTATACCTACACTATACGAGTCTAAGACAAAATAGATTTATAATTTTAAGAATTATGTTTTTTGTGTGTAAAAATACAACCAAGTTCATTTTAAAACACAAAGAATATAAAATAGTTATTTTGGAAGGGCTTTGGTGAAACTAGATTTTCTTAGCATAAGATCTTCAATTAAAAAATCTTTTATAATATGTCAGTTAAAAATAAATAGGATAAGCAAGCAGCCAATGCGAACTGCCCAATTTCAAACAACATTGAATAGGCTGTAATGATTGTCGTGCAAATTTAACATAATTATTTTTGCACCTATACGTAGAATTTTAAAACCAAACACAAGCAGAAAACTTGTACGAACCAAACTTACTTATTCTTAAAGATAAAATTCCTAACCAAGTTCATAATATTAATTAATTAATAGCTAAACTAAATTATTTTTGTATCAGTAAGTAAGTACCTACAACAGATAAGCACCTAGTGCGTAGGACGCTAAGCCACCCTTATAAATTGATAAGCTACTTACAAGAGATCGATTTCACATTTTATGGTTGCTCAGTATTATTTATTAACTTCGTGTAAATCTTTTGAATTACTGTCTGAACCTAAATATAAAGATCAATTATTTATTTGTTTAAGATGAGTGGATTAAGATAAAAATGAATGCATTCGTTGGTGGTAATTATATGTACCTACCAATACATGATTTACCATAGAGGGTATGCTTAATTTACCATAGAATTGACCCCGACTGCTGCCGATTCTTAGGTTAAGTGCAATCGGGTACAACGACTTTCTTGTTTAGGGCCAGAAATCCGCCATTTTGTTTTTTTGTTTTGCTATAGGTACCCAATGTCACTCTCACAGTAAATACGAATCTAAAGACACGTCTCAAGCTAAAATCCATCGAGCCGTTCAGGCTGCAGAGCGTGC
The DNA here is from genome assembly GCA_921972225.1 of Euplexia lucipara. Classification (NCBI taxonomy): domain Eukaryota; kingdom Metazoa; phylum Arthropoda; class Insecta; order Lepidoptera; family Noctuidae; genus Euplexia; species Euplexia lucipara. Next base: position 14,460,310 of record OV179154.1, read on the forward strand.
CACACAATTATACATACATACATACATACTCTCGAAAAACATAACCCTCCTTCTGGAGCAGTCGGGTATAAAGTACCCATCACAGAATTTACTCACGACTGTGTTCCACAAAGGGTTAACAGAGACATACACACACTTAGTACCTATATTTCGGTAATAAAGTCCAATTTTACCTAATTGGAGGTGAACCTTTTGTCACCAACCAGGATATAAAACCAGTCTCCAGATTGTTACCTAGAAAGTCCAGATGAAAAAACCCACCGACATTTTAGCCAACCCGGGCACCGAACCCAGGACTTCAAGGACAGCAGTGGCAGTTGCGGCCACCAAACCAACAATAAATAAAGTTTGTTTTTGTCATTCCATGCCTTTTACTGTCTTACCACAAGGCTCTGAAACAGTTGTAGGTAGGTACTTCTAAAGAACCAGTATTTATAAGTACCTACGGTAAGGTAGTATGAAAATTATTAAAATAAAAATATACTTTTAGTGCGACAACTTAAATTTCAATTTACACTCGAATATAGATATGCCCTTTTAAGCAAGAAGTTTGTCTGTTGTAGGTCACTTAACTTTCTTTGTTTAAAAAAAAATTAAGATATTAAGCACCAAGCTAGAGTTATAATTAGAACTGAACCTACAAACTATATAAGAAAGTCTTAAACTGTGTTCACCGTGTTTTGAAATAGATTGGTCATCATAATCACCACAGTCGTGTTGTAATAAGCGCACCAAAGTATTAATTAGTTAAATTCAATTTAGCGTTACGTACCTAATCGATAATAATAAGCTATCTTATATTTATGAAAATCAAACAACTAAACGCGATGTTAACAAATAAAATACACTTTAAACAAAATTCATTCAAGTAACTATACATTCCTTATTAAAACCAGAAAGTAAAACGAGTCTTTCCTAACAAAGTCAACAACTTTTCCTTGTCCCAAAAAGCTTGCTACGAGACTATCGGCGCCATCTTGCTACAACTTTTCTCACGTAGTTCGGTCGTATTCCCAGAGATGGCGCTGTAAAATGCTCGTGGGACCTCGACGCAAACTCGGTTTCAGTGGGCACCGTCCTGAAACAGAACACTACGACTTGAGAAAGGGAGAGAGAAATTCTCAAGGCTCGCCGTTTAGGGACTAGTCCCATTCTGAACCGATGCTCCTTTTTGTTACAGCAGTGGGTGTGTTCACAAGCGACCAATGGGAACGATTTCTCTTGGTCCGACCACACCTACCCAGTTTTCGATGCCTACAGGGAGTTGGATGGAAAAAAATGTTGGAAATAGGTAATTTTGAACGTCGTTCGCCAGTGACGTAATTGCGAATTTATGGTCCAACGAATTACCTTGTTTATAATGCCAGTTGATTGAAATGGAATTTTAAATTATACTTCGTGAGTTTAACATTCAAAGTTTATGTATTTTCAGCGTAATAACTGTTTCTTTATGTACGAAAACGCGGAAATAGAAAAGCAAAAACTGTTTAATTTTTTTGGTTTTTAGAGACTTCATCAAATGGATCTACAAAGGTGCTGAGTTTGATCAAAGAAACGTAGGTAAACTTGCCACATATTACAGTTAAGTTACATGACTTCTGCATGACAACAAAGTTCAAACCATATACCTATCTGATCCAGCTACAGTCTAGCTAAGAGTTTAGAACTTATTTGTGTTAAAACGAACTATGACTTATCACTTAAGGACGTAGGTAGTTTATTGACTTAAACCTCCACTTTTTCTTTACCAAAAAAACGGTCTATATTTAGAACAGTCACTCAAACTTTCCATCTCCCATATACCTATAAAGCTAGCTACCCACAACATAAAACTACGACCACACGATATGCAAAAGATATATTGATGGATAAGCGTCGTGTCCCTGGGAATACCCCAGTCTCAACACGGCTTAGCACTTCTAGGGGAAGCCATACGCCTTACATTTCGAGTTTTAAAGTATACCAAATTGCTTTTTAGCAGCAGTTTTGAATAGTAGTTGTTTTAGAAGTTTCGTGATGGACATCGTGTGATGGAAAAGTGTGAAAGGACAGCGTTAAGTTAAAAGGTTTTGGGATGACGGGATGACGTTTACGAGCTTGTGTTTATGTTTTTTTTTTCTTTTGGTTAGAGACTATGGGCATCTGACTTAGCTTTAGATATACCGTCGACGAAACATCTCTCAGACACATCGGTCCCCTTAAGATGTTGTTAGGAAGCAAGATATAATTATGCAATACCCATATGGGCCCGAACCTCTGACTCTTCGGATTCATAAAGAGTCAGAGGTTCGGGCCTTGGGTGCGAATTCGAGACCTATCATTTGACAGTCTATCGTGCATTGGTCACACCCCTTTTTTACTATCTGCTATCACTGCTTTTTTGTGTTTATAGTAAGTTTATTTTGTTTTTTATGTTACAGTCACGAGTATGCCACCATTTACCACCGAGCATACAAGCGGCAAGTGATAATTCACACAGACAACAGATGATTGACAATCTAATTTATGTGCAAAGGTATATTATATCTATTTCTAAGCGAAGAGAATGCCGAACGCATACCACGCCATCCGGGATCACATGGTGATGTGAAGTTTGCACCCACTACCTCTCCTTGCCCGCCTCTGGGATATCTCGTCCTTAATTAAGATGTGCTCAGACATCACCACAGCAAGGTAGATTTTTAACAAATTAATAAACGCCATCTTGTCCCAAGCTAAGCAGAGCTTGTGTTATGGGCACTAATCAACTGATAAACATACTTACATGTTTCTAAATTACAGATAAATTACACGCAGACACAGAAAAAAATATCGTGCTCATCATACTAACATTTGTATGGGATGGGAATCGACAACCACAACCTCTGGCATAGCAGTCAGGATCACTAACTAATAGACCAAAAGGCCAGTCAATTTTGATGCCGGACTTTTCATTTAAGGACCCGGAGACCGCGCCAATAAAATTGCTGATAAAACTACGATTTCCATAACTATACCAACAATAGGTACCACCGTTCAACAAAACAATTTCTCTCAATACCCTTTAACGAGCTATCATAATTCTATCATATTTATCGTCTCCTACCCCTTTCGGCTACACTATAGCATGTGTTGTGCCTATTACCACTAACTCCACACTACAACAGGCATACAATAGCGACAAGTGATATTTGACAAGCAATAAATTTAATTTCTACTTGTTCCATTGTGTTTTCACGTGTTCAATGTAGGATGAAATTAAGATATTTAGCGATTTGGGGTGTAGCTGTAGAAAATCAAATGGGTTATATTTTGAGAATATAACCCATGGGTTATTTTTTGGGTTGTGCGCTGTTGGATTAGTTTAAAATTGCGTCTGGCGTAAAACTTTGAGACTTACTTTGGATGTGGATTTTAGGGTAAGCATTTGTACGTTACCTATTTGTTTCTTTGCGTAAAATATGGACTAACATTAATTATGTTTTCTTTAACTGGTTTTTTTATCTGTTTTAATTGGTAGTCGACTCCAGCATAATTGGGAAAAGGCTGGGCAGATGACATTAAACATTATACCCTACCGTTTAAATCACTTGGCTTCAACAAAGACTCATGATAGTAGTTAAGGACTTCGAGGTAGGCAGTTACCTATAGTCTTTGCAACTTTTTTTTAAAGTTTCCACGTCAATAAAAGAAAAACAAATTAAATACCTTAAATGCTTTTCATATGTACACCAAATCTTTATTTTCGAATAACGAACATTCCAAAAAAAAAAAAAACATATTAGGGCGATGTAAGCAAACCTCCTTTCGCAAAAGGAGGGATTTCAGGTGGAAGCACGTTTTCTCGGCAATCATTAATATCTCGTTGCGTATAATGCCGTGTGACAGGCGGAGTACACGCGTTCAAATTGAAATTCTTTCACATAAACAAACTCACTTATCAGATTTATTTCCCCTCCGCAACATTTTTAGGAGATTTTTTGGAATTCCTTTAACGTGTTAAAGGAGCTTTGATATAAATGCATTTTTACGGGGTTTAATTTAATAGTCTGTGATAAGGGAGAGTGACAACAAACAATATGAAGAAGACATACATACAAGTACAATAGGTACATTTCCTAGGTCAGTAGAAATGCTAAAGCGAAAACATCGAAGGCCTCCAATACAAATAAATCAATAAATATTCCACAACTTTTTCACACAACGCCATTTAGTCCCAAGTTAAGCTTAAGAGCTTGTGTTATGGGTACCTACTAAACAGCTGATAAAAATACTTATATATATATTTCTAAACACATACACATTATAGATAAATTACACCCAGACACGGAACAAATGATAGTGCTCATCACACAAACATTTGTCCTGGAAGGGAATCGAACCCACGACCTCCGGCATAGCAGTCAGGGCCACTAATTACTAGACCAACAGGCCAGTCAGTTAAACATTAAGCTCTTTTAACACTACGCTACTACTATTGTGCTATATAGTATAGCAATTAGTATTAAGCCAATAATATAATAATATCTAATAGTATAGTCACGTGTAAACGTGTCCTTAATAACGTATGGTGCGCAATATTGTTATGCTATCAACTATATGCTATATGCTTTTATATTATAGCGTAGTCTGGAAAGAGCTTTAGAATTTTACCGAATGATGTATTATTTGTATGTGTATATATGTACTGTGGGTGAACCTTTAAGTTAATAAATAAATGAGAGTATTTTAACTATGGGGTTTAAACTGGAAATACTTTTTGATCAATATGTAAGTATTTATTTAAGCTCTAGTGAGCCACCAGTAATCAGACTTCTATCGTCATATCACTCTTTCTCCGTTTCAATGCAATATGTTTTGCAAAAGTATTCCGTATTATTAAAGTTACGTAGCCTATTACAGACAATATAAAACTTCTTCTGTTTGTTACATGAGTGTGATTCATCATTATCAATAAACAAGTCTCACAAGACAGCGTATTTTAATATATGTTTCACATACTTTTCACAACAACTTTTCTTTTTAACGTTTTGTATCGCCTAAATAAAATCGCTTCTGTTTCCGTAATGAAGATATTCAGCCTGTACTTTAGAATTTATTTGAGAAACATCGAGCACAATCCACACCTCTTTGTGAATTTAATTTATAACGCCCCACAAACGATATTGAAGATTAGAATAGACAAGCACCTTAAGCAGTGTGAATAAAAATACAGAAAAGCATGTTTACTAAAGGTGTTTGGCTCAAGGAAGCGTCACATTGAATTTTTTTCTCGTTTTAATCTGAATCTCACTCTTTTAAGCCAGTTTTCTGTACTGGTCTTGTTATGGAAGAAAGATAGTGATTTGCCGTATTTTGAAAATAAATACGCATTAAATGAGTTACAGTTTAGAGTATAATAAAAAAACTTCAGGAATCTATAATAAGAAACTAAGGTGAGATGCTGAAAAATATATATCAAAATCAAATTTTGTTAGTACTCGCTTAATACTTTCGTTATCTCAATTATTGTATAAAACCTTTTCCTGTGCTAATCTTTGGAACTCAGTCAGATTTGTAAAAATCATTTTTGCATTTGAAAGATTAATTCAAGACCTTATCTTTTTAAGGTGACCTAAAGGTGACCTAGTATAACATCACCACCTTTAGAAGCGAGTAAATCAATGGGGCGTGACTAGTCTAGTCTATACTTCTACACAAATTTTATAAAGGGGAAAGATAATTATGTATTTTTGTATGTAACTTCTAAACCTAAAAACTGCTGGACCGATTTGAAAAATACTTTCACCGTTGGGAAGCTACACTATCCCCGGGTCGCATAGGCTACTTTTTATCCAAGTATTTCTACGGAACTCGTTTCCGTAGAAATACAGGGATACTACACGGGTTAAACCGCGTGACGTTCGCTAGTTTATAATAAGTGTACTACAGCACAACAGCTTTCATAATAGATTTAATTATTACCAGGCCTAGCCATATTAGAAGTTCTATTTCTATTATCGTAATAGATAAGGCGACAATGGAAAGAAAATGGCGTATATGAAATAAGTTGACTGGCCTGTTGGTCTAGTAGTTAGTGACCCTGACTGCTATGCCGGAGGTCGTGGGTTCGATTCCCACCCAGGACAAATGTTTGTGTGATGAGCACGATCATTTGTTCTGTGTCTGGGTGTAATTTATCTATAATATGTATGTATTTAGAAATATATAAGTATGTTTATCAGCTGTTTAGTACCCATAACACAAGCTCTCAAGCTTAGCGTGGGACTAAATGGTGTTGTGTGAAAAGTTGTGAAATATTTATTTTATTTATTTAAGCTGTTTGTCAACTGTCAAGTGTTAACGAGTACAATTTGTAAAATGGCTGAAAAAAATACACTTGACAGTTGACCAACAGCTGATTCCATATACGCCATTTTCTTTCTATAATAGGTATACGCCATTTTCTTTCTATAATAGATTCTATAATAGAAATAGAATAGAACTAAACTAGAATTTGTAATATGGCTAGGTCTGCAGGTTCCAAAAGTCAAAACATTTTACTACCACTAGTGATTTCTAATAGATTAATCGATTATAATTCAACCTCAAAACTAAATCCAATTCAGTTTTTACTCGCCTCATTAACTCTATACGAGTGACAGGAACATAAACGTGTTATTCGACAATAGTTAATGGCGTTTGTATTGTAGAACAATTCGTCAATGTGCCGCGACTTTGTAGCAGATGTATTGCATTACAACTTCATTTTATACCGAGTCGTTATCGACTAGGGTCCGTAATGGGACTAGGGTTGTAGAAATCTGTGGATACGAATTTAAGTTTCAGTTGGTTTTAAGTTTATTTAAGTCTCTAGTAAATAGATATTTTAGTAATGTTTCATTCACACATCTGAATATCTTACGTGACTACATATCTTGAATTGAAAAGTTTTCGGGGAGATTGTTCCGCCACTTCTTCTTCCCATCAAAACACTAGGACGTGGATAGAAAAGTGTGCGTTTTGGGAGACAGTCTTATGTTTTTTTTGTAAATAAATGAGTTTTGTTTTGATATTGATTTTTTATTTTAGAAAAATAAATTTTTGCTAAACTTATCGTTAAAAAATATGCAGAGTTTGTATATTGATTTTCAAATAACTTAACCGAGTATCGCCAGAAAATTACAACATTCAAAACAGTTCATCTTAGCTCAAAATCTCCGCACGTCACATCAACCCTATTCCGCCGCCCCTTAGCACCGGCGCGCACGCACCGCGTCACTGTGTAAAGTACGAAATAATTTCACGCATCACATGACACCGCGTATAATGACCCCAGGAGCTCCCTACGATGTCCCGGACAAAACAAACACGGCCTAATAAGAGAATGAATAAGTCCCCCGGACTCTCGGAAGAATCCTTTCCGAAAAGAAATTGCGTCGGCAACAGAAGGAAGGTTTAATGTGTGTGTTAAGGGAATATTTGCTGTCGCTCCAATTGTTGCGGATGGTAATTTTGTAACCGGTTCTAATAAATTACTGTTAGTACAAAGTGATTTTGTTGTAAATCATGAAATCGTATTCGACAAAGGCCGGAAATCGCATTTCTGATAACTTGTTACTATTATGACTGTCAACTATTTGGTACAATACCAAAGCGATACCGAGCGCCACTTCATGAGTTGGTTAAAAATTTATAATGAACATTTTAGCGACATAGATATATTTGCACTGACACACAATTTGTTCAAAAAAAGTGTATTTGAAAAATTAAAGTACTTAATTATTAATTAATAACGTTCTAGATTAATTAGACTAAGATTAGTTATAGTTTTGGTTTGCAATAGATTCACATCCACCACTGTACTTAATTATTATAGATAGTAATATGTGGAAACGTTGTTGATTGTACAGACGCCAGCACATCAAGTTACCCCAATGTGTCAAATTTCTTTGATCGTTTTTCAACTTTACGTCAAACAGAATAAGGTTCATATTCAATTGGGAAAATTTAACACATTGGGGTAACTTGACGTGCTGGCGTCTGTACATTAACCGACCCAATTATGTATTTAGATGTAAGACAATTGTAGGTACATTTGTTTGTTTCCCCTAATAAACAAAATAAAAATAAAGATAAGTATAATGATTAATTGTGATGAAGGTTTTCGTGCCTTCAAAAACTATCAGTGGGTTCTTCTGGCTGTTATTAGTAGATAATTGACAGTCGTCACGGATAGCCTTAAGACCGAAAGTGTACCCTGCGGTCTTGCAAAGGGTATCGATACAATAATTATATGTAGAAGTCGGACAGCTCCATGTAATATATGCATGTACTGGTAGTCAGTTGCGTCCAGTTAGATTGGAAGTAAAAACACAATTTGATAAATGCTAGGTAGATGATGGCAGACTTATTTTCTTGTGTTATTTTTAATAATAAATAATAATATATTTATTATTTCAGACAACATTCCCTTAGTTATAAAATATATTATTATAGTATTATTTCGTCGTGTTATTTTATGTTTTCTGTGTTTTTTGTACAATTAAATTTGCTCATTAGCAACCTAACCAACAAATAACCACCACCACCACCACCACCTAACCATGTGTAATTTATCTATAATATGTATGTATTTAGAAACATATAAGTATGTTTATTAGCTATTTAGTACCCATAACACAAGCTCTCAAGCTTAACTTGGGGCTAAATGGCGTTGTGTGAAAAAGTCGTGGAATATTTATTTATATTTTTTATTTTTAACCATTTTGTCGTTTGGTCTTGCCCTTACAGTGGGACAGTAACAGGCTGGTATTATTACTTATTATTATTACGAAGCAAGGGGCGGAGTCAAACCGCTGTCATCAGATTACTTCTTCGTTCAGGAATAAATGCACGATCCCAAAAAAAGACAGTAGACGGCAGCTCCAACAAAAGCTATGACGTTCCAAGATTTCTAAAGAAATATTGTGTTAACGCTTTGCTTAAATTTGTAGAGATAAGAAACCATTGAACACATAATACTATAGAAATAAACCAGCTAGATCTATAAATATAGCGCAACGTTATTCTTTGTGTCAAAAATAAAGGGGTAAACATCAATCTGCGACAGAACCAATAAACTCCGGCGCAATGTGTAAAGAGATCAAACAATCGAATCCCACCGCAATCATACTACCGGCGTAGTATGATTGTGTTGACAAAACCAATGAACATTCTTAATTATTTGCCCTGTTCGTGTAAACAATGACCTCGTATAAAATCCGACATAACTTGACCCCTGAACTTATTTCAGAACGATAAAAAGTAAAGTATTAAGCTTATAAATCTGACAACCGTATTGAAAAAATCAAAAATAAAAAAGTGACATGTGTCAAAGATGACATGCGTAAGTAGGAAATAATTCGAAAATTGCTCCACTTGATTCAAAGATTATTTTTTGCCTAACTATTTTCTTTATTATTTATTAAACGTACTTGAATTTCCAATTCATTTTAGACATTGGCAAAATGGTCAACATACACTCCGCTTGTAAAATTAAGAAAAATAATACGATAGAAAATTGCTCATGGTTTTCGTTCTACAAAAGCACCAGCACATACATATTATATTTGTGAGTATCAACAGAGAGGGGTCTTAGTAAAATGGTTTTCGAAACTATTGTTTGACAGCGCGTGTAGGGTCTGTCTCAATTAAAAATATTGCTAACAAGACAAACAGTTGTCGTTGAATTTTTGGATTTTAATTGGCTATTTGGATAGAGATTTTTAGATAATGGTGTTTGGTGTCACATTTGTTGGTTTTGTGTTCCATATGTTTGCTAGGTTTGTTTAAGTATTGATTGAGTTTATTACCTGCAAGCCATTGGCATCTGCTACTAGTGCCTACTTGCTGTGGCTCGCTAATTACTTAATTTTTGGTAGGTAAAAGTAAGTTAATGTTTACTACCTAGGTAAGGATTTTTTTTATTACGATTAAATTAAATTAAGATTAAAGAAAGAAAATATTTTATTTGGACGCACAGAACATAAAACAAAAGAACAGCAGTACAGATAAAAAAAGAAAAGATTAAAAAAGTAAAGACAAAAAAAAAACCTGTGCGAGACCAAAAAGGCGCCAAAAGGGAGAAAAGATGCCTAGCATCGAACATTAATTATTGTAAAGCCAAAAATAAATATAAAATTACATGTTTCTTCTAAAAATACTACAAAGTGTGATTGTTTGCTGACAGCGGGGTAAGCAGACGTAGTGGGTCGAAAGCACATCGGTAGTCAACAAAGTCATGTTAAAAATTACAGCTTATCCAAAGTCTAATACCTAGGTAACAACTTAATGAGATTTTCAAAAAAACAGTTCATAATTGACTCACAGCAGAGTAAAGGCCCTCTTCTTCTCTCTTCTTCTTAATACAAAGAAGGCATAAACGTGTACCTATCGCCAAGCTTGTACTGCCAGTTTCCTTACAATGATTACTTGCGCTAATGACTTCAACTGAAATTACCAAATTGAGTTTTTTTTTTAATCTGGTAGCAAATTAGAAATAGTAACCTAACTTTTCTTTAAAGAAATTCTATAAGGGAAACCACGTATAAATATCCTTGCTATGATAGGGTGCAGATTAAACTAAACACAGTAAAATAATAAAGGCGGCCTTCGTATTATTAACCGGTAAAGTAGCACTCAATTTGGGTGAAGGGCTCAGTAGCCATGCGCCACATGCTTTAAAATGGGGCTAGAAGAATAGTGATGGGCATTAAAAACAATATCGTCATTTTTTTCATAAATTTATTTTGGTCCAACACAGACATAATTATGTATGTGTAAAATTGAGAAAGTCGCAAAAATGGTACGCAAACGTCAGAATAAGACTATTAACCATGTTTTTTGTTTATTGCTCTTGATGCTCGTGATGACGCAAAAGATCAAGAAGATTGCCACGTGACACTATTAGAACATTATCCTAAAAATATTTATGTTTTTCATTTGTAGAGCACCTAATATTTTAAAATTAACATTTACAAAAACTTCGATAGTCGGATTTCCACATCACTACCAAAGTCACCCTTAATTTTTGACCTGACAGGACATCTAAATATTTAAAAAGCTCTTATGTTATAATTACGTTGATTTATTGCTCTAGTTTCGTACTTATTGTTTACATTTTACATGGTTCACCTAATTTAATTATTCTAATATGCAGTCAAGCATCTTGTGTATGTGCCATGATTTAAATTTAGATTTTTAGAAATTAAGAATTTAGACAGAAGCCTTATAAATTTCATCAAAATGTATTGTTTAAATAAAAACAAAATCTCACACTTTTTCCCCAGGATCGTAGTAAATGAAGTACTGTTTTTGCCTACCCTGGCAGAAACAGCAGTACGCCAACTACTACGATTCTTTAATTCTACTTTTGCTTAGTTTGCATACGTTTGCTTAAACATGAACGCAGTTGTGAGTATTACGCACTTGACCTTTTAAAGAACATCACTAATCACTAATATAAGTATATCCTTCAACATTCTGTTTAACGTTTTACAATTAAATGTTTTTGTTATACCACCATTAGGGTCCAAAGTGACACATTTCATGCCGATCTGTTTTACGTACCTACGTCAAATAAAAGTTTTTGTTATCACGTATTATTTAAAGCTAATCTGAAGTCAGAAGCGAATGTCAATGAATTTCCAATCTATCCGAAGCAACATTCTTAGTCTCAAAATACAACCATCTTGTTATCAAGTATAAAAACTATTGAACTTACCAAACTACCAAAACAACACAGCACGACATATCTACGCAACATTTGGTTAAATTCAGATTTAAACCATTATCAGTACACTCGCAGGGCATTTTAGTGTTATCTTCGCTCCTCATCTCAGGGGTCGCAAAGTGGTCAGCCTGGTCTTTGGGGCAGGCCGGGTGTCAAGATGTAAAGCTTGTTTCATTATGAAGAGGGTCACTCGCTAATGACTTTAGTGGTTTTTGGATTAAATACGAGCAATTTTGTGTAGTGACGTTTCGAATTTAGTGTGATGTAATTTGGGCAGTAGTTGTATTTTTAATTGCATTGTTTTGATTTGTAGAGTGCATAGAAATGTGCTTAGTTACAGATAAAAATCTTTCAATCAGGTTGGTCTACTAAATTGTCACTATTTAAATTGCACACCTGATTGAAAGTATGAAAATAGGTGAATTTGTCATTTCGTTTTTATTTATTAGGAAATTTTATATCTAGGATGATAGTAAACACGTTAGTGAAGGAAAGCAATTTACAAGTTTACACCAATAATATAAAAGCGAAGCAACTGCCGGTGGGCAGATAATAAAACGTAAATAAGTCAGCGTGATTTCACTAATCTTCGCAGAAGTTGTTACATACCTTTTTCAGTTTAGAGACATTGGTCGAAAATCTTTCAAAAGAATGTTAATGCTAAAAGGCCAAGGCCTAAATGAACAAGTAGGTATCCAATCAATTTCCAATCTCTATTTGTGCCATTTGCACAGTATCAAAAATTCACCAAGAGTCATATCGAAAAACACGACAGAAACAAAAATACCGGGATAACATTGTTTCCCGTCGGCAGTCAAGTGTGACGTGAATGCATAATCAATCAGTAATTCTGAGTGTCACAGCGCTGTGACGTGACAATCGCAAGGGATTTGAAATTCGAACGAAACGATTTCAAATCTTCATGGTTTTTGGTTTTGCCCAGTGATACAAAATGACGCATGTCTCCAAATATTTTTAGTATATATAATTCCTTGGCCCATTAGTTTTGTCTGGCTTTTATGTGGATCGGTTTCACAAATATTAGATGATTCTATTCTAGCTAAAAGGGATAAGTATGTTTAATGGGATTATTCCGATCTGTCCCCCCGCTTTGTCCCCTCAGGGGGACAGATCGGAAAAAAAAGTTTGATCTGTCCCCCTGTTAGCAATGAGGGGACAGTTCGAACTTTATTCACTCCTTAACGGTTTCATCTGTCCCCCTATCACTGATAGAGGGACAGATGAAACTTTTTGTTACTGTTTGTCCCCCCATAGAATTTAAATTTAATTTGAATTTATATTTTAGAAGACTTTTTAAGTAACGGAACTTTTAAAAGCTGCCCGAAACCATTTCTACAGATTTATACTGTACATGCAGACTTCGGCAGTAAAATATGAGTACCGATATTGTGCCAGTAGTTTTCTCATTAATGAGTCATAAGGATCAGAAGAGCTACGAAATTTATTTAACATGATTAAGTCACAGATCCCAGAGTGGAAACCCAAAACCTATAAAACAGACTATAAAATTCCCGCAATGAAAACTATCAAAAAGGTTTTTCCAGAAGTCACAGTAAAAGGTTGTTTGTTTCACTATTTTAAAGCTGTGTGGAAGAAGGGAGCAGCTCTTGGGCTAACTAAGTCAAAATTTTTGAAAAGACAAGTGGCACTGAGTGCTGTATTTCCACTGATACCTGATAATGAAATTTTAAATGGATGGTCATACATCGCATCAGAAAGTCCAGATGATGATCAGAGCAAGAAATTTCGTTTGTTTATGATCAAATAATGGATTAGACCGCAATGCTGAGTTTAGAAAATTATGGTGTGTTTTTAATGAACGTCATCGTACTACAAACTTTCTCGAAGGCTGGCATCATGGATTAAATAATACAATTGAAAAAAAAATCCCAACTTAAATATGCTTTTAGTTATTCTAGAAAATAATGCAGCTTTTTATAGAGACATATCACAACAGTTCCAAAACCTCCGACGTCAAATTGTCGCACAAAGAGAAATATTATGAAAGACGAATATATACCTACATAATTATTGTCAAATGCAGTTTGTAGGTGGTGAAATTGCTATTGGTTATTTGTTGGGGAAGTTGCGATAAATATTTTATTTATATATTATTCTTACGACCTTTGAAAAGTTTTGAAATTCGTTCGTGATTTTCGTTTATTTATGTTTTGAGATTATTTACAACTTTAAGTATATTATTATTTAAAAGTTTTCATTTGTAACTAGGCTATTTGAAGTCAAATCAGAAGACTGATTGTAGTTGTATCTACTATATGTACTGTGATTTATAGGACTGTGACTGTTAATAGAAAAACAAAAGAAATATTTGTAACTTATTTAAATTTAAATACAGATAATTTTTTAAACCTAAACCACTAGTCTTTAATTTACTATAACGTTGCAGTATGTGTGGCATTACTTTTAAGAATTAATTTATTAAATACTGTGGGGACAAACAGTAATAAAAAGTTTCATCTGTCCCTCTATCAGTGATAGGGGGACAGATGAAACCGTTAAGGAGTGAATAAAGTTCGAACTGTCCCCTCATTGCTAACAGGGGGACAGATCAAACTTTTTGTTCCGATCTGTCCCCCTGAGGGGACAAAGCGGGGGGACAGATCGGAATAATCCGTTTAATGTTATACTCATTGAACATAACTTTCAGATTGAAGATATTAAAACTGATAAAATCAAACACTCTTTCACTTTTGACGTAAAATTAATAAAAAAACGAACTCAAACAGACTTCCATTTACAAATAAAACGCATTTCCCTACGGTTTTTCAAAAGGAATAATTCAAAAAGCCGTCAAATCGCTTCATCCGAATCCCGAACGTCTCCGACAATTCCCGATCATCTGTGGTTATCTTTTATAAGGGGAATGACAAAGAAATGCCTCCAATGAATGGATTTTAATTTTAAAAGCTTTCGCGGCGTTTTTCGGAATCTTACTTACCCTTGGGACATTGACGGTGATTATTGATGTTTTGACAACTCGTATTTACTCGTATTAATTGTGATAATGGATTGTAGAAGCAAACTTTAGAAGTTCTTAGTAACTGTTAGGTATATGTAAGAATCTATTTTGGTTTTCTAACGTTTATAGAGAAAATAATGTCATGAATTGTCAACTATAAGATAATATATTTTATTGAGCCCAGGTTGTATTTGTCAGTACTTAGATTTTATTTTGAGAAAAATTGCAATGCGAGCCGACTCTTTGTTAGAGTTTCATTTATGTATAATACTTATGTAGTTAGAAATACATAATTATGTGTATCAGTTGTTACTGTCAGTTGTTGCTTAGGTTGGAAACAGAAGACGTTGTGTGAAAAGTCGTGGAATATTATAATAATTATAATTATTATTTATTTTGAATTTCTGACACTTCGCGCTTCAATAAAGATAAATTTTATTCAATATCGTTCACTTTTTCTTGTCAAAAATAACAATTCCCATTGTTAAAATAGTGACAAGAAATAAAAGGTGGGAAAGGTTCGGGATGACTTGGGGTGGGCCTAAGGGAGCAACGGGATATGGGTAAATCAAAGAATATAAAATAATTATTTGTAGCCCAAAGCCTTTGGTCATAGTTTCAGTCACAGTCCAGACAAAATAGTGAATAAAAAAAAGTTGTACAACTTTCCCACCTTAAAACAATCGCAAAGACAAATGCAGTTATACAAAACTTACAAGCATCGCGAAAGTATAATAACATGGAAGTAGCAGCTCATTTCATACCAGTAAAGCGAGCATATTGTGAGACCAACCATTCTTGCATCTTAAACAAACAAAAACACACTCAATACCTTTGTGTTAAGAGTCATGGGAAGTGTAAGGGGGACGTTGCAGGCCTAAGCGCACGTCATAACCTCGAACGAAATTGGGGAAAGCGTGTGAGATAAATCGCGTTACAGATGTTAGTGTTTATATAGACATTTGACGATAGATAAGATTTGAAAGATATTGTTGGTTTTCAATGTTTCACAAGATCATGTAGCAGGAAATATTCATACACTTGTGGATACACACTCACAACTTTTATTATGACCTTTTATCATTGTAAGTCCACTGCCAGAAATAGGCATCTTCACCGGCACGCTATGCAGCTTGATCCTTAGCCACTCTCATCCAGTTTTTACCAGCCACCCATTATAGAAAGTCATTAAAATCTCAGTGATCTGAACTTTCGTTCCCTTAATATATCAACGCAAAGTAATTGACAACCATTTGTAATGGAAGTCAGTCTAATTCTCTTTAGATCAAAGTATTCTGACAAAAAACAATCATAAACTATACAATTTTAACTCCATAGTACTAAATAAAAAAATCGAAATCATATTAAGACAGATAAAACCCTTAAAAAATATAAGATAAGTATTTTACTGATTGTCACTTTACTTGGTGGAGATATAAACACAGATGCACAGAACAGTAAAAGAGGTAGAAACATTAGTCTGCACTCTGCACATCACTAATCTATTTAAGAAGGTAAATATTCGTCCCTACCGACATAATTATGACGTCGAATTGAAATTACTTTATCATTTAAAAGACGTGTAAAAGTGTTTGTGAAAACCTATTTACAGAAATAAATATCATTTATCATTTTTATGACGTCAAACTTCAATATCTGTAACAAATCCCTTCTTTTTTCAAAAAAATCTTCGGTCTCTATAAATCACGTACACGTTACACTGAAAAGTAGCCACGTATGGTCACCGCGTACCCCTCAATCCTGCGTCCGTGATTGGCTGAATTTCCCACGAGAACGGGGCGAGTCGCGACTCAACTCTTAATTTCTTGCTTCAGCTACGTCTGCCCTGTTAGCGCTCAGAGAGTATTCTTTAAGCGTTTGTTTAGGACGTGCAACAGTTTCGAAGTTTAAATAGATTTAACTCTATGTAGTGGAAAGGGTATTTGCTGGAGTAAAGAAGTTTATGGTTAACGGCATACATTCTATAGCATGTATTTAATTTTAACTGCCTCGTTGTTTTAGTGGTCACAAGCGTGCATGAGGTTCCGGATTCGTTCCTCGGGTTTGGGGAAAAATTATTGAAGTTTTCCATCTGGTATTTTTCATCATAGAACTAGAATCGTGCCCGGCTGATGGTTATAGACTCACGTTTTAATACCTACAACGAGTTACAAAGGTAGATAAACTTTTGCCTTACCTTTCAGGGATACCATTAGTGATATCATATGTTCATATTAAAACTATCGACCCTTCCCGGCTTGGAATGAGTTCAGACATTTTTTTCTTTGAGCTTTTGATTGAAAAGTGCCGCCCACTTTTATTTACTACTTTATTTAATTTACACCAACCACATTTACACAAGTGTCAAAAATAGACTTCAAAGCTCACAGCTTGCCTACTGAAAAAGTTGCTTTGTCTTATGTTAATGAGAGTGAGCAAAAATATAGCAAATTGAAAGTATACAGTACCTGCGGTAGAACAAAACGCACATCGAGCTCTTTTCAACCTTCAAACATAAACCGTTGCCTTTCCACCAAAGTAAAATCTTTCTAATGCATCGAAGCATTCCTACCACTGTGGTATTTCAACAAAGAGTCCCAGAAACATCGCACCACATAATGACAGATATAGAACAAAACCCTGGTAAGGTAAGTGAACCGGAAGGTTGCGCACGAATGACTTGATGAATACTAAGTGTGTGTGCATCCAACCATGGAGGAATCCGTCAGTGACTGCCATCTTAGTTGATCATTTCATTGAAGTGGCTAGGGTGTCTAATGTGATGGGTATAACACTAATACAGATGTGTGTAGAAACTATGTTATAGGAACAAAATTGCTATACATTTCAATCAATCTGCCTAGCCTTTTCCCAACTATGTTGGGGTCGGCTTCCAGTTTAGCCAGATACAGCTGAATACCAGTGTTTTACATGGAGCGACTCCCTGTCAGACCTCCATAACCCAGTAACTGGGTAACATGATACCCCTTGGTTAAACTGGTTGTCAGACTTTCGGGCTTCTGACTACAAGTACCTAACGACTGTCAAAGATCTGCAAACGACAGCCGGGACCAACGGCTTATCGTGTTTTCCGAGGCACGGAGGAGTCTTGGTATGTAATAAATGGTCACCAATGGTCAAGCGTAGCTTAACCGACTGATCGACCTATCATATGCGGCTGTTATAATTAAGCCACAAGCTCCTCAAAAAACAATACATTCATAATAAACAATACATTAAAAATTGCTATACATTTGCAAATAAAAAAAACATACACCACTATTTTTTCTCTACCTACTTATATTATTAGTGCCTACTTCTATAGTACCTATAATTGTATAAAGAGGAAATCCGTTCGTCGATCTGTTTTTAGTTTGTTTGCTTGTAGGAATTGTTACTCAAGAACTACTCAACCGATGTGAAAAATGCTTTACCATTAGAAAACTATATTATCAGCAAGTAGTTCACCTATGCAATGCTGGAAATCACTCACACTGCAGCTGCTCAACTATAAACAGAGTACCTCATATCAAATATTTAGTTAATATCATCGACCAGAGATTATCTTGGCATCCCCACATTGATCAAGTTGCTAACAGGGTCAGAAAATTAAGCTGGATCTTTAGGACACTTAGACATAATTATAATACCTATAAATGTATGTACTCCTTCAGGCAGTAACAAAAACTTCCTAAACATGGTATATTTAGCGCTTGCACAATCAGTATTGCTATACTGCATCACTATTTGGGGGGGAGCTAATAAAACTAAATTTTTGGATTTAGAGCGAGCACAACGGGCTCTCATCAAGTGCATGTATTTTAAAAAACGGAGATATTGTACTGAAAAACTTTATCAAATCAGTAACCTTTTAACGGTCCGGAAGCTTTATATAACTCAAGTTGTTCTCACAAAACATAAAACACTAACCTATGATCCCAGAATATTAGCTAGAAGAAGAAAAGATATTATATTAAAAATACCACAAACAAAAACACTATTTGCCAGTATTCAGCTAAGTAAACGATCTGCTCAGCTTTATAATGTTAATAAACACATTTACATCTACCCTAAGAATTTTTTTTAATGCAAAAAAATTCTAACGGAATGGATAAGAAAGCTAACCTATAGTGAGACTGAATCACTTCTACAACAGATACACTAACACTAAACAAACACAACACTCCACACAAACACACACACCCTCGCATACACACACACACCCTAACTCACACACACCCACCCTCACTCACACATACCCACATTCATTCACTCAAATTACCGTGTTTTTGATTATGTACTCGTATTTTATAGTTTACACTTTTTGTTTTTGAAGGAGCGGAGTCTCCTAATACAGGCATTTTTTGCTTAAAAGGAGGCTCCAATCTCAAATTTTGTTGTACGTTTAAGGTTATCAAATAAAATATTTGTATTTGTATTTGTAAATAACATAGGCTATATTTGATTTTCAAAACGACGAGGCGTTGAAATGTTCGATGGAAAAAGTCCGAAACATGCGAGAAAAGTTGTAAGTGAAATACTATCAATACCTACATCATTAATTAACTATCTGACTGTAGGAGAAGAAGGTATTATACAATATCAAAGAAGTAGCCAAAATACTAAATTGAAGTGTTTCTTTGACTTAACTACTGTGTTACTTTTTTTAAATTATCCATATCAATATCTACAACACGCACAACGTCAACACACAAGACGAATGAATAGTTGTAACTTCCAATGCTGCATCTATTATTCCCCTTATAAAGTTTGTTTCTCTGTATCTATGTATGTGAACAATGATATTCTTCTATTGTGGTTTTTAGTAGTACATTATTACGGAAGCCGTCCACGACGATGATGGATCGCGACCACCAAATCACATGAGATTTGAACTTACCCTTACAATGTGGTACACAAATTGAGGCAACCGAAGTATATGGGTGAAAAAATCAATAGGCCCTAAAGATAAACCAAATTTATTTCTAAAGATAGATTATTTTATGAGGAGGCGAGGAAACCGTCCATAGTTTAAAAAAAAAAACTGCATCACAGATTTCTTTGACAAGCATACCTAGGCTGGGAATCGAGCCAGCAAAAAAAAACAGTAAATAAACACTTACTACTCGTATTTTATTCTACTAATCGATAGAATTATTGTTCAGGATAAAACTCTAATGGTCTTAGAAATAAAAAAGATCATGAATCTTACATTAATGTACAATGAAAAAAGAATGAAATAGTTTACACAAAATCAAGCGTTCTGTCTTAAAACCTACGACTAGCTAACTCGTAAATCGCAGCCGTTACTATTGGGTCACCATTGGTCAATTTTTGGCTGATATTAAATAGTCGACCCTATATTATCCATTCGGCAAGTGCAAAGTACAGCGCATACAGTATACCTCTATTGACTTTTACAGGTTTTATGTTTTAGCTTACTCAAAACTTACAGTAGTTTATTAGATACTGCGTCTATGTGTATGTCCCATTATAATTTAGTATCAATTGTTAGTCCTAAAACCCTGTATGTTATTACCTGCTCTAGAGGAATAAATTGAAAGCTTAGTATATTATAGTATGTAGTTGTAGTTCTTTCTTTCTAATTAAGTATAGTATTGTAGTTACAAATTGTAGTAAGCGGTCTCCCCAAATCTTGAGCCCCACAACACAAGGTCTTATATTCAACGGAAACTAGATATGGTTACAGCTAATGTTTCTATTATATGAGATGCCTACAGTACTTCTCTTGAACTGCAGTGCTGCTTGTGCTCGGCATTCTCGGCACCGCCGTGTTTTGTTGCAGATTTGTGAGGCCTGTAATAAATAGTAATAGTGTCACATCATACGTTTTTAACTCAATTAACTGCTTTGCTAAAACAGGTTTAAAAATCAACTTACCCATTGGTCCTGGCCTACTGGTATGCGACTCGAACGCACGGTGTCGGGACGCCACCTTCTCAATCTCGCACTTATTCGTTAACTATGAACAGTTCATAGTATGTTTTTCATTTCGATGTATGTCGAGATATACGGGACCGTAGAATATTTGAACTGCGAAGTACTTATTGCATCGTAACGACATTTTTTCTCATACTATTTCGCCGTCTAGCGCATACTTTTACGCTTAATAACTCCACTGCCACTCTCACCGATGTGTGATGCACTTATATGTATAACACCACATCGAGTCAATTCCAGACTGTTTATAAATGACTAAGTAGTTTCTCCGTATGCACAATAAATAGACCGTCGCGCTCGGCTGCTTGCAGCGGATTAAATTGCGGGTAAAGTGCATTTATTATGTTATCGACCCAACACAACCTAATTAGTAAAACTCGTTTTCGTTATAAAGCGCCTACACGCGTAATGTACCTACCGTGATTCAAGTTGATCATAATCTTTCCCACTACACAGTACACACACTATCGGCACACTATACATATAATATAATACATCCATAGGTTATTATTTTTCTTAAACAGGTTTTTAGGCTACATTCTATCTATTTAATTTTATATACGTAAAATATTATTTATTTATGAAGTATAATGATAATTGTTACTCATCCGTCACATGTCCCAAAGGTTCATTTGAAAATCAGCGTCAGGCAGGATCTCAGCATCCGTCTGGCATTACCGCTGAAATGAACCTTTTGGCGCAGCCGTGAGACATGCCATTTTTTGTCTCTTTTTTTTTGTGTTATTGCGTTTTTACTGTGCGTGTATCCAGCTGTTGCCAATAAACGTATTTTCTTTCTTCTTTCTTTCTAACATTCGCAACGTTGGGTCCGTATAAATATTTGACAGGGCGACTGTGTCTTATGCCTAATTTATTTTGACAAATCATCTTTACCGAATAAAGGTGTGTTTGCTGAGTTACCGTCAGCTAGATGAAATGGATGCAAGGTTTTTTTAAGGTGTATAGGGAATTGAGTTGCTTTAAAAATGAATGGATATATTGTACGGTAGGTTAGCGGGAGTATTGTTACTTACACGGATTTTTTTAAAGTATTTTAATGTAACATAACTTCACCTGGCAATAGCTAAAGGGTTCATCAAAGGTTTCTGCGTAAGACACCCACATGACACCAGTTATGTTTAAGTTCCATGCAATAGTGGAAGTTTATGGTCAGCAATCGGTACTAATGTGTACTCCGGGTTTTTATTGAAAAATAATTTGTGCACAGACACAATGTCACTAAAAAAATGTGACCAACAAAAACCATAAAAAATTGTTTTTAAAGTAATAATTTAAACCAATCACAACCAAAATCTGGGTTATGAGATCGATTCCATGCAAGTTCCAACGTGACTTTCTTAATTCTTACTAGGTTAGTCTTTAACATTAATAATATTGGTAAAGCAAAAAAAAACGAGAGAAAACTTTACCGTAAAGCGTGTTAGTAAATACTTCTATGTAGGTGTGTGAAGAAGTCTTTACCATGCAGTGTGAGAGTAACAGGCTGATTTTAATATTAATACATAGGGAAAAATAAGTCATATTTAAAATAATTCTACCTATATACACGTGCCAAGCATTTATTACTAGTGAATAAGTCATTATTCGTACCTACGATTAAATACACAAATTATGGAAAACAAATAGCTTTCAAAACCTCGATTCGCAATATACCTTATCTTGTAAATATCTAGTAGAGACAATAAACAAGGTTAACTGATATTCGCCACATGCAAATATTGGGTGAGCTCGTAAGCAGATAGTTCAGTTCTAAGTTAAATAAGTAAGCCTCAAGCAAATCCCAGAAGGTCGCGACATCCGACATTCGGCGAGCCTTTATTTTACCTTCCATCTAACCAGACTCGTACATGGTGTTTCTTTTTTGTTGAATTTAGTTACATTTAGTTTGCTTGTCTATTGCTTGTTGCTGCGCCAATGTGGTATTTAGTCTACGATTTTAAGTTTGTTATCGGTTTATGTGACGTGTAAGTATTTTTTGTTTGTTTTTTCACAGTAATAACAATCATTTAAAAACAAGGTAGGTATTAATAGGAATTTATGACATTGTATAAGGTTTTAATTTTTATTTATGTCATTATATTAATATTAATCCCATCCTATATATTGTACAGTTTTCCATACCTGAATCAGTGCAACAAAGTGAACTTATAATTCATTTGACATCCAGAACCGTAAGACTATTTACTGTGTTGAGCAGAAACATTTGAATTTGACAATTAGAGTCACACTTGATTTTTGTTTCTGCTGCAATTTATTAAATACATTATATTCAAATAAAAGATAATTGGTTGACTCATGATCAATAGGCTAGTTTTTCACTAAGAATAAGCGAATTTGACGGTTCAGGTCAGTAGTACAGTTATTAATCTACTTCTACTATCAATACATTAGATGTCCCGCTTGGTTTCTTACGCTCTTAATAGTAAGTTGTAGCATAATCATAGATAGCTTAAACAAATTTCAAAATCCGAATGGTAGTATCTCAGAGACTAGCGTGTCATGCTCATGATAATGATACTGAAAATATAAAAAAAACTAACGTATTTTTTACTCAGAGTACAGATAGTTTAGTCAATGTGGTGAGTCTTTCCATAACCTAATACGTATTCACAAATTTTCTAACAACCTGTAGCTGCGCTCGCCGGTACCCATTTGACATAGCTTCATAATATATGAGACGAGTTAACAAGCATGTAGTTACTGGCTACCTCAGATGACGGTTCTCATTCCCTGGGGAATGGACTAGTATGGAAATAACTTTGTTTTCCAATGTTGCTAATTAAGTTTTACGAGATAGTATTAATTTTAGTTTTAGTGTGGTCTTCAAAGAGATGGTTGCAACGTAATGATTAAGTACTCTCTTAACCCTAATACAAATATATTGATACGCTCGAAAAACGTAGTAAAAGATGAAAATTAACGATCACTGAAGAAAATTAAAATATTATTTAGATGCTTTTACAAAATCTTAAATTTACCAAATTTGAATGAAATAGTAAAATTATATTAATATTATGAAAATTATATTATGAAAACTATATAATTATATAATTATATTATGAAAACTTAATCAAAGATTTTCATATATCTTCCGATTTACCGTAGCACACACAAGCCAACACATCAAGCTATCCCAATTTGTCAAATTTCTTTGAAAGTTGTTCAACTTTATTATAAATTGAATAAGGTTCATGTTCGATTGGGAAAATTTTACAGTTTGGGAGAGCTTAGTCAGTACGTTTATGATTGGCTTGCTGAATTAGTCAAAAAGGAGAAATTTTGTTAAGTTAAAATCTACATCAATATTACCCACTCATAGATTTTTTTCAATTACCTACACTATTAAAAGACAATTTTGGAAGTCAAAGTCTTTCTTTTTATACCCAGATAAATACCAAGACAACATCACAACATTTTCTAACATCTCTACGATATACAACCACAGATCTCAAATAAGTATACTGCAAACGATATTCATACCCGTAATATCAAATAACCGAATCGTTTTAAATTCATACAGCTATCCAATTTGGCCTCCATCTCAACCGTCCAGCGTCTGTACCTATAAGCAGCGGGTATTGGTATCAGATGCAATGTAATTATGTGGGGACGAAAATGTCACTTCTTTAATATTTCACAAGGGTAGAAAGTTTAGGGTTATTCTGAAGGGACTTTTAATTTTGAATCGCGACCGGCAATTGTTTTTGTGACCTTTTCAGTAATGTTCAAGTTTCGATATTGCTTC
Organism: Euplexia lucipara; assembly: GCA_921972225.1. Taxonomy (NCBI): domain Eukaryota; kingdom Metazoa; phylum Arthropoda; class Insecta; order Lepidoptera; family Noctuidae; genus Euplexia; species Euplexia lucipara. The sequence goes on from OV179154.1 coordinate 14,484,769, forward strand.
CGAGAATATGAGATTTTTTTTTTGTTTGATAGGTTTTATTGCAAGAAGAGAAATGTAAATATGGAAAGAACGTCAAAAGAAAAAGAAAAGTTACAAGAAAGAAAAAAGAAGGAAGGGTTGTTAATGGAGAAAGGAAAGTTGTGATTCTGATTTTAAGTTTCTATTAAATAATCTAACCTTCCCATAGTAACAGTTGGTATGAGATATGTCTGATCATCTTTAAGTAATGGGTCATTATACTTTTCTATAATGGAACAATAACTGGACAATCAATGTGAAAAGTTGATACTTGTTGTTTTATTGATTTCTTACAGATAGAAGATAAAGATTAAGCAAATAGGTTTGTTTTTAATTCATTAAACCCCAAAAGGACACCAGTGTCCGCGCTGTCATTGTCTTTCTATTGTGTCACTAATTGATACGATTGAAAGTTTAAAAGCACATTTTAAAGCACATTGTAGGACCTTTACCTCGATGTAGCTACTTATGCTCAACGCTAACACACTAGCCCAGAGTCAAATTAACAGTAACGATACGTTTCATATACCACTCTCTTTAATTAAATATAACATAACAGACCAGATAATTTTCCATATAATTTCTTCTTAAAGGACCTTCAGTGCCTTCCTGAAAGCTATAACAAAAGGGTTTTGACAGAGAATATAGTGAACCTATAAGGGTTCTAGTTTTCTCTTTTTGAATTACAGATTCCTAAATATGGAAATTGATGCAGAGGAAGACTAGTAACAGATATTGGTCTACAACATTTATTTTATCCTATGATAATATATTATGTAAACGACTCTTACCAGCATCTAAGTAAATTAATACTTAACGCTCTTAACATATTTATCTTGAAAATTAACGTCAATTTAGGAAGCGGTCAGGTAGTTGCCGAGACTTCTGACCGAAACTAATCTGTCTCCCTAATTGTGTTAGCGACAACTTTGATCCCTTCCCTGCGGATATGATCCGACAAGAAATTGTATTAGTTATAGTTGGCTTCGCTAATAAAGGGAGAATTTTGTTGGTCGGAGTGGAGGTATGTGTGTGTGGTTGGTATATTGAGTCTCTGTGAATGATTGATCCGAATTCCTATAAGTGTATGATGTTTAATGGTGGTGGGTCTCTAAATGTGGAAAAGTACATACATAATCTTAATCTGTACTTAATCTGTGTTCGGATTTAGCCGCACAAAAATGTAAAGAACAATGTTTTTTGTCACAAAAGTCACCTTAACACAGTTATTACCTACACGGGCTACACGTAAAGTTTAGCCACCGATAAAATTTTACCAATTTTTACGAAAAAAATCTATAGCTAGTGCAATCAATGTATTTTACATCATGTCCAGTCGATAGTGTGCAAGGCGATATTACTTAAAGGGAGTTACCTGTTGAGATGACGTCAGATAGAGGTATATGGAAGAATAAAACATCATCATCGGTCTATCATTTGCCCAACTAAGTTAGGGTTGACTTCCAGATAACGCCGGATATTAATATTCTATCTCAATCCAAATCCCGATCCTTTGTTTTCGACGGCTGCTTTTGATTGGACATCTTTAAGACTCGGATAGGCGAATTCGGTCGTTGATTGGTTACAGACAAAGATCGGGATCAAGATAGCAACCGAGATAGATTATTAATATCCAGCGTAAACCCGGTACAGCTGATGACCAGTGTTTAACATGGAGTGACTGCCTGTCTAACCTCCACAACCAGCTTAACGTGCTTTCCGAGGGCGGAGAAGTCTTGGTAAGTAACTTATGGTCACCCATCCATGGACCGACTGCGTCAAGCATAGCTTGCCCTGTGATCGACCAGTGAGGCTTTTATAAATAAATATTCCACAACTCTTCACACAACGCCATCTAGTCCCAAGTTAAGCTTGAGAGCTTGTGTTATGGGCACTAAACGGCTGTTAAACATACTTATATATTTCTAAATATATACATATTATAGATAAATTACACCCAGACACAGAACAAATGATCGTGCTCATTATACAAACATTTGTCCTGGGTAGGAATCGAACCCACGACCTCCGGCATAGCAGTCAGGGCCACTAACTACTAGACCAACAGGCCAGTCAAATTTTATTTTATTAAATCTTTTATTATTAGCCACAAGCTCAGCTATTACACAATAACATTTAGGTAATAATATATAATATGCAGCATTCATACATTACTGTACCGAGCTAGACAAATTCGACACAGTCAGAAACTTGAAAACTTACGATTAAGTCAATTTGTTTTTGCCATTTTATAATAGAACCCCAAAAACTAAGACTCATGCAACAAAAAATCTCTCGACCAGTCTCCCCGAAAACTCGCGACAATTTTTAAACCAAAAAATAATGCATGAAGCTATGTTATTCAATGAGGTGTACAAATCCCCCTACATCTTGAATATTTAAACGTTCAATGTCTCGACATCCTGAAAATTCATTACAGCGACGCGTAAAAATGCCACCCTCTTTTGTTTAAACGCAAAATCACAATAAACTTGTTCATGTAATGGCCTATGCATTTTGAGGAGACCGTGAACGGTACATTGTAAACCGTTTTATTTATTGTTTTAATCTTAGCTGTGTGTCTTGTGCGTAAAATTATGCAAGACCATCTTGAGAAGATGGCGTGTGTTTCAGCAAAAAAGAAGTTTTTTGTCATGTTTTGGTCTGTCGTTGCATACTGTATCAGTACAGTTAAAAAGTTAAAAGTTTTCATTAGAATAGTTTTTATAACACCTAAAATTCCGTTGTTGTCAAAATAGAGAAGATATTATTATTAGCTTTAGGGATTTTTAACTGTACAAAATAAAATTCAGTGGAAAACACTATCAAAATATAATATAATCACTAATCTTCATAGTTTTTATATGATTTTAAAAGAGACTGTGACCTCTGAGTTTCTTTCGGTGTTCTCAGAGTAGTCAGATAGAGAAACTCCGACCTCATGTACTAGTTAAAAAGTTGCGGGTAAAAGCCTTTTTTTGTAAAAACCTATTTACAGAAATTAATATCATCATTTATTATTTAAACAATACTGTATTTATCTACCCTTCAAAAACACTTCAAACAAATTAATTGTCAGTTTCTACGATATATATATGAAGCAATGCAAAACGTATTAATCTAATCTCCTCGGATTGTCCCTGGGCTAACTTCGACCGGACTGTCTGGCCGGTCCCTAAAGACTGGACCGCTCTGATATTAGAATGTCTCCAACATAGATATAATAAAGAAGGAGATATGCCCGTTAGACGAAAATGTATCGGAACCATGTGTCTCCACTTTGCCCCTACCACACGGCAACTACTACACATGCAGTTCAGTAAAAGCAATAGATACGCAGTCGCGCACACACCCGCATTTCTTAAAACAGAACGTACTACACAATCAATTATAAACCTTATGGCGTCAAACACAGCGTGTATTTACCATGCACCATACAACTTACGCACACAAAAACAACGGTCGCTATCACTTCGTCGCAAGAAGAAGCGGCCGTACTACGCGATGCATCCGCTCAATGAAGTATCGTTGTGTGATTTTTACATTGCTCGTCCAGCCACTTAGCGACAAACTAAGGTAGTGGTTACGGAGCAATGTATTTATTGCAACAATAGTACAGTCGCTGTGATATTTGAAAACAAAAATAACATAGTAAAAGCAAGAAATATATTAAGTTTTGTTGTTTTGCATGATTAGATAGACAAATATAGTAAAATACGTGTACTTACATGTGATAAGTAATTCCGTGATTTACATAGTTTTGATTTGTGCTTCGGATTTTACAAAAAAACACTGAACAACACGGCATTGCTATAAAATGTCGGTCGAAAGCACACAAGTTCGCGCAGACGGCCATTTGCTTACGACGTGATCAAATTTTGAGCATGTCGCGGAGACACCGACACGCCCCCATGCCACTTCTCCTATTATTTAGATTTCTATGGTCTCCAATCATTACGATTGCTTAGATATATTTATTTCTGTAGAGTTTGTTTTCATAGGGATTGGACTGCGAAATATGTTTATTTATTTAAAAGAGGTAAGTTCACAGCTGAGAGGCGTAGTGGTAGACCGTTATCAAAAGTTCACTCTTTTAAGTACCTTTGGCATATCTGGACGATTAGCCTTACGATTACGTCATTGAGAGAGAGCGGAGGGCGCTGTCGTTCAGAGCGAATATGGTTGCCTACTGGTTTAAGCCTGCTTCTAGGTTAAAATAACACTTTTTAGAACCTCTGTTCCTCCTTTCATACCTGTAGCCTGTGGGTACATTTTACGCGAAGATCGTACAGTGCCTTTCGTGTGCAGTATACATATAATGCTTTTAGGGTTTTGATGGAGCTGTTTCGCTTCTGTAGCGCATCAGGGATGTTTGCGGAAATACGTATTGATTGTGCGCAGGGTGCGAGCCAGTTCCAACAGCATCCTGGGCATGATTGCTGACAGACTGGACTCTTCTGTCTTAAAGGGAAATGCCCATTTTCGGCCATGAAACGCCCAACAATTTGCTTTTGTTAGAAAAATAAGTCTTTTTTTATGGTTATAAATAGCGGTATTCATTTATCCAAATAAGATTGGAAAAATATTGCACAAATAAAAAGTAACGAAATGATAAATGACACTAGGTAAATCCGCAGGTTACGGAGAAAAATAAAAGTGTTGCCAATCACGTTAAAAAAATCGATTCTCTGTTTGTCGATCGATTTTTATGGTGTTAAAATTTATTCTGATGTTATGATCATGAAACAAGTGAATTGCTAGTTGATTTACTATAAATTCAGATCACAACGAAAATGCACAATAATTCTAATCCTTTCTATAAAACATTTAATATACAATTTAAATAAGTACAAGAAAATGTATTTTACTAGGCGTGCAGAACTTAAAGCGCTTCATAGACTTTAATTAAAATTCAAATGAAAAATCGATATCGATTATGGGTCTGTTAAGTGGCAACATCGAATCTGTCAGCTGTCACGCGAAATTATAAGTGTTTACATGCTTTGTGATCACAAATAAATTACCAAAAGTTGAATTCGTTTGCATTTGTGTTATTTTGTTAACTAATAGCAATGATTCCGGTAGAAGTGCAATAAAAATGTATTGTTGCAATTGTATTGTCGGCCGTCGAACGGTAGGATGCTGTGCCCATGTTATGACGGTAATATCTACTATATTTGGGTTGGGCACGGCATCAGACTAATATTTTACCTCCTGCTCAATTCCTTGGTGATGTGCTGATTGTTTATGATACAAATGATGTATAAGGTTATAAAATACCTTATTGTAAAACTGTGATATGTGAAAATATAAAACCTTTATATCTTAAAAATCCGGACTTTTTTTAAATCAATTCCTTAACCAGTTCATTCTTTTTATTGCATACTATCATTTCCATATGCTTTTATATGTGGGCACCCGTGGCCGAAGTGTCTATGACCAGTGGGCATTCCCCTTTTTGCTTCAGTGTTTCTCACTTTTGAATATGTTAAGTTAACAAATATGTTTAGCGATACTTTCGTTCAAATTTATCTTGATATTACTTTGATTAAATACCTACATTAACCTAAGAATCGAATGGCAAATGTCGCACTTACTTCTTCGTAAAAGTTGCTAAACTAAGAGCACGACGTTCATACTACACGTTCTTTGAACTTTGGAAAAACGTACTTCTACTGACCTATTACTAGTACCACAATTAGCTTTGTCATAGACCAACTAGTCAATATAAACTGGATCAATCGTAACCCAATACCGAATATTAAATCTTGACTTTTAACTTAATTTTCCAAGTGGATAAAGCCATATTAATGTTCAACGAAACACAATTTTAGCAATACGATGACATTATCCTAGTTAAGGGACCTTTCTAACGAGCCGTAAAGCATTTCAATTTGCCACATTTACTGGCAAATCAAGCGGGGCTTGCCAATTTTGTGGAATTATAGTACAAATTTTGGGCACAACCTTCATATAGTCACACTGAAAACCCATGGGATCATTACCGTTATTCGATGGTAATGATACAAAGCCTTCCTCATTGTATGCCTCATTAAATATTATTGAATCAAATTGGTGATCCCAATTCGGACACATTAAAACTATTTTAATGTTTCCGATATTGTGTGTAATTAAATGTGAAAGTTTGGTAACGATATTACTTTTGTTTCAAATCAATGTTTATTTGAAGGTATGGTGACCTAAGAGGTCCTGGAGTATACTTCGTAAACTTTAATCCTACCTACAAAATTATGTTACCTATACCAATAGAATTGGCGAATTGGCGTGTAAGTATGAATACTTACTAGGTAGGCAAGTGCTCATTTGCTTAAGTCAGAAGAAAAGCATATGAAGAGTTAATTATGCTGACAGTTTAGAATGAAAACGTCATGTAGTAGTAACAATGGTAAGATTAGTTTATCATGCATTATTTTAATGATAGATAAGTAGATAGTTAATTATAGTTCGGTACCTTGTACGTATGGTTTCAATTTACTCGGCCAGGCATTATTCTTTCTTAAACTTAATAGAAGAATCAACAAAACCATTAGAATATCAGGCCTGCTGTCTAGTATGAATCAGAATGTTAGGCCACAAAAGGGATGGATAAAGGTACAAATGCTATGAGGGATATGTATGTATGTATGTGTTACTCAATTGGATATAATTATAAGAAATGAGTATGTAAAAGAAAGTCTAAAGGTGGTACCGTAATTTGAGAAGTTATTTGGAAAGCATGGCTCGTGATGCGAAGAAAAAAGCTGACCGTAAGGAAAGTTATGTAATGTAGTGGATTACAAAAATAGAGGCAGACCAAAGATATTATGGTAAGGTTATGTGACTATATGGCTGGAATGGAAGTGTTATTGAAATGACACCAAATTGACGGCATGGTTGGATGGAGCGATTGGCTGCTGCACAGCGTGTTCTGGGTTCGATTCCCGCACGAATCAATTATTTGTATGGCCTACAGGTAGTTGATCGGTGTCTCGTTGTTGGTGTATGTAATTTTAAATGTTTGTTAGCGTTAACAAACATTTAAAATTACATACACCAACAACGAAACACCGAGAAAAACGTTTCTCCTGTGTCGTGGGTGCGTACCCACGACACAGGAGAAACGTTTTTCTTAAAATAATATAGTTTGAAGAAAAAGACTATCTCCGAAATAACCGATTAATTAATAGTCCATGTTATAATGTCGCAATAATAAATCAACCGCCATTAAATTAAATAACAGCTCAAAAATTTTGTTAGGTACCTATTTAAAAAACAGGATATAACAGGAGGCGTCAGATAATTAAACCTCAATAACCGAATCGGCGTGAAAACATCATCATTAACACAATAAATAAAGAATAATAAATACATTACTCGTAAATAGGCAATTTTATCCCCATAATGAGACAATGAGACAATAAATAAGCTCGATAAAGTTCAGCTTCGTTATTATTTACCGCGCGATTCGCGACAAATGGAACGCGTATTGTCGCGATTGGCGGGAATTTGTTGCCAATATTTATGGCTGTTATTGTCATGGAGGTGTAAAAGAGATTTGCGGTATTTTAACTTGTCTTTTGTTGTCAGTGTTTCTGTGGAATAGTAATAATTACTCATCTATTTTAAAGAAGAAAGATTAGATTTTTGGTGTCGTTGTTGGTTTTTTAGAAGTTTAACTGACAAAAGTATATGATATTAAAATAATGAAATCTTTCACAATTTGAAAGTTATACTCTCATCGTGTAACATGGGCCGTATTTTTATTTCAAAACTACGGGGGGGAAAGAGGATGTTGAAGTTTAAAAGGAAAGCAATTTTAAAAATAAATACTTAACTACAATATCTATCTACATAATTATATAAAAATTCAATTGCTGTTCATTAGTCTGGCCAAAACTAAAGAACGGCTAGGCTGATTTAGCTAATTTTGGTTTTAGAATGTTTGTGGAAGTCCAGGGAAGGTTTAAAATATGAGCAAATATGAAAAAAAGCTTGGAATGTAGTAAAAACAACAATTTCGCTTTCCCTTAGAAACCATTCCTGTCTGTCAAACATTTGATGTTCGTCCCGTTGTCGGTTCGGTATATATAAGGATTTTGAATCGAATCGACATGTATATTATATGTAAAATATTGGGAAAATTGCGTATTTAGATTTAAAAAACACGAAAAGTTAAATATTGTCCACATGACAACGGATAAACAGAATTAATTTTGGTTCTCAATTTATGCGTAAGTTCTGAAATTTATTTTGTTACTAAACTTAGAAAGAGGTTTAATAAATTATAAAAAGTTTTCAGAAATCAATTTACGTAGTTAATATTGACGACAGAGACGAACTTCGGTTTCAAGAATATATATTTCTCTCAAAGAATTTTACAATATTCACTTACAAGAGAAACAAAAATAAAAATCTTAATACTAAAGGTGCAACATCGGGAAGAATGACAATTTAAATTATTTATATCCAATATCACTCACAATAAAAATGTTTACTGTCTATCCAAATCTGTTTCTTCTAAGTATTTTTTTAGTTTAATTTTAAAGACATTTATCGATTTAGATGATTTAATATCGTTTGGTAAATTATTATGCAATTTGGCTCCCTCAAATCTTATGTTATACCTGCCATAATTTGTTCTTGGGATGGAGACTTCTAAAGTGTTTAGTTTACTGCTTCTAGTGTTATAGTTATATTTTTTTCTGCTAAATGATATTTGAGACCGTGTACTGTTTGTAATGATTTTTTGAATAAATATGCATGTGTGATATATGTATAGATGTCTTATGTTAAATAGTTTTGTGTTTTTGTAAATTTTAACGGTTGGTGTTAGTCGATGATATCTGAATAATGACTTTATTAGTTTGTTTTGTGTAGTTTGAAGAGTTTTTAAATTTGTTTTCGCAGCACTGCCCCAGATTTGAATCAAGTATTCCAAGTGTGGCTTAACTAGTGTAGAATAGATCATATTACGAATTGAGTATGGAACACACTTCGATATCCTTTTAATTAAACCTGTCAGAGGAGATATTTTAGATCGTACGTAGTCTATGTGTGGCTTCCATGTTAGTCTGCTGTCTAATATTAATCCAAGGTATTTCTCTTGGTTAGACATTTGTAGCGGTTCGTTATTGATTGTTAAAGTTGAATGATTATTTATTTTTTTATATTTTGCAGAAAAGATCATGTATGACGTCTTAGCTATATTGATGGTCAAAAGGTTACTTTGTAACCATTTTGATAGTACGTTAAGGTCATTTTGAGCAGTATCAATTATACTGTCAATGCTGTTTCCAAAGTAGAAAAGACATGTATCATCCGCGTACAATGTTACTTGGCCTTGTAATCCTATTTCATTTATGTTATTTATGTATATTAAGAAAAGTAAGGGCCCTAAAATTGAGCCTTGTGGTATACCACAAACGATTCTAGCTAGGTGACTCTGATATTGATCTATTTTGACCATTTGGAACCTGTTTGACATATATGACTCAAAAACATCGAATGCAGAACTACTTATTCCAATAGCCTTTAACTTATTTAATAGTAACGAATGACTAATTGTATCGAAAGCCTTCTTTAAATCAATAAACACTCCTAGGGCTATTAGCTTTTTATCTATACTATCTCTAATTTTAGTAACTAAATCTATAGTGGCATTCAAAGTATTCGACTTAGGGCGAAAGCCATATTGGGAGTCATTTAAAAAGTTTATATCATTTAAGTACTTAAATAACCGCGAGTACAGAATTCTTTCAAAAACCTTGGATAACATAGGCAGCACAGATACAGGTCGATAGTTACTTGGGTCAGTTTTAATACCACTTTTATAAATTGGCGTAACCTTCGCGATCTTTAATGAATTTGGAAAAATACCGTTTTCTAAGCACTTATTAATACAGTTTGTAAGATTTCCCACTATGAGATTTTTGACACATATAATGGCCTTTGTCGTTATTCCATCTATTCCTGTACTTGTGTTACTGTCTAACGTGTCGATGATTTTTAATATTTCTGACTGGGTACAGGGTGTTAAGCATGTGAGTGTATTGCCTTGTGAAGTGTTACTTTCATTAGAAACAACATTATTACTTTGCATGATTTTGCTTGCCAGCAAAGGACCAATCGATGAAAAGAAATGGTTGAAGGTTTCACAAATACTAGGACCATCCATTATGGTTTTATTATCGACTATAAGTTTTGGGGGAGCACAACCAACTTTTATTTTATTACTTGCTAGTGTATTTATTAATTTCCATGTCTTTTTCGGTTTGTTTTTACATTTATTGAATTCATTAAAACTTCAATAATTCTTTTCAAAAAGAACTTTTTTTACTGTTTGGAATTTAATTAAAGTAGACCCGGAAAACTAAATAAATAAGTATGTAACACAGAGGCACGCAGCGCAGTAGTTCAGTTTAAAATTAAGAATTTAGTATTTTTTAAATCAATGCATTTCAGTAAGGTAGTTAGGTTAGGTAGTTAGGTTAGCTATAGGGTAGGTATGGTAAGTTAGGTTAGGTTATATATACATGTTGTCATTTTAATTCTATCGAACACAAAATGTTTAAATAATCACATTAGAGACTCGCTAAACAAAAAGTAGAAGTTATTATTAGTTTGGATCTATTAGTTGTCATCTTATTAAACGTATGTACCTATATCTAATACATTAAATTGTCTTGTCACAGTGTCTGTAACAAAACTCCTAAAAACGGCTTGACCGATTCTTATGAAATTTTGTGTTTATATTCAGTAAGTCTGAGAATAGGATGTACGACTAACAAAAACTAATAAATTGATTCGAAGGCGGAACGAAGTTTGGCGGGGAGGTGTCATATATTTGTTCAAATCTCAAATTGTCTCGACATTAAGTCTAAGTATAGTTGGAAGGATTGTAACTAATTACCAACATTCAAACCTCTACAATAAGTAATTTTAGAAACATAGTTTCGGAAATGCCGTATCCGAAATTCATTTTGCATTTCGTTATCATGTGTCCATTTATACTCGTAAACAGACAACAGTGCATACAATTTATGCGCGGGTAATTAAACGTATCATGTTAATTGCGACCGTACAATATTGATGATTCTACTATACTTACACTTACTTGTAGATGTTCAACCATGTAAGTAAGTTTTACAACGAAAATTGACCATTTCAGGACTTCAATAAGTTGTTTATAATTTCATAGTGATGACTGTCTACAGGAGAACTTTTTATGCATTGAGTTAATTTCCACAGGATGAATGGCTTATGAATATGAACAACTTTCATTTTAGCACGAAGTCTGAGATCAGGAGAAAAAACGTCTGTTTCATACATTTTTGATGCATTCCACAATAAAAATTCCACAACTTTTTCACACAGCGCCATTTAGTCCCAAGTCCAAGCTTGAGAGCTTGTGTTATAGGTACTAAACAGCTGATAAACATAATTATATATTTCTAAATACATACATATTATAGATAAATTACACCCAGACACAGAACAAATTATCGTGCTCATCACACAAACATTTGTCCTGGGTGGGAGTCGAACCCACGACCTCCGGCATAGCAGTCAGAGTCACTAACTACTAGACCAACAGGCCAGTCGAGCATAAGTATTGTACTTACTATTCTATGAAACCACTGTTTTTTTTTCTTGATTTAGTTCTTCCTAAAGTGAAAGTTGTTTTTTTTTTCATTCATTCAGTGAAAATTTGGGTAAAGCATAATTTGACTGGCCTGTTGGTGTGGCCCTGACTGCTATAACGGAGGTCGTGGGTTCGATTACCACCCAATAAAAATGTTTGTGTGATGAGCACGATCATTTGTTCTGTGTCGGGGTGTAATTTATCTATAATAGTTAAGTATGTATTTAGAAATATATAAGTATGTTTATCAGTTGTTAAGTACCCATAACACAAGCTCTGCTTAGTTTGGGACTAGAACGCGTTGTGTGAAAATTGTGGAATGTCTTTATTTATAATTAACTAGCAGACGTCCCGCGGTTTCACCCGCGTTTTTCCCGTTTCTGTGGGAATACAGGGATAAAAAGTAGCCTATGTCACCCGGGGATTGTGTAGCTTCCCAACAGTGAAAGAATTTTCCAAATCGGTCCAGTAGTTTCGGAGCCTATTCAATGCAAACAAACAATCAAACACTTCCTCTTTATATAATAGTATAGAGTATAGATAAGTTATACAGGATAACTTTTTATAAATAAATAAATTCCACAACTGAAAATGTAACTGGGCAATAGGACCAGCACACGTAAGCGTAAAACTTGTAGATGTATCACAAAAACTCTAAGAGAAGAAGGGCAATATATCTAAAAAAGTTGAGACAAGGGTTGTAAATCGGTGGCTCAAACGTTTTTCGGTTAAACAAATGCGGGTATAAATTAGCTGAAGACTGACGAGGGTAGCTCTGACACGTGGACATACGTGGGTACCTTATAAGTACTTTATAAACAACGTAGGTGACTGTTACATTTATCTGCAACTAGATAATGTGCATGTGTCGAATATTTGCTTGTAATCTAGACGAGGGATTAAAAACTAAAATTTTGTCAAATAGCCCATTCTTCAACTCAACAGTAGTGAAACAGACTGAGGTAGCTACGACCGTAGCCACCGCGTAGACAGACGCTACGGAGCTGCTACGAGCTTCTCTAATGTAGCCTTATTCGTATCCAAAAAGAAAAGTTATAAAGGTGACCTCTGAGGAAAAATAAAATCCCGAATTAATGTCGCGTATGTGAGTATAATTATCGGATTTCATAATACTTAATTTTATTGTTCCGGGAAATTTCAACAGGATTACTAATCATATTCGATAACTCCATGTATAAGTTGTACATGTTACATACGGACACGTCCATTGTTATATGTATTTACAAGGGCAAACGTTTGATTTCCAAAGCTGTGTATAATCTAATTACTGCGAACAAGCGTCCTGCCAGGCACATGACAAGTGACAAGGCATAACATGGAGTGCCCTGTGCCTAACTATTGTTGAAATAGTATGTTAATATTTGATCTTTTAGATTGATTTATTTTTGTTTTAGAGCAGCCTTATTACTACTAGCAGACATCCCGCGCTTTCACTCGCGTAGGTCCCATTCCCGTGGGAAAAAAAAGTAGCCTATGTCACCCGGAGATAGTGTAGCTTTCCAACGGTGAAAGAATTTTTCAAATCGGTCCAGTAGTTTCGGAGCCTATTCAATGCAAACAAAAAATCAAACATTTTCTCTTTATATTAGTATAGATAAATAGAGGCGAGTTAAAATAGGGACTTTTTACCTAAATAGCCTCTGATGTTTCGGATTCATGTGCGTTGTGCGTATTGTAAAATTATCACTTGCTTCAAAACCGGTGAAGGAAAACATCGTGAAGAAACAGGCATACCTAAAAGAGAGTTAGTAAACTCAGATATTAAGGAAATATCGTGTTGGCAAGCCTTGTAGTTTGTAGGTTAAAATTCAAGTGCCAACGTGAGTTTTTCTCGTCATATATAGAATAAGAATTGTTTATTTGCATAATACATACATTACAGTTTAAGTGAAGCCCTGACTCCTGAGCTAGATAAATAATATCTGTATTTCAGGAGTCAGTTTCTTCTTCCTAAATACATGGCGCTTATAACTGTATGCAATAATTATTAAAAGCAACTAAAACTTTACAACTCGAAAAAATAAAAAATAACAAAATTAATTTATATTTGATAAAGAAAAAAATAAAAATGAATAAATGTTTAGAATTTGAATTTAGTTTGATTTGAATGACAATTATATATGCTTTCTATGTTAATCTGACATTGAAAAAACCTGGACTGGTTTTTCATTCAATGTAAGCCATTTATCAGCCAGCCAAAAGTCTGAACTCATCTCGTTCTTAATTTGAATATGGAATATTTTTAAAATAAATGTACATATAGAGTTCTTTTACATGCATATGCCACTAACTTGTTTCATCGGTTGGAGGCATGTAGGTTTGATTGCTTTACTATGCAACTTCATAGCAAAATAACAGACCATTTAAAATTTTTAGATATAACTCAACTTTTTCAGACAGGTTCCAAATAAGTATTTATTTATATCTAAAATCGCATCCATTATATTGTCCGTAGAAATATAAAATAATCAAACAGAAATAGCTCGGACTTATCCCTTACAGTCGACCGCAGTGTAAATACATAACTAGTGAACTGAGTACAATCGGCGACATTGACGTTCTGCCACCGGACAAACGTTGCCCCAAACATTTATTACTGAACAAAGAGTGCAGTTGAGTCGAATTCAAATTTAAAATTCAAATTCATTTATTAAAGTTAAGTAAGCTATGTCCCTTCATTGAAGCGTAAGTACAGACGCCAGCACATCAAGTTACCCCAATGTGTCCAATTTCTTCGATTGTTTTTCAACTTTATGGCAAACAGAATAAGGTTCATATTCAATTGGGAAAATTTGACACATTGGGGTAACTTGATGTGCTGGCGTCTGTACATCATTATTACACTTTAAATTGTCATGCAAAGCTGTACAATAATTAAAATAAAATATTACTTAAATTATATTTTTACAATACAATCAAGTATTCAATCTAGATAACTTTATTTAAAACTGTAAATACAATAAGCTTCATCCTTAATATAAATGATATCAAAAAGAGTATTGTAGAAAATAAAAAATCAGAATGTTACCGGAAAATAACAGAAGATCCGAGTTTCGAAAAACAAGAAAATAAGCTTTTCTATTCATGAAAGTTTTAGAAGCTCACTTTTAAGCTTATTATCAGCCCCAAGAACCAGAACAAAAACAGATCCTTATAATTATGTTATAGGTACCTGAAACAAGGGTTATACTTTTGTAGGACATCGTCTGTTTCAGCAATATTCCTCATCTTATTACTTTTACCAAGACATTTTAGAAGTTTTTATTTTGGTATCTGGCCACAAACTAAAATCACCGTCACTAAAATAATTGTTTGGATTCTAGTATTCTTTTTTTATCAGTAAGTAATAGATATTCAACTCCACTCCAGTTTCTGTTCCTGTGACGTCTGCATACATCACGGCACACACGCCATTATTCTAATTGGTCACAAATTATGCCTGATCGGGTTAGCTTAGTTTAGCTGGGGACCGCACGTAATTCAGTTTAACTATTGTGCGATTTACTGCTGTTTATTGATTATTGCATTGTTGCTAGTTATTTAAGTAATTTATTTATAGGGTCGTTTGTTTTAAATTTTCTTAATTTCAACATGTAATTCTAAAACTCGTAAGTCAGGATCAGAATATTTTATTTGTAAACAAAGGTCCGATTAGAACTGAGTGTGAGGTGTTAAAGTTAGGTAATTAGATCGTCTCTATTTTGCTCAGAGACGTACAAATATGTATAAGTGTGTTAAATATGTCCGGCTGTCATGACCGTAATATTCTTAAATAAGTTAAAAGACATTGTTTACTTTTTTAAATTTTCTTATCATACGTATATTGAATTTAATTCTGATTTTAATTTTTGTTGCTTTGTTTTTTCATTTTATTATGCACGCTGTACTCTCTTGTAAGTGAAGGAGTACGCCTACGTGATATTGTTGTCGTGGATTATATTCATTTCATGTGTCTGTTTATATCTTTTGTTGGAGATCCTAAATAAATAAATATACATGTAAATAAATGAGATTTTTAGTCGTAGCTTGGTGACAATAAACCAGTTTTTGAAAAACAATAAATTAATATAGACTTATTCACATACATCTCAATATATTCAAATTTAATAAAGAAAAAAACAACATATTACATTATGCGACTAACAAAAAGGTACAGAATACATTAACATAACACGAAAATCCCATAAACATACGACATTTGTTTTAACACCCTTTTGGGTAAGCGACGTCGGATTGTCAAGTTCCCCCTTTTGACGACGAAATCTACTGTATAATAAGCATTTGTCTTAAAATATGATTTGTGAATAACAAGAGTTTATATTAAGTCGTATACAAATGCAAATAAATGTGATTTACTAACGTTTTGACTGCAAATACGACATATTGCTAGCATAACGCGTATTTTTAGTATTTTTGCCCTAATATGTATGAATGTAAGCGAAGCGAAACAATTATGTAAGAATTGTAGCAAATGGCTCTCTGTAAGTTTCGTCTATCTTTATGAGAAAAAGGCGTGAGTCTATGTTAGTATGAATGTATTTTGAAGCAAACTAAATTCTTCTTTATTCACGATTTGTTAATTTTAGTTAGTTATAGTTAGTGCAATCTACAGTCATCTTATTATACTTAATAACATTGCATGAACTTTATTGTTATCATAAATATATCACTTTATAAGAACTGCCTCCCAACACGGTAATATAATTAAAAAGCCAACGAAATGAATGTGCGGTATTAATTTATATAAACTGGAGTGTGTTTGTGTGTGATTACAACAGTATTAACTTAACCCTTCCCTTGTTAATGTGATGTCAACGTTATTTATTGATGTTTAGTTTCAACGGTACAGTTAGTAGAGAAAGTTGAAGAAAAATATACAGTTTTCATGCGGATCGAAATCGAAGGACGAAGGAATTTTAGCCTTTGAGTTTCTTGATTCAGAAGATACACATTACAATCAAATCAAGGAAATATTAATTGACTGGTTGGATATTAAAAACTTTTAATAAAGAAGATGTGTTAGAAAATATTAACAGAGAATCAAAGTCAACTTAACAATTTA
This sequence comes from Euplexia lucipara, assembly GCA_921972225.1. NCBI lineage: Eukaryota > Metazoa > Arthropoda > Insecta > Lepidoptera > Noctuidae > Euplexia > Euplexia lucipara. The sequence goes on from OV179154.1 coordinate 14,501,511, forward strand.
AAATTAAAAGTTACATTATTATTATTTTTTGTGTCAAAATCATTTTGCTAACCGTACTGTAAGTAGTCATTAATATTAGTAAAAGGGTGTGTGGGCTTCTTATCTCATCAAGTTGGGATATTTCTATGACTTTTAGTCACGATCTTTTTCTATTAACACAATTTTAGTAATCAAACTGTATCAGAGAGCCCAACCCGACAAACCTGCACACCACAAAATTAGGAAAGCCATGGGGTAGGCTTCCCTATTATGCGGTATTTAGAGAAGATGAAGAAGAAAGTATATAACTAACTAGCTGATGCCCGCAGCTTCGCCTGCGTCGATGTAGCTTGACAAATTATATTGGTAAAAACTGCAAGATATTCGGTGCAGTACCTACTTTTGAGTTCATCGCAAACAGACAGGCAGACGCAGCGGAGGACTTTGTTTTATAATGTGTAACTAGTGATTACAAGTAATTTTCTTAAAGCATCACAGTTCATAGCTGTATTATATATCGGTTTTCAATACCGAAGCTATAATAAAGCAATTGCAAAAAAATAAAGCAACTTTGAAGAGACTGTCAGCACCAAAATGTAACTCAACCAAATTCCATGTAAACAAAAACCAAAACCAACTGAAAAAAAAACAACAAAAAAACACATGAAACCATTCTAAAACCGCGGCCCAGCCATGTTTTATTCAAATTTACTTACATTTATACTAACGGGAGCGACCTTTGGTACGGAATTGTATTCCCTTGCCAGACCATACATCTTCTTCACGCGAAAACGTAGGCAGTACGTACTTATTTATTTCCGTAACGTACAGCAAGGGAGCATGATGTTTTTGGTAGGTTACGACCCACGGAAATAGAAGCTATAAGTATTTATGTTGGAGTAAAATTAAACAATGGAAAGTTAACGTATAAACTCTTTCAATATTCTAGATTAATGATAGGATGTATTTTCTTACACATAACCTATCAGCAATGTCAACAGGCCTCAGCGCTAAAAGGCTGTCTAATGCAAAATATTTTGTTTTATTCTTGATTCTATTTATGAGATTTTGGTAAGGTGTTGCTAATAAATCACAGAAATGCATTGTGAAACAAAAATATCTTAATACCAGGATAGTAGCAGGTGGTCTTCTGTAGTTTCTGTCTACCCCTATGAGAAAAATCTTTTTTGCAAAACATAAAACCGACTTAAAAATTTTATGTTTTGCAAAAAAGATTTTTATTTTTTCATTTTTAGTTGTTCCCATACAAATATTTGCCATGAATTTATTTTTATATTGTTATTTGTTAACAATACATGTCATGGTAATAGGGTTATCCACTTATCCCTAATAAATGAAACTTAACATACCTAACTGTCGAAATCTAGATATATTGTACACATCTGCGTACCCCTCAGAGCATACAGGCGTGATGATACGTCATGATGTTGTACAAACAATAAATATCCAAACGATTCCAGCAATCAGGACAGATTTGCCGTCTATTTTTGAAGAGTTCCATTGTATATCTCCGAAGATCAGCACCAGATCTTCATTAAATTAAAATGGGACCATCTCGAAAGTATACTCTTTCAAATAAAAAGAGAAAGAATTTTGAGAATCGGTCTACAAATGGGGGAGAAATCGCGTAACAAACACACAAAAAAAAAAACATACCGTCGCATTGAGAACCTCCTCCTTTTTTTGAAGTCGGTTAAATAACAGTAAAGTCGCTGATATTTTTAACCGACTTCAGTAGGAGGTTTTCAATTCGATCGGTATTTTATTTTTTTATGTATGTACACCGATTACTACGATGCGGAAAAGCTGCCATTTGGTCCCATAAAAATATAACATAGTTTGACCCGGTAGTTTACATTTTATGAAAATTTAATTTATTTTTGATTTTTTTTGTATGTATGTTTACCGATTACGCTGAGATTTATGTACCGATTTACGTGATTCTTTTTTAGTTTGATGCAGACTAGTTCCTTTTAGTCTCATAAAAAAATTACATAGTTTGGCCTAGTAGTTTTCAATTTATGAAAATTTTTGTTCATGAATTTTACTTTTTCATTTCATCGAACAGTGTTGTTGCTTATTTGTTTGATTGTACTATTATTGTGTAAATATGTGTTGTAAAAATGGATAATAATGAATCATCTAGGTATATAAAAATAAAAAAAAAATAAAAATTGTTAATTGTAAACTTTTTTACAAAAAAGTCGGTGGCCAATCATGAATGAGACAAAACAACCAAAGCCACAGACTTCCGAATTAAGAGTTATTTTACACCGGTTAGTGTTTTTTGAAGTCGGTTGTATTTTTTGTAAAAAAGTTTTATTTAAATTTATAGTCTGTCATCATCCGATGCCTAGCCTATCGGACCTTCACAACCCAGTGACTGAGTAACACGACACATCTTGGTTAGAATGGTATTTTATTTAGATTCATAGTACTTAAGTTGGTTCAACCAACTTAAGGTGGTTGGCTTGGTTGGTTGGTTGGTTGGTTGGTTGGTGGTTGGTTGGTTGGTTGGTTGGTTGGTTGGTTAGTTTTGGACTTTATCGTTTTTTGACACTGATCTTTGTGTAACACCACTGATCAAAAGGCTACCAACGGTATTTACACTCGCGATTTGTATAAAAAATAACGTCAAGTCTGTGTACGAATATTAGGTGCTTAAATCCACTTTTGGCCAGTTATATTTAAGTCCTATATTATAAGGGTGAGTCTATTGTCATAAACATAGCAGATTCCTAGGCTGCAACTGAGAAATTCCTGATACCATAACCCAATATCACCTCACGCTCAGCAGTAGGTACCTTACTTCAATAAACGATGTACGAAAGTCTTCAAACAACACACCTTGCTTGCTCACCTAATTTTTCTGCTCACATTTCCTAAATTCATCAACCATAACAAGAACGATAAATAATACTGGTTGTCTTATAAATTATTATCGTGTTAGCTCACTGCTCATTTGCTGACGAAGTTCAAACCCCCAGGGGATCCAGCCAATCACGGCGCGCGAGAACTTGTTATGGGAAAAGTATGATCCAGAAAGTTCCGTAATGTAATGAAGTGTGGCGTAGATTGTTTTATATCTGGGTATATGTGGGAAAATGAGAATTGCAGGTAAAATGAAGTAAGTATTGTATGGTGTTAATAAAATAGGGACTGATAATTACTAACCACACTTTAGATTTCCATCAACTCTGCTCTATCTGATAACCTACATCGACCAACGTTCTAGAGAGCATACTTACGATCATTGTGCAACTTTCACACAACGCTATCTATGTCCTAAACTGAGCAAAGCCTGTGCTATGAGTACTAGAAAAGTGATAAACATATGTACTTACATATGTATTAAAACATACACATTATAGATATTAAAGATAAATTACACTCAGACGCAGAACAAATGATCGTGCTCATCACACAAACATTTGTCTTGGGTGGGAATGGAACCCACGACTTTCGGCATCGGTCAGGCCAATAGGCGTAGTCGTAACTCTTAAAGAACACCTTTGAAGTTCGGGTTCTGCTAAAAATCTACCAAAGAAAAACACAGTGAACGAGTTAATTCTCAACAATTCTGGTCCTTTGATTCTAAATAATCAATAAATATTTAAATACCTCCACTGTCAGTACATTATTAAAAAAAACACGTTTTTCTCTTTCCTACAAATAGCTGTGTATTAGACAAAAGATTCTAAAACAAAAGCAGGAAACAAATGAACTGAAGCACGGCGATGCATCATCGAGTTATTACAGACGAGCCTCCGACGCGCTGATGGTGACAATTTTTCAACTCGAAGTGGGAACAGAACAATCCCTGATTAATCCTACGGTGAGACTATTGAAGCCATTGTGTGCTATGTGGATGGACATGTCTTGATACTTGGTCAGCTACGAGTATGAAAAGGAGTATTTTACTTTTTTTGTTTAACCACATTAGTGAGACAACATTCTTAATATTTATTTAAGAAGCACGAAAACCACTACCTCACTGATATATAAAAACTTTTTTATAATAAATACAACCGACATAACCGGTGGTTTTGTCTCATTCATTATTGGCCACCGACTGCCGAATCTAGAGTTATTTAACACCAGTTAGTGTTTTTATGAAGTCGGTTGTATTTTTTGTAAAAAAGTTTTTATTCTACAATCTTAAGTTTTTTGTTTTTATGTAGATAATTTATTATTTTCCATTTTTTAAAATATAACAATTAAACAAATAAACAGATTTCGATGAAATCAAAAAGGAAAATGTTCATGAAACAAAAACTAGCTGTAAACTATGTAATTTTTAAGGGACCAAAAAACAACAACTCTGCATCAAACTAAAAAAAGAATCACGTAAATCGAATCATAAACCTCGGAGTAATCGGTGTATGTACATACAAAAAAAAATACCGATCGAATTGAGAACCTCCTCCTGAAGTCGGTTAAAAATTACTTAATACTAGGACTGGCTATTGGATCAATCCTAACATAAAATACTACCTAAACATAAAATACTTCAAAAGAAATTATACGAAGTATAACCACACCAGCGTCAGTACTTCTACAAGCGCCTCGTGAAAAGAAAATCCTTAATGTTAAAATACACAAAACTTTATCGGATCAAGACTGACCCGTCCAAATATAATATCGCGCCAATACTTACCATAGAACTGGTGCATTAATATTTTGGTTGAGTTTTTCGCCGCCGTCAATTCCCGGAGCGACTAGATGGGGGGAAGTTATTACCGGGAGATATCGCTCCGTCTCAATAAATTACAGGAGATGAGAGGAAACATTAACTAATTACCGACACCGATACCTGACTGGTGTCTGAGAAAGTAGGTACAGGTATTTGTCGAGGAGAATATTGTAGATGGAGGTTTAAGAGCCTTTTAGTTGAGAAATTTTCGACGAAGCTTGATAGTCTCGCATACAAAGTTTTTGCTACATCATTGTAATTAACAAATGTTTAATGTAATGTTGTTGATAGTCTACGTTTAGAGTAAGACAACGTTTGAAACTGCTTATATATGAGTCGTGTGTTGGTGAGAAAACTTCAAAACGGTTTGCTGCAGCTATATACAACTACAGCTTTGACGTCAATATGGACGTATTATGGTTGTAATTTATTTATAATATGTATGTATTTAGAAATGTGTAAGTTTGTTTATCAGTTATGTAGTACCTACTGGTCATAGCACAAGCTCTGCTTAGTTTGGGACTAGATGGCGTTGTGTGGAAGTTGTGCAACAGTTATTTATTTATCATTTATAATAAGAAATAGGTCTTTCTTCTTCTTTACGAGTGGATGAGCAAATAAAAGTGTATTTAATGCTCTTTCGCCCGAATACTGAAACGCCTCTCAAACATTTGACGGCTACTTAAACGTTTGAGAAGCTCTCATAGTCGAAATTCATATTCTCATATGTCATTTAAAAGCATTGATTAAATTTAACAGGATCTCAAATTAAGTTGTACTTAAACTCAACTCTGTATAAAATCCGTATAGTGGAACGCCACTTAGCGCTTTTTAACTGTCACATCAACTGTCAAATCGAGTTAAGTAGGTGTTATATAACTAAATTATTTGGTAAATGAGAACGTGCTGAGAACAATTTTAAGGACTGCTTATTTAAGTATGGTTTTTCGAATTGCTTGAGTGGTGTTTGTGTATACCATTTAAATTTGAGGGATGCTTAAATTTAAGTAGCTTTTAGATGAGTAGGAGATTTGAGTAGCGTTTCAGTATTCGGCTGTTTGTCTCCTTTTATTGTACACTATACAAAATACTACAAAAACTAACAAATATTAACTAAAATCCCTCACAGTTCAGACGCCAGCACATCAATATACTACAATCTGTCAAATTTCTTTAGTAAATTTTCAACTTAATATACAAAATTGATTAGGAAAATTTGACAGTTTCGGGTAGGTTGATGTGCTGGCGTCTGTACGTTTAATAAATCTATATTCTGCCACCAACATACATTTCATTCCACGTTCTAAGTCTCTTTTATAAACGTACTTTACAAACATTTCACTGCCAGAAACAATTCGAAACCCAATACTAATCAACATTCAAAACCGACAACACTCAATTATAACAAGCAATCACATTGGACGACCAACTTAAACACAAAGAACGAACTCGTTCTCATTGTTGCGCCAAATGCAAATCCAGACGCTACACCCTTTGCCCCACGTATATTTAATTCAACAGCACCAAATGCAGGTAACAATCGCGAAACACCGGTAACTGTTGTAAGTGTAAACGAAGAGCGAAGCACGAAAAATTTCAGGAAAGAAAACAAGAAAAAAAAGGGGAACAAAGTGAAACTCAGCCTTCCTTATTTCCCTTGGCGATGGCGCGCCGACGCTCCCAGTTTTTCCAGGAAATGGAAAATATTGCGATAAGGAGCATTATAGATTAAACACGTCCCGTGTCTTTAATGTGTTTGCAGTGATCAAGTGTTGCAGATAGGTGTGTGAGCGCCTTTAAAAAGTTGTAATGACGTTTTGTGTGTAAATAATGGCGGCGATAAGGATATTCATATGCAAACTGCTCTTTATTGTGTTTCGATGTTAGAAATAGGATTATGTTAAGAAGAGGAGCAATTTACTGATTTCTGGCGCAGATGTTTGTTGTTGTTGTTGTTAATGTTGTTTATATACATATTTCCGTAGAATATTAATGTGGTCTATGTTTATCTTGGACATCATTGATATCGATAATGGAAAACATCGTGTGGAAACTAGGACCTATACTGCATAAATATATCGCCCATTTTAGTAAGCGTTGTGATAAAATTGTCATGCCTAGAAAAAAATATTTAGACATATTATTTAACCCAGTTGTTACTGAAACTATTTTTTTTCTCGAATCACGGTAAATTTTTAGTATTGTTACCTTGATGCATATAGAAAACATGGAAAAATACCAAAAAAAATCCAAGTTTTCAGGAAATCTTGGAAAATGCGGATCGTTTTAACGATCAGTAGTAACAGGCAGGTAGGTTAACGTTCATATAAGTACCACTTAATCGATTGTATCCTATTTTAAATTAATGAAACACAGTTGTGATAAAAAAAAGCTTTATTATGTCATTGAAAAATGTTAAATAACAATCAAGTTATGTAGGAGTATGGGTATCACACCAGCTTCCATTCCTACCTGCATATAAGCCGATGGAATAATTGCTGCATGGCCTTGTTATGGATCACCCAGAACTCATATCCCCATTTAATCGGTTTTCCACGTGTCCTCTATAATAAGGTACCATAGCCTCGTCTGCCTTTTTTTTTTCTAGAGGAGCCATATCCAGGAATATTTCGTTCAGGATATTGAAAATCGGTCTCAACTTTGTAAATTGGTCACTTTCAGTACTATCGGAGTATCTATCGTCACAACATTGGAGGTCATGATAAATGTAAATCTCTCCATCATTATGGCGTTCAGTGTTCATAATCAGTGTCTGATAATTTCATTCAATACTTGTATCTTCTTGGGGACTATGAAAATATATCCACTGTACAGAAGTAATAGCAAGAAAACACTTCATTTTACCCGTTGTCACATCGCCCACTTTGTTCTTTTGAATCGCGTAAATATTTGTATGTTTGGCCAATAATTCGATAACAGAGTCATCAAACATACAGTCAAAGTAATACATAAGCGTTTGAAAGTGTCTTGGACTCTTGGCCCATAGTTTTCATGCCATTGTGGTCGGTCGTGAGGATTATGGCGATTTCTCCAAGTAAGATTTTGTTTTTTTGGTACGGATGTATCAACAAAAGGAACAGCAGACGTGCTGCTACTAACTAGAGCTGAACTGGATGTAGATGGCTCAGGTTCTCGACCTTCCACAATTAGGGGTTCTTTGGTAGTTAGACTTCTTTTTACGTAAACTGTCCTCGTCATTTTCGAAACACATGTATTCTATCTCAGCAGGAGATCTTAGCTAAGAACCTAGATAGGAAAAGAATTATCACAAATGACATGAAAACGTTATGTTCTCATGTCATTTGTAATAATTCTTTTCAGTTAAGATTTACATAACATCTATATGAAACCTGGAAGATTGTTCAGAGTTACAAACTCTTCATCACCAGAATCTTCATCTCGGACATCAATATTCGCGTTATCTGGTGGTAAAATAGTTATATTTCTTGGAAATGGGTCATCATTGTCTTATTGTTCCAACTCGTCAACGGTTTCATTGAGAGACCGTGGTTTATTGTTATTGGGTCTAAAAGTCAAAAATACATCCCCAAATTACGACTGATCGTTAAAACGATCATTAAATATAATGTCATTTGTTTTCTATAAAATATAAGAAAAGCGCAAATTTTAATACACAGCTTTGTTAGACAGGTTATAAATTTATAAAAAACGTGCATCAAATAAATTTCAATCACAAGCTAATTTGTAAACACTTACCGTTTTGAAGACATGGTGAAAGTTAATTACGCTCACTCGAACTAAAATACAAAAACACTCCAAAATTGTGATCATAAGATAATTTTCTTTGCACCGAAACATTGTCAAACGATTACTGTGGCGATTGATAATCTAAAAACAAAAGATATCCGCTCATTATTATTTTTAAAATAGCGGGTATTCTCCAGTAATTTTTTGATCTTTATAACGATCGGTCGTTATAAATGGGTTAAGGTTTTAACAAATAAACCCTAGGTAATTAAGTAATATAATATTTTAATAATATGTAATATTATTTCAGGGTTTAAATGTTAAAACAAGCTTTGACCTGATTGGTTTTGAAATTAGCATGTCCTACTAATGATCAATACCGCCTAAAGAAAGGCCTTTATGTTAAGTCATATCTGCAAAGTAAGAAAATTGACACTGCAACAGGTTAAAAAATGCTTTTTGGATCCTACTTTTACTAACATGCATAGTTACTCAAAGTAAAAAAGTAACTTAAGTAAACTTTTGGTACGGCAAGAAGTAAGTATTTGAAACCCATTTTTCATGGCCTATTTATGACTTAATAACTGGCGGTATGCTATATTATAGGTAGATACCTATATCTCCTTAATCTCAAAAAATACAGGAGTAAGCAGTAATGTTATGACGTATCAACGTTTTACCCTTGTTTTTTAAAAAAAACTATAACTACTTACCAGCCTAATACTACAGATACCCCTTAATTACCCTTACCACAACCACTCCGGTTAATCCGTACCAATTTTTCTCATGTAATACCCACACGAGTGGTGCGTGGCCGTAATCGCTATTAGATCAAAATTTAAAGCCCCGCGCACATGTTACTGGCTCGGATTACGCTAGTTGCAGTGCACCCTTATGTTGTGTTCGTTGCTTTAGAACTAGCCAAGTCAGGGCTGAATTAATATTAATCTTTTTTTTACTCTTAGAAATATTTTGGTTATTTGAAGTAGTTGAACACAGACCACCTAAAACTACATTATATACTCAAACGATAAACTATTTTTTTGAAGTAATACTTCTTTAGGCGCGTTGGAAAAAGCTGATGAGAGTAAATTTTTACGATACTCTCACACACCGTCACGAAAAACCTCTCTTGACTATAGCTAACTTCAGGGTGTCCCCTGAAGTTAGCTATAGTCAAGAGAGATTTAAAATACTATAGAGCGGACATGCGAGGAAATGTCATAGAAAAACTTTGATCCTATGTCTCAATAATGCCATCTAGAATAATATATCAATATTGGTGAGGCAGCGAAGCGTGCCTATTAAAAAAAACTCATAGATTTGTGTCTACCAGGACAGAAGTTCCGGATGAAAATGTTGTTCGTCACCTCCCGTCGTAAATTATGTATTGAATGTCTTTGGCTATAATAGTCCACATTTTAGTTTTTTTCTATTATTATGCCAAAGAAGTTTAACTTCTAACGCGTTTATATACTCGTAGTAGACACACCCTTTTATTTGTGTAAGTAAAATATGAAGATTTTTCCAGTCCAGCTAATGTTTATGAATTTAAAAGCGAAACCACAAACAAATGATTTTGTGGTTTCTAGTTTTTCAATAGTTTAAAATAAGAACAAACACCAAAAATTTGGTCCTTCTGATAACAAAATGAGTTTAACAAAGACCCTACTACCAATGCACTACAGTAAAATGAACAGTCGACTACCAAGTGTAACACAAGTAGGAGCGCATATGGTAACGCTAATTCCACACACTGCCCTTAGGGGTTGAAATAAAATAAAAACCAAATTAGGGGAAGATGACGCAACGGCACACCCCTTCGATTTTTGATAAATTCCATTATACGCTTATATCTCGATGCATTACGTACTTAGCCTGTTGATGTATGGTATGTGCCTCTTTACTTATTCATGATGAACACAATGATCCATATTACAGATAGGAACTTATGATAAATACAAATAATGGTGTTTCCTCATCATTTTCATTGTTTGAAGTTTGAATTTTTTTTGTTAGATGATTTTTAACATCTAAGAAACGATGTGTAAAATGGTTTGTAAAAGAGCTACTTAGATTAATAAATATAATTTTATGAACCGTCTCCCTGCCCTTTTCGTTGTAATTATTTTATTTGCTGAATAATTTTGTATACAATTATTTTTACAGGCAGAACTCAAGGTAGTAAAAGTAGCCATAAATAATATGTCCGAGACTAACATAATAGTGGCAATGGCCAAATATTTTGTCCTAAATAATGAATGAAACACTTACAAACACAGTGACGAGCTCTGTGTACGAATTCCGCTGGTAATATAAGTTAACCATTATCACATAGTAGGGGGATGGTTTTTATCACTCCGAATAGGACAGTATGTTAAGAAAATACCGATAATTGGTAATCATTTAATCCACTCAAGCATTCTTCTCAGATTATCCAACGACTAATTAAGATTCGTCAAGATGACCCTAAAACCATTTTAAACCCGTTTCGAATCTTTACTATTTGGATTTTAACACTGCTTATTTGTTTAAACAAATACTTGTGAATAAAAATCGGAACAAACTAGTCAGTTTAACCTTTAAACATTTCAGTATCGCGTTGCACTTTCGTTTTGTTGATACGAGTTTTTGTAAGCTTATTGAATATTAAATGTTAGGTTTACTTCTATTATCCACTTCTTCATTTTCATGTTTCGAATTTAATAAAATAATTCCTGCAAATTTAACGCTAAAAATCCAACACCACATCGAAAAAGCTATCGATTACTCAAGCCCACATGTTACCCAATTTGCACAGAACTAGAATCACCCGCTGTGCTGAATAAATTATATCACGCGCCCCTGCCATCAAAATCATTATCCTTTACAAAAGATACTTGATTATATGAGTTATTATAAGCGACTCCTAAACTATTTTTGTTTATGATGGCAACATTTTGATATTTTATCATAATTGGTCGCACAAGTGTTGCTTTGTGTTTCGTGTTAGTAAATCAAGTGGAGTTTATGTTTGGGCTATTTTGAGTTTGATCTTAACGATGCGTGTTGTAATCTTAAAAATAAAAGGATGTATAGAAGAAAAAAATATAGAATTGTCTACTTACAGTTTTCCTCTAATATTAAATTGTAAAAGTGAATGACGAATGACGTGGCAAGTGCTCAAATAGTAGCGCGGGTGTGATTATGAAGTTTTTGTACAGAGGCACATCAAGCTACTCCTATGTGTAAAAATTCGTAGACAGTTTTTCAACTTTCAACAGAATAAGGATCACGTTCAATTGGGAAAATTTGACAGTTTGGGATAGGTTGATGGCTGGCGTCTGTACATTTGGGTAATAGTAATGTTGTAGTTTTGAGATTATTATATTTGACGTCAATTACCTATCTATAAAAAGTATAAACCGAATAACAAATTAGTCATCGTAATTTGGAAGAAAAAAATTGGATTGTGATGATTTAAAAACCAAAGTACTTAGAAATCAGTATTTTTAAATATGAACTTATTACTAAGAAATGATTACTGGTTATATGTGTATGGTTAGCACTGCAGTTGAACGATTGTCTCCTGCTTTGCATGTCGCGGGTTCGATTTGCACGTAACAAATATTAGTGTAGCCTACAGGTAGTAGTTTCTATTAGAAATACTTAATGTGGGGCAACGTTTGGTTTAAAAAATTTAAGAAATTTATCTTATTTTGTATGGACTATACGCACATTTAAACCTTAGCAGATATAGACGCTATACGATGTTTTAATCAACTATCACCGTTATCTCGAAGATATTGTGGAAGCAGAACCAAATGAAGGCAGAAAGCAACCGCAGTAGTGTCATATTACTAACGTCTATAATCGGTAGGTATTCTTGTTTCCCGATTCAATTCCTACATCCATCGGTAGATACAACTGGCAATCAGTCGCTGCGTTCCCATATAATGAATCCCTAAGGAATGATACGTCCATGCAACAATCGTGACTTAACTCTTGATCAATTCCCAATACGTTCTGTAACGGACGGACAGTGTGATTTATTGTGTTAGACCTGTGTTATGTACGGAAGATGAAGGTATGGGAAGCTTTGTTTGTGTATCTGTAACATGTTCCGTAATGTGGGATATAAAGGAAAAGCTTAAATACAACCGCAGCCTGATTTTCTTCGTAGGCGCTTTGCTCTAAAATTCTTAAAATTTCATCCTGCTTTCTATTTTTTACATTAATATAAATTCACGCCTGTAATGCCCGTAGGGTTAGGCGGAGGTAGTACAACCACATTTTGGCTGTCATGTTTAAATCCTATGTAGTAGGTGGCGACTCGGCGAGCCTTTTGCCTTCAATCGGGTTCAAATACGGGCTCCTACTGCGAGATCCCATTTTCACCTATTAGGCGATTAACACACTGCCCCGCATGATGCAGCGTAGCGCGTGGATGCGTGTTCTTCCGTTGCTTGTAAGTATCTCCGTTTGTATGGAAAACACGCACAGTCCAACACACAGAAAATGCATCCACGCGCGTTCAATTCAGTTCAGAGACACGCAACATGCAGCGTGATGCGTGGCAGTGTGATAATCGCCTTAGCTTGTAAATACTTGCAACAAAACAAAGAGTGTAAGTTTACTATAACAGAAAAGAGTACAAAACTTCAATACCTTCCTAAGATCATTTACAATTTGCAATAAACATTTACAATGTGAACATAGTCGAAAAAACTTAAAAAAACGCAAATAGACAACCAATCTTCCCGAAAATTTCATTTTAATTTTTGTTTTAAAATATTCTATAAGTGATCATAGAAAATGGCTCTTACATTTTCATAATTATACTTTTCTCTATATCCCTGGGAACATACAAGCAAAGTTAACTTTTATTAAATTGTCACGTGCCTAGTAAATGTGCCCCAAATTACCTCATGCATTAAGTACCGACTCAAAAATTTACAAACAAAAAATAACAAAACCCTGAAAAGCTTTTACGAACAAATTTTCCTTGTAATTAATAAAAAAGAGTCTGGTCCATTAACGGGTATATCGATCTACATCTTGTTGTAACAAGTTGATCCTAACAACCCTCTGGTGGATTAGCCAATATCGCAAAAAACAGGGGCAGGATACTAAATGAGCCGTCTACTGTTACTTCTGAATATTTATGAGACGAATAATAGTGGGATATTCCTGTTGTTTTTGTAGAGGATTTAATGTGTAAAGTTATTATGGATTAAATTTTGTATATTTTCAGATACACCTATTTGAATAAAACACTGCTATAGAAAAATCTTATCTTATCGGGTCATTTGTTTTGTGTTTGGATGTTACTTATATTATGTAATGGGAGTCACCCGTGGTACACTTACGTTAGTTCACCTGGGTGTACCATGGTTAAGTTGTGGAATATTATATTGTATGTGGACTATAAGGGTCGGCAACGCGCGTGTGGCGCCCCTGGTGTTGCAAGTGTCCATAGGCTACGGTAACCGCTTACCATCAGGCGGGCCGTAAGCTTGTTTGCCACCGTCGTGGTATAAAAAAAAAATATATATATCTTGTGAATGACAGAAATTCTTTAAAATATATTTCACCTCCTAGATGGAGTAATTCCAGCTAAAGAATCATGGTACCTACGGCATTTCAGACTAAAAATATGCAAATAGAAGTTTCGTCATCATGGGTATTTGAAACAATAAATGACTTCTGTAGCATTGAAAGTAAATGATTCTAATATATTATTTATTGGGTTGTATAAGTTAATTTAACTGTTTCTTTTCTAATGCTTTGCTAATTGCCAAAACATCGACTAGATATTCAAACTAAGTGGTGATACCTATGTCCGAAAATCACAATAGAAACATATCATTCAACCAATGTAAAGCCCTAATCTGATGCCAAACCTGCACTGCACTGTATACTGCACTAAGTAGTGACATGTCCAAAACCACAATCGAAACATATCATTGTAAAATTTTATCGGAAAAGTGGATGTCTGGAGATATGCCCCAATTAATGTGAAGCCCTAATCTGATGCCAAACCTATACTGCACTAAGTGGTGACATGTCCCAAAACCACAATAGGGACGAACGCACACATTTAACAAAGTTGTAATATATGCAGAGTTACTCCAGAACTTACGTAAAATTAGCATATGGCCACAGTGTCGAGTTCTCAGTACAATAAAGCAATTATAACTGTCATATTTCACCCGCGCACTGTATTTACATTTATATTGGGAAGCCGATCTGCTGTGTTCACGTGAAGCCGTAGGATTGAGTTTGTTATTTTGAGCTGCGCGAAAACTTTCACTTTCGCGTTTGGGCACGGAGGCTCTGAAAGTTGTCTGTAGTTTTGTAGGGTGGAATTAAAGTGGTTTTAGTTTTGTGTGAAATCGTTGAAATTATTCTTGAAATGATTCACAACTGCAGTACCTACAATGCTAATAGATATTTACAGATTGCAGATCTTCGTCTAGCAAAGTTGATGTATTAATAACGTGTTTCTTTGTTCCAAATTGTATAATAGCTTTAAAATATAACATAACAATAATTATATATACTACAAATTTAGACCTTGATCTAGAAAAGTGGCTGTATAGTATGTGCATCACCTTTAATTTTTACTGGGTGTGTCAATTTTGTGTTTAAAAAAAAAACAATGGCTGCTTATGGGGGCAAACAAAAAATAATACTTAAATACAATTTGTTTAATTATGATACTCGTATTTAAGGATATTTTTGTGTATCTTTTACACGGCATCTGTAGATAAGTAGTTTAAGGTAGAATAAATTATAAATTTACCAATGACCACACTATTAATGAATGATTTTGGCATATGAGATGTACAGACGCCAGCACATCAACCTACCCCAAACTGTCAATTTTTCCCAATTGAACATGAACTTTATTGTGTTTCGAATAAAGTTGAAAACAGCGCTAATGTTTTCCCTTGGTACGATTATCATGTTCATGTGTTTAAGTTTTTTTTGTGTATATTTATTATATTATATTAAATTTTATGATATCTACTATATAAAAATAAGTCGGGTTTTCCTTCCTGACGCTATAACTAAAGAACGCACGAACCGATTTCCACGGATTTGCATTCGTTGGAAAGATCTCGGGCTCCGTGAGGTTTATAGCAAAGAAAATTCAGGAAAAATAACAATAAATTAAATTATTAGAGCTAATAAAAATAAATTAAATTACATAAATCAGATGCAACCTTCATAGTCACTATGATAAACTAAGACACAAAATTAGAGAAAAGTAAATGACAGATTGACAACTGACATAATTTCAGGCAAAAAGTAAATATTGAAAAGTATTGTGTTCACTGTGAAATTGTGAAAAAAAAAGTAAAAAAAAAAGTTATTCGTTTCCTAACATTTAAATTGGAAACCATTAAATCAATAACGTGTATTGTGCAAATTTTTATTGAATTTCAACAGCAGGCATTTGTCTTTAAGGTGGTAAGTTGAACTGTGTAAATTATGTGGATCTTGCATAGTTAGGTAATAAAAATAATATTAATAATCTTCTTTCTAATATATAAAATTTTCGTGTCACAATGTTCGTTCCCATACTCCTCCGAAACGGCTTGACCGATTCTCATGAAATTTTTTATGCATATTCAGTAAGCCTGAGAATCGGCTACTATCCATTTTTCTAACCTCTAAGTGATAAGGGGTGTTCACCCCAAATTTTATTTTTTTATTATGTGGCATCAAAAAATACATACAACTCTTAATTGGCACTTTTTTATCACCAACCCTTGCTTTTTAATAGTAATTTTCATAATTTTATCATTTTCTATCCCGCTCGATAACATCAATTATTATCACTTGGTAAGTTATCCCCTCCATGTGTCTACCGGTGTCACTTCTCACCCTGTAAACAGCACGAAGTAGGGATGTTACCTCTACAGTTTTCGGCTATTATTTATTAGTGTTTATGCTTCAAGCGTAGTAGTTAAACATTTTTATTATCTCAGTGTAACTCTCATATCAAATATATTCTTGAGTAACTTTATTATTTATTTATTAATAACTAATATTATTGAATATAATAGGGAATATGCATGTAATTTAAATATGGTTCGAATATTTTTTTTCCGAATCTTTAATAGCAGAAAATATGATCTATATCATTGTTTTACTTTTTAATAGCGTCATAATTATTTAAAATTCAAAATAAAAGTGTGAATTAAGCGCGGGAAATTCAAATTTGTGAAACGCATCACCATTGGTTATAACGAAAATTGACGTCAAATACTACGACAACAACTCAACGTCTACAAAACATCAATGTGTAAGTATGACATTAAGTATTGAAATGGACTTTTTATTGGAAAACATAATTATTGCCGTGTTTGTTGTGAACTAATTTAATGTTCAAGTGTAATTTTAGCTTCATAGTGAGGTTATTTAACATTTAAGAAAAATGACTGAAAGTGGTTTTGTAAAAGCACAATCTGACAATGTTTATTGCATCGGGTACAAGCAATACCGGTAAACTGGTTTTTGAGGGTTTTTCATGGTGAAATGGTTAGAAGAACGAAAACAGCCTAAGTAATAGTATTAGGATCATAGTTAATGACGTAATCGAAATGGCGCGCGAAAATGGCGGCGTTTAAACCGCTCAAAATTATTCTGTATTTTAAATATTTTTTTAAGCTTCATTACTGCATTTTTAAATTATGTTTATATTTTTTTTGTATGTTAAAACGTTGTAAACAGTGAATTAAAATTATAAAAAATATACATGCATATACCCTATTAATTATTAATCTATACCTAATATAAAAATTAATCGCAAAATGTGTTGGTAAGCGCATAACTCAACAACGCCTAGACAAATTTGGCCAATTCTTTTTTTTATTGTTCGTTGAAGTTCAAAGATGGTTTTACGGCGAGAAAAATTCGAATAGTTGCCGGAAAACCCCTAAAGAGATTTTCGTCAAACATTGCCAGCTGATGAACTCAATGCATGTCTAAAGTCCTCCAATTGTGGAAACATGTCAAAGTACTTCATTTAAGCAAGAATATGCGTGTCGAGTTGCAAAATTACCAATCTGGAAACATATTCTCTGAGCAACTCATTGACATTGGTAGTGGCAAATTTTCTATAGACATGTTGACTGGCTGCATTAACATTCCTCAATGTTTTTGTCAGTAAACTCGATCAAAAGATGAACTTATCCAGAAGGTGTTTCCAGATGTTTCTCAAAATTACTGGAACCATGATTGGTTGAGCGAACGAGCTATATTGGCTGAAACATAGATGTAAATGAATTAAATTTAAAAATGCAAGAACAAATTACAGGCGAATCGAGGATATATAAATCAGTTGATTTGGCTACTAACCAAGATGATGTAGTGAACTATCCACCAGAATTTTTAAACTCGCTGGATTTGCCAGGATTGCCACCTTAATCTTCAATTCAAGGTTGGATCGGTAGTTATAATAATGTCGCGAAATATCAACCAACCGCGTCTTTGCAACGGCACACGGTTAGCGATAGAAAAATTACTAAACAACGTGATAGAAGCAACTATACTGAAAGGAAAGTATAAAGGAGAAGACGTTCTCATACCGCACATCTCAATTATTCCGAATGATGTGCCGTTTGACTCTAAACGACTACAATTTCCAGTTCGGCTTGCTTTTGCTATGACCATAAACAAGTCCCAGGGTCAATCATTAAGTGTTTGTGGTATTAATCTGGAAAACCCATGTTTCTCACATGGTCAATTGTATGTTGCCTGTGCCCGTGTTGGAAAACCATCAGATTTGTTTGTCTATATGCGCCAGATAATCAAACAAAAAACATCGTATATCAGAAAGCACTACAATGAAAATAAAACTGATTTTTGTTAATAATTATGATTCAGATGACTAACAATAAAGGGATTACTTATTTTTAAATGCTTAAGATGTTTTATTTAATTATATTTCTTATTCACAACGCCCTATCACCAGGGAGACGGTTCTGTTCAGGAGGTTTTTTTGCCCCGACTATAAAATATGTAGGAACAAAAAAATGTCACATTACAAATTATTTTGACAGGAATTTATTGCAATTTAATTAGGCAGTACGAAGTCTGCCGGGTCAGCTAGTTTATCATATTTATTGTTTACATATCGTCGTTGATACTGCAATTCCGCATAACTACAATTGTTAAATACTGCGAATATACACCTTCGCTGACTGTGATAAGGTTTATATTCGCAGTATTTAACAATTGTAGTTACGCGGAATTGCAGTATCAACGACGATATAGGTATATCAATAAATAATGTTTACTTCTCTTCAAATTTTCTTACGGAATTGCACCTACCACTGTTTGTCTCTCTGCATTACCTAAAGGTTGACTGGTAGAAAATGCCTAAGGCATTAAGTCCGCCTATGTAAATTTGTGTGCAAGTAATAAATAAATAAATAAATAAACCTATTAAAGAAATTTGACGATTGGGGTAGGTTGATGTGCTGACGTCTCGTACGTTACGTTAACGTTGGAATATTGATTCAAAAGTAGTCGATAAGAAAAATTCGTTTAAATTTCTCCAACCCTGGCTTAATTTCTAAGATTGAAATTTCATTTATTAGTTAGTTCGTAGAATATTAGCAAGATTCATAGGAAACACCATTAACAGTACCATTTTATTGATAAAACATTGCCTACCAGTCGGTAGAAACTGCATTGGTAATACTTTCAATTCTCCATTGGATAAAGCTGTAGCGGTCATAGCTACACCGGAATTCGTATGAATTCGTAATATTAATTTAAACTTTTTAGAATTGTAAACACTCCACAATACAAAACTTTTCCTTATTGTCCCGTTACACCGAACTGTCAAATTTGAACAAACGTCAAACCAAAGACCAAAAAACTTCAAACACAAAACACGATCATTGTCTGTGGGTGAAAACTAACATATTTTATTAGAAGTATATTTACATATTTATCTAGTTGCTATATTTACATCACACATAATATTTATTTACAAATTTAACAATACGCATAATTATTTACACTATACAAAATATAGGCTTAAATTGTAATGTTCTGGTCGCTGCCTTTCCGAACGCAACTTCGGGCGCGTTCGGCAAAGCTCGGCTTTCATCGGAGCATATGACTTGCCTAATAGCGTTAAAGCATCGTCATGTAGATCAGTACTCGTTTTGACCTCCCGAACAGTACACGCTTGAACTAACAACCAAATCTAGACTTGCTCGTAGACCTAAGTTCTGCTAGTTGACTCGATATCGTCTTCTTAGCTTTTTGTCTGTGTCCAGTAATTTCCCCTCTGTCGTCTTAACTTAATTGTAGCCTTAAGCGACTCAGAAGTGTTGAGAAATTAATTATACAAGGATAACGTTCAAACCGCCGTTTCATTTCGCCATTTTGCTCTATACACTTCATTGGTGACCCCGTCAAAGAGCACAGTAGCCACGCGGAGCAAAGATGCCTACCGGAGCAGAGCAGGGAGCGCAGGCGGACGCAGCAATGGTCAAGCAGGACGTGTGCAGAGTCAGCGTGAAGTTGCCGCCATTCTGGCCTGAGGAGCCGACACTTTGGTTTGCACAAGTAGAAGGTCAGTTCACAATAGCCGGCATTACCGCCGACACCACAAAATTCTACACGGTCGTGGGTCAGCTAGACCATCGCTACATGGTAGAAGCTCGGGACATAATAGAGAACCCACCAGCACAAGACAAGTACGCCAAGCTGAAGGCTGAGCTCATACGTCGACTATCCGACTCGCGTGAAAAAAGGGTTCAGCAAATCCTCACTCAAGAGGAGCTCGGCGACCGGAAGCCATCACAGTTCTTGCGGCACCTGCAGACTTTGGCCGGACCACATGTTCCAGACACATTCCTAGCCACGTTGTGGGCGAGCAGGTTGCCGACGAACATACAGACGGTAATAGCTTCCCAACCTAACCTTCCGCTTCAGTCTGTCGCAGATTTGGCCGACCGCGTGCACGAGATCGCGCCAACGCGGCCAGCGCTCACGACACCTCCCGCCGTGGCGAGCACGAGCACCAGCAGTGACATCGCGGAGCTGAAACAGTGCATGGCGGAGTTATGTCTACAGGTGGCGGCTCTACAAAAGCAAGGTCAGGTACACCATCGATCGCGCTCCACAGATAGGTACCGGCGTGGTGACAGAGAACCGACCCCAAGCCGACGCCGCAGTCGCTCGCGCTCCAGCAGCGCGTGGAACGACGCTCACTGCTGGTACCACAACAGTTTCGGTGACAGGGCCACGCGGTGCAGGTCGCCATGTACGTACGCGGGAAACGCCGTCGGCAGCCGGAAATAGCGGCAAATGGCTGCCCTCACAAACCACGCCGCCTATTCGTAACAGATCGGGACTCAAAAACCACGTTTTTAGTGGACACAGGGTCCGATCTGTGCGTATACCCACGTGCAGCCCTACGACAGCAGCGCAGCAGGACGGCGTACCAGTTATACGCGGCAAACGGAACTGCCATCGACACGTACGGTTGGGTGGAGCTCCACTTGAATTTAGGGCTTCGCCGCGTGTACACGTGGAAGTTCGTGGTTGCAGACGTCACCAAGGCAATCATAGGCGCCGACTTCTTGGCGCATTACAACATCTTGGTAGACCTCAAAAGTCACCGGCTAATCGATGGGCTGACCCAACTGTCTTCGCCGGCGTCGCCAGCGGCCGAATCAGCAGCAATGATCGCCTCAGTGAAGTCCGTAGGAGGCAACACGGAGTACCACGAGATACTTCGCCAGTACCCGGAAGTCACGCGGCCTGCTGGAACACAGAAACAGGTCAGTCATGGTACCGAACATCACATCCGCACTACACCAGGTCCGCCTATCACTGGACGACCTCGCCGCCTTGCACCGGACAAACTGAAGGCAGCACAGAGGGAGTTCGAGGCTATGCTGGCTAACGGCACAGCACGGCCGTCAGAGAGTCCGTGGTCGTCCCCACTTCACCTCGCTCCTAAGAAGGACAACAGCTGGCGGCCATGCGGTGACTACAGGGCACTCAATGCCCGTACTGTTCCGGACAGATACCCCATCCCGCACATACAGGACTTCTCACATCAGCTGGCTGGCAGCCGAATATACAGCAAAATCGATCTTATTAAAGCATACAATCAGATACCAGTCCAGCCAGCCGACGTTCACAAGACAGCGATCACAACACCTTTCGGACTGTATGAATTTCCATTCATGACCTTTGGCCTCAGGAATGCCGCTCAAACGTTCCAACGGTTCATGGACGAGGTGCTGCGCGGGCTGCCGTTCTGCTACTGTTATTTAGACGATATTCTCTTGTTCTCAGAGACAGCAGCCCAGCACACCGAGCACCTGCATCAGCTTCTGAAGCGGTTATCCCAGTATGGAATTATTATTAACTCGGCAAAGTGTGAGTTTGGCCGTACCACCATAACTTTCCTAGGACACGAAGTATCCGAAGAAGGTGTTCGCCCGCTGCAGGAGAAGGTGCAGGCAATCCAGGACTTCCCAGCTCCCAAGACCGTCAAGGAGATGCGTCGCTTCCTGGGTATGTTCAATTTTTACCGCCGCTTTGTCCCAGATGCCGCTCGCTTACAAGCGCCACTCAACGTAGTTCTGGCAGGACCAAAAACAAAGAGAACACAAACAATTAATCTATCGCAAGAAATGCTTGACGCTTTTAACGCTTGTAAAAGTAGCTTATCTAGGGCAGCTCTGCTTGCTCACCCAGAGCCCAACGCCGAACTCGCGATATTTACAGACGCTTCAGACACTTCTATGGGTGCAGTATTACAGCAGAAGGCAGGTGTCACATGGAACCCACTAGCATTTTTCTCTAGGCGACTGTCAGCTTCACAGAAAAAGTATAGCCCTTATGACAGGGAGCTCTTAGCCATCTACGACGCAGTCAGATACTTCCGCCACATGGTTGAAGGTAGGCACTTCACCATTTACACGGATCACAAACCCCTGTCATATGTGTACGCACACAACCGTGACAACTGTTCACCGAGGCAATACCGGTACCTGGACTACATTGCTCAATTCACCACGGATATCAGGTTTGTCGCAGGCAGGGACAACATAGTGGCAGACGCGCTGTCGCGTGTGGAGTCAGTGGCAGTACCGGCGTGTAATTACACAGCTCTTGCACAGTCCCAAGAAAAAGACCACGAGCTGCAGGGGCTCTTAAATAACAACACCACGTCACTCAAGCTGTGTAAAGTGCATTTCACGGACTCAGGCACTGAACTATATTGTGATGTCTCCACTGGTAACACCCGCCCTTATGTTACAGAACCCTTCAGGAGGCAGGTGTTCCAAAAACTACACCAGCTGAGCCATCCCGGCAGACAGGCCACAGTCAAACTGATTTCTGAGCGTTTCGTTTGGCCTGGCCTAAAGAAGGACTGCAGGGCCTGGACCAGAGAGTGCGTAGAGTGCCAGAAGAACAAAATCTCGCGGCACACAACCAGTCCCACCTCCGCTTTCCCTGTCCCTTCCCAACGCTTCTCCCATGTCCACATGGACATAGTAGGGCCACTGACCGTGTCATCAAATTACAGGTACATACTAACCGTGGTCGACCGCTTCACCCGCTGGCCTGAGGCGTACCCCATCGCGGACATCACAGCGGAGACATGCGCCCGCACTTTCATCACCGGCTGGGTGTCCCGCTTTGGCTGCCCCCAGCGCATCACTACCGACAGGGGCAGGCAGTTTGAGAGCAAGCTGTTCCACACCATCACGGAGACCCTCGGTAGCCAGCACCGCCCAACCACAGCATACCACCCAGCCTGTAATGGCATGGTGGAACGCCTACACCGCCAGCTGAAGGCAGCCATCCGCTGCCACACAGACACCAACTGGACCGAAGCACTACCCCTGGTGCTGCTCGGCATCCGCAGCGCCTGGAAGGAAGACGTCAAAGCATCAGCGGCAGAGCTCGTTTACGGCGAGCCCCTAAGACTCCCAGGCGAGTTCATCGCCCCCACACTCACCAGCACAGTCGACTACACCGACTTCGCGTCAAGACTCCGGCATCACATGGCGAAGCTGTCTCCAGAACCGGCGAGTCGACACGGCAACAAGCCGTTCTACGTGCCCGACAGCTTGTCAACTTCGTCTCATGTATTCTTGCGACATGACGCCGTTCGCCGACCGCTAGACCCGCCGTACACCGGCCCCTACAGAGTCCTGCAAAGAGGCGACAAAACGTACCGTATTGAGGTAAACGGAAAGGAAACCACAGTAACCATAGATCGGTTGAAACCCGCTTACCTCAATAACGCAGACTACAGTCCCTCCGGTGTAACCAGCGCACCAACGGTCGCAAACACAGCACCAACGCCACCGCAGCCCACCGTCGAGAAGAAAACACGCTCCGGCCGCACCGTTCGCTTCCCGGACTACTATCACCCGTAGCTAAGTAGCCACGGTCTCAGGGGGGGAGTAGTGTAGCGGTCATAGCTACACCGGAATTCGTATGAATTCGTAATATTAATTTAAACTTTTTAGAATTGTAAACACTCCACAATACAAAACTTTTCCTTATTGTCCCGTTACACCGAACTGTCAAATTTGAACAAACGTCAAACCAAAGACCAAAAAACTTCAAACACAAAACACGATCATTGTCTGTGGGTGAAAACTAACATATTTTATTAGAAGTATATTTACATATTTATCTAGTTGCTATATTTACATCACACATAATATTTATTTACAAATTTAACAATACGCATAATTATTTACACTATACAAAATATAGGCTTAAATTGTAATGTTCTGGTCGCTGCCTTTCCGAACGCAACTTCGGGCGCGTTCGGCAAAGCTCGGCTTTCATCGGAGCATATGACTTGCCTAATAGCGTTAAAGCATCGTCATGTAGATCAGTACTCGTTTTGACCTCCCGAACAGTACACGCTTGAACTAACAACCAAATCTAGACTTGCTCGTAGACCTAAGTTCTGCTAGTTGACTCGATATCGTCTTCTTAGCTTTTTGTCTGTGTCCAGTAATTTCCCCTCTGTCGTCTTAACTTAATTGTAGCCTTAAGCGACTCAGAAGTGTTGAGAAATTAATTATACAAGGATAACGTTCAAACCGCCGTTTCATTTCGCCATTTTGCTCTATACACTTCAAAGCCATGATTTTTTTGGATAAAGTAGGTACTAACACAGCCAATTAAAAAGATTGAGCATAGGTACCTATAAAGGAAATATAATTGGTTGGTCGATGGGTGAGACTGCACGCACAGGTCGGCTCTGGATAGCTGTTTTATTTTATTTTGTTTTTTTTTTATTTTATTTTTTTATATTCTCTTTATGTTATTAGTATTATGCCTTTTTATTGTATTTTTATGAGTTTTGTGTAATTTTTATGATTACTTGTACCTTTTGTTATTTATTTTGATTATGTTATTTTTGTTAATTTGAAAATTGTAAATATTTCTATGGACATCAATGTCTGAAAATAAATGAATATTATTATTATTATTAATATAATTAAATGGGTACCTTTGAAAAATTATGGCTACTTAAAATGGTGCCAATAAGATTTTTAACGATAACATGGCAGTGGTTGGAAAACATAAAATCATTTTACCTTGCAGGTTTTTATTTTACGATGAGTCTTACATGGCGTAAAGGATAAAAGTAACTAGAAAAAATGCAATTTTCTCTCAAAGAAAACCCCCATCAGCCATATCCACATACATCTACAATATTTATATCTCAATACACGAACTACTCGAAAGGATAAAATAAAGTCAGCGACATATGCGTATTTGCAATTCGGTCCACGGCCGAGGTTGCACTCTTCCTGATTCCATTTGGGAATTACTCTGTCGCCACAAACTCACAAATCAGGACTTTCATTATAATGTTACGTAGTGTACGTGTGTTTGTATGTAGTGTGAGTTCGCAGTTGCACATATGCTTAGTGTTGTTGTTGTAAATGTTAAAGAGTTTTAATTATTTAGCCTGGTTTTCCGTTAATATTTTTTCTACTAGTCAAGTTATAAATAAATAATAAAATAAAATTCACCCCGTGAAGACTTGAGTGAAGTGATCAGTCAATGTCTAGCATTAGTATGGAATGACAGCTACATTTCGCCTTCACTTCACTTAAATTTTCACGGAGTGATTTCTTCGATTTCTACTGTGGCAGGTGCAGAAAACAAATGCCAACATATTTCATTAAATATGATTGGGAAAATAATTGCCAACCAGTTATTTGTTGTTATTCGTCGCGACATTTTAATAGTTCGTTCGAACAACCGCTCAAACTGTTCAAGCAAAACTTAGATAGTAAATTGCCTACAGCAATTTTAATTTTAAATAAAACAATTAAGAAAAACTTACTGTACCGTCTATGTACATTGTCTTATGTTTACAAAGTACACAATCTAACTTGTAGAACAGGTTAAAAAAAACAGACAGACGATACAGAACCTACAAACATTTTTTTAAATATTAAGCAAAACAAACTTACTTCTTGGGAGCAGATGCTTTCAATTCAACTTCCACAACCGCCAATAAAACTTGAAATCCCATGATAAAATAAAAATTCACGACATGTTGCGTGCAAATAAATAACATTGACAGTGTCCAAAATGGCTTTTTCACTGGGCAAGTGAGGGCCACGTTTTTATCCCATTATTGTTTCTGAGAAATTGTTACAGTTTTGACGAGTGACCTGGCCCTTTTTCTTTGGTCGCTAGTCGGCCGGAATGAAAAATTTTCAAGTTGGTCCCCCTCGTGTCCCTAGGGTGCCGTAAAACTCAGTCGGACGCGGGATAGTCCGGCTGACCGCCGGCGGACAATTTGTCATATTCATATGTTAACGTGTCCGTCTTTTCTTGCAAAAAGTGGATAACTTAATTCCGGGAGGCGGTGGTACGGTTATTCGATTTGCGGACATTCAAATTTCATGTCTTGTTATGGTAATACAGGTGTTGTCTCGCCCGAGGTGGATTTTTACTTCGTTTCACTGTGGTTTTTTGCGGTTGTCTTGATTCTGTCTGATGTTTGTGTTTATTTTCGATTTTGTTTCGTTGGTTGAAGTTCTTTCTATATTTATTGGTATTCTTGAAATGTAACTTTGATTACTAAAAAAATTTGAAAATAAAACAGACTACGGTGAAAGAATTCAATTACCAATAAATCAAAAGAATACCTATCTACAGATTTTCACTTGAGTCCTATACCTACTTTTTTAGAATTGTATCACAATTCACAGCAAAATTGGGCAGTATGAAATTCACAAAAACTTCGTAATAATAAAATTTAGTATTCAATTAGTAGCCCTTCAATAATTTCTTGATTAATTCTAAGTATTCAATATTTTACCATTTTCCTTTTATTCACAGATACATAAATATTCCCAAACTGCTTCCCAAATTTTCTCACGAAACATATACGCTGTGTACAAGGGTGACCACACACTAGTAAGGCTCACGTCAATATCAATAACGTGTTGCAATTGATGACTTGTCCGATTTGTTTGAACCAATCGTTTATCACTAGCTTTACGACATACGTGTCCCGGTTCGACTTTACTTGTGTTACATTTGGACACCCTAATCATGTGAGTGTGTTTAAGAAAATGTTGGAGAAATAACAATTACTCATAAATTAAAATATATATGCAAGTTCGTTCTAGGTATAATAGCAACACCTCTACCTAACCCTTCTAATACAGTCATGTTATGGTTGTGGTTTGTGCTTAACTTTTAGATGTTAATAATAATAATAGATATTAATAGAATAAGTTAATAAATGGAAATATAAAACACTTAATAGGATAGAAAACATTTTAAACCGAAAATTAATATAGCGCTCTTCCTCTCTACATATTTACAAAATTTGCTGTGCCCGACAGGGTTCATAACTGTTTCTTTTATTTACCACCTGTGTACCTACATTATAGATTTAGCAATAAACGATTTGATTTGATTAAGTACCAATTTATAATTTATCTGAAAATGGTCTGCATAGACAAGAGAAATAAACTCCAAGACTTCATGCTCAGTCGTAGCGTTGACTACCAATAGACTACGATGAGGCACTCTTCGATGCTCAATTCTTCAATTTTACTTTAATTCTTTACTTTCTTCACATACAACAAATCAAAACAACTAGCTACACAAAAACGCAGCGGGATCCACTCTAAAACCCATTACACACGAATCACTTAATTAAACTCATTACCATACTTATCATCACCGCTCATTACTTTGCAGCGTCATTTTAAAGGCAAAAGTAAACAGAATTTTTGTCACCATGTCCAATGAAATTAACAGCGACGGCCGATCGAGGGCTAGATGACGCCTAACTTATGACAGACAGTCACGCAATCTTGTCACGGTAATGACAGAATAATAAATTATGTTGTAATAAGTTATTATAATGTGCTCTAGGGCTTATGATACAGGGTGTGGGTGAGTACTTAGTTAGCGAATTTAGTAATTAAATGTTCGTGTTTTCGGTAAGTAATGAAGGGTTAAGTTTTTTGATGGTGCGCGGGTTATTAGTTTAATGACTTGGTATGGTTGTTCGTTTAGTGGTGAATTGGATGACGTCATGGTGCCATTGGAATAGGTCAATGGGGTAAATGTCGCCGTAAGTGTCTGTTGAATATTAGTCTTCATGCTGTGTGAACGTAGTTCAAGAAATGTAAGAAGTGAAGGCATCTCATAAATCCAGGGATTAACAGTTTACCCTATGTTCACTTCACCTTGCTTTTAGCGGGTGAATACATGCTATTTTTGAACAATTGTGATTTTATTAACAAAGGAGTTAATTTCTAGACTTTTTATTTATAATACACACTTTTTTTTTTTTCTTTAGTTTTCTTTTTTAAATTCTATTAGGCACATCAACGTAAATAAAGAGAGTCTCAGCGAACCCCTGTTTGCTGAGACTCTGTTTATTTACAAAAAAAACGATTTATATTTAAAATATGTTAAATAGTAGTGCGGTAATGACAGTATATACCAGACAAACCTACTTCAAGTCCCTACTTTTAATTGTAATTGTATTGTTTGACTCATAATTAGTAACTTGTTTTTGTTAAAAATCTTGTAAACAGTGGTTGGATTTTACAATTGGCTGATTTACCATTAATTGACTTAACTATCTACCAATCAACCAACAGTAGACATTTAGCTAGAGGTGCTATTTCAAAATAAAATAGTTTTTATGTTCTCCAGATAAGTAATAAAAGTATTTTCAATAAGGATACCAGCTGTCGATTCGTCATCAATCTTGTTTAGCTACTACTGTTGGGACCTACCTACAAGCTACAGTCCCAGTAGTACTAGGTAGGTACTTTGTTTGAAAATGACTTAGTATGGCGTATCAAAAAAAATATGGCCATCAAATCCTGGTTTAGATATTACTGACAGGCGGCCTATCATACTAGGTATTCAAATACTCGCATCTTAATCTATTGTGTTTATTTTATTTGTGAGTATTATATTTATCTATTTTTTTACTTTTTTTTGTGTGTGAATGAATTTTGTGTCTGTAGGTGTGACCGTGAGACATCACAGTGGGCCCTATCAGAATACCAGCGCTGCGGTATTTGTTTTAAGTTAGGAACCTTTTGGCCTCACACTGGTCTTCTCTTTTTATTATTTAGTTTTATATTCTTTTTTGTTATTATTATTTTTATAGTTCCTGTGTTTGTCCCGAATAAATATTTTTCTTTTTTTTTTTTTTCTTTCTTATTCATACAGAAAAAGATAAGGGCGTCACCTGAACTTAATTCCATTATGAGTCCAATAAAATGCGATGTAACACCAATATACATTCAAATAGTTTAGTAAACAAACGTGCCTACTATCTGCCTACTTAGTATGCACCCTTAGGGAGGCTTAACTAGTATAAAATAGTTAATTTTTAATTACAATTTTATTACTCACTCACATCCCATCCAATTACCGAAAGAAATATTGCGCTCCGCCTAAAGCAAATTGAAATTAACTTTTTTTTACGTAGGTACTTTGTACTTCATGTAACTGGTCGGTTGACTCAGTAAAAGTCACATCGTCAAAACAAGAGTGTAGTGAGCTGTCGATGCCCAGTATTAGTGTGGAATGACAGCTGAAGACGCCATCACTTCACCTACATTTACACGCGGCGATTTTAACAGAATCGAACCCTGGTTCGATCACCATCTGCCCATCTTTCTCCGATCTATTCCTCCTATGTTGGGTTCGGCTTCTAGTCTTACCCGATGTAGCTGAAGACCAATGTTTTAATTCGTTAAACCCCAAACAGCCGCCCGGCATCCGCGCTGTCATTGTCTTTCTATTGTGTCTCTAATTGACACGATTGAAAGGTTAAATAGTGCGACTGCTTATCCGATCTCCACAACCAAGAGACTGAGTAAAACAATTCCTACCCCTGGTCGTCAGACTTCGGGGGTTTAACTTCCCGTAATGACTGTTAAAGCTTTTCTAATGACAACCAGGACCTAAAGTTTATCGTGTTTCCGAAACGACGAAGTGATCTTGATAATTATGTATTGAATTAACCCATGCACGGACTGAACTCAGCAAGCGTAGTATAATGGTCACCCATCTACCGACCGTTCTCAAGCGACAGCAAGCAGACTTTGATCAACCTTCGATCGACCCGCGAACCTGAAGTATTTGATGATTGAGTATATAAATGATTCAGTTTGTGGAGTAGGATATTCTTGTCTTGATCAGGGTCTTACCTC
The DNA here is from genome assembly GCA_921972225.1 of Euplexia lucipara. Taxonomy (NCBI): domain Eukaryota; kingdom Metazoa; phylum Arthropoda; class Insecta; order Lepidoptera; family Noctuidae; genus Euplexia; species Euplexia lucipara. The sequence continues at coordinate 14,531,655 of OV179154.1, forward strand.
TCATATAACTTTCACATATAGGTACTTTCCAAATTTATTTTACACATTTTATATATCTAAAATAATATATTTTTGAGAACAGCGGTGACTTACCAACAGTAATTCGTGGGCTCGAACCCAGGCAGTCGCATTACTTTGTGTAATTTATTTCATTACCACAAACACGGTGGACACGGCAGTTTTTTCAAAAATGGCCAAGGAAAACATCGTGAGGAAACCGGTGATGTCCTAGAACCAAAAATTCGAAGACATCTACCAATTCGCACTGGCCCCGCGTGGTAGATTATGGCCCATACGCAAAATACGCGCTTTGACGTGGAGTTGCGGATACCAGCCCGGTTTTTTATCTTATCTTAATATATTTTTTTAATATTGACATTAATGTAGGAAAAACTAATTAAAACTTTATATTTCAAAGCATAACATTAATTTTGGTTAAACCCACTTCGCCTAATCTTAATTTGAAAGGTTATGAGCGAATGAGGCGTCTTGATCGTTTACATTAGAAAATATTGTTTTTGAAAATTGATGGTTAAATTATTCATATATTTGTGAAAGATCTGGAGGAACTTTGTATGATCCTCTGTAAGGTAATATTTTATTGCTCGTTTTATTTGCGAAGTTGTCTTCGAAAAGGAAAATATCGTATGGCCGCCATGAGTAATGCCGTAGCATTCTGATAAAATGAATATGCTTGCTCCCGGCAGTCATTTGCAGATCTTTAACAGTCATAGCGCATAGTCAGAAACTAGATAGTTGGACAACAAGTACTGTCAAGAGGTATTCCTGTTACTGAGTAACTGGGTTATAGATAGCGGATAGGCATTTGATCTGTAGGGACACAATGTACAACTTACTCAGCGAATATATTATTGGTGACGCACGGCTGCGCCCGTGAGACAGAGGAGTCCGTCGCAAATAAACTGCGGTCGTAATTAGTCGTTTCTATTAAAGCTGCACCCTCAACACAAACTAAATAAATAAATATTCCACAACTTTTCACACAACACCATTTAGTCCCAAGTTAAGCTTGAGAGCTTGTGTTATGGGTAGGTACTAAACAGCTGATAATCATACTTATATATTTCTAAATATATACATATTATAGATAAATTACACCCAGACACAGAACAAATGATCGTGCTCATCACACAAACATTTGTTCTGGGTGGGAATCGAACCCACGACCTCCGGCATAGCAGTCAGGGTCACTAACTACTAGACCAACAGGCCAGTCAAAGGCCAGTCAACAGGTCAGCCAAACTGATAGAACACAATACATTGAGACATTCCATGAGTGGTAAAGTACCCTAATAACTAAAGATCCATGTTAAATGCTGGTATTAAGTAGTATCCAGTCAGATTGACAGACCACCATAGTTCATCTGGTGGTCTCTCAATCTGACTAAAGGCTGGAAAGACGACGAGTATATTATGTGTGTTATGTATTAAAGTTCACGTTACACATCTTATGACATGTCTCCCATAAACTCGTGAAATAGGTCGCATTGAAACTAAAAGAAACCCTTTGAAATTCGAGTCGCGATACACCACAGGATGGAAATCTGTATTCCCCATGCTTTCACCCGATACGCATACGATATGCGTTATCTGCTAATGCCACTTGGGATTACGTCGACTAGTGCTTTGTACTCAAAGGCACCTGTTTTTTGTGTACACAGAATCCATTTTTTTTTTCTTTTCTATTTGGTTCAGTTACGTTGATTTAATGTCGTATGGTTGGATGTTGTTTATAACAACAACAACGAAAACTATACTTTTGCTGTTATACTCTTTTGTACGACACAAATAACCTATTTGGTCCCGGCTGTCAGTACTACGGCAACTTGTAACAATAATTATATCGCCAGTTATATTTGAGTTCCATGTTAAATGGGGCCTATTGCTTCAACCGGGCACAAATCTAGCCTCTGGTCTTCTACTGAAAAAATCCTGATGGAATAATGACAATGAAGAGAGAGAGGAGAGGAACTTGTTGTTAAATATTTAGAGCCACACGTGTCGATCGGAAGTTAAGCAACGCTTGACGATATTGATCCGTGGATGGGTGATCATTAATTGCATATCAAAACTCTTCCGTGCCTCCGAAAGATCGTGAAGCCGTTGCTCTCAACTGTTAATTGATGATCATTGACAGTCGTTGCGAGTATGTAGTCAGAAGCCCGAAAGTCTGAGAACCAGTTTAAACAAGGGGCAACGTGTTACCCAGTTACTGGGTTGTGGAGGTCTGACAGGCAGTCGCTCCATGTAAAACACTGGTATTCAGCCGCATCTGGTTAAACTGGAAGCCGACCCCAAAACAGTTGACAAAAGGCTAGCCAGATGAAGAAATACCTATTTGTGTTTGTTTTTAAATTCTATAGGATTAAATCGCCCATGGAAGAATAGTTGTAACGTTTTGCACAAAAGTTCCTCTACCATATAGCAAGTGCGTCGTTGACTCGGACTTCTAAGAATGGCATATTTTGCAATTCAAAACCCTATAATAATGGAAATTTCAAATACTTAGGTACTATAATAATTTAAATAGTTACTCCGACGGCCGTCGGTCGGGGCCATTATTTTTTTGGATACTGTTGAATATAAAATATCTGCCATCATTGTATGATTAAGTTTATCCTGTTGGAATTGATAAAATTATGTCATTATAGAATGCAAGAAAAATGTAGAAAGGCTGTTCATTCAACATATAATAATAATAACCCATAAACATACAAATCATTCCCAAAAAAAATACACCATAGCAGAGTAAAAAACATACAAAAGCACTTGAAACAGCGTTACCATTTATCAGTCAATAAATATGATAAAAAGTATTATTGGGGTGTATATGCGTCCGTCGGGAGACCGACCCGTTATTGTTTTTATTTTGCACCCTTTATACGAATGTAAGCGCGAATGTTTTTTATTGAAATGATGTTTGATATAAAGATTTATTGGAAATGTTTTTCGTGGTGAACTGTTTGTTACGGTATTTTTTTCTGGTATTATAATGGATGGTGTAATGCAAGCAATGGTGTGGAAAATGCGTGCCATCGGCCGAAAAAAACAGTAGGTACAAATCTATAGTTTATTGCCAATTAGCCACGTCTAGAAGAAAAAACAATGTTAATACATAGTCGGCACATATAGGATTAACAAATGAAGTTATGTAGAGAATACTGCATCTGCTTACCACACATTAAAATAGAATTGAAAACCGGATCTTACTCAATATTTTACCACAGTCTAAAAACATATAGTCGTTCGACGAAGCCGTCTAGACAGGGCAATCATGCGGGGTGTGAGGGGCGAGACGCGGGAAAGCCGCTCCCGCACTGCAAACAAAACGATGTTCGTAATGCGGGAGGTATTATTCAAGTTTAACGCGTGTAGTTGTCGGCATTTTTCCAGAGATCAAAGGCGTCGTCCTACTGTATTAACATTTATACTGTGATTTTACAAAAAGAGAGAAACGTCAAATCATGCTTCTTGGAATGTCCCGAATATAGCTTATTCAACTAAATATAAAGGAACACATAAACACAACTTACACCCAAAATAGCGATCACTGCAATACCTGACCAAAATCAACCCCATAACGATTTTCCAATTATCGACAGATTCACCCTACCAATAACGAAGCTACTAATTTTTTCAGCAAACAAAACGGCCAATATTGTCACCAATAGTGACGCAATATTAGGGTAAACGTCCCCGTCGCCGGCACGTCCTTATTTACTTATTGTAAACTCACATGACAGGTGCCTTAATGGGCGAAATAACGTGGCGGGTGCGCCGCCGGTAGCTGAACGTAGAGTAAGAAAATGAGAAACTTATCAACACTATTAGCCGAACCATTTCCACTGATCGTGGTTGTATAAAAGTATTCCTATAAAAAGGTACGTCTTAACCTTTCAATTGAGTCAATTAGAGACTCAATAGAAAGACAATGACAGGACCGGTGACTTTCCGGGGTTTAACGAATTAAGCACCATTATTGAACCAACCCTTGATTCAATAGTGCAATACTTAAGACGGGCTGCATCAACGAATCGTCACATCACAAAGCATTTTTCACATCTACCTACAGATGTTTGCAAACATCGAAGCGACTTAATTAGTTTTCCTATATAAATCTCTAACAGACCCCGAAGAAGATGGCGGGACGACTTGGACATATTAAATGACCAGTGGCCAACTTTAGTCCTAGATCGAAAAACTGGAAGTCATGGTGAGAGGCCTTTACCCAGCAGTGGGATGATGCAGGCTAGCAGTATCAGAATGAGTATCAATCTCTAGTCATTTAAATATTTATTTGAAAAAAAAATATTAATTTTGTAAACAATATTAACCAAGCTAAAAAAGGCAAAAGGGCAAAAGATTAAAAAATAAATACTATGATTTTTTTCTACAGGATTTATGACTAAAAAAAAGAAACATGTTGTTTTAATAGACATGACTATTTATCATCTTAAATGATAGAACTACAGATATTAATCGGTCCAATAATTCCCGTACCTATTCAATGTCGCTTCTGCGTATTTATTCCCGGCTGATCTTTGCCCAACGTTGAACGTGGACCTCATGGGAAATCGGCTGTTGCTCGCTAGTTACGGTAGGTGCTGCCGGGCGCGCCAACTACCTGTAAACGTAATTAATTAATTATCGATTTTCACTTACCTTTATTATGTACTGTTTATTGGTTACGTTTACGGCTGGTTGTAAAATTTTCTGATAGCATTTATGTTGTAATTAATTATTATACACTTACTTTTGTTACCTATTCTGCTTACCTATGTCATTTTTGTATAAAAGTGATTTTCTAAGATCACAGTTTTTAATTTGTTTAAATTTATTGTTCTTATTTTAGTCACAGACAAGAAATCATTTAATTTTTTTCTTGTTTTGCAATTTTTTAAAACAATAATTTAAATAAAAAGAAATTGAAACCTAACGTAACATACGTTAACGTAGCGAAACACAAAACAATTTTCCCAACAAAAATAACAATCTTCTAAAACATTTACATTTCAATTCTAGACTAGAAAATCTACAATTCTATTCACACAGCTCTTAGTTGGAACCTAAAACCTGCAGCGTCTGTCGTAAGTGCCAACAATGGGGACAGTTACCCTATCTCTACGAACCGATAATAGAGCGTGAACTCTCTGGGCAATAGCTGTCTGTCTCGAATTGTCTTCCAATATGGTATAATGTGGATATGGGTATTGTCGCGTATTTGTTAGTGTTCTGCTTATTTAATTTTAATGCAGGTTTGTTTTATTCGGTTGGAACCAAAGAGATTTAAAATACTATAGAGCGGGCATGTCAAGGAAATGTCATAGAAAAACTTTGATCCCATGTCTCAGTAACGCCATCTAGAATAATGTATGAATATTGGAGCGGCAGCAGAGCGTACTACAAAAAACTCAGACTTATATCCAGCAGGACACACTTTTTCGGACGAAAATTTTGTTTGTGATGTCCGGTCTTTAGGTATTGAATGTCTTTGGTTGGAACTGTTTAGTAATATTACCAGCCAGTAACTTTCTCACAGTACGGTAAAGGATTTATGACCCATAAAGATACTAATCACCATATTTGCTCAAGGTAGTTGTGAATTGTGATCACAATGGGAGAGAAACTTAAGAAGTAGGTACAGAGGCCAGCACGTTAAACTACTCCTATGTGTCAAATTTATGTGTTAGTTTTTCTACTTAATTACAAATAGAATAAGTTTCATGTTGCAATTGAGACTTCACAGTTTGGAGCAGCTTGATGTCCTAGCTTTTGTACATGAGACTACAACTACCTTTGAGGCCAAAACGATAATCAATGGGACAAAAATGTTATTTATATTTTTGAATAACAGTTATACCTACTGTCCAAAATCTTCTAAATAGTACTCTAAATTTATAATTCTCCTCTTTATCTTCTTTTTTATTACTATTTTATTTGTAGTTAGTTTAAGTGTACATGTTTAGTTTACTTTAATTAGTTTTAATTGTACTCTTTAGAAAATAAGTTTTAATTTTTTTATTGTCTTTCATTTTTAATAACTTAACTTAATTTTTAAAGAGCATACTGCTGATATGGCTACTACGCTGCTAGCTTTAGTCTAAATGTGACAACATAATTCAGAATCACCCAACACAAAATTGAGAATTTATAGAAAACCATTTCAGAAACCGAATTTGAATATTCCTCACACCTACATAAAAATCTGACCGGTCAGCTGAACTGAAATTCGGTACATTAACCGACCATAAGGCGTTTGGCCATCCAATAAAAGAAGGTAGGCTGGGCAATATAAACATGGACAACATAACGACGGGTGGAATGTGCCCTGACAGACATAACCAGGGGAGAAGCGGCCAAATTGTAAATAGTGCTGGCTCCCGTTTAGTTTGCAATATTTGTGCGGTTTCGTGTAAATGGAAAAAGGAATCCACAGAGTAGTGTTAGAAGTCAGAGGCTTACCTTATAAAAGTATGTAGGTAGGTGCCATTGAGTTTTTTTAATGTTTAAATGTTTATTATGATTAAAATCTTCCCTAATGTTTGCTGTATGATTGTTTTAATGTAGTAAGTTCACAGTTTTTTTAAAGAACCTTGACTTTGTTCGGAAGCTTTTTAAGTCTCGATTCGAGACCAAAAATACTTATTGATTAACTGCATAGATGTTCTCAGTTAAAACAGGAAAAAAATTACTTAATAACCTGTTTTAAAAAAGCCTCGTTGGTCTAGAGGTCGCAAGCGCTAGTGCTGAGCCTGAGGTCCCGGGTTCGATCCCCGGGTCGGGAAAAGTGTTATTGAGTTTTTCCATCTGGAATTTCTCAGTAGTAGCCCGGAGTCTGGTTTTGTGTCCGAACGATGTCAATAGGCTCGCACCTATTACATGGAACTTAAACATAACTGGTGAAATGTGGGTGTACTACCAGGTGAACCTCTGGCTAGCCCTTCAGGGATTACAGTATGTTGTGATGTTACGTTTGTTAAATACAAGAACTTTTAAATTGAATAAATATCACATTAAACTTATTTGCCTAGACAGCTTAATTTTATTAGCACTTTGGATTTACATTTTCAACCACATTATCACTCAAAATACCTTCCTAAGTTAGACATTGAAATGGATGTATTTCAAGTTTTTAACACGCGAGTGCCAAATTTACAATATTTTATTCATGTATTTTTCTGTTTTTCCCTACTCTGTGCATAAAGGGGGTACAACACGATATCGGAAACGCTGATGTGTGTAAGTCGACGGGAATTAGACGTTACGACGGCAGGGAATTGAGCAGGCGCGCCGCACATTGTCGACCGTGCGATGAGGCGATACGCTGCGATTATGTGTATTACACTTAATATTGTAGAAAACTTTCTATTGGAAGGTAACTGTCTAACATTTTAGTAGTCTGTATTATAACTTAATATTATATAATACCCCATAGACTTTGTCTTACCCGAACTTGGGCTTTGAACCCGGTTGCTGCGCCACCTACAGAATCTAATTGTAAACCTAAACCATATACGAAAAAAAAAACTGTCTACAATGCTTAAAGTTTTTTTTTGTTTTATTCATTTATTTACTGACAGACAACAACCAGCCTAAACTGCTGAATCTAAAAGAATATTTTTTGTACAATGGTGAAAAGGATATTAAATTTGAAATTTAAGTTAATAAGCGGGTTTAATTAATATTCCATTTTAATCCGTTTGTCGACTTAATTTCAAAAATCCTTTAATATTTATAACACATTATTATGTTAACATGAATTTTCAAAAATCCATCAAGAAACCTTATTTGGAACTAAGTAGTATGACTTGTAATTTTTTGCCGATCAAAAATTCTATTGAGCTTCTACAAACCAGAATCTATGCTCATAATTAAAGCGTACGAACGAAACACGCGTCAACAATGATCAGGTTAGCGCTAACGTCGCTGTTACATTGTCCAATTAACTGCGTCATACGTGCCTCATTGACGCGTGACGATTAGGAAGCGTCATGCGGTAGAAACTGGTTGTTGTGTTCGTAGAACTTTGTAGTTGTAATAGGGATAAACTTTGACAGTTTTATATTTCTACTTTTGCTTTTAGAGAATTTAAAGGAGACAGAATAGTTTGATAAATCGTAGCAGTTTTTTTTATTGTAGCTATTGTAAAAGCTATGCAGGTGTTTAGTTAAATCTATTCTAACTAAAACACTTGTAACCGCACTCAAACTACAGAAGCCCTGTACAAAAATACGGTCTAAGGCTAGTCGCCATCTCAGTTCAGCGACAATCAATGTCTAAAACTTGTCAAAAGCATTTTGACAGATTGAGTCAAATAACGTTGCTACGAATTTTCGTAGTGCAGCTACGTACTTAAATTGCTACGAGAAAAGTAGCTACGCACCGTGCTACGCTCCGACATGCGTTGCTAAAGCACGGCATAGCACCTAAGCCTTTTCTCTTTGAAGTGAAAATGGCCTGTAAATGTTCTCAGCTCATCGACGTAGGCCTTAACGAAGACCACGTAACCGCAGTCCATTACGTAGGGCTGTCACGTGCCACTAATCACTGCGCCGTGACGTCACGCACTGCTTATTCGCACATTCACACCTCCATACCTGTGCTTAGTGTGTTTAATGTGTGCTGTGAGGGTAATTAATGAGCTACGTGGGATAAGTTTTAATTTTAAATTATTATACTGTTATAGTTTTAACGCGGTTAAATTTAAAAGCATTGACACGCCTATGTATGAAAATTTAAAGAATCGTCTCTTTTATTCAGCATATTGTACTATAATTAAGACTGGGTATCATCGAACCACAACTAAATCTTATCATAAATTCAAATTCTGGATAATGTTTTGATTTTTAACTGAATAATTAATGAAATTAAAATGCTAATGATCATAAACAACTTTACTATAAAACCAACTCTAAAATATTATAAAAACTGCTGACTCAAACAATTTACCTTCTCATAGGTTTTTCAAATTCAAATCCAAATAATTAAGCTTGTTGCCAAAATTAATTTATAAGAAACAAAATCTGAAACTTACTCAATTATACATACACCATATATGATTCTCAACCAATAAATACATAACGCTAAAACCTTGTCTAGACCCTATTCTACATTATAGATAGGTGACGTCAATCTGTCCGTTTGTCCACTAATAATGGGCAGTGGGCACCATTGTCTGAGCGGGCAGGCCAATTCGATTACACCGCAGAGTCATTAGATGGTATTGTTTATTTAGATAATCGATATCATTGCGTACAAGTTCATGGTTAATGTCGGAAACTTTGCATAGAATTATTAATGATAGCTAAAATTTTTCAGAGACTTTTGGGAATGCATGATTTATAATATGGATCAATTTAGAATAATTATTAGGATATCGTAAGAGCGCGGAAACTGTTTTATAAACCCTATTCTCATGACGAAACTTTAACCTGTATTATGCAAATAAACGACGACTACGAGACGCCAGTTCATCAATGTATCTCAAACAGTTTTTTTTTTTACTTGAAGATGAAAAGCTTGATGTGCTGGACTCGGTACATTTGAATGATATAGCTAGTAAAGATATAACTGCGGAGTATGGAAGTAGAAGACTGGCTGCGCCCACCCCAAATAAATTGATATAAAGACATATATGAGGATGAAAATGAGTACAGGTACAACAAATGCTTTACATTAATACATATTTTAGTCCCAACAGTTCTGAAAATGATTGCTGACGGAGTGGACTCTCTTTGTACACATTGTTCACTATAATCAGTTGCTTGGGTCACCGTGTCATGTAGTTTTCTAACGCTTTGTTATTCAAATTTCATAGACATTTCTAGTAAACTATGTAAGAACCTTCGTTTGAAATAAAGAATAGGAACTTGATAAAAAAAATTAATTATCTTTGACTGCCTTTCGCCGATTGTAGCAACACCTAAACCAGAAATTATATCCCAACCTCCACATATTTTTCTAAGCCCACAACATCACGTCATGAATGAGCCCCAATACTACAGGATCCATTGCACCATCTAACCCTCAGGGTACAGTAACCCACCGTAGTAATTAACACGACGAGAAATAATTCACGACCGGACAAAACGAGAATTTTAATACGCAAATGAAATAATTCCTCAGATTGATGACGCGGATTCCGCGCCCGATTTTTTTTGCCGCACATTTTTTTGCTCGGAATTGAATTTTTAATTACGCTTTACTCGCTCGCGAATAGCAATTTGTCGGATTAACTGCTTTTTGTCTTGTTTATCGGTTCCGTGAAGATTTTTATTGTTTCGCTTTTTGATGGATCGCGTTAATGTCAAGATGGTTCTGGAATTATAGAGACTGGGGTTTGAAATTTCATTTCGTGGAAAGAAAATTTATTGAAAGTAACATAAAAGTTATCACTTTAGATACCTTAAAAGCTGTTCCTGTGCATATACCTAAGGTGATCCTGGCTGTGATTTGCAAATCTTTCTATTGGTAAAAAGCCTGAAAATCTACCAGTCCCACCAAAGGATATAAATAAATAAATATTCCACAACTTTTCACACAACACCATTTAGTCCCAAGTTAAGCTTGAGAGCTTGTGTTACGGGTACTAAACAGCTGATAAACATACGTATATATTTCTAAATACATACATATTATAGATAAATTACACCCAGACACCAGAACAAATGATTGTGCTCATCACACAAACATTTGTCCTGGGTAGGAATCGAACCCTCGACCTCCGGCATAGCAGTCAGGGTCACTAACTACTAGACCAACAGGCCGCTCAAAGAACACCGGCGAGGGAATTGTTGATGAAATTATTAAGCGTCTACGTATGTCTCCGTAATAGATACCAACGAAATAATTTACTAAGTTTTATCAAATCAATCATAAGGCCTATCAAAGTCTGGAAAAAAAGTCTTCATAATTGAGAGCTTCATTGACTAGATTATTGATGAAATAAATAGTCATAGCTTTGTGTTTTTTTCTTTCTGGCTTGACTTCATGGCTTTTGGATTAGCTATACTTTTAATGTTGCCATATAATATAAATCTTAGACAAGTTGCTTAAAATGATTGGCTTTACATAATGCATTAATATACTAAGGAAATACATGTCTGCATCACAATACAAATGTCAAAATAAACACGATTGTTTTTGCTAAAATTATAGCTGACATAACTTATTATATAGACATAACCTCTAAAACTTAAAAATAAAATATCTTTAATTCCTGACTTCCTATAAAAGTATAACCAAAGAAAAAACTGTTCAGAAATTCAAACTCTATACTTTTAGATATTTTTCATAGGCAGACGCAAAAAAAAAATATCAACAAAAATTTGTTTGGGAGTTCGCCGGTGTTCTTTAGGATATATTACCCAACTAGGTTGTAAAGGTCAAAAAGGTAGTCGCTCTATGTAATATACTCCTTTGCAGCTGCTGTATCATGTTCAAATAGAATCACATAAGAATCTCATCTTCTCAAGCATAAGAAGTACTATACGAGTAGTTAGTTTGATATTCAATACCCGTCTTACAAAGTTGTCCAGTTATCATTCAAATTACTGCTAGTACCATATTTACTGTCCTTTAAGTTATCACCTAGACCAATGACGTATTCGTATTTTATATCTTAACCTGGCTCTGCCCAGTAACTAATAGTTTACTTCGCCTAAACAGCTCCCTTGAAAAATGTGTCATTGTTGAACGCAGACTACACTGTGAACATTGCTTTACAAGTCTAGGTACTATTTTACATTTAGCACCAAAACTTTCCCTTCGCCAGTCCGATGACCTCCTACTAATGTGTTCCCATCTCTAATTAAGGGAACACACAGGACCAAAGTTGTCCAAACTCCGGACACATTCGAGCATTATTATAATATCCCCAACTTTGCTGTCCCAAAATGACATTACATAAACAGAAACGCGTACAGCATACACCAACTTAGCACTCGCGACCCATCACAGAGTAAACTATTTAAACCAGAAAAGGTGTTCGAAATCCAGTATCGAAAGCCGTTGAAACGGTGTGTGTGTATTCTGTGGTAAGGGTCCTGTTAAGGGGTAGCACACACTGAATGTTGTTTTAAAATGATATGCGTTTCATTTATAAACAGAGAGACGCGCAACCCGGCAAACAGCCTCCCTTAGGAACTAAACTTTCCGTCCACCTAGCGACAATATTTGAAAGTTATTTCAGCGTTCACAACCCTCATAGGCGCCGTTAAAATTTTCCCTGCCACCTTATTCATAATACACGCATCATCCATCTCTTTCACTCTTCAATTTACAACAACGAGAGGGAGCGAGACCGAATTATTTACAAACTGACATCTCGAAATTAACGGTGGTCGGCTCATGATAATTTACATATTTAGGTGAAATTAACCTCGGTACGTTAAATTATATTATGAATATTAATAGGTGTGCGTATGCGAAGTAATGTATTATATTAAATTGGTAAGTGTAACCCCATCTTTATGGCTCAGATTTCTGTAGAAATAGAAATTACGATCTAGTGTTGAAACGGTTGGCCTCATCTACCACCACTGCGGAATATATCTGCATTCACATTGACTTCTAGATTTTAGCGGAATTTTAACAGAAGTCTTAAACGGAAATTTATCTCCAACTAGGTATGCAAAAACCCTTTTAATGTGATGAAAATATAATTCGAAGTTTCAAGTTTATTGTTCTGTGCCATCGCCGCCTTCAGATACCAAGGTACCGAGTGAGCAACTTATAAGTAAAGTAAAAATTTCTTGTTCTTTTTTTACAATTCTACGCAAATCTGTCACACAATGTTGAACAAAAATCCTACATTTTCCCTACCATAATGCAAATACCTAAGACATTCTGGGGACAAAAATTGCAAACTCCAAACTGGAGGTTTATTTGGTTATCTAATAAAATATTACGAGCTTTGACAAGTGCCTCGGAGCTGCCCCCTTGTGGCCTTTGCTCCTTACCTTTTTCAGTTATGGTTCCGTAAGCAGCGACTTCGGCTTTTATGTAGAAAACAAAATAATGTTAAGATACTGAAAGAAAGTTGACATAATTTTACGAAGGTACTTTTTGCTAGATTTTCTTCCGTAACTTCTGAATCATTTATATAAATGAATAAATAAAGAGTGGTAAACTGATTACACAGTTGTAGGACTTAAAGTAAAAGTAAAGTAAAAAATCATTTATTTACCACACTAATTGAAAACAGTTATAGGTACAGTCATTATCAAATAAAAGGAGTGGACTGGAGCCTAAACTGGGGCAGTCCTGTATTTCAGGACTCCAGATAAACCAGAGCTTACACTGAACTGACTGTTTGCTGAAATTGGTGCACTGCATGCCATTTTTGTTTTTTTTTTTTAATTTTGTATTGTGTGTTGGTCTATGTCTTTTGCGTGAACTGAATAAATGTTTTATCTATTTGTCCATAAAAAAATAAGCAAATAAATCACCACGTAACATTATAAAAAATAACTGAAATGTGGGATGAATTATAAATATTTACAAAAGGTCGGTACCCGGTAGATGAGCCCACTTTATCATAATAAAGGTCATGTTGACCCCTACAAAATTAAACAATACACAGGAAAAGTCCTTACGGCTAGCAATAATTCGGAGGGCGGGAAAAAACGTTAGGGGATTTAAATTTAATTTTCGAAACGGAATGACGTCAAATATCCCCAGCGGCAGTTCCAAGTTCAAGCGTGGAACAACATCTTTTAAAAGTCACCGTTGTAAAAAGAAATAAAAAATATAAGATTGGGGCACATTCGCGAGTAACTTAATTATTTTCTGCCAGTTACTTAGTTGAGTTGTTAAGTATTAGAGAAAATTAGTTTTTCTTCTTAATTTTATTTCATTTATGAATAATGGCTTTAAAATATACAAAGTTAGCAACGCTAACTTCTTTTAACTTAACAGGCAGATGCGTTACTTTGATAGTGTGTTAGATTTACCTCTTTTTCTTCCAAGCAGAATAGTGATGTAATTTTTGTCGTTGGTTGTTAGTCTAATTTTAAATAAATTAATTGAAAAGTGGTGATTCTCAGTCTGATGAAAATGAATAGTTACCTAGTGATTGGAATTGATTTATCTATTACAGTAGCATCCATTACCAAAGCAATATTTGCAAAAAAAGACATGGTAGCCCAATGTCTAAACTTAGCCAACACGGAAACATTTCCCTAACCAATCCAGATAACAAAACTCCACATAGAACGAAATTCCACATCCAGAACTAAATGTGGCAAACATTTTAATATAAAGACAGAACATTCAAAGGTATCCGGGGTATATGCGACTTGTACTTGATAATTAACAGTCCATCCTTAGGGAAGGCCCGGTCCGGCGCAATATATAATATTTCAGATGACATCCGCATTGGGGACTTTGAAGGATCGTATCTGAACTCCCCGAATTGGATATGTAAGGTCCAACTTCCATTATTGTGTTTATGTCTCGAAATTAAAATTTACGTTTTTCCGGTCTTCTGGGGCAGAAGAAATAATTTATTGTTTTCAGAAAAAAATCTTTGGCTTTAGTAAATTACCTACTGTAAAAGTAACGATAGATAAGTAACTGGGTCTCATTAGTCATTCGTTAGAAAAGAATAGAATATTTATTACTCAATTATGTGGTTACAAGATTTTGTTAAGTCCCTAACTCCTGTGCTTGATGTTTGAGGTGGAATGGGATCTTTTAAAATGAAAACAGACTTTGGTTTACTGTGGCAAATAAAAAGGAGTGATTTGAGAACGATGTAGAACCAACTATGAAATGTCACGTACCTACTCAATAATAATATTAGCCGCATGATTGAGTTTCAAGCACAAGGACCTTACATTTTCGCATTTTTTAGCTGAGCCTTATCATTTTTCTTCTTGGATGGCGTTACAGAAATCACTCAAATTAAGTACTACAACGAAAGGAAAGACCTTCTCTTTCGTTGTAGTAGTTTGAGTAATTTTTAGTTCTTAAATATTATTTTATGGGAAACTTTTTTTTATATTTTTTTCGACAAGCATATCACCAATATTTAACTTTACATAGGCGATAAAAAAAACCCTGAACCACGTGCGGGCGATATGCATTTTTGTAGCCAAGTACTACAGTGTAATAGTATACAGTCCCATAAATCAATACACCAACACAGTATCCACCTTTATATAATTTTCATAGTGAACGGTGGCAGTTTTTACGATGAACGTTAATGCTTTACTTCGCCGTTACGATGAAGTAGAATGGTTCTACGATTAATTCGTAAATGTTTCATGACGTATAAAGTATCTTGTTTCTGGAAAATAATGGAGTTTATAGCTGGTGATTGAAGAACTTTGTCTTTTTATGTTAGTGATTTTTAAAATATGAGATACATAATACGCGCTTTGACGTGGAGTTGCGGATACCAGCCCGGTATCTTTATCTTTATCTTGTACCGACGTCAGCACGTCAAGTTACCCCAATGTGTTAAATTTCGTTGATAGTTTTTCAACTTTATGTCAAACAGAATAAGGTTTATATTCAATTGGGGAAATTTGTCATTGGGATAACTTGATGTGCTGTCGTCTGTACACAGGACAGGAAGACATGCTGTGTCTGATTATATTTTGATATGCTTTTTAAGCTCTTTTCAAAACCTCTTAACTATTTTTTTTGTTCAATTGCTGTAAAGATGTTTTACTTATTTAACTATCTATAGAATATTAAATCCTATGGTCAACTATAACCAGGTATGACCCTAAAAACTTTATGATTATTTTCGCCGTAAAAACAAAGTGAATTAGTTTTATACCACGCATCCCAATACACAGTGGCCACTAAATCTTGTCCTGACATTCTATATAAGAGCTGATTCACCCCTATTGCTTAGACCGAATTAGGAATTATTGTAGGGTCAACAAAACAGTCGTCGACGTGAGAAAAATCATGGGCTTTTTTTCAATCTTGATGAAGAAGTTACGGCAAGGTTATTTCTATAAATTATTTTCCTAGTTCTAAAGATGTTCAGCTCCATGTTCTTTCCGAAGAACGGAGGAGTTTTGATGCAATGAATGATCACCCATCTACGGATCAATCACGTCAAGCGTTGCTTAACTTTCGATCGACACAAGTGGCTCTAAATATTAAACCACAAGTTCCTCTCCTCTCTCTCTCTCCTCGTGGTTTTTATTCCAGAGTCTGGTTTCATGCCCGGCTGAAGCCTAGGCTTGCCCCCTTTTATTAGGAACTCAAACATAACTGGCGACATATTGTTGTTACCAGTAGCTAGCCTTTCGGTATTATATAGGATGCGTTTTGGAGAGTGTGAATTACATGACTTGATTCCGCCATCATCTTTTCACCATCGGACAACCACGGCGAGTGTCCACCCTTACATCGTTGGCACCTCTACGATCCTGACAAAACGTTTCGCCTCGTCGTTTATACCGCGTACCACGGATATCTATGGGAACAATATACCTGCTGTGGTCTTTCCGTCCAATTATAATTTAGGTGTCTTCAAGACTAGATTGATCAGGTTCTTAATAAATTAGTGCGCTTCACCATCATTGATTGCATCCCTGCTTACCATCAGGTGGGATTGCAGTCAAGTACTAGTATGTGTACGGGGTTATTTTTCAATGACCGGCCAAATTTTCACTGGGTGTTCTACCCATGAATATGAGCAACTTTACTTATGGGACCAACTCTAAAATCAAGAAAAAAAAATCTGCTGTTTCATACAAAAGTTCAATACCTACTCGACTAAAATGTATGAAACAGCTATTTGTTTTTCGTGATTTTAGAGTTGGTCCCATAGAGAAAGTGCTCATATTCATGAGTAGAACAGCCTGTGAAAATTTGACCGGTCATTGAAAAATAACCCTGTATATTAAAAAAGTATTTTCTATGCTTATTATTTTGAAGCTATGCCATGGTTTTGCAATCGCTACCCGCCGACCCGTTCATCTCAGCGTCCGTAACTAGTGTTTTTCACACAAGTTTTATGTGCTATTATTTGCAACGGGATATAAAGCCGCTCTGGCCATGTTTACTGCTGGCCCAACCTAATCCTGGCAGCGTAAAGCCAGTGCCAACCCCTTTATGTTGTGTTCGACAGTAAAATCTTAACTTATGTATCGTTTATGTACTTGTGCACATAAAATGTACGAGCATGGTGCTAGGAACAATTTCTGTAATGGTGTTTGTTGAGGCTTTACGAGTGTCGACGGACTTAGGAATTGCTGCTGTTTTACCTTATGGATAGAGTGAAAAAAGTTCACAAATCATCAACAAAACCAAACCTGCCAAACCTACCTGCATCAGTGTTCCCGAGTTCATATGACCCCAATCTGTTTAAGTCGTGAGTTAATAGGCTTTTTTTGGGTAAGCTCGTTCCATCGTCGACCTCATCTCTGACCGCAGGACAAGATTGAGGTCAAGAGTAGACCCATTATGTATAATTAAAAAAAAAAGTGTCAGCCTGGAATGCTGCATCCTTCAACCGTTAGGCAATAGTTTTTCTTAATGTTTTCTAGTAACATCAAAGGTTTTGCGATATAAATGTCGGTCAATGGATGTAACGAAACATAATCATTATAACATCAAGCCTGTAATCCCAAAAGGGTTGGGCAGTACCAGTTTAGAGTTTATCTGTGGTATACCTCCATATCGCCAGTTCTGTGTACTCGGGGGTGAACCTTATTGCCTTCAGTTGGGCTCAAATCCAGATTCCGGACTGCTACTAAGAAGATCAAAGGTAAGGCTAAGCCTTTTGCCGACCCGGGGATGGAACCCGGGACCTAGTGCTCAGCAGTAACACCGGCAACCTAGACTTATCTAGATGATCAACGGTACAGTCATGGTGTAACGACGTGTCTAGTAATAACGTATTGTTTTTGATTAGGTACTACAAATTAACATAGCATATATAATGAACCCGCGTCGGTCCCGTTTCCATGGGAATACAGGGATATAAAGTAGCATATTTGTAATCCAGGGTGTCAGCTAACTCCATACCAAATTTTATTAAAATCCATTCAGTAGTTTTTACGTGAAAGAGTAACAAACATCCATGCATCCATCCATCTTGCATCTCACAAACTTTCGCGTTTATAATATTAGTAAGATTAGTACCTAAATATGGTTGCACTGTTAGACTCCCTATGCATTTAGGCATTAAATTGGGTTAAAGAAAACTCCTAAATCAGTACTTACGGCTAAGATAGCTACTTGCGCAATTCGTATCATACAGGTTGCTCTTTTAGTAAGCCCTATCTTCACTTCTTCGAGCTTTTTACATTACAAATTCAAACGCAAACCGCAGGATTATTCTAGAAATAGCTCGTAACAATCGGGTTTAACGCCACGAGAAGTGATTCTGTGTGTAATCAAACTCACACGAGCGCCAGATTCAACGAACGTAAACGTAGAAGTTAACGTTTATCGAGCGCAGTGGCAAAATTAGTTGTAAATTCGGAATTGGACTGTTAAATTGAGTACAGGTGTGGTAAATTGAATTTTGAATTTGGAACTGGATTATCCTTGCTGAAAATTACGTGACTGGGTTAATTTTAGCTGTAGACAATGGAAGGTTAAGTGGAATTCTTGCTTGGTAGCTGAGTAAGAATACAACGTATGTGGATTACAAATTCTCGAGAAATTTTCTGATAATTAAAATCTTTATATGTTTCATACTTACAAAAAAGAAACACTTATTCAATTTTATTTTTTTTATTGGTTGTTTTATGATTCAGTTTTTGTCACTTAGGGAAGGTTCATATCTGACGGAACATGCGCCGAGCGTTTGCGACAATGTACCTCGACGCACTAATGCATCATCGGTTGAGTGTGAACGGTCAAGTGTTTCTCTATACATTTGTCTGTTCTGGCGTTACGCGACCGATAATACGCGACGCATGTTCCGTCAGATATGAACCTTATTATTTCAGAAGTTAAAATGTTTTGTTATTTTTTGAAAGACTGTTTCTTTTTATTGGTATATTTTTTTTTATTTCGTCAATGTTTCAATCAGAAGACGACGTTTTTAGATTTAGTTAGGAACACATTTTTTTAATTAGGTAGGTAAGGAGGACTTGGATGAGCTTTGCTAGTATAGAATTTTTTACAAAAACTAGCTAGATTGATTTATCGCCCCCGAAAATCCCAGCATACTAAATTTCGTCAAGATCGTTACTTTCGTATCCGAGATTGAGATGATGTACATTTAATAAATGTGTATTAACAAGAATTGTTCGTTTTTTTAGTATTAATATAATTATTAGACAGATATGATGTATTTATTTTATATGTGCTCAGAAAATAAACGTTATCAATCCATATCGGTTATGTTTTATACTAACAACTCAACCTCCATCTTTATGCAATAAAGAAATATTTAGACGAAGTTCCAGAATCACTCAAGAGATTTTGACCACGCTTTCGAATTTTGCATAAGCATATAGGTTCAAAAAAAAAACTCATCATCTTTAACATACAGTCAGACATACCCCTACCACTTGCACGCCAATCCAAAAGCCATTTACTGACATAAATAAAACAGGTCTCAGATGTCCCATACCTTTCAATTCCTACCTTAGTATGTACCAACAATATTCCCGGGACCATACTAAACAACTGTCATTTTATTTTATCACCCGGCTTTCCCGTAAACTCTTGCACCAGTGATAAATTTTAATGTTGTTCGCGAAATATTGTCGCGTAGTAGGGGCTTCGAAGTTTACGTTTCCGTAAGGGATTAAATGTACGTCTGTAAGGATAATTGCTTTATTTTTTGTTTAAAAGATAGTTTAATTAGGTATTTATGAAGGCTAAGTTCCTGGTCTGGCTGTTTGTGTGCATGTGAGTTAAAATGTCTGTAAACGCACACACGACACGTGAGAAATACTTACCTAAAGTGGGGCAACGTTTTATCAGACAGCACAGACAGGCAGCGGGTTTGCAGTTGTTACAGTTTTATGAGACTATCCAAGGGCAAGAGTCTACTAAAAACATTTGAATTTGGCGCCAAAAATCAGCCATTTTGTTTTTTTTTTTATTTTGACATACCCAATGTCACTCTCACAGTAAATACGAATCTAACGACACCTCTCAAGCTAAAATCCATTGAGCCGTTTAGGTTGCAGAGCGTTTCAAACAATTATATAGGTATACATACATACATACTCTCGAAAAACATAACCCTCCTTCTGGCGCAGTTGGGTAAAAGGTAACCTCTGCAATTACACTCTCTTTTATAGAAAAATAAACCCATTTATTTTTACTTACAAAATTAAAGCAATTAGGTATCCTTCCTATGGGTCATAGAACTAAGCTATTAACTATGAACATTTGTAGGACTAGATAAGTACCGATCTCATCTACTAGTTAAAAAATGACGTGTAAAATTGTTTGTGAAAACCTATTCACAAAAATAAATAACATTTTATCATTTTTTTTATAATTAAGTTTTATCTATGAGCATTTCTTGAAACGCAAGTAGGTACCTACATATATTATAATATGAAAATAAAGTTGTTTAATTACATCCGTACAATTTGCTTCCAAGTGCAAACAGATCAAGGCACTTTTTTAATCACGTAAAATGGGTAATATATTTGGCGACATAATATTATAATAATAATAACCATTATGCGTGAAAAAAGGAAGTGGCTCGCTTTATTGGCCCCCAAGTGATATTATTCTCAACATTTGAAAAAATAATCAGGACTCGTCTAGGATCTAGGTCCATGCTAAGTATAATTTTATTATGTAAAACAGTCCAATTTTCGTTATTGCAAACATCTACATGTGGCAAGTGAAGTCGAAGTAACACACGTACAAACTTCCTAAGTAACATAACACTCCCCTCACAAAGTCACACGCCACACAACCTGCGCCTACATATTTAACCTCCACACGATTAATCTCTGATCTTTCACAAAATAAACAAAGCGAGACGCCGCCGTAAGGGAACCGTAAAATTATTCATCCACCCGAAAATTCCTGTAACCCATTGTAAAAACGTCGTTTTTTAACGAACTCCAAGAAGTTTTGGAACTCCGTAGCGTTTCAAATCTAACATGGGTCTCGGGGGATCCCCGTAAAAAATTAAGTCACAAAAGAGTCCAAAAAATAAAGTTTAAATGTCCCCCTCTTTTGGCAGAGTAAACATTTTACGTTCGCTTAGGAATTGGTTGGCTGTGAATTAAAAAAGCTCTTTGTAAGCTCCGCGGTAACGGTGTTTGTACACACTTTGCTAGTTAGCTAGGATAATTTTGTCATTCTTCTTTTCATTTCGAAATTGTTGTTTACGTCCTTCTCATGAAATACCGGATCATAAAATATAATATATTTCATATTTGGGCAGGCCTTCCATTTTTAGCCAAAGCTCTCAATTTCAAGATATTTATGAACTTAAAGCTACATACACTTAAAAGAACTTTAAACTTATCCACTCAAGTTTTACAAGAATTATATTAATCTGGAGCTATCATAAGATAGCTTAGGTAATTCCTAGATAAGACAATATTAATTGATAAAGAGCTGCCATCTTTTTGAGTACTTTTCTTGTCGATTTTTTATGCATGAACATAACGCTATTATCGTTCGGTAACTGCTAATAATGTCTAAAGACAACTCACATACTTCGAGCCCAGCCGGTCCATTGTGTACAAATCTTTCGTAAAAAAGTTAGGTGAAAGGAGTTGTCAATCCCTAGAAACCTAATGTAATGTTTCCTTACCCATGTAATATGCCAGCTCACTTCTCCTTTACTTCATCTATATTGTCACTGAGAGCTTTGACAAAATAGCTCCTACAACACTACATAACAAACACCTGACAACCTGGGTCACCTGCTTTTCAAAACCTGCTAAAGGATAAAGGTATCATACTCCGTACATCATCGACCCCGCGAAAGCAAAGACCCGCGCGGCGGTTAATTTCATGTTGAATTCATTAAGTTTGTAGGCGCCTTAACTAGGTGTCTTGATAATTTAATCCTGCCAGGATTGCCCAATTAAAATGTTGCCAACGACTTTTTAAATATTCAACCAGGAAGGGTTACCAACTTCAAAAACGAGGTAAAATTCATCACTCCAGGGAGGATTTGTGTGAAATAATGACATTTTAGGTGTCGATTAGGAAAAGTTTGGACGTAAAAGTTTTAAGAGAAGGATTTAGGCTGTCAGATTGCGTGGCGGTAAAAATATTTTCTCAACTAGTTTGATGTGTTAAGGATTTTCACTTGTAGTCGTCACGGTAATAAATTATCAGCTTAGGGATAAAAACTGTAATAAAGACGTTAGAATGTAACACCGCAATATCATTTATTTACATAGATATTTAAAACTGTTTCTAAAAAAATGAATATCTACACTAGAAAACAAACCAAAACTACTTAATAAAGCTAAAATATGGCGTCAAAAAACTCATCCGCATCGCTGACCACAGGTAGGATAGGTACCCAAAAGACTGGCGGCTTTGCCACGTTGTATCGCAATGCTTATCCTTTGTCCAAAGTAAAAGCCAGCCCTTGGGTCATGCGAAATGTCACACTGCTATTAGGATATGATATCTGTTTTGTCAGTATATCGATAATTATCACAAATAAGTTGGTAAGCTTGATTAACCTCTCACTATCACTTCAACAGTGCTATTCTGTTTAAAATCTCCAACCTAAAAAGTTAAGTGGAGTAATTGTGAAGTGAATTACTGTCAAACCCTAGCATTAGTATAGAATAACAGCTTACTTTGCTTTCATTTTTCCTCATTCTTAACAATTAGATTATAACTAATGTACCTATTATAGAATGTCTGACTGGCCGGATGACATTAGAAATAAGCTTGTGCTTTCGAATAAATATCAGCATCATGGCTGGATAAGGATACCATCAGAGTTGTAACAAGTGAGGTAATTCGATCAGAACTATTGTCCAACTCTAAATATAATCTAGACGGAGAAAGCAGAACAGAGGAAGAAGAGGAGTATGCGAGAAGGTATATTTTATATCTACAAGTGCCTACCTAAGCTCCCTGGTAGTATGTTAACTAATTAGGTACATTTTCTTACACAATCATCTAACAATCGAACCCAGAGGTAAACGGGGCAAATCAAAACATTTTCGCGGTTAAACATGAATACTACAGACTACACCTACGATTTTATTAAAACTAGAAGATTCTCTCAAAACTTCGGGTCTTGGGGAGGTCTTAATTTTGAGACGCACACCTTTTCATTTTAATGCAATGATGGTCGCAGTGAAACTAAAGAATTCCCCAAAACTAGAAGATTTTCGAAAAATTTCGTGCCTAAATATTAAAACTTTCTGTCACATTTCAACATAATTTAAAAGTGGTTACGGTAGGACCTACTTTAACTAAAATAGAGGATTACCTCAAAATTTCGCGCCTAAGGAATTCAAAATTTCATATCTTTACCCAGTCAACGGTTTTCTGTTCCATATTCGTAAATAGCCAAGGGACAGTTGGACGTGTAGTCGTGGACAGACGACGAACAGGATAGGCAACTTTTAATATTTTCATTACATTCCGACTCCCACTGGCGTTCCGGTCTGTTTGTACTTAAGAATACGGATACGGTACGGACACTGATGTGGTACGGTATTCCATTTTAACTCCAGCACAAGATACTTAAAGGTGAACATGAAGGTCTGACCGGTCCTCAAGGTACTCTGGTACGTCTGAAACTAGTTATGATATTAAAAAAAAATCTTTTTGATGAATCTACAATTTCATAAATGTAATTTGTAATTGAATTTTTGTTAATGTGTGATTACCATGTATCTACCCACTTAATTATTTACTTAGGTATGTTCTGCAATGCTTATTTTTAAATACCTTTAACCTAAAAGTGTAAGTAGTATGTAGTTTTTCTATTCTAGGTACATCGTACTCACATTGTAACGTGTTGGTTTTTGTTTTCATAATATTGTAAAAAAACTATTTTAAAAGAGTACCTAAGTATGGAGTTCCTTCCATACCTATGTGAAACTATCTTTTAGTTGACGCTCATAAGGGCATTTTAAATGGTCTAATCGAAATAAATGATTTCACTTTGACTTTGTCTTTGAAAAAACTTTATTTCGGTTACAAGTTACCTACATCCATAGGTAAAAAAGTAAAGGTAATATCGGTCAAATAAAATATTTTCAAGAAGGTATACCTATCTACGTTATTAAAATTTAATGAGTGAGTATTTAGTGAAAAGAACACTGATCAACAGAAAATTGGGCAACAGAATAAAGAGTCGTTCCTCCAATGCTTATAGTCTTCAGGATGCTATCGCAAAGAGCCAGATTTCTGAAGGTAATTCCACTCCTTGTAGTGGTAGCGTATCTGACGGAGTCGTTGTTTCCTGGTAGCTAAAACCTAGGGGTATTCAAGTCAAGAGTGAATAGACATACTTCTAGGCAAGCGTGCTTCATCGTCCACCACATTGCTTACTATCAGGTGATAGTGATCAAACGCGTGCCAATCAATAATAAAAGCCCTATCAACATCACCAATAAAAGCCTTTAAGTAATCTAAGTTCGGTAGATTCGGTAAGAAATCGAAGGCATCTAGAAGAGCGGAGCCGAGTACCTACCGACGTCTATAAATTAATGATTCATCAGAACACGCCTTTATTCCAAAGCTGTTAAGGTTGTTTCTACGAGCAACACACTGGCCCGTACATTATGATTACTTCCTTAAAAATATTTTCCTTCTATTTCCAAATGAAAAGCTTTTCAGGAAAACTCATTCAAAAAGAAAACTCATTCCGAATACTTATTTTGACCTCCTTATCACCGGCCTCGGTAGCGCAGTAGGCAGCGCGTAAGTCTCATAATCTTAAGGTCGTGAGTTCGATCCTCACCCGGGGCATATCGTTTTGGTTTTCAACCTTTTTCTTGCTATTCGTTATGGTGAGAGCTTGAAATAATAATCTAAAAATTTTAATTTATGCTATATGTAATACAATTTAAAAGCAGTCTGGGTATATTTAAATTTAAAGATGCAGCATTTGGCAAATGCAAGCACCTTTGAAGACCATTGTGTCTAGGTCTTTGAATTTTTGAACAAGTATCTTTAACTTTTATTGAAATTGAAATTGAGTGAGCCATATTCATTATCTAAAATGTTTGAAAGTTTTATTTTAAAGCTTGTAGCGACATCTGTTAGCATTTGTTAGAAATAAAAAGTACCTAAAGGTGTCCATTGTGCCATACTGCTAATAGATGTCGCTTACCGAGAGCGCCATCTATCTTCCATGAGGCGAACAATAAAGATGCAACGTTACCAAACGTACAATGTTACTGGGCAATAATGTAGTTTTCGTTGTCACTACTACAGGGCGCTGTTACCAACTTGAAAATTAAAATTAAGTTTGTTCATTTTCGAAATAAGTTCATCCAATAACATTCAAATTAATGTTAAGAAGACAAACGTTTTTAAGATCATCTTACTAAATCATCGATTGTTGATTTTCCTGTTTTGATTTCGAAGGTTAGGTAATCAAAAATTCACTTTTTGCTAAATCCTGCTTTTACAAAAATATGCAGGATATTATTAGATAGATAAATTACAAATGAACTATGGCGTCACCAACGATTAGTTAAATGGCGTCGCGTGACAGAAAAGAGAATAATCGGTGCAAAAAATCCTACAAGTATTTGACTTTGGTGTATCAGACAACTATAAAAAAGACAATTTAATAGCGTTTCTAAATCAATAAAATATTTACGCAAACGATTAAAAATACAATCATATTGTTTTTTTACAAGGTCGACCACTGGCGCCAGTGTTTTAAATTCTTTTCTCATGATTCCGGACTTATGGCCAAATAACAAGGGATTTACCTCTTTTTAAATACCTATATTTTTACTTATTATTGCCAATTCTTTATACTAACGACTGTTATTTTTATTGTTATGAAGATTGCTCAGTCAATAAAATTGCGAAGTTTGTATTTTATTTACGACATTTACGGTGTTTAACCCTTTTACCGTCGTCGAACCAAATGTTTATCGTATTTTTATAAAATGTTATTTAATACCTATACCATGAAAAGGAACTTTGATAAGGGGCATAAATATATAGTAGGTACATAGCTGGTTACATTAACCACTATAATTATAGGATTATTATTTGATTTCATTATTTGTATAAGTTCTCTACATCATTCTGAATCCTGAAGCGTTGAAAGTTTTCGTCGACTTTTTGTTTTATTTCAAACTGTGTATTTATTTATTTTTTCGAACAAAGATATTTTTTAATTATAGAAATGAATTGTCTACTAATTAACGAAACATCTCATAGCGTTAGATAGGAAATATGATTTTTTCATGCTTTCATGCTGAAGTAAAGCGTTTTTGCGGAATGATAGGTAAACTATGGCAGCTGAAAACAAAACCAGTATAATCTGGCCTATTATTCTATTTAAACTCCGTACCTACTAAGCAAGAAAGATATTATGATTTATATGTGCGATGGGCAGAGGTCAAGACACTTAGGTACCTCTCATACATGAAGTTGTGAATTAAATCCGTGCAAGAACCAATGTGACTTTTTGGTTCTTGCACCGATGCTTGCTCGTTTGACTGTGCGTTCACAAAAAAGACCTTTTTCATGTGTATCTGATTATTTAATGTTCCTATTAAACAGACGATATTGGGAATCGCGTTATGGAACTCAAATGGATTTGGGCAGGACACCCAGCTAGACGTGGTGACGGCCGATGGAATAAAGCTTGTGACCGAGTGGCGTCCAAGAAACGGCAGAAGAAGTATGGGGCGTCCTGCGGCGAGATGGGCGGACAACATTGTTGCCATTGCGGGAGTACCGTGGATGAGACTGGCATAGGAACGTGGAAATTAGTACCAACGAGAGGCCTATACCCAGCAGTGGGTGAAGTCGGGCTGTGGATGATGATGATGATGATCAATCATACGTCATACAAAACGTTACCCTGTCCTGCCCGCCAAACCTCCTTACCAACACTTAGATTTAAGTTAATAGAGTCATACCAAAAGTATGCCAAACTATAACTGTATAAGTAGTACTCTTTATGTATCCAGGATGATATGCAATCAGGTTAAATTATTACCTCCTACTACTACTATTTTAAATACTACCAACTACTTCAGCATTGTAAGCACCATAGGGACACGCAGCACAGTAGTTCACTTTAAAATAATGTAATTAGTTTCTTTCAAAATCAATGCATTTCAGTAAGGTAGTTAGGTTAGGTAGTTAGGTTCGCTATATGATAGGTATGATGAGTTAGGTTAGGTTATACATGTATATATCTTCAATTCTAACTAACAAATGAAGCCGGTTAAAAAGGCTTACATCTGAGCACATTATGATACTCGCTTAATAAAGAAGTTTTTGGTTGATGTTACTTATTGTGTTGTATAGACGTATGTATATTATTTTTTTGTATGACGGAATTTTAATGGAGTTCGGGTCTTTTGATTACTTTTATTTAAATGATTAGAATTAAAAAAAAACTGTTGTAATTCATTCAATTAAGTTTTATTGCAGGAATTATACAAAAATGATCAACAAAATACTATCAAATCAAAGCATAACAAAGTAAAACAAAGTGTAACCTCATATAACTACTCAAACTTTAGTACCTAATAGTCCTACTTCGTTCGAGTAGTCGGGTAAATAATATAATATATTGTCTGTCACTACTCCGAAGTAAAGGCAAGGCAAATTCTAATGCCCGTTTTAGAAAACAAGTCAAGTGTGCACCAGATTTTCGTTATTAATTTGAATTTTAATACAGACTTGTGGCTGATTAAAGATTATTTTTATTAGCAATGTGTGTATGACAAAATGTATGTATGTAAACGAAGCAAAGATAGTACCGGGTAAAATTGGGTGAATAGATAGGTACTTAAAGGGTGAATAGAAACAACATTTTCAGGAAGTTATTTACGTAAGTTAAAAGTTGTTTGTTATAAACGAGGACTGTAATGCTTTTAAATAATTGAGATAAATAGTTTCGAAACCTTGATAATATCAAACAATAATAAACTAGCGTGAAAATCCTCCTCAAAGTTTTGTTACTATTCACCCTTAAGTTTCTATTCACCCCGTTTTACGGTATATAAGAATCGAAGTAGATGGCGCCCTCTAGTTCCCCCCGACCCTTGCTCGTGGCATCCCGCGCCGCTGCGCCTGTAAATATAAACTCGCTGCTCCTAAATAATAATCACTCAGATCCAGCCTTCCCTTGCTGTCCTCTCCCAGCGACGCCCTAAGACGGCCCGTACCTTATAGGGGGTGCCCATAGCGTAGTCGCTTAGTTCTTAAGTTTATATATACCCTGGCGTCTTAATGATTTTTTTAGATAAGTCATCTCCTCAGGATCGCCTGGTTACGCAGTTCACATCCTCCTCTGAGCTAACTGCGAAATACACCCCCCAAAAAAAGGCCCTGTAGTGTCTGCTACAATCGATATACACTTCTGGACACATCTATTGGCCCACATTAGAGTTTAGGTTTCGATGGCCCCTACCGAAATATGATTGCTAGAATGAACAAAAACTGTTGATGCAGTTTTAAACCTGATACATTTTACCATCTTTTTCGATCGTATTGTTTTAAATTTGAATTCAGAATACCATACGACATGGAGCTACGCCTAACAAGTCTGATATGCGCCTTGTTAAAGGCAATTGATTTTTGAATAAAAAACATGTTTTATCAAATAAAGGTTTAATTTAATAACGCGTGTTGCCTCCATGGGCATCTACCACAGCTCTCATACGATTAGGCATAGAGTTTATCAACCGCTCTATGAAATTTTAAGGGATCATCTCCCATTCCTCTTCTATGGCAGTTTTCAACTCCTGCATCGTCTGGGCAACTGCATAAAAACTTTTTGCTCGACCTAATATAAAATTTTAGCTAGGACCAAACGAAACTGAAAATACAAGGTGGGCCAATAGATGTGTCCAGAAGTGTATTATTATCTACCTATCTTCTTCTATAGTAATAATTTTCATACTGAATTATGAAAAGGAGCTCCCTGAGATCTTCTTACAGTAAACTCCCAAGACGTAAAGGAACACCTCTTTAGATAAATTATCATTTCTCGTTCAGATTCCTGCGCTTCTTTTTTCACCTACTAAAGCATAAAGTATTCGCATTCCTCCTTTAACGTAGACCAGCCACTGGCCAGTAAACTAGCGTCCAGTAAGGTCACATTTGACAGTTAAAGTAGTAAAATAAAACAGCGCGCGCGCCGGTTTGATGGAGTATTGTTTCGGATTCCGTCACGCGTACAGCGCACTGCATGGGTAAGGCCAGCGAACAGTGAACTGATATGGATATTTCTATGGTATTTTGTAATATTGTGATGTTTTTCAATGTTGTATTTTTTAGAAGAATGGGAATAACCTACTTTCTTTCGCTAAAGAATGAGGGATCTTAAAATGGACACTGATTATTTAAATAGACAAAACATATTTCTGTGACATTAACTATAACTGAACACATACAAAACATTAGTGCCGTTAGAGTTAGACAAAAATGTTTCTACCTACCTACCTATACTCCAGCTGAACCCACATTACGTCAGTTTATTGGCCGGGTACTTACAAATTCAGGTTGCTACTGAGAATTCGTAGATAAAAAAATAAATTATATTTAAAATTTAACATAATTAAATAATTAAAAATTAATTACTTATTTCATTTGAAAAATCTCGTCTGACCTGGGAATTGTACCCAGAATCTAATGATTAGAAGTAGCACGTGAAAAGAAGACTATTGAACCAATATCAATGTAAGAATCGGTCAAATTGACGATGATAACGTTAAACAGTCGTGCTAGCTTGTTTGTTTTAACTGACTTAAAAAAGGGGGCCTAGGTTCTCAATCTGATATTTATTTTATTGTCATTCTTGATTTATTAGATAGGATCTTGTGCCATTAATTGATATTAATTTTACACCCTTTAATGTCTATTTTCGAAGTACTTTTTGCGAGAAAAAAGGTTTTATAATCTGAGGTCCTACTTACATAACGATTTTCGTCGATGTTCACGTGTTTATCAACAACGAAGACGATGTTTCCGCATAAACACGCTTATTTATTGAAAACTTCTTTAACGTTTCAATTTAATTGATTTAAACGCAATTAACCTGTTATCCTGACGTTTTAGTACGTACCTATATCACTAATTGAACATCAACCTTCTTATTATTGGAATGTTAACCCGTATTAGTCGTGGGTATTTATTAATACAAACTTTACGCACAAGTAAAAATAAAACAACTAAGTTCGTTTTCATTAAATTTTACTTGTATTACTTACATAATTATAGTCATGTTATATTTTGTTATGGTGGCAATAGACACACACTGTAATAAATTTCAGACGGACAAAATGAATAGCTGAATAGATGGCTTTGAGTAATCCCTTCCCGTTTAGACCCTTTGGTAAGTACGAGACTTTAAAAGTGTTAGATAAAAGGACATATTTATTTATCAGGATGTTGATCCCTTTATACCGTGTTTTAGAGCAAATAAATATACTATTAATAGGTATTATTATTTAAACAAAAAATATAGAATAAAACTATTATAAAATTACAACATAGACATTAGCGGACTATTAGACCCTTCAACCATTTTGCTGTGTTAACAAACCTCGCTTCATTCTAACAAGAATCATAAAGAACATTACCCAAAACGTCTTGAATTAACATGTATGTAAAATGTACGATATTTCATTACCTACCTATCTTGCACACAATTTGAGGTTGGATGGTTGGTGGACTCGTTTTATTGGGACGAATTTAAAATCTATGAATTTTAGTTGGTAAGCAGCGTTTACAAACATGTTGGTACATGTTACACTTAGGGGTTTGAAAGCGCTAAGTGACGTTATTACTGCCTATAAGCTTGCACTAGCTTGACATTTTATACTGCTGGTGACCGTCAGCAACTGTGAACTGTGACGAATGACATTTTGCTAAACCACTCGCTTACGTTTTATTCTTATTTGTGTTCTTACATTTTACACAATTTTAAGGTAGTAATATTGTTGATTTGTGAATGGGGCTCTGAATCCGAAAGCCGCGTAATCGAAAATTCGTTTATAAAGTCCGTACGACTAAGTGCATTTTAGGTATAAAATACTAGCTGCCTCGGCAAACTCCGTTCCACCTTAAAATCGATTTATTAGCTCTTATTAGTTAACGTCCTATTCTCAGACCTACTGAATAAATACACCAAATTTCAAAGAAACGGTCAAGCTGTTTCGGAGAAGTTTTATATGTTACTAAAGTCTGATTGAAAGATCAGAAATTATTTTGGAATATGCACAAATATTAGCAGTTTCTTACTTTGATCTAATTTGGGTTGAATGTAGTAAAGATTAAGAATACAGAAGTTATATAGACGTGGCAGCCGCTGTCTCAGAATGCCAACGTAGAACAGTCGAACAACCTCCTTTACTTAATAGTAAACTTGTATACATTGCAAATTGTTTTATAATGAAATCATTGATCATGGTAATCCTTCAAGTTGACGAGCGTGGCCCTTTGTCACGTTGTAACGATTAACTAACTTTGTTTTAAAATAATAGCTGGTTTGCTTCAAGGTGTACTCTGATTAAAGTCGTAGCTTTGAGGATGTGTTTGTTCATTTAATTATATAGAAGCCAAAGACTCAGGTACATGGTCGAGAGCTAGAAGATTTATTAATTTTACTTGATCGCGGTAAATTCGTGAGGTAGGGGTCATTTAGAGTAAGTAGGGCGATTGGCTATCTTTAAAACAACTCCGAAATATCTCATAGCAAAAGTTGTTTTGTAATCTACTTTTTTACTGTAGTTTTACTTGTCCCCTGAAAATAAGTCACCTGTACAAAATTAAATGTAAGTAAAATATGTTTGGAAAAATATTAATTTTTTATCACACGTATCCCGACGAAATATTTGGAGCAAAGTTGCTTTATTTACGGGACGTCAGGATTCGTTCCATAGTCAGAGTTGTTCTTAATGATGAGAACCTACTCAGTGTTTTAGGTTTTTGTATATTATAGTAAACATGTGAATGTCGTGATGGCGGAGAGTTTAAGACGCCTTACTTCTCTTGCCACGTGCAAGAGAAGTAAGGCGCCTATGTACTTTTACATAGGCGCCTTACTTCTTTCTTTCTTTTAAATGTACTTTCAATGTTTATTTTGTACATCGGTAAAGTAAAACATCATGATGAAACCTGGACTTATTGTCAATATAAGTTTGAAATCGTCAATCCGTCTTGAGCAAGCGTGGTTATCAGTGCACGTGCCTTCTTTGTATGAGAAGAGGCCTTTGCCCTGCAATGGGACAGTAACTGGATGGTATTATACATTATTATCTTCATACTAAAAATCAAGTTGTAAATATATCAGTACCAAAAGTGAAACCTGTGACGAAGACCTTACTGGAACATTATGTTGGCGCCAAATAATGTCCCAAGTATTTCATGTGTACACTGACATGCTTGCTTACCGGTTTACCTTATTTGTTTACAACGCATTTCACGTTATTATTTAAAATCACCTAAAAAACGTCACGACGGCCGATGACGCTGGTGATCCAAGGTAACCGAACTTCGGGTTAAAGCCTCTTTTTAAAGTGTTAAGTAAAATAATAGCAAGTTTTGTTTGTGGTTTAGTATCACAATTCCGATTAAAGAGATTGACTATATCAATAAGGATATTTTGTCTTGCAAATATTTTTTGTTGAGTGTTTTTTTTTTTTTATTATTATTTTACTTAAGCTCATTATATCCTCCAGCGATGGTAAATAACGACTTTTGCCTAGGTCATTCCGAGGATGGATGACCATTCGTTACCTAAAAAAACCCCTCCGTGCGTCGGAAAGCATGTTAAATTAGATCTTTGACGGAAGTTACGTGTAGTCAGAATCCCGAAAGTCCGACAACCAGTTTTGACTTAGGGGTATCATGTTACTCAGTAACTGGGCTGTGGAGGACAGAGAGGCAGTCGTTTAATGTAAAATATTTCAGCTGCTTCCAGTTAGACTGGAAGCTGACCCTAACATAGTTAGATAAAGGCGAGGGAGATGCTGATGTCCACACTTTTCTACGGAACAGATAGTTCATGGCAGACATTGGCGTAACTACTGGTGCTGCCATCTACACCTACCGCCACCTACAGCGGTTGTCGCCTACGGAAGCAGTCGACCAATCACCGCCGAGCTACGCATCAATGTCATCTTTCAAATATCATTCGATCACTACCATTACATCGCATGCACATACTTGCGTATATACACCCCTATTTTGTAATTAGTGCAAATAATAATTGGTCTGTATCCGTACCTGTTACTGATCATATTTGCGTAATCAAAAGTAACAAAAACGAAGTTCAATTTTTAAATATGCCAGCCACTATTTAGTTAAATAAATAAATAAAATAAAATAAATAAATATTCCACAACTTTAAACAGTCCACACTTCCACACTTCCACACTACACACACACACTCACACTCACACACACACTCACACTCACACTCACTCTCACTTTCACTTTTTCCACACTTTTCTTAGTTAAACTAAAATAACGAAAACAGCTGTTGGTGGCGGGGCATGTTTGAGCGAGATCACACGATCTTGAGCGAGAGATGACGATTAATAAATACTTCTGTCATGAATAGCCTGTACAATATTTCCATAAATTGGGTGACTTTTTAGGATAAAAACAAAAGCCAATATCTTTGCTGTTTATGAATAGGTATTATTAATTAATTGATACTTTTCAAACATAATGAGAAGACCGTCTAGAATAAGCCTCTATTTGTACTAATTAAAAATTAGTGGTATATACTTTAAAAACCATTATTAATTAAAATTATTCGCAATGTACTAGTTGAGTAATTCCTGCCATCGCCTACGTTATTACAAGAAGTCTTAAGTCCCCAAACACGCAGCAGAGCTTAAACCCCTTCTTACACAAATCACACACACTGCCATACTAAATAAGGAATAATGCTAGTAAAAAACAAAACGTATTTCAGTTTCACTTTCTAAGATCTACCGCGTCATCATTAATCATTATCACATCTCAAAACAAAGTAGCCACTGGCCACCATATTTTTTTCATTAAATCCTTTTTGAAAACTCATACCTTACTCATTAGCTCCACCCTTAATAGGACAAAAGGGCGGGCTGTTAAATATAAATCACAATATTAATGTGATTGGTGCTTGACCATAACTTGGCACCATGCACTTAAGGAATCTTTTAAAGAGAAGCTCTTATGATAGTTTATGTTAATTTTAGTTCACCATCTGAATATAAATTCAGATTTTTAGGGTAAAGCAATTGAAATCTGATAACCTGTCATAAAAGTTCAGACGGGGAATACTTTCACTCAAGAGCTTTCTTCTTGATAAAACACCAGCAAGCGAAGGATGATCACAGTAGAAAACGGTAGAAGTAGAACCATTTCTGCCTATTATAGAAGAAGTAATGCTCTTTAATGCAGACTAACCCACTGTGGGTAAATGGTCGATTCTTCTTACAAAATATGTAAATCATAAGTGATATGGTTTAGGGCGTACAACTCAGATGTGATTGTGCTGAATGATCACGTGCAGGAAACTCTGGTGGAATGTAGAAGGAGAGACGGTCTTCGTAGGCATATGATTAGCCGATGCCGATGATATAAATGGTTTGGGTTGAAAAAGTAGTAGGTGGTAGTAGTGTGACAAGAATTATAATGGGTTATTTGTCAAAAAAAAAATATTTGACATAGATTACAAGAAAATATTCGACACATATTTTTTATTTTCTCACGTAATCAAAAAATACCGCCGATACATCGAGTCAAAATGTCGCATGACGTCACTAGCCAGTACAGTTCATACTAGGTAATGACATTACAATCCCCCTCTTCTCAAATTTGATGCGCTTAATCTAAGCAGTTTTCCATACATTTGAAAAGGAAAAAAATATGTGTCGAATAATATACCTATATTTTTTTGTAATCTGGATAAGGGACTAAAAGCAGTAAAAACTAAAATTTTGTCAAATAGCCCATTGTCAACTGAAAAATCGACACATTTCTTCTTTTCATTTTAGACATTGCCGTGATAAAATCAAAAGAACATTTTCTACAATTACTTTGGCGAATCTTCTGTAGGCAAATTCCGTTTTTACGATGGTCATACTTACTACGCGTGCAGGTCCTCTACTAATCTCCATTCATCGTTTATTCATCTGCCTGGCCGTATCTCAACTTCCTTGGAGTCGACTTCAATCCGTCCAAGCGGATGAACTAAATACTGGTATTTTACATAGAGCAACTGCCTCCTCAAACTGCTAACATTGCTGATCCTAGGTTGGTTGCCTTACTTTCAGTTCTTCCGAGTCATAAAAGACGGAAGTTTTTGAGACCAAAACATTTCCTAAAACTTTGACAATTATCATTGTAGGGACATTCGAACCGCCTAAAACAGCAAGTCAACTTTAAAATTATAAATAAAACGCTAGACACAATAAAATAGAATTTAATCAATTCCAAATGCAATTCTCGTTCTAAAACTCCCCAATACACTAAAGACCCCTAACAACTTCCTCTTAACCCTAAAATGGTGACGGTGCAGCCCTCAAAATCACCCAATTATACCCCTTTTAAGGGGCGCCGCCCGAAGCTATTAACCGTTGAACTACTGATTTATCTACGATCATTATGTGCATCGTTGATTAGCAACGGTTGCCGGAAAAAAAAACAGAAATTCGATACTTGCCAGTGATTAATTACTTTGGCCCTGTTTTAACAGTTTTCTGATTAGTTACGAATTTTTGTGCTAGTATTTTTGGTGTGGGAGACTGTTTTTTAAATGACAGACGGTATTTTGCAACACCTTAAATGGTTGATGGTGTTTTGTTTTGACGCTTGCTGTGCTATGTCTGGCAGTAAGACGGTTCATAATCAAGGCGAAGACTCCAATATGCAAAGGTATGTGACAAGAATATAATGTTTGCGCACATCACAATGAAAGCGATCAGGAGCTTTTTAAACGGTACCACTGTTTAAAAAGCTCCTAATCGCTTTTTACGCTAATATACAACACGCTAATATACAACACGCTAATATACCTAAAATTTATGGGAGTAATTCTGTGAATGAAACTTTCCAAGTCGATAATAACTTACTTTAAAGGCTTTGATGCTAATACGTCGATTGAAGATAAAGGAGGTATTTTGACACGAACCTAAGTTATCTTTATAAGGAATCGATCCTGTAGGTAAAGTGATCGATATTATTAATGTCCAAACTATTATTATTCAGCTTGCATCTTTTCACAAACGATGCCGACAATGATTCACTTTAAAATAACAGCGAAACGATAGAGTCATCAACACCATTTTTTAATCAATATTGATATGACAGTTGAATTATTATACTTGTCATACAATTAATATTTGACATTAATCTTTTAATTTAATAGTGTTGATATGATACGTTAAAGTTCAATTCATATTAAGTTGTCATAATTATTAATTGCTTATATTACGTTATGCGAAATAGTTTGTCATTGACGTATTTTCGGTATAATAAATTATTGTTATCATCCGCGGACTTTGTTTATATTAAAATATTTAATAAATCAGTGGAAAAATCAAGTGTTTTTTATTCGATATCTACTTAACACGTTGGCTGCCATACGAGTATACTCGTAGTAACTTTTTTTAATGCCCATTGCCACCATACAAAATTGAAGGTACGAGTATACTCGTAGTTGGCAGTGGAACCTAGTTCAAACTACGAGTTAACTCGTAGTATGGCAATGAGATAGGATTTTTATTACCTATTG
Source organism: Euplexia lucipara (assembly GCA_921972225.1). Classification (NCBI taxonomy): domain Eukaryota; kingdom Metazoa; phylum Arthropoda; class Insecta; order Lepidoptera; family Noctuidae; genus Euplexia; species Euplexia lucipara. The sequence goes on from OV179154.1 coordinate 14,568,505, forward strand.
CCAATCTACGAGTATAGTCGTAAATAATTTTGCGCGAAAAAGTGCGCTTCCTTGCTCTGTCAATGTGCAACTGCGAGCGCCGCGCGATTTCTCCGGTCCTTACTATAAGGAAATGTCCGGGATCGATCTTTCAGACCAAATGCTGTCATATTACTCAGCTCTTAGAAAGACGTTTTTTTTGGTACGAAAAACTAGCGATACACATTTTTAAATATACATTCACAACGCCTGCATGATCTACAACCAACAAGCCAATCTTCCTCCGGAAAAGAAATTGGATGTCCTTTCGTTCAAAGTCGAAGTCTTAAAACATCTTTAAGGCGAAACATTTGCAAAGTATACTAAGAGTAAGTACCTATATATAAGAGCATCTACCACCCACACAAACGACCACTACCACTACCACCGACGACACCGAGTCATGTCTGCACAAAAGAAAAATTTATTACTGTCCGGTATGTCCTAAAAACCTGCCTTATGCGTAGAAAATTGTTCTAAAATATATCACTCCTTTTTGATTTCACATTGATGTACCCAATAAAAAATATATTAAACTTTTTTTTCTGATTAAATAATGTTTTGCTTCAAATGCCAAAAAATGTAACCCCGCCCTCCGTTCACTGCCACTTGTCTAGAATTCGTTAGAAATCGCATACAATCAACTACGAGAATACTCGTAGTTGGCAGTGGGGCCCAGATCTTGCACTACGAGTATACTCGTAGGTTGGCAGTCAACGTGTTAACATTGGAAATCTCCCGGATACTACGATGTCTTTTTTATTAATGACTAACATACCAACCAAAATAACTAACATTGTGTCCTCTCTACGCCATCCCCTATGCTATTACGCCGAACCAAATTGAGTTATCAACTTTGGTGAAATTCATTGTTTTTAAGCTTTTATATATCTTTTTGTGCCGATGCGTGTTTAATAGTCAATTAATGATGCTACCTGCGGCTCTTTTTATCCGAAATCGATTGGGCATCAGGATGACCAGTGGGACTCGATGCCTTAGGGGGTAAGTCCGTGCGGTTGATGGTCGATCGGACCACATTAGCACAGTAGCCGCAGGGTTAACTAATGAATTGGGATTGTATTTTTATAGATGATTTTTGACGTTAAAATTTAAAATTAATATCTTGAATTTATAACTGTAAATTGGAAGACATTTTGAATAGTTTCTATTTCTGTAAAAATGGCCTTTACATTGCTATGGGATGACAACTCACCTTTATTAACCGACTTCAAAAAAGGAGGAGGTTCTATGTTCGTGTGTATGTTTTTTTTTTATGTGTGTTACCTGATTTCTCCCCCATTTGTGGACCGATTTTCAATTTTTTTTTTTATTTGAGAGAGTATACTCCTGAGGTGGTCCCATTTTAATTTGGTGAAGATCTGGTGCTGATCTTCGGAGATATACAACGGAACTCTTCAAAAATAGACGGCTAATCTGTCGTGATTGCTGGAATCACGCCAGTTTGCTCTGAGGGGTACGCAGATGTGTACAATATACCTAGATTTCGTCAGTTAGGTATGTTAATTTTCATTTATTAGGGATAAGTGGAAAACCCTATTATCATGACATGTTTCAAAATAAATTCATGGCAAATATTAGTATGGGAACAACTAAAAATGGAAAAATAAATAACTTTTTTGCAAAAAATAAACCCGACTTATTTAGAGTTATTTTACACCGTTTAGTGTTTTTGAAGTCGGTTTTATTTTTTTATCATCTACGTTTTACCGAATAATAGCATTTCTGGTGTCTTATACTTATGCGAAAATTGTTTGTTTGAATTGTACCTACTCGTATTACTCTAAACACTTACCCTAAAAACAAAAACAAACCAGATTAGTAAAAAACTGAGACTTTAGTTCTTTATTTCAAGTTAGCCAGTATTATATTAACGACAGTAACCAATTGGAAACATTATTTGTTAGACATTAAAACACCTCAGAAACTCAACTGTTATACTTCTACAAACTCTTTTTATAAAACAACAAACAAATTGATTTTTTACTTCCCCTTTTTTTCCTAATCATCAAAAATTATCCCATGGGTATAATTTTATAGGCGCTTCTAATCACAGGGCGGGACCCGATTCCGGAATAATAGGGCGATCATCGCATCATGATCTGTACTGGATCAGATGGAAATTTGTGCCCCATAATAATAGGAAACCACGGAAATTAGGGAATTTCTTAAGTAAAAATTTAAACCTTTCTCGTAAAGGATTGGAGGATGAGTTTTTCTCGTTAATGGTGTCGCATTCGATGCTAATTTAATTACTTGTACCTACTTATTCTAATAAGATACAAAAAGCAGGGGTAAACTTTGTAGAGGATTTTTCATTACGTATTTTTTTTGGACATGCTTACCTACTCTATTTTTTTGACTGAACTAAAAAACAATTTAGGTAGGTACCTTTTTGGTTACAAATAATATAGAATTAACGTGAAAATGTTTGTTCAAAATTTTAAGTTTTAATACATAGGTCTGTACTATAAATACCTATCCGACATAGGTATTTATAGTACAGACCTATGTATTTCTAGGTAACTTGTAGTGCTAAATAAACAAGGAAATAATTTTCTAAAATAAAGGATTATTATTACATACATACATACATAAACTCACGCCTTTTTACCCCCATGGGAAAAAGGCGTGAGTTTATGTATGTATGTATGCAGTAGTATGTAGGCAGAAACTACAGAGCGCCATATGCTACGATTCTTACACACTCCTATCATTATCACCTGCCCCAATATATCTGGTGGTGAATGAATGTTTATTAGTTCCTTGATTGAAACTCTTTTATCACTAGTCTTATTTAGTTTTATCATGTCGTAACTAATCACAATAACGTAACTTAGCCCAAATTGAAACTGTTTTAACGAGCCCCACTTCCATTTTAATCATTCTAGCGCCGAATGCATCAACATTAACCAGTGTATACCCAATAAAAGGTAGCAATGCTGGGTGGCGGGTGTTTATGATCCAACTTGTGTGTTCCATAGCTTTTCGTAGACTTTTATTTCTTATAGCCTAGCCTGCGACTTCAATTTAGACGATGGTTTTATTGTTCTACACAGTGCTCCTAACTAGTGTAGTGCAATGGTACTTTTTTACGTACAAGACTTGTGACGTACCTATTTGTTTATTAAAGGCAAACCAACATCTTCTGTCTAAAGCATTACCTACATAAGAATAATAGTCACAAAAGCATCAGACTTATACTGTCGCCAATAATACGTCGACCAACATACTAAGTTAATTATTATTAGCTATTAAAATCTTGATAAAGGAAAACTTAATTACGACATAAAATTACAAAAAATAAAAAAAAATAAAGTTGAAAAGAAAACATAACGAAATTAGAAATATCCGGTAAGTAACAAAAAAAACTATTAAAGGCACAAATATCGGGTAAAATGGGAGCTAATGAGATCAAAATGACAACAAAATTAAAAATAAAATTATAATTGAAACAAAACAAAACAAAATAAGTAATCACCGCTATCAGAAAATAATGACGTAAAAATTTCAAGAATGTAGGTATAATTGTATAATCAAATCATATTATAAACCGATGCATTAACAATTAATTATTTAGTTGCGTTCTTTGGTACTGTTGCATTTTGGCCTTAAAGACTTTCAAGGAAATATATTTCCCTGAAAACAGTAGAACTACTTTGTTTAGCAATAGTATTTTTTGGATGGCATCTCGACTTTATAACCATTTACCGAGATGTATATTATAGACTTAAACAGTATCGACATATTTAAAAGTAATGTTAAAAAAATGATAATGGTAAAATCTTATTATAGTGTTAATGAATATTTGTGTGACAAACTCTATGTTTATTACTTAAGTTTGACATGAATTGCTTATATTATTTCACAATGATTAATTCTTGACATTTTAGCATGTTTAACTTTGACATTATCTACTTTCACTTTAACCGACAATTTAATAGACATGTAATTTTAAACTTTACTGTATTTATTTTTTTAATTTAGGGACTAACCACGTGCCGAACTAAATGTTGCATGCCTAGTGCAGAATATGGTGACACTAACAACTTTCCTGTTCTTAAAAATAACCACCTGTATAAGTCATTCAAATTAATTTATTGCAAATATGGGTAGTACCCATATTTGCAATAAATGAATTTGAATTTGGAATCATGGTGAATGTCAATTTCTGGTACAGAAGACTTATGTTTTTGTAAGTTTTCATAAAAGAGTTATCCAAACATTTCATAAGCCTATTTTGTTTGTCGAGGGCGGGCTTTTTGTTGCTTTTTATGTTATGTAACTTTGACATTCGAAAAGTGCTAATCCTTAGCCTAATTTGCATAAATGAATTTTGGTTTTGTTCTATAAGTTGCTTTGCTAAAAAAAACTATTTTAAATGACTAAATAGCCCTAGGAAAACAGAAAGAGACCTTTATTTGCCCAGCAAAGGGAAGTCTAGGTTAGTATTTTATTTTTAAAGTTCATATAATATTTACCACGTAGGCTTTGATCATCAAATATGCGAGTATAACATGACTTACTCGTTAAGGCTATTCTTAATGAGTGCTCACACTCGCTAATTGACTAGCTTTTGACTGGCCTGTGGGTCTAGGCTATGCCGTCGGTTCGATTCCCACCCTAGACAAATGATTTTGTGATGAGCACGATCATTTGTTCTGTGTCTGGGTGTAATTTATCTATAATAATTATGTATGTAGGATTTAGAAATATTTAAGTATGTTTATCAGCTGTTTAGTACCCATAACACAAGCTCTCAGCTTAGCTTGGGACTAGATGGCGTTGTGTGAAAACTTGAGGAATATTTTTGTTTTTTATTTTATTTAATTAATTATTTGCTGTACTTTGCTCAGGAGTTAGATATTCTACAGACTACTTGATAGTACAGCATCAGCACAAGGTTACTATATCTTGAAAACACCGCCGACACCAAAGAAGACACCAATATAGAAAATTTTACATCAATCGGACTTGTGCAAGTAAGACCCTTCTATCAAGTAAGAAATAAGCTGATTATTCAAATTCCTGAACGAATTTTCATTATCTCGATCACGTCAGCTTTCAAATGAAAAAAAGATCAAAATCGGAGAATTTGTTTAGGAGCTACACAGACTGACACAACACACATACACACGTTTAACTAGGGTATTATAACCCCTCTTTTAGCACTGGATTAATGACGTATTGTTACATTTTCAACTGTTTATTAAAACATTTTATCAACTTTGTTTTATTTATGCGAAGTCACTGATGACGTCACGTTGTAACAGCAGTATCAATATCGGTGTCAAAGTAAACAACCGGTAATTTCAACGTCTTTCGTATCGGCCGAAATAGCTCAGTTGGGAGAGCGTTAGACTGAAGATCTAAAGGTCCCCGGTTCAATCCCGGGTTTCGGCAATTCTATTCTTTTTGTGATCTCAGTTAATATTAATTTAATCGTAATTTCTAAACATAATGTAAGAAAAGTTTCATACTATCTACTAGGTAAGCAGTTCAGCTTACACATCAATTATTGACGGAAAATATAAAATTTAATAATTACTGTGATTTACCGAAATAGAACAAATAAAATTAAACTTAAAATTTATATTGAACTGATTGGGAATGGAAAATACTCGTACCAACAATATTTTTAGATATAAAATGTGTCACAAATAGATGAATTAAAATTGATGACAAAATAGAAATAGTAACGGAATCATAAATTTTCTTTAAACATTGATCAAATCCGACTAATTATTGGGAACACTTGGCCACAAACCCTTCTTAATAGCCCAATCCTGACTTTAACTTCTTTAACCAGTAATTAGGTATCTTAACCCATAATCTTAGTTTTTTCACACGTAGGACGTTCTTAACCTGCACTTTAAAAAGACAGGTATAATAAATTCACACATTTTACAACACTCCAAAGTGCAGGTACGTACCATACAACAATGAATCAAACAGCTAAATACGTGGTAATTACGTACGCCATCTGGCGGCCATTCGTCGAACATCAATTTAAACGACTTAAGAAAACTCTGCTATTACAGTTGTAATAATACGCCATTCATTTTCTGGTTGCAATGTGATATGTGTAATTTGGTGCTATATTGGATGGGTCTTCTACCTTTAAAACTGAGTTGGCCTGTTGTACTTTCAAAGACATCAATCGTCATAAATAGGTACACTTGATGAATACGTACGTATACAATAGCACAAAGGAACGACTTAACGACTTTCCACTTCTGTATGAAATTTTCTCGTAACCAAGTATTTCTTATATTACAGATAAGTCTTTTGTATTAACTATCTTAAGCATGCAACAAGTTCAATCTAAAGAATTTTTATGTTTATTCTATTTTAATATCTATTTTAATACCACTTCAGCTTGGTTACTTGTTTTGCTTGTTAGTCTAACTTTTTCTAAATTATTTAAACAATGTGAAGAAGAAGAATGTTAAGAGGTTATTGCATTTGGCAAACAATATCCCAGATTTGTACCATCAGTGTTACTGTAGCTGAGGAACAATATAAAAAAATATATTTTCCTATGGCAAAGTTACTGTAGTCTCAACCACTCACGTAGATCAGATATTCAATAAACTAACAACGATAACAACAAAACATTGAGTTCACATGTAAATAGCTTAGTAGGTAACCCTTAATAACGTACCAGACATAAGTAAAACAATTACGAGAAGGTGCTATGTGAAGTTTGAATAAATGGTAAGCGATACGGTGGATAGTGGGAAGATTAACCCTAATAACAGGGAAGCCTTGGATTCAATCTTAGCACATTTGTTGTTACTAAGTACCCAATTAGAACCAGCACCAAGGTTAGTGATTACCGTGCCATGAAAGAACAGGATCTGATTCAATTATTCTACTACAATATCTAGACGCGGCGGCCAAAAGCACTTAAGTCAATTTTAGCTCAAAATTGTAAAAAGTCACAGCACCCATGTTTTTGTATTATCCGTCGACTGGAATAAGCACGTAAGTCACCGTCACTCCATTCAGTCGTTATAGTCGACTGTACCATCAAACTTAAGTCGTATCAACAAATCAAGCGGCGACATAAACCACTTAGGTTGACTTAAGTTTTTTTTCCGGCATGACAACTCTTATACCGACTGACTTAATTAACTTGGTAACAGTGATCCGTTTTTGGTGTCGATAATATTTTCAAGTATCTACCCTCACTTTACTCTCCTTTTTGAAGTGCATGATAAAAAGTTGACGTACGTTGTGGGTGAAGTAAAATTAAATACATATTCCCTCATTAGTGTTTTGGTGTGACGGTCGGAGTGGTGTTGTGCATTAACTGTATTTATAATGGATTCAAGGGCCAGAAAGTTAGTAAATCTCGCCCTAAATAATGAGAATAAAGGTAAGTTTTGAATATTTTCCTTTCATTTTAATGCAACATGCACAACGAATGTATGTTGACACAATTACAACCCATGTCAACAAAATAAAACCCATTTCACTTTTTTACAGGCGAAGAAGACCCATTTACTAATCCGCAACCAAGTACATCTGGAACTCAAAAACAAATTACTCCCGATGAATTTGCTATTGACTATTCTAGCGACGATTCTGTTGCTGATCCTACCTACTTTCCAGATAGTCCTAGTTTGCTTACACAACATGAAGATGACATGGACACCACTGTCTATGATGCTTCAGTAGATGAACAGATAGCACCACTAAATGAAATACCTGAAAGTATTGAAGATACGTCATTACAACAACAAAACAAACCTGTGACCTGTAGAAGAAGGAAGAACGATAACAAAATAAAAAGAAATTTAGGCCAATCCTATTTGACAGCTTCCAGAAAAATTATCGGCAAACGTCAAATGAAGGAACTACCTAATTGTCGAAATAAGTGTCGTGAAAAAATAAGCGATGAGCAACGAGCTCTAATTCACAAAGAGGTTTGGAATCTTGGATCTTATGATTTAAGGGCAGCGTTCATTTCATCTTTGATTACCATTCGAGAGAAAAAAACCGAGCGTCGTCGGGTCGAAGATCCTACTTTACAAAAAAATAGACAGTGGACTTATACGTATCATTTTAACGTCAATAGTGAAAAAATATCCGTTTGTCAAGGCTGCTTTCTAAAAACCCTATCAATAAGTGATAATTTTGTTAAACTAATTGGTTTGAAAAAACGTGGCACCGCGAGTGGAATTATACCAACAGACAAACGTGGAAAGAATACACCTTCAAACAAACATTCCGAACAAAAAATTCAAGAGGTGATTAATCATATCAATTCGTTTCCGCTTTATGAAAGTCATTATACTAGACGTAGAAGCACCCGCAAATATTTACCATCGCATTTGACTATATCAAAAATGTATTCTCTTTATTCAGAATCACATGAAAATCCTGTGAGTGATAAGATTTACCGCAAAGAATTCCATAAATTAAACTTAAGTTTCAAAAAACCAAAAGTGGACACTTGTCACACATGCGACTTGTTTAAAATGAAATTAAATATTGCTACGGACGAGATCACAAAATTAGCCCTTGAAAACGAACGCGACTCTCATCTGCTAGCCGCTGATATGGCGTACAAAGAGAAGCAGTGTGATAAAAATATCGCAATTACAAATAACAGAATCAAATGCCTGACTTTTGACCTACAGCAATGCTTGCCAACCCCAGCGTTACAATCATCTGTAGCCTTTTATAAAAGACAACTTTGGACCTTCAACCTTACAATTCATGACAACGCAACTGGAATGTCAACGCACCACATGTGGCATGAGGGTATTTCGGGTCGGGGTGCTAATCAAATAGCCTCTTGTTTGTTTGCATATTTACGAGAACAACCGGAAGAAATCTCAGAAGTGATTTTGTACTCTGACACTTGTGGAGGACAAAACAAGAACACTCACGTGGCTGCAATGTTCACGTACTTGTTGACTGTAAAACCTTCAATGAAGTTAATACATCACAAGTTTATGATACCTGGTCATACACATATGGAGGTTGACTTAGACCATGCAATTATTGAAAAAAAAAAGAAAAAAACCGAAATACAAATTTATCACCCCCACGATTGGATGCAGTTAGTAAGATCGAGTAGCAAAAAATTTACCGTTAGAGAAATGCGACAAAATGATTTTTTTGATTTCGCTAGTTTATTGAAAGGTCCTTTAGTCGCCCGAAAAAAAGACGATGACGGAAATGTTTTCAAGTGGCATGATGTGAAGTGGCTGAGTTATGACTCTGAGTATGGAGTCATAAAATACAAAACATCTCTTTCCAGAGAAGAATCATTTAAAAATATTAATTTCAAACGGAACACGCGACGAGATAAGGAATTTAATTTGATGCAGGTTACTGACAAGCCAGTACCAATAAGTGTCGAAAAAAAACGTGATATAATATCACTATTGTCTTTAATACCAGAATGTTTCCATAATTTTTATCAGAATTTAGTAACCACTGACGATACCAAGGATGTTGATCCAGATATACGAGATTCAGAAGAGAGTGACTGTTAGTTTTGACTTTATTGCATGCATTATATTATATAAGTTTAATTAATAATCATAATTATTCATAGTTTGTTTTATAATCATAAAATAAAGTTTATAAGCCAAGTAATTATAGTATGTTAATAAACACTTAAGTCACAATGTCTTGATGTTCAAAGAAACTTAAGTAAGATATTTCAGTAAATAATAAATAAAGCGTAAATATCCATACTCTGATATGTAACTAGTTCATAATTGTGTAATAATAAATAATAAAAACAATAACCGTAGTACATTTTTTTTAGACCAATCGAATTAAACCGTCTCCTGTAAAATTATTGCTAGCAAAGAGAATTGACTTAAGTGCTTATCGCTTCCGAGTCTAGATATATTCTTGTAAGGAAGGTTTGTACGATAAATGATAAAATTTCTTTGTAAAATTTGTGCAATCATTAACATTCAATACCTATTTATTAAAAATATTTGTGTATAGTGTGTTTCCACAAATGTGAAAAATTCTTTTACTGAATTTATGGAAAAAAACAAGTAACAACATATTGTTAAAATTGTGAAAACGCTTTTAGGCGATTAACACACGGCACCGGGCACCGAGGCGGTTCTGAAGGTCTGGCGCCCCGCTCGACCGCGCGGTCGGGTGGTGTACGTGTGTCATCAACGGATTTATTAGAAGCCAATGCGACATGAGATCACCGTCTACCGCAGCGGTGCGCGGTGCCGTGTGTTAATCGCCTTACTATAAACCCAAACAACTCACAACTATATTTTACAAAAGAAAATGTTTTAAAATTGATTATGCACACGTTGTGTATTAAGCATAAGGTATTCAAAGTTTAGTGTAATGCAAACTGTCTTTTTTGCAAGTTGAGTGTAGCCAAAGACGTTAAGAAATCAAATCGTTGGTTTACTTGTAATTTAGGAATACATCGGTATATTCCTTCAATGAAAAATGTGTTTAACTGTCATATCATAAAAAAGACTATTGTAACAATAGTTTTTTTTATTGAAAATTGGTACCTGATTCAACAAGTGAAGCTAATTCGAAAAAAAACCTATTTATTATAAATAAATCAATACAAAGTAAGATATTATCTTAGTAATGCAGCGGTAGATCGGTAAGGACACTAGAGGAGCAGCCCGGAAGACACGTGCGCATGAGTGCACTTACAGCGTATTGTAAGACTGTGACGTAGGAAGTGCGTTTGTGATAACATTGTATATAGACTGGGATTTTTATGTTAGGGAAATGTGCTCAACTTAACAATAATAGAACAAATTAATTTCACATAATAGGTACGAGACCAGTATGAGAGAACTATTGCGTTGTTCGTCTTTAATGGAAAAGTAAAGGCTTACAAAGCAATAATGCATGTTCATGCTTTTGCTGACATCACTATCATTATCACTCTGTAGTAAAGCAAAATCATCAAGTGTCTAGTCGTAAGGCAACCTCATAAGGAAACTCATCCTTACCAATGGTTGTGGTTAATGTTCGAAGGTTTTCCCTGCTGTGGGACACAACACAACTAACAGGCTAGTTAGTATTTTTATAAGCAGTCCACTGCTAGACACACTACCACTTTTTCAACCCAAATCATTATCATCGGCATCGGCTGATCATATCCAGTTGCCTACGAAGACCGTCTCTCCTTCTACTTGTCAGATCCGATGCATATATGACTAGAGTTTCCTACACGTGATCATTCAGCCCAATCACATCTGAGTTGTACGCCCTAAACCAAATCGTTTATGATTTACATATTTTGTAAGCAGAATCGATAATTTACCCATAGTGAGTAAAAATGTTTTGATTTTGAACCCAACGCTCTCATCTCTGACTGTTCAGATGTTCGTATTGTATAATAATCAATTGTTTCAATAACGGTGAAGGAAAACATCGAGAGGAACTCGTATGACTGAGAGATATTTATCGATGGCATGAGAAGACAAGTCGGAGGCCCATGGGTGCTATAGAAACTGTGACACCAGGGGCTCGAGTCTGCTATTGCAATCGTGTCTCAATGACCGGTCATTGATCGAAGTTTTTGTATGGGAAATGTGTCATAAGTTTGACGTTATACGTCAAAAATCGATCATTGACCGGTCATTGAGACACGATTGCAATAGCAGACTCGAGCCCCAGGTTTTATTTATTCACTAAACCCACAAAAAGAAGAAGAAGAAGTGACGTAAAAGACGTGCAAAAATAGTAACTGTTAAGTATAGGAAACCGTACGTTATAAGCTGTTTGACGTTTTCGTAATGTAAGCAGTTATAATCGTTCATGACCCTAAGGATTATTTACGGCTGCTTACCTTGATTAGTTAGTCATTTGGTAAGATATTAATTGCCGCGGTATTACAAAATCGATTGCTACTTTTTTTTGCAATCCTGGCCGTCAATTAATTATGACGCGCAACTGAAATACGAATGGTTGTGTTGTGTCCTTCGACTGTCCATTAGAAGGATCAGGGTTCAGGGTTTAACTGTATGTACAACATTATACATAAAATCTGAAAAGGGGTGGTTTTACTCGTCATTATTAACTACTTTAACTATCAGACGCATACCTCAAAATATTGTACGACTCTTAGCCATGAACACAAAAAATAAATTGAATTAAATAGCTGTTTATTTTCGCGATTTCTGTGTTTATCTCACGGTAACAGTTGTTCACAATAATGAATATATAGAAACCCCTTTTCGGCTTTTATCTACTTATACTAAAATGTTGCAAATACTTTTTTGGCCCCAGAAAATTCTCTTTAGAAATCCTACGCCATGAGGCGGGCGAAAGGGTTACCGGGGTGGTTTTAGTTAGTTTAGGAACTAATAAAACCACACGGTGTTCTTCCAAGCGTTTGTGGCCCGAGGCCTGTATTTTCACTGGCTGTGAATGTAACCTAACCAAGTTTAATTTGTGAAATGGATGTATACAGATAGACTAAGATAAGAACAAGATAGCGTCACAATATCAGCATGTTTTTAAAACAAAACAATATCTTTTCGATGGCATATCATAAGTTTGCTATCGACAAAACAATTATTTCCTGTTTATTTGTGTTCAAATTTCGGGGATGCCCAGTAAGCAAGGCCAAATGCTGACCATAAGTAAATTATGATAAGGATTGCACAAATATTATTATCAACGGAGAATGTTTACAGAAACCGCAATGCATTATGTCATAAAATGTGAATGTCTCCTCCAATCAAAATCATTTAAAAGTCGCATATACTACTTCTGACCTGGAAAGATTTTGTGTTACATTGCCGGGTTGGGCCAAGATTGTTGGGTTGGTCCATAAAATATATCAATAGCAGCTGACAGTCTAGCTCTGTCATGGTTGATGGCTGTAGGCTCACCTACCATTACTTGGGACTTAAACATAACTTACCTACGTATACTATAGGTGCACCTTCACCTAACCGTTTAGTCCATACAGCCGACAATTTACTATTAATTTTATTGTGAAAACCAATTACTTGACTGCCTCGTTGGTCTAGTGGTCGCAAGCGCACTACTGAGCTTGAGGTCTCGGGTTCGATCCCCAGGTCGGGCAAAGTATTATTGAGTTTTTCTACCTGGAATTTCTCAGTAGCAGCCCGGAGTCTGGATTTGTGCCCGATTGATGGCAATAGGCTCGCCCCCTATAAACTTGTATACTAAGCCTATCAAGTCATATAATATGTTATTGTATAATTTTTGTGGTGAAATAAATATTATTATTATCTCTGCCTAGCCCTTCGGGGATTACTGGCGTGACGTTATGTATATGTGAAAACCAATTATAAACACAAGATTCTCAAGAATATTAGCTTGCCTAATTAACCACTTGTAATTAAAACCAAAACTAAAAGCACAAATTAATTCACAAACTAGTCTGTAGAACATGAAACTCTCACGTTAAAAATAAACTGATAGTCGATACACATATCTACATGTTACAAGATCGAAAATAATTACGCACGATCATCGGCCATTACCGACCGTAAATTACGCGGGTAACGTAATACGCCCATACTAATTATTAAGCGCGGTATGTAATTGAGGCGTCTTAAATATAATAATAAATTTACCTACTTGTTCGAGCCAATTATTGTTAAGGGGCAACACCGACGTGCTTTATAAGGGGAACATTGGGATTTATTATTTTTATGAAGTAAGCAGGCTTAGCCATATTACAAATTCTATTTCTATTATCGTCATCGATAAGGCGACAATAGAAAGAAAATGGCGTATATGGAATCAGCTGTTTGTCAACTGTCAAGTGAATTTAATTTTCAGCCATATTACAAATTCTACTCGTTAACACTTTTGACAGTTGACAAACAGCTGATTCCTTATACGCCATTTTCTTTCTATTGTCGCAATTGAATAGAAATTGAATTTGTAATATGGCTAGGCCTGAAGGTTAGTTAAGTCTAGTCGTAGAGATTTAAGATCCTATAGATAGGACTTGCGAAGAAATGACAGAAGAACTGTGATCCCATGTCTCACTAGCGCCATCTAGAATAATAACATAGCAACATTGGAGCGGCAGCGGAGCGTACTAAATAAAACTCATAGACTTGTGTCCGTTCGGACACAAGTATCGGATGAAAATTTTGTTAGTGATATCCGTTTTATAACAAGTATTGAAGTACTAAAGGGTTGTCTTTACCTATGTTATAAAATTAAACCCATGTTTTCGTACATAGGTATAATTTTGCGTTTTAATATTGAAGCATTATCCTAAAATAGAATCCGCTTTGGTTTCGTTCTATAAAGTGGATATGTCAGGGTAGTCCACGAATACCAAATTTTTTGATGTCTTGCAATTTTCCATTCAGCATCAGATCAATCCCATTCAATGACTTTTTCATGGAAAAGTCATTTAATGGGATCATGATTTCAATCATTAAAATTCAGTAAACACTTACAATTAGGGAATGCAATCTCGTCTCGCCGAGATCCCGATCTCGCGAGATCCCGGCCGGCGGCCATATTTTACGAGATTGTATCTCGTCAAATTTCGTACGAGATCTCGCGAGATAACGAGATCGACTAATGCAGCGTGACGACGTGTATTTCATAGCGCGGCTGCGCGCGAACTGAATCCTGGCCGTGCCTAAATATAAATAATTATTGTTTTGTTACCAATATTGTAAGAATTTGAACTGATTAGCTACAGTAGGTATAATAATTATGGACATAAACAAATGTTATTAGAGTTAGAGACAAAAAAATAAGTACTCTGTTGATTTTTAAAATAAAACTTACATTATTTTTATAACTAAGCAACGCAGTTTCTATTTAATTACATATCATGTCAATTACTAGTTCTTAAAACAAGCATTTGCATATGTTTTAATTGCGATTCTTCCAATCTCGCGAGATCCCGTAATTTGCGAGATCTCGCGAGACTGGGTTTTGAGTCTCGCGAGATCTCGCTAGGCGGAAATCTCGTACGAGATTGCATTCCCTACTTACAATGAAGGTAGCGTGAATTTGCTTTTTGTGTTGTGCGACATGCACAACACAAAAAGCAAATTCACGCTACGCTTCAAAGAAAAAGCAAATCGATTGAGGAAAAACATGTCGATTGAGCTAAAGTTATTGTTATAAGTCTAACTAATCTATTTACACTTTAAGACATACTGATACCGTGAGACGTACATGATCCAAAACTAATATAAGGAAAAATCTTGGAAATGAGCAAAAGTTGACGAAAAATTTCAATCGCTTGAGGGTCCTGGATATTGTCCTGTACTCGTGGTGTACTTATATTGGCCCTTGTCTCTTCGACCTTGTGTAAGTGTGCAAATTATATAAATTATGATTTTCATTTTGTTTCCTTTTAATTTCTCTTTTAGGAAAATAGGCAATTTATAGGTGATTCCCCCTAAAAAACCTATCATTGGCGGATATGTCTTTTACGATAACCATGAAAGTGATAAGATGTCAAGTTATTTTCGTACGCACATGTCTCGTTTAATCTAAGTAATTTTAAGTTAATCCTACCGTCCATAACACTACAACGTTGGACGATAACATAAGATTATCTGTTACTAAGACTATTATAAATATCTACTGCATTGATAGGGCATTGACGAAATGCTGTAGTCCTATCGACAGGATGAACGGATTAACAAATGAAAAGATTATGGCTCCCAAAATATTGTATCCACCACACCTATTCAAACTATTCGATACATTAATATTACGTTTGTTTAACTTAGGTGCGGCAACCAATGTTTTAATTTAAAACGGTGCGAAGGACGTAAGTACCTACGTCATTGCGTGCGTATTCTTTCGGCCTTTGAACGATATTGTCATAAAATCTAATGTCATTAGGAACAGCATCCATAATCTAATTATGTCTTTCGATTCTTGAATTCACTTGGTCATAATTTAAGTAGCAGGTTCCTACATTGTGTAAAAATGGTGGTTATATGGTTATATGTTCTACTATGTCTGTTTGAGTTATAAATGGGTTGAAGTAACACACACTAATAAACTTCTTTTAGCTACTTAAATAGCTTTACATCTACAACTTACATAGACTTTAACAAGCCTAGACACAGGTCTAGGCTTGTTAAACAAGTATCCACTATCGAACTACTACTGTAGGTACTGTTCGCTTTGTTCAAAATACATTAAAAAAAACGGAATTCATAAATTACCGCAATTAATATTATTAAAATGATTTCCCACAATTACGATATTTCCACATTTTCCCCATCTATTTTTTTTTATTTTTTTTTTACTCTATTTTTATTTGTTTTTCTTTTCCTATTTTTAATGTATAGATAGACTCAAACGTTGTATGGTTAAAAACCAATCATACTATTCCCACAATTACGATATTTCCACATTTTCCCCATCTATTTTTTTTTTACTTTTTTTTTACTCTATTTTTATTTGTTTTTCTTTTCCTATTTTTAATGTATAGATAGACTCAAACGTTGTATGGTTAAAAACCAATCATACTATTATTTTGTACGCCATAAATGGCAGAACAAGCAGATCTACCTGTTAATTTAAGACCTTACACATAATTTCTTTGAAAGGCTTTAATTTAAAAGTTACTCAACCAATTTAAAAAAATCTTCCACTTTATTATGCATAGCTATATTTTCACCGCATAACATAGGCTATATTGATGGTATTTTGTTTTAAAAGCTTTGAAGGGGTTTTCACGCAAACGAAGGCGCGTGAACGAAATAGTAGAACGTACTCGTACAGTTCAGTATTAACTGCAACATTGACTACAAAACAATATAAAATAAAAAAAAAACTTCATTTGTTTTTACAATATTTGTACTACTTTGCTAATGTTTGAAGCATTCTTTTGGCAAGAAATTGTTGAAGAACTTCTTCTACATCATAATGTTTAATGATTAAATGACTACGTATCAATAATTTTTGTTTCCGCTAGGGAATTCCAGTGCCGCTTATCACTTCGTTGTAGTTAGAAAATGATGTCTATTTTTTTTCATTTATATCACTCGTATCATGTATATCAATAGTCAAACTACGACAGTCAGATCATTATCAAATAGCTGTTCTATATTACCGATCATTTTATAATCTTAGTAAATATAAATCAGGGAAAATGTTTATTTTATTTGTTTTACCAAATTCCTTATAGATTTGGATTAGATTATAGATATAAGTATAAACGGCATTAAAACAGATTTTAATGTGTTTATTATTAATTAGAAGTCAATATTTAAGTAAGTTCATCTCATGTTTATAAAGCTAGAAATAGAGAGCAGGCAGTTCTTCTCACCGTGTCGATGACAAACAAAGGCACTAAAAACAACCGACTTCTTTAAAAAACACTAACAGGCGAAAAATAACTCCACTTTCTAAAGTCTGTGGCTTTGTTTCGTTCATTATTGACCACCGACTTCCGAAACTGGAATTATTTTTCACCTGTTAGTGCTTTTTAGAAGTCGGTTGTTTTTTTTTGTAAAAAGTTTTTATTTTGCAATTTTTTGTTTCTACGTATGTAAATAGAGTCTTTCAAACTTGAAAGAATCATTGAAATTCGCTAACAATTGCTAAAGAAGTTCTATCTAAATACTAATCTGTACATCTCTACCGGGCCCCTTTTTAAATAGAAGGGCGTAATGTTTTATTATGGAAATACAAAAGTTCAGCATAGACATCTGACTATAGCAATCGCGAATAATTTTGTTGTTATGCGTTGAAGAGTTCCGTTGCCTGTTCTTCACCAAATGATACTTTCTAAATGAAAATGTTTGATTTGTTACTAAAAATGTTAAAATCGGTGCGTGTGAACCTATATTTTTTTAAGAGTTCCCTCAATTCCTCGAGGATCCCTCATCAGATATGAGTTTTGATACAAATCTGCTAGTATACCCTATCAAATAAAAAAAGATTTTTGAAAATCGGTCCATAAGCGACGGAGTACTGAAGTAACAAACCCTAAAAAAAATACATATATATATATATAGGTACAACCGAATTGAGAACCTTCTCCTGTTTTTGAAGTCGGGTAAAAAATACAACCGAATTGAACCTCCTCCTTGTTTTGAAGTGGCAGAGGCCGGAAAGTTCGTCACTCGGGAAGGTTCCTTTCATCTTCCTATCGTATGGTTAGTGACTAAAATGATGTCAGACCTTTAATGCCGCCCAGTGGCTTCTGACTTGGCATCACATGCCGTCGAGAAATATCTTTCAGGCAAGCAAGTTTCCTCACGATGTTTTCCTTCACCGTTTTTGAAGCAAGTGATATTAAACGAATCCGAAAAGTAGGAGTTACAAACTTTGGACCTATGTTTCTTGACATTCATGATCATCATGACACTGTATTTACTGTAACCGCGACAATTGAAACCGTTCAACTGATCTCAAGTCTCACATGTTTACAATAGCTTACAATGTACTTACTGGCTGTAAGTAAAGAGTTAAGCCCTATTTACACGACGCAAGTTTTTGCTTGTGGCAAAACAATTACTTACTCAGTCTTATCTTCTGTTTTGATGCAACTTTTATTAAGTAACAAAACTTGAAGTAACAAAGTATTTGAGTAAAAATATAGATTAAAAAATGTCGAAGCTGCCTGTTTAATTTTACAATCTATATTTTTGCCACTTGTCGGAAGATTTTAAGTCAACAACTGCCTAGCATTTTTCGAGCTGAGTGCTACAAAATGACAGATGTGATCGGTCCCGGCGTTTTAACTTTCTTTCAAAGGCGGTGTGTGATCTGGCAATGGTCACCTATCTACGAACCGATCTTGGTTAGCGTTGCTTAACCTTGATAGTTGACAGACCCTTGGCACTGACGATCGATAGACCTTTGCAGTTGTTTTCACTTTGCTCTTGAAAGGTAACTCCGGTGCCTATCAATTATGTTAGAACCCCGAATAGTGCATATAGGAGTTGTCGTCTCGTCTTGTTTTGCTTGATATGCCTGTGGGTATTAGTCTTAAAATATAGATAGGTACCTCCTTGGCGCCTCACTTGCATTAAAAGATTAGGCCCATCACATAATCGCTTTTACTTTCAAAGATAAAGTTGCAAAGATACAGTTATCGCACATATTGTTTATAGGCGTAACAGATTAAATACTTTACCTAAAATACAATCAACCCAGTCATCGTTTACGTACAAAAAGAATGTAATCTACAAAATCAGTAAAAAAAATGACGTATCAAAGCTTTTGACAAGAAAACAGTTGCGTAGGTGCGCCGGCGCCGATGATCTGAAGAACTCATATTGTATGCTAATATCGCAAGATTTAAGAATAATTATTATCTTTTCTATAAATAATACATATAAATAAACAAATTTGAAGTGTTTGTCTGTATGTCATAATAATATCTTTTTAACAATTTAATGCAAATGAAAGTGAAATATGTACAAAAAGAAAGCAATTAAAAAAAAAATGTGATTTGTACTGTTTGTTTGGGCTAATCTTAAAAACGTCAAAAACTTAAAAATGGGTTATGTTTCAATGTGTCCACTGTTGGGTACACAATGAAACACCACAAATTCAACAATGAAACATAATACTGAATAATGACTGTCTCATGTTTTGTATAACATAAGGAGTAGGTGAATGACAAAAAATACTTGAGTTTAATCATAAACGGTTTTAGACTTTTAAGTGGAATTTTCACTTCTTCTCTTGGTTTTCGTGTAATTAGTGACTGACATGGTGTCAGAGTTTTTTTATGCCGCCCATGGATCTAAAGCCAAGGCTGTTTCGAAATATCTCTCAGATATTTTCAGTTTTCTCACAATGTTTTCCTTCACCATTTTTTAAGCAAAACATTAGAGAAAGAACGACAGAAAGAAAGAAAATATTTTATTTGGACGCACAGAACATAAAACAAAAGAACAGCAATACAGATAAAAAAAAGAAAAGATTAAAAAACTAAAGACAAAAATAAAAAAATAATAATAAAAAGACCTGTGCGAGACCAAAAGAGGGAGTAACTTAGACTACTTTTATTTGAGACACATTTGGGTTCTGTGAAATAACACACAAACATAAACTCACGCCTTTTTCCCATGGGGGTAGGCAGAAACTACAGAGCGCCTTATGCTACGAATCTTACATACTTCTTTTGCTTCGTTTTGATTCACACACACGCCGGTTGCGAGTACTTCGTATCTATAGTTTATCCTTGGCATTATTTTGTGTGTGCTCCTGGCGCCGGAATTTTCTCTATTTCTTTTATTTATTTGGAACACACCAAACATTTTTCACATTTCATATCATAACCCAACAATAACACTTTTTTATTATTTTGGTTGTCCCAAATAAATTTTATTAAATACCGACTGCAGTCGCGGGCAACGGTAAGTTAAAAGAAGTAAATGTGTGAAGCGGCTCATACAGAGTCATAGACGCCGTAGCTCGTTTGTTTAGTGGTAACTGTCTTAAATATAATAGATTGTTACCTAAATACCGGTTTGAAGAAATTGAAACGGGCCCTTGAATATTCAGGAAAGCTCCGTTATATACCTACGCAGATGTGTGTATTATAATTAAAGGTTTTACTACTGTTCCCTACTCGAATTAGCTCTAGTAGTTGCAAGTGACACGTCTCAACAAGAAATCCTTGTTAGAAATCAAAATTAATAGATTTTTTTCCATTAGATTTTTATTAGTTTGCAAATAAGCTCGTCCTCTATTGCATAGTATCCTATATACAAGACTGGCGAAACATGGGTGTACTTTGGAAGTAAATTCAACTCTTGAAGATCCACAAATCCCACAATAATTGTGCGTCGATTTCCCTTCTACTCTCTGCACGTATTTTCTTTTTGTGTGAGTTTGTGGACTATTATCCACTGACATCAAAATTGTGTTCTTAGTTTTAACTAATGAGTAAGCAGTGACAGGCTAGTGGTGTAATTATCACTTACTTCAAAAATGGTGAAGGGAAACATTGTGAGGGAACCGGCCATGTCTAAGGAGATATTTCATGACAGCATGCGAGGCCAACCCAACGCCTAGTACTACACAACGCCTAGTAGTAGGCACTGGCACCGCTCCAAACCAGCAATCGACTTGTCATTTAACTTAGAGCTTTAAATCGTGTGTAGTATGATATATTTCACAATGTCAATATGAAAAAGCCAACGGCGAGCAGGCAGCGCGCTTGCCACTACCATACAACTCGACTCACAGCCCGCGTGCCGATAGCGAGCGGACCATGTGCTTACAGCGCGTCGACCGTACGCTTACAGCACGCCGATCGCATGCCTACTACTCGCCGACTCCCGAGTCGCCAACAACGTGCTAGTCCTAGGCGTGTTCAATTATAAATGCCATATAACAAATGTGTTCGCGTTGACAGCTAGCTTGCACCTCGCGGCCAGCGCGCGGACTGCAAGCTGGCTCTTTGCCGACGATGCGTAATTAGCGCACTGGCAGCTAGCCGTAGCCTAAATTCGAGGCGACGCCGTGTGGCAGCTGTGCAGTTGCGGTGCCGCTATAATGTGCCTGAACCTAACCTAACCGAACCACTGAAAAAGAAGAGATTGCACTTTGTAATCTTATTTCAATCTAAATATTGCTGTCACATGCAAATAGACGCTTGGTCGTTGTTTATTTGATACTTCACCAAAGTGAATGAATTTTCTAACTATCTACGATAAGAATAGTTTTGCTTGCATAATAACTGTTAAATACGATACATTGGTAGTGAATATACATACAAATTAGCACTTAATTAGCTTATTTTTCCACTCATATCGAACACTTGTGCCTGCGACTTTGCTCGTGGCACGGAACCCTAACATATTCTATGACAGCTTTCTATCATTGAATGAAAATTTGAAATCGGGTAAGTAGCTCCAGCGTTTATCTCCTGCAAACGAGCTTTAGAGCAAAAAAATATAACCGTAAATTTAATGACGTATTTTACATTAGGCACCCGCTGATGTCACAAGACAATCGTGTGTGGTATCTCGTAACCGGCGGGCTCTACTAATGGTCAAGGGCCTCCCTCAATTATTTCCTCAACGATCGGTCTTCCGCTACCCTCATCTATCGAATACCCGCGGTTCTCACCACGCTGCATCTTCCAGTACGCCGTCGCCACATGGGAAACCCTTTTACCCCAATGGCCATTGGTTCTGCGAGCAACGTGCCAAGCCCACAGCCACTTAAGTTTGCCAATTCTTTGGACTTTGTCGGTTACTGTGTTTTAGGAGCTCCTAGTTATGAAATGTGATATCGTCGTTCACAATTTGGGTTTCATAAGACAGCCAAAGAAGAATAGAGAGGGCTAAGCTTGTGCGTGCAATGGGCATAAACGAAACGACAATTTGAACAATTTTAAATCTGGGAATCAAATCTACGATCTTATGTGTAACAGTATCTCTTGAGCCTTCTATAGCCGATTAGGCAAGGGCTGGTGCTAGAAGTGAAAGGAGAAAAACGGTCTTGGATGTAATAATCATATCATTCGCGTAGGAACAGCTAAATTTATTACTTAAGGAAAAAGATTAACCTGCATTATCACAGCCATTATCAAATTACTTAAGAACTGCACTAATTATAGTGTAGATACTTTCCAAGGACTATGCCTTGAACCAGACGTAAGGGGACTCCCTTGGGCATTTGATACTTCCGAACTGATAACGATCTTGATAGCGCTTAGATAAGCTAACTTTGATCCTAATGCACATGATTATGATATCTTCTATTATTATCATACCTTGACTTCAAGTAAGTACACGCTTGTACAAAAAAGAATTATAAGGGCTCATACAGACAGTCGATTTGAAAATAAAACTAAAGTTCAACTAATTTTCTCACTTAACTTTTTAATAAAAACTCGTTGCCCTATACCCTCATGAAATTTCTACGTAACGCTTAACATTTTCGTCAAAACTTACAAAATTGTCACAAGTGTGCGCAACACGCGCTATTTTTGATGCAGAAAATGTATCGAAGATACATTAATCATTGTCGAGACGTATAAGTAGATTTAATTTTGTATTTCCCCTTTTTTTTAGTTATGTGTGGTTTTGTGGTAAGTATGGTATATGTATTTTTTAATCTTTTTCTATAGTAAACACATCAAGCTACCCCCAACTGTCAAATTTTCACAATTGAACATTAACCTTATTGTGTTTGCAATAAAGTTGTAAAACTATTAAAGAGGCCAGCACATCAAGCTACTCCAATTGTAGCCTGAAGTGCTGGCCTCTTTCTATGCTTTGTCGTATCTCTTCCATCATTTTAAATAGCAATCAAGTGTTAACGACATTGCGTTAGTAATCAGTCGGCTGTCTGTGGGTGCCCTTAATTATCTTAGCTATCGTTGAAACATGGAAAAATAGTGTTAAAAAATATTAATTAATTGATTGTTAATTGATTAAGAATTCAGTTGCTTATCTAACAATACATCACATGGTCATTTGTAAGTATCGAATGTTATGTTAATTTTGTTTATCAGTTAATAATGATACGGGATTGTTATGCACTTTTTGATTGGACTTATCGGCCCGTAAAAACCAGTCAGTTGTCAATCTGGTAATATCTAAAAAAACTGAATTTATTTCTCCATCTTCTTCTCTTTGTTTTTCTTTAAAACAAAGAAGAATAAATGTTTATCCATTCCATTGTTCTATCATTTGTGTTTCGATCATGATAAAAATTCCAAACTTTTATGTTGTAAAACTTGAAATTGCACCTTTTTTTAAATCTTGATTTTTTCCCAAAGTACCTAACTAATTTAATGCGATATTTTGCGAAAGAGATATTCTGCCAAAGAGTCGTGCTGCGAAAGCAACTTTTTATATAGCGACATTATGAGAAAGAGACTTTTTACTAACAGTAGACATTTCGCGAAAGAGACGTTTACTAATAGTAGACGTTTGCACCTGAGCCTTCATATGGGGTTAAATAGAAAAAATGAGCTTTTCATGGTTTTTCACAGTTTTAAAAGCAAAAGTGACATCAGATCAAAACATAAAAGTTAGGACAAAACGATATCGATGTCCCTCCCAACCTGCATGTGTTTTGATAATGTATGTTTTAATATGATAAAAATGTCAGAACTGAAATAATGTGGTTACCTAATTTTGTCGCCCCCCATACCGTACTCTCCGGACGGCGTATACCTATTCCATTACAATACTTCAACCGTAATAAAAAATCCTCCTTTGCCTAACCCTCATAGAAGTATAGCTGTGATATTATATTTATAAAACAATGTACACCCATTGACTAAAAGTTATAAAACGAAACCAACATGAATTAAAAAAAAAAAAAAAAAAAACTCAGTAAATTACAGTTCTTTTTTTCAGGGTTCAGTCTCACAAGAACTTTGACCGTCAAGTATCTAAATGATATGCGACCCATTAAACAAGATGGCCATAATACTTACGTTGAAAGGGTAAATGAAAGACGACTAACGAAAGGTATTTAGGAGGCAGGTGTAAGTGAAAACCGTTAGGAGACGCCCTAGAAGGACATACATAGACCTTATTGGTGAGGTTCTTCAGAAAGTTAAGCTGCGTAATACTCGCAACCGGCGTGTGTCTCTGACAACATGTATGAATGTAGACGAAGCAATGAAAGTATGTGAAGTACGAAGCAGATTGCGCTTTGTAGTTTCTGCATATTTCCATGGGAAGCAGGCGTGAGTTTATGTATGTATGTAGGTATGTATGGAAGTATGTATGGATGTATGTATGTATGTATGTATGTATGACTGACTAACTGGCCTGTTGGTCTAGTGGTTAGTGGCCCTGACCAAAACAAATGTTTGTGCGATGAGCACGATCATTTTTTTCTGTGTCTGGGTGTAGTTTATCCATGATATGTAAATATGTATTTATACTCCCTTTACAATAGCATTAGACACAAGTTTAATAAGGTTATTTATAACGCACACTTTGTATCGAAAGAACAATTAAGCATGTTACAATTACGATAGACGTCGAATTTATTATAATCTATTTTCTCAGTTGATGTCAAACTTATTTGTAACCATTGAAACAATTTATTTTAAGAAATGATGTTGATTTCATTTATTTTATTTTAGTTAAAAATTACACTGTCAATTACAAAAAAAAACTCAAAGAAGCCGGGACTACACTGAAGAATACACGGACACATTCTTCGTTTCACTTTTATTCTCCTAAAAATTTAAAATAAATCAATTTGAATAAAAACTGTTTTCACTTCATATCTTTAAAACAAAATGTTCTGTATTCCTGCTTCTACGAGCCTCTTTTTTCTACATACATACATACATACATAAACTCACGCCTTTTTCCCATGGGGGTAGGCAGAAACTACAGAGCGCCATATGCTACGATTCTTACATACTTCTTTTGCTCCATTTACATTCATACATGTTGTCATACACACACGCCGGTTGCGAGTACTACGCACCCGACCTTTCTGAAGAACCTCACCAATAAGGTCTATCATATGGTGGTCTTTTTTCTAGTGCTATTTTATATGGAGAAATAAGTATATAAGTATGTTTAGCACAAGGTCTGCTTAGCTTGTGACTAGATAGCGTTGCGTAAAAGTTGTGGAATAATTATTTATTTATTTTATAAAGATGACGACATTCTTTACAAACTATGAATGTGCTAGACCATACTACAGAGCCTACTGTTTGTTGATAATAAACTTAGGTACTGTTATGCTATACATACTTACCTATTTTCCTTGACTTAGAATCCGTATTTACATTCATGCATGAATGGGTTAAGGAAAATCAAGGTATTCTGCGTTCACAAAATAGATTCCAAAAACGTCAATAAACATGACGATGACGTCGAACGACGAATAAATACTTGTTTTGAAAATTTTAACTTTAAAACTTACTTGGGAAAGTTCAATATCTGTTATAACTCTAAATATTCTTGTCGCTTTTTTAAAGGTAGTACTTACTTGGGTATTCTGAATTTTAATTTTAGACTAAAATATAGCTGATGATCATATTTTACAAAAAAAAAAATAAGATACTATACAGGGTGTAACGGAAAGGGTATATACATACGAAGGGCACGGATTCTCTTGGTGATAAGAAACGGCATGGCAACGTTTTTATACATATACATACATAATTGTAAAGTTGAGCCCGCCCGCGCCGTCGCGCCTTCGGCGGTTAGGCAGAGCCGATAGGTCTGTACTAGGCGCGCAGAACCCCAGATAGATATACTTGAACCTTGCCGGACAGGATTATGACCCTCATAGTGCGGTGACACGTTTGTTATGATTTTGCATTTAATAAACTGTCGATATTAAATAATATCGTGAAGTTTCAAAGTTATTAGTTGGGAGCTGAAATTTTGAGGAAAGACTCGTTATTAAATACTCTATTCACCCTGTTTGTATGTATATACCCTTTCCGTTACACCGTGTATAGAATTGACCCCATATTTCATTAACGCCATCTAGTTTAATATAGCAACATTGCGGAACGTAATAAACTAGACTAATCGACTTGTCTCCAGTAGGACACAAACTAAGTATTGGCTTAAAATATTGTTTCTGTCGTGCTTGGTTCGTGTATTGAATGTCTTTGAAATTTTATAATAAGTAATTATATTTAAGGCGAGGTGACCCCAGCAGTGTAGGCATTTAACGCTTACCTCAGGCCCCGCAACCAATAGCGCTACGTAATAAACTGCGATGCATCGGAGAAACGCCGCGCGCTGTCGTCGTACCGCTCATTCATGACTTCACGAACTCGAGTAGGTACACAGTTGCGTCACAGAATAGAGTAATGCAGTAGAGCAACTTCAATTTAATAATTTAGATATGATAGAATTCTTGAACTACGATATCAATATTGTAATTCAAAAATACTTAAATGCATTGAATGGTTATTTAATTTTAGTATCCCACTTAATAAGAATATAAGTATGCGTGGAAAGTATGGGTTTAGGGAAAATGGGTTAAATAAATAAATATTTGATTTGTTAATCACAGTTGAATTAATATTAGCTAAAATATTGCCAGACCAAAGTAAAAATAGAGGAAAAATCAATTAAAAGTATAGAAATAAAAGTTATAAAAATAAAAATATGTAAATTATGCATATTTGGCTGCAATTCGTCGAAACGTAG
Organism: Euplexia lucipara; assembly: GCA_921972225.1. Taxonomy (NCBI): domain Eukaryota; kingdom Metazoa; phylum Arthropoda; class Insecta; order Lepidoptera; family Noctuidae; genus Euplexia; species Euplexia lucipara. The sequence continues at coordinate 14,595,612 of OV179154.1, forward strand.
TTGACGTGGTTTGAATGGCAAAAACTAAAACCTTATAGATTCTTTATATCTGTCTGTATGTCTGTCCGCATGTCACAACCATTTTATTAAGAAACTGTTAGGACTACACAGTTGGAAATTGGTAGGTGGATGTGGTTTGGGAACCGCTATACGTTTTTTACAAAAAAAAAACGAAATTAACTGAAACTACTTTTTTTTTAATGAAGTATTATAATTGCAGGCATAACGTAGTTTATATACAAGGTGTTTTTTTATATCCCATAACTCTAGGGTTATATTCTGTACGTAAAGATAATACTATAACTCCTAGAATAGAAGGTTCAAAAATGCATAGTTTCGGAGATTATATCATCAATCATAATTAAATTATCAGTTGTTTAGTACTCGTAACACAAGCTCTGCTTAGCTTGGGGCTAGATGGCGTTGTGTGAATAGTCGTGGAATATTATTATTAAGTATTATTAATATTATTTTTATTACCTCATTAGTTTATTTTCCCATACGCAAAATACGCGCTTTGACGTGGAGTTGCGGATACCAGCCCAGTATCTTTAATCTTTAATCTTTTACCTAATTAGTTCAAAAATTGTCACCAGTACGACGAATCTTCTTTCTAACATCACTTTTCTTTCACGTAAGGGTGTTTTACATTAATCATCGTGACTTGATCGAATTATTTTGTATGATAGTAAAAAAAAAAGGATGATTGAAACATAATTCATGTGCCAGTTAATTCTTTGATATGGTCTCAAGGATGATTGAAACATAATTCATGTGCCAGTTGATTCTTTGATATGGTCTCAATCATACCCTAGAGTTATGGGATATACAAAAAAACACGTTGTATAACTCAGGCATTATAATTTTATAACTCAGACATAACGTAGTTTCGTATTAGCAAAAAATAAATGTCACCGAAAATAATAAACATACTTGTAGGAAATGAGCAATGTAATACTGTACTTTGCTACACTGTGGTACGAGTGTGCTGTGGTACGTGACCTTCACAAACATAGACACAAAATATAATAATATTATTTGTTGTGTTGTGGTAGCTGTGGGTAGTTTTACCTAATACTCACGTGACGTGCTGCTGGTAGTTTGATGTTCATACTGGAGACAGTTCCTATGAGTAGACGGTGTGACCACCATCCCATCTTATTCACTATTTACTACAATAATGTTCATCATCATCATCAGTCTATAATATTCCCACTGCCGGGACACAGCCCTCCTCTCTATGAGAGGGAGTGGGCTATAATCCACCACGCTAGCCCACTGCGGGTTGATATATGTCACACTGGGCCACCACTGCTCAAGAGTGTGTTGATGCGAGTATTTTTTTTTGTTTCAATAATGCGCAAATTCATGGCGCTACTGATTCGATACTGAGAGGAAAATCTTTTACCTTTTAGAAAGCTACGTTATGCCTTAGGTTACGTATATTTTATTATCACAAAACAATTAGTAAAAAAAATCGCGGGCGATTTCGTAGGCAAAGTCTATTAAAAAATACAAAATCCCAGCAGGGTGAACGGGTGAACTACCTATTTGACGTCACGCACACAATAAACCATTATACAATTTGCGCGCGTGGCGACTTTATTTGCTCTACCTTAGGGTTCAAATACTACTGTTCGATACACTTGGTATGGTTGGTAAATACGTTTCGCGGTAAAAATAAAGCATGAAAGACTTTCGCGCTTATCGTTGTTATTTGCATTAGTATTTTTTCTTGTAAACATTGCCCCACTCTAGGAATTTCTCCTGTGTCGTGGGTGCGTTTACAAACATTTAATCTCACATACATAAACACCCAGACCCGCGAACAACTACCTACTTGTAGGTCATACAAAATATATTTGTTCTGTGCGGGAATCGAACCCGCGACACGCTGCGCAGCAGTCGATCGCTCAGCCACTGCGCCAACCGTGCAACCGTGTCCGTGTTGTAAAAGTAATATGCGTACCTAAGTTTGTGATTCAATATCATCTAAGGTATTATTTATATGGTAAAATATAATTTAGGTACCTAAATAAAAAATATCGTCAAAGTATTCCTACCTTTTTGTTTATTCAGTCTTCGTAGAGCCAATAAAGACAATTTTTTATTCTTGACCATTTTGATTTATTTTACTTATCTACAAATTTATCCTAATAATCTAACTAATAAAACGAAAAATATTACAACTATTTAAAAAACTAAATTAAAGTGATGATAAATATTAATATAATAATAATAATAAAATTTATTTCAGACCATAAGTCCATAAAACAAAGTAAAGATAAAGCATGTAGTACCTACATGTAGTACAATTTATCGAAATCGATTTTTTATCGGGGGATGACGGAAAAAATTGGCGCACGTCCGACCTCGAACACGTTCCGCTCGGGACTAAAGGACTCGGAGCGAGCGCAAACTAGTGATTTACACTTTGTTTTGGAATTTGTGATACATTTATTTTAATATTGCACATTATGTGACCCGAGATAATACACATTTTTTACGACCTTTATTATGATATAAGTTTTATTTTTCAAAGCCTAATATAACTCAAGTAAAACGATTATTTAGCTATCATTTGGACATGTCTTTGCGATTTAATTGGATGCAGTGAAGTGTAAGTAATCGTGTATCGCATGCCCGACATATCATGGTCGAAGAGTCAACTATGTAATATATTATTTTCAAAATTTAAATCCGTTCCATGTACGAGTAAAACGCTATTGTTGACGACGTTTATTGGGGTAACCTCGCCTTAAGCGTAAAAATATGAATAAACTAGGTACCCCGGCGTACTTGGACCTGCGTTAGTATCAGTTTTATTTAGTGTTTATTAGTTAACGTCCTATTCTCAGATCTACTACAAACAAAGTTTTACAAGAATCGGTAAAGCCGTTTCGGAAGCGTTTACTTACAAATACTGTGACATTAGGATTTTTATATTGGAAGATTGGAAACAAGCATTTGAATATATAATAAGTAGGTAGGTACCACTACCAACTACTCGAAAACCGTATAATTTACTTTAGAAATAACTCGAACAATAATGGATTCTATGAACACTTATATAAGTTGACAGAATCAGACAGAACAAGGATTAGTATCTGGTTTTCCTCCTTCTACCTCTGTCATACATTGAATTAGTCATCTCAAGGAACAGTGGTTTGTAATCTTCCAAAGATCCTCAATTGTTTGGCTTTAAACCCCACATCAGAACCATTCCAATGCACAGGTTTAAAACTACTAGAACAAGTCAACTTCTTTTGCTTCGTTTACATTCATAAATGTTGTCATACACACACGCCGGTTGCGAGTACCTACTACGCACCTGATCTTTCTGAAGAGCATCACCAATAAGGTCTAGGTATGCAAGTCCTTCTAGGGCGTCCTCTTCCGGCGTGTCCACTTACATTGGCCTTATAAATACTTTACGTCAGTTTTCTTTTCATTCATCCTTTCAACGTGACCAAACCATCTAAGCGTACTCTTTTCGATTTACAAAATTAAATCCGATAATACTTTATGAAAAACAGACAAATTCAAAAACATACTTAGATTTAATTTACCGCATTCTTATCTGATAATGTACTAACAAATCTAACGATAAGGTTAACAAAATATGAAGCTTAGATATTGACTGGGTTTGTAAACAGATGATGTTGTTGCTGACTTGATAAAGGAGAAGAAAATTTACCAGTTTTTCCGGGGGATCTATCGTATCACTCTGATACTAGGTTGTGGATATCATATAGGCAATTGCTCCATGTAACACAAGTTATTTTAGCTGCATCTGGTAAGACTCGAAGCCGACACCAACAAACATAGCTGGGATAAGGCTAGGCAGATTCTGATGATGTTATCATACTTAATTCACGTGTTCTTGACCGGAGAAATATGATTATAATAATCTATACATATATTTATTAGGTTTAGCGATAGTGTCTTTAAATATAAAAAGAAAATAAAAACATACTGTTGGCGCTAGTCTAATAAGAAGTTGTTCTCCAAGACGAGCTTTTAAATAAATGAAGAGCTACTACAGCTACATCTAAAGAATATAAAGCAGCACTGTATCAGTACAAATTCATTAAACACTAGAAAATTCAATGCATCTGAGATTTGCACTTATCGTAAAATTAAAAGTAATAAAGTACAAAAGGTTTAGCGATAATTTTGGGTGTTTACCACGAGACGTTTGAGTTTTTCCATAGTTAAAGTTATTGTAGGGTAAGATCACATCGTAACGCAAACTTTGTAAGAAGGTTATACTTCATGCCTTCAATACTATTATGAAAGTCTCATTAAGGGCGGGACTCCACCAAAGCGGAGACGAGCAGAGATGTATCTTTACAACCAATCAGCTTGCGTCATTTTGACCGCTCACCGCTCAGCTTAGCGCAATAAAATGTACTTTTGGTTAATTACGAGACATCTCTCGTCTCCGCTTTGGTCGAGTCTCGCCCTAAATATCGGTTACTGAAATAGTAATTTTTGATTGCCCAATACTCAAAAGTGTCATGTTTGTAGACAATGCAACACCCATTCGCGAATAATGTTAGGGCTCGCGATGCCCCCGCAACCTCCGCGCGCGGTGCCTTAGCAGACAAGCCTGCAGCTGCTACGTTACGTAAACGTAGGAACAGACGCCAGCACAGCTACCTACCACATGTGAAAAATTTCTTTGACAGGTTTTCAACTTTATTATAAACACAATAAGGTTCATATTCAATTGGGAAAATTTGACAGTTTGGGGTAACCCTTTGAAACTAACTAACGCCTAAATCAATTTTAATAAATCAATAATCGATTATTGACCTAGTCATTGGAAATTAACGAACTGAAATAGATTCCGTTTCCGATGTCCTAGGATGGCAATTAAATAGATGCTTACATAGTAGCTTAGATAGCGTTGATCCAGATCCAAACAGATACAGCTATGTAGACATTATACTCGTATAGTTAAGTCACTTACCTTAAGATCCGGTTCTATGTGGTCGCCACCAACTTCCTCAGATCTCAGCGCCGCTCAGGGAATCAGCGTGAACAGTGGGCATAGAAGCACTAGGTTTGACGTAAAAGTGGGGTCCTGAAAGCACTGCACACGCTTAAGCGCAAACACATTTACTATTCGATTAACTGAACACTGAACTTCTACACACACACGTACAAACACACACACACGGTCAATTAGTCTAGTTTTTGAAAAAAGAACGATAACACTAATTCCCGACAACAGCACATCCGATTACAATATTAACGAAAAGTAATGACTGACGAAAAATACGTTAGTGTCGGTAGAATGCAAAAAAAGTTTTAACATAGCAACCGACACTTATTCTATTCTATTTTTAAATATGGCAAACAAAGCCAATCTCGAATATTCTGTCAATGAATAAAGTGAATTAAAAAGTAACTGTATAAAAGAACAACAGTTGTTTATAATAAGAAAATAATAATTAATATTACTATCACAACATTGACAGTTGTGTAACCAAATTAAAACCTTGATGAAATCAGTGTTTGTAAATGAATTATTCATGCCCATTGTTTCAGGTATACTCATACTAATCCAAGGTTAATCTTTTGGATATGTAGCAGGCTTAATTTTATGTTGATCTACTCTCGTAAACAAAAACATTATTTAGGAATTAAGTTCAGTCTCAAGTTCCGATGGCTTGTTGCAGAGGAAATAAAGTTTTCGACCAATGGACATCGCATCTGTGATTCGGCACCATTAACCCATAATTAAAACACTAACTTCTGCCCACCCAAAGACATTAAATACTTAACCGAAACATGTGTCGTGGTGGACACAAGTCTATGATTTTTTTAGTGTGCTTCGGTGCCGCTCCAATATTGATATATTATTCTAGATGGCGTTACTGAGACATAGCATCAATGTTTTTATTTGACGTTTCCTCACATGTCCGCTCTAATAGTATTTTAAATCTCTTTGTGCCCACCACTTTAATAACATACAACAAATATAACATATCCCATAGGATATTTAGTTATTTTTAGTAGTGTAGTTTAGTTTTGGATAACACTCCCTGCTTGCAAACAATAATGAAAATACATTACTTGGCCATTAACAAAAACATTACGATGCACGTTACGTTGTGCTGCTTGCATGATTTCTTGACTTGTTTAATTTAATTTAATTTCTTCTCTCAAAGGAATTGAGCGGAAGACATAGCACACATAGAATATTTGCGTGTACCGTATGAAGTTTATGTTAACGCGATCATATTGACATCAAAATTTTATAGAAGGCCACAACATCATACGATATTGAGGACACCGCTCTTTGACCATTGTATGTACAGACGCCAGCACATCAAGTTACCCCAATGTGCCAAATTATCCCAATTGAATATGAACCTTATTCTGTTTGACATAAAGTTGAAAAATGATCAAAGAAATTTGTCACATTGGGGTAACAAGACGTGCTGGCGTCTGTACAATGGGCTATTTCACAAAATTTTAGTTTATAGTCCCTTCTCTAGATAACAAGAAAATATTCGAAATTTATGAAAAACTGCTTAGATAAAGCGCATTAAAGTTGAGGAGTGGGGGCTTGTAACGTCATTAGCTAGCATAAACTCTACTGGCTAGTGACGTCATGCGACATTTTAACTCGATGTATCGCCGTTATATTTTGATTACGTGAAAAAAGATAAAATACCTACGTGTCGAATATTTTATTGTAATCTAGATGAGGGATTAAAAACGAAATTTTTTGTCAAACAGCCCATTGAGGTGATCCAGTTGACCGGACCATCGACAAATTTCTATTACAACTGTACCACGGGCAAGGAGCGAAGGATACTGTTGTGTACTAAATTCTGATTATGCTGTCGATTATAATCATCAGAACGAATAAGAAAGTTCAAGAAATACATGCCCGTGAAACAGGCTCGGTCTTTCACGAACACCGCTCGCGTCGCGCGTCGGCTTCCTACAGAAGCGGTAATTGAACGATTAAATCTGCTCAAGACTTTATTGATTACACTTTTGGAACTTAATAAGGGTAAGGTCGATCTCATACATATTTGATTGACCTGGCCTGGGCTATTGTGTCTTGAAGTACAATATAAAGAATGATAAGGCTACTATTAGTATTAAGGTCGTATATGATTTTGAAAAGATTTGAAGCGAAAGTGTGGAGGAAAATGCAAAAATCGGAGTGAGATCTTGGTCCACGGCTTAGAATAGGCAGAATAGGGAAAATCCATAGCTTCAAATACTACTCAACAGTAGGTACCTACGAACGTAACATTAGTAAATTATTTTTGATAGTAGTACGAGTACCCAGACGATTCAAGATACGAATACAAAGTTGCCATGCTGAGTTGCTGCTGACATCAAGAAAATAGGGATAAGGACCAAAGGATTTTTAGATTAGCCAGTATGGCAAGTCTGGCTTATCACTTAAGCCTTTATAGAGAGATTCAGGAAAATAAATAATATTAATTGTTTCGTACTAACCTAATGGTTTCTCGTGATCTCAGATGATTTCAATCTTACATCACTGCCTTTACATCCTTTTCGTGTTTATTTGTTTATAGAAACTTACAGTTTCTAATTGTTGACCAGACGTGAGCACATGATCACTAACTAATTAAAGTGTACACATAATGTGTTGGTTCTCTTATTAGTAGAACAAAGATTGAAAAAATATGGATACGGGTGTGTCCTGGACAGTAGTCTGACCTAAAGCTGGTCTAGCGTAGTACGGAGTTTTAATAGAATTAGAGGCCAATTTATAATTGATTACTTGGCGTTATTTTATAAGCTGCTTTGCCGTTATCGTCTCTGCATATTTCTTAGAACTGTTGGTACTGATTATAAGCAAGCGAATAATTGTATTGATTTTTAATTTTGAGCAATAGCGCTGAAATCAAATCAATTAGAGAGCTCTTCTGTTAAAATGTTCCAGTGCAATTCTAGGTGAAGTCAGCTGTTATCCCATACTAACGAACTAGAAACGTATCTAACTTTTCATAAACCTTTATTCCAGAATAGATTGTGTCTGTAAGGAGGTTTTTCAAATAAGTAAGGTAAGTTTTACTTTACGTCTTTACCACATGATATTCAAGATTTCTAATGTTTCTTATGAAGTTAAATAAATATTTTCATTCCATTTCATTATTTTTGGTGAGGCCACTCATGTAAATATTAATATTGAACTTCAGAAAATCCTCTCCTAAATTTTGACCAGGAACGGGCAAAAATATATTTCGTTCAAATCTATAATGGCAATGAAACTAGCTGGTTATTTAGGCAGGCCCCCAATGAGTATTACACTAGGACCCCATACACTCACAGTTCGCCCCTGACATCAGTTGAATTCTGACACTATACGAGGTGATAGTTTTGTGGTTACGGGGGTATCGAAAGGTAATGCGATCGTTTTTGCTACTAGAAATATAATCTTACGTCTGTTATGAATAAAGAAAACTTTGTATTACAAAATATTTAACTTAAATAATATAATTTAATATTAATTAGATAATATTCCACGATTATTTACACAACGCCATCTATTCCCAAGGTAAAAGCTTGTGTAACGATTATGAAACGAGTAATAAATACCTATACTTTTATATTTCTAAATACATACATCTATACTAATATTCTAAAGAAAAAAAATTGGATGTTTGTTTGTTTCCATTGAATAGGCTCCGAAACTACTGGACCGATTTGAAAAATTCTTGTACCGTTGGGAAGCTACGCTATCCCCGGGTGACATAGGTTACTTTTTATTCTTGTATTCCCACGGGAACGGGAACTACGCGGGTAAAACCGCGTGTCGTCTGATAGTCATAGATAAATTACATTCAGACACAGAACAAATTATCGCACAACCATTTGCCCTGAGTGGGAATCGTACACACGACCTCCGGCATAGTAGTCAGGGCCACTAACTTCTAGACCAACAGGCCATTCGAGTCAAAATCTGCAAAATAATTTGGTTACTATACTTATCTACATAATATGACGACGTTTCAAGACTAATCTCTCTACAAATAAAAATCTTTAAATTCAAATCTATGATCTATAATATAATAAATACTGGTCAATATCGTAATACTTAAGTATAATAATCATGTTCTTAATAAATGTAATGATTAACAATCTAATATAATAATAAATAAATATTCCACAACTTTTTCACACAGCACCATTTAGTCCCAAGCTAAGCTAAGAGCTTGTGTTATGAATACTAAACAGCTGATAAACATACTTATATATTTCTAAATACATACATTATTATAGATAAATTACACCCAGACACAGAACAAATGATCGTGCTCATCACACAAACATTTGTCCTGGGTGGGAATCGAACCCACGACCTCCGGCATAGCAGTCAGGGTCACTAACTACTAAACCAACAGGCCAGTCAAATCTGGTAGCGATATTAAGTTAAGCGATAGTATTCGCCTTAAGAACTTAAACAATAAATTATTTTTAAATAATGTCCATTAAATATGCTCATTACATGACGGAACGCCTTCCAAAACTGTCGATGCATATTTTAGTAGCGCGATTTAAGTACAGTTAGTTGCATAGATTATAAAATAAAACAGATGGTCATCCTTAACGAGTGTTTTATCCGAGAATTATACTTATTCGTGAATCTGCCTGCGTAGCATGAACACATTGAACACCGAAGAAACGGCCTTAGTCTACAGACGAATCGGCAAAGTGACTGATTATATAGACAGGAACCTCAATCTGTCAAATTTCTTTCAATACACCTGCCTGCGTAGCATGAACACTTAATTTCTTTTCTTCCGAGACACGACAAAGACCGTTTCTTCGGTGTTCATGCTACGCAGGCTGGACCGAAATTTTGTTACAGGTATTATACACAGTTTGTTTTATTGCAATTCATTAATGTAATTAACTTCTTAAAAAATATTTATTTTAAAATTATAATAATATTACCTAATGTCGTTTAGTTATTAGTTTAAGTATTCTGTTCTCAGCTCTTCTAGACGACGCGAAAAAAATAATTCATAGGACGAAACATTATCATTTTTTGTCTTGTACTCAACATAATATTTATCATGCCTGTATTTCCCCAAATTTTTTCTTAGATTTCTTAGATGGTATACTATAGAGTATACCTACATTTATATACCATGAACTAACGTGTCTCACTTCTGAAAATACATACCTATGTTGTAGGTACTAAATAGTTTTGTAGACCATAACTTACAAATTTTCAGTAATTTAATTTTACGAAAGCATAATAATAATCTCCTCTATATAAGTGCTTAGTCGGCAGCCTCTTGTCCCAGTATAAAAAAGAACTTACGGCTTCATAATTACATTTAATGAAAAATAATGTCTGTTACCATCTTCATCTACTAAGTACCATAAAGTAGTAAAATACCCCATCGATTACAAACAAGCCGATCGTTTAAAAACTCGTCCGTGTACCATACATTTTTTGTCTTTGGTCTTTATCTATGCTAATAACGATTGTGCATGTTCATGCAAGAATATTCAGTAAAAAGTCGTATCTTACATCCATTAGCGCCTTATATCGCATGCAAATTGCCGACACCAGAGGCCTACAATTATTACGAACGACGGCAACTTTCTTAATTTTTAAAAGTATTCTTTAACCTCACTTTTTCCTTAATTTTCATTCTTATCTTCGAAGTTTACGATCACATTATGATGTACATACATATTATAAAGGTGATGATTTTGGGTGGTCTACCTTTTAAGTAATGATGTTATTATTTATACGGGGTTATTAATGGTGCGCCTGCGCTTCAAATGTCTCATCAAGATAAGTTTGTTTTCAACGAGCACTCATTACTATACTATCGGATGAACGATTGACTTTTAAACGTTTATCTGTGTCTGGAGATTTCGTTTGATTGTTTTCAAATGTTGCCAGTACTTTTTTGTGTTTGGATTTTTTATACTATGAAAAAAGAGGGCTTGACAATTTTCCTCATGTCACCATGGGAATGAAAGCAAGGTTGCAGTCATTTTAAATATTTGTAACCTCTGATAACACACATTCATTGTGCGAACAGCCAAAGAGTGGAATTCCCTGCCGGTGTCGGTGTTTCCTGATAGCTACAACCTAGGGGTCTTCAAGTCAAGAGTGAACAGGTTGCTTCTAGGCAAGCGTGCTTCATCGTCGACCACATCATCGCTTACCATCAGGTGAGATAGTGGTCCAACGCGTGCCTAACGGTAAAAAAAAATGTAGTCAAAATGAAAATATCGTGCAATTATGTTTTTATCAAAATTGTAAATAAATTGTATCCGGCTAAGCAATGTGTGACGATATAAAATGTGATTTGTAAAATAATTATCATTATTTTATTTTTTTAAATGGCTCGATTGAAAATATAGTAAAGATGGTACTGTATATAACGTATTATTCAGAGGTGACATCAAGACACCATGTTAAGTTAAATAAACAATAGGGCTTAGTTTTATTCAGGACCTTTCATTAAAGACATATTTTATGATATCGAGATTATTTTTCTGGTTGATAAAAAAATTCTCAAACTAAGCAGTCCAAGTACGTTCTTCCACCGGCCATATCTTGGTGCAATCCGCCCTTAAAACGTAAGTGAAGTTAGTAACATCACACTCAATGACGTGTGCGCAATCTTACCTTTAGAATATTTCACGGATTAACCTCGTAACTAAATATCCCAGATTAAATCTGAAAAAATAATTATTGATTCTCAGATATGAAAATAAAAATGGCTAATAAATCAAAGATCAGAAAAGGTATTATTGATATCTTATCAAAAAACATACGATTGAGTGCATGTATTATGTAGGTACTTTATATACTTAATTAAAATATTAATTTATTTCTCACAAGACATACCTACGTAAGTACGTACTACGTTCGCATTGCAAAGAACAGGTTTCGTTTTATAATAATTTATCACTTTAAATATTTATTTATTTTTGTCATGACGATGACCTATGAATTTATTCAAATAAGTCTAAGGTTTTTGAACATTTCAATTACATAAGACATCAAAAAAGCCCGCCTTTCGTCACTTCCAAGTGTTTTTATGCTGAAGTGGCGGAATAAAATCCCCAGCAACAGTGTGTTATATGTTGAAAGAACTTGAATTTATACAGTATATTAAGTTAACATTATAAATCAATCTGTTTATATAAAACTATTTACTACATGTTAGGTAGCACACTCCAAAATACATAACTACTAGTAATATAGAAGTAACGACATTGACTTCTACTACTGCTACATAACAGTAATAAACTCAAGCAAAAGTCTATAAAAAAAATAGAAGCTTCTAAATATAAAGGGTGTGGCCCACTTATATGTGCAGAGCTGGAAAATATCTGGAAGATGTCACAAAATGTTAAACATTTTTTATCTGGGACCATCGAAGTTAATTCATTTAACAAACAGCTAATAGTTAAGCAACCAAAGACCGAGAAAGTCGAGTCTGCTATTGCAATCGTGTCTCAATGACCGGTCAATGATCGATTTTTGACGTATAACGTCAAACTTATGACACATTTCCCATACAAAAACTGTCAAAGCTGTCAAATATTCGATCAATGACCGGTCATTGAGACACGATTGCAATAGCAGACTCGAGCCCCAGGTGATTTGCATACTCTCCCATAATCCTCGAAAAACAGTCAGATAAACTTGTAAAACCATTGATGTCAATGAAAGAGGTTCACCTCTCTTTCCGTTATCAAAATTCTGGTGAACTATTTCACTTATTACGGTTATAAGGGTCATAAGAACTGGTTGCTCCATCCGTGGGAACCCGGGCTATTTGCCCGAAACGTTTGTTGGTCTCTTGAAGACGACCAAACACTCGACGCCTTTTGTCCAAAAACGTAATGGGGATAAACAAATAAAAATAGGAGGACACTTCAATGGACGGCGCTATATATTTTGGGAATAAGAGAATGCATTGTCTAGTTTTTTTTGGTGGTCCATATGCATTTTGACAGGTCTTCTGGTGAAATGTTTTTTTCTAAGCTTAGGTAATTAGTTAGCTTTGGTAATAAGTTAATGTACAGACACTACCACATCAACCTACCCCAATGTGTGAAATTTCTTTGATAGGTTTTCAACTTTATTCTAAACACAATAAGGTAAATGTTCAATTGGGACAGTTTGGGGTAGGTAGATGTGCTGGCGTCTGTACTATACGGTTCTTAAGTTTTCAGCCAACAGTTATCAGGAAGTTAATCAAACAACATACATTTATTTTCTCTTTCTTTATCAAATCAATCCAAAGGTTGTCTGTAATAGACAGCTTTTACCGATAAAGCCCGCTATTGTAACACCCTATACAAGGTGTTTTTTTTTATATCCCATAACTCTAGGGTTATATTCTGCAGGTAAAAATAATACTAAAACTCCTAGAACAGATGGTCCAAAAATGCATAGTTTCGGAGATATCACCAATCATAATTAAATTATCAGTTGTTTAGTACCCGTAACACAAGCTCTGCTTAGCTTGGGATTAGATGGCGTTGTGTGAATAGTCGTGGAATATTATTATTAAGTAATATTAATATTATTTTTATTACCTAATTAGTTCAAAAATTGTCACCAGTACGACGAATCTTCTATCTAACGTCACTTTTCTTTCACGTAAGGGTGTTTTACATTAATCATCGTGACTTTGTCGAATTGTTTTGTATGATAGTAAAAAAAAGGATGATTGAAACATAATTCATATGCCAGTTGATTCTTTGATATGGTCTCAATCATACCCCAGAGTTATGGGATATAAAAAAAAACACGTTGTATAGGTATTTAAGTTAATATTTGACATTTTTATCGTGCACAATAAACAATGTTTATTCCGTTCTAGACCGATATAGCCTTGTTGCTCTAGTGGTCGTAAACGCCACTGCTGAATGTAAGACACGAGATGTTGTTCACATTGTGCAAGCAAAATTATGCATATACCGATTCCACCTTAAAACTTCTTCTCTCAACAGCGCAGCAATTATTCCAAAACAAAAAAGACATCAGAATTCTTCGACGCCTCGTCTCCTCCGCACCTCTGTGATGCCTCAACATATCCGCGAAGAACCTAATGGACTTGTAATACCCGACGACTTCAAACAAACAAGTGGCGTTAAAAGGACAAAGGGCCAACACAATACGTTTTGGTACCTGAGTTAAGTTGTAAGAGGTAGCGGTTTTTTGCGAGAACTGCAGTCTTTTGAACCTGGTTACAAATGAGTGGACTCTAAAACAACCCTTAGGTACGTATAAGGTCCTTTTGAAATTGATTCAACTCTTTAAGGACCAGAAAAGCCATGGCATTAGATTGGAAGACTTTGTTTATTTAATGTTTAAATACACTTATAATCTCTGAAACTGCCCCATAGATTTAAAAAATTGTGTTTGATTGTCAAATAATTGAGGAAGGTTCACTATCTAACATCACATTATGATCCTTACAAAAAAAGGAAACCTGTCGTTTGTCAAATCTATGTCTCTTTACAATGTAACAACAACTAACTACTGTCAGAAAACATTGCAGTCTACGTGTTATTGAATGTAACTACTACCCAATTTTGGTGAACGGTATTCAAATATTATATCAGTTCTTCAGACTCGCTTCCGCTTATACTTTTGACCAAACTACTAGACACTGGACGTCCAATATTTACAAAGTAGAGTATTTTTTGTCAAGCCCGAATGGAAGGGTTGAATGGCTGAGGGTATTCGAAGTGAAGGCAGCCACGGCAACTATCATAAGGACATGAAAATGTCGAAAATATTAGGACACCATTGTAGTTACGTGATGGACTGTGCACTTTGTGTTTGAAATCAAATATTGTATGTCTTTTATGCAGACGATTTGAGAACAACCACGAAGTGGCGGCAGGCGTATGACAACTTGAAATGATGAAGCGGTATTATAAGTAGAATATAATAGAATATTGATTTATTCGCTCACAATGCAGGGATTTACAAGTAAGGTGATAAAAATAATTATTAAGATATCCTTGTACAGACGCCAGCACATTAAGTTACCCAAATGTGTCAAATTTTCGCAATTGAATATGAACCTCATAAAGATGAAAAACGATCAAAGAAATTTGACACATTGGGGTAACTTGACGTGCTGGCGTCTGTACATTCTACCATTTGGGCAAACAAATATTGATGCAAGTTCATCATCAAACATATTAACATTCAATTTATTTAATTCAGATAAAATTAGAACACAAAATGATACACAATTAAAAATTATCAGCTAGAAAATAGTATAGGTAGTCAGCGTTATCATTTAATCAGGACCTTTTCTACATTAGAATGATGCTGAACATCACAATAATAGAGATGAGGTTGCCAAGTGGGTCCAAGTACCTACTACAGACGTTTTATTTATTTACACTTTTTTATTGTTTTAAAATAGGAAAAGAGTAGAGACACAATCATTGACTTCAAGGAGATTGGTATGTCAAGAAACAAGTGCAATAGATAGAAGTAAGAATAGTCAGAGGAATATATCATATATGCGTATTCAAATGCGCATTTCATTACTAACCCAGTACCGTTCATGTTACCTAAGTATAATTATATTGAAATATTGACATTACACGTTTCTCTGCTAATTAAATTAGTACTGAATACTACGTATTCAACATATTATTGACTCATTAACTCATTGGTCCTTGCGGAGTTCAACTACATTACATTCAGTATCCTATTGAGAGCTAAAGGACCAACTTTATTCCTAACCATTATGGGGGCATTAGGACCTAAAAAAAGTCAAAATAAAGAACACCGTACCTCAATGCGTTATTGGTCCTATTGGAATATTCAACAATTTTGCCCTGTTCCCGCTACGCTCATGAAATAAGTATGCTTTGGCACATCAGTTGTTTGCTCACCACTTCAATTTCCTTGTAACGAGAGATTATTAAAGGCTCGGAGCTATGAGAGGGTTATTATTTGGCTACTTGTAACTCTTACATATTATTTATTGTTGAGCTTGATTGTTCTCAGTGCTTGCTACGTTTTCAGAGCGTTAAATCAATAACGAACACTCAACAAATGTATGAAGTAGGTAAAATATTTTTATTTCAACTATCAAACATATTTAAACATGTATCTAATAACGAACCTACAACTATTTTGTACAGACACCAGCACATCAAGTTACCCCAAAGTGTCAAAATTTCCCAATTGAGGATGATCCTTATTCTGTTTAGCATAAAGTTGAAAAACGATCAAAGAAATTTGACACATTGGGGTAACTTGATGTGCTGGCGTCTGTACATACCAAAAAAATAAACAAACAAAAGAAAAGTAAAACCACTTTAAGGCATCAAAAAATTTGTCTAGTATATAGTAGGTAATTAAAATGAAATCTTGGATAAAAGAACGACATTTCAATTGAAAATTTGTCTAAATAAAATAGATAGCAGTCCAACAAAAACCAGCACAAAGTACCTATTGATGTAAATACATTCTTAAATGGCTTCATCATTCATTTATTTCTATGAACCCTTCTTAATAGATCACTTAAAGCGGACGGTATAAACACATTTGTATATAATTGTACCTTCTTAACCCTCAGAAGCCACGTGCGCTCCAGGGCCGTCAAACTGGTCCTTCATTCTAAAGAATCCATTTACGAAAATATTTTATGAATAAAAAACTGTTTTATTTGTTCTCATGGTATTGGTCGGTGCAGTCTAAGCCAAATGTTTGGCCAAGGTGTTAGCGGTTCCTTGGCTGGTTACAAACTTGGCTCGATTAACGTACGATTACTTTTTGGTATATTTTTTAGTCTCCTCATTCAGGTTCTTAGGTGAATGTTGTTATGTTTCTTTGGGTGTATTTTATTTGATTGTTATTATACCTACTGCGTTTAATTGAGAAATAACTCTGTTATGTTATGGTAAAGATTTCGTATTAATTAGGCGGTGTATTTTGATTACTTCATAATAAAATTGAAGATTACCGCAGCATGGGGATAAACATCGTATTTTACATACAATAGGTTATTTAAAAGTAATTTTTAAAAACACATTTTACTAAACAAGGCATCATAATATTCATCATCATCATAATTTAACACACCTAAATACATAATACTGCATTGTATTGTTTTCACCATAATATCTTTTAGCTTTCAAAAACTCAAAAAATATTGTTCTTGCCACATATTTAAGAGCCTCTCGATATACACCTGCATAAGCCATGGTATGCACTGGCACGTACTATAGGATAGTTAACACATGCATCAGTACATATGTTAGTATCGACAAACATATTAATCGACTACGTATGCAGCGGTGTGCTCTTGCCCAAACTTGCTTATTACACAGAGTAGACAACTGTCCAGAGGTTGCACCGCTTCAGCTTTTACGGTATTTTTTTTAGAAACCGTCCACGGTTTTTTTTCAAAGGTACGTTATAACCTAAAAAAGACACATGCGTTACTATCTCATTATTTCTGTAATAATGGCAAAAAAAGCCATCCAAATTTTTCAGTTGTATCAGAGGTAAAAAGATTCACGGGTTTGCACTGTATAATCGAACTGATTGCACCAAGTTGACTCCTTACTGCATTGAAAGTGGGCAACTTTCAATGCAGTAAGGAGTCAACTTGAAGAATCATCAAAAGTTGCCAAAGCAAAGAATACATTTTATAACATATCTGTTACGGTACTAAATGCGTAAAACCAAAACTGCTAATGCATCATGTGTTAATGTCTCGTGTTACACTTACAACCGATAACAAATCGCGAATGAGTAATATTTCTAGGTAATGCGTCTCAATTTTACTTTGAATATTATCCAACGTGTCTTGTACATTAAAAATGTTTACACTTACCTAAGAAATTATAATTACCTTATAATAATTATCTAGTAGGTATTATGGTTGCTACCTGCTTTTATCACTTACTAATTTGCAATTGCACTTTCATCGTCTGGGAATTTTGTTATGTATTGATTTGCTTGACATTATGTGGACATACGTAACCAATTAAAAAAATAATCTCTTTTGTCAAGATATTGAAGATTCTTCCTTCGTTTGTTGTTTGAACCGAAACCTTAAGATTTTGAATTTAAATATACAATGTGTGATGCAATATACAGACGTACTGCGTGTAAAAAATAGTGACGCCATTTCTCATCTATAATAAAGATGAAGAAATAATATAATATTACAAATAGCGGACAAAGGCGTGTCAAATCACGACTAATGCCTTTAGCAGTTCACACTAAGTTAAATACAATATAGAAAACAAAGAATACCTTAGTAAAACTAAATTATGATTATTCGTTTTATTATACTGTCACGCAAGTGTTTATAATAAAATGATTTGGCACAGAACACATTTTATAGAAGTTAATAAGAGTTTAAATAATAAGCTCAAACGTCTGACAACTAGTGTAACCAAGGGTTATCGGTAAAACACTGATATTCAGCTTCATTCGGTTAAACTGGTAGCTGACACCAACATGGTTTGGAAAAGGCTAGGCAGATGATGAGATTTGTTTAAATAATTCCTGTATTGTCAGTATTATAATATGTTATTTTTTTTAATTATTTTTATTGGATTTTAAAAACTCGACGAGTTTAGAAAATCCTTGCAATGTATTGGGCTATTTGGCAAAATTGAATTTTTGATCCCTCATCAAGATTACAAGAAAATATTTGACACCTATTTTTTTCTTTTTCAAATTGATGGAAAACTGCTTAGATTAAGCGCATTAAAGTTGAGGACTGAGGGCTTGTAACGTCATTAGCTAGCATTAACTGTACTGGCTAGTGACGTCATGCGACATTATAACTCGATGTATCGCCATTATTTTTTAATTACGTGAAAAAAGAAAAAATGTGTGTCGAATACTTTCTTTTAATCTAGATGAGGGACTATAAACTATATTTTGTCAAATAGCTTATTTACGTACCTATTGACAACTAACATTCTGTACGTCTCAAGTATTATAAAACTGTTCATGGCTCTTCAACAATATATTTTTCTTCTGAAAGTATATTTTTTAGTGAAATAGACATGATGTACAAACTTACTATAAGGTTGCAAATATCAGTTACCTGTATGTACCTTAACATGAGTGTGAGAGCAAAGCTTATAATTTTCGCATCGTGTCTGGGCAAGTGAGATTATTTCTAAATGCCATCAAGGAGCAAGGCTGACTTGCCCACTGAAGGTTCTGTTCTCAGGAGAAATATTATTTTTGTATTCTCAAAATTACTTAATACCCCACAAAGCGCTCGTCCATCCACCACTTTCCTCGTCCACTACTTAGTAATATTATTGCTTGGAAAAAGAAATGGTGGTATAAACTTCACAGCATTTTCAAGTTGTTTTGAATTTGACAACACTTAATAATAAAAAATATCAATCGCAGCAACACGTGCTGAAAGTGAATCTCTCGTGGAGGTCAACGTGCCGATACTTATTTTTAAAACAGTAAACATAATGATTAAAACAATATTTTTCTTACCTCATCTTGTTTGAAATCCTCTTCTAAATGTTGACCAAACACTGTTGTACCAAATTCTAAATGTACCGACCACTCTAGCATGCATTACCAACATATCAATGATTGCTCCTAGCACACCTCAATATTGGCGCAAGTACCTGTACATTATCCACAAACATTCAAAATTAAACATACCTACTTGTATTGCATGTTTTCTTAGGACATGTTTTGTTAAAACACACGGCAAATATAGGATCGTCTTTCGATATGTTGGTCTTGTTTTTAGACTAAAATTAGATGCTAGTGGTAGTCAAAACTGTTATTCCGAATGGCTTATCGGTGCTAAATTTATCGTTTTATTTACTCTCTCTTTCTCTTTTTTGGTAAGCGTCATTGGATTCGACAAACACTTTTCTCTGGCTTTTACGTCATAAAATATCTGTCTATTAATCTGTGACAAGGATCTAGGAGTTTTTTTTATTAAAGTTCAACGGTAGAAGTAGTTTTGGGAACCATAAAACTTTAAGCAATTATTTCTTATAAATTGAAACTAGAAAAAGACACGTTTATTACTTCTTCTTACGTTTGTTGTAACATTATAATATTTACAAACACTTTTCCTAGACAAGTAGTTGTTATCTCTATTCTTATCTTACTCTGTGCACCTAACGTAGCTAGGTGCTAATCGGAGAGCGCACACGCGCTGCGACGGCATCACGCCCTGTTAGCCCCACTTTACCCTGTTTGTTCTAAATGTTACATTTTACCCGCAAACACCCTCTTCCGGCGAGATTATTGGAAATATCGCCTTTTTTGTGGCCGCACCCGTCTAGCTACTTTTGGGTAAATATTCATAGAGTCGGGAATCCAACTTCAGGAATTTGTAATCATTAAGAGAATAATATTGTCTGTTTTCTAGCAGTATTATTTATTCTGGTGGCAACAAAAAATATGTCGATTAATACAAGATAGAATTCTTAACAAATCATAACAATATAATCTCGGTTTCTTATCGATTGATATAAAATTAATAATTGTTTTTTCAGGGGGGAAATAACACAAGGAATGCGAGTTAAATATGATTTAATTTCGTAATTTTTCTTAGCAATTATATTTCGTTCTCAGCATCTGAATACTTATAATTAGACACAGTAATACATAAGACAGTGTCAAGTTATTATAACAAATTTTATTATGTATTTAAGCGCATATTTTGTTAACTATTTTACACATTGTTTGGAATGTTTCTATGTCTTTTAACGGTCTGTCTTCTATGTATTATATTCTATAGAATAATGGTGGAATGTAAAGCAACAGATATACTTAATACATTGACTGAATGGTGACAACGTCTCCGCGACGCTTTTATTAACTAATGTCGAACATTATAATGAGCGAGGAACATTTTGGTTCATTGTATTCCTTTCAAGTATTGAATTTTGAGTATACGTTTCAAATGGTGCCAAGAAGTTAATGACTCTTGTAAGAGTCTAAGTGAAAAAACCTGGCTAGCTATTCCGTTATTGTAGCCGACGGGTTACTCGTTCTACTATAATGTTCGACATTAATCAACAATTTTACTTTAATTTGAATATACACTGGGTACATGATACAAATATTATTTTGACTAATTTTTTGGATGATCCCTGCAATCATTTTCAACAGATTTAAGTGCTGTACGCATTTGTTCTGGGGTGGGTACATTTGAAGGTAATTTGGTGTCAACTTTCCCATTTTCACTAAAATTATATTTGAATACTGCTTACAAGAAAATTACGTCATGTTCCATATGTTCCCTTGAAAATGACTGCACAGTTAAATAAATTCTGTAATATTTTCTTAAGTTAAATATTTTTATCTACTTCAACTTTACAGACAAAATTAACACACTAGTTATAATGCGAACACATAGATACACTGCCACCACACTATGGCACAGATCTTATTAAAATATTAAGATTATAAATGTCCTTTATATGTATTTATGGTGACGAACATATGGATAACAGCAGAACACTCGATACTGACGCCTTCTATGTTTCAGCTAAAATGAATACTAAAACTGGCAACTTTATTATTGAAAAACATCATAAAAATCGCCAGAAATCGAGAAGATTTCGACAAAAGAGATTCAAATACCTATCACTCTCATACAAACTCTTAAAATAATATATACAAAGCGCTCGAAATCATACAATCAAATTCACATATCGACCGGAAAATATATTCAAATGAACATTAGTAAGGAAAAGTTTCAGTACATGGAGTTAGTAAAGAAAACTAGGTCATAGCGACTGTGGCTAATCACAAGAGAGCTGTTGGTCGGATAGATTAAATACCCATAATTAAATACAAAACATTTTAATACAACTTTACATCTAACACCTACGTTTACAAATTTCTGATTAACTTTTGTTTGATAAATAAGTAAACACAATTATTTTTATTATATTTACAAGCAGATAACACGATCCGTACTGAATAGTAAAGCGTTTTAAATAATAACACACTGAGAATTGACGTAAAGGCGTTTTGCTACTACACTGATGGCGAGCCAGCCGGTGCACTCGAGGTCTACACAGACTCGGACGCGCGGCGTTGACCAAGTTGTTCCCGCGTCTGCTGTCTCCACCAGCGGTGGTCCGGCGGAACACTCGTGACTGGCGAGACTACTATTTGCTCTTTCCACAGAAAACCTTTTTTCCTTTTAGAGCACGAGTCCGACCGCTGGCACAAGAGCAAACGAGCGCCACGATGTTACACGACCTTAAGGAATTTCACAGCTCCGGACGTCGTCGTCCCGGCTCGGCGTTTTTTTCCCCATTCAAATGTTTGCTCTCTCGCTTCAGCTACCATTCATGCGGCGTTTGAAACGCCGCGGCCACCGCGGCCGAGCTAACCTAACGCTATCCAGTCCACGTCACTGTAATAATACTGCGATAGTTGACTAATACTCTGTCCACTCACAATGTCCATCGACAGCTGGCAACGGAACGCGCTAAGCGTTGAAGCGTAAATGAGCTGCTAATGTGTTAAGGTGCATGGGGCCTACGTGCCGTCGCAGTTCTTTCGCCTCTGGGACCTGCCGTGGTGGTGGCGCGTGCCGTGGCACGGCGGCTTGATAGAGTTGAGTGACGGCCGGGGTCTACGCTGCGGACGCCACTTGGGCAGGTCGCCGGCGCGCATAATGTTGTGCCTGTTTATATCGAAGTCGTGGGCCTCCTTCATGAAAGAAAAACACTTGTGCAGTCGCTCCGTGAGGCGACTCTTGCCGCGCCGCAGTTGCAGGCCCCGCCGGTTGAACCCTATGTAGCGGTCTTCGTTCTTCACCAGGTGATATCTGTTGTAGCCGTCCACAAACACCTCTTTGAACAGGCAGTTGGATTGTCTCTCCGCTTGGAAGTGTGTCTGTTGACAATAAAACGATTTTATGAGCTCCGAATTTACGTAACATTTTAGGGGTAATTTGTTACTGGGGGGAATAGATTCTGGTATGATCGATACTCACCAATCGTCTGCCTACTAGCCGGGACCGGTTGAAGCATAGGTACATGTCCTGCATTGGAGAGTGGATGAGCAGTTCTAGGCTGACACCGCGCGTACTGATGGTGAGATTCGCTGAAACAATAGAAATAAACACATAAAACACACCATTATAAATTGGTCGCAAGATTAGGGCCATGAATGGAAGAAATGTTGTATCGACAGTTAATATTTTTATTACACCCATTTGTTTATTAAAAATGCTGTTCACATTAAGAAACACTAATATCACTACAACAAACACCAACTAATGAAACATAAATTAAACTTTCTTCCCGTAGCCGAATTAATTAACTCATAAGAGTAGGAATTAATGAATAGAAAGTAAATATTCAAAGAATTCCCTATCTTTACTCCTGCATGTAGTAATAACAACACCCCAGGTGCATATTTTCTAATTTCAATCAACGCCGATGGCCGTGCTCACGTAATAAATTCAATTTATATTGTGGAAGGGTTACGAACGGAGTCAGGTGCAACAAAGTAATCGTTAATGATATTTGAACACTAATAAAGTACAAAAATAAAATATCGATAAATATTAATCTATTGCCGGACATTCAATACATGGGTTAAGATGGGTTTACATGCCCGACAAACTTTAAATGTTCCTTTGTTTATTATATTCTTGGATATTATTTGTTATGTCGGTAAATTTTAATAAAAATATTGTGGTTAAATACAGTGCAAATTAAATTTTGTTTAATGTGACAGCTGGTGTTCATTATCTCAATTGATGTATCCATTTAAAATGAGTTCTGGTACTAGGTCAAATAAAATAAACACAGACGCTTTGTCTATACAACAGCTGAAGATTTTTTTTATCGTATTAACGTTATATCTACAAAGGCATTATATTTTAATAACGACTCACTTATCGACATTGACATTTTGAACTGAGTGTTATTGTGAAATATTTTGTTTTGACCACACACATTGTTTTAAATTGAATTGATAACGTAACTAATAAATCTGGAGTTTTATGAGAAGTTCTGATACCTAAGTGGAAAGATTTAAGAGTAGCTTCGAATCTTTATCAACATGTTCCAATGCCAAATTATTAAAGTTTATAATATTTGTCACTGAAATGCGCATTATATGTCATGCAAACAAGACGATGATATAATGTTTTTCTCAAGCAATTAATGCAAGGGAGATACTTAGAATAATCTTCATCGCCATGTAAGCGGGCACAACTGCCGTTAGATAACTTACAAAAGGGAAATGTCGATGTATGGAATTCGAAGTCCAAACTCGCTGTCGCTGACTCTCCAATAAAAAGAATTAATAAAAATAAAACTATGTACTCGGACACGGCCGCCTGTGACACCGGCCGTGTCATTTCAATTAACATTAAAAGATATAGAAATGCTTTGACTCGAACGGAACATAAATTTGTTATAATTTCGGTTTGAATTGTGAATGGACATTTTGTGTGTTTTATGTGTGTGGAAGTAGAAATATTAATTGGTGTAGAGATTAGGCACAAAATATTTGTGCCAGAAGTTTGCTCGGCAACATAACAACTTCATAAAGGGTGTATGATTAAAATGCTTTATTTTTCTTCGAAAACTTAGTTTAAAAGAAGTGCAGTAGTTTTAAACGATATAATTCATAACATAGCGTAGTATTTATTCAAAAAAACATTTACAATTCCACAATCATTGCTACGAAAAATTTAAATCTGTAGTATTAGGGACGTAACAGCGTGCCCAAATATTTTCTTTTGCCTTTACGACACTCGTAAATACGGCAAAGATAACAAGGAGCAGTGTTTTAATGTTCTTTATTATCTAATCCATATTTGTTTATAAATATATTGTCACGTGACATTTTAATGTAATTAACTTCTTAATTGTTAAGATTATTTGAAGTCCCCGGATTAGTTTCTGGCATTATTTTTGTTAAGTTTGAGAACCATACGCTAACCTACAATTTTTATTATCAGCACAGCAATAAAATACAGAATGATACTACGATCCTTACCAACATGCAGCACCCTAATTGCGTAAAGCACTTTCTAAAACACTCCGACGGATTTCGAAAGAAATTTTTAATCCGTTGCTTCATGTGTTTAACTAATCTACCTTCTAGACAACGTCAATAACGCAATGAATGGTGATGAATTGTCATAAAAAGGCATTGTCGTTCACTCGGGTGTTATGTAATCATCATTTTTATTAAGATTCTCTTACAAAGCCACTCCCCGTCTCCCCTTCCTTAATATATAAAATTATCGTGTCACAGTGTTCTTTACAAAACTCCTCCGAAACGGCTTGACCGATTCTTATTATATTCAGTAGTTTTGAGAATAGGTCGTAAACTATTTTTACATCTATACTAATATTATAAAGAGGTAAAATTTGTAAGTTTGTATATAGGGGGTAATCTTCGGAACTAATGATCCAATTTTAAAAATTATTGTACTGGTGGAAAGCTACACTATTCCCGTTGGACATAGGCTACTTTTTATCCCCGTATTCCCACGGGAACGGAAACTACGCGGGTGAAACTGCGTGACGTCTGCTAGTCTTACATAAAAAAACAAATCTATACCTATTTAGAATTTCCGCTTTTTGGACTTAGTAGTTTGGCTGTTCATTAATAGCTGTCAGTCAAAGAAACGATTTCAAAAATATATATTGTTTCTGTTCTTCTGAATAAACCCACGCATAACGTGAATACACGTAGTTTCCTTAACTACTTTTGTAAAACGGACACTAAATATTACAACATTTACCATCAAACAACGTTGTTCATTTTTCCGCCACTTGAATATTCAAGGGACCTTGAAAGTAAACTAGATATTCAGATTTTTATCAAAACATAATTACATCATATCATAGTTTATGGTGACAACTGATAGAACAAACATTAGGTAATTCTACAAAATCATTGTTTACATGTAGACCTAGTTTTATAATGCCTACACTACACGCATTACTAAATCGCAAGATAAATATTCCTCTGTTGATAAAAAAATATTTGATATTTAGAAGGTGACTACCGTAAAACAGTGTTGATAGAAACTCCACGGTGAATAGAAAAAAAACTTCGAGGAGGATTTTTACACTAGTTTAATATGGTTTGATGATAACAAGGTGTCCAAACTATTTATTTTAATTACCTATTTATAAACATTACAGTCCTCGTATGTAACAAACAACTTTTAACTTACGTGAAAATCCTCCTCAAAGTTTTGTTTCTATTCACCCATGAGTTTCTATCCACCCCCTTTACAATTTTTTCCCGAAGAAGCAAATATTACTCCCAAAAATTTTTGCCATATGTTCTAGTCTCATGATCTGCTTAGCTTTGTCCCAACTATATTGAAAACGGCTTCTAGTCTTACCAGATGTAGCTGAGTACCAGTATTTTTGTATGAAGCGACTACTTTAAACTAAGCATGTGATCTAGTAACTGAGAAAAACTGACCGTTGCTTTATCTACGATCGCGTGTGTCTATTATTGTTTAGCGAACCTTTTATGTTAAAATATTTATGTTTGATAAGCCTAATATGTTGCAAGTTTATTCGTATCAATTAAGAAAATTCTAATAAAGAAGAGGCAGATATAGTAGCTATTTACACCGACAGAAAAGGAAAAGAGATTTTTAAGTCGACGTGCCTACCTACCATATACCTACCTACCTACCACCTTCTTCTTATTGTGTGTCAAACATAGACACTACACAACTAATTTGTTTGGCCCAGTATTCATCTACAACACCATCCGCTGACGCAGTTATTTGGTCCTCACGTGTGCAGGTGACAGTGCACGCAATATATAAGGTGGCCATGGTCTGCGAAGAGGTATATCTTTATACACATACATTTGTTTACAATTCACATTTTACTCATCATAGTTTCCTACTAACAAATATCAGATTCCCGTGTTCCATGTTTTTACAAAAACGCTTTGTAGGAACAACTAATTTTTTTGAAATTGTATGTCTGGCCCAGTATTCATCTACGACAAGACTATCCCCTGACGCAGTCATTAAGTCTTCACGTAGGTACGCAGGTGACAGTGTAAGCAACTCAAGATAGGTGGGCCATAGTCTGCGAAGAGGTATACCTTTATACAATTATATATTTTTTTTCATTTCACATTTCACTCATCATACTTTTCCAAGTTCAAATATTAGTTTCCCGTGTTCCATGTTTACGCAAAAACTCTTTGTAGGTTGACCTACGGGCCTTATGGCCGACTTAAGGTCGATGGGGCTTTCTTTCAGACGTAACGAAGCGAGTAAACATTGCCCAACCTCCGTAATAGGCTAATTTTGTAAAGACAACATAATCTCGAGCCGGTAAAGTAAACATGCTTTGAAGTGCCGACCGACGCTTGTAATTTCACTTGAAGCTTCTTTAAAGTTAGAAGTGTCACTAGTTTGCTGCTAGTAATTGGTAAATGTTTAAGAGATACCATCTAAATACGTCGTCTAAATAGATGTCATGTATGGGTTTAATAAAAAAAAACGATCATTTTGTTCAATACTTAAAAAAAACTGAAAATGCATTTATTTGGGACACGCATAAGACTTTAAACAACAAAAAATAAATCCACCATATTGTACGAGCGAAAAAGACCTGTGCAAGACCAAAAAGATCCACATATCAACACGATGCCAAAATATTTAAAGAAAAACATAAATATGCCGCTGTTAGTAGTTGAATAAACTTTTCCAAAACCTTTTCAAACATTCAGTATTCACATTAGGCCGAGCATAAGCACTTATTGAACGACAAAATCCCTGCCCCAAAGCGCCCTTCACCACTTCCTAGTTTTTGCTGAAAAAAAGTAGTGACGCAACTAACTTTCTTTTTTAATGTATGTATTAATCTATGTCAATAAAGATTAGTATTAATAATAACCCTGCTGAATACCCGAAATGACTGTCAAAGTATCTTAAAGCTTTAAATAACAGTTGGTACTAATAGAATCGATATTATTTTTAAATTGACGAATATAATGAACTTTATGAAAATGAATATAATGAAAATATAATCCACTTTCCAGAAAGAAAGTATAAATATTTGGGAAGTTGGCCGGCACTATCGGGTCAATGACTGGCTATCGAGCCGATAACGATATCGCTGTAATCTTTGTACTTGTTACCTGAATTCTCTAGAGCAACATCTCCACTATCGCGTTAACAACAATTACTTGCATTTACTGTTTACTTATAACATAACATCACGCCTACTTTTTTAAGATGTAGACACAGGAGTTTAGGGACACGAATACATTTCGTTACATAATTTAAATTAATCCTGCTTGAACTTCCAATCAAACATTTTGAAAAAAATTAAAGTAGTTAGTGTGTGTTACTGAGATACAGATCAATGATTGAAATTAATAACAGTTGATACTAATTAATGTAACATTTTCACTTTAATAATAATAATAAAAAATAATACCAGCCTGTTACTGTCACACTACCAGGCAAAGGTCACTTCTCATACAGAGAAGGCTCGAGCATTGATCACCACGCTTGCTCAAGGCGGATTGGCGATTTCAAACTTATATTAACTGTAAGTCCAGGTATTCACACGATGTTTTCCGTCACCGATGTCAATGATATCTAAGATAAACTTGGAAAGTTCATATAAATTGAAAAAGTCACATTCGTTGAATCACAACCTCTTGCATGGTCACTTTATTAATATTGTATTATAACTGTACAAACCTTGTATACAGGGTGTAAGGGATAGCGCTCCTCAGACTGATGGAGTAAATTCATTCGATACTAAGATGAGCGGTACAAGAAATTATTTCAGGAACGTTATGGGAATCCAATAAATTTGATTTGTTTTATTTCCTCATACGCAATGTATTTTAACCGTGGCAAAACGCACGCAGCTAGCCTTGGGGCGCCCGCCCCGTCAAGTCGTTTGTTAGAGTATTTCAACATCCATTGTTGTTTTTTTATTTTAGCCGTATTCTTTACATAAACGGAGTGCTACTTTCAGAGAATGTTATTATACATTGAAATGAAACTAAAAAAACGATAAAAAAATGAAAATTTTCCTGCGAAAAATTTCGGTGGATTATGATTTAAAATCAGGAGCCAAATGCACCCTTTGAGGAGGGCTGTCACTTAAACCCTGTATAATGTACTGTAATAGAAAACGAATAGTCTCATGTTTTTGTATAGATAAGACTGCTCCACGTAAGTATCGGGCTCAAGGCTAAACCCCTGGATGATGCTAATTGCCTTTTATAAAAACTGAATCACAATATCAAAAATCAAAATCAATTTCGAATTATTATTAAACGTAGATTTTCGTAGTTTGCGTCGTTGTTCAGTGTCCACATGCAAAGCATTTATCTAGGGTACTATTATATACCCAGGTCGGGCAAAGCTCCAAGGCCAGTTTTTCCATCATTTTTTTTTGGTTTCAGCCCTATATCAAGTTATCTCTAATGTCTAGTTATCAATGTGCTCGATTGATGGCAATAGACTTACCTTACCTCCTGCTACATGGGACTTAAATATAGATGGTGAAAGGTAGGTATACTATAAGGTACTTCTGTGCCTTACTATTCGGGGAATATAAGTAGGTATAGGTGTGATGTTTTACGATAGGTTTAGTAAAAATGCCAAACTTTAACATTAAAAAAAATCTGATAAATCAAGAGATAAAAGTGATTGTGACTTCGCTCCGTGTTTATGACTAAGGGGTTAATGATAGGTACTGCTGATGCTTACGTAGGTTACCTACTTTATGAACGTAAAATGTCACGTTTTGAAAAATTTAAATCAATAAGATATTGTGTCGATTGTCATAAGTTAGGTCTAAAGAGCAGAGTCCGCGTAATTTATAGTTTTTTTTTAAATAAATTCCTATATCTATCTAAACTGCATGATTAAGCATTTAAATGCAGTTTGGAGTAATAGATTTTGGATCGTTGGAAACTTATGCGTACTTAATCATTTGTTTTCCTGGTATAACTTCACACCGGTATTTAACAGGATACATAATACCTATATGAGGTACAGGAACCTGCCTCCCTTCCTGTGTCTACCTAAACCTTGGAAAAAATAGGCGTGAGGCATACCCAGCCCAGCCTTTACTAATACTTAGTGTTTTTTTAATGTTATGTTATCCTACTAATAGGTATTATAAATGCGAAAGTTTGTGAGGATGGATGGATGGATGGATATTCGTTAGTCAATCACGTAAAAACTACAGAATGGATTTCAATTAAGTTTGGTATGGAGTTAGCTGACACCCTGGATTAACACATAGACTTTTTATCCCTGTATTCCCACGGGAACGGGACCTACGCGGGAGAAATCATGGGACGTCTGCTAGTATCTAATAATTTAAGTACACTTTCACGCGGACGAAGCCGTTAGTAGCTAATAATACTAATTCAAAAATATACCTATTGGTAATTCATTACAATCAATTCGCCGAATTAGCTCTGTATTACGTCATTTGTGGCTCTTAAATTTTTATAGCGAAAATAATAATCCTTAATTATAGGATTGAACTGAGGAACCACACCTGTTCTGCACTTATCATTGTTTTCATCAATTATTACTTAATTACTGCAGTATGTAACGGAAATGCGTACTTATATTAATCCAATAGGATTAGTATATTTCCGCTTTAATGATATAATTAATAAGATGATTTCAGGGTGTGGCGTTTATGGATGAATATTTTGATAACAGTTTGTTGCTAGGGAGTTTGTTCAGCCACTTCTTCCTCGCAACAAAACTATAAAAGTGGCGTAGAGTGGGCTTTTTAGGGACTGCTTAATTTGAATAAACGACTTTTGGTTTAGATTTTGATAAAACCATACCAAAATCAAGTACTTCATACAGTAATTATGTTTGCATAACTTATCGAAATGTAGGGAAAGGGGGTTTTGACAGTCATATTTTAACAACACTAACGAAACATTTTGAAAGCTTGTGCCAATTCTGTACATTTTGGATTTATCGAACTTCGTTCAGCACATTTAGCTACCCCAATGTGTCAAATTTCTTTGATAGTCTCTCAACTTTATTATAAACTATAGCAGACGTCCCACGGTTTCACTTGCGTAGGTCCCGTTCCCTTGGGAATAGAGAGATAAAAAGTAGCCTATGTATTAATCCAGCTTGTCAGCTAACTCCATAACAAATTTTATTAAAATCCATTCAGTAGTTTTTACGTGAAAGAGTAACACACATCCATCCATCCATCCATCCTCACAAACTTTCACGTTTATAATATTAGTAGGAGTTTGGGGTAGCTTTGATGTTGTTGCCTGTACATAAATGTGACTCAGTCTAGGAGCCCAGTCGTTTTTATTCTTGCGATTATGGTATTGGTCCTTTAGTAAAAGTAGCTCATTTTCATGTAGTCATTTTTAACTTTTTTTAATTTGTCGACCTAGTCATATCACCTGTATTATAACTTTATAATAACTTTATTTATTAATTATAAAAGCATTGTAGTACATGGTAGTTTACAGGGTTGACAAATTTAGTGTACTAAAAACTACAACTGAAATTATAGTGGTGAGGTGCTGCAGTGCCAGTCCCCATTGGGTATTAAAATAACGGAATTGTACACAGGTGTGGCTTAACACTAGTCTTTTACCACAATTTTACTATTGGCGACATAGTAAACTATAAGTAAAAACAAAAAAAAAAAAATAACAAAATTTGTAAAATCACACAAGATAAAAACACATAAAGAATTTCACGAGATTTAAATTCCACGGGAGAGAAATTGAAAGCATTACATTTATTTATTAAAATTCATTATATCGGTTAAAAACTAATAACAATAATTTAAACATGCGAACAATACGTGGAGACATAGTGTTTGTCCACCTAAATACAAGAGCGTGAACAATGGTTTACAAAATGCTTTAAGAGTAAGAAAACGCTATTATATGTCTGAAACGAAATAAACAAGTAATTAATACTATATTGTTCGGAGGTTAGCAGTTATTGTTAGAAACAAATTTATGCCACATGAAGTGTTGCCAGTATGTCTGTTATATTTGATAGTACCGATACGACTTTGTCTACAGCCTTGGACATTGGAATCTAGTTGTAAACATTGATTTACGTAACGATTTGACGTATTCACGTTATGATAATGTCAAATGAGGTGTCAACGTCTAAAATACGTCCTTTGTTGTTATATTCTTTATATATTCTCGTTTCATTAAAAGAATACAGCTATACATATAAGCAAACAAAAAGAGGGAAAATGACGGTCTAAGTTACAAATAAAATCGATAATCTCATAAACTCTTCTAAAATGCGGGCAATAATACTTCCATAAAATTAAAGAGAGACATTCAATACATGAAATCAGAATTAAATTCACGCCGGCGCCAGTCCCATTTAAATTAACCAACCGGATTCCCACATACTAATTACAGTTGTTGATAAAGCGAAATCCCAGTTAACAGAGCCGTCGTAGACAGATAAACAGATATAAACCGGTATAAGCGCGTACGACGCGTCTTAACCCTGCGGATAACGCGCGTAATCTGACCAAATCCGACAGGATACAGCCGCTGCGGTAGGTAAGTATTTGTCGGGAATCTTGTGTTAAATTCCAGACCGCTTTAGTAGTGGGTGCGTTTTCGTTGTCACTTCAGACATTTGGGTGTTAAGGGTGAGAGCAATGAAGCAGAGGAAAAAGCCATAGAAATTATAGCAAAAGAAAACGCATAACGAACATCGGTAAGTGATGAAGAAGCTTAATTGAACATGTAAAAAACCAGGAATTTGATAGTGGAAATGTTTCAAAAAAGGTTACCAATAAGTAATAACAAACAGCTAAGAAAAAATAATTATATTCCTTCGTTTTCTCTTTCTTTGTTTATTTCAACGTCACGTGAAAGTCGAACTTTTTCGTCTCCGGGAATTATGAATGACAATGGAAACGTGCACCTAGCGCCTTCTCGGCGACAGGATATGTACCTACAGAGGCACTATAAACAGGGATTACGCGCGCTATTGAAATCCTTTAGTCTGCCTCTATCTTAATCTTAGACGACTTCATACTTATGAAAGTTATGAATTGCTTGTTGGTTTGCTTTCGTTTCAACATGGCTGGGTTCAGTTTGATTACAATTAGTAGCTTTTTTCATTCTGTTGTTTTTTTTTGTTGTCTTTTATTTTACCTTTATATTCGCAAGGGATGCCTACGGATGTCCGAATTGCTTTTACGAATATTGTACGTGTTGTTCAATTTTACTCACGACTTTAATCATGTTTTTTCAAAAATTCACGAACAGTTATGTTGATTCCGTTTTCTGTAGGTATTATGATGCTCAACACCCAGAAACCATAACTTTTAGTAATGGTGTTGAGATAACGATAAAGATTACAATTTTCTAGGCTTCGTAGGTACTGGTTAGGGGATTCCAGAAAATGACATAAACTGATAAGTTTTGACCGTCACAATGTTGACATCTGTTTTAAAATCACGTGGCGGAAGTATCATTCTGTTTATTGAAATTTGATATTAATCACTGAGTTTTTGGGGAAACGATCGCGTTAGTCATTTCACGATTTCAAGGGTACATATTATTGAATTGGAAATCGCACTTCTACTTACCACGAACTCAGAGGATTAAAATAATATATTAGCAAGGTGTGAAAAACAATGAGTAACTTGACAGAAATGTCACTGGATTCACTGAATCAATAGTCATTCTAAAAATTTAAATACCTGCACATTTTGAATGGGAATCAAACGTGCCATATTCCACGTTTTGTATGTACACTTGTTTTAGTATCGTCATTTAACAAATGTGTATTAATTATGAAAGCTGTCAATACAGCAGTAATACATACACTAACGAGTTGTTTAATATAATTACTGCACATTCCAATACAATCATGTGAATAAATAATGTATTTCTCGAACTGTTCTACAAACATTCGTCTGGAATGTCTTAGTAGCGAATAAATTTGATACAGCGCAAACATCTCGAAAAATCTGTGCCCAAAAGGTTTTGTCGCGACATGTCAAGACTTTTGGAATATAACTAAATTATATACATAAACTTTGTGAATGAATGTGAAAACCGCATCAAAAACAATTCTGTAGTTTAGAAGAATGAAGACGTCACACAGACAGACACGAAAAGCGACTTTGTTATATTCAATGTACACATGTTATAGACGTACAATATAGATATTGTATGGATTCCGAGTTGCAAAGCCTTAACACGTCTTTTCCTTGTCAATCTTCCTTGTCTTTAATAACGTCACAAGTCACAACAGTTTACCTACTTTGCAAGAATTCCTGACATTTTGAGGCGGTTTCACATCGACGTCGACGGTTTTGTAACATACGTTTAATAATTCAGTGTAGCTATTTGAATATTACAAATATCAATGGTTCGTCAAATATCAATACTTCAAATGCCAGATGCTACTGGTTTTCCGTGAACTTGAGGTGACAAAAAGTGTCAAGAAGATATTTTGTTTAATGATGATAAAATTTATTATGTAGATACCGAGAATGGAGATAATTTTAGTTTTCCTAATGATCTTTCTCAGACGTCTGAATCTATAAGAAGAGTAAAGAAAAAACGGCTGATGTCACAGACTAATGATAAAAACTATTTCAGATTTCATTGTGAACTGCATAATTATTCATAACTATTACTAACCAGCGGATGTCACGCGGTTTTACCCGCGTAGTACCCGTTCTTGTGAAATACAGGGATAAAAACTTTTTTGCAAAAAATAAAACCGACTTCAAAAAAAACACTAAACGGTGTAAAATAACTCTAAATTAGGAAGTCTGTGGCTTTGGTGGGTTTGTCTTATTCATGATGGGCCACCGACTTCCGAATTTAGAGTTATTTTACACCGTTTAGTGTTTTTTTTGAAGTCGGTTTTATTTTTTGCAAAAAAGTTTTTATTTTTCCATTTTTAGTTGTAACCATAAAAATATTTGCCATGAATTTATTTTATATTGTTAATTGTTAACAATACATGTCATCATAATAGGGTTTTCCACTAATCCCTAATAAATTAAAATTAACATACCTAACTGACGAAATCTAGGTATATTGTACCCACCTGCGTACCCCTCAGAGCATACAGGCGTGATGATACGTCATTATGTTGTATAAACAATAAACATCCAAGCGATTCCAGCAATTACGACAGATTTGCCGTTTATTTTTGAAGAGTTCCGTTGTATATCTCCGAAGATCAGCACCAGATCTTCACCAAATTAAAATGGGACCACCTCAGGAGTATACTCTTTCAAATAAAAAAAGAATTTTGAGAATCAGTCCACAAATGGGGGAGAAATCAGGTAACATACATATAAAAAAAAAATACATACACACGAACATAGAACCTCCTCCTTTTTTGAAAGTCGGTTAAAAAGTAGCATATTTCACCCGGATAGAGTGTAGCTTTCCAACGGTGAAATAATTTTTTAAATCGGTCAAGTAGTTTTAAGTTTATTTGTTGATTCTTTATAATATTAGTAGGTACCTACAGATATCGTGCTGCTTGACTTACATAGGCAGTCCACCATATTAAATACTGAATTAGTTGCAAACGGCTAGACTGCACCCGACCTCAACATAGTTAATAATTTAAAAGAATATGATAGTGTTAACTCTCATAACAACATAGGTAGATATTTTATCAACTTTCATCCAGAAATTATGTTTCTTAGCGGCTATATTCACTTAATTTCTTTATCAACAAACTTCATATTTAAGAATTTAGATTGATTAATAAATTTAACCGTAGATACAACTAAGTATTACTGATGACAATAATTACTCTTAAAGAAACCCTAGGTACAGAGTATACAACGGATTCTATCTAATCGCATCCTAAGACTAGCAATACATTACATTAGCTTAGATTCTAATATCAAGTTACCGTCTAGTCTGACTAGATAATGTGACCACAAACATTATATGGCATTGACACTAATACGAGATATGCCTGATACCTTTAC
This sequence comes from Euplexia lucipara, assembly GCA_921972225.1. Taxonomy (NCBI): domain Eukaryota; kingdom Metazoa; phylum Arthropoda; class Insecta; order Lepidoptera; family Noctuidae; genus Euplexia; species Euplexia lucipara. The sequence continues at coordinate 14,631,609 of OV179154.1, forward strand.
AATATTGTTAGGGAGCTCAGGTACGAATTTTAGGTGATTTTCCCAAAACAGTTCGGTTTTATTTTGATTAAATATTCAATGCAAAGAAAAGAAAATTTATTTTCTAAAATTTAAGACTGCATTTTTGAGAACCTAGCATATTCGGCCCTAATCTTAAAATATGTACTTTGAATATTATTGTGTTTGAAAGTTTATATATCGTGAGTCCTAACGATGGCATTACTTTTTGTCTGTGTCAGTTTCTACATAAGTTTTCAAGCAAGCAGTTTGTATTTGTGACTGGAATATTTAAAAATGCACGGGATAAATACACGAAGAGAAACTCCTAGTATGGGGCAACGTTTTTTAAGAAAAAAAAAGAAAATGACTAAATACGATTTCGTAGCGAAGAGAAAACACAGGCGGAGGCTTTTTTATCTGTTTTACCTTTACTGCAAGAATAAGTTAAATATATGTCTTCTAATGATATCTAAAAGGAAACAATAAGAGAGCATTAGATTTTCTCTTGCCAGAGTTACTATCGAAACAGTGTCATCATCAGCTCTTAAAAGATAAGAATATGGAATATTTTATGTATCAAATATTCTGTGGTACACCCCTATGTTATCAGTGTTTACGTAGAATCGGGCACATGACATACTAGACGCCCCCTAGTCTGATCTCTAATATTCGCAAAATAGCGATAAGGTCATTATGCAGTGTGAACAATTGTGACGGGTATTTAAGAGGAACGCACCAGGAAGACTGTCCGAAATTCAAGAATTCTTAACATCGAGCTTGTTCAGTCCATTTTGTGTTAATACATTAGTATTCAGATATTTTCTGCAATAAGTTGTATGTTAAAATGTATGCAGGTAACTGTCCTTTCTGAAAATTATAAATTTCCATCCCTTTCTTTTAAATAAAATGGTGCTAAATGTAATAATTGCATATGTAGTACGCAATGAACTGACTTCTGAAACTATATTTTTTTTCGACCGGGCCTGTCAACTTGCGGCAATGATGTTTAGTGTTTTTTGTTTTTGTCTTTATATAGGTATGACCAACATGGTTTAAGTACTTATATTGTTACTAACACTGTGAGTCTTATTGTTTGAATTAAATTATTATTTTATTAATTAGAAATTCCAAGTACTAAGTCGTCTTTTTAACCTGTGCTTGGATATCTTTTGTGGCAAATTAATATTTTTCTTTCTTTAAATATCATTGAGATCAAATTTCAACGACCGACCAGTAAGATTTAGCCTTTAATACTTAAGCTAAGTACAAAATCTTATAGGTTTGTCGTTAACTTTGAAAAAAAAACACACCTTTACCTACCTACAAATTGACCTAGTAACAATATAATGACTCAAGCGTCTAACAAATCTAGACTTAACGGGAGTGGGTAATACCTATCCGTGACGGTTTAACCAAAAACTATGTCAATATTACATTTAAAAGGTTTTCAGTGTAACGCCGGCAAGCAAAAATAACATTTAAGCTGTAAACAATAGGAGTGATTTGAACTGTATTATGTTATCTTGTGATATGGATGGGTAAGGATTGTCGGCGCAATCGGAATCAGGTCAAACGCATATGTAGATAAATGCCAAATTCAACCGAAACTCTTAAAGATACGATAAGATCGTGTGTTTCAATGTTTTGACAGTTTTGCTGATTACTTATATTTTAACGTTTAGCAGCAATTTTCTTCTTCATATCTTTGAAATAAAAATGAAAATTTGCCATTTCTCAACGTGTGCCAATTCAAAGTGGCGGCCGAAAAAAAGTACTCACTACGCATTCCCTTCGCAATAACAATAACATATCCAACAAAGTACGAATGTTTACAAAACAGTGTTTTTTTTTTCGCGACATCAACACTGGAAATACACGCAAGACCACCCAACCAGTAATTGTTGAACACATGTTATAATAACAGCAATAAAACAACAGATAAACTGTATCTGTCTGTTATTTTGATAAATTAATGTGCCTGAAATTCCTATCAACTAATATTAATTGAAATAAGTATTAATCACGTTGATAAATAATTTTGGCACTCAGTTGATTGTGATTGTGTAAATATTGTATTATTATTAAGAAATATGACAATTTTAAGAAGTAATTATTTTTGTCGTGTTTTATTTAAAAATTCCAAATTAATGCTAGGAATGTTATTTATTTTTAACATAACGTTAACTCCTGCTTATGAAGGTTTACCTGTTTCTTTTTATTAACTAGAGAGTACTACCCAAACTTCAAATACTAAAAGCAACTCGAACAACAAATTGAATACACAGTAATTCAACAAAACCTACTAATTAATTAATTATCAATTTCGTGCATTCGTTTGCATTCGAAAAAAATACAATAGCGATTAATTTATGGAATTTCAATCAGACATTGAAGAGCACTACTGCCATCTTGTTTGTTTACCGTAAGAAGAAAAAACTAATACAAACGAGTGTGCAAGTCACGCCACTTACCTGCTAACGTTATCACCAAGTTTCTTGTGGCTAACTACTTCAAACAAACCGTTTAAAATGACTGCATTAAAATTTGAAAAATAAAATTCCTGGTTTCCCTAAACACATTCACAAATACATAATTACAAATAAAAAAATCTATCAAAAACTTATTCAACATTCTAGAGAGGTTTTATACACAAGCAAAAAAGAAAAAAAAATATACTCTCGAATTTGGAACGTCTGGTATTTTTTCGATGCGCGCGCAAATTACATTATTAATTCCCTATTAGATTATACCACATTATTGGAGCTGAGGATCGTGCGTGTGGTATATTTTTTGCGAAACAGAGGAACTTATGGGTCTTTATTATTATGTTTTAAACGTAACAACTTAATTTAGGTAGGCGCCGTACCGCCTACGTCGATTGATTTCATATAATTTTCGTTCCGCCAAACAATCTTTCGATGAATTGCTACAAAAAATAAACCATCGTGTGAGTTATAAAAGTTTAAGAGCCTGTAGCTTTCGTTAATAATCGTAGAATACTGAATAAGATGTCAACGAGCTACGCTGATAGGTGTGTAGGTATCTACTTATTTTATTTTCCACGCATACATTTTGATAAAAATATTTTCCGCATAATTCTTGCAATTTAAAAGTACGAGTATTATACTCTTGTTGCAATACCTAATAAAAAAAAAAATATTTTCATTAATCAGTGCAACATTCCTACATAAGCTGTTCATTTATTATTTACAGCGAAAGTAAAATCATAAAAATTAATGACAGTTGTCATTACAACAATGTAATTTATTTAATTGTGTCCTACATTCAATTACCTTTTATTAATGCCTAAGGCATTAAGTCCGTCTTTGTACACTTTTTTTTACTTGTGCATAAAGTTTTAATAAATAAATAAATTACCTATTCTTTGATTATGTAAATTAATTCGCTTTTATTCAAACTATGTAGTTTACACCGGGATCTTTGCTTTGCATTTTATCCGCAAGAGAATACTTTTCCATAGTTAATACTTTTCTGTTGTTTGTGGTCAAATAGATAAGTTTTATTATTGAGATTATCCCGTGTTTCTGTAATATTATAAATTATTTTTTTTTCTGATAGTCTTACGCTTAGTTGGTTGAATATTTTTAATATTGAATGTGGACACTGCAGTAGGTATAAATGTCGCAAGATCTTTACATTAATTATTATTGTATTTTATTTAACATCCATTTTCAAAAATGTATTTATAAAGCCCGCGGCGTCCGCACTGTTGCCGTTAGATCCAACCAGTCGCTGTTTCTAACACGATGGGAATAATTAAATTTCGTTATCAGTGCCTTCGAATCTAATTTTAATTAAAAAGCGTCACATATTTCACGCAGTATTCGGTGGTAGGCGGTGCAATGTGTCCGGAGAGTACAACCGACCAGATTCAGTTGAGCCACATTTCATTAGTATTTTCATATCACCAATCGTAATCTACAGATCATTCTTAGCTGGTGATGCAATATTAAATCGTTAAATTTAATATTGGCTGTGTAGTTTCTTTTATTGCTTCACAACTAACACGTATGCTAACACGGGTCAAGTGATTAAATTTTTTACTCTGGCAACAAATAAATGTTTATTCTCACGCGATTATTGTTCAAATTAAATTAATGGCTTTCCGCTCTGTATTATTTATTGATGTTATGTAAAAAATGTGCGTAATGTATAACATTATTGAGCGTCAATAATTTTTATAAGTGGTAATTTTGACATTACAATTTATGATCGATTTAGTTTGTAATGAACCGAACCGGGTGACGCAATTGTAATAAAACAAACATCTTCATAATTAAATTACGTGTCAAAATGCTGATACGAAACTGTCGCAGATATTATTAGGTCACTAGTTGTACGTACATTACTTTGTACGAATGCGTAAGATGTAATGTGAACTTCACAATATAGTAAAATGGTGTATTAACAGAGCTACTTAGAATAACTCCAGAGAGCATTTTCAACTTTCTTTACCAGACATAAAGTTAAAAGTTCATCACCACGACAAAGGATTTCAATTAGATAGATAAAAGACACCACAACAATATGCCTGCATGTTTCGTAATCATCAAATTCCTTTCTGTGATTTAGGACAAAGATCCTTGTGCACTTACTAATTACAATATGCCAGCAATACGGGCACATAAGTACGTAAGAAAATAATGATCAGAAATCGTGCAATAAAGTCCAACCATTCACTGAATATTTTTGCCTCATTTTCAAGATAGTAAGAGTAACAGCAAAAAGAGAAGATTTAATTGGAAAGCAAAACTTGGCACTTATCCAAACAACGATAAACAAAATAAAATAATGAATATTTAAAATGCAATTTGCGCGAAATACAATCAGATATTTCAAAAGAAAGTGGGAGTAGATTGCGAAAATAAATTCAACTCAAGAGCAATGGTAAGGTGAAGTAACTTAGGATAGAAATCTCAGTTTATGATGTTGATGATTAAAAAAGAAAGAAATGGTTAGAAGAATCTAGTTTTTACACAAAACGCTTCGTAATACGTTTAAGCAAAGTCCAAAAATAACGAAAGGTGAAAGCAAATTTAAACAAGCACTGACGCTCATAGTTGCGTCGTCCTAACGCAAACATTAAGTAATTCGCGTGTAAGATTAGTATTACATATTCGCGAACGCTACTTTCGTCAAATAATAGAAAAAATGAAAGCCCTTCACTTTGCCAAGCTCAGCTTAAAAGCCAAGTCTTGTATAAATAGAAAAAGTCAACGATTTATCGCCGATGTCGTTAGGGGCGTTTTTGCAAATGTTTTTGTTGAAACTGGGAGAAGTAATGATAGAAAATAACATTAAAAAACTTGTTGAGACTTAAATTATCGCTGGGGTTTTAGTAAAAAGACATAGTTGTGCAGCTTTTTTTTTGCACTAAAAGTTCTTAACACATTCAATATACACTCGATAACGTGTCTACATAAATTTATGACTGTAGTGGATGATAATTTGTTAATCAAAATCAATCAAAATCAATAGTCATTTATTCAAATTAGGCTGAGGATCAGCACTTTTTGAACGTCAAAAATTACATAAGACAGCCCCCCAAAACGCCCGCCCTTCGCCACTTCCTAGTGTTTTTGCTGGGAAGAAGAATTGGCGGAACAAACTCCCCAGCAACACGTCTGTCTGATATGAAGAACAGTTTAAACAGCATTGGTAATTAATAAACTTAATCATTTAAATTAAATAATTTGCTACATGCTAGCTAGCACACACCAATATACAAGACAGTAGTAATAAGAATAATAAGTACAGTACTTTAATAGCATGAAGTATTCGTATCAATTTTACAGTCTCATAGTTTGAAATTATTTGGATCTAAAACGAATCCTTTTCGTTGTATGGTCGACACAAATGTGGAAAACACTTAAAACATACATAAACACAGTAGACATGTATCTACCGCTAGATTCTTAACATCGCCAATGTATCTTGTTTACAAACAAACCAATGAAAATACCAAGAGTATAAGCTATTGGAGCTAAAGAAATCCTTGAACTTAGTCCTTTTCACCAAGGTATAAATTTGCGGAACGCTGAGAACAGTCACATTTCACAGTCATAACTTCGTAGCTATGCTGTACCCGTTACTATATCGCACAGTGGTCTGTACCTGTTGCGGTGACTGGCCGTTGACCCGTCAAGTATTGACATATTCCTATAGTTTCTCACGTCTAGCCCCTACACACTATTACACCGCGTGCTTTTACTGTGTTAGCGAATGCAGCCTTCATAGTACATCTTCGAGTACCACTTCATGTGTAAGTAACTTTCGTAACTTGTTTAAAAAAGGTTCGTTATCTTAAGCCTACACGAGCTAAGGGTTTTCAAAAAGGGTATTTTTAACTTCAGGAACAGTCTGTTCATTTCTGTAAATTAATGATTTATTAAATATATTAGTAAGATTCAAGACTCCAGAATTCACTATTACACTGGATTATATCGAATCCTTTCTATCTATTCTATTGTGACCCATATAAACATCTAAGAAAATGATTTTTAGGTACAATAAAAGATTAGCTGAATCCCAAATCCCTCATAGCAATTACAGGTAGATATTTCATATGAAGTACGGTGTCTAATTTTACTAACATACCTATTTACTTCCAGTAACGGACAACATAAACTAACCTATAGCTATTTAAGTCAATCCTCTTAATTAGCCATGAGGTATCTTTCAACCGAGTTACACAATGCTTAAGAGGTTGCCAATAAATTTATAGTAAGTCCTATCATTCACGGAATTCCCCGTCTGAGTCTTTAAATATTACCGCGAGAATAAGCAGCTGTAAAAATGTTAACTTTTCTACCAGTCTGGTTTTATTTTCTGGGGGTGACTGCATAAAGTAAGAAAGCGAAAATACACACCTGGCATATAGCAGCGGTACTCAACCTTTTTAGCGACATAGAATAAATTGTAACGGCAGTTCTATTTTCTTGTTATTTTTTGGGTATTAACGTGCATGCAGGCATTAATACATAAAAGTTTCTATTTCACTTTTATCTCCAATTAATATTGAGCCCTAATTTGATGCCGAAGCCAGTTGACATTTTTTCAATGAAGTTTAAACTAAGCAACAATTTAAAGGATATGTTTAGATGGTTTGGTCACGTCGAGAAGCTGCATGAAAATTAACTAACAAAAAGGTATTTTAATAAGGCAGATGTAAGTGCAAACACTGGGACGCAAAGTCCTAAAAGGACATATTGACCTTATTGTTGATGTCTATACACATAAAATATTCTGATTGTGATGTTCTGCAGAAAATTCAGGTACTTGTCAATCGGTGCGTGTTTGATCACATATACAAACATTAACAAATCAAAAGGATTATGTCAATCAGGCAGCGTTCTGTAGTGTCAGCCTATCCCAATGAGAAAAATGCGTTTGTTGATGTATGTGGATGTAAGTTCAAACCGCGTAATTTAAATATGTCTCCTATTGAAAATAGGCCGTTCCACGGGTTGTAAACCTCTGCTTTTTAACAACCGCTTCCGAACTAAACCGGCTGATTGTCGTCAATTACACCATAACTTATTCAACAGCTAATGTCTGTATTGTCCTTGCGTTCGTAATTCAATTGGAGGTAATTGATAATTGTAATCGGACATCGTGAATCATATCTTGTGTTTATTTTGCAGTGACAGGATCGATATAGTTTTACAATCTTAATTTTGCTTTGTATTTCCTTGTTTTCGATTTTAGCATCATTGGTGAAGCTGTTGTTTTCTAATATCTTTAGCCGCGTTAAGCAATTTTTCACAGGGTCTAATGCTTATCGGTTCCAGTCGCCGACATGCGACATGCTGATGTGAGACGATTTGAAGTTTTCACTTCTGTCGGAAGTACTCATGACTGCTTGTTTTTCTTTAATGGTTATTTTTTTAATAATGACCACATTGATAATGTAGTATCTAAGTGCACCTACACACCTACGCTATTTGTTGTTCGTTTTATAATCACAGTTATGATGGTAATTTTACTACATTCAACTTTATTAGTATTCCCACAATGAGGGTTTGATGTCCTTAGCAAAGTATGCAGTAAAAGTCACATATTAACTAAGGATGTAAAATTGTAAATACAGAAGGTACTTACGCTGGTCGTTTCCATCGGAGCGAGCCATGACGGTACCGTTTGGAAACACGTTGACGTACATATGAGAGCACTGGCTGTAGAGGCGAACCGACCGGACCATCGATGGCACCGCACCGCAGATCACCACCTGGACACAAACAAAACCACCAATGTAATTCAAATTAGAAACAACACAGATAATCTCGAATCAACAAAATGATTGCACAATTAGAAGAAGGAACAGCACAAGATAAGACTTCAATTTGATGGAGCACAGAAATAAATTCACAAGCGAATCAGAATATTCTAATATGTCCAGCTTATCGTGAATCAGGTTTGTAAGGGTGATAATTATGAAAATTACCAAGCACGACAAGATCTCTTAATAAACATTTAGCAAGACTACCTACAGACATTAAATTCATGAACTTATTGAGCCATTTTGTGTGTATTCTCGTAATGAAACACAGAACTGGATATTTTCGCCGCTATCGGCGTTCAAACAGACTGATGGTCATGCTTAATTGACGGCTCGATAACACGGTACCGTAAAACACTGATTTACGCAAGGGTTACTCATGACTTTTTATGATTGAAGACTGTGTCATACAAGTGACGTAACGCAAACGTGCTGCCACAACGTATAGAGAAATTAATTCAGAAAAGAAAGTCGATACGAGGAAACGTATGTAAACGGACTGCGGTTTCATCGGCCTTTGATTAAGATAATACTCCTAGGCAAAAGAAAGTGCGTGATGTAAAAGTTAGTATTCATGTTATAGAGAAATTTTCCAACACTCTTCTGCTGTGTGTGGTCCATTCCACCTCACTCTAACAGCTAAGTGTCAAGTCGTTTAAATTAGTTTCCTTATTCTGTTGGTGCTTTCACCGGGATTTTAATGGCGCCAGTGTCGACCGACACCTCATTACGCAGATATTGATCAAACCCTATCTCATATGACCTTGCGAACTTCACGAGTTGAGATGTTGAATATTTTACTCGTTAACCCCAAAACATGTTGAAATTTCCTTCTAATTTCCACAGGACAGATCTAGATTTACATTGAAAACTCACAACTGATTAAATTAATACGTGTGATATCTGCTATTACTAATCATATTAAAATGCAAGAACTACACAAACACGCCTAAGCAGTGATAATCTCAACGCCTGCATATTTCAAACGGTGTTACGTACACTCGGAGAAAATACTACTACATGTTATAGTCATATTGAATTTTGTAATTATTACTAGAGCCACGCGTCGCAGGCACCACAATAAGGAAACAATCGATCGTTTTAATGGGTCAGCCGTGCTCAGCTAATCCGTCAGACTGAGGGTTCGGATTGGAGTGTTTAGGCAATAATAAATCCTATTTAGATGTTCATCAAAGTTGATTTTTCATATATATTTACAGTTCTTTTAAGTCCTTTTATAACTGTACGAGTGGTGTCATATTCAGGTGGGAAAGCATAGGCTACCGCGACGCGGTCACTATTCAGCCATATTGCATTTCACGTGAACTTTTTGTAAACAATACCACATTTACTTTTTAGTGTTGAATGTTTAAGTTATTCGAATTGTTGTATATTTGTTGTATAATGCCGCCATAGCAATTTAGTAAAACCAATACATGTACATGCAAATGAGATAGATAAGGTTGTTAGTTTTGTAGAAATGTGTACAAGTCGAAAGCTTGCATTACGAAACTTTAATGAACAGAAAATACTTTAGGGTTTTAAAATCTTGACACATAATCATATCACGTCAAAACGAGTCATACCTACTTAAAAATAACGGTCCTGTTTCCAAATACGATGTGAAAGTTAATTATGTTAATGGCAATTACGGAGATTTTCATATGTTTATAAAAAGTAAAGATCTTTCATTGCTGTTTAATAAAGCGGTAGAGTATGATCTTATAAAGCTAGTCAAGCGAACAGTAATAAACCTTAATCATATTTACAGTAAATAAACAACTGAATGTTTATCTCAATTAGTTGTAGCATCATAAGATATTAAACTTTAAACACTTGATTCTATTAAGATAATTAATCGAGATATCATATCTTAACGTCGCAACCATGTAATTTATGCTTTAGACACCACGATATAAATATTTAGAGAACAAATTTATTTCGACAATTTGTTTCTGTGATACCCAGCTTAATTTTTATATGGATATCTTCCTTCTATCTTTTTTATGTATATCTGTTAGGCATCAAATAGTCCATACAAATTTTGCCAATTCTTTAAACTTTCATTCTAAAATTAACTGTACCTATTGCAAACATTCTGTTGACATTACTATTCACCAAATCAGGTTTACGGTACATGTATTGAGAGGAAGGTCGATACCATCCATATATGCAATTATCGTGTATTTGGAGGTCACTGATCGTTTTGTCATTGAGCTTATCTTAGTCGACCCGAGTAAACGCATTATGGACGCTTGATTACATGTCAACCAACCAAAACTATCCTGTACCAAGTGTATCGGAAATTTTCACGGTACGCAGCACAGATACTGGTGTTCAACAGCATGTAATCTTACGTACTTTGTTTGGGTACTTTAATGCTTGTTACTATTAGTAATTGGAAAATTATTACTATTTCTATCTACTTCTTATCATGTTATGTCTATGTAAGCTTTTGATTGCTTTTTCGGCAGATACCGCTTTGAGCTCGTTTTGATATACAAAAGCTCAAAAGCTTGAGCTTTGAAGCTTTGGTATCGACTGAAACAATATGGTTAATTTTTAAAAGCTCCTTTTCATTTATAGCATTGTGACCTAAAACTGAAACATAATGAACCCTTTTAGTATTAGGGATAAATTACAATACAATTGAAGAGGTGGGTCGAGCAGACCCTAAATATTTTATGTTTTTAAACATTTCTACTTTATTAATGGCCGCCTATATTGACCCGTTTGTTAAGCAAAATTTCCCTTATATTCTACCAATCATCTTTGCGTTTCGCGTTCTTTAGCTCGATTGGTCAGGAACGAGTTTATATCGTCACGCCAACTTTCAACAGATCTGTTTCATCGACGTTGTCTGTATTTAGGCACCCACAATGTCGATTGTCGGTATTGATGCATCCTGCACCCAGTTCCATTTACTTACACAAATAATTATAAATACTACTCACATTTATATTCATCATGATATCTAGAAGGTGTCATTTTCATTGTATTCATCGATAACGTAATTTCTCAGTCACACCTCGGATTATAAGTACCTACGTTGATGGGTTTAAAAAGAAAATTTTATCCGACATGACTGGCATTATCATTTTATTGTGTCTGACTATAAAATCCGGGTTCATCAAAATTTATTGAGGGATTTACGCCATTCTGAGACGAACAAAAAACTTGTTAGGTTTTACTCATAGATTTGACTGTCTTTTATTTTGCCTCTTTTTAAATTTCGTAGCAGTTTTAACCTAAACTAAAAAAACATTTCCAAAGTATTTAACATATACTTATATGTGTCGGTGCTGATAAATCCTTAGTAGTGAAAAGACATATATCAACCATTATTACGAAATAGACACTTTGTAAACAAAGCCTAATCTTTCAACACGCCTGACCTAAATCCGATCCATTGTATCACTTCCTCACTTCTCTATCAAAGATTGCTAATCGTGGATTAGTTCAAAATACTTGATTAAGGGGCTTTCCGTCTGACACATGTATAGGTCACCTCACTATTGCAGAAATAGAAAGTGAGTGAAACTATACGGGTAGATTTCACTTGCTCATGCTATATGGCTTTAAACGATTTATTTTCACACATTTCCCCAAGCGGGGTTGAAGAGCACTAAGCACTAACAGTTACATCATCGGTTACCGGCAAGAAGTGACTGTTGTACAAGTTCTCGAAGACAGCCCCAAGTATGTTTGATCGCATGCAAGGGAGTTTTTTTTATCAATTTTAGGTCTGGTAACTCACAACGTTTAGCAGTGAGTCAACAACTTCAGAAGTAGGATACTTAGGTCATTCACCGGTTTTATGTCAAATACGCCATCAATCAAGAAGATATTAGAATCTTGAACGTAGTTACCAATTGACAAGGCATAACTGGAGTCCAAAATAATTCTTATGTATTAGATAAACACACTAATATAATTTCTGGTAAAGAATCAGAAAATCTGGCTTAGAAAAAATGGTTAGCCTATTTTCAAATATTCTGTCAACAAGGATGATCGCTGGTGAGCTGCAAGTAAGACCTCACAATGATAAATCAGTTTAGTTTCAAAATCCTTTTTAACATTATCATCACTTGGATTAAGTTGGCCACACAAGCATCAAGATAGAGTTGTACTATTTTTTACTGTGATAATAATATTATGTAGTAAGGTGAGGTTACTACAAAATCTTTGAACAGTTTTCTGAAAACTTGTTCACATAACCGGAGCGCTGGCCTTTTGCATGGGTCAAATAATCAGCAATCTGATTCAACGGAACAATATTTCCCTTTTTAAACATAATTCATGGCATTATTGTTATTTTAGTAAGTAGGTATTACAAATTTCATAGACAATTGGCCAGATTAAAAAACAAAACATTATTTTATAAAATGTTAATGTTTATTTATTTATTCATTAAAACTTTATGCACTAGTCTTTTACTAGTGCATAAAGCTTACACACTGTACAAAGGCGTACTTAATGCAAAAAAGATGTGATATAAAATAAGAAATAGCTAGTCCAAAGAGAGATTTAAAAGCCAAAACTTATCACAAAAGTGTTAAACGACAAATCATGTAAATTTTTGGTGAAAATCCGTTAGTCCTCGCGTATAAACCCGTCCCGTGTCATTATTGCTATTATTATTTTGTCAAACTTATGCTATTTATGTGAGAATGCATTTATTGTTTAATCGATTTAAAACAAGTGGTTCCCAATTCTGAGAGGTTTTATGAATCATTAACATGATTATTATTAACATAAAACCATCACGTGAATCGTGAATCCAAACTTCCGCATATATGCATTTTGAAGATTTTGAAGAATTTAATTTTTTGAGTTTCGAGTTTGAGAACTTCCTATATCTGACTCGAATACATAATAAATTTGAATGCATTCCAAGATTTCAATGCAAAACAAATGTTGCTCAATTTATTATATCGAAACGTTTACATATCGATTACATGGGTACGTCAACCGATACCGGGTAACAGATAAATTTTAAACTAAACAGCCTAATATAGGCTGTAATTCTTGCGTAGAGGAAATGACTTATTCTGTAATACGAATGTGATTTATACAGATGTATATTAATGACTGTTAATCAGTTCTATCACAAAAAGAGAATGGACCGCGATGACTAATATCTGATACTTTTTATGGAAATCAAAGATAACCATCTATAGAATTATGTAAGAATAAAGAAACAGGGGAAGATGATATTGTGCGTGCTTTGTACCAAACACAGATCAGAGTGAAACTCAAACAAACGTAGTAAGCACACACGCGGTCAAACATACACATGAACCACATATAGCTTTTTGTAGTAACTATCAATGCACTTCGTATCAATAATCTTTTTGATTCTGATAACCTAGATACTGGACATGTGTCGCCGAAATGTCGAGTGCTCTCAAGTGGAGGCCTTCAAATGGAAGCAGACAGATTAGTTAACTATAACAGATACTGCTGAGTTATCATACATTGTTTAGATTGTGTTCTAGACATGGCCAGTTTAATGGGAAGCGTATAAAAATGATAATAAGGAGGCACATTCATTTGTTAAGGAAGATAAAACTATACACACAGTAGCCAGTAGCAATTTTTTTTGTAATACTTGCATTACAATGTGTAATTTTATAACCAAAATAGAAAGGTTTCTAAATTACTTGTGAATTCACTATTCCATATACGGAAGATTCTAACTACTTACTGGTGCTAGATGATATGCAGTTTGTTTTATAATTAGTGCTGGCCTGAATCGTGCTATTAGAATGATTATCGTATAATCAACCACATAATAATCCTTGTTAACATCTGACTGGACTCTGAACTGTAAATGATGTTCATGTATCCTTTTTGGATGCACATTTGACTTCAGCGTCATTTTCGTCATAAACTACCCTAACATATAATTTACAATTGCAAAAACAGGAGTGGACTACGATATTAAATGTATGGGTATACGAAAAAATTATACTTAACCGTACAGTTTAGAGAAATCGATACTTTCTAGTATATGGGGTAGAAAAGTTTACAGACAGAAACGAAAAACCTATATAATTGAATGACAAGAACCGATCCACCTATTTTATCGAAAGCTAAAAAAATAAAGTAAAAATTCTCATTATAAACGATCTAATATTACATAATAACATAACCCATGTTTTATAGCAGGCTTTGTAATTGAAAAACTAGTAATAGGCGGTATTCAATAAGAGCAAATTTCTTCATCGGACAGCGTGGAGTGTTTGCGTATGTAATCATGGCAAATGATAGGTGGCCGCTAAACTCTCTGATGTCCCGTACTTTAAATAATAATATGATGTGTTCGCGGAAAAATAGGGAGCCTTTTACAAGTTTTAATGGATTATTCAGGCTTATTAGACTTTATTAAAGGGTGTAGTCTCTGGCAAGTATGTATTTTATCTGTAGTGTCGTAAGCTTAATGATTTTATCAAGCGGCCACGCAGTTGTACCTATCTATCTACCAAGTATTAATAAGACTGACCTTTTCGAGCCTAACCTAACCTAACCGTGGTCAACAATAAGAATAGATGAAGTACAAAAGCTTCTAAGAAAGCAACTGTTACAAGCAGAGCAAAAATCACAGATACACTCGACTTTTATGAAATTATGTGGCCTATGTTGTTAAAGCCTCGTTTTTGTGTTACCTAGTTTTAAAATAGACGTTATTAACTCACAATTCATGTGATGTTTTTTTACTCATGTGTATTTTGACCTTAAAATGTATGTAACACACGTGATAATCACGATAGCTAAGCCGCAGTCACGTACTGATATTTACTAGAATTAGGAAGTCAATTTGTTAATGGTTCAAACTTCACTACTTCAAATAATTATTCAACCCATTGACAACATCATTGTTGAGGATCATTAAAATTGATACAACTTGAAGAGAATCTTAGATTTCACATTAAAAGTGCAAAAATTGCTTATTCTCAAGAATAAATAAAGTGTTTCTTAAATTTTTTAGATATCTCAACAAGCGTAACAGCCCTGATAATATAATCAACATCGCAAATCAATATTACGTTATTGAACAGATAATTGATTGATTTAATTAAACGAGTGAATGATTGATTTATTATCGTCTTGCGTCCGATAGTGACGGTGGGACACGTCACGTCAACGTCTAGACGTCCGTATCGAACGAATGCGGAACCCTGAAGTATATTTGCGTACAATCAAGAACATTGATATACCTGTTAGAAGCCGGGCTAGAAATTAAAATGAAGAAAGAGGCGCCAGAATTGGAGCTAAAATGAAAATTTTGAGCATAACAAATCTTAAAATCTAAGTTGGAGCTTTCAACGAACGCTAAACTATCCTATATCAACTGACACGCTTTAATAGTTGATAATACTTGTATTTTAAATACCGCCAGTCACCGTATATAGTGTAATACAAGGTTCTAAGCTTAATTTGTAAACAAAGCACGTATTTTAGGTATTAATGGTAACTACTAAAATACTGCGGTTTCTTGCACAATCTGTGCAGCCACTTAGTAATACGAAAGTATTCAGTAGTATACTTGACAATACCTATTTGCAAATTGAAAACAAGTTTACAAAACATGTTTATAATTTGCAAGAAAATAAATAGTAAGTTTGTTTGTAAGTAAACGCTAATCAGTCACGGTGTTCCAATATTTAAAAGAAAACAATACTTAAAATAAATTACTAAACGATAAGCCAAGGAAGCATACTGTAAACGTACTTGGATTCGCATGATAAAAACTGAACACATACATAGCATACTCAATTCTAAATTACAGTAAAATACAGACTTTAAAATATGTTAAACCACAAATAAATCGGAAATGAGAGTAGCACGTAGTGTGAAATATTTTAACCGCATCATTTTTTGCAAAGGGCCTTTAACAGCTCCTTGAGGAAATCCTTTAGGTAATTAACGTGATATGATAAAACCCGTTTCTAACATTTAGCGGCTGATATGATAATGCAGATCGATTTCAATCATCGGAAATATATGCAGGTAGATTCTGTTAAATCTACAAATGCCTTAGATATGCACAAACGCTACATGTAACCTAATCAAACGCGGATTACGAATTGGAAATAGCAAAGCTTAGTTATTTACTCAACCTCGGTGTACTTAATCTTAATTGTTGAGTTGTCGAAATATTTACATAATTACATTTTAAGTTATCGTTTCGTAGACAAGATGAATATGCAATTTTAGAATTAACTATTTAATTGTATTTATTTTGAAGAATGACGTGTTTCCGTAATATACTGGTATTTCCTTAGAACTTATTGTGCATATTTAAGTGTAAATTAGAATATGATACGATCAAGAGAGTATCTCACAGAACAACAGTGATTGCATGCTAACACTATTTAAGGAATCTTTAAGCTTTGAAGTATTTCTAAGAACTTTTATCGCACTGTAACGCGTCGTATGCACTTCAGGGCTAACCGCCAGATGTTTTCTCATTACACCTAGCTAATGTGAATAAAATGATGGCTGCGATTGAAATTACTAATCCTTTTATACCGGATAACTGACCTTTTTACGTGTTACGTAAATTGGTTTTATTAAAAGCTTGCATACTAGGGATATGAGCATACCTAACCTAGATAAGAACGAATCAGACGAATCGACACCTCATGCTAATTTTCAATCATCGAGTGAGAAAATTGATTTGGAAATCATACTAATGGTTTCATGTGTGTCAAGTAATCGTTCGATTTGAATTTTACCATCTTAGGTAATTGAGTTGTTAAGTGAAACAACCTTTTGACTTTTCGGTTTTATACATTTACACACTTTGACAAGTTTCTATAGATTTATCTGAAACACGTCTCTGATGACGAGTGTTGTTTTAAATGGGACACATAACCATCACCTTCTAATATAATATATTTACTATTAAAAAGCCCACTAAATTCAATAAAATTGACTATAATTATACAGTAGCGAATTTTATAGACTACCACGCTACCAAATTATAAGTTTATGACTACACCCGATAACCTTAAAACATCTGACTTTATTTTTATTTAATTAAAACCTCTCACAACATTAATAAACTTTATGATCACACTTAATTTATTTTATCGCAGATTAATTGAGAATTAGTTTTAAAATTTATGATCTACGCCAAATGAGTTACTAATTATATGTGTGTCTATTAATGCAGTACAATTTATTATTTTAAAACCTGTTGAATATAATAAAGTAGGAAGATAAGAGAACAGGTCACGCTAAAGATTAGCGCTTGTTATTATTTTACTTATGTCATTGCTATTTTTTGTTCCTAAAAGTCGCATTTTATCTTCTTAATATTTTTTTTATAAATCGATGGAACGGTCTTTTATGAAATAACATTACGTACCTACTTTTAGTGTATTTAAAGCAAGTTTACAGTAATAGGATATGGAACGGTTAAAAACTTTGGATTTAATAATAGGAGGATTTCCGTGTCTATTGCACAAGAATGGAAATATTCTATTTATTTTCTACCACTGCCTGCCGTTTAACCACGACTTAAAACATAAACCAGTGTTTATTAGTGTACTGTGTTTATGTAGTATGACAATATCACTTACTTAGCGGCTGTGTGATAATTTAATATAAGTATATAAAGTAAAACTCACCATCAGGAGGCACAATATCTTCGCAGAGACGGCAAGCTGTGGTAACCTGAAACAGAAAAGAGAATCACATGAGCATCCTTACAAAGACCTGAGCTAGTATTATACGAACAAAATCTTTCCAGTTAAGATGAAGCACCAACAGATAAGGGTAACATTATAAGAATCGTTAAGGAAAAAACAATCAATTGATTTAAGTTTTATCCACTACTATTACTGTGGTAGGTAATTCTGTATATCACTCATTGAATGTGATCCTTAACGATTTTTGCAAATTGAAAGGGCCTAGATAAAGTCAAAATTTCATTAACGATAATGAAGTTCGTTAAACCTAAAATATATGGAAGTCAGCATATCGAAAGCTTAATATGCCAATTCGAAGTTATCGAACTTCTTTATCATGAAAATGTGACGTAAGTGGCTTCTCGATGGGCCTGTACCTACGTGTTGTAACAACAAATGTAGGAGATACTTAATATTTATAACTAAAAAGATTAGAGCAGAAAGTAATCTTTGTCGTCAGGTGAAAACCGCAAACAATGATCACTGTATTTGTTTTGTGTATGCCTACGTAGATAAATGTTTTATGGTTAATTAGATATATTATTATGCTGCCTCATAAGATAATACGTAGGAGTATTATTCTCTAGAGTATTAGCGTGGAGTTTAATTTATTAGATTGGATAAATGTTTTCTTATCATAGCAAAACTATGATACGAATTGAGCTTACTATTGTTTTTTTACGCAGTGAGCACCTGGTTACTTCTTATTGACTTTACTTGTTTGGGAGAAACTAAACAGCTCATTTTTTTCATTACATCTTTTATTTCCTAGTCAGTGTTAGCTAAGATGTATCTACTATACAGGGTGACTTCAGTTCTAGAAGGGTCATTATCTGTTCTATGTATATGTTGCAGTCTAAACTCTTAACCAGTCAAAAGTACTATTAACTAGCAAAATCAGTCAAAACTACTTTTTTGAGGTTGGTCAAAAGTGGTTTTGACTGAAAATTATTGGTTATTAGTACTTTTGACTGCAATTTTTCGGTCAAAAGTACTTTTGGCTGACGCTCGTCGTCAAAAGTAGTTTTAACTGCATTAAAGCATCAGTCAAAAGCACTAAGGAATCTGGCGCTCGGCGGCACGCTCGCTTCTCTCGCTCGCCTTCACGCGCTAATGGCCATGGTTCTAACCTAACCTAACCCACATGATTCGCCAACCATAAACGGTTTTACCTGACTGACAAAACCTGTTAAAAGTACTTTTAACCAGCTCCATTACGGAAAAGTACTTTTAACTGTTATTTTAGTCAAAAGTATTATTGACTGATTTTGCTAGTCAATAATACTTTTGACTTGTTAAGAAAGAAAGAAAGAAAGAAAATACATTTATTGGCAACAGCTGGATACACGCACAGTAAAAACGCAATAACACAAAAAAAAGAGACAAAAAATGGCATGTCTCACGGCTGCGCCAAAATGTTCATGTTCGGGGTTCAGGTTCGGGTTAAGAGATTTGACTGCAACATATACACGCACTTCTGCTTTGAAATTTTTCGTCGTTGTGTTCATCTTTTTTTAACTGGTAATCTGATGTTATTTTTAGATAAAGAAATATAAAAATATCCTCATTCCTAGCTAAACCTACGATTATTTTTCCTAAAGAAGTAAAAAGTCACATCTTTTTACTCAAATAGGATTGGTTTGGTCAAAAGTCACGATTTTATTTAACAGTTTAACCAATTGAGCTCCGGCTTTTATCGTTGTTATTGTTGTTTTGATAGCCGGGCCGTAAGTAATTAAAGTAAAAAAAGCATTAGAAAATACCGACAAAAATTCAATGCTGGGATGTCCAGGATGAAAACACTTATGGTTTCCGAATGTGCGCTGAAGTCCTTTCCACCCTGTTTACGCAAGTTAACTGTTCACTGCGATTGATACCTTTCTCTGTCCACCAAGCTTGGAACAAGTAGTCTTTATATATCTGACATATGCATATCACATTCGTCATAATACAAACGGCGTAATATATCTGCAAAAACCCACTTGTTTGCAAAATACCGAAAGCAAATTGATGACGGTGCTAATCGCACTAATTTTGCTAGGCGCCATATTACCTATGTTAGTGTATCCAATACATATGAATAACTAATACGTTTTCTATAATATGGTCTCTATTTTGTATTATGATTAATCACACAATCTACCGAAGACATTTATATCAACAATATTGGTGGTAGGATTTATACACAACCAAACTATTTTTCATTCAGTTATATTTATTTCTAATTAATTACTAAATTATCGTTATCATTTAGGTATTATGACTCTATTATTTCTAGGATGATAAGCGTAGATTAAAATATAAATAGATTTTCAATAACAATCTAATGCAGATATCAGTGATTGGCACACACACACGAACTGTTTATATAAGGTAAAACACTGGGCAATTAGGTGTAATCAAACAGGTAATTATTTGTGTAATTTTAGTCTGAAGAAACCCTTGAACTAAACATTTATTTATATCTATACGAGTATTCTAAAGAAAAAACAAAAAAAAAATCTTTCGATTTGATTTTTTGTTTGTAACGAACAAACAAAAATCAAATCTTTTCTCTGTTTGTAGTGAACTCAGAAACTACTAAACCGATTTTAAAAATTCTACCACCAGTAGAAAGCCACATTTTAACTATGAAAATGAAAAATAGTTTATTCACAGAGACAACATAGACAACATTATATAATTATTACAATATAATCATCACAAGCAATTACATTTATATTCTTTACACATTCACATTTACTTATTTTTAAATATTTTCAACAGTAAGGGTTTCAACAAATTCATTGAATATGTACCTACTTGTGTATTTTATTTTCAAATTACGCTTTTGTAAAACAGCTGTTTATAACTTAGTAACATATCTACATTATATTATCAACACCACAAGGGGTTGGGGGTAAGTTAAAGTTCAAAGGGAAGAGTACGTAATTCACGGGGAGCAAAATGCTAGCATACATTAAAATACACTAGTGTTATAGCTACCAAAAACCTCTTTTCTAGGTGTACCTAACAGTCAAATTTTGCAAAATGCATGACAATTTTAGGCAAACAAAAACCCATAATCCGTCATACCACAGGCATTACTAAATTAACCACCATATTACCAAAAGCATCGTAATTGTAACTGTAAACTTCGGCACAAAAGAGTTTTTACGTACTGAAAATACCCATCATTTTGGTTTTCCCGAACAATAAACAAGGTTTTTGCGCCATAAAAGAAAACAAGAATATATTTTCTTATCTCACCAGTTACGTTCAAAGACGCAACGATTGAATGGATTAGGTATTTTTTTACATGCTCTTGACAAACACATAACGTACAATAGCTCATAAAACTTCAGTACTTGACGAGTCTTACTATAAGTAACTACTTACGTAAATGCTAGCAGATCTGAAAAAAATGGCAATGTTGTAAGGTAAGCATGAAGGAGGTTATATACCTAATAATCAGTACTGCAAACATATTATTGTGTGTTTGTGTACCGAAAACATAACAAAATTACACGTGCCACAATCTTCAATCTTCATCACTAAAAATACATAATTTGGGCTACATATTAAGAAAGAATAAAGGTCTACTTAATTATGTCATTGACACTGAAAATCGAAGTCAGAGATACAAACCGCAAATCTCTCTTTACTTATAAAGCTTCATTAAATAACTACACTGTTAAACTACGTAGGTGCACGAAAATTATAAAGATACATAAACTCACGTCTTTTTCTCATGGGGTTAACTACAATATTATAGTATACCTATTACAAAAAATCTAAATCGGTTCATCCGTTTGGAAGCTACAACGCCTCAGACAGACAGACACAAACAAACACACACCGTCGTTTTTGCTTCGAAGGTTAAAAAGATGACAGATGTAGATATTAAGTACCGAACCCGACAATTAGTTAACATTCAAGAAAAGTCGTAGACTACAGACTTCTACACACGATATCTAGATTCCATACGAAGTCATTAATCACTGATAATCTTACGGTCTGCCATTAGGTAACGTGATATGTAGATAGATATCGCAGCTACCGGGCACAGTGCGTAACAAAAACTTGAGTTCATAGGCCAGGTAATCATGCTTAGGTAACTTGAATGCTTAGACGTGTGCAGATTGAATACTGGCGATGATTTATACTCAACAGTGGGACATATTTATTTATTTAATACTTCAAGCACACTAATGTACAAAGCCGGACTTAATGCCATAGGCATTTTCTACCAGTCAACCTTCAGGTGATGCAGAGAAAAGCAGTGGTAGGTGCAATTTAAAATGAAAAAAAAAACATAATAAAGAAACCAATACTAAAATATGTTTAGTATAAATACATAATTATAATACACAAATATATTCAGTATAAATACATAAATATGTAAACTAAAGATATAATATATACTCGTATACTACATAATACACAAGGAGTTGCGAAAACATTAGCGCTGTGAAGATACTACTGCCAACTTCTTTCGAATATGCTCGCGAACCTTGAATGAAAATCGGTTGGTTGCCATCCTGATTTCCTGGGTTTTTATGTGCAGTCTATTTCTTTGTGGAACGCACTCCGCGTTCCACAAAGAAATAGACTGCACAAAAAAAGAGCTATGAATAAAGTCAGAACGGTGAGTGGGACATAGAAGAAGACGGTTACGCATATTACGCTTAAAATTCTGTCATTAATAGGAAATTCCCTGATCTTGATGTATTTAACATAAAAAGTACTTTCAGGGGGCTGTTGGTAACTTCTGTATGCGGCAAACTGAATAATGATTTTATTGTAAATAGTATTGAATAAATGAAGTCCATAGACCACTTCAACACACCCATTCACACCACACACTACTATAAATTATGCTTCGCTGGTGCTAGCATGTAATTCTGTTTGTTTTTGATACATAACTATGTGTTTCTGGTAAATAAATAGTAAATCCGTTATTGTTTTGATGATTCTGTAGGTAAAAATAATACTAAAACTCCTAGAATAGATGGTCCAAAAATGCATAGTTTCGGAGATATCATCAATCATAATTAAATTATCAGTTGTTTAGTACCCGTATCACAAGCTCTGCTTAGCTTGGGACTAGATGGCGTTGTGTTAATAGTCGTGGAATATTATTAGGTATTACGTTTTATTAATATTATTTTTATTACCTAATTAGTTCAAAAATTGTCACCAGTACGACGAATCTTCTTTCTAACGTCACTTTTCTTTCACGTAAGGGTGTTTTACATTAATCATCGTGACTTTGTCGAATTATTAAAAAAAAATGGATGATCGAAACGTAATTCATATGCCAGTTGATTCTTTGATAATTGTGGTCTCAATCATACCCTAGAGTTATGGGATATAAAAAAAAACACGCTGTAAATTGAGCGGACATGCGACGAAATGTCATAGAAAAACTTTGATCCCATGTCTCAGTAACGCCATTTAGAATAATTAATATATTATGAATACTAGAGCGGCAGCGGAGCGTACTAAAAAAAAGTCATGGACTTGTGTCCGGTAGGACACAAGTTTCGAATGAAGATTTTGTTAGGGATGTCCGGTCTATAGGTATTGAATATCTTTGGCTGCAACATTAGTTTATCATTTCGTGTTTTTGTTTAAAATTGCTGTGGATTTTGTGAATAAATAAATAATTTAATTGACTTACTTGTAAGAACGAAGAAAACGAAGCAAAAAAAGTATGTAAACTTTTTCATGAAAATCTTATCATAAAAATTCAATCAATAAGTAAAATAAAATACACGTGTTTCTTTCCTTATAGGTACTAAGAGGTAGGTATAAACAAAACAGAATCAAATATCACAAACGCTTGTTTGGTTGCATAAAAGGAAAATCATCAAAAATGTTTCATAGTAAATAAAAATTCTTCAAACACTATTCTATTATGCCAGGGTTAGGGTTTCAAAGGCGTAATTACAAATAAAATTTCACCTTTAAGCTGATATAAGATACCTCACGTACACTTAACGTAAATTCTGAGTAGTACAACTCACGCATTGATAATGAATTCCATTTTACGCAAGACATGGGAATCTCTTTTGAAATTGTAGTAATGATGTCGTCAATACAATGCATTATTGCTGAGAAAGAAAAATAAATGTTTGTGTGATAGATAAAAACATGGCTGGCCGATTTTACCTAACAACCAATCGGAAATAGGGACCAAGTTTTTACTTTTTTAATAGACCATCGTGGTACAACGATAAAGACATATTTTAAACGTTCGGTGCTTGATTTTGTTTCGTAACTGATCGATTATTTTATTTGTTATCTGTACACATATCTAATTTAGAGCTGAGATTTATAACTAGGTACAGACTATTCGGGTTAAATAATTCAAATAAGAAAAACATACTTCGCAGTATCGTCGCTGATCACGTGTATATGCGTGTTTTAGTATTTTTACATGTAAATCCTTGCATGAAAGCAAAAGAAGTTTAAACATCGAATGCCGTCAAATCGTATGCGAATACTCACGCAGTTTTACAGCTGACATTTAAATAGCAGCGAATAATTATTTAGATTCGGCTACTTCCTCAAGTCTATGCGTAAGGAAGTCGAATTTAAATATTTAATTCCCATGTTTATTCTAGTAATAAAATAAAACGAATGTATTCACTCCGATAGTGGTGCAAATTAAGAGTTTTATGAAAAAAATAACAAGCAACGTTTTATCGGATCAGCATTCAATTGTCCAGTTTTATAAAAACATACTTGACAACTTCAAGAGCTGATATGCTATTATATAACGCAGGTTAAAGCCCAGTAACCTACTTCTATCAATCTATTCTCAAGCAATGTGATAAGGGGATAAGATAAAAAAAATATCGCAATACAATGATCAATAAAATTCACAAATACTAGAAGGCGCAGTACCTACTCGTGCTGCATGGCATAAAATACGTACTGGCATTATGGTATTTCAAGGCTACAGAAAAAAAAATGAGTGGATTCGATTGAAGGACAAGCTTATTATGGTGCTTTCAATCTTTGTGCACTGTTTTCACATAAAATATGAATGCGGAATGCAGGTGTTTGAAAATCGAACATGAAGACCAGTCACACGCAATATAGGTTTATCTTTCGTTCGCATTTTAAATTAACGGTTGGCTTGGTCTATCTCAATTCTCTAAATAGTTTTAGAGTTAGAATTCATTAGGCCTGTCGATTTGTAGTTTACAGTTGGCTTGGTATCACATTGCGTAGTAAAGCTTTTTAAATGACATTATTTACAACCTGCATTATAAAGTTCTAGCATAGACCTTATAAGTGACCTAGTTCACTCTGTAGGCTTACGGTAACCGTTCAGTTTAGTAGCCAACTCAACCCACAACTGAAAGTAACATTTCATAATAGAGGACTAATTAAAATTCACAGTGCCTAGAATTCTACCGGCCTTCATGAAAATGAACTTCGTACTATTTACTTTATATATAAGTTTTAAGGGGGAAACTACCGCGTTGTGGAAGTAAATACAACAGAATAGTACAGAAGGTAGGATTCATACAACGAGCAAAGGGCACGCACACAAGCCATCGTACCCGTATACGTCAATACTTGACATAACTAAACGAAACACAAATTCGAACGATTTGAAAATTTAAAATCTTTGTTTCGAATAATAATATTTTTTAAGACTTTATTCTAATATGCGTGTCTCACAAATTCAAATCTTATTGCTACAAAATAGAAGAATTAACGTTACGTTTATATCTAGTAGGCATACTAAACTAGTCGCGAGTGCGCCCGCACTCGATGTACCGGTGTATGTGAAGCATGTTGATGTATGTGTGCGTTTGCCTGTTTTTGCTCGTTGTATGGACCCAACCTTCTGTATTATTCTGTGCAAATACTCAGTTGGTAATGAATTTTCTCGCTTCGGCCTTGAACTTCGCGTGCCATGAATACAAAATGAGCACAGTTTCTAGCGACTGTAAATTCTCATGAGTGTCTGGGAGGTCTTTATTAACATAAATGTTTCGAAAACTAACATAAATATTGGGGATTCGTAACATCGCATGTGGTAGCAAAAAAAATACGCGTTTCGACTAGATTTATCGGCATTATTTTTTGTTTTTTACAAGGTAATTTTCTTGCGTTAACCTCCCAATATGTCTTTTTGGAACATAAAGTATATAAAAATTGGTATAAGAAAAATCAAAAATATCAATAAAAAAAATTAAGAAGACCAGATAACAATCGCACAGACTGATATTTTTCAGTATTGGTATTCAGAGTGAGACTGATAGCTGACCCCAAAATAATTGGTAAAACAATAATGTAAACATTAACTAAAATAAAATGAGAAAAATAGCGAGTGGCTTCAGGCTACAATTTGCCTATAGTTACAAGGGTGCCAACCCTTAAAATAAGTACCTACATACCTACAAGTACTAGGAACATTCCTTACCTAAGCGGTACCCCGACGTGAAGTAAAATTTCATGGCTAAAGTGTTATTTTTAACTTTTTTCGATGAAGGTTTTTTAAATTTTTAATTTAATTTTTGCTTAGAGTGATTGCCTATTCTAGCTCCACAACCCAGCAACTGAGTTATACGATACCCTTTAGTTCGACTGGTTGTCAAACTATGGGGTTTTTGAACACCTAAAAATGTCGATCGCAGTCTGTTAACAAGCTTTCAATTAATTCATTAAACTCCGAGAGGTCACCACCGGTGTCCGCGCTGTCATTGTCTTTCCATTGTATCTCTAATTGACACGATTGAGAGATTAAAATGACAACCATAAAAAGCATACATTAATACATACGTAGGTATGTATTAATGTAAGTACTTATGTTTTTTTTTTGGTAGTCATTTTAGGTAAGTACCTACTTACCTACATAATGAAGTATATGCGAAAAAAAGCGTCACAAAATACGTAGGTACATGAAGAACTGATTAAAGATCATCGAACTTTGGATAAGCCTGCGTATACCGTTTGTTCTACTATTAGAGGGTACATGTTTATTAACCATACTGTAATAACCACTCAATATTTTGACTACCATACCTAATGTATTTATGCAGAGGACTATACATATCCAACTTTTTCTTAATTTCTCCCAGAATTCTTTAACAATATAATTAATAAACAATACAAACACATCTTTAACAACATAATTAATAACTACTAAGTGAGTCGTCGCCATATTTGTTCGTTTAAATACTTTTGTTATTTTAATTGTGAAACTGTTACAAGACTGCTAATTCATCCAAAACTTTAAAATATTGAGACATCAATACAATTTATTGATCTATAATTCAGAATCGGGACAATGTTATCGATATTTTATGCTAATAATTAATATCTGTGTTTGGAAATCGAAGCAAGCTGCTAGAAGGTACAAGAAAAACGAAAAATGTAACTTAGAGCCTGATATATTATATACTAGCTTCTGCCCGCGACTTCGTACGCGGATCCTGTTGCTTATGCCAGCGACAACGGGGTCGTCAAAATCGAAGATCTGAAACATTTGATGTCGAATTCTATAAGCCCGGAGACGGGAAATCAATGGGATGCGCGAGACGATTCAAGATGTTCCAGATTTTTTATTTTTGTTGGTCAACAGGAAATGCCATCAGACTTAACAACTTTTGCTAAGACGCCATTTCTATTATGTATATGTTATATTGTCTCTGGACTTTGGAGTTCCCCTACAGGTGCTCCAGATCTTGAAATTTAGTCTCACAGCAGAAAACACCATTTTTATATCTCTTTTAATTTAGGTGTTCCATTTTCCAAAATAAATTATAGCCCTTATGTTGCGTGACTTTCACGATCAGCGGTCAGTCGCGCATCTCCTTCCCCTACTTATCTCTAGAGTCGATGCGTATATACGCTGAAAACTCAAGCGTCATGCTTTTTCCGTGAACGCCTCCAACTCGCGAGACAGTGCATGATGTTCACGATCAGCGGTCAGTCGTGCACATATTCTTCACTGGTGTCTAGCGACCTGGATGTAGATGCGTAAATACGATGAGAATGCAGGCGTGCTTTGCGATCCCAAGAAGTTTCCACGGAGCGAGTTGCAGCCTCATGATCTCGAACAGCATCAAGTCTCTCCTAACGCTCTTCGGTAGATTGTTGGGATCTTATGATATTCAATTATTTAGCACCTTTGGAACATTGGGAAAGATTTGACCTCTTTCTCTAACTAACTAACTATAACCATGCCTGTTATAGTTTTATTGTGATGATACCTGATCAATTAAAATCTAAGTGGCTGCTCCCCTGCGTTACCGGGTAGGCTACCGTGTAACAAAGATAAATGGAAAAGGAAATTAAACACTCAAATAACATAAGCCCGAATGCATATTTATACGATAAAAAAAATGGGAGTTTTAGCGAGTAGAGTCTAATTTTCAACGATATACCATCATCATAAATCAGTCCTGAACTGTTCCCGCCTTCACCGCGTGGAGGTACTTATGTTATTTTATAATTATGCAATGAAATTAGTGATAGCTTTAATTTTTATACCAAATGTTTCTGATTTTCGATTTTTATAAGTCAACAGGAAATGCCTATCAGACCGAACAACTTTTGCTAAGACGTCATTCCTATGTGAGTTATAGTGTAGCTGGGCTCTTGGAGTTCCACACAGGTGTTCCAGATCTTCGGTTTTTATGCGTCAACAGCGAGTGCTCATAAGGCTGAACAACTCTTGCTAAGACGTCATTCCAATATATGTTATAGTGTAGCTGGGCTCTTGAAGTTCCACATCAGGTGTACCGGATCTTCAAATTTATTCTCTCAGCAGAAAATGCTCATCACGTGGAACAATTTTTGCTATGGTACCATTTTTGTATCTCCTATACTTTAGCTGGTCTGTTGCGGTTCTGCATCAGGTGTTCCGGATCTTCAAATTTATTCTCTCAGCAGAAAATGCTCATCACGTGGAACAATTTTTGCTATGGTACCGTTTTTGTATCTCCTATACTTTAGCTGGTCTGTTGCGGTTCTGCATCAGGTGTTCCGGATCTTCAAATTTATTCTCTCAGCAGAAAATGCTCATCACGTGGAACAATTTTTGCTATGGTACCATTTTTGTATCTCTTATACTTTAGCTGGTCTGTTGCGGTTCTGCATCAGGTGTTCCGGATCTTCAAATTTATTCTCTCAGCAGAAAATGCTAATCACGTGGAACAATTTTTGCTATGGTACCATTTTTGTATCTCCTATAGTTTAGCTGGTCTGTTGCGGTTCTGCATCAGGTGTTCCGGATCTTCAAATTTATTCTCTCAGCAGAAAATGCTCATCACGTGGAACAATTTTTGCTATGGTACCATTTTTGTATCTCCTATAGTTTAGCTGGTCTGTTGCGGTTCTGCATCAGATGTTCAAGTTTCCAAGATAAATTATAGCCTATATGTAGCCCAGACTTAATATCTATACAACAAAAAAAAGATCATTCAAATCCGTCCAGTAGTTCCGAAGATTAGCGTGTGCAAACAAACAGACAAACAGACAAACAGACAAACAGACAGCCTTTTTTTTTTGGATTCGTACTCTACTACTGTTTTTAAACCCCCCTCAATTATTTTTTTTTAAATATATTCAATGTACAGACACAGTTTTTTTACTGTCTTATTATATGTATAGATTATGTTATTTGTAATTGTCTATACAAGCGTGACGTCTGCTATTAAATTATAAAAGCTGTCATCATTATCAAATTAGCAATACAGATATATAATTATTTATTACAGTTTATAGTTAGGAAATAAAAAGTTTATCAAACATCATGGTTGTATTTTCCATGCGTAGGATAAAACAGCATTATGCTATGGTATCTTCTTTGTATCTTTTGTCACAGTCGCAACGAGCAACAGCCAAATATTTAGGTATTAAAACTAAGCATTTGTGTTTTATATGCACGTCTTTCTCGAGTCTCGTCTCTTTCTTTCAAGCGCCAATTCCTATGGTTTATTAGAATCATGATTCTGAAAATTATCATTTAAGTAGGAACTTAAGTATTGTTCAATATCTAAGCTTACACCCTACGGAATAATATTCCTGTTAGCTATACATTAAGTATTCAATATTCATTGTTTTATTAAATATAATGTGCCATTTATGTCCTCTTATTGTTTATTAGCAATAAATCTTGTCAAATTATAGCTGAACTGCATTTTCTTGTTTACCGTCATTGTAGAAAGAATTAAATCTTTACGATTGTGTTTAGCATCATTAAATGAGGAATTGGATCATCGTTACGGGTAGTCAAAAGACCGAAAGTCTGACAATCAGTTTAACCAAAGGGTATAGTATTACCCAGAAAGCAGCAGAAGAGCACTCATGGTATCCAATGTGCGTCAATGGATACTTCTACCCTGGATAGCACAAACCCCACTATGCAATGAGCATTATAGACCACACACTGCTTAGTCGTTTTAAAAGCCTCGATTTTACATCGGCACATACCCTTTCTTATTTGTGCCTTTTTCATGTCATCCAAACGCATCAATGTCTCATTTAAAATCACATGAATAACATTTATTCGCAGTGAAAACTATAAACACGTAAATAAAATATGAGATTTACGAGTAAAAACAATAAAGTGTGTACTTAGGTACCAATGAAATGAAATGAAATAATATTTATTTCTGTAAGTAGATCTTCTCAGATACTTTTACAAGTCATTTTTTTAAACTAAATGGCACTAAATGGCATTTCCAAAGTGACTGGTCCCTGAGAAGAAATGCCGAAAGAAACTCAGGGGTCATGGTCTGTTTTAAAGTCCAGACATAAGATTGTATACATGTATTATGCGAGTCTCACGATGCAGGGCAAAGTCTGGAAACGCCTTTTGAAGAAAGAATCAAATCAGCTTTGAGTTGACCTGTCCCGACAGACAGCATGCATACCTATAGCTAAGAGCCTTTCGGAGAATTATTGTCTTGTATGAACTACTAGCACTAAGCTCGCGACTTCGTCCGCGTGTAAAATTAAATTGACTCTATGACACTCACAAATAACGTTGCTTTTTATTGGTAAAAGAATTTTCAAAATCGGTTCAGTAGATCCAGAGATTATGCCCTCAACATCACAAACTCACAAATACCTTTTAGAATATTAGCAATACCTACAGAAGAATAGATATAAGATTGTCAGAAGGTAAATTTTATTAAAATCCGTATCGCACTATACTTGAATACAGAGTGAGTTTGATATAATGCAAATTAAAAATTTTAATATGAGCCTATTACATTAGGGCAAAACCTCTCCTCTTCTCATATAGGAAAGAAACGTGCTCTTACTCTAAGCGGGTTCGTGGTTTTAAAAACGTTGTTTTTCTCTTAAAAAGAGAAAGAGAGACAAAGTCTTAAACACCGGGCTATCTCGACTACACGGTACAACCGCGCTTTTGTTTTAAAATGTAGGTGAAGTGGTGAAGTGAAGCGAAGACAGCTCTAATCTCTTACTAATATTAGGGAAGGACACTTTACACTTTGCCTTTCGCGGGGAGATTTTCACAGAATAAATTGGCGTAGTGTGATGTCGAAACAAGACTTATTCTGTATAGTGTCAAACGTTAAATCCAGCTAATCCTCCAAAGAGTGCAAGTACCTTTCAAGATCGGCCATGAAAATAAGTACATCAAATCTAAGATTTATCGCTCAAGTATCTGTAATTTCTTTTCATTGTATTTTCTGATAATGTCAGTATTTAATGTCTTTTAGATCACGAATTGAGGGTAGTAAATAGGTTGGTTTGATTTTGAACGACTTTCAGGAGTTTTTTTTAAGTGACCAAATTATATTTATGCTTTACTGAGTTGAAATCAATTTAATTTATATATTTTAGGAAGGTTGCAATTTTGAAATCATCAGTGTGTAAATTCATATTTCTATTGTTGTTTTTTTTTTCAGTAAGAATTGTAAACCTATTGTAAATTGTATATTAATAAAAACGAAATTTACTTGTATTTTAACTTCATTACTTGATGTGGATACCGAGTTTAAAAATCAAATTAATGGTAAATATCATAAACAATTATTTACTTTCTTTTCTTATTTATAATAAATAAAACTAAAATAGAACATCAATTTAACTTATTGACATTTTCGTTCCAGTATTGTGTTCAACATAATACATTTTAATTCATTCGACAAACACAAACGAGATTTGTGTAATCACGTTACTTATAATTAAGTTATAACACTGTAAATAATACTTGATCGAATGTATTAATTAAACATTAATAACATTCGTTCATTAAAACTAATATCCATTTCTCGTGACAAAATATAGAAACGCAATTAAGAAAAATATTAACGCATAAATAAAAATATAAAAATAAATTATATTTTTCTTCTAGTTCGTTATTATCGAATAAACAATATATTTATAACCGAATAATTATTAAATGCGTGCACAATAAAATAATTTTCTCAACAATATTTTTATTAGATTAGGTATGGTTAGGTATTTTTTATGGTTAGTTAAATATTAGTTTCTTTGTGTTTAGAATCTTTACCTCTAGGTTTTGTATCATATACTTAACACTCCTAACCATGATTATTATCAAAAATCGCGCTATGCATTGATACATTATAATCTATTTGAAATGTTACCATCTGTTAAAGTTCAGTAAGTACAGACGCTAGCACATCAAGTTACCCCAATGTGTCAAATTTCTTTGATCGTTTTTCAACTTTATGGTAAACGGAATAAGGTTCATATTCAATTGGGAAAATTTGACACATTGGGGTAACTTGATGTGCAGGCGTCTGTACTTAGTTAATTATAAAATTTTATTTTGAAATAAAATATTGCTTTAATGGTAACTATTATTTATATGTAAATTTATTAAAAACGGTTTAAGTAATAATTTAAATTATTATTTAATTATATATATATATATATTAAAAATTTAATATATTAATATATATATATATACATTAAATAATTAAAAAAATTAAAATTAATTATATTAATATATTGTAATTTTAATGAATATATATTGTTTATTGTTTTTTTGTTTGTTTGAATATGAATATGAATATGAATATGATAGACTAATTACAAATTAAGTTATTTTTTATAAAAGCTTACTTTCTCATACAAAATAATGATTCTAAGTAAAAGCAACTCATCAGCTGTTGCGATTCCGCCATTTTTAAAAAAGGTGTTCCACCACAGTTAATGATTTATAAAGAAACAACGATAGTAATATTCACATTTTCATTAATTTAATCCAATCACTGACTTTTTTCTTTGTACAACTTTACAAGTCTTCGACACTAAGTTAGGTACTTATTTCTCTGTCCACACCGTACTATACAATCATATCCATCTTAGCAATTCACTAATACCTACCGATCGGCAAGTCCTTGCCATTAGTTGAACTTTGGATGGTCAGACGCAAGTTTATTGAAATCAATTAAAATGTCATCTGTTATTATCTGAAAATTATTTACCTTCATTAAAATGGTGTCCTTAAGGGAAGGTTCATATCTGACAGAACATGCGTCGCGTATTATCGGTCGCGTAACGCCAGAACAGACAAATGTATAGAAAAACACTTGACCGTTCACACTCAACCGATGATGCGTTAGTGCGTCGAGGTACATTGTCGCAAACGCTCGGCGCACGTTCCGTCAGATATGAACCTTCCCTTAAACACATAAACAAAATGGTGTGTAATATCGTAGGTCTATACCTAATTTAAGGAGTTTAATATTAGGTAGTCTGCAAAAAATGCCTGTTTCCCTGGTAAACACTGACTAATTAATTTAGATTTTTATCAAAAAGTACAATGGTGCAAATAATTGATAGACATCTGCGTTGCTTCAATAGATATTTTTTAATCTTGAATGATTTGCCAATAATCTCCAAAAATATCTGTATTTTTTTAAACCAACACAATTTTTTATTGTTGAATAATATTGACTATGGGTTATGAAACAATTATATTATGTCACAGCCACACAGCATTAACGAAGCATTTTTTTATCAATTGAGAAAATAATGTTTTTATAACAGGATTATACCTAATTAGGAAATAAGATAATTTAATACAATTTTTGTTTGTCATTGTATTGGCGCACCTACCCAACCAAAAGTCTAGTTTAAGACCTTTCATAAAAAGTAAAGCTGTAAGTAGCATATTGAGAATGCCCGAACTCAATCATCTGCCTAGCCTTTCCCAACTATGTTGGGGTCGGCTTCCAGTTCAACAAGATGCAGCTGAATACCAGTGTTTTACATGGAGCGACTGCCTGTCAGACCTCCACAACCCAGTAACTGGGTAACAAGACACCCCTTGGTTAAACTGGTTGTCAGACTTTCGAGCTTCTGACTACAAGTAACGACTGTCAAAGATCTACAAATGACAGCCGGGACCAACGGCTGAACGTGCTGTTCAAGGCACGGAGGAGTCTTGGTATGTAATAAATGGTCACCCATCCACGGACCGACCTCGTCAAGCGTAGCTTAACCTTCGATCGACCCATGCGACTGTTACAATTTAGCCACAAGCTCCTTTTTTTTTTGAGGGATGGAAAATCCGCATGGATGTCCCCCTCCCGGGGAGGCGGAGGGGTCTGTCACACTCTGACTAAAAACCACTCCGTGTTCCTTCTCACACCTGCGCCGGGGGTCACGGGAACGGAAGATAGTTCCGCGACAGCCACAAGCTCCTACCAGAACATAACCACCAATATAAACGATTTCATGATAGTTGCGGTGCGTGATGGGTGTGTTTTGGTGCATTTGCGGGTTCTTTCCTGCTCGGAACAAATATTTGGCTGGAATCTTAAATGTTAGTAGCACATGCCAGAACTAAACCACGTGAAAAAAATGACGTCACTATTGGCGCAGTGACTGAGCGTTTGGCCGCTGCGCTGCGAATCGCGGGTTCGACCTCAAAAAAAAAATATACAGTTGTTCAGGGTGTGACGATTTGTGTACTTAAGGTGAGTTAAAATGTTTGTCAAGGACCTACGATACAGGAGAAATTCACAACATTACATAACACCACGCCTGCTATCCGCGAAGGGTTAGGCAGAGATGTACTAATAGTAGGCATACCCGCATTTCGCCAGTTAGGTTTAAGTTAAATAAATAAATAAATAAAATAAATATTCCACAACTTTTTCGCACAACGCCATTTGGTCCCACGTTAAGCTTGAGAGCTTGTGTTATGGGTACTAAACAGCTGATAAAAATACTTATATATTTCTAAATACAAACATAACATAGATAAATTACACCCAGACACAGAACAAATGATCATGCTCATCACACAAACATTTGTTCTGGGTGGGAATCGAACCCACGACCTCCGGCATAGCAGTCAGGGTCACTAACTACTGGACCAACAGGTCAGTCAAAGTTCCATGTAATAGGAGCGAGTTTATTGCCATCAATCGAGCACAAATCCAGACTCCGGGGTAATACTGGGAAGTACCTTGTGTTGCATTAAAAAAAGAAGTCACATACCACCACTTCAATACACATAATAAAGCGATATAATTAATTAACAAGCATGGTAACATTAGGTACATTATCAGTACATACCTACACAATTTAATAGTTTAATTAAAATCCTCGTCTTTACATTACTCCGGGGGGTAATGTTGTGACCTAGGTCAGCCACACTGTAAACGATAACATCATAGCACCACTATGCGCATATTTAAAAATCTACGTGACATGCATCGTTGCTTGGGTGGTTTGGGTAATTGGTACCTATGCCTATTTTTTTTATTTCTGACTAGATATAATGTCGGGTCGTGGAGCTCCTTAACCATAAAGTTGAGCTCATGATGGCTGGCACATACATGCCGCTTGCCCAAATTGTTTCTGGCACTTTCCTCAAAAGGCTAAGCCGGACACTGTTCTGCATGGTTCGTCACACGAAAATTTAGATAATATTTTTTTTTAAATCTGGACTTGAAAAGAGACGATGATCCCTGAGTTTGTTTCAGCTTTTCTTCTCAGAAGTAGTCAGTTAGGAAATGCCGACTTCAACTAGCTTGAAAGGAAAAAATGACGTGTAAAGGTGATTTCCATATCCTACTTGCATAATATATCATTTCATTTCATTTTTTTTCGCTTCACGCGTTGCCATTTTGTCGATTAATTTGTCTACCGAACTTCTGTAGACAAATTTGTCTACAGAAGTTCTGTTCTTTTTGGTTCAAAAATAAATTTCATTTCATTTCATTTTATTTTTTTGTTTTTTTTTATTAAAATTTTATTATTATTATTTTCCTTTAAAAAAAGACTCTTATCAACTAAAGTTTAAGATCATTTCAAACCTATAATGATAAAATTAGGAAACAATTGCGTCCTTCTTGTTGCAAAATGAATCCGTGTTTTTAAGTAATAACTAAAAATTCAGTCCCGAATTTTAAAAAATGTGTTAGTGGGGTCGCGGCCCTATTAAGTTTGAGAACCACTGCTCTAATAAAGAAAATTTACACAGCCCTTAAATAATGAAGCGAACTTTATTGGATCATTAACTATCGCCAAGTTAAGGCATTAGCGCTACAAGATACTTAGTTTACTTAGAAGTTAAAGTAGCTGCAATGTTTATTTATTGTATGATATACGATATGACTTTTCATATTAACCACACATGAAGATAGGTATAAGAGTTGCTTAGACGACGTGTTTCAAGTTACATTATAAGTAACAGACAGAGGTGTGTGTATAATGCCAGCTACCAGTTATGTTTCAGTTACTTGTAATAGGGAGCAAGCCTATTGCCATCAAACAGGCACAGATCCTGACTCTGAGATGCTGATGAGAAATTGTAGATGACAAAACCCATTAACACTTTATTAGAACCTGCAGGCCTAGACATACATACGTATTTTTTACCACCTATAAGTTTAGAGTGCGGGAGGGGCCTGCGTGTTGGTCTAGGTACTAACGGACATTATATCTGTGAGCGAGTACACTTAAAATTAAACTTAGATCACTTACTCTTACCTCAAAAAGATTGAGCGTTATTGAAATGTAATTATTAGTGTATGCATGCTTTTTTTTAAAGAAAAAAATGTGTAGAATCTACAGTCGACAATAGTCTACAATGTCAAGCGTTATTTCTTTTATAATCATCAGAAATTCTTCTACAACATGTCACTTGTTTTTACGATGATCATACTACGCCAGCTGGACCTCATGCTCAGTTAAGTAGTAGCACTTTCAAAGACTTTGACCAACGGGGCAGTCTTACAAGTAATAACTAAGTAAGTTTACATTTATAAGAAGAAGCATCTATAGTTTACATTTTACTAAGAATCGTTGCTTTGAATTAAACATGAGTATGAACTTAAAATCACTTGAACATTAGAAGATACACTATTTACGATAGTTTGAAAAATACCTACTTCCCGAATGTTTTTGTCATAATTGTAGTTGTCAATGTTTTTTTTAGCTGACGTCGCAAATGAACAAGCACGCAACTGCACGATATGCAAGCACAAAAATAATGAGCGACGTAATTATCTCTATATGTACGTATGTTAATACCTAACTTGACATAACATAAGCATATCTGAAGAATTAAAGTTCTCGTCACGTTTATAA
This sequence comes from Euplexia lucipara, assembly GCA_921972225.1. Lineage (NCBI taxonomy): Eukaryota > Metazoa > Arthropoda > Insecta > Lepidoptera > Noctuidae > Euplexia > Euplexia lucipara. The sequence continues at coordinate 14,669,166 of OV179154.1, forward strand.
TATAATAGAGATTTACACTACATAGTCGAGCATATCGCACACAAATCAATGAAGATAAATATATCCGGTAAAAAAAATATTTCCATTCATAATACTATTTTCATGGACGAGTTTACGTCAATGGTAGGGTTACAATATCTAAATCTAGTGATTATCGACGTCTTCGTAAAGATTAGATGGTTTTTGATAATCTTAATAGTGCTAAAAATAAAAATTCAAAGATAAAAAACTCGAAAAGGAACATAAAAATTATCTTGCTCCATTCATGCCGCAACACTAATCGCATAGCAACTAGTGACGCAAATAAAAAGTAAACTTGTAAAAAAATATGCTTTATCCACTTACATAGCCGAACTTTGCCGTCATGTTGTGTCCCGTTGTATATTATGTAGAACATGCATCTAACTGAATTACTCGGCCGATTTTCCTTTACTAAAACTGAACAATCCACTTTTATGTAATATTTTTTCAACACACTTCTCATTCAATGGAACAAAACACTGAAAATAGTATACTTTTTGTGCTTCAATTCAAGCAAAACGCAAACAATAGCTTTTGTAGTCACTAGGAAAAAATACAGAGTAAGCGCTGAACGTACTCTGAAGAGCAACCGTTTCACATCACTTTCATAATTTTCCGAATAAGCCCGACGAGCGCGATTTAAAAATGGAACACCATTTTTTTTCGTCAAACGCCTTTGACGTGTTGCCGTCTTTGAATTATCCAGGGTGCGATTTTATTCTTAATTTTTCATCTACGGGGTGGGTGTATTTTCACGCGCGTATTCGTGAGGCTTCAGCGCGAGCGGTCGACATGTGCGCGGCGCGGCGTGCGGCCAACGACTACGAGATAAAAACCTCGCTTGATTATAAACTTATAAGCTAAACTTTTTTGTTCGTGTGCGTGCGTTTATATTAGTGTGCCCGCGAGGCTTTGTTGGTGACCTTACAAAGTTTTCACTTACGTAGATTCTTGTAGAAAAGTCGCTTTTTTAAATCTTGGAACTATAGAAACACGTCATCGGATAACAAAAACTATAAAATCTTAGAAGTGGATACATTCTTCGAATAAGAAACATTTTATTTGATCATTTAAATTTTTACTTTTTGACTCGTATGTCTTATTTGTGTCTTAGTTGTAAAAATAAAGCATTAAAATACCAGTTAATAATTTTAAATCTACAAGCATTCACTAAGAAGAAAATAGCAGAGAATTTATTACCTACCTACTAACATTTTGCAATAGAAAACACCGTTTATTTCACTGCCTTAGACTAATGTAACAAATACATACGAAGTCAATTTGTACTAAAGACTACATAAACACGTGTTAATGAACATTTAAAATAAATTATTATTTATCTATGTACATAAATACATAATATTACTTAGAACACGGATTAGTCACGAAATACCGAAATGCAAATCAAATTATATTGAGAAGGAATGTGAATCTCGGAATTAATTAATAATTTATTATGACTTACCTGTATTAATAAATGGTACATACTCATCACTGTTATTCTTTGAAGGGTTGATAAAGAATTTAAAACTAACAAAGTAAATTCTTTCAAATAATTGAACCACTTAAATTGCAGGCCAGACTAAGACGCTCACGTGAGTGACCTGTCAATTAATCGAACCAATCGCGGGTCAGAAACACACACACACACATGCATAATAATAACACTATTACTTACAGCTAAATTAAAATAAATATTAACAAAAAATAAACACGGAAAGCGATGTATGCACCACCTGAGCATTAAAGTGGACGGACGTAATCTATTCACGACTTTATCAAAATGGGTCAATGCGGCAGTACCTTACTCAGTTACTCCTTTCTGCGGCTGGCTCGTATCGGACGATGAACGTGCTTTGTTAAATTTACATTGCACGCTTTGAATTTTGAACGTTTTGCTGTTGAGACATTTGGGCAGCAATAGATGGCGTGTAACTTGTGAACGAGCAAAATGCTAGTGTCGTCTAGTTAAACATATCAGTTTTTTTTTTGTTATTTTTGAGTTTGATTGCTAGGCTGACGATCACGGGTTCAAACTCAATGGTTTTAGGCGTTACAAATGGTTTCTTTTTATTAGGAAGACATTAAACATTGCAGCTATTTATGTATTTATTAACCGACTTCAGGAGGAGGTTCCCAATTCGATCGGTATTTTTTTTTTTTTGATAAGTATTTCAAACACACTAAAGTGCAAAGATGAACCTACTGCAATAGTTTTTTTGACTGTATGTAATGTTAAAAAAATGTATATGTTATATTATGTCGTCGACTGTGTTATTAATTATGATTTTCAATTTAAAAAGAGGGATTCTTGGCTAAGTATGAAACAACAATCACGCTGGTTCACCTTTAGGGTTAAGCAATGTTTACCGAGATTGGTCTTGCATGGTTGACCATCTATTCTATATATATCCCTCCGTGCCTCAAAAAGGACAATAAGCCGTTGGTTTCGGCTGTCAATAGTAGAAATTTTACAGTTGTAACGAGTATATAGACAAAAAGCCTGAAAGTCAGAGACTCATTTTCAACTCACCCAGTAACTGGGTTGCAGAGGGCATATAGGCGGCCGCTCCATGTAAAATACTGGAATTCACCTGCGAAACTGTGATTAAACTGGAAGCTGACCTCAACATAGTTGGGAAATGGCTAGACATGAGAAAACTACAAAAGCATCGAACATTCGCTAAACAATTTCATAAAAGGTGCGCTATGTATCTTGAATCTATTTACAAGATTATAATTATTCAAACAACAAATATCCAACCGTGAATCTGATGTTTGCGCAGGTGTCCAACCTGCATAAATGTTAACAACCTTTTTTTGTATAGAACTAGTTGTGCCCGCGGCTTCGTCTGTCTCTTCTTCTTCTTTTAGTGTGGTAACTGACAAACCTGGTGGCATAGTTTTTATGCCGGCCATAGGCTTCTGACTTAGCTTCACATTCTGTCGAAAAATATCTCTCAGACATGTCCGCACGTAAACTCAAAGTCAAAGGCAAATTATTTATTTCAATTAAACCCATAAAAGGCACTTTTGAACGTCAGACAGACAAATTAAATATATTAAGAGAATGATTCTAGTTGCTCATTCCAAAAGGTAGTGTCATATGGAGAAGAATGTGCAAGAAACTCCATACTTATTCTTTTTAAATAGATTTTACAATTTCCAAACAATATATTGCTGATTAATCTGTTTATGTAAACAAAATACATAATCAGATATAAAATACATAGCAACATACATACATAGTTACTCCCTTCTACATCAGCTATCTGCCAGTAAAATCATTCCAGCCGTTTCGGAGATCACCAGATACAAATAGACAGACAAAATTCAATAAGAAGTCTAATAAACATACCTTATTATGCACTTTTATATACTTAAATTATGTGTAAAAAACCTTTTATTTTGACATAACATGCAGATACCTCAATTGTATTTATTTATATATAGGAAGTCAAACTTCTTGAAAAATTCAGATCATTTATTTTAATTAAACCATTAAAAGGCACTTTTGCACATCAGACTTATAAGTTCAAGAAACTAATAAAATAATTCTAGATGCGCTCTCCAAAAAGTAGTTTTTCATGAAAAGAACTACACGAAGGCTCTCCTGACAAAATATCGTCAAGGATCAATATTTTAACAAAAATATTTAATTACGACTTGCAGTTTGCAGTGTGGTCTATAAAACCGAAATTCTAAGTTTAAGTTTGTGCTAATTTGCAGTTTATCACGTGTTTACAAATATTACCTTGTGGATGTTTTTATTTGCGTTTTACATATGAACATGGTAAAACCTCTATTTGTTAGCACAAAACTGACATTGCAGAAGTTTTAAATGTTCAATGCTAACTTATCATCTGCACGGAAAATAACAACTACTAAAGTATTAGGATTATTTAGTTACATCAAGGATATGTTTTAAATAGTCGTATTTTAAAATTTGTACTTCAGTTAAATAACAAACGTGTTGCAAAAACCGTTACTCACCACAAATAGTCGACTTTGATACACGTAGCACAAAAACCTTTGATTGTGACATTTTTAATCTCTTAATGTTCTTAAAAGCTTTTATTACTGTCATATAAATTAATCATAAAAATATATTTAATCGTTTACATCACACGTATTTCCCAATACAATTTCTCGACACTATTACCTAAAACATTAGTTCGTGGAATTGTAAAAAATACCGCTCCCTTGGTTTAAAAAAAAAACATGAGTTCGCAAGAAACCGATTTGAATTCCGAACTCTGTCACATTGTGCAACACTACTTCCGAGTTTCTTTTTTTTCCTTGTTTAGAGTGGAGGATGTTGTGGAGTATGCAAGTAAAGAGGATTGTTTGGACAGCCTCGCCTTGACCCGCCCAACTCATGACCGCTTGATCGCCGACCATAAATAGTGACCTTTTAAAACTTATTTCATTTCCTTTATTTACAATCTCAACACAAGCGACGGCGACGTAAAGAGAGATACTCATTAGCTGGTCGTAAATCGGAAAATTTAATCAATGACAATTTCACCACAGACATTTATTTTTCAAACATTACTAATTAGTCTGACCATGAAAATATAAGCATTGTATTTCCCAATTTTCTCGATAGCTCTGACGAAACCAGAGGGCAATGCTACACCATGACTTTTATAAAAAATATCAACATCAGAATACGTCAACAAACTTTCGTACAATTTGAATAATGTCCAATTGAATACACTATTAACGTCGAACTAATAATAAAGCGGGTCTTCATTGCGAAACGGTTAAATAACACTATTATAATGGCGAGCGCGGTTGCTCGTTTTCGCGTTTACGAGTGTTTATTTACTGGTTGCACTACAATGCCGGTATCGCACAATAAAGTTACGCTCGAAAAGCTATAATCAGAATGTTCTGTGTAAATAAACTTGGTCCGTGAAGACACTTAAGGTCCGAGTGCTTAAGCGAGGCCATTATTTAACGTTTTGCACCGATAAAAGGGCTCGTCCATGTGACGTCTTATTCCAGTTTTAGTGCCGACGACATTGTTCGTCGCACGACAACGAACAATTCAGTAAATTTATGCTTCAGGTAAGTCTGACAAAAAAGTCGCAGGTTGCTGATGTAAATTACAATAGAACATGAAGTTAGAAAGCGGATTGTTTTATTTTACTAGGTGGCTTTGTCAATGAAACCACATCATCATCTGCCTTATATTTTTCTTATCCACGCACGAGTATGTTGAAAACAGCTTCGGGTGAATGCACCTGAATACTAGTACTGTACAGACGCCAGCACATCAAGTTACCACAATGTGTCAAATTTCTTTGATCGTTTTTCAACTTTATGTCAAACAGAATAAGGTCCCCTCATTCTGTGTGGTTCTTTCCTCAAAAGACCATTTCAGACACTAATCGGCATGGATCTTACATGATTTGACCAAGATAATGTCTGGACTTTAAAAGAGACTATGACCTCTGAGTTTCTTTCGGTGTTTCTTCTCAGAGTAGTCAGGTAGTGAAACACCGATCTTATCTACTAGTTAAAAAAAGACGTGTAAAAGTGTTTGTGAAAACCTATTTACAGAAATAAAAAAAAAAAAAAAAAAAAGTTCATATTACATTGGGAAAATTTTACACATTGGGGTAACTTGATGTGCTGGCGTCTGTACATCGAAGATCCATTATCCACCTCCACAACCCAACTACAAGAAACACGTAACCCGTTTAGTGCGAATTCCGTAATCTTTTTGTTGGCAGTGTGGTCTCGGTATGCAATAGGTAACTTTACCTTTGATCGATCTGGCTGTTATTAGTGAAGCATATTATTACTCTTTAGTGCCTATAAAACAAATATTAAGGATTAATATATATGATTCTACTTTTTTAATTCTAATTATCACAATACTGACTATGTCGCCGACGCAAATTTTGTATTTTAATTCATAGGTCTCGAGTTCGAACTCAACTCATTCAAACTGATTAATAGAAGTTTCATAACCATAACAGTCTTTACTTAGGTACACGTACCTATTAATTAAGAATAAAGGTTCGCCGCCATTTGAAGCACCTCAGTAAATTATTCTCGAAATCGGTTTAATTTCCGTTTCTATTATTTCGACACCGTTCAGTACTAGGCATTTCAATTTAGTTACATCCTATATCTGAGGACTACTTTGATCAAATGCCATGTTTGTTGACTTAGATCTTATAATTAAGTACCTGCGGAATTAGAAAGGATCTCCATGGATTATTGGGTAATATTGAAAGACCAAACATTCCAATTTCATAACACGGTTTCCTTTGTTATTTAAAAGATTTTAAAGAAAATTCTTTAGCTATTACTTAAAACACTTCCACGCCTCGAACACCAAATTAAACCCAAAGGCTTAAGGCAGCCAAGACCATAGCCTCAGTTATCATTTGTGGATTTTTGATAGTAGTTATGCGTAGTTTGAATCCCAAAAGCCACTGGACTAACAAAGGGGTGTCGTGTTATCCCCTGGTGGAGATTAGATTGACTATCTACTGGGATAGGTATTCAACTGCAACTGGTGCAACTTCTCTTGTTAATTATACTTATTATATACGTCTATTCAAATAGTCTTGTATGGTATATATTTATGTAAATAGTACACCACACACTGCCTACTCATCTTTTTTCCTCCACTATCAAGTCCATCCAAAGGTTGTCTGTAAGAGATCGCTTTTAGCGATAAGGCCGCCCATTGTATCACCGCTTGTAGCCCTTAAAATTATGATTTGTAAGTATTAACGGTGTACAATAAAGAGTATTCTATCTATCTATCTATCTATCTGGTCATACTTATAGAAGCTAACCCCAAAAGAGTTGGGTAAAGAAGTTTAATATTGAGCGGATGCAGAATATAAATAAATAATAAATAAATACTCCACAACTTTTCACACAACGCCATTTAGTCCCAAGTTAAGCTTGAGAGCTTGTGTTATGGGTACCAAAAAGCTGATAAACATACTTTTATATTTCTAAATACATACATATTATAGATAAATTCCACCCAGACACAGAACAAATGATCGTGCTCATCACACAAACATTAAATTTGCCCTGGGTGGGAATCGAACCCACGACCTCCGGCATAGCAGTCAGGATCACTAACTATTAGACCAACCAGGCCAGTCAATATCAGACCTCCACAGTCTAACAACTATGTAGGTTAGGTAAACATACGATATCCCATAGCGTCGTCGTCGAAGTCTGACAACTAATCTTAGATTGGTTGTCAAACTTTCGACGGGTAATGGAAACAATTGCTTGCTGGGGAGTTTGTTCCGTCACTTCTTCTTCCCAGCAAAAGCACTGGCTTTTTCGGGTACTGTCTTATGTAATTTTGACGTTCAAAAAGTGCTGATTCTAAGCCTACTTTGAATTAATGACTGTCTGATTCTTTGATAAAGATTTAACATAGGCACGGTGCGGTTTCGACGTGTATTGGATGGTCGCCCTTCAACGGACCGACCCCGGTAAGTGTAATTTACCGTCGATTTCGTTGGGTTTTATACTAAGCCATGAACCCCACAAGAGGGTTGATTTGACTGAAGTTTTTATTAATTTATGGTTTTAACAATATGTAGACTGTTCTATTGAGAGACTGAATGAGTATTGAGAGATGTCAAAACATTCCACTATGCGGAAATTCTTATATCATCTGAGTGACAATATTGTATTATATTAATGACGCAATTACGATTGAATTGATCATTCCTTTCGTAGCTCTTAGGTCAAGATCGCACGGACAAATTTTACTTAGACGTTTCCATAGTCAAGGAATTTTCAACCATGTGATAACGCTAATAAGGTTTTATTTAACTAGGTACTTATTTTTTTGTACGTATGTAATGTAAATAAATAATAAAAGAAGCGCCGCCTACACGTTTTCGTATTGACATTTTTATAATTTGCTCAACACAGTCAACACTAACAAATATTTTAAGTAGTATTATAAATAACATTTAGTAAATATCTGTAAAAAAATGAGATGCAAGCTTTAAAAAAAACCTTTTAAATGAACTTTGTCGCTGGCCAATATTCTGAATACGTACAAACGAGCAGCAACAGCAAATAATGACATGATGTGATTGGGACCTACTGTTAAATGGATACCCTATTTACTTTATAACCTACTAAGTCCTTTTTCCCCCTATGTCAGGGTTAGACTTTCGTCAATTGCCTATGGAACCTCCACAACCCAGAAACTAAGCAAGACGATACCCCTTACGAACCCCATCATAATGATGTCCAAAATTAAAAAAAAAGGTTTTTAAGAATTTGATCACAAGGCTTTGTCCACCTTGTATGTGGCACTCGATAAAACTAAATGAAACACCTGAGAAAGTACAGAACGACGTCCATCTACATGGAAATCCTTAATATTGACTAATACGTATGTAAATCCGTAAATCTGTCTGGCCGTTACTCAAGAAATTACGACATACGAACGTGTCACTGATTTTTTTCTTATAAGTTTACTCTGTGTGAGAAATCTTATAGTCAGCTAGATATGGAGTCATTAAATCATGGGACGTTCCCCTTCCCTACTATCATACAAAATGGTGAAGCTTTGGGCTATCGCCTGCCCCTTAACCAGAGAATCACGTGTATTTTTCGGGGGCAACGGCTATCGGTTTAAACATATATATTTTGTACGTGATATAACCCCTTCATGATATTTCGTCATATTTTTCGATTCCCGCAAAATCCCCTCCTTAGAGCCTCACGTGAACAATGGACGATCCCTAATAACTATAAAATACGTCTCGAAACATATATACTTAATGCATACTTAACAATTTTATCTATTGATCGTAACGCACTAACATCTAAGATGGCGCTATGTGTGAAATTCTAACAGGTATCGTAGATACATTAACTGCTAAGTATGAAAACTAATATTTACAGAAACTTATTTATTATTATATTAATACTTAAACATGAATATTATTATTGTCTCATGATCGCAACTGGTGAAATGTGGGTGAACAGGTACTCCTCTCCCAAACCCTTCGGGAATTACAGGGGTAACGTTATGTAAACATGAGCTAACCTTGATTTTGATGAAACCCGGATTTTGACAGTCGTGGTAAGTAGGTTTCCTTAATATTTTCCAATTTTAATCGTTAATCTAGTCTCTACAAGTGTACATGGGCCCTGGCAAATTGGCAGACAATACTCACAAATCCTAATTTGCCGTTTTGACATTTTTAGTTAAGGTTTGGATAATGTCGTGCTCGTGCGTGTCGTGTCGTACGACTGGCCTGTTGGTCTAGTTGTTAGTGACCCTGACTGCTATGCCGGAGTTCGTGGGTTCGATTCCCACCCAGGACAAATGTTTGTGTGATGAGCTCGATCATTTGTTCTGTGTCTGGGTGTAATTTATCTATTATATGTATGTACACACATCAAAAGTGTCTAGGGATCAACATATATTTTTGCAATAACTTTTCTCCTGATTGATATTAATTAAAATTTTCTTTAAGGATTCATCAAATAAAGTGTTTTCGTTTGTCACAGTAACGATAAACCAAGTCACCTTTGCATTAATAAAGAAATTTGCCATTTTCCTAATAAAGGGATTTTTGGCATTTGAACCACTAACATTAAAGTTCGAAAATAAGACTGAAATAACAGTTTTCTTTAAAATTTTATTGGGTAACTTAAACAATTAATAATCCGTGTTTCTACCGCGAACACTAACAACACAAGAACATCGGTTTGGCATACTCAAAATGAGTTCATCCAAATCACGCTGTGGAATGGCCGCCCATGTTCGTTGCAACAACAAAAAAAGGTCTTCTTGCGACTGGATACCCTCCATATTCGGCAGAGCTCTTCTCTGTAGCATATCCCATGCATGCTCAATCGGGTTCAAGTCTGGCGACTGAGCAGGCCAGGGCAGGACATTGATGTTAGCTGCGGCGAGAGTCTGTCTTACAACTCGTGAGGCTTTATCACTCTTCAGGGAACTTAATTAGCGACCAAACAGTCAGAAACCGCTTGCATGAAGTGAACCTTCATTCCCGAAGACCGCTACGGGTACCACCTATAGCAATGCACAATCGTAGGATTCGATATCAATGGGCTCTTGAACACAGAAATTGGGCAGAAGAACAATGGCGTTTCGTGTGCTTTTCTGATGAGTCTCGTTTTGGTATGAGACCGGATACAAGACGTATACGACACTGGAGAACCCCTGGACGCCAACAGCGATTAAAATCCTGCCAGGAAGTCCATCCTTATAGTGGTGGAACCATCATGGTATGGGCGGGTATTTGGATCGGCGGAAGAACTGAGTTGATTTGGATCAGAGGCAACCTCAACGCTCAAATTTATGCTGAGACGATTGTATCAGACGTCATCGTTCCTCTACAAGTGCAAATCGGTCCCTTATTTCAGTTAATTCAAATTCAAATTCATTTATTTAGCTAACACAACAGAAAACTGACATGATTAACAGCGGGCCCCAAACTAGGCACAGCCTGTATCTTGGTGACCCAGACACTACACAAAGTTGTATATTTTAATTGTTCTGCTAGCGCAAGAAGAATATCAAAGTGACTATGGAATTTAGAAATAAAATATTATTATACATTGAACATAACTGTCTTACATAACTAAACAAACAGTGATTATAGAGAGAAATTTAACTAATAATGATTAATAACTAATAATGATAATAACTAATAATATAATGACTAATAATGATTTAATATTGAAAACATAGGTATCTACAAATAAACAAGAATAACATTTGAAATGCGTAGGTGTGGGGATGTAGGATGTGTACGTGTGTGTAAGTGATTATGAGGGTGTGTTGTGTTTTGCGTCTTAGTGTGTGTGGCTGTGGGTACTGGGTATTAACTTGAGCTGCATAGTTAATGCATGATAATGCACGACCGCACACCGCAAGAGTTGTAAGACAGACTCTCGCCGCAGCTAACATCAATGTCCTGCCCTGGCCTGCTCAGTCGCCAGACTTGAACCCGATTGAGCATGCATGGGATATGCTACAGAGAAGAGCTCCGCCGAATATGGAGGGTATCCAGTCGCAAGAAGACCTTTTTTTGTTGTTGCAACGAACATGGGCGGCCATTCCACAGCGTGATTTGGATGAACTCATTTTGAGTATGCCAAACCGATGTTCTTGTGTTGTTAGTGTTCGCGGTAGAAACACGGATTATTAATTGTTTAAGTTACCCAATAAAATTTTAAAGAAAACTGTTATTTCAGTCTTTTTTTCGAACTTTAATGTTAGTGGTTCAAATGTCAAAAATCCCTTTATTAGGAAAATGGCAAATTTCTTTATTAATGCAAAGGTGACTTGGTTTATCGTTACTGTGACAAACGAAAACACTTTATTTGATGAATCCCTAAAGAAAATTTTAATTAATATCAATCAGGAGAAAAGTTATTGCAAAAATATATGTTGATCCCTAGACACTTTTGATGTGTGTATTTAGAAATACATAAGTATGTTTATCGGCTGTTTAGTACCCATAACACAAGCTCGCAAGCTTAACTTGGGACTAAATGGCGTTGTGTAAAAAGTTGTGGAATAATTATTTATTATTTATATATTTTACGATCCCCTCTGTACTTGTTAAAATTTAGATTATTGACTCCACCATCTAAATGGAACCATCAGAATTAATAGATCCTATTGGACCCACTAATTGAGCCGTATAAACTTGGGAACCCAATGAAAATATTTAGTGGAACCAACAGTTCTTGACCAAAAGTGTTATTAGTACCTATGTATTTTTAGGTTGAGGTATTTATCTATGGGTCTTTGTTACCTGAAATAAATGGTTTATTATTATTATTATTAAAAATGGAGGGAGGGGTACGCCCATCAGTGGGACAACTTCAGTTTTAATATAGACATGAGGACTCAGAGTATGAAGTACAGGGTGCAGCCTGTGCATTATTAATAGATTTCGTTTTAAAAATCTAAAGCACTTGCCTTAAACAAGTACCATACATTTTAAAGAAAGTAAATACCTACACAAATAGTATTTGAAACACTTTTATCGCCTAAAACATGGCCCAATTAGTTAATGCAAGCGAAATATTATCAGATAATGTACAATTCGGTGCCAGCGTTCCGTTTCCTTTAGGTAAGATATCCTAATCACAATAATACGAGTTCACAAAATTAAACAGATATTGATCGTGACAAATTAGAAATTGATGATGTCAATCCTTACGATGTTTTTCGAAGAATTTCACCTAAGCTCCCGTTATCTTAATTTTTATGTTAATTTCACAAACAATCGAAATACCAGGAAAACTATGTCATACTTAATTTGTGACGCCACTTGTCAATATCAGGAATTTTGTTTGTAGGAATTGTTATTCGAAGTAAGTAGGGAAATTCGCAGAGAAGCTCGTTTACATGAGGAGAGTTTATAGACAATTGACGAGTGCAGGCTTATTAGAGTGACGATATTCGTAAAATTTCTGGAAGCAGCTGATAAGAGTTGCCGATAATCCCGAGATACCTATGTCCACCAAGTAAGTAAGAAAGTAAGTAAGTCAATTTTATTTGTTTAAACATGGTATACATTGCATGTAAGATAGTGACAATATTTAAAATAGTTCTAACATGTTCAGCCGCATTTCGTGGTGTACAAATTGGTAGGACGAGATGGTGCATAAACCGTGATAATATTCATCATAATCCATTAATCATAGGTGCCATAACAATTCATTAAGCATAATTTTTAGCTACAATTCCATGTCAAATTAGTTATTAAAACATAATAAATTATTCAATAAAGTTATGAGTCATGTCCATAAAATTTCAATTCTAAAAACCTAACATTAAAAATTCAATCAATTCAATAGTAAACAATAACGTGTCAAAAAGCAAAAACATTGTCATTTTTAAAAGGAACAAAATTGTCTTCTTCCATAAACTCTGTAATACGCCCTTTCAGTTAGCAAACTATTCAATTGACATTTAAGACCAGATATATTTAAAATTTTCCACGATTTGGGCAGTTTATTAAAAATGGTCGGAGCCATGCAAAAGATGCTCTTACGCATAAGAGTTGTTTTAGCGCCGGGAACACGAAGTTTGAAATTATCACGCCTATTTCTAGGGAAAGCATCTGACAAACGCGGAAATAAATGAACATTGGATATAATGAACATTACTGTTTCCATGATATATAATGAGGGCAATAGTCTGTCATAGACTGATATTATAAGGTAGGCGTTTTGCTGCAATCATGAGTATACACTAAACCGAGAAACAAAACCTCAAATACCGCCGGTCGCTTCAATAAAAGTGACCCCGTGAAAACTTAAGTGAAGTGAATTGTCGAAGCATAGCATTAGTATGGATTATCAGCTCAATTCGTCTTTACTTTACCTACATGTTCACGGGGTCATTACATACATAATGTTACGTCTGTAATCCTCGAAGGGTAAGGCAGAGGTGTACCTCACCCACATATCGCCAGTTTTATTAAAGTCCGACTTGGTGATATATACAGAAAATATTTCTTCGCTTTGATTTAAAAAATAATTCAAGCTCTGACCGCAAGTATCGTTAACACAAACCAACATTATTTCTCCTTTTGATAGTCGCCTGTTCGAGTCGAGAAAACATCATTGTGTAAACGACGCTTTGGTCAAAGTGTTTAGATTTGTACCGCTAATCGACCAACGAGGTTAATTGGAAGGAGGCTAACAGGTATTTCCTTTAGTACTTTTCTTGTAAGTTGTTGGACGAAATAGGACGTGGGTTGTTTTGTAGTCAAGCCATTCGTACGTGCATAGGTATGCACTTGTTATGTAAAATGCAAGTTCGTAGAGAAGGAATGATTTAAAACCATTCATTGGAAAAGTATTATAAAGTTCAAACAAATAAAAAAATCAAATGTAGTATTTAAAAACAACATGGATTTGCTCTCTTTCTGTCCACGCAGGTCTGGCATTGCTACACAATTTTGCGATATCCAAATACTCCGCCAACTTGGCACATACGCGACCAAAAAAATCCTTAATCATCTGAACATTAAAATGGTTCAAAATGTCCACAAGTAGTAAATTCACTGTAGAAGAAAATTATTCTAATCCCTTTCTATATTCCAACTTTTTCTATGTTATTCAAATAGCACCCAAAATTTTCGCAAAGGTTAACGTTTTCGCGGACATATCTAAGTCTCATAGCGTCGAGTATGTGCTAAAACTAGGTACATTAGTAAATCAGGAGTCTCGACACTATGTATCTATTTGTTCGAACAATTACTGAGAGCAGGCGCCAGTGGACAAACATAACTATGACAAACTTTGAACGTGCGTAGCTATAGAAGAAATACGTAGAGTATTTTGGAGTTATAGAGTGAGGTACAGAAGGACAAATGCTTGATAAATCATTTAAAACTCGCAAATAAATTAAGAAGCACAACACAGAAGTGAATTTGCCAAAAAAAAGTGAAGTTAAAGTCAATTCATTTATTCCAATTACACCCATAAAAGGCACTTTTGAACGTCAGAGTAAATACGATAGGGTAAGACACATCTCATTATGAATAACACAAAAACAAGCGGGCATAGCCAGTAGCTTTGATACTTTAATATTTGAAGTAAGCTCAGTGTGTCATGCGTCATTATACATAGATACATGGGTGTAATTTATCTATAATGTGTATGTATTTAGAAATATGTAAGTATGTTTATCAGCTGTTTAGTACCCATAACACACGCTCTACTTACCTTGGGACTAGATGGCGCTGTGTGAACGTTGCGTAATATTTATTTATTTATTTTATACGCTACACAAAATGACAGTTTCATTTATTTAAAAACTACTCGTATGCGATATTTTATCTCGTTACTCGTATGTGGTATTACCGAATGTATTAATTTGTAATGGATCTTCTGCAACACCTACCTGGTTTGTGGTACAAACACATACTTGTGCTATTTCCTATTTGATGTAACAGCACTGAATATTTTCTTGCTACGAAATATTTAAGATTTAAAAATAAAACCTCATTAGTATTATGTTCTTTTGTGAGTCTTGTTACGGTTGTAAGAATTTATTTGTAAATTAACCTCCAAGTCCTTCTGCCCTTATCCCTATTTTTGGGAACACATTATTTGGGGTCGGTACAACATGTCTTCTTCTTCAATACATATATTTCTTTCTGTCGTCTTAACCGTCACATTATTATAGCTTTATTATCTTTCACATAATATATTGATGTTCTTCTACTCGTATCTTACTTCAAACTTGGATATCATGCGTTATCATGATAAACCTTTTTGCACGCAACGTTTTAGTTGCCGACGAAGACTGTAAAAGGGGCTTAGAAAGTCTTTCTGAGCCCCTTTTACAGTCTCATATCTTATTCTATTCTTTTAGATACATATTGTATCAATATAAAAAGAAAAACACGTACGCCAACATCCATTTTTTTTTGGATCCCTAAATCAGTACAGAGACAGCAAAATGAGAGAAAACATATTTTTTCTTCGTTTACCACAAAATGGTCGGCAAATAAATGAGATATTCGTAGAACTGACGATACGTACCTACCTAAGCCTTATTAGTCCAGCAAATAACATCTACAATTCTATTCTTTCATTACATGAGCTGTCATGTAACGCTGAAACCTTATAACAAATGTCCTCAAGGATAATTTAGGAGTTGAGTACAAATTGGATGTAAGATGTATTTTGTGCTCATTTTGGCGCCAACTTAGTTCAGACTTATAACTGATGACAAAGGTCTAGTTAGTGCTGATGTTTTTTAAACTTTAATCTTTTAATCGTCAACAGCACAAGTTGGAGGGTTGAAATTTCTTTTTGTAAAGATTTTTTTATTAGTTTGTAGAAACCCAAAAGTCAGATTTATACATGTAATGCAGGAATTTTTTTGTTTCATCATTTACCAATTGTTTACTGGATATTTATGCTATCCATGAATAAGAACAACTGTTACTATGAAACCTTCTTTGTAATCAGCTGTATCATGCATTTTGATCAATTAAATATTCAAGATTTGCTGATTTTCGAGTTGGTCCCATAGTCAAACTTGTTCATATTCTGGAAACCATATTCTATGAAAACGCGGCCCTTATTAAACTTTGTACAAAATATTAACAATTTCTCTCACAACACGAATAAAACAAACCATAACAGCACTTTATCGGCGTCAATACTTTCATAAACTGGCGTCTGCGCCGTTCAAAGTTATCGTGTTATCATTATTATTGTTATCACACACACATTGATTCCTGGCGCCATCGGAATATCATTGGCTTTACGATTTATAACCATATCTGCATCGTATCGAATGAAACGAAAACTGGTACATTAACCATTCTAGTATAAGAAAACCGGTGATGTCAGACAATCACAACGTGTGGTAAGTAGATAGATTATTTGGCTATATAAAGAGTAATTTTAAGTGTTGTTTTCCTGTGGACACTTTTAAGGCAAATATTGATTTGTTGCGGTCACAAGGTCGGAGGTATTGTAGGTGAATAATAAATAAATAAATAATAATAAATAAATATTCCACAACTTTTTCACACAACACCATTTAGTCCCAAGCTAAGCTTGAGAGCTTGTGTTATGGGTACTAAACAGCTGATAAACATACTTAAATATTTCTAAATACATACATATTATAGATAAATTACACCCAGACACAGAACAAATGATCGTGCTCATCACACAAACATTTGTCCTGGGTGGGAATCGAACCCACGACCTCCGGCATAGCAGTCAGGGTCACTAGCTACTAGACCAACAGGCCAGTCAATAGCACTAGCGGTGCTCATGTAGCTGTAAAAGTAACAAATCATGGGTTTGCAAGGGTGGATTCGGGGGGAGGGAGAGGTAATTGGGTATGACGTAGATTCAATTGTATTACACATTTCTTTCTAATTTGGATTTTTATAGTAATCGAATTAAAGTCTCTCTTGTAAGTTTATACTTAGATACTTTACTTTGCGTAATTTCTTGAACCACCAATGCTCACAAAACGGTTGAAAAAAACATTGTGAACAAACCGTCGCGTCCACCTAAAATTTGAATTGATCTCACTGGGCCTGCAAGGTGGCCAACTTTCCTTAAAAGCTGCCCCCCTAGCCAAGTTACAAACGACCACGTGACTTAGCGAAAGGTGATAAGTCACGTGGTCAAAACAAAGGGATTTGAGGCGTTCTCGATTGTAGAAAGAGAATAGATACGAATCATTTGTAACTTGGCTAGGGGGGCAGGCCTGTGTCCCATTAGTGGGAATGCTAATATTACGCTACGCGTGCTTGATAATGTTTTAGGGTAAACCTTTGTCTAATCGATTTAAGTATTGAAGTAATAGAAACATTTCAAAAGATGATGGAATGCGGTAACATATGTTTAATGCCATAATGAGAATAAATAGGTGTCACAAAGTACTTCGGTATTCCATTAGGCCTAATCCGTGCATAATTAAATTGACAAATCTAAATAGAAAACGCATCAAACCTATTTATATTATTTTATGCATATTTATACACGCCATTTAAAAGTATAAGCCACTATATCTAATTTGGCCTATTACCAATAATCTACGACACCTATTAGTGGAATTAACTGAAAGAATTTTCAATGACATCTGACTAATCAAAACCACTCAATGCTTACATTATAAAATCAATTTAATATGAGATAAGAGTGATTGCGTAAACTTTCTTCGAAGCACACTCATCGGGGCACAGGCTAACAAAAATCTTTGATACAAATCTGTTTACTATGAGTGTACTGGTCGTTTTTTGCTGTAAGTGTTAAGGCTGTGGTGTCCATCGAGTTAAGGTGTCGCAATATGTGTAGAGGAAGCCCAACCGTAATGTCGCGTCATTGGTTGTCATGTGGTCGCATGTGACGTGTCAATGAACTTGTTAAGTGTCCAAATTCAATTGCATTAAAATTTGAAGTACCGGAGATTGACTGGTGATTAAAAGAAATAGATGGCATGTTTAATTAGGCACCAGAATTTACTAGTCCCTCAGAATCTGCATGTAGGAAAAACCTACATGATATGCTTTCAACTAATAATTGGGTTTTACAAAATTAATTTAATACGAGGTACATTTTTGAATTAGATTAATTAGGAATTACTGGTCATTGTGCTTTTTAAAAACAATGAAAACCACATAACCAAACATGCATGCAAATAAGTTTCAAAGACTGAAGGTATATTCAAAATGGAGTGCTTAGCTTTTCCCTACCTACCGTGGAACAAACTGCTGGTACTAAGGAAACGTAAATTGTTTTCATCAAGCCTAGGATTACGTGAGACATTACGTATAAACCTCAACAAACGGTCATAAACGGTCGTAAAACAATCAATACCTACCAAAAAAGTACATTATACACTTAATTCAATGAAAACGGTGACCAAATACATTACCTAACTATTTAGTCATACGGTTTCTGATAGCGATTACCTACACAATTTAATGGTACCTACCTTAAGAATCATGACCAAAAATGGTTGTTAGTGATGTTACAACCATTTTACAACTCAAATGTTAGGTACCTTATACAATTAGTAGGTACCTAAAGATCTAATAGCAACCCTAAACAATAACAATGAGCATTCATTAAAGCGCTTTTTCCATAATTATGTTATTTGTGATTTTAGATGATTTTCATTAAGTCCCATTTTTTTTAAATCGACAGGTTTTCTTTTTCGAGGTCCTTCTGTTCACCCCAAATGAATTGGGATAAGGGCAAAAGAGTGACGATATCTACAACGGAATGCCTCGTTGTTCTAGTGGTTGCAATCGCTACTGCTGAGTATAAGGTCCGGGGTACGATTCCCAAAGTGTTATAAAGTTTTCCATTTGGAATTTCTCGATAGCAGCCCGGAGTCTGGATTTGTGCCCGATTGATTGCAATAGACTTGCTGACTATTATATGGGACTTAAACATTACTAGCAAAATGTGGGTGCACCACAGGTACCTTACCCTTTGGCGATTATAGGCGTGAATTAACATTTGGTCGATGAACAAAACATTGAAGGAAGACACAGGTAATCTCAGGACATGATTCTGAATCCCAGAGCGTTGAAACTTTAGTCAGATTTTTAAAAAAATTACTTTTATCTGACGTTTGTTTTAAACTTTACAACAAGATGCATTAAACTCTAGTTACTGACACCAAATATACTACTGAAACTTCAGTTCAAACAAATCAAGTGGAAGAAAAACGAAAAACCAAAGGCTAGCTCGGAAAATAAAAAAAGAGTAATCCTTATCGAACGAAGTCGCGAACACTGTTAGTCATGACATTGCTCAGCTCTCGAGGGATTTGTTAATCGCGTTAGCAGCCCCGGCTGATGACTATAACAAATTGTGTGTTATTAGATCAAGGACGAGTTTACAAGGAAATTACGTACCCGAAATTGAAATTTTAGTGTCGATAGATAACTTTGTCATCGTGAGAAAACTGAAAGCTATGTTTGAAATCGCCATTCCGCCTTTAGCAACCGTGGTGATCAATTCTCGTGCCTCTCTCTGCATGTAGCTTTTGCTTTGCAGTGGGACAGCACAGGCTGGTATTATTATTATTTTTTTGCATTGCATTCGATATTTTAGGATTATAATGAGAACATAATACAATCATAATGTTAGCTACGACGAGTGGTAAAATTAACAGGGCAATACTTACATTATTTTTCTTTTGCGGTTAACCACCAGTTCCAAATCAAAATTTAAAATGTAACTTGTTTTTTTCCAGCTGTTAAGCCTTTATAAGCTTTGTCAGGTATTGTGTGCAGTGTGTCTATATTTCTAAGTTTCAAACTACTCAGTCAAAGTTATCATAATAATCAACTGCATGTTTTCGGTAAAAAATAAAAAACTCTTGAGAAAGTTGAAGTTGTTTTCCTTGCGAGGGATTACTTGAAAAACAAAACAACCTCGATTGAGGAAAATATTCAGGACAGTCATAATCTTACACAAACAGTCATTGTTTACTTGACTGACCATCACCCGAAGTCTCAAAATATATCTTGATAAAGTAATTAATTTTATCTCAAACTCAAGCACGCGAAGTCACATTTGAAATCTCAAATATTTTTTGTTTGATCACATTCCGCGCACAATGTGCTAAGTCAAATCCCATGTATTTTAATGTTCAAAGCTGACGTTTATTTGCTGACGACATACCTGAGCATTGTTGCAAGACCACTGTGCAAATAGATACGCCATAAAAGATGCGCCTGACCCTTACCCTAAGGTTGATATTCTAAGGCTAAACGGGACAAAATGATCCTTAAGAGCGGATTCCAGAATTGCCGCGAGTCGCGGTTTGTCAGTAATTTCAAATTTGATTTATTGCTTAGTAGTGTTTTCTATTATGGGTTGTGCTTCTGTGGATTTTAAATATTGTGTTCTTTTGTTTTTAATTACGGTATCGTCTTTAATTCTTGAACTTTTGTGTTCTCCCATCAGCGTTAACTATCTAAAAATTACAAACAGAGTGAATAGGTTCTTAATAAACAAGTGCGCTTCACCATCACTGATTGCATCACTGCTTACCATCAGGTGGGATTGCAGTCAAGCACTGGTTTATAATATTAAAAAAAAATAAAAACAATTACTTTGGAACATAAATGTATATTGAAAATAAGGGTTAGTACATTTTGGGCGAGCAAAAGCTAATAATATGTAAAGGGTGAGCTAAGAAAATATTATTTACATAATAGTTATGCCCGTCTTTTTTATGTGGTAGATAAACCTTAGTATAACCTTTCCCAACTTTGTAGGGTGGGCTTTCAGTCCAGCGCAATGCAGGTAAATAGAAGCATTTTACATTGAGTGACTGTTCATCTAACGAAGGACAATAAAAAATTGCTTTCGCCATATCAAAAGACTCAAGAAAACATGGAGCAGCCACTACATCCGCTATAAAGGTAACTATTTAAACAATATTATATACAAAGTTGTTATATTCATTATTTATCGTCAATTAAGAGGTACAAGTCCATGATAAAACATTAATTTCATTGCGATTACCATGAAACGATTACTGATCAATCCCATTCTTGGACGAACGTCAAATCAATGTATCGTATTACATTTTATTGGCATCGTTAGTTCCTACTAATTACTAAACACGTGCAATTTAATGTAACTAATTGGAAATAAATTGTAAAATAATACTAAGTACTTGTTGACTCGACGTACCTATGACTATACAATTACTTATTGTATATTTATGTTCCTTGAACTATAAGAAAAAACTTTGAACCTTGACAAACCACGAACGCCTCTAACCTGTTCAACACTGCTACTGGTTGTTATAAATAAAATAAAAAAAAACGTTTTATGTCCTTTTACTAATGAACCATATTTTGTTAGTAACAGAGTTTAACTTAAAAATGTTAGTAACAAAACGTTGCGTCACATTTTAGATAAAGAAATAATATCTACAGTATATTTTTATAAGAGGGACAAAGAGTCAACCGTCGGCGTCGGTCGGATCAGACCCACAAACAAGGTAACAGTAAGGTATTAAGGTTAAGATAATACAAACGTGAAGTACCCTGCAATTGCTACATTAGCACTTTTTACTGATATTTGCTTAAAAGTTCATTAACATTGGAGTCGTTACTTGTCGTCTAAGATTTCAATTCCGGTCAAATTGTATATTGAGATACAAATTAACCGACTATACTACTGAACCATCCTGTTATTATCCCACTTTTACAATCAACATCGGATGCACGCGACTCTCACCAAATCGTCGGTCCACCTTGTAAGAGGCCTTCCTACGCTGTGCAGCAGTGGACGTCTTTCGGCTGAAATAATGATGATGGTAATGATTACAATCATCACGCTTGACAAAAAAAAAACATACCGTCGAATTGAGAACCTCCTCCTTTTTTTGAAGTCGGTTAAAAATGAGACGGGACCCTACACAGACAATCAACTCGCCCTCAATAAACTCGCCCGATCGGGGGAGACAGCACATTTTTTAATTTAGCTATTCTTAAATTCGTCAACTCGCACGGCGGTGTAAAGTACAGTCAAATATAAAATACATTTCTCACAGAATCGATTATTTTATATAATATGTTGACAAGAGCAAAGAGGTCTACAAAAAAGGGATCCGTTTAATTCTTCATAACACTCGATGCATTATAATGATAAATAAGTAGTCTCTTATTCTAGGTTGTTAATTATTATATTAATATTATTTAAATTGTAATTTTGTTTTATTTTTTTGTAAACTCATTATTTTGCTAAATACCTAACTCCAAAAGACTTTTAAAGTTGACTGTACCAAATTAGCAATGATTTTAAGTGTCGTGCGAGTTGACGACAAGAAAAATAAATTAAATTATTTTATGCCATCTCTCCCGATCGGGCGGAATTTGGTCGGGTGAGATGACGAATAACTCCACAGACCATAAGAAAAAAAAAACAATTGAAAACAGTAATTAAAATACCAATGAATTCAATTATCTCAGTAGAAATACCTACGTTTTACGATTACGAGGTAAAGTTCGCCAGATCAGATGGTGCTTGCATACTGAATAAAGTCGTTGGATTTTCAATTAACACAAACAGGTCAAGATGTTTTTCGCTGTGGAGAACGAACATTTTCATTCCGACCCGCGATTAGCTTTCTAGGCACGTGGCAAGTCGATTGAGACTTTGCCTTCTGACTTTTGACTTCTGCCTTTGATATTGCGATGTGTGCTTCTTGTTGATAGCTTTTATGATGCAGCATAAAACTATCATTACCCTGGGTTGGCTACTATTTTAACATAATGTCGCTGTATTTTAATAATTTACCTTATTACCAGTAAATTTTGAATAGGTCTATGAATGTCGATGGTTTTAAGAGTTGAGGAAGGCTAAAGAAACGATGGATTTATTGTGTAGAAGATGATATAGCTAGAAAGGACGTGACTGACGGCTAATAAAGAAATTTAGAAAAAAAAAGAAAACCGTGGCAATTCCATATAAATTGGGATAACGGAGGATGATGACGAGAGCTGCCCACTGACCAAATTTAGAATACGAATTGATATATCAGCAATCCAAAGTATAATTCAGTTCTATATGTTTACAAGTGGTTAAAGAAAATTTCTTGTAAGTTACATCTTTAATACAACATCGATTGAACATACAATTCAAGTCATCTCAAGTATATTTGTTACCCTTATTATAAATCTTATATTATGTGTTTACTATGTATTATACTGATGGCAATAGGCTCGCCCCCTATTCCATGGGACTTAAACATAACTAGCGAAATGTGGGTGTACTACCAGGTACACCTCTGCCTTGCCCTTCGGGGATTACAGGCGTGACGTTATGTGTATGTATGTATGTATGATACTGCTGTTTGTTATTACTACAAAAAAAACTAAAATAAAGCCTCTATCATCAGTTTGGGCGCCACACATACCTTAGCAACGAACTCAAACTCGCGACCAAATCTCTAAGTAAGAACATGTGAGTACATAAATCAGACATAGGTATATCGAGGTCAATCCACGGAGTTTTCCGTGTAATCTGCCGTTTTCTCATCATTCTAAACATTTCATTGAAAACATTAGCTAACAACTAATTAATGCACCCTCACGTACAACATCTTAACATCATCGTACGCAGCGTGTACGATTTTTAGTTTTTAATTATAATGCAAATATGGAAAGTCAACATCTATGTGAACATTCCGCGGGTATTAAGGAATTGTGTCATCAACTATTTAATTCATTAACACGTTCTAATTGAGTCATGATTACTTAAGAATATTAAACACATAAACATTGTGGTTTCTACTTAATAAATGGTTAGGTATGAGTTGATAGCAAATTCAATTTAAGCGCCGCCGCCGTGGCTTATGCAATACAAATATGATTCCGTTGATTGTGATATAGCTATGCACGTGAAATTTGATAGCAAATAAGAGGACTATGATTAAAAAATTACTACATATTTCGTCAGTTAATGTTAATATGAGCCGATAGATAGTGGTATATATAAAAAGGAAATATATAAACTTCATAATTTCCGAATTAACGAAACACGGACTTTGGTGAAAGCACAAGCAAGTATCAAATGTAAAAATAAACAGAAACGGAAATATCAAGAACGAATTAAATAACCAATATAACAAAGAATCGATGTACTTTATCATATGACACTGAACCTGAACTTCAATCAACAATAACCAGGAAAAGCCTAAGCTAGTACCTACACAACAAAGAAGTGAACCAAGTATTCTCATAGACGTAAAGTCGCAATAACCGAGTCATTTATCTGCCATACTGCCAACACTTCAAGGTTTGTCGTATCAAACGTAGAAGATATGATTATTGGGAAGGCACAGTCGACCGCACGCCACGGCGATTACATATAGATCTCTAATGGAAACCGCAACTTATGCGTCTGTTAGGCTTAGTACTTATAGAAGATTTGATTATGTTGTTTTCTAGTTTTCCATTTTATAAAAAAACTGTAAAGAAAAATGAGTAAATAAAAACATGGGGATAATGTTAATCAACAATTAAACACGTAAAGCAAAAACTTCGGATCTCTTTTTGAGAGTTTTGGATGCACAGAGGAATGGTTAAAAAAATGGTTTAGTTAAAGTTTATATGTAGACGAAGTACAGAGCGCTAAAACAGTCACGACAACTGAACGACTAGTAGTCCATAAGATCTTTTTAGGGTTTAAATACCATAAAAGACCCAAGCACCGGAACACATTAAGTACCAAATCGCGCAATTAAACTATGCAATGTTTCCCTGTTTTTGTTACTAGTAAGTGTATTACAAATTACAATGTCTTTGTCAAATAGTGCAGACTTATCTTTATGGCAAAGATTATAGAAACAATGTTTTCATCAGCTCTTAACCTTGGGAAATTCAGATCAAATTAATTACATAACTAAATATTATGATACATCTTCATGACGTACGTTACATGGTATACAAGGTTACAATATTTCACATACCTGTCTACAACAGCATCAGATGTACAAAAAGCTTCGGTATTTACATTTTAGATATTTAATTTCACATGAACTTTACTCTCCAAAGTGTCAACTTCATGATCGTCATTCAAGTAGGTACAATTACGTGTCAAAACAAAAATCACGAACCTTAATCTTTGACGAGCTTAACCTTCGCTTAAGGGCACGCCACCCACACAAAACACAACAAACAAACATGTATGGAAAATTTTGAATTGACACATTGTCACTCCATTGGCGAGACCACCCGTGACACACGTAGGTACGGTTAGGTATATTGTACATGTATTGGCACCTCTATTCACCGATTGTACAGGTTTAATCAATTTTAATAGTTACATCTACCCGTTCAAGATGTCAAAAGAATGATATACTCCATCTCTATTTTCATGCAAATCTTGTAAATGCTGTGTGTCATCTCGCAAGAATTAATGTCTGTTGGAAACATTTTCTTAAGGCATAGCCAGGCAATATTTTCGGCTATTGACCTAATATAGCTTGGCAATGTGTGGTAGACCACACAGTACTATATTTTAGGTTCTGCATAACAAATTTTGCTGGCGTCTAGACGTGTGGAAATGTGGGATATAAAAGATAGAAAAGAGGGGTGTGTTTTCTACATAGGCTCATTTTTGGAACTGGTCCCGGATCAAGTGTTTTTTTTTGTATAAATAGTCACTCGTTGTTTCATTGAAATTCCAGTCAGTTATCTTAACTTATGGAATATTTATGCATAGCTTAAAGAATATTTTGTGCCAGTCTCATCGTGTTATTATTGTTGATAGCTCATATGAAGCAGAGGATGTCAACTCCATGACATCATATTTTACTACCCATCTTTATTTTGATGAGATAACAAATACAGATAACATAATTTAATTTGTTTGACAATGTTATTAACACGTGGATTCCAACAATTAGCATTTTTGTATGAGATAACAATGTAACCTGTGTGGTAAGATTTTGTATGATATGTTTATACTTAATACATCTGATGCTGTACGTTTGTAATGCTGGTTACAACTACAATTAAAGTGGGATCTGTAATAGGTATTATGATTAATTTCTAAGCAAGCAAATACATCAATCAGCATTGATTATAATTATAAGATATATATGAACTTATGTGTTTCATTTCTAAGGTTTCCATTTCACAACAAACCTAAAGTAACTTTTTTGCAAGTGGCTGTTTATTTTTAGAAAGGACTCTTAGAGGATAGCCACGCTCGTATACTTTTGCGCTAAACCTTATAATCGCATACTACTATTAGAACGTATTGCTTTATTAGGGCAAGTGGCATACGCCCACCGGTATCCTCTAATAGAATATATAATCGAATATCATTTCTGTTTCATACTTATTAGAGTGTGATTTTTCAGTAGTCGTATTTGAATGTATTTTTTATTTAATACGTGGAAGGTAGTGACCTGCATGATGTAGGTGGTGATGGTTAATTATATTACGTTCATTATTTTATTAAATATATTTTAAATTCACCAATAAATTCCTTTTATTTGATACCCAACTTGACATCATTACATTCAATATTCTATTAGTTAATTACTTTATGTCTTCCATAATTATTTATAGCACCATATTGCGAGAAGACCAGTGTGCGTGTAAGATGCTTCCAACGGTCATATATTGTTAAATTAAGAGAAGCTATGAAGGAACAGATGATATACATAAAACATCCTCCTTTTTGCGTCGCCGTAGTAGAATAAGCTAATACCGTTAAATGACTAGTTTAAGCCATTTTATGTGGTCGACGGTTTTAACTATATGTTTATTTGTAACTAAAATGCAAATACTCGTAACAGTCAATGCTCTAAAACGTTTACCGGGTTTAATACTAGTATTATTTTATACTAGTAAATAGGTTACCATCACAATTTGATTAAAAATACAATTTAACAATCGAAAACCACATTTCCTAAGATAAAGTTCGTGGAAATGAGCTCTAAATGGCGTTTTTATGTGATTGCAACATTGTGTGTACCTCACTGTTAATCATTTCTTTGAATTCTATGTACTCGTTATATAATTTTACGACTACAAAGTATGAATATTAGTATGTGATAATGACGTAAAGAAATCGTTTTATTTTCTTGGTATTACATGGACATTTGACCTGGTGAAGGTCAAAGGGATTTGTTTTAGAATTATAGCTATAAATAGTGAAGAAGTTGGTTGCTGTAACACTTTTTTGGTCAGCAACGGTGTTCCTATATACGTAGGTATATCAGGTATTAAAAAATGGAAGGAACCTAGTCGGAATTCGCCAACTAAGACTGTCGTACCTTGATGGAAAAACATCGTTTCTACTAAATTGAACACTGTTGTTTTCGATGCCAAATCCTTTAAATGAAATATCATGGGTAGGTAGGTAATGTATACTTAGAAATAAGCAAGATACAGCATTGTCTATAAATGTAATTAATATAAATAGTTCCAGCAATGAGCTGCTATGATATACAGACAGACTTACGAAATCACACTATAACAGTTCTTTGTTTTACTTTTTTAATACGGAATCCTATAAAACATGAACTACAGATCCTTAGCAATTCCGTATCTGCGACATTTTGTTTGCAAGATTCTTTTCTGAAAACGCCGACGAGGATGTGAAAATTCATTACTAAACTATGCTTACAAATAAATAAATATTCCACAACTTTCACACATCGCCATCTAGTCCCAAGCAAAGGAGAGATGGGTAGGTACTATATATACTACTATTATATGGGTACTATTTTTTAAATACGCAAATAATCATAGAAAAATTAAACCAAGTAACAGAACAAATGATCGTGCTCACACACAAACTTTGGTCCTGGGTGGGAGTCCACTAACTACTAACCCACAGGCCAGCCAACTTGTAATACACTGTTTGATCTTTTATGGATGAATTTACCCCATCACAACTGTTATTAATCGGTTGTGTTGGGGTAAATTCATCCAAAAGACCAGTAAATAATAACTTACTGGGTCTGTTTTATTCACATTTGTAAATTTAACCGTTGGAGATTCAATAAACATTTTGTGCATCCTCACTTTTACAGCCACAAACTAAACAAATCAAGTAAAAATTTTACTAACACATCTCAAATTCCTAGTATTACTCTTTTAATCCGAAATGCACTGTATATGTCCTCGGTTGCAATGAAACATTTTTTTCTTGCGTTCATTCTTTCTCATAAATACAATGGACACTTTACAGGAAAAAGGCATTTAACGACCTAAATAATTAATAAGAACGATAGTCCAAGAGGGAACCATCAATTAGTGACAGCCACAATCGTTAGGGTGCATAGACAATAGGGGGTCTCATAACGAAGTACTCGATCCGGTCATTCAATTTTGCACAAGAACATTGTTTTGAACAATTAAAGTAGATTTTAGTGTGTACTTCAAAACATTTAAGCGTCAAGTCTGTCGTCCCCTTAATAATAAATGCGAAGTAAAGTTATGTCAAGTTCCCACCCCAAGAATGTTTCGTAGGTATAAGGTTTAAAGGTTCTGGTTCTAATTTTACGCTGCATTTATTCAATTGGGTGTTAGTGACGAGTCATTTAACAATTTCATAAATATGCGTATAATTGGCACTTTGTCGTTCCTAATTTCTCACTTAATTTCTTCTCTTATTTCTGAGGTTTTCAATGTAGGTAATATATAAAACTATTCTTTCACAGTGTTTTTTTAAAGAACTCCTCCTAAAAGACTAGCGGCTTGACCGATGTCTAAGAGACACAAAGACAGCCCTTATGCACAAAAGCATTCTCTGCATGGGTCCAAAAATATATAATAAAATACCAAATTCTAAAGATTTGAACTTGACACAATTTAAACGGAAACTAAATGATTTTTAATTGAAAAATGCTACTATACCATTGTCGAATTCCTTCTGGACAACATTCTATAAACTGACAATTATTATATATTTATGCTTGAAAATGGCTAATTGATTGTATTTTTAATGTTTGTAAGAATAATTGATTTTATTTGTTCTTGTATCTTGATTTAAATCTTGACATTTTTGTTTTGCATGTTACATTTATTTTATTTTTTTGATATTGTCAAATAGTGTATGCCTAATGGACAGCTTTTTGAGCTACCATAAATTATTTATAAGACCTGCTGTATCACCAAAAAGCACACTAATAATTACTTTGACTTTGATTCTTATGAAGTTTTGTGTGTTTATTCAGTAGGTCTAAAATAGGACGTCAACTATTTAAAAAAAAGTCATTATGACATTTTCCAGGAACAAAACGTTTTCCCTCGTTTTATACCTACCTAGCACTTGCTATACCAACTTGACTATTAGAGCTAAAAAACCGACTTCAAAAGTTTTGTAATTAGAGTGAGTCGTAATTCAAGGTTCGTTTAGCATGAAAGTAAAAAGGGTTGAAATTCCGTCGTTTGTAAAATATATCTAGGTACTTTATAAGTAAAACTATACTAAAATGCTAAGTATAAATCAGAACTTAATTCACTTAAGAGATCTCGCTTCGCCTCAATAATATCAATTCAGTTCCCGATCCAATTATTTCCTAACAAACTTAATCAAAACTAAAACCGATCCAAGTTCAAACACCCTAATCAAATCTCACACACAGTGTAGCTGGAATACCTACGAAACATTCTTGAAATCTCGACCAAGCTTGAACCTAAATTAGTAAAGCACACTGAACTCTATCGAATTAAGAACACAGTGTTGAAAGGGCGCGAATTGTGTAGAAATAAAGCGTTGCAGAGGCTTCATGAATTGGATTAATTTGACGACCCCCACCCCGTTTACTGGCGTTCAAAGTCACGCGAGTTTCGATTTGATTGTTGCTGAGCTATTTTCTAGATTTAGTATTTCAATAGTTGGTATTTCGTTCTTAATTGTTAATCGATAATAACTTGGAAGGTCAGACGTCACTAGTTTCCTAGTTAAGCTTTTGGTTTAATGGCCTTTTTAAAAAAATATTTCGAAATAAGAACGAAGTCGAACATGGAGTTCAACTTTAGCTTAACTGCTAAGTCTTTCTAAACCAGATAGGGGCTTCCAGTTTTCCCAAATACAACTAAACATAGACACTGGTATTACCCTTTACGTAGAGACCAACTGCAATAAATCGAAATGACAAATGAAAAGTCGATATGTTAACGAAAAAAATATAAATGCTTTCATAACCAGCCGACCGATTCAGTAGAAGTCACCCCGTGAATCCTTGAGTGAAGTGACCTGTCAATGCCTAGCATTAGTATGTAATGACATCTCAATTCACCTTCACTTCACCTGCATTTTTAAGGGTTTATAGCAGTGCTGAGCGAAGTTGTATCTCATTTAACTACCATAGCCTTTTCAAATCCATGTTGGGGTTGCCTTCTAGTCTACTCAAATGCAGCTGCGGGCACTGGGTATGGCGATACCCTTTCCGTATCAACAGCCATAAATTGAAATAAAAGTCGATGTTCTACAAATAGGTACAACAGCAACATTTTGAAATGTCGTCTGCTCAATAATGCTCATGTTATGATTCTCATAGGAGATAAAAATGCAATCTTGTAATCTTACATTGTTGGCGCCACACTATCTAACACCAACGCAAGATATCTTCCGTAAAAGACAATGTCATCTTGAACAAAACCAAACAACACGTCATTAGGAGGATTACCGAATGAACCATTTCATGTTTGCGATTTGTCGTTGTTTTTCAAAGTACAGATTTATGTAGATAACAAAATTATTTGTAGGTATGTTATTTTTTTTCTGTAGCATTTCGGAGTCTGTATTTTCTGCCCGATTAGTGTTAATAGACTAAACTCCTACATTACACTTAAACATAATTGGCGAATAACGAGGCTACTAGTAATATGTTTTTAAAAAAAGTACTACATGTACTTGTTGATTTATTATGCAAAAAAAAATTAGGTTAAGTTTGGGCAACCAAAATAAAACGCTATACCAGCAGAACCCTATTACTAAGCTGGCCGGACATCCATCCGTCCGTCGTATGTCAGCAGTCTGTATCTCCTGAACCGTAATAGGTTCACAGTTGAAACGTTCACAGTGTTTATTGCAGCAACAATACCGAACAATACAAAATGATTTCAGTGTGTTTCCCACACACTAAAATCATTTTTTTTTTCTTGTACGATGCAGGATGGTACGAACCTCTTCGTACCCGAGTCCAACTTGCACTCCGCCAGTTGTATGTCTAGTACATACAATGAAATAGACTTAGATTAAACTGTCAAACAGTTTTTTTTTTGTATATGTAGAAACAACGTCAATTGGAAATATGAATTTAAATATAGAATATGATGACTCTTATTCATCTCACAGCCAAAATATGCGTGCACGCAATATGAGTAACGTCTAACTTCTCAGCACACATGTCACAGTATCTTGATTAATTGTGTCTTCATAAGAATTCTTAAATAGGACAGATTGGTCAGACTGCTTGACGTCAACTACACTGTGACTATAATGGTGAAAATTTGAAAAATGTGACATTTCACATAGATAAGAAAAAAAAAATTACGTTGTTTTTGAGTCATAAGGAAGTAATTATGCTTGTTTTATCTTCCTCTGTTATTTAGTCAGTGATGAAGCTGTTTTTCCGAATTATTTTTTGCTAACGAAAGTAACGTAATCATTCAATAGATATGACCAATTCCTCCCCATAAGTAACCCGTACTAGTTATCTGACAATCTTTATGGGTGTTATTCGCTGTTGTAACTCTGCTGACTCTAATGTGTACGTACTCTTAGATATTTTGAGAATGTTTTCATTCGCCGGATTCCCTTTTAAGCTTTCTATGATAAAGTCAAGCAATGGTACCGGTACATGGTAATTATCCCAAACATACGTACTAAACGCTATGGAAACACATTCTTTGTGCGAACAGCTGAAGAGTGGAATTCCCTGCCGGTGTCGGTGTTTCCTGATAGCTACAACCTAGGGGTCTTCAAGTCAAGAGTGAACAGGTTGCTTCTAGGCAAGCGTGCTTCATCGTCAGCCACATCATCGCTTAACATCAGGTTAGATAGTGGACAAACAAACGCGTGCCTATCAGTAATAAAAAAAAATATATAAAAAAAAAAACATTTAGGTACACATAACATGACACCTGCTAACTCCGAATGGTTAGATAGTGAAATATGGATAGTACACGAAAATTGCGCCAATTAATGTTTAATTAAATTACAATGTAGTCTTTAATTAAGAATTTATTCTTCAGGTATTCCTTACATTATTGTAAATAACTAGACAAACACAATTTATTATTATTATAAATACTGAATTACCTATACACAAAATTAAAATAATAACTACTTATTGTAACTAAAATATGGAGCCAAAAAGCTCATCCGCATAAATTGTCAAATTCTTGATCTATTTAGTCGAGAGAATATATATACGAAATTCGAATGACCTTTTTCACAGTGTTGAGGGTACTTTTATTCAGGTGCTGAGATGGCTTCATTAAAACGGGCTTTCGGTTCCAATCTGTCTTATCCGGGTCTCAACTGTAGGTCTACAATGCATATGACGTAATAAAACCTTATCCGTGATAGTGTTGTTAAGTTTTGTGCTAAAAATGGTGATGTTAAAGTTGAATAGGAGGTCAGATAAGGTGTCTTTCTATGTAAAATACTGCTATACAGCTGCTGCATACTGTTAAACTGAAAGCCGACCCGAACATGGTTGGGTAAAGACTAGGCTGATGGTAATGACGAAACCTCGATAATAAAAGATCTACCGACCGTTGTTGACTAAGATTGATAAACACAAATATTTGATTTCGCTAACATTGATTAACATACTAAGCTGACGAGAGATCATACTTGACTTGCAACGAATGCTGTTTTAAACGCAGACATACAAATGTGCGTATGTGGAAATTATATTTCTTACGTCGTAATTAAATAAATTAGTCAACTATATTTGTTTCGCACATAACTTTTTGTTCTTACTAACAGTAGGTTTATGAATCCCTTGGTCTGAAATAAAAATTTATAACATTGTTGCCTACATAATACGTGTACTTCTGTGGTTGTCTCGAAAGTAGCTTTTTTATTTACGTGATTGATGAAGAAATGTTGTATAAATGTTTGAAAGATTTTCTGTACGGTTCAGAATCACAATTAGATCAGTTGGTAGCACTGCAATTGAGCAGGACAACGTTCGCCAATGTTTTACAATATAGCTGACTGTAGAAAAAAGTATTCATAAAAATTGACTACTATAATAATACTTACAGAAATTAAATTTAAGAATATTAATAGTGAAACTGAACTAACGACACTTTTTCGGCATTTTACGATTAATTTCAATACCGATACCGATACCAATAAAATCAAAAGCCGGGCTTTACAACATTTAGCGGTAATAAACCATCAGTTTACTGCCGACGTGTTCTGTGCAGTACATACATATCGACAACTCTGGGAGCTATCGACTTTTGAATATTCATTAGGGAACCTTGACCAATAGAGTAAGACTGGGATCGAAGCTACTCTTTAAGAAATCACTTCAAATGTTTTAGTACAGGGGACAAATTGTAACTGGCAGTCACTTTGGTTTCTAACCTACATATTTAAGAAATGTATCGTAGATTGATTGTAGTGTTCAGAATACTAGTGGTTTTATCAGACAATTTTGAGTACCTAACCTATGTTAGGTGTTTTCCACCTTGTTTCTAGATGCAATCGCCGAGACCGAACAACGGTTAGTTAAGTGGTCAATAATTAAGTAATGAAGCATGCAATTCCCATACGCGAAACTAGAAATATTACAATGGGCTATTTGTCAAAATTCTAGTTTAGCATCAATTTGAAAAATAAATAAAAAACGGGTCAAATATTTTCTTGTATTCTAAATTTTGTCTAATAGCCCATTAGAGTACCAACAAAACAAAATTAAAACACATTCTTTCAAACTAGGCTGAGAATTGGTAATTTTTGAGTTTGCCCGTCCGTCCCCTAAAACACGTACTCCTCACTATTTAGTATTTTTGCTGCAAGGTAGATGTAGCGCAATAAACACCTGAACCATCGATACTACTGAGTCAGATATCCCGGCTTTACCCTAAGTTTGTCCATACAACGAAGACGGGTATCACCACTGTGACGTCTCAAAGACCATGTCTATGTAAATTTTAGAATTTCTACCGAAGGAAACTGGGATATCGTTGAGAAATACCGTTTTCGACGTGTGTACGTAACATGCAATTACATCTGTTGAGAGTATAGGTTAATTTGCTCGATTAAATGGCTAAGCGCCGTTTAATTACCGGTTAATTTGTTGGACGTGCAGCGGTTTTAATGACCGTAATTATCAGAGTCTTTAATCAGTGCCAAATATTGTATTAAAAAATGGCAGTGACGCACATTGGTTTGTATAAAAACTGTTTGTTTGGATAAATCTATAAAATCTCTAGTCATTAAGTGAGATTCACTTAAGTACGCCTCTATTCACAAATAGCTTTCATAGTTGAAACTAATAATAATTGTCACTCGTAGATCTTTGGCAGTCTCTACATAAGTCAGGTCCCCCTCCTCCTCCCCACATTTTTTTCATTTTCAGTTCATTTCCCGATTTAGGTAAAGTTTTGTCGGCGCGGTTAGTGCAGCGGCTGAGCATTTTGCTGCCGCGTGTCGGATTCGATTCCCGCACCAAAGATTCCCGGAACAAAGATTTGTATAGTACCCACACTGGTAGTTGTTTGTGTATGTGGGTTTAAATGTTATTATACGCACGCACGATACACAAACTTCTAGTGTAGGACAACGTTTAATAAAAAAACAATTTAGGTTTATCTCTTCTGTGTAGTATCCCGGAGTCTTCAATCCGTGTAATTCGTGGAGAGTCGTAATAAAGATCTTGTTAAAAAAAATTGGCAATGGTACATTAATGCATTTTAGAATACAATTGAATAAAATACTCTTTATCGTACACCATAAAAACTTACAAATTATAACTTTAAGGGCTACATAGGGTGATACAATGGGCGGCCTTATCGCTAAAAGCGATCCCTTACAGACAACCTTTGGATGGACTTGATAGTGGAGGAGAAAAGATGTGTAGGCAGTTTGTGGTGTACTATTTACATAAATATATACCATACATGACTATCTCAATAGATGTATAAAATAAGTATACATAGGAAACAAAGAAATACAATACATAAATACTAATCATTTACAAAGTAACGAACTGTTACCTATATGAATTCATTACACCCCTAGAGGACACCGGTGTCCGCTCTGTCATTGTCTTTCTATTGTGTCTCTAATTGACACGCTTGAAAGGAGAGAGGAGGAGGGAGGGGGGGGGGGGGGGGGGTATTAGGAGAGAGATAATAATTTCAATTGATACAAAGCACACATGAGATATATGTAATTTATGGGTAAGTACACACAAGAAATTCAACACAGGAAATACCAACGAGTGTGACAGACTACATATTCCCGTTTTTGCATCAGCAGACAATATACCATCGTTAATGGGATAAAAGTAAGATAAAAAGGAAATACTAATAAAATACTTCCCTTGTAACGTAACTGTATTCTACAAATCAAGAGACGAAATAATACGAAGTTGATATTCTTTCTTATTTAGTGTCTAGAATGCGTGAATTATGTTTGTTTAGATATTATTATCTTCTTATTAATAAAGGTCGTAGAAAGCGATATTCTTGAATTATAAGTTGTGAAGTTGATTTACTTAGTATGGAGCCTATTGTGGCCAGCGTGACGTTACTTGTCATTTGAAATGGCGCGAATGTGTTTTTGGTAATGTCACGTGGACAGAGTCATGCTGGTGTGTGGGAGCTGGGCAGAGTTAAGGTTGATTTGAGGCACCAACGAAGACACACATCCGGTACGAAACTGTCAGTTACCTATTTGAGTTATGTTTTGTGATTACGATTGTTAAGTGAGGTTATTACTGTAATGAAGATTGTTATTCTACGTTGTGGACTCGGTACCACGAAACCCCCATCGGTGTCAGCTCATCGCTCAGCTATCGCTGACGCCGACATATAAATATTACTTAGCTAATAGCTTTCAAAGAGTGGATTTCCTATAACAATACAAACTTTACAAATTGCTGATGTTATTACACTGCCTCATTGGTCTCGTGGTCGCAAGCGCTACTGCTGAACATGAGGTTCCGGGTTAGATACCCGGGCGTGTTATTTAGTTTTTCCATCTGGAACTTCTCAGGAGAAGCCCGGAGTTAGGATTTTGCGCCCGATTGATGGCAATAGGCTCGCCCCCTTTTACATGGGACTTGAACATAACTAACTCATCATCCGACGTGCTCTTGTTTCCGTCGGTGTTTCAGCTGTTTTAGAACCCAATGGCTTGGCACGCGACGATGGCAAAAGACCGGACGGTATGTCTTTATTCCCTTGGAAGATGGGTAGGCCTTTAGTATGGGATGCTACTTGTGTCGATACTCTTGCGCCATCCCATCTTCTTGGGTCTACATGCTGTGCTGGTGCTGCTGCTGCGGCTGCTGAGAACCTCAAGCGGCGTAAATATAGTAACCTTGTTAGTAGTTATACTTTCGAGCCGTTTGGGGTTGAAACTCTTGGGCCGTGGGGTCCGAGTGCTCGTCTTCTGTTCAAAGACATCTCCAAACGTTTGGTTGACGCTTCCCGTAACCCAAGGGCTGGCCTCTACTTTGGCCAGAGGCTAAGCATTGCCATTCAACGTGGCAATGCAGCCAGTCTTTTGGGCACTTTACCAGCTGGCAGCGATGCAGAAGAATTTTTTGATGCTTTGTAATTATTTTTTGTTAGGTTTAGTTATTGTTTTTTTTTAGTCTTTGTATAATATAGTTAAGGTTTTACAGAAATAAATAATACATTTACTAGCGAAACGTGAATGTTACTACCAGGTACACCATCTGCCTAGCCCTTCGGGGATTACAGGCGTGATGTTATGTTATTACATCTCGCTCGTATATCCCAAAAGGTAAGGCAGACGTGTAGCATTAGTGGGTACCTACCGACTGTGGCAGTATCTACCTAGACACGCTCAAATTTCACCCTTTAATTCTAAGTCTCATATGTAGTAGCGGGCGAGCCCATTGCTATCAAATGGGCACAAATCCAGGACTTCAGGTTGTTACAGATGCATAAAGCCCATTATTAGATAAATTGACCCGGGTATGGAAACCAAGACCTCGTACTTAGCTGTAGCATTGGCGACCTGGCTGACACACACACACACCACCAGCAGTGTTGTCAGAAATACAAGCTTTTTCCTCCTGAATTCACGATTTTCGATAATTCGATGTGACTTAGCTGCAAGAAAGTAAAACGGTTCTAAAGCGTCATTTACCTAGCCTGCTCTCTATATACAATGGGTGGTCTCCCATCCTCGGACCGACCTTGGCATGCGTAGCTTAACTTTCGATCATCTCATCGTAGATCGTTTCAAAATAACATCAAATTAACATAGTTCACATATCTACCTTATAAAACCATAAATAAGAAAATCAATAAAACTGTAACATCAGTAGCCCATTGCCTCCAACTTTCAATTCAATACATAATGTTAATCAGCTGATTCAACAAGAATTTGACTCGTGGGAAGTGCCACCAATATATTACACAGTGTAACATTAAAAACAGAAGCGTAACATCGAACCATCGAATTGAATCGATAACGACCATCGAGTTACGTTTACGACTATCGGAAACGAAACGAAACGGCATCGTAACTAATGCAAATGTCAATTTAGAAATCAGGAATTCGAGAACAAAGAAATAATAATATGTTTCCACTTCAGTTTGAAACATAGATCCGCTTTCTTTAGGCTTAGCTGGTATATTGTTTAAATTGGCATTTTTTTTTATTTCTTTTAATACCAGCCTGTTACTGTCCCACTGCAGGGCAAAGGCCTCTTCTCATACAGAGAAGGCTCGAGCATTGATCACCACGCTTGCTCAAGGCGGATTGGCGATTTCAAACTTATATTAACTACAAGTCCAGGTTTTCTCACGATGTTTTCCTTCACCGATGTCAATGATGTCTAAGATAAACTTAGAAAGTACATATGAATTGAAAAAGTCACATTGATACTTGCCCAGATTTGAACCATAACCTCGTGCATGAGAGGTAGGCTCCTTTACCTCTGGGCCATCACGACATAATTATATTTCTTTTAAATGTGTTTAAATAAAAAATACCTTTTCAAACCAATGGAGATGAGAGAAAAATCGTTTACGTCTAGAAACATTTTCAATATCGGAAAAACTAATTAACAAGTAACTTAAAATACATAATTTAATGCATTAGTTAATATTATTATTCGAAAGTATCCTGACGTTATGCTCGACTGAAGTACAGATTCTATTTCTATTATAGAAAAAAATGGCGTAAGTATATGGAATCAGCTGTTTGTTAACTGTCAAGTGTATTTCATTTTCAGCCATTTTACAAATTCTACTCGTTAACACTTGATAGTTGACAAACAGCTGATTCCATATACGCCATTTTCTTTCTATTGTCGCCTTATCGATTATGATAATAGAAATAGAATTTTATAATTTTGGCTAGGCCTGCAGCATTGTTATTTCATGTTATTTTTTTTTTAAGTTTTTTTTATTAC
The DNA here is from genome assembly GCA_921972225.1 of Euplexia lucipara. NCBI lineage: Eukaryota > Metazoa > Arthropoda > Insecta > Lepidoptera > Noctuidae > Euplexia > Euplexia lucipara. Next base: position 14,707,828 of record OV179154.1, read on the forward strand.
TTATAAATACTCACTTTCATCATTTAAACTTAATATCCTAGTGATCCGGCCCGAATCTTTCATTAAAAAGTTCAGACAATTTTATTACGAACACAACAAAAATTACCAACCAAATTATTATAGTCGTTCTCAAGGTATACTGCAAATTATACTGCAGAATTGATAAAAAACTTTTTCATGCTACTTAGAATTTTTACCCCTTCTATACTTTCTTTAAAATAGGAAGTTTGCTTCACAGCTAGCCACTGACACGGTTCAATGTTTAGAACTCATTGTGCACAGTGAAAGTATTATTTAGTCGACGTTACATGTATTCTTGCAGCCATACTGTATTCTCAAGGAAAACCAACGCAAATATAGGCATTTCCATAAGGCTTTGTGGAAATAGAACAAATGCGTGGCGGAACATCGGCAATATATCTCTTGCATATTACAGGCAAAAATATGCTGACTTAGATATGTAAACATGTTGGTCCAGCAATCTTGATTTATGCTTATTCCGAGTGGAAAATATGACAGATTTCCTAATGGAATATTTGTTTTTTTTTCATAAAAAACTTGCAATGTTTCATAAATTACTTTCGTTATTTATGTGAAAAATTAGATATACTTACTACTTTATAACAAACGTGTCGACTAAACCTAACACAAAACATTTGACCCAAAGACTCAATTTCCATTCCAATAACCAGGACATACCTACAATATTAATAGTCAACACCTATTCTGCTTAATTTAAATTGTTAATTATGTGAAAAACAAAGGTGTGGGTAATTAATTATATTTTATTTGACATATCACTGCAAATTCCGGAGATGTTACTCCTGATACCGGCTATATACCAATAACTATTTGTCGAAACAATAATTTATGGTACATTTATGTTAATTGAGAAACAAGTAGGAGATATAAGCAGGTTTTATGGAATTTTCATTATCTTTTTTATTGTTTCATGTTTGGAATGCGAAGATTCCTGTTTGTGTCATTTTATAATAATTTAATTTAGTCGAAAATATTTTTTGAATCGAACCGAACAAAAAAATCTAAGGTTAAAAAACGAGAGGTATAAAAGCTCTCCAATAAAAATTAAATGGTTTTACGAGAGCGTGTTGCACGACAGCAATAGAAAATACGTCATGAATATGTTTATAACAATATTCATAAGTTATTGCTCAATATTTTAATCAACCGTCCAATCAAGCTGTGCAATTATTATATGTTTCACAAAAAAATAACAATTTTTTACGACACTCACGATTTGCACGACACATTGGAAAAGAACAAGCAAAAAAAGCAGACAATTAAATTCAAATGGGCAAAATGACATGTAAATTGGCGAATTTACAATCAATATATTATAATGTTAGATCGTTTCGGTCAATTATGGTAGTTTTATGGCATTCCTTGTATTGTGACGTTGATTCGTCCATTGTGCTACCGTAGACTTAGCAACAGTTTTAATATCATTAATTAAAAGGTGTGTTTTGAGTTTTAATTTTACGACTTGGAGTTAACATTTTATTGGCACCGTGGTAAACCCTTTTTCGGATACTTGATTTATTGTTAGAACATTCGTTTGGTAACCGTCCGTTTGGTAGATTACTTGGTGGCTCAGTGATTTCTACTTCATGTCTCGTGAACGAAGTACAATTGAGTTTTACTGTTTCTAGTTTATTTTAGACATTACTGACCTCGGTAAAGGACAACGGTGAGGAAATGTAGACTTGAAATGAATGGCGCATTGATTAATGCTCGTGTCTTTTTTGTATCAGAGGAGGCCTTTTCCCTACAGTGGTGTCCCTCACCAGTGTTATTATTAATTGCCGCAAAACATTATCTTTTCGAAAATGGTTAACTGTGTAGATATCCTTTAAGGTCATATTACACAATTTAATGAGATCATTGATTGACACCAACGTTGAGTGGTGAATAAAGCAATGCGCATTAGAAAATGCAAAAGTATTCAAGTCACATATAAAGAGCATAGTTACTTAAAACCAGAATTTTCCCGAGAACTACTGCAGGAAAATTAGAATTGACGCAGAGGTTTTTTTTATGAATCACATTTTCATTGTCAGATCCTTCCAAAAGACATAAAAATGTCCATAATCTAACCCAAAAGAGAAATATTTGTATGCAACAAACAAAAGAACAATTTAAAGGTAAATCACACGTCTGCCGACCTCAATTATAAATGTATACTTCTTCCAAAATAACGTCTTATTTGTATTCACAATGTGACCGCAACTGGTGTGTTCGCCTTAGTATTCCTAAAACACTATACATTGTCGATTTAGAACTGATATCAATTTGTAGTTAAGCACGCGAAGGGAATATTAAACGCAACGTACACGTAATAAATTTGATTGAAAAACGTTGCATACGTAAACACGATAGACTAACAATTTGTTTCTCTCTTTTTATTACGATTATTAATATTTATTGTCGATAAAGCTTGTAGGGAGTTAAGTCCGAACGAAGTGACATGTTTAGAACAAATTACAGTCCAGCCTATTGGAAAGAATCTTGTTCTATGTAAAATAATGTTCTGTCTCCACACGGAATATTGTGTTATTTTTTAATGATGTGATGAAGAAATACCTTACTATATTTTTCGTTTACATTGTCAGCTAATTGCTTGGCTTGTGTTTGTGCCTAAATACAGCCACGAAGCTTAAACTTCACTTGCAGAATCCTGAAAGTAAGATAACCGTGAAAGGGTATCGTGTAACCCAGTTACTGGGTTATCGTGGGCAACTAAGCAGTCGCTCCGATACTGTCGACTGGCCTGTTGGTCTAGTAGTTAGTGGCCCTGATTGCTATGCCGGAGGTCGTGGGTCCGATTCCCACCCAGGACAAATTTTTGTGTGATGAGCACGATCATTTGTTCTGTCTCTGGGTGTTATTTATCTATAATATGTATGTATTTAGAAATATATAAGTATGTTTATCAGCTGTTTAGTACCCATAACACAAGCTCTGCTTAGCTTGGGACTAGATGGGGTTGTGTGAAAGTTGTGGAATATATATTTATTTATTATTATACAACCAGCCGCATCTGGTTAGAAAGCCGACACTAATTTTGTTGGGAAAAGGCTAGGCAGATGCAGATGACGTCCGCCATCTTCTCTGTTTACCATTTTCCTTAATTTTGTATGATATGAAAATGTATAGGGCTTCAGGCTAAACAAAAACTACCGAACAAAGGTTTAGCTATCCCTACCGAGGCTAGTCCGTGGATGACGATCAATCATTACAAATAATACAAATCAAGACACCTGCGTGGCTCGGATAGGATGTTAAGCCGTTAAGTTCCAGCTGTTATTTCTAGATCTTTATACAATACAATATCTTTATTTTCACTCTTGTCAAAGGTTCACATAGTTATTATAAATATAATTGTAAGAATAACATTTGATTAAAATCATAATATATGTTCCTTTGTGAGAGACTGGCGTCTACTAAGGTACCCTGTGTGACGGATACCCAGGCTCTAACCTCGAATCAAATGTAATTTACATATGATACAATACCTAATGCCTAAATTTAATACTTAGACAAATGATGTATTGCAGAAGAGAAAAAAGCTGTCAATTTTAATTATGTAACGCGAAAAAATAAAATAAAATAAGATAATTATGGTATTTTTGACAGTCGTTACAAGTATTCATAAGTCTGAGCCTGACAATTAGTTTAACCAAGAGATATAGTTGTTATCCAGTGACTGCGTTGTGGAGGACATATAGGCAGTTGCTCTATATAAAACCTATTTGATTCGACTGTTAGACTAGAATCCGACCCAAAATAATTGGAAAAAGGGTAGGTACAAGATGATTATGGAGATGACGAAAATAGGTTATGTACTGTAGACACCAGCACATCAAGCTACCCCAATGGGTCAAATTTCTTTGATCGTTTTTCTACTTTATGTCAAACAGGAAAAGGTCCATATTCAATTGGGAAAATTTGAGGTAACTTGATATGCTGGCGTCTGTACAACTAGTATTTTATAGGCCTGCCTTCTTCAACTAACTTTGTAGTTCGATAAAGCAGTTCCTAAGTATGTCTATGAATATGTAAGCCAAGATAATCTAGATAAACCCGACGCGAGCATCCATCAGTTTCTACTATCAGTAATTTAAGCGTTACTGTTTGTGTCTAAGAGATTCAAGTTTCATATCTTCCGGGTTAAGTAGAACTAATCTGTCAAGGCTTGACAGTTGATGAGTTTTATTGCGTCGTGCTAATAGAGCTCTTAAATCAGACGATTGAAGAGCATTAAGGGTCTGTATAACGCCATTGACCTTGCACGCACAAAAATGAATGTTGTTTTCACATCAATCATAGCGTTATTTTTGGTAGGGAGGTAGTTTAATCTTTTGCATTTGTAAAAAACTATTTGTTTTGTCAAAGTTAGCTGCCAGCCAATGCAACCGACTGCTCAAAAAATCATCTTGTTAGTTGCACCCCTGTTGCGCCTACCGTGTTCTGTCTCTGCATCACCTACAGGTAGACTGGAAGAAAATGCCTAAGGCATTAAGTCCGCCTTTGTAGGTACAGTTTTTTTTTACTTTTGCATAGAGTATAATAAATATATATATAATCGTTTTTTGTCCATTTATAAGGTTAAAAATTTCTTGTATATTGTAATTAGAGTAAGAACTAGCACGCTTCACCGTCATTTATTCACTGCTTACTATCAGGTCAGATCGCAGTCAAGCACTAGTTTATGAGTACGATAAAAAAACACCGTTTGATGAATGAAAAAAAAATTAATGAAAATAAAACCATAATCCTTTAATTGTTATTTTTAAATTTGCAGTGATTGCTCTGCTTTCACACAATCCACCTCACCTTTTTTAATGGACACAAATTATTGTAATACCCATTTGCCTTCACGATCATTAATTTCTTTAAGTAACATATACAACTGTCACATTACTGAGTAATCAGCACAAAAGTAACATGTGTAGCCGTTGCACCGCACAGGGGCGCCACCGTCTTCGAAGCTATTGCACCGGTGTATCGATGCTTTGAACACCGCCGCAAATTATCGCGAGCTGGATACACACTGGGGCCATGAGAGACTAACATTTTTTTGGGAAGTGTTTATAGGTTTATGTAATAACATTCAGCGGTCAAGGGCTAAATATTCTAAGTGGTTAAAGATAACTTATTGGGTTACCTACACAGTACTCGACTAGACCAATATGATCCTCTTATCAGTTAAGATTTAATTATTTCATGTCCAATACTAAAGTGCAGTGCTAAAATTACACAGTATTGATTTAATAATTATTTATGTAAGCCATAAAATGATATTAATTCACATTAAGCTCCCAGTTTAATCAAAACTTTAATCGAATCAAAGACATTCAATTATAACATAAAATAATAGAGTCAATATTTTTGTATTGGACACCCCATAAACGTTTCGTAAAACAATTTTAACTGTTATGTATATCGTAAATATTGCGTTCGAAATCAAAATTCTGTTCTAAACTAAATGTCATCGTAAGTATGTTTATATATGTAATTAATTACGTGACGCCATACACACATTGGTGTCACAGACTTTGTTCATAATTAGCATGTTACGGTATGTACACAACGACAAAAACACAGCAGTGTAATCGTTAAACAAGCGAAATTTGACATCGAGTCGACAACTATGCCTATGTTCTTTATGTTCGGCGCACACATTCGAATAACGGTCGCCGAACATCGAATACTTAAGTTGTTTAGGATTAATTTTATATGCAGCTTGCTAATGACATTTGTATGAATGACTATCGCATATTATAATGACATTAGCATACTCAAGCATTGCTAACTTTTTTATTTTTACTCAATATTCGTTTTCGTTTTGGAATAGTTTACTGCGCAATCACCGGGCCGTCCCCTGTGTGTCCCGCACCGAATGACAAAGATTCTCGAGTCGCTCTCCGCTGTATCTCGATTGTTTTGCATATCGCGCAACCACTTCTGTGCAGCTGATGCGAGGCAAATTAATGATCAAATGGAATCCCGCCACTGCCCGGTTTACTTGAACTTCCGACGTGCGCCGACCAACGAAGAATGCACATGTCAAAACGCACTTTGAACTTTATGCCGCCGACACATGAAAAAGTTGACAAAGTCTAAGTACGAAATAACTTTGGTATCATAATTCAATTACGCCGTCCTTGGCGAGCGTGCGGACGTCTCGTCCATCAATCACACTTTCAACTGTATCAAGCTTTTTTGCCGTTTGCGCCATCACCACGTCTCTTTAAGAGACCGCCGAACAGACTGCCGTAATTTGTCAAACTTTTTTATTCAATTAATTGATCACCGTGACCGAGCCGAGACGAGCGCGTAGCGCACTGAGGAAATATTAACATACTCCATGATTGTGTATCTAAGAACTGAATGTCATTAACCATTTCCTGCACCAGAGTTTCGAGTGTCCATCTTTCAAGTCGGTATTGAATAAATATTGTTCAACAAGTTGCCAAGTGACATTTTGTTGCGCTGGCACATCGGACGGCTCCCCCTCCCACGTGATCTCACGATGTCTACTCTCAACGTGAACAATTTATTTCCAATGCATTTTATGCAAAACATGACAATTAAAATTGTTTTATGAATTCATAGTCGGATCAATTAAGATTTCATTTTGATAAGGACGCTACTTTTGTGAACTATATCATTAGGCTTCATCACATCCAACTAGTAGTTAAGTTAAGGGGGGATGCGACAGTATTAATCTATAATTTGGTCGGTAATGGCACTTTTTTGCAAAGGCTGTGGTCTAGCTAGATGGAGTGAGCGAGAGACATATTTTAAAGACATCTAAAAAGAGTAAAGTTAGCAACTTAAACTTTATTGCAGCAGAAAAAAAGTTCAGGGCTCGATGAAGTTCAAACTCAAAAACTTTATTGCATTCATGTGTAGGTACAAACAATAAAAACTATGAACGATTAAGATTTAATACTAAGTGGCGCCGAACTTACCGTCTTGTTGAATTTATGAGAATCAAGTTACAACTTTCAGATTTATAACATACCGACAAAAGCTACGTAGCGAATTTTTTAAAGAAGAACAACATAAAGAGAAATAATACAGTCCTCTCGCAGTCATGTTTCAAAGAATAACACCAAAACGCATAACAGCCAATTTTCTACTTATGAAAGTGAAGCACAAAAGCTTTAAAATACTCCGAACTGACTCATAAAAATCTTCCTAAAGGCAGACCGATATGTAAAGCGGCCGTCAAATCTTTAGGGAGTTAAAATGAAGACATAAAGAATAATGGAGGCTCGCAAAAGCAGTGTTAATTTCCAACAAACATTAACAGGGCCATCTTAACAGCACATCGGTGCTTCACATACCGACGGACAAACCCCTATTGTCAGAAGTGCTATTCGTGTCATGGACATAGTTATACTGGGCACAGCAAACGCATCTATTGTCAGGTACAATGTAAATATGAATGGAGACGGTAAAGACTTCCGATTGTTTGAAAAGTTCGTCTGCTACATTATTAACGAAGACAGTTGACGACTCTTAATGTTATGTCTACATATAAACAAATGTGAGTATAGTGCGAATACGTATTCTCAAGGAATCCCTTAATACCTTTTATTTAATGATAAAGCTAGTTTAAAATGTCAAAGAGGTAACAACACAAACAAAAATACAACACAAATACAACGGGTACAGACACAGAAGCTACTCGCAAAAATTCACTTACAAATTTTTAAATCTAACTGAACAGACAAAAATGGTGATTGGTTAATGACTAGGTACAAATTGATATATCGCCTTGTTTGGATAAGGAATGATTGTCCGACAGTAAACACTTCTTTTTCAAAACAAACCTAAGGTTAACAACTCATGTTGCAATTCTTAATGTCAAAACCAGAAAAATACACCTTTTAGAATAAAGTTGTCATACCTCGACTCTCGAACCTTACGTCTCAATATCTTCTTACAAAAAATAACTAAAAAATATAGGTATTACTGTAAATTCAGACTTATTTAACATACGCACCGATATCTTTATAGCTCCTGTTACCATAAAATGTTTCGCGAAAAATATAAACATGATTTACTGTGAAAGTAATGTTTATAATAACATCTTGACTTGCCTCTTTAGAATTCTCACTATGGGCTTCTAAAAGGAAGACGAGTATGACATGAAAAATGTAGTGAGATAATACAGTCGTAGTACCTACTGGCGCCTTCGTATCTAAAACATTGATTGAAAAGAAAATAAACAATGCTAATGAGTGTTGTCTATCAAATCGTGATTGTTTGGGATCGGTATCTCAGCATCGTGTTATCCGGTGAGCTAAAAAATCATTTCATAATCATTTACCTATTAGACGCGTGATCATTAACGGATTGATTTTGATAGTGATTGCTTACTTCCGCATTGTTCTTGTACGTCTGATCGTGTTTTGTTTCCAAACAAATTGTTTGATCTTCATCAATATTTGTGTTGTAATCCGATCTATTAGAGATCATGTAATTCTCCCAATTATTGGTATAGTGTTGTTTGACACGACCACAAAATTGTTTTATCGATTTTTGTCTCAAATATTCTTCGTGTCGTTTGGGAATATAATTCTTCTAGTATTTAATGATGTTGTGCTTCACGATGCAGCCTTTAATAGTGTCTATATTAAATTTAATTACATAATTATTTATGTTTCACATCGGACCTGTTGCAACGTCTGGAGTGACCAGGAACTTGTTGCAGACAAATAGCCCTATATACAATTGTGTGCGTAAAACGGTTTGATTAAAATAATATATTATTTTGTACGCTGCCATAATCGCAGCTCATGTTTCTTCATTAAGATGGCTATTTGATCGGCAGCCAGCTGCCTACTGTTATAATGCACAGTAGGCAACTGGCTGTCTAAGAACTTCTTCACGCATTAACGCTTAAAATTGAATGCGATGTTCGTTTTTCTATGTTAAAATGGTTCTTTAACGCATGTCACTGCCAAAGAAACTTCGAGATTGATTAATTTCCAAACTTTCCATCTATAAATTTTCTGATGCTTAGGTAATTTATTAGTAAAGGCTTTATTTTTGGAATTTGAATAATATTCAATTATGTTTTATCGTAACATAATATTTGAAAAACAATAATATTCACACCGCTTCCGGCATTTTACGAACGCCATATTATTATCTATATCTAATGGTTGACATGCGGTAGAACATCCATTAATATTTAGAAGAAGCGTTTTTATGGCCGTCACATTTTCAAACAATTTATTCTAAACAATATGTTAGTGCAGTAGGCCAAAAAAAACATTCATTCAACATTAGAATGTACTAAATCCATACAAACCAAACTAATCAAATACATACAGAGCTTACACAATAATATCAATGGAGCGAATTAGTCCAGTATCAACTAACTTTCTCTGTGCATATTACAAAATGTCTTTAAATCAGAGACAGGGCGTGTTATCAATTAGCCACCAAGTCTTTAGCGTTCATTTGATTCGCGTTATGTCCGATTTAATTGAACGTTTGCTACGCCTTCTAATAAATAATAGTGCGGTGTTTAAGAAGTTATAGGACATTCTGATGTATGTTACGAGTATAGAAAAAGTGAAATTATAATAAAATTTATTAACAGACACGTCCGGCTAGATTTATTACCTATTAAATTAAGATAGAAGAATTAAGATGCCCTAGAATGACATACATAGACCTTATTGGTGAGGTTCTTCAGAAAGGTCAGGTGCGTAGTACTCGCAACCGGCGTGTGTGTATGACAACATGTATGAGTGTAAACGAAGCAAAAGAAGTATGTAAGAATCGTAGCATATGGCGCTCTGTAGTTTCTGCCTACCCCCATGGGAAAAAGGCGTGAGTTTATGTATGTATGTATGTAAATTAAGATAGCAAATTAGAAAAAAAAACGTTGCCATTTCCTATCTATTTTAGATCGTCATTTTAGTACTTATCGGAATACATTTCTTGTTATTTTTTTACACGTTAGCAGACACATACATACATACATAACATCACGCATGTTATCCCCGAAGGGTTAGGCGGAGGTGCACCAGTAGGTAGTACACCCACATTTCGCCAGTTATGTTTAAGTCCCATGTAATAGGGGGCGAGCCTATTTATTTATTTATTTTGGGAAAACAAATAAATTGGTATATATTATTTCCATCAATCAGGCAAAAATCTAGACTCCGGGCTAATACTGAGAAATTCCAGTTAGAAAAACTCAATAACGCTTCGCCCGACGGCGGGATCACTCAGGGGTCGAAACCGGGACCTCATGCTCTACAGTAGCGCTTGCGACCACTAGACCAGAAAAGCAGAAATACCAGACTGGAAAAGGTGTTTTCGTGCGTGCAATATCAGCGGCAAACATTTGACATTCTCCTTTATCTTAACCATGATCAGTTTATCATAATTCACAGAAAATTATTGCCCGCTTGAGCAAATATGACGTAAATAATAAAAAAATAGTCATTTAAAAATCTCAATTTACGGAAAAGTATGAATTGCTTAATTTTAATAACTCATGAAAAATAATTAGTGCGAAACAGCAGCGCCTAAATGTCATAATTGTAAGGATACCTGCACACTCCACTGCTTCTTGCAGTCAGTTTCCGGATAAATACATTCCCTACACAATTTGTCTAGAAGTTTGTTTCAGATTTTCGTATTATTAGACAACACTCTAAATAATATGTTTGCGAAGCAATCTCGAACAAAAATGTAGGTTTATGAATATCTAAAAATTCTATCATAAATTTATCTTTTCTATTTTCATAAAAATGTGAATTCCATTACACAGAGACTGCTTCATTGTTAGTTGAATAAAGCGCAAAATCAGCGAAATAAAGCTACAACACTAAACACGCTACACAGTTAACATAAAGGCAACATTACATAAAAAAATGCAAAGACTTTATAGTGTGTAAAAGGCTTAAACAGATCAGATACCACGTTATTGCTCCCAGATAAAATCTTTTTTTTTGTTTCATAAAAATTGTTCAATGTTGTAAACATTTTAAAACTCGCGATTACTTTAATTGTAAACTCCGAAGTACTCGTAATACTAAACGATATTTTCTTTATAATAATATAACACCTTTTTTCCTTAGATACATTTCGTCTGTTATGTGTACGCCGTAATAGTGGCAGTCCAATTGCCAAAATTTAGACACAAACCTGGACTTTGGCAACTGAAAAATTCTAGAGAGAAAAACCTTGTAACTATTTTCCCGGCAAACCCACAACCGGAGACTCAACAGTAGCGATCATTACATTGAATAACTAAATATACTATGTAGCTAACGTGGTCACTTCATTTCCACCGCACGATATGGCCAATAAAGCTCACCGTAATAAGGACGCTACAAAGTGATACGCCTTACAAAACATCCAACATCATTCGCATGTATTCTTGCTAATTGGTACTCACTAGTCTTACGACGTTGAATAAGATACAACGTTGATTTTTTATTTCCTTCTTTCCGTACTTTTAATGCAATTGATACTGATAATTATTTAAATCGGATAGGATAGCAAGTGCATGTCTCATACAACGAAATGCTAATGTAAGGTTTCATTTAAATCCCAGATAGTATTGAATCGAATTAAAATGGCGATTTTATAGAAGCTTAGTCACCCTTGGGCGTGGATTAGATAGTGTGACATTTAATTTAGTTTGTAGTTTTCGATATGGTTATATTGCCTTTGGCGTCTATGTTAGAGAGCGTTAATTGATGCTGATTGCTGTTATATCTATATTTGGTTGAATATATTCCAATTTGTTAAGCATAACTAAGAGAAAGTGATAAATAAACGCCCTACAAAAAATACTCCTAATTTGCTTTAAAAATTCAAGCACCATTTTACTTCAAATAGTGTTAGAATATGCCTGAAGTATACTTTCAGTCTAAAATACCGAGTAATATTTTCATCACACAATTTACAGAAGGTGTGCTTTGCTACTCATGAATATGGGCAAGGGTTACTATAGGACCAGCTCTGAAATCAAAGATACAAACTGTTAAAATTTGTTGTAGCGAAAGTAAATCAAAATATGTATTAAATAAACCCTATAAACTTTAGGATATTCCAGAACTATATTAACAAACAAGAAGTGTATTAGCGCCTGCTAATACACTTCTTGTTTGTTAATATAATTCGGAGACATATTTATATTGTGTGTTTATGGGGTGTATGTGACTGTATGTGCCTACATACAGTCACATACACCCCATAAACACACAAACATAACTATGTCTCCGCAACCTAGGTCGTAATTCAATTTTTTTATATTCATAATTGACATAAAATTTTTAAAACGTCTATAAAGAAATATTCACACGACCTCAAAGTACCGACCGTTTCGATAAACATCGGCCTGAACTTGGAAGTTGTTATGTAAAGCCTAGATCTCCGAATACGATAAAAAGTCTAGCTTAGATCTTAAATCTAGATAAGTAGGAAACTTGAGCCCTGGAAACGGGTCATGGACTTAACGAAATACTGGTGGAAAATATAAACCGTCCCGATACAGCTACATATATGGCAGGTTGTGTAACAGAATGGCTTTGTTCAACAAATTAGAAAATTGGTTGCGATGGTTGCGTTGGAACAGGTGCGAGGTGTCCTAAGTCAATATGTAAGGTTCAATGATCAGGAGTGAAGCTATTGTTCTCCTTGCAGCCATGATTTGGTTAATTATAGTGCCGAGAAAAATGGTTGAAGCAGGAAATGTTTTTGTCGCAAGAGACGAACTTAGCATTGCATTAGCTAAGTCTAAATGGTGCAAAGCAAACAAACAATTAACGCCAGCCTTCGCTGTCTGAGTCAAGTAAAACGAACTGAACATTATGAGACTTAACTAAATAGGTAATGTTTGTAGAGGGATTTTCTATTAAAACTTCCACCGCCAACACCGTTATACAGTAATAAATTACTTGAAGGGTTGAAACTATAGTAACAATCTTAATTTCCCGATTATGTTTTTAAATCCCATGTAAAATAGCGGGCAGTCGCTCTATCTAAAACACTGGTATTCGTCTACATACAGTAAAACTGGAAGTCGACCAAGGAATTCGGTCGAAAAGGAGTTCGGGTTGGAAAAGGCTAGGCAGAGATGATGATGATGTAAAAGAAGGCAACTGTGTTTCTATCAACTGGGCACAGATCCAGACGAAACCAAGAAAATTCCTTACGGTAAACCTCGAAAGAACTTTGCCTTAATACCTAGGTATTGAACACAAGCTCTTTGCACGCTGAGCAGTGGCTCTTATGGACACACCACTGGCCCAACATGGCAGACAAAAAAAGGCTAGTATTAAAACTCCTTTTGACTCTGATTGTCTTGTCTCGCATAAAGGAAAATTATACTAGTCCATAAAATTCCACACCGAGACATTTAAATCATACATTGAGCGACAAGAAAATCGAATCGAACCACGAACATTATAATTACGCGGCTTTTAATTTAAATTAACAAACCGTGAGATGATTTTACGGCTATAAATTTCAGTAACTATGAACATTGGTTCATTCGTTTATTAGACGAAGATATGGTTATGATAGAAATGAGTAAGTGTGTTGAAACTGCCATAATATTACGTTATATAGGTTATGAAAGTGTCGGAATAACGTGTCCGTAATAGAAAATATTGTGGATATTAAATTAATTGTTAGTCACTTATGTCTGGCCTCACGGTTTGTGTTCATAAGTTATGATAGGTTTTATTTGTAGATTATAAAGCTCCGACTTTGTTTGAATAGTTTCTCAGACAACAATTTATTTTTGGTGCTTTAGACTTTACATTGTACTTCATAACTGAACTACACTTGGGCGCGGGTTTATGGATAAATTTTAACAGCTGCACGTTTCAAAGGTTAAACTTTGCTTGCCGAGGCCGATCTATGAATGGGTATTCATTCATTACACATCAAGACCTCTGTTAGGCACATGAAGACATTTTTGTAATAAAAGTAAATGTCTTAAATAATTTAGACATAGATTGTTATTCGTTACTATTATAAACTACACTGTATTACTATTACAACCACAATCACAACGCAAGTTAAATTTTGGTAATTTAAACATTACTGAGGCCGTATTTTCTTCCACAAGTAATTTATGAATATACTTACAGTAAGGAAGTCGCTTCTGTAACCTATTCACGTTCGCATCATCAGGGAAGTGAAAGTTTTATAAGCAGCATCATGCTCGAATTATACACCTTTATCTATATCTGATAACAAGTCCCTCATATCAATACTACGAGTGTCATTACACTAAGAATGTAATTATCACAACCAATCAATCATCCGTAGATAAAACTAACACTTCTAGAGCTGAACTTTCGAAAAACTAACACGACGTTCGAAATTCAAGTTCTTATTTCAAGTATGGCCACCGTGGTTTAATGTCAAATAAATTTTAATTAAATCGAACAGTGTCAAGATGTTCGTATGCCAGTAGTAATTGACAAGGTCTTGATGAATCGTTTCAGCCTCCTTGTTATGTTATAACTAGAGCCCATCTGTCTTTTCTTGGCACTTTAGCCGTACATTGGAAAGGTTTAAATTGATTTTAAATCTATGAGTGATATATCGTATGGGTTTTCGACATTTCGCTTTCTTTTTAGGAGTTTGTACGTTTGGAATAGAGTAAATAATCTAGAAAACTCTTTTCAATTTTGATTCGTCAATTTTCTTTTTCTTGTTAAATAACTTGTAGAGTTTTCTTACAGGCCAGTAAGCATTAAGGTATTAAACCTTCGCGATTATTTAATATAATGCTGGCATTACGTTTTCACCCTTTGCTTCTGCTATTTTTAGCCATGGATTATATTTTAATGATTGATGGAAAGATGCTATAAATTCAGTTTAATCCTAATTCTTTAATCCAAATTCCCACCACATTTTAGAGGCATAATAACATTTCGGCCTCTACAAAAGATAATCTGTTTTGATACATCAAATATAAGCTCATAATTTTCTTTTACGACTTTTTATAGAAACGTATCAACATTTTGTAATAAAACTTTCAATAAATTAATATCCTTCCTATCGTCACATAACGTTACAAAATCAAAACTATAAAGGATGCATTCCTTTAGTATCAAAAAGGAATAAAAACAAAGCGAGTGTTTCTCGAGTTGTATCTTTGAGGCGAGAAGTTGACATTATTCTTCTGTCAGTACCTTTCAACAATCGACAAGGATCTACACCATAACAGATGTGGCAATTTGTTCAAAACCACTCAAATTTTGTTTCATTGTAAACTTCTCGCTGTTGTCAATTTTGTTTTATAGTAGGTGTCTAGTCTTTGAGTGATTTATAAGTATCTTCGAAAAGTAAATGAAACTTTCATTTCATTTCAAGTGCTCTATGAACTTCAGTGTTATTATTATAAACCTAAAATTTAAAATGATTGACAGTGAAAGTTTCACACTTTCCTTAAGTCTCTGAACAAAATACCTTTAGCAAATTAATTTAATCAGATATCCACGGAAGGACTCTTCCATTCCATTCATATCTCCATGTAGCTATCATAGAAACTCGGTCAATTTGTCGTGAGACATCAAAGTCCTTGCCCACTTTGTAAAATTAATCTTACTATCCCACATTAAATCAACTATCATACACCTACACAGATTCCTATCAACTTACACTATTCCATCCATTCGTAATAGTCACTTCGAGATAAGAACAGAATCGTAATAAATGAAACTTAATAAAAATACCTCTTATCAAGGATTACAATCTCCAAAACATATTTAAATTAAATAATAAATTTAATGATTAAGCTACTAAAATTAAAGTCAATAATTGTATTTTTCAATAATAAAATTACATCAAAAATGTAGAAATCGATTCGAATAACAACAGTTAACTTATGAAAATTATGAACCACTGGCAGGATACAGCTGCGTTGGAAAAAAGAACACAAAATTCCATAATTAAATTAGCGTGTTGGAAATTAAAAATGGAAAAGAACACACGGGGCGTCCTACCGACCGCTGTGGGGCGCCGTCCGCACGACACATACCATAGCGTTTTATACCCATCAAATCGACCGATAATTGAAATGAGTTCCTTGTAAAAAGCAGAAAAACGATTATCCCTATACCTTTTAAGACGTCCGAGATACACAAATGGACTTTGTATTAGAATTTATGTCACTTAAAAGAGATGATATAAAAAAGCGCCGACGGGTTTACACGCAATAAAAATATGGGAACGACGAGAATGCCTTCCCGGTTGTCAATCGAGGGGTTTAATAATCGTAAAATGTTTTTTGATCTACTCAAGCCGCGTGGTTGTGTTCGGGTATTTGTGTATGACACTTTGTTTATTGATTGCAAGATTTATTTAAGAAAAAAAACTGTGTTAATGACCCAAATAACTTAGAATGACATCGTTGAAAAATAAAAACATGCTTTGGTATATCGTAGGTAGGTACTCTATGTTTAGGTTAGTACCTATAATAAATGTATTTTTTATTAAAACAAATAACGCAATAAAATTAATTAATAACTGTCGCACTGCACGTTGATATAACTTACTAAATATGGGGAAAAAATACCTAGAGGCCTATAATTTATTAAAATAAAATTAATAACACGCTGTGTCTCTGATGCGTGTGACACATCAATATGCTGATATTGATTTTATGACTATAAGTGGCAATTACAAGCCTTGTTTATCTAACAAAATTTGGTACTTACTCAATGAGCGAGTTTTACGATCAACGGAGTAATATCGTATTCGTAAGAAGCGATAAAAAAAAAGTTTTAACGTTCTTTAAAAACCCATAAAGAAATATAATTATTGCATGCTAGTTACCGCTTTCACGTGAATCGATCATTTTACTAAACACCCTAAAAGATTATAATTATCTTTAATTACAGAGACGGTTTCTTGGCGGCCATTTTTCTCGTTTCTTAACTATTTTCTGACAACTAATAACGCGTTAAGGTAATCGGTAGGTAATTTATATACCGAATACTTTACGCCCTGAACGATTAACGCGATGCTCTTTTTAATATTCATGATTTCTGTTCTGTTTAAACGGAAATGCACACTTCACAGTTTATTGGATCGCCTACACAACAGAGATTGTCTATAACAATACAACGCCCAAAAAAAAATGTAAAGGATGTGAACACTCCAAATATAGTTGTTTGTTTAAACAAGATTAAAAAAATAAAACCGACTTCAAAAATAACACTAAACGGTGTAAAATAACTCTAAATTAGGAAGTCTGTGGCTTTGGTACTTTTGTCTTATTCTTGATGGGCCACCGACTTCCGAATTTAGAGTTATTTTACACCGTTTAGTGTTATTTTTGAAGTCGGTTTTATTTTTTGTAAAAAAGTTTTTTATTTTTCCATTTTTAGCTGTCCCATACAAACATTTGCCATGAATTCATTTTATATTGTTAATTGTTAACAATACATGTCATTATAATAGGGTTATCCACCTAACCCTAATAAATGAAACTTAACATATCTAACTGTCGAAATCTAGGTATATTGAATACATCTGCCTACCCCTCTGAGCATACAGGCTTGATGATACGTCATGATGTTGTATAAACAATAAACATCCAAGCGATTCCAGCAATCACGATAGATTTGCCGTCTATTTTTGAAGAGTTCCGTTGTATATCTCCGAAGATCAGCACCAGATCTTCACCAAACTAAAATGGGACCACCTCAGGAGTCTACTCTTTCAAACAAAAAAAGAATTTCGAGAATCGGTCCACAAATGGCGGAGAAATCAGGTAACATACATAAAAAAAAAAATAAAAAAAAAAAAATACACACGAACATATAACCTCCTCCTTTTTTGAAAGTCGGTTAAAAAGGCTATAACAATGAAATCTCAATCGATTTGTTGGCTGTATAAATAAAATTGTTCCAGCTACATTTTACAACAGATGATGGCACTAACAAAAGTTCCGAACCCTACGAAAATAGGTAAACGCTCTCATTGTCTGCCTTGTCGTTTCCCAACCGTGTTGAGACTTCCAGTCTAACCAAATGCAGCTAAATACCAGTGTTGTACATACGCCAGCACATCAACCTACCCCAAACTGTCAAATTTTCCCAATTGAACATCAACGTAAGCTTTAATGTATTAATAATAGTTAAAAATAAAAATATGTAATAAATTTAAGAAACGATGTTAAAATAAATATGTTAAATGTAAGGCCCTTCAATTTTAAGTCACATGTACACACCACACAAGTCTGTAAACATCAATTGTAATATTTTAAAATACTTAAAAAAAAACTTGTTTATAAATAAATAAAACCCTCAGCACACTAAGGTACCTGATCCTGTTAGGGGAAACTAGCTCGCAGGCTCCACCTGGCGTGGAGAGGTAAGAACCTTATTGAGTTTAGAATAAAGTTGAAAACCTATCAAACAAATCTGACACATTGGGGTAGGTTGATGTGCTGGCGCCTGTACATGGAGCAAAAATGACCTCCACAACCCAGTGACAGGCTACGATACTTCTTGCCCATTCTTCTCCATACAAATCTACTTTTTGGAAGGGGCAACTAGAATCAGAGATTTTTTAAGTTAATTTTTGTTCGACGTTCAAAAGTGCCTTATAGGGGCCTAATTGAAATAAATGGTTTGACTTTGACTTTTGATTTTGACTTTGACTTGGATAGGTAGTAAGATTCTTGGGCTTCCGCCTATACACGTAACGACTGTCAAAGATCTACGAATGATGTCAGCCGGGAATAGCGGGTTCTTGAAATGGAATTAATGGTCACCCATCCATTGACCAACCTCGGCCGCAGACCCGTGCAGCTATTTTATCAGGTCACAAGCCGCTCTCTTGTTTGGTTTAAAGACATTTTTTTTCAAAGAACAAATTACAGTTCACTTAGAGAAACTTTACTAAATTAACTGTGGCGCAATAGTTTGTATGACGTTCAAGCCATCCAAGAAACTGAACACCATATTTTAACTAATAAAGAACCATTTGATGCCATATTTACGAAGGTAATCTATACTTCTATACTAATATTATAAAAAGGTAAAATTTGTAAGTTTGTAAGTTTGTGTGTAGGGGGTAATCTTCGGAACTAATGATCCAATTTTAAAAAATATTTTACTGGTGGAAAGCTACACTATTCCCGGTGGACATAGGCTACTTTTTATCCCCGTATTCCCACGGGAACGGAAACTACGCGGGTGAAACTGCGTGACGTCTGCTAGTATGTAATATTTATATTACTTATCAGAATGCAATAACACGCTGCTTAAGTCACTCTCAATGTAATTCTACGGCTGTTAGATAAAATTATTTTAATAAAAAGTCGTATTCCTACAGTCGACTCGGATTTTCAGCGTTTTTTTTTTTTGTTTTGAATTAAGCCTCTAATTGAGCTGCTTAACAAGAGCCTCCTAAGATGGGGCTCGAGGCTCTTTACTATTAAACTATTGGCTGACATGGGTATCCATTATGAAAATCGCTTCCACCTACGCTGAGCAAACCTTGCGTTTTCTGCTAGTACTTTTATTTAAAAAATATATTAATAAAATGCACCAAATTGCCGTCTTTCGTAAGTAATCCATTCTACATAGTTGTACCAAAAAAGACATAAAAACTGATATAATTAAAAACCTTTAGCGCTGCATATATTTCATGTATAATCGAGATAAGCTGATGGGCGCCGTTAATAAGACATCAACGGTGTATCGTATAAAATCCTGCCCCTGAGTTAATATAATACCTATTCATTAAAAACACTTGCACCATGTAAAAATACTGCAGTTGTGGTGTGGTGCAAGGAATAAGCGTTAAATGGGGAACGAGATTGGAGATTTACGAGTATTCAAATGATTTATTTTGTATATTAAAATCAAATTAAAACTATGCAATAAACCTAATTAAAATTAATCACCGCGAACATCGAAGGACTGGAACAACTTGCCTGCTGCGGTTTTTCCGACCGATTATATTTTAGGTGTCTTCTAGGTTAGAGTGAATAGGCTCTTAATAAACGAGTGCGCTTCACCATCACTGATTGCATCACTGCTTACCATCAGGTGGGATTGTAGTCAAACACTGGTTTATATTAAAAAAAAACAACTATGTACCTACACTAAAACATTAAAAATAAATCCAGTGTGTGGAAAATTCAGAACTCGACCAATATGCATGCCACAAGTTTTCTCAAAACAAAATAACACACACCCACCTACACACACCTATGAGAAAACCTCTTGCAATGGTAATCAAATATTTCACGCATTTACAGAAGTCTCCATTAGTTCAAGCGTGTCATTAATTCATCGTAAAATTAACATAAAAAGTGTCCTTAAGACCCAACCTAGTAGTTAGAAAAGCTAGTGTTTCGTAACAAGACACCATTTCCAAACATCATTCTTCAATTAAATGCTGGGCAAACAAAGCTTACTTAACTTAACTTAAACAATAGGTAACAGTATATCATTAGTCGCTGACATACAATATTTTATAGTAAATCTAATAGCCGATGCGTTAAACAAACAATATAACTGAATCTAGTAAAGAACGGTTGTTGAAAATAAAGTTAGCTTATTCACAGACTGTATTACCATTTTCACACCTAGAAAATTCATAAAGAAACTCCACTGGCTCTTAGTATAATTGTCAAAACACCTAACGTTAGCTAAGTAGGTATAACTTGTTTGAATAGTGTATATTTTTCTCTCTATTATTCCTCCTACGCCTCACTGTCTTGGTAACAGGTGTGATCATTTAGATAACATGAAAATTATACATTCAGAAGGTTTACTGTACGTTTGTAATAAAAAAATAAACGCGCAACAAAAGACGATCAGCCCTAAAATTGGTAAGGTTTATAATAAGGTTAATAAACATTTGTTACTGCAAAATGAAAAAAATCCTAGCATAAATTCTTATTTTGTTGTTTCTTGTACCAAGTTATTTCATTTAAATCGAAATAATGTGTAAAACATCTAACCGCTAAGATCATTTCGAAGATGCACACTTGACTGTTAACTTGATAGTAGTCAAAAAGCTTAATTTAACCGCAATAGGTAATAACTCTTCCATTGTACCTATTGAAATTATTTTACATGTTTATGACGCCAGGTAAGTATTTCAATTGAGGACTGAACCTTCTGCATATTCCACTTGATTAAAAAAAAAGAACGAGCCTTTGTCAAAGTCTCATTGTCGCTTTCTCCGCCCACGCTACCTCTTGTCAGTCGAGCCGAGGTGTTAACCACTAAACCCACAATTACGCATATTGCCTGATCACATCAAAAGCTCCGGCCGACAGGCTATTATGATGCGAACGACGAATTATAATGAAAACATTTAATATTGCTATTAATAGTATGTCGCCTCTATGGTCTAGTGGTAGCAGCCGCTACTGCTGAGCATGAGGTCCCGGGTTCGATCCCCGGGTCGGGCAAAGTGTTATTGAGTTTTTCCATCTGGTATTTCTCAGTAGCAGCCCGGAGTCTGGATTTGTGCCCGATTGATGGCAATAGGCTCGCCCCCTATTACATGGGGCTTAAACATAACTGGCGAAATGTGGGTGTACTACCAGATACACCTCTGCCCAGCCCTTCGGGGATTACAGGCGTGACGTTATGTTTATGTTATGTAGTATGTCGTACGCGTTGGTAAAGTTTGCATGGAAAACAAGAACTTTAGGCACAGACGAACTGACAAATGTTCCCAATTGAACATGAACCTTATTCTTTATAAATAAAGTTGAAAAACTATTTTTAAGAAATTTGACATATTTAGGAAGCTGTATGTGCTGGCCTCGGTACGTAAGTACCTTGCCATACCTATGTTGCTTTAAAGAAATCGTTCGGCTGGAATGGTGATGACAATAATGATAACTATAAAGATGAATGAGTAAATTCCGTCAAAGCAAAAAGGACATTGCTGTCTTAAAATGGACAACACTTGCACACCATTTTCCTATGGACATTGAAGTAACATCAAATCACAACTCTAATCTTTTTTCAAGTTCTATCAATCCAATCAAAATCCAAATATTTTGTACGAAACTCCTAAAGTTATTCCAAAGAAAATAGCCAGATAACAACACAATTTCACGACAATAGAAAGAAAAACAATTTTTAAATAAAATCCTCTATTGGGTAGATTATAAAACTTTCCAGTTCGCTTCCAAATAGTTTTGTTTTCCCGTTTTCTAGAAAGTAGCGAGTCAAAGTTACGTATAAATTCTTTTCCTTCGCCATTTAAACTGTGGGGACGAAGTTACATCGTGTCTTTATTGTAATGGAAGTTTACATCGTAACAAATGTATCGCATTTTTATTAAGGTGCGGTTCAAACGCACTTTGGAAATCAATTTTAGATCGGTACCTATTGTTTTACACATTAGCTGCTTCGCATCTCCTTAAAATTTCAAAAGCACATCTTTGTTCAAAATGAGCCTATTTTGAACAACGATGTGCTTTTGAAATTTTGAACAACGATGCTGGGCGTAAGGACCTCGGTTTTATTTGCCGGTTCGGGTAGTGTTGTTGAGTTTTCTCTCTGGAGTTTCTCAGTAGCAGCCTGGAGTCTGGTATTGTGGACAGAGAAGGCAATAAGCTTGCCTGTTAATGCATGAGACTTAATTACAACTGCCGAAATATTACTCCTACACCTAACTCTTTGGTCAATACAGGGGTCATGCGTACCGCTGATGATGTCGAATGTCATAAAAACAGTAGGTGTTTTACATTTAAATTCTATCTTAGTTTGACTTCCTTTTACAGAGATTCAGAAGCGGACTTTGCTTGTCTAAATCTCCTTGCTAAAAAAAAAAAGTAAATTTCTACCATTTAGTCGGCTGAAGGTTGATCAATTTGAGAGCACCAGGTTCATTGTGTATCACAGACTCGTGAGCTGACGGACTGACGAACACGAGAGGCCTATGTCCATCAAGTTCCCAGTCATGCCACTTAAAACAAATCAATAGACCACTGATTGCAATCCTCTTCGCACTAAAGGTGAAAGTGATAAACTTAATACACAAATATTTATGACACACACACACACTTTCTGTCAACTCAAGTAAATGCTTCATTACATTTAATGTGTTTTTCTTTGCCTTCTCCCATAAAACTAAGACATTGAAAAAGTGGGTCAAGCCGTTATGGACACATTGCAAGTCAACAATTGGCTATCTTTACTAAGTACCCACTCATTATACCCAGGAACTAATTTTAGGGAACCGTTAGTTTCATTTTTTTTTTATCATAGACTTGTCTTTCACTTGAATTATAACTATAAAGCTTGGGGCTTATGGCTGAATAAAATCAATCGGTCGATCCGAAGTTAAAATACGCTTACCGAGGTCTGCTCGTAGAAGGGTGACCGGCCATTATTAATATTCAATTCTCCGTGCTTAACGTACATTTTTGATGAATGTTGAAGTAGTCAGAAAGCCTTAAAGTCTTATAACCAGTCTTAACAAGAAGTATTGTTAAATAAATAAATTAATATATAAATAAATAAATTGTGTAACCCAGTAACTGGGTTGTGGAGGACAGAAAAGCATTCAATTAAAATAAAACATTGATTAGACTGCAAACCAACCATAATAATATAGTTGGGGAAAAATTAAGACGATGAGAATGTAAATATAATATTAGGAATTGTATTCATACGCTTTAATTTATTTATTTATTAAAACTTTATGAACAAGTAAAAAAAACTGTACAAAGGCGGTCTTAATGCCCTTAATGAGGTATGATCAAAACCAAGTGCAGTTTTAACATATTTTTTAATTATTTTTAGGGTTTTTTTTTGCATGTCATGGGTATTTTACCTGAATTAAAAATTATGTATTATTATTAATACCTAAAATCTGGCTTAATGGAAAAAAAAGGCGTGATAAGTTTAAAACACTCAATCTTACTGCCAATAGCAAATAATTTAAGGGTCCACCGGTTAACAGCTTCTCTATACAGCATAAGGTCTTTACCATAAATCATAACCCCGCGACATTACCAACTTAAACAATTGTATGTAGTTCAACCATAGATATCCGAGTTCAACCATTTAGTAATGAAGTTTCAAGCACAATTCCTTTACACATTTGAAAACAACAAGAAATCATTGAACCCACATAAGTTTTCAGAGTTGCGTCGCCATTTTAAGGAAAAGTAAGCCCGTTTCACAAACACTAGACAACACCTAAAGAAGCTTTTGGATTTTCAACTCTCGGCCCGGAGCCAAGAATAGGAAATCCGACAGTGTTAATTTAGTTTAGGCATTTATTTAGGTGGCGCCTGCTATTAGTGAAAACGGGCACAAGTTTGTGTTTCCCGTAGTACTAAATAGCTCCGGTACGTGGAAGATACCATTGTGATCTAACAACGAACCAACTTTGTAACAAACATTGTTGGTTCAAACTTTGTCGTACAGTGTAAGAGGCAACAACCCCGTGCCTGTACTGATAAAGAAACTGCACAAGTAAACAAACCGAAACATCTGTAAATGTATATTTGAAGAGTGGGTATTTTGTTAAACGAAATTGTGTGTCTTTTTCCGACCACGATTGTGGAAATGAGACGGCGACTGAAATATTCAAATAGCTTAATTGAAATATTAAAATAAAGCAAATTATTTATCTAGAACTTGTTGTTTATTATATCGTAGATTCTATATACGGTCACTTTAACCAGGGTGTCGACTGCAATGTCTTATGTAATGTAAGTATCATGTAATGCAAAGTTTCATGTTTACAGGAGACAAACTCAACGTGAATAAGAACTGCAAAAAGTATGATTTCTATGTACTTAACTTAATGAGATTTTTAATGAAAAATGTGGATTATTACCTAATGAGGGTTTTCTATGCTTTTCTGCCACCAGACGGTGCTTCGTGTGCGTCAGCACCAAACAGCTGTCAGATAGCACAGATTCCTACCGAAACTATATTTTTTTAGAGAAATTCTACGTATTTGGAAGTGTTTTGATGTTATTATGGAGTACGGCCAGAGAAAGGTTTTCGAACTGAAAATTGAGCTCAAAAACAGAGGCCTGAATGTCACTGGTGTCTATGTCACTTATACCCTCCTGTTTGCACACATAGGTACTGCACAACACTGTGGCATTATTTAAACAATATTGGTTTTGTAACGTTTTTAAGAACAATAAACCAAAAAAATGACGAAAAATACAAATCGTGTAGGTATGCATTTTGACAGGTGGTTGGACCTGACGCCACAGTGCTGCCATCTCACGTAGAACATTTTAGTAAATCCTCATTAAAATCTTGTTGCAAAGATGTTTACAGTTTAGAGCATAAAAGTATAAAACAATAAAGAATAACTCAAAAGACGACGAAAATGTTGAACACTGGGAATTCAGAATCAGAAACTAGACTTATAATATCGGGTTGGGCATCGATTTTTACAGGGGGCGAATCAGTTAGCTACTCTGAACTACGCAAACGTTACTTGCGGATGAGCGCAATATAAATAATATTATAAAATAAATATTCCACAACTTACACACAAACACAACACCAGCTTGTACCAAACTAAGAAGAACTTGTGCTATGAGAAAAAATATACTTAGGTACCTATGTAACTATTCCTTAATATACTTTTTTGTGAGTCTAAGGGCAAAAGCCTTCCGCCACTCCTTAAACTTTTCTCGATTTCGCGCTTCATCTTTCCAGTTTTTTAGAAACTTGTCTAGTTCGTCCCGCCATCTCCCTCGTGGTCTGCCGCGACCCCGTCTTCCTGTCTCAGAGCACCAGCTCTGTGCTATTCGAATCTACAGTTTGCCCGGCATGCGGGAGACATGTCCTGACCAGTCCCACTTCAGTTGCGCAACCTTTTCACCCACGTCTGCAATCCCAGTTTTGGAGCGCAGTAAAGTGTTTCGGACTCGATCTGTCAATTTAACACCGAGTATACCTACTGCGCTTGAATTTGGACTTCTGAGATTTAGTCAAAGACCAAGTCAAGACGGTGCGCCATAGGTTAAGACGGGGGAGAACACGCATGTTCATGAGCTTGCGTTTTAGTTGCATCGGTAATTTACCTTTAAAAAGTTTCTTCATGGACCAGTAGCTTTCCAATACTTATCGATAAATTACACTCAAACACAGAATGAATGATCCTGCTCATCACACAAACACTTGCCTTGGGCCACTAACCACTAGACCAATAGGCCAGACAAAATGCTACCAACATACCTAGATTTGTATCTAAAAATCAAACAACCAACCGTTGAAACAGCTGTATGGCTGCACCCGATTGTTCTCCATTCACTTAATTAGAGGTGACCCGAATGGGTCCGCGTCACATGGCTGTGTTAATGAATTTATTGTCACATCCGCACTTTTGTGTATTTTATGCAGCTTTTGTTAAAGATTCATGTTAATTATAATATGGGGTTTTTACAGAATTGTAGAGGAGTCACAGTAAAGTTAGCTGCTGCGTTCCAAAACCTAACGTTGCATAAGTGGATAGTAGATCAGATACATAAATACCTACCTGTAATTTACCAGTAATCAAAAAACTAAACACCGTTCCAAAACTATATTATGGAAGTGTAAACAAATAGGTAAGAAAACCAATTTCAAATTGAGTGATTTAATTCGATTATTAAAATACTTAGGTAAGCCCTAAATTCTAATTTTACATTAACTTTTAAAAGATATTTCTCATTTGAGATCATAAAGGTTATGCACGAATACAATAACAGATGATTACCTGTCTAGCTTTTTTCTTACTATATTGGGATCAACTTCCATTCTTACCGTATGCAGATTAATACCAATGTTTTACATGGAGTGAATACCGCCGTCCAAAACTCGTTAATTTAAAGTAGTTGTCATTGTTGGTGAGCTGTGGACTGTAGTTATTAAGGATGGGTTGGAGATGGTAGAAACACTGTAAGTATATTATAATTGCTATTTAATACTAGAACAAACAATGTACAAAGCAAATGGAACACTGACACTTGACAAGAAGCATGTCATAAAGAAAAATGGAACACCCATTCAAAATATAAAAGGTGGCATTCTAGCCAGTCGCCAACAGTCATACTTTCGGGTTTAGAATACAATCTAATAATTTTATTCAAATAGTATTTCTTAGTAAAAGTGGTGAGACACCCTCACTGGTAAAACCTTTTATTACAGAAAATGTATTAATAACTCCCTCTAATGAGTGATTACGCAAGAATTTAACCAGAATATGTAGCTTTGCTATCACCTTTATAAATAGGTCTTAGATTTAATTGTAGCTAGAACTTCTTTTGTCCTGTAGAAGGAATGATATTATTGTCGGATCCTAGGAATAACGAACAAAATAAAAACCACAAAACGATTCACATTCACCTTAAACGTTACTTCTTACAAATTCCCATTCATCATCCAAACATAACCCATACACAATAAAAAAGTATATTTTATGACAAAAATTAAACAAACGCAAGCTATAGATCATAAAATAATACTTTATATGTATAAAAAGTTTCAAGTTTGACTCCTTCTTGTACCGAATATATGCGCCCACGCATTTCTGGGTAAAAGTTGCTTTCCAAACGCAATTGTATGGCGTGACGAGTTCAAAAAACGTGCTCATGCTTCCCTATAGTAACCACGGTTGTTTACGATAATTTGTAATGTACAAAAGACATTTACTTTCACGAGTAGTACTTTGGTTAGCTAAGAATACTTGCCCAATAGGACCACAGATGATACAAGTTTTATTTTTGTTTGAAAATCATTTAATGGATGATCCGAACGTAAATAAGACATTGTGACAATCCAGCCACATAAACATTAAAATACAAATGTGAATCAGCTACAGGCACACCAGAGTTATAGTTATATTTAGCTAATTCATCATGAGACGATTCATGAGACCGTCATGTTGTAGATCGATGTAATAATCTATTGCCATCAACCAGGCACCGAACCAGGCTTATCGTGTATTTGAGATGGAAAACTCATAAAAACGTATTTTGCCCGACCCGGGAATCGAAACTAGGATCCCGTGCTTACCAGTAGCGCTCACGAGCACAAGACTAACAGCGGAAACTGATAATCCATCTACTCGTGTCGTTACCAATATAAATTATTTCTTGATATTAGTTTTTCTTCGAAAAACAGCGCTTATTTAAAGGTATTTCTTTAACAAAATATAAAAACACCCAAAAATAAATTAATAACTAATTGACGATCACCAATAACCAATATAATTAAAAAAAAATTCTTATTTACGCGCTGAACCTTCATCGACGAAGAGTAAATTTCTTTAATAACTATGCGCAATAAATTGCAAATTAAATGTGAGTAGAATTAATTATTTGGATAACTTGGAACCACAGAGTAAGAATTAATGGAGTGCTAACGGAGAAGACGGGACGAACAGTGTCAGTTAACTTAGTAAGAAAGAAAGAAAGAAAATTATTTATATGACACTGATGTCAAATAAATATTTGTGTGTGTGTTTATGTGTGTTTTAATGACTGATCATTAAAACACACACACACTACTTCATTGTTTAACTTAGCTTTCACACTAACCCACCGTTAGACCCTTGGTTAATGAAAGACAGTAGTAACCATACTACTGAAAGAAAGAAAGAACTTTATCAAGTATACTGTAATTGATGAAGTTCTTTCAAGTTAAGTCTCTGCTGATGGTTACTACTTTCCTACAGTTGGAATCATATAAGGCCCATCCAAACCCGTATTTCAAAAGATATCTCTTACATCTTGATAGTAGTCGTATAGTAGTGAAAATGCGGTCGTTTTAGATTTTTTCCATGTTGACTTAATTTATGTCAAATTTCGTAAATTTCCTATTTGCGCTCAAAATTTTGTGATGGTCCTCCCTAACTCCTTATTAACTCTCTCTGTTGAATTTGGTCGCGGATTCCTAACAGAGAGAGTTAACTAATAAGGAGTTAGGGAGGACCATCACAGGTATTCCTTTAAAGGGTTCTAAGCTTATCGCTCATTGTAATATTATAATATTTTGAGCAAATGTGAGCACTCCATTCTATTAGCTCCGTGTCTATAACACACGATCGTGTTACAGCTAATATGCCGTATAATAATGAACATATTACCTCGACCGCCTGCCCACTGCGACACCTATTAGCTAAACAAATTGTAATTACATACATCACCTCTGTTTAATTAATGTGATTATGAATTCACACTAAGGTTAAGCAATTAGGCAGAGACCAGATTGTCACGTGGGTGGGTCGTTATAATGAGTTGTTTAAACTTTGGTATTTTTGTGTTTATCTTGAGGTTGTGCTGTATTTTTTGGTCCTTTTATTAACCGACTTTCAAAAAAGGAGGAGGTTCTATGTTCGTGTGTATGTATTTTTTTTTTTTTTTTTTTTTTTTTTTTTTTTTTTATGTATGTTACCTGATTTCTCCCCCATTTGTGGACCGATTCTCAAAATTCTTTTTTTATTTGAAAGAGTATACTCCTGAGGTGGTCCCATTTTAATTTGGTGAAGATCCGGTGCTGATCTTCGGAGATATACAACGGAACTCTTCAAAAATAAACGGCAATTCTGTCGTGATTGCTGGAATCGCTTGGATGTTTATTGTTTATACAACATAATGACGTATCATCACGCCTGTATGCTCTGAGGGGTACGCAGGTGGGTACAATATACCTAGATTTCGTCAGTTAGGTATGTTAATTTTAATTTATTAGGGATTAGTGGAAAACCCTATTAGGATGACATGTATTGTAAACAATATTAACAATATGAAATAAATTCATGGCAAATATTTTTATGGTAACAACTAAAAATGGAAAAATAAAAAACTTTTTTGCAAAAAATAAAACCGACTTCAAAAAAAACACTAAACAGTGTAAAATAACTCTAAATTCGGAAGTCGGTGGCCCATCATGAGTAAGACAAACCCACCAAAGCCACAGACTTCCGAATTTAGAGTTATTTTACACTGTTTAGTGTTTTTTTTGAAGTCGGTTTTATTTTTTGCAAAAAAGTTTTATACAAAGAAGATGACTAAAACTTCGCCTACCTTTATTGGTCAGGGATTCTCAGAAAACATAAGTGCACAGACATGTTTATTGTACGAAAAGTTACTGTATGTTTTTTATACTTACCGTTACGTCTTTGACCTATACCGTTTCTTAATATAATAACATTTATGATATGAGAAGCTTCTTAGGTATCGTTTCGCCATTGACGACAATCAGTAAAGAAAACTAATCCGTCTATTAGTATTAGAAGCCCATCGCGCCACTTAGCCCATTCAATTCGTGAGTAGGTAGCTGTTAAGGCGAAGTTAAAACATCTATACACATTTTTGTTTGTTGTACTGTGAGCTTTAGCGACGTTAATGTTTTTTTCTTTATTTCATTTTTTTTCTATTAATAATTCCATGCACTAGTAATTTTATGTGCCTACAATGATATCTAACCACAATAATGCACAACAAACATCTTTATAATAATGGTGTTTATGATACTAGCAAATATTATAGGATACAATACTTGCCTTCGAATATATTACTAATAACACACGTAAGAATTTTCCATTTCCATGGAAACTTTACCGAACTAAAGAATACAGCGCATACGAAATATTTATATAATATAACATGACGCCTGTAATACCCAAAGGATTAAGCAGCGGTGTACCTGTTAGTACACCCACATTTTGCCAGTTTTTCATAGGAGGCAAGCCTTTTGCCGTCAACCAGTCATAAATCCAGACTATGAAAAGTAGATTTGAACTCAGACATGCGCTTTACTTGGTGTTAATTATTTCATCACCACTGTTCTCTTAACGGTGAAGCAACAACATCGTGAGGAAACCGATATGTCCTAGAACGTATCGTCCCAAACGAATTGAACGGTCCGTATGGTAGATGATCAGAGAGGGCTAAGTCCCAGCAGTGGGAATATCATAGAGTGATTATGTAACAACACTTTACCCCAACCCGGGAATAAAACTCAGGACTTTATGCAGCAGTAGCGCTTGCACCCAACGAGGCCGACTAGATATATATAGAGGTATTTAATTATAATTGTTATAAAATTAGGCATTCTGAAAATAAATTCTGTTCTTAAGAACAGAATTTATTTGCAGAATGTCTAATTTTAATATAATAAGGTATTATGCCCACACATGATATTCAAGGAACACAATAATAAAATCACGTTGATCAGATAAAATATGTTTCTAAGGTCTATTTTGGGAAATTTCTCGGAAAATCCCTAGCGCTTATTTTGATAATATTATGTTACAAAAGTAACGAGGAAACAAACGCTTAAACATGTACTTGGTGGGAGAACAAAACATTTCAAAGAAACCACGAATGGTAGATACAACATCTTTTTCATTTGTATTTTTAGAGCCATATTTATTTTAGTTAAATAAAACTTTATTCATTAGCATTATAAGCCAAAAATTGTACTTTTTTGCCAAATAGTGGTACCTCTGTACCTAATATTAACCTATTAGAAAATAAAAGTTTGTTACCAACAACGTCTACTTAACGCGCACCATCTCAATAATTCATCAGACCCCATATTTGGACGACGTGTGTTCATATGAATGACATACGAATTACTTTGTGTCTGCTACCATGGACAGAGCCTCACGTACGCACCGGTCTTTAGCGAAATGTAATACGTCTATTTTATATTAATAGGCACTGGTATCGAAAATAAAACATAAATTATGATACCTTTAGGAATACCTTTAGTTACTTAAGGGACCAAAAGGGCAAGAAATATTTTTTTCATATGGGTCAAAAACGTAACTGAAATATTGGTGAACATAATCAAGTGTATTTCGTGTCTCAATATTTAAGAGCGCTATATTTTTTTTTTTTACAAAAAATAATACAACATATAAAGAAACTGGTTACGCCTTTTGAAAATTAAGGGTAGTAAATAAATAAATACTAGTACTAATAATTTTAGAAAAATCATGAAATATAAAATATTTTTTTTACTCAATTGTAATCCCGTGCCGCAAAATTTGAAAATGTTATATTTTATAACTTTTCATCAGAACACCTCGTGTAAGAAAGAAATTTGCAATATTTTTATTACGAATTATTTTTTTATTATACAATTTTATATTTTACTGAGTGTTTATTTAATTAAATTTCATCTGATTCGGTTCCCGGTCTATCTATATATCTATGTATTGGGCACTTAGTCCAAAATTGGACCCTAGTGCGTGAACCATGGCGGCTGTTCTAAATCTGGGTAATCTAAGTAAAATAATCTATCTTTAAGGGTTTAAAACTGTTTTCCTTCAGGGCCTATTGTTTTTGTCCACCTAGAATCTTAAATCTATTTGACCTCATTTAACCCTAAATTGATACTACAACTAAAACAATCAACAACTAACTAGTTTTTATTAAGTATGAAATAAATGTATTATTAGTTAGATAAAAACAACTAACCACATAACAATGAAACTAACGGCACTTACACATACAGAACAACAAAACATCGTCGGTACCATATCACCATACATCAAACGTTGAAACAAAACCCAGCCACAGAATCAATCACGATTGATTTGTTTTTAAATCCCGCCCACACTTACAAGTAGCTGAAATAAAAAATGTCTGCCTTTCAATGCGTCTAGACGGTGCTGTTGTAATCGGTAACGTTGTCCGCTAATTGGCGCCAATGTTGGCAGCAATGTTTTTATTTGTTGGTTCAAATGTTATGTGCTCTTACCGAAACTTTTTCAGTTTTATTAGAAAAATGAAAAACTTTATTCACTCCTAATTTTTATTTATGTCCGTTTAGTAAATGGCACAAAAATCTTTTTACAACCAAACCTGATATTATGTTTTTTATTTCTCCTTGCTTACTGTCAAAAAATCGTAAGTTTTTTGTACTTGTACCTAAGTAAAGTAAGGCCAACTTTTAATGGTACGGTTTGGGCCATCGAATGTTGGTCCAATCATTGGCTCCAATATGGAAATATAGTAACATGAGACGATCACAAACAATATTCATCTACGCACATACTACAGTTATTGTTGCCGCGTCTACCCGGCGACCGTCTACCGTGCGAATAAAAAATCGTCTAAGACCATTAAATCTTTGTAGTTACATGCATGTGAAGACAGCCATTGGAATAGTAAAAAGTACATGGAAGTAGCATTATTTAAATGTATGTAAATATCTATTCGTAGCCAAAAGATTAATGAATTATAATATTTGACAGAGAACATTATTGGGGATTGAGCCTCCGTTTCTACTCGTGAGTAACTAACATACTGGCCTATCGGGATAGTTTAAGGAATGGGCATTGAAGGGAGAAAGAAAATCTTAATCTGTTGGCATGGTCTAATGTTATGAGAAACATAAGCTGGGTTTCTAAGTATAAAGAACTGAAAAAACAACTTAGAATAGCAATGAAAGCGGTTTTCTTGGAAGAACATTTTAGAATAATACCAAAAATCAGCACATAAATATAGATGTCTTAAATCGCCAATGCGATGTGATCAATGCTCGTACCTTCTCTTATTTATTTTTATTTTAGAATAAGAATGAGTCTGATATCACCAATATACCCTAAGCAAGCTTGGTTATTAATGCTAGAGTCTTTTCTATACAAGAAGATGCTTGCAGTTACGTTATTACTATAAGAGAAAAATATTAATTACTTTACTAAAATTTCGACTTCCTCTTAACCATACCACTTAAAAACTAACGACAAACCTCCATAAGATTAAATATTTACGATGTAAAACATCACATTTTGATTTAAAATCATCGCTTTCACTGGTACAAGATGTCAAACGTTATTGCTTCATTCAATTATAGCCTTAAAAGGCTACTCAAAATAGGCTATAGGCTGTAGGGCTATAAAATTCAGTTGCAATAAATTCCTAAGCGCCACATTATTGTCTGTTTACTACGAAGCGGCTTGCATTGAACTTACTTTGTGTTCAATTTCCCCTGTTTCTGATGTTTTGCCGTTGGTTAGATTAGCATTGATCTCTTTGTTTTGTAGTTGTCATGGGAAGCGATTATGCGTCGCTCGTAGATTTGTCTGCGTGAATTTTGTACTTTTCCCCTCGAATTTTAACATGTCCTACACCCCCAGTTCCAACGGTAAAAGATAGCCTATGTTACTCGGTGATAATAAAGCTTTCTAATTCTGAACAAATTTAAATCGCTTGAGATATTTTGGAGTGTTGTGTGTGCACTATTTTCTTTTTACCACCACGACAAAAGCCCGTCTTAAGGCTTACGAGATGACTTGATTGAAGAAGACTTCCAATATGATGTCATAATAATTAAATCCCTATTATTCCGAATTTAATTACTTATCTTAATGAAATTATCCGAAAAAGAACCAGATTGTCATTTGTTTTATTATTATGTGACATACAACTTTTTCATCGACTTAACTGTTTAGTCGATGAAGTTGCGCATAGAATCGATTTCAGTCGATTTATATCCTAAACAAATCCGTCAGTCTTCTGTAGGCAACGCTCGAGCTAAGGTGCTAAAGACAATGCCATTTAACCTTAGAGTTAAATGGCATGGTAGCTTGTGCTATGCTTTATATACGTTTTAAGAAAAATGAGAAAAGGAGGTATTCTGTACATCTTGTATTCAATCGTACCACTTCAAAAGCTAAGCGAGACTGAACAGTCGCAGATCGACTGTTTAGTCGATGTCATACGCACTTAAATACATTAAAATACAAAATGAGCGCGTGATCGATAGTTGTCCAACTTTTTAATCAAAAGCAGATCGAGTTGACAGTATGCGCACGTTCATATATTGCTAAAAACTTAAGGCCTATTCAAACCTGAGCGATATTCGCTGCCGCTGTGAGTAAAGGTACATACTGCGCGGGTTTCGCTCAGGTATTTAGTATCAAGTACCGCGGCTAGAGCGCCCTGAGCGATATTCGCTGCCGCTGTGGGTAGAGGTACATACCACGCGGGTTTCGCACAGGTATTTAGTATCAATTTCGCTATCGCCTGCCGCAGACGGTAGCGAATACCGCTTAGGTCTGAACAGTAATATTACCGCATACCCACTGGGTTTTCTCTGCCGCAGACGGTAGAGAATACCGCTTAGGTCTGAATAGGCCTTTATGAAACACAACAAAACAGTTGTCCAACTAAAAGTTGTATGTAGGCGCTAGCCCTAAGGCGATTATCACACTGCCCCGCATCACGCTGCATGTTGCGTGTCTCTGAACTGAATTGAACGGGCGTGGATGCATTTTCTGTGTGTTGGACTGTGCGTGTTTTCCATACAAACGGAGATACTTACAAGCAACGGAAGAACACGCATCCACGGGCTACGCTGCATCATGCGGGGCAGTTTGTTAATCGCCTAAGTCGCAGAAAGTCGCATTATGCAAACTACTGGTATTCAACTGCATCCAGTTAGTCTGAGAGGCAGCCCTAACATAGAAAAAGGCTAGGCAGATGATGAGGTGTTATCAGTCTCATACATATTGTAATCATTGGAATTACATCTATGACTCATGTATATTTGTCAGAGGTATTGTCATACAAATTTTTCGTTATAAAAGGTGACATAATCTTTAGATAAAAGATACATTAAATCAGATTTAAAAATAGACAAAACATGCATTACTTAAATTGCACGTTGTGAGGTCGTGTTAGTTAAAAAAAATTAACAGTTGAATCTGTACCTTTTGGGAATGAAAACAAGCTTGCGGTATTGAGCCCCTAAGTCTTAGGAGAGTCTTTGCCTTCCTATGTGTGTTCTACCGCTTGTATAATGGGTTGTGTTCCGAGTAATTGTTCGATATGATGCCCACGGCCATTTTCTATCATCGCACCGCTCGCCGTCGACAGGGAGTTCATGCTCACACACTGGAGCCGAAATGGTCCCGTATGTACAGAGCGGTTTCTGAGGAATTTCCTCCCGCGTACACTTGGATTGTGGAATGAGCTCCCTGCCGAGGTTTTCTCAGAGGGCTACAGTATGGGGTTCTTCAAAAGGGGAGTAAATAGGTTATTAAAGGGTCGGCAACGCGCGTGTGGTGCCCCTGGTGTCGCAAGTGTCCATAGGCTACGGTAACCGCTTACCATCAGGCGGGCCGTAAGCTTGTTTGCCACCGTCGTGGTATATAAACAAAAATGGGCATTATTTATCTGCCTAGCCTTTGTGGGGCCACCAACTATGTGGGGTTGGCTTCCAGTCTAACGGGGTACCCCTGAATACCAGTGTTTTAAATAAAGCAACTGCCTATAGTGCTTATCTGACTTCCACAACCCAGTGACTGGGTAAGACGATACCCTTTGGTAAGGCGATACCCTTTGGTAAGAGTGGTTTACAGACTTCTGACTACCCGTTATGACTATCAAAGATCTACAAAAGATGGCCGAGACCAACAGCTTTAAAGTCCTTTTCAGGGGTTTTAATATGAATTGAGTAGTCCGCCATCCACCGACCAGCCTCACCAAGTGTCGTTTAACTTTCTATCATGAACAATACATGAGTGATTTTTGTGCCTTAAAAAATGGCCAAGACCTTTCAGAACTTTAAATTTGAATTTGATTTGTTGGTATAGCTATTCTTATTTAAAGGCAATCTACATTTTTTTTTAATTAATTGAATAATTTTGTTCATTATCTATCAATAGATATGCTTACCCACGACGATTA
Organism: Euplexia lucipara; assembly: GCA_921972225.1. Lineage (NCBI taxonomy): Eukaryota > Metazoa > Arthropoda > Insecta > Lepidoptera > Noctuidae > Euplexia > Euplexia lucipara. The sequence continues at coordinate 14,744,507 of OV179154.1, forward strand.
CCCACGCTTACTATTTCTACTTTTTGTTTACTCATAAAACAATTGCCAGACATGTTCTTTTTTCGTTGTCCCACCAAAATCGCAGACAAATTAACACATTCTTTTATGTTTTACGTTACATTATGTAACAATTTTTCCTTAATAAAAAAACTAATAATATTTGGCTTGCAATTCGCAGGCTAACAAAACTATTAACATATAGTAAATATTTCAAATAAGTAAATACAGATGACACACATTTTATTACCCATAAACTCTCATTTAAGCCAATAAGAGTTTAAGATCGTATTAGACTTACAAATATACCCGATAACCGAGACTTTAGTATCTATAAAGTGATATTTATATTAGTTTCGCGCCATAAAAATATGTAGAATTCCTCCTTATCATGTGTCCTAATCTTTTGTGTTGGCCAGTTGTTATGTGGAGGTCACATGGTTGGTAGCCGGTTCAGGCAGTATTAAACTATACAGCCGCAACTCATTTGACATCATAAACAAAATTATTATCTGTACTAGCAAACTTTTAGCAAAGTTTTCACAAGAACTATGTATATTCATCAGGAACATTTTATTTGAGGTATTCCACGAAGCACACCCAAACAAAGCACACCCAGAAGAAGCACACCCAAAGTATTCCACTTAGCACACCCGTAGGTGGGCTTCAAATAAAAAATTAAAAGAATTAATTTCCTATTCCACGAAGCACACCTACGATTATCACTCGCATAGTGCGGAGACTAAGAAATAAACATGTCGATAGATGATAATATTTATTATTTAAAAGACTAACTTAAATTTCTAACATCATTAATTTTCATTATAATAATGTGACACAATATTTGTCATTTTTATAATTTTACTATTTAAACTCATAGATTGTTTCATAATTATCTTTCCAAAAAAGATATTATTTTTTAACAATTTTTCTATTATTTTCCTTTTTTGTTCTCTTAATAAAATCACAGATTGTTTCATAATTATGCAATAAAAACTTGGACAAATATAAAAAACATTATGAATATTGTTTTCTATAGAGATCTATGTTAATGTTTTCTTTTAACTAATATTAAAAATACTCTTGTTTTATGTAAAATCACAGACTGTATCACACTCACTGAATCTCAAATCACAATATTACAGATTTTTAAATAATCTTGAAGAAATGGGCAAATTAGTTTCTCAACGTTTCTCAACTTATCAATTAAATAAATTTATTTAGGTCTTTAGTTTCTTTACCTATGAAATTGCCGTTCTGCAGTACTGGCCATTTCAAATCAAAATAATTTTTGTTTGGCTAAGAATTCTAATTTCAAATTAATTCTATTTTAATAAAATGTTTTTTTTTCCAAAAGTAGTCATTTGTTTATTGATTAGTGTTACATTTTCATCGCATTTCAATCTTTTTCGTCATCATGAATACGTTAAAAATTCGAGTAATTATGGGATATTAGTACCGTCGTGGCAGCAACGCGGCACAAGCGGCACGCAACATCAACGACGTTTACGGAGCTATCACTACAAACCAACGCACCACCTCTTATTGGTTTGCTCGCTTCCGTTCTGGAAATTTCGACCTGAAAAATGAACCTCGCGGTCGTCCGAAGACTTTGGTCGACAACGACGAATTAAAGGCGATTGTGGAAGCTGATGATACACAATCTACGGCTGAATTAGCAGCAGTTTTCGACGTTAGTATCAAAAAAACAATATTGGTCCATTTGCGTCAAATTGGCAAGGTAAAAAAGCTTGACAAATGGGTGCCCCACGAACTCAATGATCGCCAGCGCGAAGTACGCGTCGAGACGTGCCTTGCACTGCTCAACAGACACACAAATGAAGGAATTTTGAACCGCATTGTTACCTTCGATGAAAAATGGATTCTGTTTGATAACCGCAAGCGCTCAGCAAGTTGGTTGGATCCTGGTTCAGCACCTAAACAATGCCCTAAACGAAAACTTACCCCTAGAAAAGTGATGGTCACTGTTTGGTGGTCTAGCGCCGGTGTGATTCATCACAGCTTCTTACCAAACGGGGTGAGCATTACTGCAGATGTGGACTGTGAAGAACTGAACACAATGATGGAGAAGCTGTCACATCTCCAACCAGCATTGGTCAATCGCTCGTCTCCACTGCTCCTGCACGACAACGCGCGACCTCATACTGCACAGCAGACGGTCTCCAAGTTGCAAGAACTTTGGTTGGAAGCTCTCCGTCATCCGCCCTACTCACCAGACCTTGCCTACAGACTACTACTTTTTCCAGAATTTGGATAACTTCTTGGCGAGAAAAAAAATCAATACCCGAGAGGCAGTACAAAATGCCTTTGAAAAATTTGTTGCCTCCCGTCCAGCTGATTTTTTTAAGAAGGGCATCAATAAACTGCCACTGCGTTGGCAAATATGCATTGATTGCATGGGTGATTACTTCGATTAATAAAAATAAAAAATACATGAAAAAAAATCGTTTAATTTTTTTCATACAAAACGGCAATTTCATAGGTAAAGACCTATTATTAGTAATGTGATCATTACTATAATGAAACTGAAAGATGTTAGTAAATTAGCTCTAGTCTTTTAAGTAATAAATATTTTCTTCTAGATAGACATTTTTATTTCTTGGTCTCCGCACTATGCGAGTGATAATCGTAGGTGTGCTTCGTGGAATAGGAAATTAATTCTTTTAATTTTTTATTTGAAGCCCACCTACGGGTGTGCTAAGTGGAATACTTTGGGTGTGCTTCTTCTGGGTGTGCTTTGTTTGGGTGTGCTTCGTGGAATACCTCTTTTATTTGTAGTTAATAAAAGGAAAGGTACTACGCACCTGACCTTTCTGAAGAACCTCACCAATAAGGTCTATGTATGTTCTTCTAGGGCGTCCTCTCCCGGCGTTCCCACTTACATCTACCTTGTAAATACCTTTCGTTAGTCGCCTTTCATCCTTTCAACTGGCGTGCGTGTGTGACAACATGTCTGAATGTAAACGAAGCAAAAGAAGTATGTAAGAATCGTAGCACATGGCGCTCTGTAGTTTCTGCCTACCCCCGTGGGAAAAAGGCGTGAGTTTATGTATGTATGTATGTAAAAGGAAAGGTCCATACCGTTCTATTTCCTCTGTTGGCAACCCATCAACATTAAATGTTCTGTTACGCTATGAGATTCATACAATTATAAGATTTGTAGATAATAAACATTTGTTGTTTTGTACGATCAGGACTAACTGGATAGATGAACCTGTATCATATCGGCTGCCTGGATGCACTAACGGAGCAAGTAGCCGGTCTATTCTTTAAAATTTTCATCGCAAAAACTTAGATGAAGTTATCTGTCATGCAATGTAGCAGTATTGGATGACATGCTCACTTGCTTTTACTTCACTTACATAGCACGAGGAGTTTTTTTTGTGTTATAAACTATTGCTTGATTGCAATCCCACCTGATAGTAAGTAAACAATGATGGTGAAGCGCACTAGTTTATTAAGCGCTTACAGAATAGTAATCCTCTTTGCAATAGCATTAACTTAAAATACCTACCCAGTAGCCATATTCAGCTTCAACGTACGTAAGTAAAATTATAGAAGCCCAGATTATGACAGCTCATTACACCAACTATACCAATTACTCTTTACTTAGTTAAGAACCCATCGTGCAACATCCCGATACGAACGTTTTGTAAGAGTGTTTGGATAGTCTCTTTTGCAAGTGATCTAAGTTACAATTAACAGTCTTGTGATATTAGATGAACACCTTTGAACTGGATGTAATTAATTAAAAGTGATATAGAAAGTAATGTATCTAAAGGAGATGATTTCGAGACATTATTTTGTGATGATGCGTTCGATGTACGAGACAATAAAATCATTGACTCTAACAAATTAAAGGAAATTCGATTGATGGGATTAGCTTCATTACCGACTTCAAAAAAAGGAGGAGGTTCTCAATTCGGATGTATTTTTTTTTTCCTCAGTACTCCGTCATTTATGGACCGATTTTCAAAATTCTTTTTTTGTTTGATAGGGTATACTAACAGATTGGTCCCATTTGTATCAAAACTCATATCTGATGAGGGATCTTCGAGGAATTGAGGGAACTCCTCAAAAAATATAGGCACACATGCACCGATTTCAACATTTTTAGTAATAAATCAAGCATTTTCATTTAGAAAGTAACATTTGATGAAGAAAAACTGATGAAGAAGACAGGCAGCGGAATTCTTCAACGCATAACAGCAAATTATTCGCGATTGCTATAGTCAGATGTCTATGCTGAGCGTTTGTATTTCCACAACATAACATTACGCCATTCTATTTTAAAAGGGGCCGGCAGAGATGTACAGATTAATGTTTACAGATAGATCTTCTTTAAGCAATTGTTATCTAATTTCAATGATTCTTTCAAGTTTTGAAAGACTTTCTTTACATACAAAGAAACTAAAAATTATAAAATAAAAACTTTTTTACAAAAAAAACAACCGACTTCTTAAAAAAAACTAACAGGTGAAAAATAACTCCAGTTTCGGAAGTCGGTGGCCAATAATGAACAAAACAATACCACCAAAGCCACAGACTTCCGAAACTGGAGTTATTTTTCACCTGTTATTTTTTTTTAAGAAGTCGGTTGTTTTTTTTTGTAAAAAAGTATTTTAACGATAAAAGTTGGGCAATACATCTAGGTGGAGTAAAGCTGTGACCGAGTGACATCCAAGACGTTCACAGCTTTATTCCACCGGCCATCACCGCGAGATCTTGTGGGCAAGAGATGGGCGGACGACATTGTTGCCACTGCGGGAGTAACGTGGATGAGGCTGGCACAGGGACCTGGAGATTAGCACCAAACAGAGAGGCCTAAACCCATCAGTAGGCGCGTAGTCGCGCTGTGGATGATGATGATGATGATGATGAAACACAATAATTCACAGGCCTTTGCCTATTTGTCACATTAATTTTGCGATATTTTTAATTCAGAAACAGCACCTCAGTCTGCTTTAGGGTGTAAATTAAATAATCCAGTCTCCAGTTCGCCCGTGTTTTTTTTTTGTAATTAACTAGAGCAATGCAACTCTGACATGTTTTATTTTACGAAACAATCTTATTAAACTCAACAGCTATTTTTCTAATATCTTTGTTACATTCAGAGTTCACGACCGAACCACACCAAAGAACATCAAAATGTACAGTTTATCTTAACATTACTTAAAACAGTAAACAATTCACTCACCCCTTGAACATATGTCACGCATTGTATTCCTATTTAAATGCCAAAATCTAATTAGACACATCGGCCGACAAATAAGCAATATGTATGCTAATATATGCTTTAATAAGATGTATTTACATGATAAAATTACCAACAGTGTACTGTGTTACACTGGCTTTGCAAATGTCTTTCATTAGCTATGCATCGTCCCAGACAACCGTAGTTATTAATTATCCTATTGTGTCCGATTTTGGTATGTCTTGAATACATAGAGTGGGCGGGACTGATCGGTCAAGGGTATAATTGGACTATATGCAGCCAAAATCCTCCAATGACCTTTAAGTTTTAAGTCAAGACACCATAAAAGTCAGTTATTCTTTGTTTATTACAGATATTAAGGTGAAACGGTGTTAAAAACATGTATATCTGCTATTTTGAAATCCAAATTTCGAAATTAACAATGTCGTATTGTTCGCTAATACCATAAAGGTATAGATTTGCTAGATTTTGTCATTTTAATAAAACTTTGGAAGTAATATTGTTTAATTCGACATTTTTATTGATTTTTCATCGGCTATAGAAAATATAAGGAATAAATACTATACGCCATTGATCTAAGCGCAATAAAAGTGTTTCGAATATTTCCTCAATTTATTCTATTTCACTTCATTTGACACCATATGTACTTTTTTGCGCCATGTATTTTTTTCTATTGTAAAATAAAATCAGATGAACTATTATTTATCAGATAGATAATAATTGCGCCACAACTTATACAAAACCATAATGTATCGCTACTTCTAATCTGAACATAACTTTAAGCACTTTTATATCAAGATTTTTATATCAAGTAAAGCCCACGAACCGTATTCGAAAACACTCAAATAAATCGATATCTCTGGTAAGCCGATAATCGATATCTTGGTGTACCGATGACCCGTAAAATGTAAATTAATCTTGTAATAACGAATTATCTGTTTACCATCAAACAATTTGACATTCCTTACATCTTGACACGTCTCCGTGACTTTTTTTGACAAACGCTGTATGCAAACAAACCGTGTTGTTGCCAACGTTTTTTGCATCTCCTGTTGATTATATTAACAGATCACGTAAGACCCACTTTTGGTTATTGAATGATATAGGTAATTTATTTGCTATGTCATTTATGAACAAAGATTTGTTTCAATTGGTAGAAACCAACTTTACATAATGACTGATCGCTGTCCGCTCCCTCAGTATCAACAACAGTTCATTTACAAGCATATCCTTGGTGAAACTGTCTTCATATTCATTGGATGATTCAATACAATATATTATATGTTTATATGGCTATCTAAATCCTGTACTCCCAAACAGTCGGAAGCATTTCACTGTAACTGCGCTGTGTGAACGAACTTTATCTGTCTTATCGACGAGCACTTACCGTAATCTGTCGATGGAAATTTATTTCTACACTAACAACTAGCAACAGAACATTAATGTTAAAATAATGTGAAATATATTCACTAAACACGAAACTTTCTTTCACGAAATCAGGTAGTTAAAATTGACATTTAACCTAATGTGAGAAGTTCATTAAATCAAACATTGTATGAAGAGGCTTGAAAATTATATACACGCAAGACACCAAATGGCCACGAAAATATTAGTATTTATGTTTCTATTGTAAACAAAGTTAGTCACGAACATACTGGCGATAATGACAATAAGAAAGACGTATTCAAAGAAGTTTTCGAGCTGACAAAGGCAGCAATACGTAGAGACGAAACCTTGCCATAAATTGGACAGTAACTAGCCACTCCCGTAAGACACGCCGAAGAATTAACGGAATGTATTGACACGTTTTATGTCCTTTACATTGATGAGCGTAAAGCAGCGGAGGCTGGAGTAGGACAGTTATTGTCGTAAAAGTTCTCATTACCATTTAAGATTTATTCCGGTTAGAAGTAATTTTAAGAGGCATAAAGTAAGAATTCGTTAAGATGTCTCTGGTTGACATACCTGCTTGATCTAGCTGTACCCGGACTAGAACGCTGTCCAGAGGAGTGATGGCTGGATGTCATGAAGGATGATATAACCGAGAAAGGAAAATATTAGTTGGAAGGCAGCCCAAAGTATGGAAATGAGCATATAAGAAGAATGACATAAAAAGAAATACCTACTGATACAAATGTTTTAAAAGGAGGCATGATCTAAATAAATGGTTACATATTTTTTAAATCTGAAAGGTTTTAAGTTATGTAAAAAATAATCATTTTTCAAATAACCTTTCGATTCTTATTCTCTGCCAATAATATTCGGAACAATTGTTGAATACCACGCGGCAGTTTTAAAAGATTATGTATGATTTCAAAGACACGAATAAATAAAATAAAACACATTTACACACGAGAACCATAGAAATATGTCAATGTCAGTAAGTAATAATAATGTTTGATAAGTAAAAACAAGCAAATTACTCACGTGTATACAGATAGTAGCATCCAGCACTGCAGTCGCGCGCTGGGAAGCCACGTGACGTAGCGACCTGACAGCGCACAGTCGATCCAAGATGCAATATAAAGCATACCACCGCAGTGGCCACCCCGAACCGACTAACGCAACCTCTGGTAACTCACTATGCAACGATTTTAACTAATCTGACTAGTTTAGTTTCAAAATCTTTAACTTTCAGATTTATTTTATAATTTTGAATTTAGATTTTTGGATTCTTGGGCCGAATGTTGGAAATATATTGTCTTATTATCATCTACTTATCTATGCACCGGCTATCGTCAGCCGAGCTAAAGCTGATGTATGTAGGGGAAGAGGTAAACGAGGTAACTCTCCTTAGAGCACACCCCAGCATCTTTGTTTTTAGAACCAATTTAAAAATGAGGTTTTTATTTAAATTAAAACTTATTCAGAGTCTCCTAACAGCGTGCCGATCCAATACTTCATTTCCATATTGTTCCTGTAACAAAAGAAATGGAGCGTTAAACATTTTATTGGTTCCGATCACATATAAACATTCAATTCAATTTAGACTAACATAACAAGTCACAAACCACCCAAAGTCGGTCAAGAGATCGCTGTGGAAGGTAAGGTCATAAATAAATCGCACCTTCACACAAGCCCCAAAGTCCCTTTTGTTTAAATGCTACCAAGCATACAAAAAAAAACTGTATATATTCCTGGCGAGCTGTTTAAAAAAACTGAACTGACCGAGAATTGTGCAAGATCACAACAGAAAAATCATTAAACAATGCCACTGCCAGGAATTGAGGTGTTTATTATGTCGGTCCACGTTCGTTCCGAGTGATTCTGCAAAAAAATCAAGAACCCAGGTAAACTGTTACTGCGTTTTTTTGCACCCGGGAACTTATTATGCGGGATTTATGTCACTTTTTGTTGCGTCCAAGCTAATTATTGTTATCTGCTTTCTGCTTGACCATAGCGTTTTCTATAGAGCATTAATGGGCCACTAATTCTCCTAACACCTCCGGAGTTAAAGCGTCAATCTCCCGGCCGAAGGTCCATTGTGCGAGTGGACAAAGCCACCCGCAATTCCTACCGTGCCTTTAACGTTTATATTATTTGCGTTGTAGATGTCTCATTCAGCTTCATCTCGAGATACCTTTATGGCTTTTGCAAAAATTTCTTCGCACTATCTGCATAACCTTATTGGTGTCGTTCGATAATTACCATATCGCTGACTCACTGGTTCTGACGTTAATGGGATAACAAAGGATTGCAAATTAATTTTTTCGGGCGGCGTGCGGCAAAGGCAAAAAACGTAACAAATAAAATTTCGAATTTAGAACAGCAATCGGAGCGCGGGCTTATTATTTTAGCCAACAAAGTAGAAAACCATTTACAATAAATCATTTTGAATGCTTTCTTGGTTCCCATGCGTCGGGCGACGCAAAGGGTGATTTCTGTCTGAGTGTACATAAATAAAGGTGAAGGTTCTGAGTGCGGATCCCAGGTACTTTTGGTTTGAAGCTGAGTACACAAAGATTGTGTTACTGGAAATGGCATACGCGTACACGTTTCGTGACACAGTGTTACTGAGCAGCATCGTTTAGAGATTTTGAGTAAACTAACGATTGTTTTTAATACTTTTCATTACTATATTTGGTGCAGTCTAAATTCGCCTTAACAAATATTCAAATAAGAGTCCAGGCAAAAGTTATCAAGGATTGACGCCGATTCAACATGCAACAAAGTAGCTTAAACACCTTTCTACAAAACAATGCATATAAAAAACTTGAGCCTTCACTTTCAGTTACAATCAAATCTGCGTGAATACTACGCTTGTGGTGTGGCGACCGCACGATAGAATGTTGTGCTTACAAACGCAACACGCGTTCGTCGAACAACGCAACAAACGTGTTGCGTGCGTTCACATCACACGCGCTAGGTGCGTTGCGGTAATGAACACAGCAACGTGGCTAGGGTACCCTTTACCGCGAGGACATTTGTGTCTAAGTAATTGGAAATAATGATTAATTTCACTTGGCGGTTGCCACCTAGCGTCTAGGCTGCGTATAAACTTAAAGTATCATAAACATGGTATTTAAATGAACGACGAGCAGGAGTTTTCTCCATTCCTGTGGCATTTTACGCTTTGAACCCTACGATGTTCAGACATAGTATTATTTGCGGAATTAGCAGTGTTACTTGTTTTCGTGTATAATAAATTAAATCCGTTATTGAGAAACTAATTATATTAACAAAGCTATAAAGTAATACGGTGGGTGGTCCTTTTAACGTTTCATCATGTTACAAATAAGAGCCATAAAAAGAAACGACACTCAATACTTTGAATTGTTTAAATTTTGAAGGACCACAAGACTTTTACTTTTTACTGTTTGGAAGCAATGGGCCTTTTTACCAAAAAAGGAAGACAAAAACCAAAAGTTTTGGTAAGTAGGTAAACAATTTTTATTTACGACAGTCATTGTAAGTTAAAATATACTAAATTTCCTTTTACTTTTTAATATTCGGAAGTATTGGAGCCTTTTATCAACAATAGAATTCTATGATACAACAAAAGTCATCATGTACCTAATTCATAATATTTTTAAAAATTATTTGATTTATTTTGATAAACATTTTTATATGTGTTCTTCGTATTGTGTCATTTAATTATTCTTTATTTTATAAAAGGTTTTGAAACTTTAATTTACCTCGTTCAATCAGCTACACTTTTATGATTTCCGAGCCCAACATTGTGTTCATCATACTATAGGTACTAACAGTTAATATCTTATCCCACATTAAGTTCACCCAACTATCCCGCAAAGCTCAAAAAAACTTTTCATTTAAATTGAAAACGTACCTAAGGCACCGTAAAAATACAGATTTCTGTTGGCAAGAGCCTACAGTAGCAGTTATCAGGCAATAACGAAACTGACACTATTAATCACTCCTGACGTCTACCAAATTCATTTGGCAACTACATGAAAAATATTGGAAAGTTTATTGGAAAAATTGATGATATTTCCAGCCAAGAGAGAATATTTTTTGGGTTTATAGTAACTGTTTGATCCTTAGCTGTAATAAACATGCATAATGTAGTTTAATCACTAGATGACAGTAAATTGATTAGTACCTGAGCAGAAAATAAATGTCAAAAGAAACTCAGAGGTCATGGTCTCTTAAAATCCAAAGATTACATTTTTAACCGACTTCAAAAAAAGGAGGAGGTTCTATGTTCGTGTGTATGTATTTTTTTTTTTTTTTATGTATGTTACCTGATTTCTCCACCATTTGTGGACCGATTCTTGAAATTCTTTTTTTGTTTGAAAGAGTAGACTCCTGAGGTGGTCCCATTTTAATTTGGTGAAGATCTGGTGCTGATCTTCGGAGATATAAAACGGAACTCTTCAAAAGTTGACGGCAAATCTATCGTGATTGCTGGAATCGCTTGGATGTTTATTGTTTATACAACATCATGACGTATCATCAAGCCTGTATGCTCAGAGGGGTAGGCAGATGTGTTCAATATACCTAGATTTCGACAGTTAGGTTTGTTAAGTTTCATTTATTAGGGTTAGGTGTATAACCCTATTATAATGACATGTATTGTTAACAATTAATAATATAAAATTAATTCATGGCAAATGTTTGTATGGGAACAACTAAAAATGGAAAAATAAAAAACTTTTTTAACAAAAAATAAAACCGACTTCAAAAATAACACTAAACGGTGTAAAATAACTCTAAATTCGGAAGTCGGTGGCCCATCAAGAATAAGACAAAAGTACCAAAGCCACAGACTTCCTAATTTAGAGTTATTTTACACCGTTTAGTGTTATTTTTGAAGTCGGTTTTATTTTTTGTAAAAAAGTTTTTTATTTTATTAATGTACTTAATATCTGAGGCTAACGATGCAGAGCAAAGTCTAGTAGGACCTTCTGAAGGAAGAGCCATTGAAGCTTTGTTTTGATCTATCCCGACTGACATCACGCATACTTCAGTCATCGCGTAGCTCAACCCTGTCTTAGAGAGCTCAACGACTCGGCACACAATTTTATTATTCAATTTAAGATACTCAAAGAAAGCTGAAGTGAACTGTCAATGCCCAGCATTAGTATGAAATGACAGCACAAATTGCCTTCACTTCACTTACATTTTCGCAGGTGATTTTAACATAATAGGACTGCTGCAGGACATTTGCGTAGTACTCAAAACACACTTGGACTCATGTATACATGAGAGGAAATGATGGCCAGTCACTTTCGTGGGACTTCTTCTTGACCATTATGGTAATTATGATAAAGAAGCACTGTATATACCTAACTATTTCCTACATTAATGTCTTTACGTGGGTGTTAATAACGACATTATAAAATATATATAATTATGTATTGAAGTAATTTGATACCTCTTTTACTGGAGGGGTTTTTATTTGATTTTGTAGTACTTAATAATTTATTATTGTATCGTAACAAAGATTTATTTTATGTGAAATATAAGGAAAATAACAATGGGAAAAGGTTTAATTTGGGTTTATAAAAAACAACTTTTTTTTATGCAGCACACATTAACTACCAATAAAAACACGTGCCTATTAAGGAAAGTGGTCAGACATTTTCCAATGTTGACCAAAATTATAGTCACCAAAATAACACTAATAAAAATCAAGACAATAGATTAGATCTAAAGAATACGGATGTTGTTTCAATATTATAATAGCCTGACCATTGACCAAAACGACGGATGAAAATTATTGTCATTTTACCAAATTCAGAGTATTTTATTTTAATGACCGTGTCCCCTTAAACTCATTATTTTTTTTTGGAGGTGGCTTTAACTTATATTTCTTCTAGTTAGTTAGTAGTTTACGGATATGATATTAACTCCTTTTGAGTCCCAAGCGCATCAAACATTATTATTTATATCTATTGTGTCTGACTAGTTAATCTACCTATTTATTAACATGATGAATGCTTGATTTTGGATTTTGTGGAAGTTAATGAATCAACTAATGAGGTGTTCCGAATTTGTTTATACAATATTGTATCTCTATAAAAGGTCAAATATTTTTCTTATTGCTTTGAAAATATTTTTATTTATAATTTATTATTAATGAGGAAACCGGAACACAATTATAATACATATTTGGTGTCTCATTCCTCTTTTAAAAAACAAATTCGGAACACCTCATTAGTTGATTACTTAATACTATCTTATAAGGTCTATTTTTAAACTACAGTACAAAGGCCTCTTCTCATACAGAGAAGGCACGAGCAATGATCACCACACTGGTTCAGGCGGGTTAAGAAGTTTAGACTTATGTCAAATATAAGTGCAGGTTTCCTCATAATATTTTGCTTAACCGGTATCAGTAATGTGTAAGAAAAAATGAAAAAGTAACTTACTTACGAAAAAAAAGGTTTTTCTAAATCCCACCCATCACGGATAGTCGATGAAAATCCGGGTTTCACGACATATAACGACAACATTACCTTAATGGCTGTTAATGACATAAACATACAATTTACGTGACTATTCGCATAGTGTTACACAATGTATCAGATATCCTGTTAGTTTATAGCATTACAGTATCAAATATTTATTTTTATCGTCATTTATACCTACGCTGAGCCGAAAATATGCGTGGTAAGCTTTGCTCTTATTTTTTACTTCAACGGGAAAACTTTCTTTCATCGCACTTTACTTGTGTAGTTCAATAACCTATCGGGTGCACATGTTAACCCTTAAAGCAAAACAAAACAAGATTCTAGACAATACATAAACAGTTGACTCTCAATTATGTACAGACGCCAGCACATCAAGTTACCCCAATGTGTCAAATTTCTTGGATCGTTTTTCAACTTTATGTCAAGTAGAATAAGGTTCATATTCAATTGGGAAAATTTGACACATTGGGGTAACTTGACGTGCTGGCGTCTGTACATGTTCTGCCAAAAAAACAATTCATCTATACAGCAATACAAGACGAATAGTCGACGTTTTTCACTCGACAAATTGCAAGAGACACATGATAGGGACGGGACACATACAACACAATCTCATCTCGTTTGTGTACCGAAAACAACGATCCATCTCGCCGCAAAAATATCCGAACCAATAATAAATCACCAGACATTTCTCAATCGACATTTTATACTAAAACGTACGGAAGTTACCAGTTAGACGTGTCTGTTTACTAGTTTCGGGACAACTATGGAAAGCAAAGTCGGGCTATACTCGAACGAGAGAAATAGGAAAAGATGAAAATCGTGAAAGGTGAAAGCACAAAAAGATCTTTTTATTAATTAGCTAGTACGTCTTAAGGGAAAAGTTAAAGGGTTGTTCTAGTTGCAAGTAAATACTCCTAACAAGCAATATTTTCACATATTTTAGACAATACTTTTTCGGCGTTTTTAACTCTCAGTTTTAGCAAATGAATCAATGTTTTTCAGAAGGAGTATAATTAACCAAAATCTTCGATTACCGATTTCAAATGTCATAAATAAATCAAAATCTCTACAACACCGCAATGCGTCATAAAAATCTGTCTATACCTTTGAATCTACCGCAACTCTGTCATTGTAACATAATCGACATGTTATTTCATCATTGGAAGTATCATTGACTTTCTGTTATTGCTTTTCCGTATCGTAAATGAAAATTTTATGGTCGGTGAAACAAAATACCAATGTCTTTAAACTAATATGGAACTTTAACTGCCAAACCATATTAATGTTCTTAGGTTTAAAAAAGAAACTTGTTGTATTAAGGATCAACTGTATCTCCGAGTCGTATTCGATAAAAATACTTCCTAGATCGGCGTGCGTGTATGAATGTAAACGAAGCAAAAGAAGTACGTAAGAATCGTAGCACATGGCGCTCCGTAGTTTCTGCCTACCCCCGTGGGAAAAAGGCGTGAGTTTATGTATGTATGTATGTACTTCCTAGATCTAAACACATAAAAGTATCGACAGAGTTTAATTTCAAGTATTGGAGATTTGAGTCTTAAAAAGCTTTAAAACAGAACCTTTGAACTACTTTAGGTTCTTAATTGAAATGAAGTTGATGTTGTTACTTATTTGCAGTAACTACGTTATCTGCCTAGTTTTTGGCTTCCAGTCTAACAAGATGCAGCTAAATACTAGTAGGTACTTTACATGGAGCAACAGTCTATCAGAGACGATGTGTTCACGCTATGATTGTTTCAGAGGGAGATAGAGATGGAACTCTAAAGGACTAACAGATGACACAATGATGACTGGCCTGTTGGTCTAGTAGTTAGACCAACAGGCCCACCCAGGACAAATGTTTGTGAGATGAGCATGATCATTTGTTCTGTGTCTGGGTGTAATTTATCTGTAACATGTACATATTTAGAAATATATAAGTATGTTTATCAGCGGTTTAGTACCCAAAACACAAGCTTTCAAGCTTAACTTGGGACTAAATGGCGTTGTGTGAAAAGTTGTGGAATATTTATTTTTATTTTTTATTTTAATGATGGCTGTAATACATCTGATGGTAATTGACCTCCAAAACCCAGCTACTGGGCAACATGACCCGATCTGTTAAGACTTGTGGTCAGACTACCAAGCTTCTGTCTCCACGCAATTTAATGACTGTCTAAGATTTCCCTATTACAGACCCGTCTGTTAGCAGCTAAGACCCTGGCAAGTTTTCGGAGGCATGGAGTTTTTAAGCTATTGCATAGCTTCTATCGCGGGCCTTGAGCGCGGGGACCGAATCCAGAAATTCCGTAACGAAAAAAAACCTCACGCTCCCCACTCCGACGGGCAAGGAGTTGTGGCTTGAAGGCCGAAGATATTGCATATATATTTATATATATATTTATTATATATTTATATTGCAGGCATAGTGGTGATGGTGGTAAGGGGGAGGGGAGGGGGGGAGGGGAGGGGAGGGGAAGGAGAGGAATGGGGAAGGGGAGAGGAAGAGGAGAGGAATGGGGAGAGGGGGAGGAGAGGAATGGGGAGGGGGAGAGGAGAGGAGTTGATAAAAAATGCTATGCAATAGCTTTACCGCGACAGTCTCCGAGTGCCACACGTCATTTTTTTTATATAGATTCCATCTATGAGAATTTATGGTCACCCCTCTATGGACCGACCTCGACTAAACTGAACGGCTGTTATTACTTAGCCAAGAGTCTCTTCTGAAGATACCTAAGTAACATAAAAGCACTTTACTACGAAATTGATCAAATCAAGAAACACTTGCTGATGTAAAATTTACCTTTCAAGTAATTTTACCAAACAATATCAACAATACGAAAATAGCACCAACAAAATACAAAGTCGACCACTTAAAACGCTTAATCGAATGCCAATCGAGTTATCACGGTAAGTGCCAACATACACAATCCCAAAAATTCGCACGTACGGTGCAAAGTGAATAACGTATTCGGAAATTGGGAGCGTTGTGTCGACAGCGAGTTCAAATGACATCAATAGTGCAACGAGCGAGTGCAGCGGTGCAAAATGTAGATACGACTATTTAAAAATACAAAGCTGGGATTTTATATTGGGGTGCATCACTTTTATTTTTAAAGCGTTCTATTGTCGTTTTTCAAATCGGATGGTTAAAGTGTTTTTATTTGACGTAATCTAAACAGCACTTAGACGCCTAAGTGTTCCTGGTTTTCTTTTGTATTTCTGCTGTTTTTTATTTCCTTTTGATTTTTTTTATAATATGTTGTTCATGTAGTTTCATAATAAACCAATGTGTTTAATGGAGTATTATTATTTTCTAAAAAGGTTCCCCTGTAGTAATATTTTAAAGATTTTGTTTTTTTTTGTTTATTTAGACGTTTATAAGAATTTAACTCAGAGACTGCGTGGCTGGTTTTAAAAATTATAACACAATTAGAAAGCTAAATTATCGCTTAGTAAAATTTGCTTTATTTAATCATAAAAACATTGTTTGAAAGTTTGAAGAGCAAAGCACGAAATTCACGTGGACTAAGTCATAGGCGAATTGCTAAAAATACTTTAAATAGACTTGGCTTCATTACTATAACCTCAGTCTTTAGCTAAGTAAGTTGAATAATATGCAATCTGTAGGTATGCTAGTATCGATCCTTAAACTTATTACAAAAGAAACATACTTCTTTGACCTCGCAAAAAACCAAAATGACACACAGTGCACATGCTAATTGAAAACGAAGTTATCCCAGTAAGTGCAAACACCCACGATACGAGAAATACGCACGTACGGTACCAAATGACTAACGTTTTCAGAAATTGTCAATCGTTGCCGATTCTTTGCGAAAATGCTGAGTGCAACGAACGCTTAGGTACTGTACACACGGACGATTTCACACGACAAATTGCGAATATGTGAAATATCTGCGATTCTACGCGAATGTGCAGGATTAAGATTTCACTGTATGTAAATTGAATTCTGCTGTGGAAACAAGAGTTTCGTAGAACTCAAATAGATATAAAGGGTTGCGTAAAAAGATAGTTTTGATACAGTCGAAATCTTTTTATGTTTATTAGATTCCGTATCTTTTTGTTTTGTGAACTATATGGTTTTCGTTTCTAAGATTCGAAAGTATGCAGTTTCAAAAATGTTAATGATTTCTTAGAATATGGTTAGGTTAGGTAATTTTTTTTTTATTATTATTATTATTATTAGAATTTAAAAGATAACAAAAGCGGATTCCCCTAAGCTTCGTAAAGCATATTTACTAATACAACAGTCTCTCTTCAACCACAGCCTAACAAATTTGCGAAGCTTTTCATAGTGCTTCCACAGTTAATCAAGTGACAGGCGCTATTACAGTGCGTATTCTAATATGCTACTAACTCATGCGCAGGTGACGTGTGGCGCTATCGAGACTCGACATAATTGATATAGGCATGCAGGTTCTTATAATCGAACGGTTGTGGTGTAAGGACCTATTACAGTTGAAAATAAATGTTTAATTGAAATGTAGGATGCTTTACTTAACATTAATTCCCTAATTTATTTATACAGAGTAACCAGTATAACCTCCGAATTTTTCATATTTTTTTCAAGGTTATTTGTTTTGCATCATTTAACGTCATTATTAATGAGAGGGTTAGGTAATGTTTTAACATTGGCTTTTAGTCGGAAATCTACGTTTTATCTCGTGTATATTTTCGCATGAACGTAAGTGCCTAACCGTCCATCCAAATTACAATACTTTCATTACACTTTATCTTACATTTTTCAAGTCTCATATGAACAGAACTTTAAATAAAGAAGAAATGAAGTATCTTTCCCTACTTCTCTTTATTTGTAGAACTGGCATTGTAAAGTTTGTACAGAATAAATAACTACTAAAGCAACCCTGTCCATTTCAAAACATGCTACCAATGTCAATATTCCAAACTTGAAAGTACTATAACTTATTATTACTAGACAGGGAGACATCCAGACGCAATTTGTCAAAACGCACTCGAAGAATCGAACTCCACTTGATAAAATAGATAAATATTTTAAACTTAATAAATACATGAAAGTCTTACAAATACGAGTACGTGGTTTATGGGTTTGTTGATAGAAAGTACGTGAAGTAAACAGAGATTTACAGATTGTTTTTACTTGAGATAATGGTGGCGTATCACAACATGTTTTTGTTCAGGCGCTGAAGTAAATAACTTCCTACTATCATGCTGAATAGTCAGTGGCGGATTCAGATATTTTCGAAAATATTGATGAATAGCGAGAACTGATATTAATATTATTCTGCTTATTCATTTAGTACAGGTACACATTCCTCATTAATTATTTTTTTACTTTGAAATGTAAACATATTAAAATGGTAGGCAGTCTCTGCCTACCATTTTTATATGTTTAAATTTTGTATGTACCTATAGCATAGTTATGTGTAGTAGGCAGTCTGCCAGTGTCGGGGCTTTCCCCGACACTGGCAGACTGCCTACCATTTTAGCTAATTGTAGCCCTAACCATCGGTATGGCTGGTTAAGGCTACAAGACCAGAATGCGATGATCCTCACAACGCTGCCGCTGGTTGAAGCAAACAATTTAAATATAAATTTTTCCCAATGATCAAGACAGGGCTTGCCTAGACCCATGTGAGTTTCCCAATTTTTTACTATAGATTAAAAGGGCCACGTGAAAAGAAATTTATAATCAAGGCAGAGAAAACTTTATTTATGTTTTTTGCAGATGTTTATCAAAGTCGCTTATAGTATCTAATATTTTCTGGTCAGTGAAGGTACAGAGGCCACCACCACAAGCTATCTA
The DNA here is from genome assembly GCA_921972225.1 of Euplexia lucipara. Taxonomy (NCBI): domain Eukaryota; kingdom Metazoa; phylum Arthropoda; class Insecta; order Lepidoptera; family Noctuidae; genus Euplexia; species Euplexia lucipara. Next base: position 14,763,420 of record OV179154.1, read on the forward strand.
AACCTTTGACAGATTTTCAACTTTATTACAAAACAAAAAGTTTTATATTCGATTGGGAAAATTTAACAGGTTGGGACACACTTTGACCTAGAGCTGGCCTAGCATAGTACGAAATTATAATGGAAACCAGTTTATATCTTTTTCTTAGTAATGCTCATATCCTTTTCGTGTAGCCTAACTAACCTAATATTTTAGTGCACATGCAATAATGTCTTTAATCCTGGTCATCAATTATATTCAGAATCTTCAAATCATTGACTAATTATTCAAAACTTGTAGTACTTAATCAATACAGACAGACGATACGAACTTGCGCAAGCAAGAAGTCGGTTAACTAAACACTGTTGAAGTAGGAATAGCAAGCAATTAATCAATCACCGACCACTACACTACATTGGCATACTCTTAGCTTAATTACTCTGTGGCCTCTTAAAGGTAATATTTAGTTCTTTGAACAAGCCGTTCACCTACATCCTTGCCTATATTATTATGCCCAGTTGTTGACCGCGGGCATGAACTAGATGCATGCCATTCTACTCTTTTTTTAAACCCAAAAAGAATTAAGTCAAAGATAAATCTCCCAAGCCAATTCATTCTTTATAACCGCACGGTTTTGATCGAAGATTAAGTAATGCTTGCCGAGGTCGGCCTGTGGATGGGTGACCATTCACCTACATCCTTGCCTATATTATTATGCCCAGTTGTTGACCGCGGGCATGAACTAGATGCATGCCATTCTACTCTTTTTTTAAACCCAAAAAGAATTAAGTCAAAGATAAATCTCCCAAGCCAATTCATTCTTTATAACCGCACGGTTTTGATCGAAGATTAAGTAATGCTTGCCGAGGTCGGCCTGTGGATGGGTGACCAATCATAACTAATCAAGGCGTTCGTGCCTTGAGAAGCACGTTAAGCTCTTGACAGTCGTTACGGGTAGTCAGAAGCCCGAAATTCCAACAACCAGTTTAACCAAAGGATATCGTGTTACCCAGTACATGGGTTGTCGTGATGGCCCAGAGAAATGTCGTGCTGGCCCAGAGGTAAAAGCGCCTACCTCTCATGCACGAGGTTGTGATTCAAATCCGGGCAAGTATCAATGTGATTTTTTCAATTCATATGTAGATACTTTCTAAATTTATTTTAGACATCATTGACATCGTTGAAGGAAAACATCGTGAGGAAACCTGGACTTATAGTTAATATAAGTTTGAAATCGCCAATCTACCTTGAGCAAGCGTGGTGATCAATGCTCTAGCCTTCTCTGTATGAGAAGAGGCCTTTGCTCTGCAGTGGGACAGTAACAGGCTGGTATTATTATTAGTACCTGGGTTGTGGAGGTCAGATAAGTAGACGCGCACTGTACATACATACATACATACATACATATATATCGTCACGCCTGTAATCCCCGAAGGGCTAGGCAGAGGTGTACCTGGTAGTACACCCACATTTCGCCATTATGTTTAAGTCCCATGTAATAGGGGGCGAGCCTATTGGCATTCATCGGGCACAAATCTAGACTCCGGGCTGCTACTGAGAATTCCCAGATTGAAAAACTCAATAACACTTTGCCCGACCCGGGGATCGAACCCGGGACCTCATGATCAGCAGTAGCGCTTCCGACCACTAGACCAACGAGGCAGTCTGGTGCACTGTAAAATACTGGTATTTAAGCTGCATTCGGTTAGACTAGAAGCCGACCCAACACATTTGAGAAAATGTAAGGTAGCATACAGGTATTGTTGTTACACCTATCCTTAGTCCAGCCGGTCCATTCAGTTGAAGTCACCCCATGCAAAATTAAATGACACTTCATTTAATTTTGCATGGGGTGACTACGTCATCTGTTAACAACGAGTATAAAAATCGAATGAGAGCTCAATTCACCATCACTTCATACATTTTCAAAGGGTGATAATTTAACTGGAAACTTTTCTCACAAACACTCTAGACTGATATTACAAGTTAAACATGTCGATAACATGAAGTGGGTTAAGTAAATTGTCTACTACAAGTTGTTGGAAATAACGTTCTGTTTTTAAGGTAGTTACATATTTTCAGTGTTTCACACAGTTCATTGCCCGAATCCTAACTACTTTTCTCGCACATTGGCACCAAAACAATCATGGTTTTAATCCAATCACATTACAAGACTTGCGAACAGTGTTCAAAGTTTCATATATCAATATTTCATCTATCTAAGTATTTATAGGATAGAAAAAATACACTGACTGGCTTATTACTGACAAAACAGGCCAGAACCACCAGGAAATTGAAGTATTTGAGGAGAAATGCAAGCAAAGTAAGAAAATAAAGGGGGTTTTTGCGAGCGTACTAATTATTTTAAAGAATGCAGGGTGCACGGTACAAAAAGGGACATCAACGTGCAACTTATCATGAGGTCTGTATAGGGTTTTGGGATTAATATAACGTTAAAAAAAAATCTCAGTTTCTCCTAATTTTTAGGATTTTTTCATTTTCTTTTAACCACACACAGTTTTAATTAGTTTTGAAAAAAGCATCTAGACTTATTGTCTTTAAAAATAAAACATTAGGTTATCATCTTATTTTTTAGGCATTTGACTAACATGATTCGCGAATCGCGTCTAACGATTCTCTGAAAGTGACCAAATTTTTTACTAACTTCTCCGTAATTGTGAGGTTCACGATGGTGTGAAATTACTTATAAAAGTATAGTGCACTAAACACTTACTTGATATCTATACCATTACAGTCATGTAATAAAAATGTGAGGACCATAACAAAAATAAAAATTAAAAACACCTTAATTCGGTGCAGTATGTTCTGGACTTATGACGTCAGTTACTGCTCCGATATTCCTTTCATCATGACTTTCACCTCCAAAAAATTTCCGTCTTAGCCATTAAGCCTTGTTATTACTGCTTGTTTGGATCTTAATGAGCGAACCACGAGGTTTTTTAAGGAAAAACTTCGACAGAAGACCGGAAAAGCTCATAAAAAGAAAGACATAATTGCCTCAAATTACTTTTTATTGAACACCAAATCTACATATCTAAACAAAATAAGGGCAGCAAACATAAAACACCACATAACTACCTTAATGTAACTTTTATTTCACGGAAGAAACGTTCCAACCAAAAATATATGGTTGTACCTACATAAGCATGTTTATATGATCCGAAACTTTTTGAATCGTAGATGCAACTTCTAAGATACGCTTTCGGAAGTACAGTCGCGTTGCAAACAGTTATCCGCGAACTTATTCTTACGAGTCAATAACACCGTTTCGAGATATATACGGGATAGCAACTTTAATATCCATTCCAAGTTATTCTTGTGTAGGTACTGTATGCGATTTCGTTGAACAACATTATATCTGCGACATATTGTAGTGCTGTGTATATATTTATTTTTATCTTTTTCTTTGCCAATTTATCTTGTTCACAAGGACGATTTTTATATCGTTGACTCTAACGTCTATATATCTGGCTAAGAATGAAATATTGATGTTCATTTAAATTCGTTCTGACGCTAATCCTAATTAGTTTTAATTTTTCATTCAAATTATACATGACATAAGATTCACGCACTCAAAATACATTTCTTATGTTGAAAGCCAACCGCAGAAAGAACCACAGAAGATATTTGTCTTACGTATGAGGAAAATCATGGTGGGTATTTGCAATGCACAAAATAACCGTCACGCAACTTTGAAATAGATTCTAATTATAAGAAGCCCATCCTTAGACGATATTTCGGATTTATGAGATTTTTACAGTACACATTGGTGGCATCCCTAATATTTTTTGCATTATGTAGCCGAGGCTACATAGTTATTGGTGTGGCCCTACCCTAATGTGGTGTTACGTAACTTTTTTATATAGGTATTAGAGCCATGCATTTTCGAAAAAGTTTTACAAACTAGTTTTAGTTAAGAAAATGTAGGTTAAAGTTTAGTTACTTAATGAAATGTAGACCCTAACTTGGTACCTACTCAATAAAAAATACAAAAACTTAGGTCTAGTAAAACAACCTTGAGAGTCGGCTGTTGCGTGTTTCCTAAAGGCAACATTGGAAAATCTGGTTTAACGTTAAACATTTTGGTTGAAAATGAAATTAGGAAATATTTTTGTCTCCTTGACCGCAGCCCTTGGACTTTGACATTAATTAAATAACGCAACTTCTATATAATTACTAAATATATATTGATTTTGATTTTAACACAATTTAGTCCACAATTTGGTTTATAAATTTTGTGCCAGAATATTTATTCATTGACGTTTTGTTAAAATAGTTCTGACATTTATTACAGTGAAAGAAATTAAATTGTAGTCTCTGTTTACTATGTCAAAATTACATTTTTGTTTATCTGTCTGTCTGTCAGTTTGAGAGAATCTTTAAAAAGGCTGGACTACTTTTAATAGGACTTTTATTGCCAGATAGCTGATGTTTTAAGGAGCAACTTAGGCTACTTTTATTTAGGAAAAAGAGATCATTGCCAAAAAATGGATGAAACTCACACACATCAAGATCACATACAAAGACCTCTAGGCTTTAATACATTTCGACATAAGTATATTAGGAACTAGCAGATACCACGCAGTTCCACCCGCGTAGTTCCGGATCACGTGGGATTACAGGGATACAAAGTAGGCTATGTCATCCGGGAATAGTGTAGCTTTCCACCTGTGCCAACATTTTTAAAATTGGATTGTTAGTTCCGAAGATTACCCCCTTAAACTTACAAACAAACAAATTTTACCTCTTTTTAATATTAGTATAGATATAAATAAAGCAGCAGCGATGAGCAGTAAAAGCCTAGTGGTGTAACCGGCAAACTTCCAAGTCATAGATCATGAGTTCGAACCCAAGGAATGCACCTGACTTTTAGGGTTCATGGTTCGGTAAAAGAAAACATCGTGAGGAAACCGGCATGCCTGAGAGATATTTTTGGAATGCTTGTGGAAAAACGTTAGTGCCCTATGGGCGGCATAAAATCTCTCTCTATAACACGATGAGAAGATGGGTATTTGTGAATTTGCAACACATCACCACCTACCTCAGGAACAGTTGAAAACCAGCATCAGGCACTAGCTATCTGGCATTTTTGCTGAACTGGACCCATTTGGTTGTATTTGGTATATTGTTTGTTTTTTTTTTAGTTTAATTCTTTTTTTTGTACCTTCTTCTATTTATTACCATGTGCCTGTGTCGTGCAGAATAAATGCTTTTTCTTTCATTCACCACGAGCATCTTAGTAACACAAACTATAGAACCCTGATATCTATGTCTTTTCCTGCTAGTCTCGGAAAATTTTACTTATCGGTTGATCCCTACATAGCACACAATACAGGAAAGTCTTGATATTTTTCAAATACAGCACCAGCTCATGTTACGGACATATAATTTTAATGATACCAGATACGTTAACAGCTGTCCCAATGGTTATTTCACTTCCCATAATTAGTTTAGTCGATTTTAATTACTGAAACAAATATACTTGTCGGTTAGTCGATTATAGTCGGTTTGCACTGGTTGGTTCACGACACTTTAGTAACAAGTTTAGTCGATTCCAGTTTCAGTTTAATGGTGAAGCTCTGAACCATTCTGCTTGCGTTTGATTAGAGATACAAGATTGTAATCGATTACTCGTTAAAAGATTGTTTACTCGATATTATTTAGTAGCTGCGTAAAGGTGATGGCACACTTGCTCGATTTATGCGATTATCGACATCTTGTCTCGGTAGAGTTTATATTTTTATACAATCGATTTTCTGCTTTATGACATACATAATGTTAATGACAGAAATATGATTCTTTAAGGCTTACACAAATATTCAATTAGGGAGAAAGTTCTATCCACCCAAATTGAATTGTATCCACGTTTGGCACGTAGATACGTACAGACGCCAGCACATCAAGTTACTCCAATGTGTCAAATTTTCTCAATTGAATATGAACTTTATTCTGTTAAACATAAAGTTGAAAAACGATCAAAGAAATTTGACACATTGGGGTAACTTGATGTGCTGGCGTCTGTACATATGAAGGTAAAAGTTGATGATATTGCGTTACCTGTAAAGATGGCTTGTTTACGTAACAAAATACTTAATTGACAAACTCCGCATGATTGTAATTAAACAGCCTATCAGTATTCTGACGACAGTAATAAGAAAAGTCGATTTAAACCTGATAGGTATTGAATCGGAATCGAATTGATTTGTATCGAGTGACGAATTCTATTAGGGAAAATTTCCTACGTCACTTTGACTGGCATAGGTTCGTGCCGATAGTAAAGAAAACTACTTTTCCTTCGGGCAAACGAACTTTTCATTATTACAAGATGCCTGCATGTCTCTCAGGCTAGGCAGAAGTGTACCTGTACCTCGCCTAGAAGTGCACCCGCAATTCGCCAGTTATGTAACAGGGAGTGAGCCTTTTATCATTTTTTATAATATAAAGTAGTGCTTGACTGCAGTCCCACCTGATGGTAAGCAGTGATACAATCAATGATGGTGAAGCACACTAGTGTATTAAGAGCCTATTTACTCCAGCCTTGAAGACACCTAAATTATACTCGGACGGGAAGACCGCAGCAGGCAATTTAATCGGGCACAAGTCCAGAAACTACTGAGAACTTCCAGATCTAAAAACTCAATAACTTTTTGCCCGAACCGACGATTGAATCCGGAGACTTACGTTCAGCAGTAGCGCTTTTACCAATGGAATAACGAGACAGTCTTTTCACTAAAACCATTTTCTCCATTCAAGATTTCAACGAATTTTCTTTGTCTAGTACTAAGAACATCTAATAATAAAGTAAAAACTACACAAGGCTAGGGAGTTGCAAACTTAACGATTAGCCTCATTTCCAGTAGGTAGTTCGAAAACAATAATAATTTTATAAGCCAGTTATTTAAGACTTACAAACTTCTACGATATTATCGCTATAGAATTTTATATTTCTATCACAAACAATTGGATAAATATGATAATTAACCTGATTCGGTTTGAAGTCTAGACGTTCTTCTGTTTCTTTTAAGAAATTCTTTTTCTAACTAAGTATTTGGGTTTCTACTTCAGCGATTGTTTTGATAATAAAATGTTGATATTAATATAAGAGAAACTTTCTTTCTTTCTTTTTTTCTTTCTTCCTTTCTTTCACATTAACTAGTTTCCTATATTCCTATTTATTTTCAGTTAAATTCCGTGCCTGTCTAGCAGTTTGATTATTTAATGTCGCCTGTCAACATGTGATTTCTTTAGCATTCGTTGGGTTGCTGAACTCTGAGTTGGGCTAAGTTTTAAGTTGAGCTATACCTACGTTTACTGACCTATGATCCACTTAAACCTGTGTAAGTACTCCTCATGTGAAGAGACAACAGAAAGTACTACCTGACGCGCTGGTTCACGTATGATTCGACTATTATAAGTAATCGTACGGGCTTCAAAAAAAACATTGACTCTTCAGGGTAGTCGACTAAAAGACATCAAACTTACCTAATTAAAAAAATACACAAAAGACTGGCGTGTTTAAATTTTTACGAGTCAATCAAGGAATATTTTTTCACTATCTTACTACACCGAAAGAAACTGAAAGATCCCAGTCTCTTATAAGATCCAGACATTATCTTGGTCAGATCATGTGAAGATCATGAGGATTAGTGTCTAAGATAGAAAGTAAGTAAGTAGTTGCATTATTTTCAATTGTAAGATCAGAAAAGATTGAAACCATCAATTGAAAACATCCTTTTGGCATCTTTACCGTAGACGTAAGCTTTCTCAAACGGAGCACTAACAGACTGATAAATGTATGCCGTTACGATAACTTAACTGAAAGATTTAATTTCTACCCTTTAACTATAATAGTTAAAGGGTGGAAATTAAATCTTTACTATAATAGTATTCACCACCAACCACTGGCTTTTTCTCATATACAGGAAGACTAACAGAATTCGTTATGACGATGACCTATCTGAAATACAAGGTATTATAGACTTAGATAAGGTATATATACCTGAAAGCCTGAAGAGGTTGTTCTAATGAATGAACAACTTTACTATCTAACCAAGCTGTTCTGTTTCGTCAAGTTTTCTCTCATAATCAAAACTCAAAAGTAATTTAGGATCATCACTTTATGAACTTCATAAATTACATAAGACAGTCCCCCAAAACGCCCGCCCTTTACCACTTCCTAGTGTTTTTGCTGGGAAGAAGATGAGGCGGTATCATCCTTACAGCAACACGTATTTCTGGTATGTTAGAAGGACATGAGTTAGCAACATTGATAATAATTATTAAACATAATAATTTAATTTAAATAATTTGATCCACCTCGTACCTAAAGGATGCCAATGGGACTCTATTACTAAACCTCCGCTATCCGTTCGTCTGTGTGTCAGCAGGCAGTAGGTATCTCAAGAACCATAATAGATAGATAGTTGTAATATACCGATTGTGCATTTCAATTGCTGATATAATAAAATTTAAAAACGTAGTCCCCTGTTACTTTTATTTAATTTTGGACACACCTATAAGAAACTTACATCATCTTTTACAAAACCAAGGTTTCTCCTGTAGCTTTTTACTGTGGTCTGCGTACCTATTCTACACACACACATACACGCACACGCAGACACAAACAAACAATCAAATTCAATACAGGCTTTTTTTAAACGCTTATATATATATATTTTTTTTGTTATTGTTACTATAGTATTTATTTTTCATTAATCTTATTGCATAAGATTCTGTAATATCTCCGCTTGGGAGAGGGCACTGACTTCTGTAACACAGGTCTATCATAACCTAGCGCAGGAGTCAGGGACTTGACACAATTTTGTAACCATTTCTTGTGTTATAAAGATTATTATTATTATTCTGGTTAATCTGCGGCGCGAACATAGATGTAAAGCGCAGCTGATTCACGATTTCAGAATCACTCCCGTCGTAAAAATTGTTCATAATGATGACTTTACACCAGTTTTCAGTTAAATGTATTACACCTTGAATGTTTAGGTACAGTATCTTCTTTTCTATTAAGTCATCATCATTGTGTCTAGCCTTTTCCTAACCATGTTGGGGTCTATCATCATCTAGTCTAACCGGTTTCAGCTAAATACCCGTATTTTAATTTAAAAGACTGCCCATTTGACCACCACAACCCAGTTACTGGGTGACGCGATACCTACGGACTGGTTGTCAGACTTACGGGTTGTTAACTACCCGTAACGACACCACGGAGGGGTACCGATATACAGAAAATTATGATCACCTATGCACAGATTGATCTTAGAAAACGTAGTTTAACGTGTGGCTGATTTAATTGAGCTATAAACCTTAATTACCCGAATGAAAAATCTAGAAGTCTCACTGAAAAACTTCTAGAAATAAAACCTTACAATATTGTAAGCTCCAAAACTTTTCCATAACTCTTAAAAATGTTTTTTTTTTAATATAATAAGTAGCTACCAGTACAATTTATGAATATTTAATGAAGAGATTGTTTTAATCACATTTGGTACTATGTGCGCACGCTTTTAAGCCATCCGGTATTAACGGTATTTATAGATAAAAGATAAATTTTATTAATTGATAAAAATATTTCCGACACTATTAATTTGTACTGCAAGAAATTAATCATTGACGCGTGAGGCTGATCGGCTTAAACAATTTTCTAAGTAGTTTATAACTGTTAATGCGAAGGCTTCGTTGACATGTTAAATAGATTGTGTAATAAATAAGTTTTTGCTTTATATTATAAATAATATGTAAGTAGAAGTAATAATAAGTGAATTTTCATTTCCTCCTGATTAAATTCGGTTTTTGAAAAAATCATACCATTTAATTCTGAAAGAGAAATTGATTTTCATACTATTTAATAACTTCGCCTATCCAATTACGAAAGAGAAAATACGTAGAACCGAAACTTAACAAGTTAAAAAAGACGCGTTGGTCGTCAATCTTCGATAATAATGCGTTTATCATAATCATAAACTAATATTAACGCACATTCCACTTAACGGCCTAATAACTGCCGACCTACGCAGTTTCTCACAGTTTCCGCAAACATAATTATCTATAACTACAGCAATAAAATCAAGCACTTAATAACTAATCAAAGTTTGCAAAAAGTTCAGAAAAATAATAAAATAAAAAATAAATAATAACCAACCAAAAAGTCCGGAACAAAAAAATCCAAATCAAACAGTGCACAAAATAAAAATCACTTCACACCATACGAATGTTTCGGCACACCGGTACAGCACACAAATAAATTAAAAGAAAATCTTAAAAAGCTCTGAAAGTTATCTAAACACTGTTAAGGACACCAACACACAACTTTACCGTTTGCCGCCAACTGCTCCAAATTTTTCAAGTATAGAAAAAAAATTATATTGTTCGAAATTTTCGTTAAAATATTTCGCGAATTCGATTGTCAACTTTCGCGTCGCGTCGCCGCGCTTGTCTCCGGGAATGTGGAATTTTCGGCTATGATGGGGAAGATGCTCGCATAGCTGTGGCTTAGATGAGACTGTGGTGTGGTACCGCGCCGATCCAACTGTGTGGCCGGAGCCGACTTTCGCCCCGACCGGTCGCCCTACAGCTCTGGCGACCGGTGACGCATCCAGGAACTCTGTTAATTCACTATATTTAACGCCATGACTAAATTTTTTTCTTGGGATATTCATACACGTTAGATACTTTAGTGACAACCATACTATGCAGATAATAGCTAAAACTTTCATTAGAAGCAAAAAAGTTAAACGCTTCGAGCACGTAGGGGTAGAGTGGTTGAGCCGTCTATGAATGAATATTGTTGGCAGCGAAATTATTGCAAGTATGCATTCATTTGTTGCTACGCCATGTTTTATTCATTTATTTTATTTACATTCCGATTTTTCAATCGGAAGTGCGGTGTCATTGCAAGAAATTGACGCGTTTAAATATTCGTATACAATATTTTGAATTAGTTCACAAATAGTCAATTCATCACTTCCGAACTCAGAAATACGGCCACATTATTCATTTTGCTAATGCCTAAGCATAATTTAGTTGAAACTAGGTCAGTATTTTACGACGAAAATATTTCTTTAGAAACAACATCAAATTACCGGGTAGCGAGAAAAACAATTAAAGGCCATTTTAATAATAACTACTGAATGACGAATAGAAAAACCGCAAAACTGACTCGACTTATATGGTGCGGTAAGTTTAAAATAAAGCAAGAGATGAGTATTTATTTATATAAGAAACTCGTAACCTAAGCTGCGGTTAAGTATATATTTGCAGGCATAATCTTAAATTGTTATCTTTGAATCTTAGAGCGTAAAAGTTTAAGTGCTTGGAAAGAAAACAGCAGACTTTTAATTAATGGAAACTAGAATAATTTTGTTGGTAAATGACGCAAAGACGATTTTATCTTCATGACCTTTTCAACCCATAGAACGATCTCTCACGAATTTATAAATATATCAGCATTTAACAACGTTTAACAAAATTGAACAAGCGACTAACCCTGTATATAACACTTTAAAGGAAAATAGTATTAAAACAAATAAAACAATAGTAATAAAGACGTTATCTAGTATTATGTCACCAGTAACCCAGTTTGTGGACAATGCAAAGTTAGAACAAGGATTGCAGGGACCGCAGGAAGTGACAGGAGCAGGATATTCCGACTGCGAGTCGAACTGCGACGGAGCCGCGGAGTTTACAACAGTTGCATAGTTCGCCTCGCTATTTATGATAGCCTGGTACCATGATTTCTCTATTCAGGGCATTTATTGTGTTACGTAAGCTGTTTCATTTTTACTTGTGGCAAAGAGATGTTTATTAAAGTCAGAGAGGGATTGCATTCTCGAAACGGGTAACTCATGAAAAATACTGAAAATTCTTGTACTTATTTCATCTGTTTGATTTATCATCTGAATAAAATATCATTCATCAGCGTTGTCATGTACTTTTGGCATACATTTTCGTTTCATTTTTGGATTTTTTTTTCTTTCTTTCTCCACCATCAAACATTCAAAATTCACTTTACGTAAAACAGCTAATTCAAAATCAAAGTTCTCCATCTTTTAACTGTAATAATTGGAATCTCGGCAATAAAATCGTAAATTTTTGTTTACCCAAACTTCGTCAAATTTTTCGTCAGCTTCTATCAATCACATAAGATCTTTCAGAATTTAACTACATATACAGTTTTAAACATTGATAAAAATCAGTTAGGAGCGCTGCTAGTGATTTGAAAGTCTAATTTTCTTTCGAAGGAAATTAATTAAGAATTAATTTAACGGTGGTCTATAAAACGTGTACATAAATTAGCATCTTTTTCTTAAGATCCGTTTTCCTGAGACCAAAAGACGTCATGAAGATGAAGAAATATGCTGCATTACAGCATTAGTGACCCCCTGGACACTATTCATGTGGGTATTATGATGTCATTATGAACACTATAAGCAGTATAATGTTGTACATAATCATATTAGCCTGTTGACTTTGCATTTCCTGTAGACCGTTATAAAGATCTTGAATTGGAACTTCATGATCCAGGTTGAGTAGATTGACGAATTTGGTCTTCTTGGATCATTGTTAGTAAAAGTGTCCATTAATACGTAAAGTGACATCTTCCGTAGATCTCTCAGAGAGGAGTAGGAGATGAAGTATAGTTAGAGTTTTAATGGAGAAATAGTGCAAAAAACTAAATTGGTCTCGATTGTCTCGAGCAACAATGTAAATAATAATAATTTAGCTAATAAAACGCCTGATAGACATTCCTCGATGGCATGTTAAGTCAAGTCAGAGGCCCGTGGGCGGCATATACTCTGTACCAGGTTAGTTATTAACAATACGGAAAGAAGAAGCTAATTAAATGTATCTATGACCATATAAAAAGCAAAATGACGTTGAGACATTAAAATTGACTATATTCCATATACAAAAGCATTAGGCAGAAGTTTAAAAAAGTTATAGTAAATGCACACTTTGTAACGAAAGTACAATTTTATTAAGCATGTTACAATTACGATATACGCGGAAAATATTATTAGTCTATTCTTACTGCAGATTTTTACTCTTAGTTGTAATCATTTCAACAATTTATTTTAAGAAATGATGTGGATTTCATTTAGTTATATTATTTCATTTTAGTTGAGAATTGTAGTGTCAATGATAAAAACCTCGATGAAGCAGGGATGAACAATACACGAACACGTTCTTAGTTTCACTTTAATTGTTCTAAATTTGAAATAAAACAATTTAAGAACTTTATTTCTCAAAAAGAATTACATTCACTTACATGAGAATAAAAATTATTTCTAGTTAGAAAATATTATGCGACGCGGTGACGCGATGGTAACAGAACAGAGATAGGGTGAGACTAAACCGAAGATGCCTTAAAATTTAAAAAGAATTTGAATAAAAATTGTTTTCGTTTATCTTTAAAATAAAGTGTTTTGCGTTCCTGCTTCTACGAGCCTCTTTTTTCTAATGCTATTTATTATAAATGAAATATAGCTCGTTGAACTAATGATAAAAGCAAGCACAATTGCTGAGCATAAGGTCCTAATTTCGAGATCATTAGTTTTTGCAGCCGGATTTTTTAAACCAGAGTCTCCATTAATTTATGCCCGGTGTGTCTATTAAATTAAAATGGTATGTATGCATAACTGGGGACATGTGGGTATACCGTTGAGATGAATATGATATTGTATTTTGTGAAAGAGGTAAATCCCATAAAAGACTAATCTTTTGTAGTTCACACAAAGGTATTTAATATTAAAGAGGCTTAAGCAAAAATAGCTGTCTTAACACAAGATCATTCAACAACATTTTATCTTTTAACGCGTCATTGTGTGCGTTCATAACTCAAGGAAATAAACAGAAACGGTAAAAGGTTATTGTTGACACCACGTATTCCAATAATTATGTATTGTTTTTGATTTCAAGAATGTGGACGAAAGCATGTCCTAAAGCACAATCGATTCTTTAACGCATAATTTTGGATTTAGTTGCTTCAAGACAAAGGACCATGTTTGAGGCATCAAATGTTTTGTTATTCCAAAGAGAAGCATTGAGAAAACCTTCCACATTCTCCATTAAAATTTCCATCACTCAATTGAGTATTGAAAATTATATTGACAAACGTGAAATACTGTTGAGTGCTGTTATGAATAATGCTTGCTGGAAGATGAAATTTTATGACCGAAAAAAAAACATCCGACTTCATAAAAAAAACGCTAAAAGGTTTAAATACGAATAAGAATTACTTAAATCAGTTCAGAAACGGCAAAGATATTTGCGTAACACACAACAAAATATATTCGTATTAAGAACATCATCCATTTTAAAGCCAATCAAAAAGCCTCTAATAAAACATACTTCTATATATTACCCAGAAGCATCGCTCGACTGACATAAATATTTGAATGTAACGAAAACGTGTGACTACAGTGTCATTCATTAAACTTTCTCTCGACTGTGACGCCCTTTGACTGATATCAATGGGCCCTCAACAAATAGGTTGAAAATGTTCGCCTCAATTGATAGCCTACTAAGAAATCATCAGTAGAATTGAGTATGAGTAACTACTTAACGCATGCTCCTTAATTTGCTTGTTTAGGCTCCGAGCCCTTTACCGAGTATACTCAACTGTGGAATCTTCTCGAATGTAATATTTAAATCAGTAAGTCATATTTCGCTTTGACTTTTAGAAACTTCATTAAAAACACATCTGATAAAGAAGCCATTATACCAAATAAATGAATACGTACTATTACAGCCATTAACGCAACTAAGCATGCAGGTATAAATAAACAGACAGTGTTGGTGTATCATACCAGTATCTGTTATTAAATACACCTTCAACATTAGTTAAAATTATCGAAGTTGCAAGTCAGGTACCAGTTTAATGAAAAACTTGATTTGGAAATTATTTGTTATCGTTCATCTATCTTGATCTCGCAGACAACTCACTCGTAGAGGCAGCTTCTGCAGAGCTACCGTCTGCAGTAATAAACAGAAATCCGATACCCTTGCTACGACAACCATTTAAACTACCAGATCTTTGATAAGAACATCGTTCCTTTTATTATTTACAACCTGTACGCTGTCGTTCATTACGCCAAAATTGATTTCAGTTTTATTTATAGAGCAAAACTGCTTACTGTAGTTACCGACTAATATTTGTGCTTTCTGGCAGCAAAAGCGAATTCATAATCGCTGATAGTGGAATCGCATTACAAATTCAAACACGGCAACAGCTGCGGCCTAAACTACAAATTCTAAGGCCTCACATTAATTTATTCATTTACCCTTCACGCCCTAAATCCCGCGGTGGTGATGAATAAAAGGGGTCGATGCGCGTCGCCGCGTGCGCCGGCCCATCCATCACGCGCGGTGCGAAGCAAATCGATTTCTAAGCACGCGTGATTTGTTATTTCATTATCGGCAATTTGTTCTATCACTTTAGTAACAGACGCTACCGTTCCTGATTTCCATCTCAGATATTCCTCAAAACCGTCAAAAATTAACTGCCGCAGTTAAACCAATATCCTTTTTATTGGAATATTTTATTACAAATAAAAGTTGTTGACGTATCATAAGTTTTATATCGAGAGCTTGTTTTATTATACTTTTTGTAGTATAAGTACGAGCAACCACGTAATTATTTCTGCTAGATATTATCGCTGTTGTTAATTAATTGCAGATAGCGATCACTTAAATTTAATATCAGCCGGGTGTACAACATCTTAAACAGAGGAGCTTAACAAACTACCTGTTTGAAACTGTGGAATGTTAAATATTGCACAATAACCATAGATCATAATTAAAGAAAGATAATGTTGTTTCATGCGCAGATATCTTTGTAACCGGTACCAGAAGCTCGAAGATTTAACAGCGATTATTATTATCTTAATACTAAGTTATCGCAGTCTTCCTTTTCACCTTGTTCATACTTACCTTCTTAATGTTTCTATTTGACACTGTTAGATTTAATACCGATTGTGATGGAGATTAGTATACACGTGCAAATTAGGGAAAGTGGGGACGTTCGGTATGATGGATATTCAGTTTTACAATTCATGCCTCATAATTTTAATGAGAGAACTTGCACTTTTCTTTTTAATTATTTCGCAGTAAAACGAACATCGTGGTAAAGAGCCCTTAGTGTATACAAATTCTCTGAAGGGAAGCAAAGGCACAAATAATCGTGTACAAAAAAAGTGGTTGTGGTTCGTACGGAAGCCGAAGGGTGAAATAGGAAGTGATACCGGTTTTTATTTCCGTCCCCACACTATGTATCGATTCCCCGCTGTCACCGCAACGGGGTGTTACTTTTGAAATCATTTTGATTGATGTACACCCTGTATTGTTGGCATGCGAATCAAAAGAATATTGATTCGAATCTGACAAACAAACAATTTGCGTTGTAGATTTTCATTATTTATTTTTGGGTTTATTCTAATACGTTTTTTAATCTGTTGCGGCTTAACAAATGATTGTTATGGTTTTTTGCAGGTATGCCCTGTTAATGGCATATCTTTAGTTAAAAAATCGTCAACTCGTAATGTGTTTTGATTTACTACCGTGTCTGTGTGTACCTACTATTTCTAGCATCAGTTTGTAACATACCTACTGATAACTCCATTATTAACATAGTTATATTTTGTTTGACATTTAAACCACAATAAATTAAGTTCCTACACATTATGATTTTTTTCACGATCAGGGCCTCATTTCTAGTATATTCTATGTATATCACATCCCTAATGAAAAAGATGTTATTCGGCATCAGATCTCTTACAATTTGAGTCATTTTATGGCTTTATTTGCACATAACGTTACTTAAACGCATTTGAATAATAGAAGAGTAGATTGCTTTTAAATTATCTACTATGTATTCTAAAGCAGACATGCTCAAACAATCTGCATAAGGTGAGATAAAATCGCTTATACTGCAAGTTACAGTAGAGTACAATCGCAAACATGTATTGTTATAGTAAGAACTCGAAATTTTAATTAGGGAAACATTATTATGCAAAGCTACAGTCCCTAGCTTATAGAATGAAGATGTAAGCGGATGGGTGTCGTGTGCCAAACCGGTCTACTTTCAATAAAGCTGTAGCTTTTACAACGGTGCTATTGTTAACATTTTAATTGGCATTACCATCGGTGAATTAGCATAAGGGCGAGGGTCATAGAGACTTTAATTTCCATCCGGAGCTCCCGTATTAGATAGCACTATTGGTGATCGTAAATGGAAACAAACGGAGTGGATGTTGAAATAAATTTTGATTATAGACTATGAATATGTAAAGCTGTTACTGATAGTCAATTCTGATGATTACGAATTGGGATTGTATTAGTAGCGGCTTATCTGCCCTCGCAAGACGTAGGAGTGATGGCACTGTATCGGGCCGTTTATTGTAATTTGTAGGCTATGTCGGTCCCGGAGAAAAGACCACCCTATCTCGTCTTAGAAGGCAAGTAAGGGAGTTTAAGAGGATATTGCATTAAGTACCCTAGTTAATCCACGCAGTGGAAGGTAAATCACCATCATTCCCAACGAAGGTTAAAGACTGGAGGGAGGCACTGAAGGTGACGAAGACGATGATGGAAAATTGTAGTTGAGGTAAAGACTCAAGAATATACATCTAATATAGAGAAGAATCAAAAAGTATAGATACTTATTTTGCTTTTGGTTTTGGTTGGGTTAGAGGACTCAAGAAGATGAAGAGTCAGGCACTATTATTAACTAACAGAACATAACATCACACCTATTATTTCCGAAGGGTTAGGCAAAGGTGTATTATAGTACACCCACATTTTTCCAGTTCAGTTCAGTTAATGAACAGTTTTTGAAAATTCTTTTTATTTCAGAAGTTTAAAACGACAATATTGGCTTTTTGAGTCTACTAAAGAAAAAAATATGAATATTTGATTCGTTCCAGTTTAAACGCTTAAAACATTTGGTGGAGACTCAAATTTTCTGTTCTTTGGTGGAAATGCACCCGTACATATCTATGTGTGAATGACTGAATATCTATCATATTATTTTATGAGGACTGAATCATTTTATTGAGATGATATGTCATTAATATAACTTTTGTGATGTAACCAGATGGATGGAAATCTGATCGATGACCTCCATACGTAATCGGATCAGATTAAGAAAATACATATTTTGACTGTTTTGGGCTTTATTAATCCGTATATATTTGCCCTACTTTTGTTTAACTGCATTTTTATACCTAACGGAGCTGTGATTTCTTTAATGTGATGTCTAATTCCTTTACCGATTGTCGCCATAATGCGATAAGTTACACAAACAAAAATAACACTGTTTTGTGTTTTCACTGATTCTGATTCATTATGCAAAATACAATAAAACCTATCTAATCAGTCTTTAATTTCATATTCAACAAAATCAAATTAGTAAAACGAAGTATCGTGGGATATAAATTTTTAACGCAACGCAATAAAATGAATGATATAGCGTATTAGTGGCAGGGCAATAAATAAATATTTATAGCATATTAAACATCAGTAAAATCTCAATAAACGGATGAGCTGTTACACTGGAAGCGTATTGTGAAACGTCAAATGATTAACAATAGAGAGCCTACTTACGTAACTATCAGTATCATCTGAAACGAATTTGAACTAAACGATAAACGTTGTCTGGTCGTAAACATAATATTTGAGAGAACTACTGTGCATTTTATAGTCTGTAAGTTTAATGTAATGAATGCTTATACAAAGGTTCGGTTACTTGGTGGAACATATTTTTATAATACCAATTACGAATATGTAAACCGGTGTCGCACAAGTACAACACCGGTTTGAGCCGAAAGTATACGTAGGTAGGTACACTCAAGAATATTAAAGTTAATAGATATCGGTCTATCATTTTTTTTAGGTACCTACATTAAGCTTCAAAATCAGAAGGTCTATTTCTGCTATCAACGTCAAAAAATGTCGGTAGATATTTTTGTCAAATTTGGACCAATCAAAATACGATTGTTTTTTTAGTACACTGACCTGATCTTGATGTTTTGCGAACCCAAAAGCTTGACAAAACAGAAAATCGCAACGGCGCACGACAGTTTCATGGCCAAAATGATATCAACAATTAATTTTAAATTTTTTTCAACAGTCACACCACTAAGACACTGCCTCCGATAGCTGTCCCGAGGTACGCATCTCTGACTCTTCGGATTCATATGCCTATTGTATAATGATCACTTGCTTTTAAAACGGTGAAGGAAAACAACGTGAGGAAACCCTGCCTGAGAGATATTTCTCGATGGCATGTGAAGGCATGTCAGAGGCCCATAGGCGCCATAATCTAAGATACTAGGTTAATTACTAACCACACGCTAAGGAGAACTTTTTTCAAGCCACCAGGGCGTTAGGAACAGGTCATACGTATGCACTTCTCATCTTCATTACCTTTACAAAGTAAGAAAGAATGCAGTACTTGGGCGTCATAAGGTATGTAATTTACAAGTCTCTGCTCACATTAGTAGTTGTAATGGAGCTTAAAGATCTAATGAAAATATCTTAGCAGTGACAGAATTGCTTCTGTAATTTGTATAAAGATCTTAATTTATGTTACTAAGAAAGGAGCAACTAGCTTTCTTCTCAGATCTTGCAATTAGGTCGGTCATGTCATCTTAGTTCACGTTACAGTAAAACAGTTAAATTTTCGAATTAACTTCATATTAAATCATTAATAAATCTTGTTTAATTAAAAATTCGAATCGAAATAAATAAAGCTAGAATAAAAATAAAATAGACACCGTAAAACGGGATAGAAACAAAACTTTGAGGAGGATTTTTACGCTACTTCAATATTGTTTGATACTAACGAGGTGTCGAAAGTATTTATCTTAATTATTTTAAAGTATTGCAGTCCTCCCATGGAACAAGCAACTTTTAACTTTAGTGAATATCCTCCTCAAAGTTTTGTTTCTATTCACTCTTGAGTTTTTATCCACCCCGTTTTATCCGGCACAAAATAAAAGATGAAAGTTGGCGCATCAAGCACAAAATATGAGAATGTATCTAGAATCCCATAAGAGAAGCAACGAACTCATTTTGTAATATTCCATGTTGCTACTGTTCAGAAACATCGGAGCATTTTCAAATAACGTTCGAAAAAAAAATCGATCGCGTGCTTCCCGCTAAGAAAACCACTTTCCTCAATTCATTCCTCATAAACTCTAAAAGAACCCAACAAATAATTATCATATTATCTTTACCATATTTATGATATTATTAGTGATGGCATGACATGCGCATGGGCCATTATCATTAGATACAACACTTAGTAAAGCTTCGTGAGGCATAAAACAACGTGTTTCGTAAGGTGACCATGGCGACCATATAGAGGTAATGTCGAAAACTCACGGGCTTTCATACCAATAAAACAATATAAAAAAGTTATTGACTATAATTTATTCAACGAAACATAGAGCTAAGACTAAAAGTTGGTTAGAATGGGTCTTTACTACAACGGTATTAGGTTCAAAGAACTAATAGAACTGGCATTCCCACTAATATGTTGCTACCGAGTGTTCTCTTCAAACCTCACTCATATGATTGAGATTATAATGTCCGATTTAAAATAAAAATAATTTTACAGGCTGTTCCCAAATATAGTTTGTATTTTGAATTTGTAGGTTCTGCTTATTCTCAAAACACTAACGATTATTAAACAAATAGGTACATCACGCCAACATTACGCCTGTAATCTCTGATGGGTTAGACAGGGATGTACTGTAGTACGCACCTCATTTCGTCAGTTATGTTTAAGTCCTATGTAATAAATGGCTCAATAACGCTCTGCCCGACTCTGGGAGCGGTCCCAGAGATCCGAGAACTCGTGCTCAGCGCTTAACCATGGAAAATCATCAAATGACTCCTCCCGCTCTGGGTGAAGCGGAAGGGAGTGTCAGACTCTTACTGACTAAAACCCATCCATGTTCCTCTTAATGCCTTTTGCGTTCCAGGGCCGCGGTGACTCTTTCGAACGAATTCCGCGACCCAGCGCTTGACCACCTAGACCCTCGAAGCAATCACACAAACTCATAAGTTAAACTAATAACACCGCTCTCTGTGTGTTGAGACTAAAATTAAAAATAGTCTAGGTACTACCAGATAAAAGTCAGTTGCTAATCGTGTCTGACAAGGAAGATACTGCTCAATGTTGCTGTTCTATAGGGAACCTACAACAGCCACCTGTAAACGTGTGCATAGCGAGTGTGGGATCTGAAAACCTTGACAAAATCACATTTTCTTTTTATAATGAATAATAATAATAATAATAACAGCCTGTTATTGTCCCACTGCAGGGCAAAGGCTTCTTCTCATAGAAGGCTCGAGCATTGATCACCACCTTGAGCTTGCTCAAGGCGGATTGGCGATTTCAAACTTATATTAACTATAAGTCCAGGTTTCCTCACGATGTTTTTCCTTCACCGATGTCAATGATGTCTAAGATAAACTTAGAAAGTACATATGAAAAAGAGACTCACTCATATGTACATATGAGAGTTTTTCAATTATAATTAAATTCGATGAATCAAAAATGTATGGAATTGTCAAAAGCTTTCGAAATTCTTAATTCCATACATTTCGGATTAAGGTCCTCAGGTGCGAGCCTTTGTAAAAGGGTCGTGTTTTTTTTAATAACCTTTGTCACAAAAATACATTCTATAATTTAAATGTTAGTAAAAATTTTTCAGTCTTCTAGTAAAAGTCCAAAAACTAAATTAAATTAATAACATTTCATTGTTATTTTGACATAGTAAGCTTAAATACTCTAGCTATATCAAGCCGCCTTAATCTGCGTGTTATCGACTCAGTTATGCCGCCAAGTCACAGTCACCGACGCCGGCGCAGCGTTCACATCAAAAACTATAAATTCGTACATTAACGTCTTTCCCGTATCTCTTATGGTGTATAGAGTCAAACTCTATGGGAAGCCAAGTGGGCGGCCCTAATCTACTGATTACAACAGTATTATCATAGGCCAACCAAAGAAGCACACATAACTTTTCCATAAATACGTAATTTGCTTGAAACATATTCTATTCATACATTTTGTTTATTCAATATTTTATCGAGTGTGTATACGATGTGTCCCAGAGTATAATCTCGGCTTATATCTATCCGTCCGAAGGCATATCTATTGAAATTTTCGGCTCGTAAAAGTTTTAAATTCACAAAATTGAATTCTTTTGATAACACTGACAATATTTAATACTCAGTGTTATATTTTATTGTTGGGTATCAGAGTGAAAAGGTGACGATAAGAATTAGAAGAATCCGACTGGACACATTGATAAAAAAGACAAGGCATTAAAACATATTCTTCACGTTTTAGATTAAAAAAAGAATGTTTAGCATGCCATTAAAGTTACTCATTTATTATTTTGTAAGGAAAAATCAATTAGCAGGTAATAAAACTTACCTTACCCACTAAATTAGCACGGTCCGTTCCAAAAATGGTATTCACCCTACTAAACATACATTTAAGTATGTATACGTACATTTAGCTATACGAGTTTATAGTTTGCTAGGCTGTCGAGTCGAAGGCAGTCGCAAACATCGTGCGCCCGCGTCGCTGCGCCGCGCGAGTCATCGCTCCTTCAAGTGTTGACATTCGATTGTTTATTCGCCTCGTCAAAGTCACATAACAGTTGCACAGACTAATTACATATAAATACGACATTTATTTACTCAACTTCAACGACATCTTTAAGTTATGGCCCTCAACTCTGCGACCCTCCGAAGGTAGTTCCCCGATACATGAAGGTTAAGGTGTAATGTCTTTTCAAATATTTCTAATTCTCATAAATAATTCAATAAAATTATTATGTACATCAATATTTGCTGTATACTTCCATAAATAAACTAAGAATGGAACAATTGTTGAAATATTTGTCCAATATTGCTGAAGGTTTTAATGTATATATTCCCTTCCAAAACGAGTGAAATGACAGTCACTATTTCATCATTTGTGGCTAATTTTATAAGAAGTCTTTGTTTGATAACAATAAGTCTTGTCTCTTGGTGTTCTCATCATATTTCTCATATGCCTCATTTTATTGAGATGAAGCTAAGTGACGCCAAAGATTTTATTATCTTTATACATTTTTCCTACCACCAAATCCTTGACACTTCTGAACAATATTTTGATACGAGGAACAATAAATAAAGGCGAAATTTTCATTGTGTCAGTATTTACTTACCATATAAGTAAGTATTGTATGTGAAATATTAAGTACACAAAGTCTGTCCACCAAGGTCGAAACCCAGACATATTCTTTTGGATTACAGAAACAGATGGAACAAAATAATCATAACTTTATGTAAAGAAAGTAGTGTATTATTCTTGTGGAAAGTTACGACATTAATCCAACAAAGACACATTAGTAGTAACCCCGAGACATCGTTCTAATTCGTAAAAAGATTCTTCCATTATGTTTTATCGTCATTTCGTAGTATCACAGTATACATAATATTAATAAAGTAGGACGACCTCGATCTCTGCAAAAATGCTGACAACGTCTATACGCGTTAGCCCGGAATAATACCTCCCGAACTACAAACATCGTTTTATTCGCAATTCGGGAGCGGCTTTCCCGCGTCTCGCCCCTCACACCCCGCACGATTGCCCTGTCTAGACGGCTTCGTCGGACGACTGTAGGTTTTTAGACTGTGGTAGTATCATGTATCATAACAGTCTAAAAACCCTATTTTCTGTCAAGTTGTTAATTTATTATGAGTGAGATTTTTTTGGTGGGAATTTAACAAACATTCCCGTCACTATCCGCAAGAATTAACGTACGTAGGCTCTCCCAAACTACACATATTGTCTACTGCATCCACTCGGCGTTCATCAGGTCATTGGTCAGGCAAGCGTTGAGCCTTTACATATTCTAAGCAATAATCGTTCCATACTCAAAGACTCATCCGGTCTAGACATCGGTCCTTCAATAGACTAATGTAGCTATAATGGCGCTTCTAGCTTTCCTAGTCTTGTTCAAGTGAACACTTCCTTCAGATAAGTCACCGCAAAGGAACAAGTGTCTTTATAGAAGTATAATGACTGATAGATTTTCCAAACAAGTCTATAATCCACTTACACCACACATTTACCCTATTGAAACATCATTCTGTCTCAGTCATCTTTGAATGATTGATAGAAATAGAATGATGTTTTTAAATTTGTTAATTACTTACATCAAGTATACATGTGTCATCAATACCAACGAATGTATCTTCAGGAAGTCCTGGTTTCATATCAATATTTTCCAATTGCATCACGCCGTCAATCAATGTTTGTACATACGATAAAATGCATAGATGTTAAATAATACTCTTACTACTCTAATAATACTCTACATTTCTGTAGTTATCTTCACTTGTAAACTTCCTTAGTACAATCTTAGTTACATAGTTTCCCGCGGTGTGAGTGAACGGAGTTTTGAATATGTAAAACATTGCTGTTCTAAGAATATTTATCAGTGAATTAAATCATGTATGTTTAAGTATTATCTTATCATGATAACGTAATAAAAGAAATTGTGTCTAGTGTTTTAATGTCATTATTATGTCCATATTTATCAGCCAGACAGAATTCAGCCTGAACTTATATTTATCAGTTAGAGTTAGACAATGATAGTAATCACTATTGTCAATAGTCTTTAACAGGCCAGTTCGTCGGCCTCTTTAATATAACCTACCACACTTCAACATGCTAGACTAACTACCTACCTAAAGATAATACTTACAGGAGGAAAATCCAAATAAAAGAGGATTTTATCCCCATCAGAAATAACACAAGCGCCAACGCTAAATCCACAAACAAAAGCAAAGCGTTCCGGCCCTCTTTCGAATTAAATATCGAACAATGATAGACACAGGATAAAAATGATTTCACTTTTTATTCGTTTGCACATTTCACTTCCACGTCGTCGGGTTGCGGCATGCGAGGAACACATTTCCTTACAAATCGTTATCGGAAATGGCGTCGAGTGAAGTTGTTTCACTGGAAAACCCTTATCTTGCAACAGAAGGTATGTCGAGTACATCGTCATCATATTAATACGCGCGTAGGGTTGCCTGAAACTAAAAATCATCAAACTAAGTGACTGATGGCGTCGCTATTTTCTATCAGAAGCTCTGCAGTACAGTACCAGATTAAAGTAAAAAAATATATCGGAACAAAAAAAACAGGCGTTTGTCAGCATCGATAGATTTCTCATGACGTCCCGGGTCCAAATAAAAACACAGTTAAGTCTAGCAATGGACATCATGCGGCTAAAAGATAACTGGTTCAGAAGTAAATGGAAATACGCAAAATCACCCAAATTCCATGTAGGTAAGTGACAAAATATGCAGCTTTATTTTCTTCAGAGCTTAAAGCTGAAACATCTTATTAAACATTTAAACGTAAATAAAGTGTCCACTACGTAACTGAGTTTATTTGTTTATTGTATTCATTTTAGAAAACCTACAGCTGGTACATTTGAATATAATAATAAATAATATAATAATAATTGATTATTATATAAAAGAGGCACATGTACAATTTATACCTTGATAATTAAAAATAGTGCACACTTGCAATTTTACCTGAACTAGGTTAAACCTGTGCTTCAGGCTAATAAGTGCTTGTATACTTAATGAAATAAATTAACAATTACAACTTAAACGTAAAAAACTAAAATTAAAACTTAGGTAAATAAAGATACATATAGGTAAATAACATGAAAAATGTTAGGATTTCTATTTGCAGACAACAAGTAGATCTTCTGACTGTGCATAGTCTATGGTTAGTAAGTACTTCAGTAAAATTTGTTTACAGCTTTAGTAATTTAGTTTATAGATACTTAGTTCTCTATTTAATCTATTATACAGGAATGGGCCTAAGAAAGCAAAAAATCTTTCTACAAAGACATTTTTTGAGGATTCATTAGACATACATACTAAATCATAACGCATAACAAAACCTTAAAACAAAAATTAAAAGATGGTCAATTACAAGCGACGCCTGGAGCGATTTTGGCGAGTTACGCATTATTAATATGTACCTAGTATTATGCACAGATGTAGAGGTAGACCAGCAGAAAGATGGCTCGACGAGGTTCTGAAGGCGGCGGGAAGGGAATGGATGAGTAAGGCGAAGGACAGAGTTCTTTGGAGAGGGATGGAGGAGGCCTTTACTCTACAGTGAGGCCCTTAATAAAGATTAACAAAGATATTGTTTTTCGAAATTATTGCATGCTAATTGTAAATTGAATTGTTAATTGTTTTTATTAAGGAAATAAAAAGGCTTTATTATTATTATACACAGATAAAAAGGAGAGAAAAAAAATGATAGAACCACAAAATTAAAATCAACATAGCTGTTAACGGGAAAAGTATCCAAAATAAAGTTAAGTATTGCTACTAATTTTATATTTGACAGCCCTATGCACCCATCACTGGAACTTTGAACCTGTTTAACATGACATAATGTACTTGGTATCGGCCTCGTCAGGCAACAGATCTTCACGATGATTTGTATTATTTTTACTAGCAGGCAAATGTAGTAGAACTACAGAATAGATTGCGCATTTCATGTTCCTGTATTTAAGTGACCGCTGATCAGGTACTGGGTAATACAATATCCCTTAGTGGGAGTTTGGGGTTTCTGACTTCCCATAACGACTGTCAAAGATCTACGAATAACAGCCAAGACCGTGCTTATTTGTGTTTTCTGGTGTATTTAATTAGGGTTAGGGTTTAAATAATAACTTGTTTGAGTAAGAATTTTTATAAATTATATCACACAAGTCTCGAAGTGTACACTTCGAAATGTTTAAGGAAAATCCGGCTTTAGTCAGCGTTTATAATACACCAAGCAGCCGTTCAATCCTTACTAAAGTAGCAGGACTTAGAGGGATTAACTAGGGCAAATAACAGTACCTATCACACAATAGTTTTTGAACCGAGTACCTATCACACTACTTTCCTTTCGTCAGACTTAGTCTGTAAGGTTGACGTCAGAGGTTAAGACCACAAGAGAAAGACAAGGAAGTACACCGGTTCATAAATAGTGTTGCGACCATGCAACCCGACTAAGTTACTAAATATTTTAAATCGTTAAATACCTTTAACATTTATTAAACTTATTATATTTTCCTGACGTGAGTTGTAAAGTATCTGAAATACCTAAATGAGTTTTTCTTTTATCGTGGTTTCTGAGGCGTTGAGAGGCTTGATATGAAATACGACATTCCCGGACTTGCGAGGCAAGCGTAACTAAAACTTTAATCGACTAATGCGGCTAGTATTTTGCCAAGAGCTTTTGAATTAGTTTGTAATCTAATCGCATGAACTCTGTCACAGTATTTATGCCCTCTATGAGCCTCTAACTTGGTTTTACGTGCAGTCGAGAAATATTTCTCTATCCTGCCGGTTTACTGACGACGCTTTCTCTCACCGCTTTTGAAGCAAGGGATGATTAGGAAATGGACTATTTGTCAAATTTATAGCCCATTTTGTAATCATCCCTTGCTTCAATAGCCCATTTCCTAATCATCCCTATAGCCTATTCCCAATAGCCCATTTTTCATATAGATTACAAGAAAATATTCAATCAATCAATCAACACGTGCGTAATCGACACGTAT
Source organism: Euplexia lucipara (assembly GCA_921972225.1). Taxonomy (NCBI): domain Eukaryota; kingdom Metazoa; phylum Arthropoda; class Insecta; order Lepidoptera; family Noctuidae; genus Euplexia; species Euplexia lucipara. Next base: position 14,791,094 of record OV179154.1, read on the forward strand.
ATTTTTCTTTTTCAAATAGATGAAAATCTGCTTAGATTAAACGCATTAAAATTGAGAAGAGGGGGCTTGTAACGTCATTATCTAGTATAAACTGTACTGGCCTGTGACGTCATGCGATATTTTGACTGGACGTGCCACCGTTATTTTTTGATTACGTGAAAAAAGAAAAAGTATGTGTCGAATATTTTTTTGTAATCTAGATGAGGGACCAAATACTAAAATTTTGTCAATAGAGATGTGTGTTTGTAGCTCGAGCTCAAGACCGATGACTTAACAGTCCATCGTTCAAATCACTAGACTATTGCTGCTAAACCTGAATCGACCAAGCATAAAGAAATTATTATAAATAGAAAGCACCTCCATCTCCTGACGTCATCACATCATTATTTTCATTGTACAATTACCATGTAACCGCGAAACCGATGTCACCCCATAAACCTCGATAGCCAATAAAGAGTAATTTGGGGAAAGTTGTATTAAATTGTATGTTATAGTATCCTTGACGCCTCTAATTGGAATCGAGTTGCTTGATTATTATGAGAAAAAAGTTAGCGACCTATTTTTAGGATGACCAAAATGAAATTAAATATGTTACAAATTTTAAGCGGCAATAGCTCAATGGTTAAGGCGTCGCGTCGGCCTAGAAGTCGGGGGGTCGTGAGTTCGATCCCCATCCATTGCATATTTGACGTGAATTCATTCCAGTCACAAATATGTTTAGCTTAGTTGGAGGGATACAACGCACATTGCTAGTATGCACATACAAATACCTTTATAATACTCTAGCAGACGTCACCCGCGTAGTTCCTGTTCGCGTGCGATTACAGGGATAAAAAGTAGCCTATGTCATCCGGGAATAGTGTAGCTTTCCACCAGTTCAATATTTATAATATTTTTAAAATTGGATCATTAGTTCCGAAGATTACCCGATTTTACCTCTTTATAATATTAGCACAGATTTACCATACATTTTAAAATAGGTTTTACAATACATTGTTGACATTCATCGTATTATATGTGAGGCAGATGTGGTGTGTGTGATGATACATAGATTATATATTTGTACCGTTTGGAGTAGAAACACATGGGGTCCGAGTACCCATCTAGATGCGTACTCGGACCCCATAGTCCCTTCGGTTTCGGTTAACGGTTGGTCGACTCTAAACGTGATCTGAAGGCTGGCTTTTATTAGGTCAGAGACTGATGGTTGCCATTCAACATGGCAATGCCGCCAGTCTTTAGGGAACTGCTATCGTTGACAACGATGCAGATATGCTCGCTATAATTATTTTTTTCACGTTCTTCAAATTTATCAGACCGACGTGTTGCTGGGGAGTTTGATCCACCACTCTTTCTTCCCAAAAAAGACTAAGTAGTGGCAAAGTGTAAGCTTTTTGGGGATGTATGTGTATGTGTCAAAAAGCGCTGATACTCATTTAGCCTAATTTGAAGAAATGACTTAAGTAAGACGTAGATTTTTTTCTTTTACTTTTTATTATGTAGAAGATACATAATAGTCTTAAGTTAGTTAATAATTATTAAGTACCTAGAGTAACAACTACTTAGAGACCACGATTCAGACAAAACAAACAGGAAACCTCATTACACAAAAATCACAATACTTAGTAGTATAATCGTAAGTTCTAGTGCTTAGACAAGTGCGTGCAAATCTTAATGTGTCTAAAAACAAGTTGTGTAAGAGGTCTTGTGACTTGCTAGTCACGCACTCACCTCCTTCCAGTGGACTTTATAGATGAGACTAACCGTTACCGCGGCGTCACCTCTGTTTATGTTTGTTGGTACTATGCGTTTCAAATTAAAATAGGAACGTCAATGACCTCTATCTGTCAGATGTCACTTGAAATGTACGGTCCACAAGACTAATTCATTTAAGACGTTTTTTCATTTTGAATAACTGCGACACGGTAAAACAAAACACTAAAAATAATTGATGTCGGGAGTAAGGTTTCGTTGCGCACCGTACTTTTCAAGTGACACCTGACAGATAGAGGTCATTGACGTTCCTATTCTCATTTGAAACACATAGTATTTTCACATATTGCGGGTACGAATTTAGACTTTGAATTGCTACTAAAATATTCCCGATGGAAAAGCTCATTAGCTCGGTTGCAGTTGAATGTCTGCGTCAGATAGAACACCCTGTGTTCTCATTCTCATGTGACATTATACATTGTGCTGAGAGATGAAACTGTAAAATACACAGAAGACAAAGATTGTTATGCCATAAGGTGAGGTCCTTTTGGCATTAATTTTTTTTTATTTTTAAAGTGTTTTTATTTTGCTTCTGAAAAGCTTTGCCCTGCTTTGCTTTTCATAACTAACGAAATGTGGAGGTATTGTGTACGCTTCTACCTTCTAGTATTACAGGTGTGATGTTCTGTTGCTATACCATCGCGCTGGCATTTCCCGAACAGTAAGGCAGGGATGTCCAGCTGTTAATGCAAATAATTCGCAAGTTATGTTCCAGTCTCATGTAATGCAAACAGGGTAAGTCTATTGCTTATAACTGGGCAAGAACCCAGACTCCGGAAAGCTACTAAAAAAATCTCGACGACGGGGATCGAACCTTAAGCCTTATGCTTGGCAAATATCATCCACTATACTAACAAAGCTGTTGGTAGTTTAATTAGGAAGAGAGATCTACACACACAATGAGACAGCTAATACCATTACGTTGGGATATGATTTTAAACCTGTAGGGGGTTGTGAAAGTATCTTTTGTTCCTGTGACCCACGGCGCAGGTATGATACGGAGGAACACTGTAGTGGTTTTTGTCAGTAAGAATTAAGTCAGATTTAGTCAGTAAGAAGCCGACAGTCCGCTCTCCCCGGGATGGAGAACATCTAGGAGGATTTTACACTCCGCGACAAAATAAAAATCATTCTGGACCTCGACCAACTCAAGGATGAAATTTTTCATGGTCATTTACCTAATATTCATGTTTTTTCTGATGTTTTGTTAATGAATGAGCGATGTAAAAATAACAAAATCAACATTTTATATTTCCTAACGTGTCCCTTCTAATTTTTCATCTAAAAAAAAATTTTGTCTTTCATAGAGATAAATATATTTACTGAGCTCGACGCACCCACTAGTTTCTTCTCAATATTCTTATATAAACTACCTACATGTAAAAACAACACGACATTTTTTGTCTCCAACGTCTGCCATAATAGGCCGAATAATAACTTCTGTGAAGTAAGATTACTTTGTTTTTCAGAGACAGGTTCAACTAGGTCTATTGTTTAAGGCCCATGAGTTTTATCGAATCCTGTGTGAATGGGAAAAAAAGGGGAAAAAACATCGTAAGGATATCCGCACACCTACCTAGCCTGGAAGATTTGATGCGTTAAATTATATATTAGATAGAGATCATAGAACACCACATTGTTTTCGAAAATAATACTGATATTAAAACCTTTGGTGCCTGAGTAAATGACAAATGACGATAAATGATATTTATTTTTGTAAATAGGTTTTCACAAAGTTTTACACGTAATTTTTTTTAGTACCTAAATGAGATCGGAGTTTCACTATTTGACTACTCTGAGAAGAAACACCGAAAGAAACTCAGAGGTCATATAGTCTCTTTTAAATTCCAGACATTATCTTGGTCAAATCATGTGAGATCCATGCATATTAGTGTCTGAGATGGTCTTTTAAGGAAAGAACCACACAGAATGAGGGGACCAGATCAGTCAGTGCAAGCATTTGTCAGTCATCGTGAGCTCAGCTCGGAACTTGAGGAGCAGATAGAAAAGGTTGCCTTCATAAGTTTTCAGGTACAAATATTCCTTACCTTAGCTGCTTCGTTGGTCTAGTGGTCCTAAGCACTAACTAGCCTGATGATGATCATGGTCCTGGATCCGATCCCCGAGTCGGGCAAAATATTATTGAGTATTTCCATCTGGAATTTGTCAGTAGCAGCTTGGAGTCTGGAATCGGGCCCGGTTGATTGCAAAGGCTCGCCCCCCTTTTACATGGAACTTAAACATAACTGGTGAAATGTAGGTATACCTACTACAGGTACACCTCTGTCTAACCCTTCGGGGAATACAGGTGTGATGATGATGATGTTACTTAAAAGTAAAATCCTACTTCCTACTTAGGATAGATGGATGGATGGATGGACGTTTGTTACTCTTTCACGTAAAAACTCCTGAATGAATTTGAGTATTATTTGGTATGAAGTTAGCTGACACCCTGGATTAACACAAAGGCTACTTTTTATCCCTGTATTACCACGGGAACGAGAACTACGCGGGTGAAACCGCAGGACGACTGCTAGTATTTTGTAAAACTCGATAAGTACAGTGACAGTCACTCCTTGAAAACTTGAGTGAAGTCAACTGCCAATTCTTTGCCATAGTTTAGAATTACCGCTCAATTCGTCTCCACTTCACCTATATTTTCATGGGGTGATTTTTTCAGAATATCACTGCTGCTTGTGCACTTAAACAAAACATAATTTATATAACCTGAAATGCCGTCTGTATTTAATAAAAGAATATACATATAAACCTTGAAAATCGGTGCTCGTATAATATAAAGCCTATATTATAATAACAGCCTCACGGATCGATCGAACGTTAAGCTACGCTTAAGTACACTTAAATACACACACGTACTAAACATAAAAATAAGAAAAATACACCCACATAAAACAAATAAATAATTATAATACCTACACATAAACATATATTATTAGCAACAAATATATCTCGTAGCTAAATTATATATAACATATTATAAATATTGCAGTATTAGTACTTGCTTACTATATTAAAATAAGATAATAAGATTTTAGAAATTAAGTTACTGCTGCATTAACCCTCTTCCTCTCTTCTAAGTTTTTGCAGTGTCCGACAGGGTCCATAATGATTCTGTACCTTTGTATTCTTAAGAACATTTATGTACAGACGGCAGCATATCAAGTTACCCCAATGTGTCAAATTTCTTTGATCGTTTTTCCACTTTATGTCAACAGAATAAGGTTTATATTCAATTGGGAAAATTTGACACATTGGGGTAACTTGATGTGCTGGCGTCCGTACATTGTGGAACGCAATAAATATTGAGTATTGAGTATAACGAGGTTGGTCCGTGGATGGGTGACCATTTTTATTAGGTACAGACGCCAGCACATCAAGTTACCCCAATGTGTGAAATTTCTTTGGTCGTTTTTCAACTTTATGTCCAACAGAATAAGGTTCATATTCACTTGGGAAAATTTGACACATTGGGGTAACTTGATGTGCTGGCGTATGTACCTAACTCATAAAATGATTACCTATTTGTAATGTTTTTCGGTATACAACAAGAGAGATTTACCAACAACATAACAAACGAACCATAGGTAACTTAGTTATTATATATTATTGTTATTCTACGTCTAGACATAAGTACTAACAATCAATTGACAATTTAAGGATGCTAATATTAGACCTAGCATCTAGATCAAGTGCCTCTTATGTGACCTAAATGTAAACTAGTGTTTATAGGTAATCCCCCTTACATATTAATTGCTATTTACATTTATTTAAAGTTTACTATTGTTTGTTATCAGTTGTACGCAAATCTATATCTACATATGGCTAATATTATAAAGAGGGAAAGCTTGTCAATTTGTTTGTGTGTCAGTTTCCTAATCTCTAGAACCGATTTTGAAAATTATTTTACCGATAGAAAGACACGTTTTTTTTTCATAAAAATTCTTTATTGCTATAAAAATATTTGCAATAGGTACGTACAGTTAGTGAGCTGCGTTACCCGATCTATCTTATAAAAAGATGGGTCAGGCAACGTAGCTCCAGTCGGGGGTCGCGGAAGTATCTTCTGTTCCCGTGACCCCCGGCGCAGGTGTAAGAAGGAACACGGGGTGGTTTTTAGGACGTAAGAGTCTGACAGACTCCTCCGCCTCCCCGGGCGGGGGACAGCCATGAGGATTTTCCACCCCAAAAAAAAAAAAAAAAAGGCAACGTAGCTCACTGTACATGTTGAAGTCAGTTAGTTAAATCAGCGTAGGACTTAAACTAACAAATAAAAAGTTGTTGTGAGCCACTGTTTTCCTAACTAGGTAACAGAGCAACCTGTGTTAAGGAAAGACAGTTTGCTTCCCTAAAAAACAACTTAAAAGGTAATTTACATCCTTAGACTGGACTGTTGGTCTAGTAGTTAGTGACCCTGACTGCTATACTGAAGGTCGTAGGTTCGATTTATTTATTTATTTAAGTTTCGCCAACAGTTGTTACAGATATAACACATAAGAACATACAACTAATTGTGATTTAAATCTCACTGCCCAACACTACATGCAAAATGCTCTGTGTACATTTAATTTTAATTTTAAAGGATAGGAAAAACACGTAATATAAAACATGATTCCCACCCAAAACAAAATGTTTGTGTGATAAGCACGATCATTTGTTCTGTGTCTGGGTGTAATTTATCTATAATATGTATGTATTTAGAAGTATATAAGTATGTTTATCAGTCGTCTAGTTCTTAAAGCACAAGTTCTGCTTAGTTTGGCACTAAATGTCATAGTTTTTTTTTTTATTACTGATAGGCACGCGTTTGACCACTATCTCATCTGATGGTAAGCGATGATGTGGTCGACGATGAAGCACGCTTGCCTAGAAGCAACCTGTTCACTCTTGACTTGAAGACCCCTAGGTTGTGATAATGTGTGAATGTTGTGGCATATTTATTTATTATTTGTTAGTTTTTTTTTTGTTTTTTTTTTTTTATTTGATGGTTTGGTTACGTTGAAAGGATGGATGAAAGGCGACTAACGAAAGGTATTTACAAGGCAGATGTAAGTGGGAACGCCGGGAGGGGACGCCCTAGAAGGACATACATATACCTTATTGGTGAGGTTCTTCAGAAGGGTCAGGTGCGTAGTACTCGCAACCGGCGTGTGTGTATGACAACATGTATGAATGTAAACGAAGCAAAAGAAGTATGTAAGAATCGTAGCATATGGCGCTCTGTAGTTTCTGCCTACCCCCATGGAAAAAAGGCGTGAGTTTATGTATGTATGTGTCGGAGATAGCTTACGGTTGGGGTTGAATCTTCATCAAAAATCAAATTCACTCAAAATCAAAAGTCATTTATTCACTTTAGGCTGAGGATCAGCACTTTTTAAATGTCGAAATTACATAAGACAGTCCCCCAAAGAGCCCACCCTTCGCCACTTCCTAGTGTTTTTGCTGGGAAGAAGAAGTGGCGGAACAAACTCCCCAGCAACACATCTGTCTGATAAGTTAACACATAGTCGAACATGATTATCACATCGTTATCGGTTACAAGCAGAAATGTTTCTTCAGGATAACTTAACCGTTACATTTTAACACTTTACAACGAAACGAATGACAGTTCCGGGACGTCTTAGCTCCACTGCGGTCGGGCACTGAATGTCGTCCTCGCTGCAGGCTTAAAACATCACGACTCTGTAGAAGCGCGCCATGGTGTCGGTAGATCACGTGCTATCGCCTTTTGGCGCGATTACGATTCGTTGTGTCCGTACTATTGACCGGATCCGACACGGCCATCCTGCGTTTCACACGTCCTCGTGTGATAATCTGAAGCAAAAGAAAATACCACACAGTATCATTCACGCTCGGCCAGATCTGACCTAAATAACTCTGACTCTATAAAAGTATCATGTCTTTGAACATTTTTATTCTAAATGCAAGAATGTAACTCCAAAATTCTGTAACACCATTGAAATTACAGAAACAAAACATAAGTGACTGACAATTGCTGCAAATTCTCTATGTACAACACATGTAAACAGTAAAAAAAACATCCCTGTGACCATGAAATGCGACACACACTAAGTCAACCCTGTGACTACAAGTGTTCTATGGTAGTCATCCCTGTGACACCAAATTAACAGTCAGTCAACCCTGTGACTGAAGCGCAACACATGTGCGCACACACACACACACACATGTCAACCCTGTGACCATGTGAACTCAATGATTCAGTCATCCCTGTGACTAATCAATCAGACAGTCATCCCTGTGACCATCACATAATCTTACAAAGATTGTCATCCCTGTGACAATAACATACAATCACAGAGTCATCCCCGTGACCATCGCACACAAAATTAACAATAATTGAACTAATTAGGTACCTAGAGTACCCGCAGCAGTGTCAGGTGAAGGTTCTCAAACGCCTTCAGTATCACATTTCGGTAAATCACAGTTTTCATTTAATTCAATAATTACTTTAGCTTCTAGCATTTTCCTAACCCCGGTGGAACATCGGTTTTAAGTTGAATAAAAAGAATTCCTGTCATTAATTAACGAGCTAATTATCTTATTAGTACTTTACATCATCCTCATCAAGTTGGTCACAGCGCACTGCGCACCACATTAGTCATTACCAAAGGTTCAACTCCACGTTAAAAATATTAGAAAACTCAAAGCACAACTGACGCAATCACCGCGCTATCTCAGAAGAGACACAATCAGACCAGATAAACCAAAATACTTAAGCACTACGCGTGATGTTTGGCTACGCATAGCCCTCCTCCTAGTAACCTAGTAACCTCCAGTTACCATCTTACTCATGGTTTCCACTGAAACCCGACCTCCGCCAGAGTTGACTGCCCACCACGTACTCACGGACTACATACCGATTTCTACTGAGCTACGGTTGCACGACAACCTCTGGTACGGTCTCATCCATCACGTAAGCTTAAAGATTTCATTTCCACAACTACTTTACTAAAATCTTGTCAGTTATACTCTGAGCATGTGCGTCAGAAATACAGTTACAGTTAGTCAAGTTAACTCGTCAACTACCGCAACCTAGACAATTAAATGACCATTGCTTGCGCGGAGCTTTACTAAATAAGCACCCTTATGACCTTGAACGGTCTCAAAATCAACAAGATCAGACTAAATCGACCGGAAATCTATTAAGTTTTGCATTTGCACGATTCAACCTCAGTTTTACGTTTGCCTAAAGTTATACCTCAAAAATCGAAACTCACTAATTCTCATTCTTCAGTTTGAATTAATAAACGACTTTATCAAGTATACACATGCTAGCAGCCACCAAAACATCCTAAGAACGTCACAAATCGCTAAGCAGGAATCTTATCCGTGGCCTGTGGCTTTTCACTAAGCCCCAACAAACCTCCAGTTTGTCACTATGCATTCTCATCAATGCCGAGTCCCACGGACTCTCATGGTCTCTACAAGACCCCGACCTCCGCCAGTGCCACTCGCAATACCGCGTATCCACGGACTACTTAAAGCAGATACCGACTTCTACTGGACTACGGCTACGAGGGGCTACTGCTACGGTCTGACCAGCCGACCTAAGATTCCCCACTATCACTGGATTCAACCTTTTCTATTTTACTTAGAACTTGGCCCTCAGGCATCCGCCTTCCTTTCATGTGCATACTTGCAAAAACGTTACGAAAGATCCCTTATAGTTTAGTTTGTTTCGATATGATTGTACAGTTTATTGCCACTGAATTTCGATTAATGAGTCTTGCTAAAAACGACTATCATCCGTTTTGACTGCTGTAAGCATCGACTAAGGAACTATCAAAACACGATGAACCTATTTGTTGGCCCTAAGTGAACCAGTAACGTGTGTAAATCAATGTTACTAGAATGACAAAACCTTTTATTAACACTTAAGCACTCGTATGCCAAAAGCTTTGTCTCGAGTGGATCCACGTTCGATATGACGGGTTAACTCGCAAAACATTGTCTTAGATCCGCAATGTACGCGTCAGTGTACCAAATAAAGCTAAGATATCTTTAACCGCCCTCATAGTACTACCAGCAGACTACCAGTATCGATAAACCGGGCCAAACAAAGGAACTTATTTGGTTAATGCGACTATTAATACGAAATGCATTCCCTTAAATCTTGTTTACCGCTCAATTTTCCAAACGCGTCACGTTGGTAACGTTTATTTACCTACCGAGTTTCAATTGTCACGACTTCTATTGTTATCACGAAGTAACAAAATATGCCTACGTAAATAGACCCCAGGCAAAACGCTAAACAATACTTCGACCGCATTATTGTCAATTTAACGCATTAAAATAGCCCTCTGCTAATTTAACTTCCAGTAGCCTATCTACGCGATGCTAAAAGAATATTCATGACGTTAAGTTCTCTTAACATACCCCGTGGTATCGACGCTGTTTAAAAAAGAACATTTTTGTTTAGTAATAACTAACGAACATTTTGTCACGGTTGATTGTGATAAGTACCCTGTTTAAAATATTTTGCGAACGATCATCACACCTATTTGAAATGATTTATTATCTTATTGTACGCGCTACCCGCATGTAAAATAAACTAATGGCACTATTTAAAACTTCGCAAATAATTCGTTCGGTACTAGGTCTATGTTTGTAGTACTACATCTAGGTATGATTTTTACACAAACGTTCGCATTGACCTTCAAAATTGCGATTAGTACTGCCATTGCTGCATTGGAAAGAAAACATTTTGGTTACAAATTCAAACAAAAATGACACGACTCACCGGATTGTTGTCTGCAAGTGGGTACCAGCTATTTCACGCGCATTTGTAGGCCGCACTGCCGCCCGAGACGCGCTGCCAAGCCGCGCCACTGCCAGTCAAGTGGGAAGCAAGTTCTTTATCCCACTTCTGATGTCGGAGATAGCTTACGGTTGGGGTTGAATCTTCATCAAAAATCAAATTCACTCAAAATCAAAAGTCATTTATTCACTTTAGGCTGAGGATCAGCACTTTTTAAATGTCGAAATTACATAAGACAGTCCCCCAAAGAGCCCACCCTTCGCCACTTCCTAGTGTTTTTGCTGGGAAGAAGAAGTGGCGGAACAAACTCCCCAGCAACACATCTGTCTGATAAGTTAACACATAGTCGAACATGATTATCACATCGTTATCGGTTACAAGCAGAAATGTTTCTTCAGGATAACTTAACCGTTACATTTTAACACTTTACAACGAAACGAATGACAGTTCCGGGACGTCTTAGCTCCACTGCGGTCGGGCACTGAATGTCGTCCTCGCTGCAGGCTTAAAACATCACGACTCTGTAGAAGCGCGCCATGGTGTCGGTAGATCACGTGCTATCGCCTTTTGGCGCGATTACGATTCGTTGTGTCCGTACTATTGACCGGATCCGACATATGTATGTATGTATTTGTTAGTGTCATAGGCTATATATTATTTTTAAAACTAGGAGGGGATGGACAAAGTCGCCAGTGAAGTGCTAGTCGTTTATATACTAAGATATCTAGTTAATAAGTGGCGCTTAAATAAGAAGTGGGTAGTTTTATCAAATAGACACTTATTTGATTAAACTACCCACTTGTTACTTATTGTCAAGTTTTCTTAGAAAGGAAGACGTGTGTCGTAATTAAGAATTATATTGTTTAGATGATTACGATTTGAATTTATGTTGACACTTGAATAACTGTGATAAATGTTTACCTTAAAAGTATTAGTATCAACCACTTGCCAAGCGTGATTTGTTAACCATATTACATAGAAAAAACAAATAGTTTGTTTAGTAATGAATGCAATTAGGAACTTAACCTCCAGTGTAATCATTTAATTAAAAATCAAAATCAAAAAACATTTATTAAAATTAGGATAAGAACCACTGTATGAAAGACAAAAATAAAAAAAAAATCTAGACCCTCGAATAAATCAATAGGAATTAAAATTTGTTCTAAATATTTGTTACAATACGATTGATATACTGGTTTCAAGCATTTAATATCTTGACTGTTAGTAACTATTACAGTTAGTTGTACCTACTTGTTGCACCCAGCCACACCCAGTTTCAGTAAACTACACTAAAAAAAAACTTTATTACTAAAGAAAGCCTTAAATATTGTTTACTTTTACAGATATTTTCACTTGTTTATATATTATTGCTTCTAATTATCATGACCAATCAACCGATTTTATGTAAGTAGGTTAATTTAAATTTAACAAGTTTAGTGACCCTATAACACTATCTCAGGATAAACATACACAGTTATGCGTAGGTTTCGACGCGAAAAATCAATTAAAATTAGATAATTACTTCGGTGTACCGCACGCGCCGAATTTTAAGGCTGCTACAGACAGACGCGACAAGTATTACGTTTTTACAGAAATTGTTCTACTCGCATCGCACCTATCTGCGGGAGTCATTAATCGGTTATGATTTTCCAGACATTGAATTTTTCATCGGTTTTAAGACGTACCAAGTTTTACCTGTTGCTCTTTTCTCACTTTTTTCGCTCTTTAAACAGTATTAAATCATAATTTTGTATCTACTTCAATGAGATTTTAAATAACATGAATTGTTTTTTTTTAAGATGTTTAATCTTATTAGGTAAGATAGAAATGGTTTGTTTGTACAGAAAATAACGTAAACGTCCTAACAAACCGACGTAAAAAGTTCTCCTCTAGAGGGTTCAGAATTATGTTCATTCTACCCAGTATACTTCTACACTTATATTTTAAAGAGGAAATATTTATTTGTAAACATGTTCAACATTCGTTAGTTTTTACGTTCTGCATCTGATTCGTTATTTTTTTTTCACTAATGGAAAGCTACATTATCGACGGCTGCTTAAGGACATGCTTTATGGCATAATAAACCTCCACACTAATAAAGTCGCAGGCAGAAGCCAGTAAGTAAAAAATTGGAAAGAGACGAAAGAAGTCGCAAAAAAGTCTCCTACTTTTTACATATTGCAACCATTTTATTGTAACACACTAAACGTTAGATCTCCCACGCAACACTCTACATTCGCCGAAGAGCACTACATAAAATAATAATGATCATGTCTGTATGTTTATTTCAATCACGTACTTATTTGCGACCACTGTGGTCCGTTTTATAGGCGCGTTTCAACAGATGATGGTCCGACTTAGAATATTAAAGAGTAGAATTTAACGTTATAATCAAGGCGCTCTGATGGGCACATAGAGTAGCACAACCATAGAGTAAAGTAAGTAATATCAGACACGCTGGTTGGTTCATTCTTCCTTTTATTTTTTGCACTGTTCTTTTCAGATAGATAGATGATCATTTATTAAGTGCATACAAAAGACACATAGCCAACATACAAAGATGAAATTAGAAGACAACAAATAACATAAAATATAAAAAACAAAGTCAATAATTATTAACAATAATAATAATTGAAAAATAATTGTAATTTTAATTTTGATTTAAATACACCAAAATTTGTAATGTAATCTCGTTAACTAACATAGTTTTTAAGTGCACTTATACTAACATAATATGGACATGTCAATTAGTGTGAATTAAATGATTTTTTTTTAATTGTTATTAAAAAAAAAACAAAAACAAATCGCATCAATAATTTAAAAAAAAAGTAGAAAACAAAACATTTCTTGGATACGTCTCAAGGTTGCACCAAATGGTAGTCCAATGGGAGTACTATAATTGCCTCGTCAGTCTAACCAATAGACCAATACCGTTCGATAGTACTTACCAATAGACTATTGCAAGTCCTTCTGCCAAACATAAGGTCACCCCTGTATTCTCTGAAGCAGAGGTGTCACAACATCCATGTTTCGCCAGATAGTTTTACGTAATAGGGTGCTAGCCTAGTAGCTTTTACACCATCAACCAGACGCAAATCCAAGGTCCTGAGAAATTTCGGATTGAAACACCAAATAACACTTTGTCTGACCATGCAATCGAACTCAAGACCACTATGCACTAGCGCTTGCACCCACTAGACCAATGAATGAGGACAATCAACATAATAAAATTAACCACAGTTCAAACACAACAGCTGAACTGAATTCCATAAATCCATACCCATTTACTAAACTGTTCATCTGCCGCTATTAATTTAACAAGAGAAGTGATAATTACTGGAAATATATTAGTGAAGGGGGACCCAAATCGAGAACTAATCGATTTACCTACATCATCGATTGCATTCATCACTCCCCCTAGTGCCGTCGCGCCGTGAAATGACCAACTCTGTCACCCCGATATATATAACATAAATAGGAAACGTATTATTCTCGGCTAAATTGGTCTATTTCCGCACAATATCCGACGAGTCAATTCGTCGCGGAATGGACAATGGGCAGTCTTGTTCATTGCTTGAATTTGATCTCTATTGAGCAGACCGTAAAGTCTTGTATTATTTAGAAAAGATTGGCAGGATTCGCAAAAAAAGGATGCCCAAATCAGGAGTGTTTAAATTCCTAGAGTACTTTCTACCTACAGTCTTTATTACGTGACTAGACTGTCAAAACTACCTTCTTAACGGTCTTATTGAAGTAATTATTTCACTTTATATTTGTCGACCTAAATATCAATAATTTCAACTTGAAAGCTACAAGTAGGTACACTGTGTCATACAAGCCCATTTAACTATACTTAATTTTAAATTTTGAAACCACTTTGAAACGGTTAATTAGTACGTTATTTATCGGTGACAAGAAGGGAATCCGATTCACTAATGACCTTTGCTTGACAAATTGAAGAAATACAATGGAATAATATATTTAATAGAATGCCAGCTTTCGACATCTGCTCAGTGTATTTGTAAAGAAATATTTTTGCCACGTGTCCTGTCAAACGAAAGCAATATATTGAATAAATCTTATTATGATTGCCACAATAGGTGTCAAATGGGCAATAATTCTTTGGCATTGTGGTCAATCGGATGCGACGCTATTCGGATTACGGGATTTTTTCCAAATCATTACATTTTATTTTCGGGTCCATTTAGGGTTGCGGTTAACTGTAATAATAGTATTAAAGATATTAATTCTGTCAAAATATTGAATGTAAGTACAGTTTATTTAGATAAAACTTGATAGAATCCCTTTTATGTTTATTACATAACCAGTCAAATAAAGAAGATCACTCATAAAACAACTGAATCATAAGTGAAAAGCAAACAAAAATATTCAGTAAAACACTATGACGTAGGTAATACAAAAAGAGCTTGCTCGTGTAAATAAAATAATAAAAAAACACAATTGGGAGTGACGGCTTAATATCGTAAACGTCATAGCACAATACTCTCTAAGTAGGCAAACGTCGTCGTAAACACTTGTGAAGACCGCATATTTTTTGTGTCACTTATCTGAGACACCCACAGTACTAAACACAGTTACTAATTAGCTATGGACAGTTTTAATGTTGCGGATTGACTAGTATTTATCAAGTATAACTTAATTGATATTTTATTTTTATTTTCTTATTTCGGACTCCAACGGCAATAATTACTTAAAAAATAACAGTTTTGCTTATTCGTATAACAGTTTTGAACAACATAACATAACATAAATAAAGAAATAGAAAGCATTTATTTGACCCAAACACAGGCACACGATAATAAATTAAAAACAAAAGAAAAGAATTTACAATTGAACTAAAAGAAAAAAATGAACGATAAGTAAAAAAAATCAAATAAAGAATAATGTGCCCTGCGACTGCGCCTAATAAGTCCAGTTCAGCAAAAATGTCAGACAACTAGTGCCTGACGCTGGTTTTCAACTGGACCTGAGGTCACGCCACAACATCGCGCCTGTAATCCCCGAAAGGTTAAGCAGGGGTGTAGGTACCTGTAGTGCACCCACGTTTCGCCAGTTATGTTAAAGTCCCATGTAATAGAGGGCGGGCCTATTGCGATCAATCAGGCACAAATCCAGATTCAGGCTGCTACTGAGAAATTGTAGCTGGAAAAACTCAATAACACTTTGCCCGACCCGGAGATTGAACCCGGGACCTCATGCTCAGCAGTAGCGCTTGCGGTCACCAGACTAACGAGGCTCTCAGTTTTGTATGCCTCATAATAGCTTTCCCTGTATAACTAGAATTACAAAGCCTGAAAAATGGCCAAAACTAAAAAGCAGAAAGCTGGGTACAATTCTCGCAGAACTGATTGCATTGGGATGTAAGGGTTTTTGTGTGGCAACAGCGTACCAGTAAATGCCCCACAAATTAGACTGGCGATCTACTGGTGAGGATCGCGAGATGGAAGTTGATGGATAAGGGCAGCAGGACCAATCGTTGTGGAAATCTTTGGGGGACGTCTATGTCCCGTAGCGGACACTTTTTAAATGAAATTATATTTATTTATTTAAAATAAAACAACTACTAAATAATTTATTTGAAAAACATACCACAGTCATCACAGATACCCAATACAAAAGTGAAGTAACAGACTTATAATTTAACTTATTGTGTAACAACAATACTATGCAAAAGTCTTAGATATTTTTGAAAAGGCGGCTCGTGTTAATTTACTAAATGTACAATAAAACAGTCAAATGATTATGAGTATAACTCAGGGGGCTGGGGGGCAGGGGGGGGGTTAATGTGATTTCATTTTCTGCCACTGCAAAGAATGTAATAGAATTAGAACACTCTTTATTGTACACCATTAAAACTTACAAATTATAATAAAAGGTTAAAAAAGCAAAGGTTAATAAGCTATTCGTATTTAATCTACACTTAACTTTTTGTCAGTTCTAAATATTATGACCAGCGTAGGTACTAAGCTTACACAATGACCTAAGTTTGTTAGTAAGTCTTGTCTAGCCTTATGGTAAGCTTTTATTGTTTTTATTAACATAAATAAGCTCCTTGGCTTCATGGCGACCGTTTTCTGGCTTATCCGAACTTTTTCTGTTCTAAAAGGATTATTTCATTCAGACTTTCTCCTGAATACCTACTTCCAAAAATAATCATCCTTTTCAGTTTCCTACTATATCTGCTAGCTTCAATTTTAACAAAAGCATTAACTAACAAGGAATATAAAATTCAACAAATCAACGATTCAAAATAGTTAAGTGAGCAAAAACACTAAATAATATTATCAGCGTATGACACAGAAATCTACTGTCCTTGATGAAAATAGCAAATCATCACAAACCATCAGACACAAAATGTCAGGTACAAACAGCAGAATATTTTTTGTTAGTCTCCTCAAAAATAGAAGAGACTTATTACTCTCATTAACGAGAACAATCAAAATAAAGAGATCGACAAAAACTGTCGTCTGTCTGTCGCCAACCCGATAACCAGGTGCGTTGTTTTTGCATAATTTCTACAACAAAAAGTCTGAAAACAGTCCCGCCAGATTAATT
Organism: Euplexia lucipara; assembly: GCA_921972225.1. Classification (NCBI taxonomy): domain Eukaryota; kingdom Metazoa; phylum Arthropoda; class Insecta; order Lepidoptera; family Noctuidae; genus Euplexia; species Euplexia lucipara. The sequence continues at coordinate 14,808,240 of OV179154.1, forward strand.
AACAGTTTTATTTGTGGAGCACGTCTTGTCGAGTCGTTCGTGGATGTCCATTGTCGCATTATGATGTATGGCATGGCATGCCTTTGTGTGGCGCAAAAACTATGGCTCATAATAGTCGCAGTGTAATCAATTCGCCAGACAGCGTGCCGCGAGTGTTGCTAACTTATCTAGGTGACGCGGAACCACGAAGAGCACGTAACGTATAGAAGAGTGTTAGATTTACTTTAGTGTTTGTTAGTTAAGATATACTTTTGATATATATTATTCAATAGGATGAGATACAAAACAATACCATAAGATACATGTATAAAACAACCGAAGAGATTTATAATACTACTACTAGCTATACGCTGCCACGCTTCGCTGTGGTGGCACATTGTGATTGAATGGTTAAAAAAAAAGAAAAAAAAGAAAATATAAAACAATTGATAAAAACAATCCTTGATGCGGATTATATATCATGCTAAAATTTCTGCCCGATCGGTGCAGAACTTTTTGAGTTTTTGAAGCGTACACAAACCAACATAACATTTTTATATATACAGAGTGTAACGGAAAGGGTATATACATACAAACAGGGTGAATAGAGTATTTAATAACGAGTCTTTCCTCAAAATTTCAGCTCCCAACTAATAACTTTGAAACTTCACGATATTATTTAATATCGACAGTTTATTAAATGCAAAATCATAACAAACGTGTCACCGCACTATGAGGGTCATAATCCTGTCCGGCAAGGTTCAAGTATATCTATCTCGGGTTCTGCGCGCCAAGTACAGACCTATCGGTCTCTGCTGAACCGACGAAGGAGCGACGCGCCGAAGGAGCCGGCGGGCTCAACTTTACAATTATGTATGTATATGTATAAAAACGTTGCCATGTCGTTTCTTATCACCAAGAGAATCCGTGCCCTTCGTATGTATATACCCTTTCCGTTACACCCTGTATAAAGAGAGCGAGCATGTCAAGGAAATGTCAAAAAAAATCCCTTTGATCCCATGTCTCTGTAACGCCATCTAGAATAATTTATAAATATTGGAGCGGCAGCGAAGCGTACTAAAAGAAACTCATAGACTTGTGTCCGACAGGACACAAGTTTTGGATGATAATTTTGTTCGTGATGTCCCGTCGATAGTTAGTATTGAATGTCTTTGAAAACAACAATATAAATACAATAAAATAAAATAAAACATATACTGACAGCCTACATAAAGATTATGTTGACAGTCTAACACTGATAACATGACTTTTAGGTTAGCTATCAACGTGATTTAAGTTCTATGTAATGCAATGACTTCTTGAGTGCTTTGCATTGCGTAGTTTAAAATTCATACTCCTCTAGATAAGTTCTATCATTAAAGTACAAGTCCAAGATGGGCTGCATACCCCAAAAAACTGGAACACGGGTTTCTATGAATCTCTATGAAATTGATTACGAGCGCGGCAACGACACGGCTGCAGGCCTCAATTTCATAGAGATTGATAGAAAGCCCTGGCGTTTGCATTCTGCGACCCATCTTGGACTTGTTCCTTTAATTAAGAGCTTTAACCTTTCAATCGTGTCAATTAGAGACACAATAGAAAGACAATGACAGCGAGTCCACTTGGGGTTTAATGAATTAATATCTGTTCAGATTTATTTACGAGAAAAATCAAAAGATTTAAATTATTTCATTTAAGTTCATAAAACGCTGGAATTATGATGAATTCTGAAGTGCCGCAGAATCAGGTTTCATTAAAGGTATTTTTTTTTACAAGATATAGTCTTGTATTTACTCAGTTTTTGTAATAAAGCTGGACTCAACAACTGTTAATAAGAAAGGTGTCAACGTTGACTTATGATAATGAAAGTAGAAAAACTTATTCATTCATGAGCATTTATATTGTGAGTATTCACGATATGAATACTCTCGGTCAAATTAAGCTAACATCTTGATTATTGAGTCTGACTTTGATACCGATGCGCATATGATGACTGATGGATGAGACACTAAGCACAAAAGAAGTTAACGTAGTATCAACTTAATGTACATACGATTGACTTGCACGAAAAACCTATTGCGACTTATAATAATGCCTTCCAATTGTAATTTTTGACTATTTCCTAGATCACCTGCCCCGCTAACCTAATCCACATTGCATACACAATCAATACACATCCGATTTAGATTAATTGCAGCGTTAGTTCCTTGAATCAATGTAACCTCCGTACATTTCCTCGTTCACGATTTAAATTTTAAATGATATCCACTCCAAACTAATTACATCGTAACTCCTAGTCACAGAACATCTGGGCGACCCAAGGTCTGGGAATTGAGGAAACAGAACCGAAGACCTTATAAAAAAACTAGTGTACGTTTAGTCTATTATTTCTATATCATTAAATCAGTCGTTCCATCACATACAGAAAAAAAAATGTTATACAAATATCGTTCGACAAAAAAAAACCGACAAAAAGTAATGAGCGAATAAACTAGACCAACTTCCCTGTCAACGTACAGTTATTTTGTTAAATTTATTACTTGTTTATTCGTTGTAAAAACTACGTACATATTATTAGGACTCGCGTCCATATAATTATCTCATTGGTATTATAAAACACGGTCAGTAGCCACTCGTACAATCTCTGTTGCCGTTAAGTAACCTGAATAATGTAATCGCCTAACTCTAAAACCTAGTGAAACACTTTTTTGTGAATCGTTTAATCCTCCATGTTAAGCCTCTCAAATAGATTCTCAATATTTTTTCTGCGATCTTATCACATATTCTAACGGATCTGTGGAGATATGACCAGCTCAACAAAATAAACAAAAAAAGAAATTATGCTGACCCAACACGCTAGACCGTCAAATCTTTTTAATATGAAGCAAATTAACTCAACCATTGATTCATAATTTGTATATCAGCATGATAAAAATTACGATACGATTCTATTCGTAGTCCAGTCCCATATACTAACTTTATTTCCCATTCAAGAGACACATTTTCACAAATTATAACCGCGTAAACTATAAATATCTATAAAGTCTGTATCTCCATAGTTTAACGTAAATCACGGTTTCTTATCGCCTGTGGCAATAAATAATGCAACATAATAAACGACTGCTATGCAAATTTCTTTATAGCACTTTAAAAAATGTATTTTATTGAAAACACGAGGAAAATCATAGTTCATTTTCTATTCAATGGCTCATATACACCACTTACATGCTGTTAATTTCAATCAAATTCAATTCTTTCGGTTCACAAACAGTTTAATTTGAATTTTGTATTGCACTCGGAACAAAACGTTGCGTCAGTCGCTCTTTATACCCATGTTTTTAACCTACATGCAAGACACAAAGAAAATACATGAGTTAAAGCTTGTAAAAAGTGAAGTAATTGAAAAAATATTCACTGCCCCACCTACGGGTTCGAATACCGAAGAGAAACTCAATATATAAATTTTCTCGCGTGTCAAAAAGCAGAGATCAATAGCTGATATGAAAATCAATAAAGATATAATGACGATATTATTATACGTTATAAACAAACATTTGCACATGAATTGTATCTTTCTCACATAAATCAATATACAGCTTTCTTTATCTGTCTCGGATATTGACAACTTACTTTATGAAAAGTTCGGCAAGTATATTTTTATTGGTCTATTCATAGTTATCTACGGTGATTTACGAAAATTTAGTGATTCATCAATGGATCAGTGAACTGTAGGATGTTAACAGTTTAATAAACGAAACTGTTCAATCCAAATAATTTGGTTTGTTGCAATGACCGCAAAAATACGTATCACACATCACGACATTGCACATGCATTTGACTTATGTAAAAAGACATAAAAGTAAAAACTGATTTATTTAACTATCTTAGAGGAATTCAACAGACCACAACTACTAACCAGTACATTATTCAAACAAGCTTCACTACGCTGTCTGTCTATAATAGCCATACAATTCATTAGCTCCCCCAAGTGAAGAATTAAAGTTGATTGATTGGTGACATAAAATTTAACGTCTCGGCTTAACTGGGTATCAATCAGCCGTTTCGTCGGCTGTCTCATTGACCAGATATGACTTATACTTCGGGGCCTTTTATGTTGTAAACACCTTTACTTACTTGACTTAACGATGACAGTTTCATTTAGACGCTTATCTGGTCGGGTGGCCTGACCCCAAGACGTTTTGGACAGTCCACTCAATAATTAGGTAGAAAAATTATGGTTGGTACTTCAAGATAAACTTAAAAAGTCTTATCTGTGACTTTAAAACTTAAAATTAAGTGGAAGATCTATAAAACAATGGCAGAATGCTAAGAGAGAAGTGTGGTGTCCCAAAAATGGATTGGACAAGAAATGAGTAACTAAACTAGCATTGAAACTAGCATTGGCGGTCATAAAGTTGTATAGAAAACAGTCAATGAGCGTGATGACGAGCATGTCGTGGAAAAAATCTTTTTTGCAAAAAATAAAACCGACTTAAAAAAACACCAACCAGTGTAAAATAACTCTAAATTAGGAAGTCTGTGGCTTTGGTGGTTTTGTCTTATTCATGATGGGCCACCGACTTCCGAATTTAGAGTTATTTTACACTGGTTGGTGTTTTTTTTAAGTCGGTTTTATTTTTTGCAAAAAAGATTTTTATTTTTCCATTTTTAGTTGTTCCCATATAAATATTTGCCATGAATTTATTTTTATATTGTTATTTGTTAACAATACATGTCATGGTAATAGGGTTATACACTTATCCCTAATAAATTAAACTTAACATACCTAACTGTCGAAATCTAGGTATATTGTACACATCTGCGTACCCCTCAGAGCATACAGGCGTGATGATACGTCATGATGTTGTATAAACAATAAATATCCAAGCGATTCCAGCAATCACGATAGATTTGCCGTCTATTTTTGAAGAGTTCCATTGTATATCTCCGAAGATCAGCACCAGATCTTCACCAAATTAAAATGGGACCACCTCGGGAGTATACTCTTTCACATAAAAAAAGAATTTTGAGAATCGGTCCACAAATGGGGGAGAAATCGCGTAACAAACACACAAAAAAAAAAAAAAAAAAAAAAAAAAAGAGTAACACGAAAGAAACGATGAGATGGATTGAAAGAAAACGACTATTGCGATAACAACAAATAAAAATGTTTGTATTAGCAAGGCGTATTGCACCGATTCTAAATATATTAGTTTAGGTCAGCGCCACTAGTACATAGTGGACGTCCCATCGACATCCATACGTACTTAACATTTTGGGAACACATTCATAGTGCGTACAGCTAAGGAGAGCAATTCCCTGCTAGAGTCGGTGTTTCCTGATATCCGCAACGCTAAAACATAGGTTTTTTTTATAACTATCAAAAATCATGGTATCTATCGAACTTTGTAAGAATTTAATTGTAATTTTATAGGCCTATTTGTAGAGAGACTTATTTTTACCATAAATAAATATTAACTGCACCTCCACAGTTTTTCCATGCTATGTATCAGTTTAATAAAACGAAAGTTAATCTAATAGTGTTTCAATAATTTGAATAACAATGAATACGTAATAAGAATCGATGAACATTTTAATCGATGGACTATTAATCCCTTAACCTGTTTAGATTTCATGAATTTTATTATAGACGTGAATAAATACATCTTTTTATTTGAAAGACCTTAGATGGAACTTCTGTGACCTCTAAAATGTATTATGTTATGAAAAAGAAAGTGATAAAAAATTGTTTGTATTTAAAACGCTATTTAATATAACCGTACGCTCTAAGAACAACAGTTATACTTTAATTTTATTTTGAAGCTCTTGATTTTATTAACTTGTAATAATAAAATGTGATCGAGCATGTGGTCCGGGATTGGGTCCTGCAGTGTTATTCAGTTTACCAACTATAATTTCTAAGTAGCAGCCTGGAGCCTGGATCTGTGTCTGGCTGATGGCAATAGGATCGCCCTCCAAGACATGAAGCTGGCAATATGTGGGAGAACTGCAGGCACATCTCTGCCTTACCATTCGGGGATTACAGGCGTTACGTATGTTATCGATAAACGGTGTCAAAAAACTCTAAATTATGAAGTCTGTGGCTTTGGTGGTTTTGTCTTATTCATGATGGGCCACCGACTTCATAATTTAGAGTTATTTTACACCGTTTAGTGTTTTTTTTTAAGTCGGTTTTATTTTTTGCAAAAAAGTTTTTTTTATTTTTCCGTTTTTAGTTGTTCCCATACATTATATATTGTTAATTGTTAACAATACATGTCATGATAATGGGGTTATCCACTTATTCCTTAATAAATGAAAATTAACAAAGGTACCTAACTGTCCAAATCTAGGTATATTGTACACATCTGCGTACCCCTCAGAGCATACAGGCGTGATGATACGTCATGATGTTGTATAAACAATAAATATTCAAGCGATTCCAGCAATCACGACAGATTTGCCGTCTATTTTTGAAGAGTTCCATTGTATATCTCCGAAGATCAGCACCAGATCTCCACGAAATTAAAATGGGACCACCTAAGGAGTATACTCTTTTAAATAAAAAAAGAATTTTGAGAATCGGTCCGCAAATGGGGGAGAAATCAGATAACATACATGAAAAAAAAAACATACGAACATAGAACCTCCTCCTTTTTTAAAGTCGGTTAAAAACAAAAAGCACTCAACAATTCCATATGTCAAAACAGTCAATCTAAAGTTTAAATGTTTGTTTACACCCTACTAGCATGCACCTTAAACTCAGCATTACAAACTGGACGATAAAACTAGACGAGCTGTAAACACAGTGATCATAATTCACGTGAAAATATTCCATCTTATGTCAGCAGAAAAATATATTCACCCAGTACTTCGTGGTTTCCTAAAAATAATCTTTTATTGCAGCGGGAAGGTACTGTGGAAGTTTTGTCAGGTGCCGATAAATAAGAAGTTACCCACTTACATTGTAAGACGTAGCTGTAAACAGTTGGGTTGTTTTTCTAAAAGTTAATCGGATTTTGGTCTAAATGCTTGCCAGTTTTATTGGTTCAATTTACTTTAAAACGCCATTCATAATTGGTGAATCATAGTGTAGGAATAACTTTTAGGGCTTCTAACTTTTAAGACTATTCACCCGTTTTATGACGAAGGTATGAAAATTAGATAGTTTTATAACCAATATACCTACGTATTTTTGCATTCTGAGATTACTGAACTTTAGATATATCCCATAAAAATCGAAGGTATATCGTTAATCATAATCAAACGTAGTCGTAAAACTGCCAGTGACACGACATCACAATCTCGACGTCAGCATTTAGCAGGTGCGCGCTCCCGAACAAATCATGTTATGGCGCGTATGATTCGATTTTCGAAATATTCAACGTCGTATTTTTATTTTTATTTGTCGCCAGTCTCAAATTTCCTGTTTTTCAGACAGTGTTTCCGAATACTGGGATATATTCTGCTATTGTTTTTCACCTCCTTTTATTGGACTTCTTGTATGATCTCAATAGAAACTTTTCAAATGTTTGTTGATTCTTTATATCTCTGTACACAACAATGGCTTATACTTTAGGATTTACATTTCGTACGGTATCCGAAATAGGCAAATTATTTTACATACCTAAAATTAAAAACTACTTTTACTCCTTTCGTTTATTATATAGTAGTTATTAAATTAACAAAACATACCGCGCGGTCATAATCGTAACCCTCCATTTTGGTTCACTGTATTCGGGTAAATGCGATTATTTTTCATTTCATTCTTTCTCTCTTTCTCTCTCTCTCCCTCCTCTCTACTTCTTTCTTAATAAATAATTAAAGTTAGGCATTGGCAGTTCACTTCACTCAAGCTTTCACGGGATATTTTTACTGAATCGACCGGCAGTATGTGATATTATTCACTTCATAAGAATTCAAATAAAGAGTATTGTAAGGAAACTTCATATTATTCCACAAAATACCATTACACAAATAAAGTCGGAACGAAATAATAATCGGAAACAGCAACGTCAGCGTTTACGTAAATGAACAAAGCTACGAACAAAATGTGCGCGATACAATTCCCGATTCGCGGTCGGCAGAAATTGAATTCGTATGCGATGAACCCGCAAACCACGGAGTAGAAACAAATGGAGTATTAACCAGCCGGTGATCGGTGCAAAATATACGCAAGCGTGACGTAAGTATCTACCTTGTTACACATTAAAATTTCTAGTGACACGTTTTATTCCCTCATGCGCTCTTCAGATTTTCTGAGTGGGGTTGGTTAGAGTAGAGAGCAATTAGGCCGGTAGAAATAAATTGTATGGATCTGTTACTTAAGGTAGTGCGAGTTCGGAACTTCGAAAAACTGGTGGAAACTGATAACATGAAGAATTACTTCGTAAATTTTAAACTTTTTTTATTATTTGCTCTCCAGGGCCAAAACTATGCATTTTTTACGTATGATTTTATCTACATTTATAGACAGTATTAAATTACCTTTGCGAATTTAATGTTTAAATCCACTGGGCTTAATATGATTATGATCACTGCGTTTAGTATCTACGCTGTGCCCCATCCAGACGCTTCATTTACTAACTGGGTCTCTTATACAATTCTACGGCCCTATTCGAATGTATTTTCGTTAAATTCCTCTTGTGCCTGAATGAAAATTTCATTGGGAATCTTTTAATTAAATCTTAGCTCGAAACCATTTAAGTTGCTCTAGTTTTGCTTGGCGGAAAGCACTTTAAATATTTTATAAAATTCAATTCATGTCTATTAACGGTACCTACGTCTTACAGCTAAATTATTAAACTGCTAAATGTTTCACAGACTAATTAAATTAATGGTACAAAATTATTCATTGAAACCTACCCCATAGATAACGGATCTATAGAGGGGTATAAGATTTTGTTTGAACAAAGACGTTAGCATAGGTTATACCTCAAATTATATGAACACAGACGTGGGTAGATTTTATGCCGTAAAAATATATTACTATGTACAATGACATCATGCAAGTAATCCAGCCACAAAGTTCCCACGCAAAAGAAAATTATGAATGAGCATGTCCAAGGGGTGCCTACGTCAAAATACTTGGCAAGACGCCAACTCTTCAATATGTGGGTAGAAAAATACAGGCAAATGTCAAAGGTCAAGAAATTAAACGTGATGACCTTTTCAATGGCAAGTTTAGTAAAACTATTTGCAGTTAAAGATATCAGATACGTTGAACAAATTAATTTGGACGTGAAGTGGACTATAGTATGATTTTCTCGAAATTTGCTTGGGCAGAGAATTTTCAGCGAATTTTCGGAGAAAAATAGAAATCGTGGTAATTTATTTTTAGGTTACTATTGTATGAACCTCTACTACTGCTACTTCTATTTTAAATAATTATTTAAATAAATGTCTTATAATAAACTTAAATGCTGTATTACTGCTGTATTCACAAGATCTTATTATCCTTATAAGACTAAGTCTTATTTAAAACTCTTTCTGAAAGCTTGCAAATCTTTTAAAGACACTTCACGTTTGCAAGAGCAGTGTGCTACGAGAATTCGTAGCACTTTTACTACGACCGAATGTTCTTATCAACTTTAAAGAAATTTCCCGTGTATGTGTTTGTTTGAACCCAGCTACGTTATTGCTAGACTTAAAAAGCCAAGAAGCTTTTGGAAATGTTACTTTCATTTTTGGGTACACGTCAGTAACACTTTTAACCCCGAGCTGGTCTAGCGAAGTACGGAGATTTGCTTCAAAGAGAGGCCAGCTTATACTGGTTATGTTACTACTGATGTTGCGGCCTACCTTTTCAACCGGCCGCTCGCGCTGTGTAAAGACTGTATAGGAATTATAGCAGCGTAGCTCGTTCCATTCACTTGTCTACATCTACACTAATATATTAAAGCGAAAAAATAAGTGTTTTTGTATGTTTGTAATTAATAAACTCAAAAACTACTCTGCGCATTTCAAAAACTCTTTCACCATCGGAAAGCTGAAATGAAATGATATGATGATGAAATGATATTTATTTCTGTAAGTAGATCTTCCCAGATACTTTTATATGTCATGTGGCAATGGCATTTCCAAAGTGACTGATCCCCGAGAAGAAATGCCGAAAGAAACTCAGGGGTTATGGTCTCTTTTAAAGTCCAGACATAAGATTATATTCATTTATTATGCGAGTCTCACGATGCAGGGTAAAGTCTGGAAAAGCTTTCTGAAGAAAGAATCAATTGAGCTTTGAGTTTACCTGTCCCGACAGACGGCATGCATGCTTCAGTCATCGTGTAGCTCAAACATATTTCAGACTACATTCACCCTGAGTAACTTAGGGGTTTTTATCCCCGTATTCCTGCGGGAACGCGAACTACGCGGGTGAATCCGCGTGACGTCTGCTAGCTTCTAATAAACCCGTACATATGACAAAAGCATCAGGTTCATGTATAGATGGACTTAAACCAACTTAAGAATGTTCCATGGTATCGTACTGGCCAGAAGCCAAATGTAGCGGCGGCGTGGGTTTGTCCCGACAATCTCCCAAAGGTTAAGGGGTGACAGAAATAATGTAACGGACTACTTTCGGGAGGTACAAGATATTTTCACAATGGGCGGGCGTTTGTGCGATGGCCCAAAGAAGTTACAGGCAGTTTCTGCTACAACGTTAGTGACGCTCTAGTTTTTTATGAAGTAGATTATGTAAGGAAATATTTGGCAAATCACGTAATGAGGTAGACGATTTTATTTTTCTTCCGAGTCCATTCTTTGGCGTCCATTTGGTATAAGTACCTACTCGTTCCAAGACACTTTTTCTTACAATCTGTGAATGGATCGCTTATTTACTTTCTTTCATCTTTTTTTAGGAAACTGTCCCGATCCGGAGCAGATAATTTTCTAATTAAAAGTGTCGATGTCGACTGTAGCAAGCTATAAGTTTGGAGATATTACTACTACTTGGTATTTTTGCAAACGGTAGGTAAGCCACCTTTTAGTAAAAACTACAAAGTGATGGTCTTCTTCTTGTCTTTTAGTCATAGGCCCACAAAGCAAAGATCGCGATAGGTGCAAGGAATGAAGGATAGCCTTTGCTTAATAGTGGGACAGTTCAGGCTAGTAATAAATAACAATATGATGGCACTCTAACAAGTCAGTGATAAATACAATATACACTTAAATCTGAAAAGTCAAGAGGTGGGTTTGAATTCGAGACCTACGAGTTGGCAGTCGGGCGGTCGGCTGTTACTGATCTAAGTCTAATCTAATAATGGTACGTGATGTGGAGAATCATGTTGTAGGGAAAATTTCAAATATAATTGAGAAGTGTTGCCAAGTCTACGGGAAGACTAAAGCCACAGTGGATGTTTTGTGTGAAAGATGATAAGATTGGAGGTGACAATTGAGATATCAGCTAAAAAGGGATATTTGGAAGTATAAGACCGACTGTACCAATAGGAAATAAATGCGACCAACCCAAATGTTCTTTCTTTCCAAGTTCCGAGTAAGTTCACGATTTCTGACAAACGCTTGCACTGAGAATCAGAATCATTTATTCACAAACAAAGGTGATAATTACAGACAAGATCTTAAAAATTAGGTAGTGTGCTATGTTCTGCCAATTGACATACAAATCATATTGCAGAAAAATAAATAGTATTAAATTAAAATATAAAGATCTAGCAGTATAGTGATCTAGGCTGGTCCTCTCATATCTGTGTGGTTCTTTCCTCAAAGAACCATTTCAAACACTTATCTGCATAGTATTTACATTATCTGACCAAAATAATGTCGAAGCTAGTAACCGGTTCTCTAAACTGTTCCGATTTGCTCAGTAGGGTGTTATTCCATGTGCCACGTAATCTGCCAAGAAGTTCTAATAGAAGACTCTTTTGTATGCCAAGTTGTAGTTCCAATTTGAGACAATACTGTCCACTCTCTAGAATGTGTGCTGCTTACAATGAGCTGGATGTTGACATTGACCTTTTTACTTCATCTGTTCCAGCTCTTAAAAAAGTCATGCTTGCTACTTATACAAGTCCATGTAATAATCGATTGTTTGCTAATTTTATATTATAACATAGTGAAATCAAATTTAATTTATGAAATTGAAATTGTAATTTGTAATCGATTTTAATATAAATTATTGTAATTGATTTTAATTTTAATCATTATTAACGAATTTGAATGTTATATTAATCAAATTTTAATTATCAAATTTTAATTTTTAATTGTAATTTTAATTAATCATCAATCTTATTTTGAAATAATTTATTGTATATTTAATTTAATTTCATCTACACTAATTTTAATAAGTATTGTTATATGTTAGGTATTATCTGCGCATAATGTAGTGCATGCTGTGCTTTTCTGTAAGTAATGAGGCGCTTAGACTTAATTTAGAAATGTACAGATTAAAATGAATTAGCGTACTTATTGTTGAAAAGCCGAATAATAAATAAATAAAATAAATAAACTTGACTAGATTGAGACCTCTGAGTATCGTTTGGTGTTTCTTCTTAGATTAGTCAGATAGTGAAACTCCGACCTCACTTTCTAGTTAAAAAATTACATGTACAAGTATTTGTATGAACGTATTAACAGAAATAAATTTCATTGAGGATAAGAGCAATTAGATGTTGACTACAAGTTTTTAAGTAAACAATGAAGATTAAATCCAATCTAATTAACACTAGAAAACACAAGGTTTCATTTGATAATGGAAGCATGCAATCACATATAGAAAATAAGAACATAAATCTAATATATTGTTTACTATTTACTAGCCCGCAGAAGTACAAGCTAGAATCGTGCGAAAACAGATAGTAAAATGTTTATAGTACAGTAAAATATCAGGGAGATGATTTCATTAATAATGTAAGTAAATAAGAAACGTTTACGATGTGGTGTACTTGTACGTTTGCCTGATCAATATAAATCTTACAAAAATAAATAGGTATAAACAATAAGCAGTTAAGGTATTTAATTACCCATAGATTCGATTTTGTAACGTTAATTTAGTAATTTATAATTTGAAATATTGATCAATTGACTGCTTCGATGGCCTAGTGGTAGCTAGCATACTACTTAGCACGAGGTCTTGGGTTTGAATCCTGCGTTGGCCAGTGTTAGGCTGGGTTTTTCACCTAAAATTTCGGGATAAGCCAGCTTTCTAAGGAAAGCATTAAAATCGGTCTATCTATGTTTATTGGTCAATAATGTTTAAAGAAGATATAGACCCCTTCTTGACTGGAGGAGAAATTATATATGTTGTTGCCCTTAACAAGGTATAACAGGTTTCACAAAAATACTTCAGCGTAACTAATTATATGTTTCTTAAATGTAGAGTATCCTACGAACGTATTCAATGAACCCAATTAGCCAGGAAACTTTTCATTTAAAATTAAGTAAACTGTAATAAGTACCTATGTATACTTACAAAATAGGATAAATAAAATTTGCCAAAATAGCATACCATAACATTATGCCAAGAATCTTCGTAGGGTTAGGTAGACCATGCACTTTTCGCGATATACGCGTATGACCAAATCTGATTACATACATATTGTGTATTTACATTTACAAAGGTAAGCAAATTACCTTCTCCCCCTCTTTCTCGGTCTACGTTTGCACGTGTACAAAATATACGCGGAGACATACCTATAGTACACCCACATTTCGCCAATTATGCCAAAATCTAACCAAATATATTACAGATATACACAACTTAGCAAATTTCTCTCCCCACTCTTTCCCCCCAGTCTACGTTTGTCTGATATACCGGCTCGTGACGTCGGAAGGCCGGCCGGCGCCTCCGCGCAGTGACTAAGCCGTATTAATATACTACCAATGTGTTTGCCCCGGCGTCGCCCACGCACTGAAAACTGCGTTGGAGTAACTGAAACTTATCTACATGATGTTCTCTTTACAAAGATTGTGGGGTAACTTTTTGAGGTTGGCTGTTAGAAGTTTTTAATTGATGTGTTTTTGTTTTGCATGGGAAGAATCAACGTGGGCTTTTATGGGTACAACGAATGGGTTAGACAACAAGGCACAAATCTAAAGGTTAAATAGCCAAGCGGGGATTCACCGTTATGTGCCCCCTATAGGCATGCCCATCACCCTTATTGGGATTTACAGGATAATATTTGAAAAAGACTGCTAAACCAAATGTGAGCCCCAAATCTTTGCCTGTATGGCCTATTTACTGCATTCATACATGTTTTAAACGCTTTCTATGCTGGAATCAAATCGGCGACTCCGTAGTCGGCCTAGCACTTGGCTTATATTTTGGATATCCCTGACTACAACCTTTTTTGGGGGGTGACCACTGTTCCATATTACCTAGTCTTCACAAATGTTTGTTTGAAAATATTGTTCTTTGCAAATATTTTTTGTTTTCATTATTGTCGTATAGATATTGTTACCTGTTTCTTTGTTAATTGTTGATAAGGTAAGAATTTAACTCAAAAACTCAACCGATAACAAATCTTTTAGCATTAGAAAGCTATATTTTAATCTACCGAGGCTAGCTATATTTTATTTTTTAAACTACGAGGTGATGTCAATATTTGAAGGCAAATAGGTCCGAAATTTTCGTGAGCTTAGTCGCGAATGAAGTGCTAGTGAACTATTAAACTAAATAACTAATCTAGACAACCATTGTTGTGAACGAAATACTTCTCGGGCTTTTAGAACTTATTCCTAAACAAATATCGAAAACAGCTATAACTTCAACAGACCATCAAAGTACCTAAGAAAATCTAAAAATCCTTTTGCACTCAAAGTGTCTGAATTCTTTCTTTCAAATTCTAAGAAGCAAGCTAAAGCTAAAACGTTTCTCTTTAAACATGCTGTGCATATGAGAACGGCGCGGTGGCGTCGTTGCGACTCGGATACCGACACACTTTCCATTGACGGGCTGGAACCACCCCGCGCCACCCAACGTTCCTGCTATTTGGGTAGAAATTTATACTAATGACATGTGTATTAAGTAACAATGGACGCTGTACATTATTTTTGTACGAAGAAATGGTGAGCATTCATTCACTGATACAAAAGTGGGTTACGCATGGTTGGCGTTTGGAATAGATTTCGTGTTTTGGCTCGTAGGCGGTTTTTTTTTAAACCCCATTTGTAACACTGTTACTTTTGCAAACACTGCTATCGATTCCTTTTAAGAGAAAAATAAATTATTTATATTTCGGCCGAGTTTTATGCATAGGTTTGTAAATAAAATAAAAATGTTTCTATGTTTTCTTTTAATAGTTAAAAATAAAAAAGTTTAAACTAGTGCTTGATTGCGATTCCACTTAAATGCCGCGATGCAACCAATGATGGTGAAGCGCACTAGTTTATTGAGAGCCTAGTCACTCTAGCTTCGAAAACCACACTTAGTGATAAGATTATTGTTCGGGATATCTTGTGAAACGAAATGAAATAAAATTTACTTTAGCTATTCCTTTTAACTTTAACTGGCCTGTTGGTCTAGGAGTAAGTGAACCTGGGCCGGCACCAGTCGGGGGTCGCGGAAGTATCTTCCGTTCCCGTGACCCCCGGCGCAGGTGTGAGAAGGAACATGGGGTGGTTTTTAGTCAGTAAGAGTCTGACAGACCCCTCCGCCGGGGGACATCCATGAGGATTTTCCACCCCTAGAAAAAAAAAAAAAAAAAAAAGGAGTAAGTGAACCTGACTGCTACGCCGGAGGTTGTGGGTTCGATTCCCACCCAGGACAAATGTTTGTGTGATGAACACGATCATTTTTTTTCTGTCTGGGTGTAACTTTTATTTAATATGTATGGATTTAGAAATATATAAATATGTTTATCAGTTGTTTAGTACCCATAACACAAGCTCTACTTAGCTTGGGACTAGATGGCGTTGTGTGAAAGTTGTGGAATATTTATTTACCTACCTCTGCCTAACCCTTCGAAGAATGTTATGTTGCTAATGAAAATTTGAAAATAAAGGCAAATGTGCAGACGCCAGCACATCAAGTTACTCCAATGTGTCAAATTTTCCCAATTGAATATGAACCTTATTCTGTTTGCCATAAAGTTGAGAAACGATCAAATAAATTTGACATATTGGGGTAACTTGATGTGCTGGCGTCTGTACCTGACGCTGATAGACCTCAAGGTTCATTGGAAGACCAGCGTCAGACAGCATCACCTGTCTGGCATGAATGCTGAAATGGACCTTTTTGGCGCAGCCGTGAGGCACACAGCACATGATATGTACCTACTATTATATTGTATATTTTTTAGTGTTTTATAAATTATTGTGTGTATGTGTGTTTTGATGACTGATGTCAAATAAATATTTTTCTTTCTTTCTTTTTTTCTTTGATATTCTGCTGGATCCGTGCAGTACCGTACGGACGCCAAGCAGACAAGAATCAAGATAAATTAGTGTTGTAACTAAACATACCACTACTGAACAAAATTGTCGACTTATTGACCAAAATTGTTCATTAAATGCTCATAAAAATATTGTACGTAGACGACTTCAATCACGCGTTATAACCCTGAAAGTTTCAGAAGAATTGGGTAAACACTAAATTGTACTGGTATAGACTAAATTGTACTAAGATATATATGACCAGTTGCCACCCATGACGTAGGAACTTTTCTTGTGGTCTTTTAAACAACACAACTATTTGACCTAAGAAAAGTTAAATGTTAAGAGTGTTACGTAAGTAACAATGAATTAATGCCTGTATCAATAAAATTAAATTAAAAAACTCTCAACACAAAGATGTTATAAAAAATATACCTATAACTCGCCATATTATGGGGGCGGCCATCTTGGATTTGAAATTTATCATCGTGTATATTTTTTTTAGCTTCTATTCACTAACTTACTACTTACTTCAAATACTAAAACTTAAACTAGTATTGTATGTAACACAGAGACACGCAGCGCAGTCGTTCAGCTTAAAATTATGTATTTTGAATCTTTCAAAATCAATGCATTTCAGTAAGGTAGTTAGGTTAGGTAGTTAGGTTAGCTATAGGGTAGGTATGGTAAGTTAGGTTAGGTTATATGTATATATGTTGTCATACTAATTCTATCTAACTCAAAAGGTTTAAAGAGCACATTAGAGATTCACTAAATAAATAGTACTTAGTAGTAGTTATAATCGTCTTGGATCTATTTGTTGTCATCTTAGTAAAAGTATGGATATCTCTCAAAATAGGTATAAAATTGTCGTGTCAAAGTGTTAGTTGCCAATCGAAACGGCTTGACCAATTCTTATGAAATTTTGTGTATGTATTCAGTACGTCTGAAAATAGGCCGTAATCTTGTTTGGAACCGCGCCTGGGTAACTGGTGGTTTGAGCTAGGCTACTTCTTTATGGATCCAAAAGGCCCTACATAGCCAGAAGTCGAAAGAAAGTAGGGAGGGCTTTGCCCTGCAGTGCGAAAATCCAGCCTAGTAAATACTAATAAATAATCAAAGAGATTTAATATACTATAGAGAGGCCATGCAAAGTAATGTCATAAAAAACTGTGATCCCATGTCTCAGTAACGCCATCTAGAATAATATAGCAATATTGAAGCGGTAGCAGAGTGTACTAACTGGAACACAAGTATCGGATGAAAATTTTGTTCGTGAAGTCTCGTCTATAGTTAGTATGGAATATCTTTGCTAATAATATAACCGAATTTAAGTACTAAAAAGTAGTTCTTAAATTCGGAATTCAAAATTCAAATGTCGAATGTTTTTTTTCCAATTCCAGCTTTGAGACGGCACCCTAGGGCGCAAATCATACTTGCCCTTATTCGGTTCTTTGTTAATAACCTGGATCCTAATTCAGCAGGACCGATGGCTGTGGTTAACAAGATTAATTATCTTTTTTCCTTTTTAATTAATTAAATGTAAATTAAATTGTTGTTGTTGGCTTGTCAGATTGTTGTTGTTGACTTGTCGGCTTGTTGTTGTGGGCTTGTCAGCTAGCTATAAAAATTATTATAAATAATGACTGCTCCGTTTGTTTAGTAATTGTAAGCGCTACGGATAAGCATGAGGTCTCGGGTTCGATCCCCGGGACGGACAAAGTGTTATTGAGTTTTTCTATCTGGGATTATCAGTTGCAGTCTGGAGTCTAGATTTGTGGTCGATTTTTGGCTCACCCCCTATTTCATGGAACTTAAACATAACTGGCGAAATATGGGAGTAGCTGTACTTACTATTACAGATACACATCTGCCTAACCTTTCGAGGATTACAGGTGTGATATTATTTAATATTATTAAATTGAAGTCGATGAATAACTGGGGATTTCTTTTTATAGTCCTTGTTGACCGTGGACCAAAATTAATTCCTTGTCGTTAAAGCAAAACATACATCGGCCCTACCGCCTTCAGTTCAGTAATAAAAACAACGATACTGTTATGGTGATGTCCGTAATAAACCACATTTATATCTTCCTTAGAGTAAGCAAAATAACAATATAGTGTGCCAGTTACATTATACGTTCTATATTTAAAATAATTAATGTCAAGTACAAAGACATAGACAATAGTGGTTACCAACCAGCCTGTCATTTGTTATTTTTAGTATACTCCATTTACAATATTTAGATTTAGAAAAAAAAAATAGGCTCATAGTTCAGAAGCAGGAATGCAGAACATTTTATTTAGGAATGCAGAATATTTTATTTTAAAAATAAATTCAAACAATTTTAATTACAATTGTTTGATTTGAAATTTAGAAGAAGAAAAGTGAAACGAAGAACGTGTCCATGTATTGTACAGACGCCAGCACATCAACCCCGCCCAATGTGTCAAATTTCTTTGATCGTTTTTCAAGTTTATGATAAACAGAATAAGGTTCATATTCAATTGGGAAAATTTGATACATTGGGGTAACTTGATGTGCTGGCGTCTGTACATCCCTGATTTTTTTAGGTTTTATCATTGACACTGTAATTTCAACCATAATTAAATAATATAACCAAATTAAATCCACATAATTTCTTAAAATAAATTGTTGAAATGGTTACAACTAAGCTGCAGTGAAAATAGATTATAATAAATTCGACGGTTAACGTAATTGTAATATGCTGAGGTATCTATTGTACACACGCCAGCACATCAAGTTACCCCAATGTGCCAAATTTCTTTGATCGTTTTTCAACTTTATGTCAAACTGAATTAGGTTCATATTCAATAGGGAAAATTTGACACATTGGGGTAACTTGATGTGCTGGCGTCTGTACTTACGTTACAAAGTGTACATTAAAAATAACTATTTTTAACTTCTGTCTAATGCGAATGGAGTATAGATACTATTAAAATATGTATTATAGAGATAAAATATTTGGGCGTTTTAATTGATGAACATCTTAGTTTTAAAGCACATATTCAAGTATTGAGTAAAAGGATAAGGAAGCTTATCTACGTTTTTAAAACATTAAGACATATAGTCACCCCACCAATACTAAAGCAAATTTACTACGCGCTCTGTCAATCACTGATCACATACTGCATATCTTCTTGGGGCGGGGTACCGAAGACGACACTGAAACAACTGGAAATCTCCCAAAGAACAATACTAAAACTTTGTACTTTTAAACACTTCCGTTACCCAACCACATTGCTTTACGAATACTGTGAGGTTCTGACTGTGCGTCAACTCTTTCTCTTAAGTATTACAGCAAAACAACATACTACTTTGGAGTACAGTCCGACCCTGTCAGCAAGACGGAGGGGTTTACCAGTATGTAAGACATCGCTGCAGTCAAAAACAGCGTTTGTTCGACGATTTTATCCTTTTTTGGGCTCCTATATTTATAATAAAATTAATAAGATTATTGAAATATACTCCTTGAATATCTTAACTTTAAAAAAAACAGTATCTCAGTGGCTTTGGAAGTTATCGTATGATGAAACGGAAGATTTACTCACAGTCTTAAAATAGTTATACAGTTACTTGACACAAAAATGGGTTAAGTTATAGTTTTGAGACACAAACGTTGAATCTACTGGATTAAATTACTGATTGTTTTAACTATTCATACACACCCTCTCACATACACACACTCACCTTTCTCATTGTACACACCCAGAGGAACAACACCTTTTTAGTTATTAATTAGTTAAGCTCACAAATGTTATGTTAAGCATTTAAGCATAATATACCACTTAAAAATATTGTTTTTTGAAGCTCACATGCTCAACGTTACCCGTAAACTGGAGGCGCTGCTTGCTGAAATACAGGCCATACACCTAGTTCGGCAGCAGATGCAAAGTGTATGACACAATTGTTAATACTTACATTATGTAACATATAAGTAGCTTATAAGCAATTGTGTAAACATGCTGTTTTTTCTTTCTTGTGTAATAAATATTATTATTATTATTATTATTATTATTATATTTTCCGATGTTTTCACATTTATTTGTTTAATTATTAACCACCCTGTGCAAGTGGCCAGCGCACACTTGTCTTAATTAACTGATGCTAAATATGCTTTCAGTTATTACATTGGCACTAATTGTAAATGTGCATAATCCGTTTAAAATAATTTATGAACTTAATTCAGTGTGTGAATTCACTTAAACCCACTTTCAATTTCACACATTTTAATTAATATTTTGGAACCGCACCAAATTAACGGTTACCGACAAAGACTTAAAATAAGATTAGTTAAATTAAATGAATACTCTTTTGAATAATATGAATATAACTGTGATTGGTTCACTGCGGTGGTTGTTTAGATCAAAAGAGCCGCTTATTATTTAGTTAACATGAACTAAACGCTAAAACTGATTTGTTAGTCACGGACGAACGCGTCGCAAGAGTATGAATAAAATATTGATGAGCCAATAAAATGTTTACGATATTCCTATTCAAAATTAAATGTTCGGAACGGGATTAGAACAGTGATAACTGTGATAAGCTTTTTATTCATCTCTATGGCGACAAGTCGATCAAAATTATGTTTCACAAAGTTTCTAATGAATGCATTGGAGTTAACCAATGATATTGTAATAAACAGATATTTATATACCTATAGGTATATATGTTATAAAGCTACTCAGAAAACTACCAAACAAATTATATTCCTCACAGCCGCGGCAACACACATATAAGTAGGTACACATTTTTCATTAATTTTACATTTCACTACGAGTGATAGAAAAGGGTGATACGAGTGATAACAAAATAGAATAATATTATTATATAATATTATTATTTTGCTGCTTCAACAAAGCGTATCTACTCGTCGCCATGCGTACCTTTTTTTTTTTTGAGGGGTGGAAAATCCTCATGGATGTCCCCCGCCCGGGGAGGCGGAGGGGTCTGTCAGCTAACGCAGGTTAAATGCAATACGTCCCAACTAGGACGTTTTCTAATCTTCACGATTGTGCGCTCACATAACTATCTGTTTTATAAAAAAAAAACATTGGAGTTTACTAAATATTCTAATGACAACAATGCAAGTTTAGAAAATTCAGAAATATTTTTTTGTTCGTTGAAAAAACTTCCTACAATCACTGGCCGAGACAAAAAGCCATTACACTACTTTAAAAACACCACATACTAAATTAAAATTCTAATCATAACAATGCAAAGTTTTAGAAAACCTATTAATAGTATATTATCTATACTAATATTATAAAGAGGTAAAATTTGTAAGTTTGTATGTAGGGGGTAATCTTCGGAACTAATGATCCAATTTTAAAAATTATTGTACTGGTGGAAACCTACACTATTCTCGGTGGACACAGGCTTTTTATCCCCGTATTCCCACGGGAACGGAAACTACGCGGGTGAAACTGCGTGACGTCTGCCATTACAAATATAATGAAAAGACCGTCTAGAATAAGCCCTCTAAGTATTTATGTTGTATTGAGTTTTTTGACTGGCCTGTTGGTCTAGTTAATCCATAAATAGTAATATTATTTGTTTAAGTAACTCCCTGTTATCACTAGCCGAAACAAAAGCGATTATACAACTTAAAAAAAAATCACAGTAAGACCATGACCATTGATAATTCTAGTCAAACACCACATCTACCGTTACACCTTTTTCGCACATCACGTACAAATCTTTAGGACGCTTTGTTAGTCACAGACGTGTCCAACTGTCCACTTGCAGGGGATTAGCGTCAATGACGTCATCACACGTTCGCACGAGTATCCCCCATAAAGCTTAGGATCCATGAATGGGCACCGGATGGGAAAAAATCTCCATTGAAGTTTTGTTTGCGAATTCAAATTTAAAGGGTGGTCCGGTCACGCTGAGATGTAGCGGTATTAAATAGTGCGAATGTGTTATGTTGATACAAAACGGTTTTATATTGGACTTGGACTAATTTCTTTATTTTTATGTAAGGAGGTCGGTTGTCTGTGGTTTGGTCTCTATGGCGCACGTGGCTGTGCATGAGTTCTGTTAATGTTGGATACAAGAATAATACACACATTTAGTTTAAAAATATTGAGAGCGGTGATCTTTTTATACCTGCAGTTAAAAAAAGAAGTAATACTAGGTTGACGACGTTTTTCTACGAACTCTTTTTACATAGTAAAATTTCAATTCGGCCATTCAAAAGCCGCTTTTGAAAGTCAATATTTAACAGTACAAAACAATAAATACAAATAATGATTATATTTGCCTTCCAAAAGAAAGTTACGTTTGGAGAAGGATGGACAAGAAACTACATACTTATTTACGCCAAAGGTTTATCAAGAAAAGTTTTAAGAATTAAATAAACTTCAGTAAAGTTTAGAAAGCTCTTTACCTATACGAGATAATCAAAGCAAGCTTCTTAAAACTTTTATTTTGGGTTTTAACAGAATTTTATTAGAAATAACCACTATACAATCATTATAAACGGTTTATGGCGTGGCCAAGAAATAAGAACTCCTTACGTGCCTATTGAAAATTCATGCTAACATTATAGATAAAAATATCAGTAATATAACTCTCTCGCTGCTGGAACACAGAAGACCCCCTTGTCTATGAAACAGTGGGCCATAACGCCCCACGCGGGTCCAGTCCTGGTAGGAGTTGTCTCAAATGTTTCTTGTCTTCGAATTCCTGGTTACCGGACAAACCAGTTGTCTCGCGTTCATATTCATTCACAGTTCGAAAACATATGTAATGGTACTTACACAAAGTGCCGAAACCTAGGTTCGAACACACTACGACATGTTAATCGGGACTACAACCACAGGGCCAGGTTGAGGCCACTACTCTCTAATAAGAACTTCGACATTATAAAAGGGCTGTTAATGTTGTAGGCATCAAAAGCTGTCTAATCGTAAGTTATTTCTAGAAACTTCGCTACATCTTTTAGGACTTTATTTATCAACTAGCTACAGGTAATTATGCCACTTATTAGGTATGTAGCTATATTTAAGCATGGTAACCTAGGTGGGTTCAACCTAGCTTATTAGACAGAATATTTTCATATATGTATAGCAATTATGTCTTGTCCCTACTTTCATGACCACAATAAAAATCGAAATTTAAACTTTTTGGGGAACATTAAGCTGGTTTTTGTTTTATTTATTTTATGTCTTATAACAGAGAGTGCAGCCAGTAATTGTGATAAGTAGGTAATATGATTATGCCACATATGCACCATGCTAAACATATTATTAGTGAGCACACTTTCTCCTTTTAAGGCTTACAATACAAATTCATGTACCACGCGTCTACTAAGTAGGGGCAATTTAAAGTGATAAACAGAAATAATACAATATTGTGCGTTGGTCCGTTCTGTAGAACAAACTGGCCGCTTGTTTGACTTAACAATTTTACGTTCTCGGAAGGTGCTGTGAGTGCAGGTAGTTTTTTTTTTACCACTGGCCACACCGCCAACTCTTTACATACGACGCAGGTTGAGTTTCTATATTGTGTTTTAGTGTAGTCTATGCTAAATGGATTTCTGTTTCATTCATAGTTTTGTTAGTAAAGCAAACCTTTTATTCTTCAGAAATAATTATTTTCACAAGCAATGTATTAATTTAATAGATTCTTCAGGTCCTATAGTAACACAACATAGGTAGCCTAGAATCAAGTCTTACATAAAAGCATTAATTAAAGTCACGCTATTTTCAAAAATCAACAATTATTCAGTTTTATTAAAATTCAATATTTTCGCTTCATCAAACCACGAACAAGTGTGGCAGACAAAAAACGAAACTCGTCAAAATCAAAACATACGAGGTTCGAGCTCAAGTGATTGATTTAAACTGACAGTTATTACTCGATTATCGTCTTACGCGTTACCTTTGACATGTCAATATCGTAAACATCATACTTTATTAGATTTAATAACGAGTAGGTTCACTGTTTGTACGTAATCTTGTGAAATCTTTGGATGATCTTTATATTCTGTTATTTAAATTAAACGCAGATTTGCTAAATCCGTATTTTTTTGTGTTTTCATTATAAGGTCATGAGTATTATTATCACGTGTATTGGAATGTTATTATTACAAATCATGTGTCACCGTTTTATTTTTGATTGTATACCTATACTTAAACAAAAAAAGTGTGTTGTAAATTTCAAGAAGCTACAAATGGTTTCTAAAATCTTTTGACGCAATTCTTGTAATTAGTAACAAGGTACAAGGTTCCAGTTTTATTTTTGTCTAGTAAGTACTTATTTATTCAGGCGACCAGCAAACGCGTCCCGACAAACCTCCAATACCAACAAGGTTGCGCACGCTCAGGTTTATAGCCGAGAAAATGCCTTTTAAATATATAGTAGAAAACAATGTGACCTCACATTCCTGAAGCTGTATGACTGTATTGAACATGTTGCTAATCATGTTCTGTATGCGACATCACGGAGGTACCACTTGCAGCCGTAAAACCACGCTTCGAGACGAATGCACGCATAATGACGTTGAGAACACTCCACGTCATTGTTAGCGAGTTCGAAGTTCTAAAGAATTGTTTATTAATATTAGTAGTTAAGTCAATATTGACTAGGAATTTGTAAAGTTAGCAATGTTTAGCAAGTTACTGTAACGAAAGATTGATTCTTTCATTGCATTTTCTTTTTTAAAAATTTTCGAGAATATCTATATATATAAAAGAAGGTCGTGTTAGTTACACCATTTATAACTCAAGAACGGCTGGATCAATTTGAATGATTTTGGTTTTTTTGGATTTGTCTTTGTCCGGAATAGCATATAGCATAATAATTAATAAAAAACATGAAAAGTCCTCGAAAAAATAAATATCAAGAATATTCGTTGTCTCGAACATTTTTCAAACGCAGCGCCATCTTGGATGACATGACAGGAGTCAAACTTCCCAGTTCATCATCAGGTGACATTTTAACACTGACAAGTCCTAAGCTTAACCTAAGAAGGTAAGGCTGTCAATTTATACGTAACTACGTTCTGAAATTTATTTTGTTACTAAACTTAGAGGTTTTATGTAGCATAAAAAAGTCTTATAATTCAGAAATCAATTTACGTAATTAACAATGACGAGAGAGACGAACTTTAATAATTCTATGCAAATAGAAATTATTTCACTGTTAGGACTATAATTAAAGTAGACCGGGAAAACTATAGGTATAAATTGTATGTAACATTAAAGGCAATAGTTCAGTTTAAAATTATGAATTTAGTATTTTTTAAATCAATGCATTTTAGTAAGGTAGTTAGGTTAGCTATAGCATAGGTATGGTCACTTAGGTTAGGTTATATATACATGTTGTAATTTTAATTCTATTGAACACAAAATGTTTAAATAAGATCACAGTAGAGACTCGCTACATAAAAAGTAGTAGTAGTTGGATCTACACACATCAAAAGTGTCTAGGGATCAAGCATTTTTATGCGGATTTCTTGAGATTGAGACGTGGCTTTGTAATAAATTTATGATTTTATAAATTTATATGGATCCTTTTTGGTGCATTTCATAATTTGAATCAGGAACTGTGAATCAAATTCGAGTAAAAGATGAAAATCAGCTGTCAATATTTTCCCTATAAAAACATACAACGCATTAAAGACATTATTAGTGCTACTGTTTCCCTACTACTGATTAAAACCAACGTTATTATGGAGCGGCGACGTCATTTAAGCAGGGAAGAAATGCTCAGAGCCGTGGGAATGATAGAAGCTGGTTCCCGGCAACGTACTGTGGCTTTAGCTCTGAATACAAGTCAGAGTGTTATCAGTCGACTTTGGACACGTTACCGAAGCACTGGTACCGTGGCTGAGCGCCATGGAGGACGGTATCGCTGCACCACACGGAGACAAGACCGATACATTCAAATCTTAACTCGAAGAGCTCCAACAATAACCGCCATGATGTTAGCCGTGAGGCTTCATCACTCTTCAGGGAACTTAATTAGCGACCAAACAGTCATAAACCGCTTGCATGAAGTGAACCTTCATTCCCGAAGACCGCTACGGGTACCACCTATAGCAATGCACAATCGTAGGATAAGATATCAATGGGCTCTTGAACACAGAAATTGGGCAGAAGAACAATGGCGTTTCGTGTGCTTTTCTGATGAGTCTCGTTTTGGTATGAGACCGGATACAAGACGTATACGACACTGGAGAACCCCTGGACGCCAACAGCGATTAAAATCCTGCCAGGAAGTCCATCCTTATAGTGGTGGAACCATCATGGTATGGGCGGGTATTTGGATCGGCGGAAGAACTGAGTTGATTTGGATCAGAGGCAACCTCAACGCTCAAATTTATGCTGAGACGATTGTATCAGACGTCGTCGTTCCTCTACAAGTGCAAATCGGTCCCTTATTTCAGTTTATGCATGATAATGCACGACCGCACACCGCAAGAGTTGTAAGACAGACTCTCGCCGCAGCTAACATCAATGTCCTGCCCTGGCCTGCTCAGTCGCCAGACTTGAACCCGATTGAGCATGCATGGGATATGCTACAGAGAAGAGCTCTGCCGAATATGGGGTATCAAGTCGCAAGAATACCTTTTTTTGTTGTTGCAACGAACATGGGCGGCCATTCCACAGCGTGATTTGGATGAACTCATTTTGAGTATGCCAAACCGATGTTCTTGTGTTGTTAGTGTTCGCGGTAGAAACACGGATTATTAATTGTTTAACTTACCCAATAAAATTTTAAAGAAAACTGTTATTTCAGTCTTTTTTTCGAACTTTAATGTTAGTGGTTCAAATGTCAAAAATCCCTTTATTAGGAAAATGGCAAATTTCTTTATTAATGCAAAGGTGATTTGGTTTATCGTTACTGTGACAAACGAAAACACTTTATTTGATGAATCCTTAAAGAAAATTTTAATTAATATCAATCAGGAGAAAAGTTATTGCAAAAATATATGTTGATCCCTAGACACTTTTGATGTGTGTATTTGTTGTCGTCTTATTAAACGTATGTACATCTAATATAAAAAAAAATTGATAAGAGCAATAAATTGACTCTAAGGCACAACGAAGTTTGCCGGGGCAGCTAGTTTATTAATAAAACTATCAAACAGAAAATTTAATCGATTCGCAAGTGCTTATTTCTTGTAAACGTGAAACTCTGTATGACTGTAGAAGATATCGACTAGATACTTAATTCGTAAACGATTAATTATTTTCCAATCAATACAAAGCGTCATTTTAGCCATCAATAAGTTTCGTAGCCATTCCCGGAGAGGGCCAGTCGAGATTCATCTGTACAGAATCACTCCCTGTATCATTTGCATACGTTGAGTTTTATTACTGGCCGTAAATAATCGTCATAATGCATGCCGTGTGGCAAAAACGATGTTTTTCATGCGTATTGCCTTCAATACGTGTTTAGTCGAGGAACGTGATTAACTGTTGGTGAAATCGCTTATATTATCTCCTCGTTGGCCTATTGGCCGGCTACTGCTTCCGAGGGCTTTGTTTTATGCGAAGTTATCATAAATTAGAAAGGAATATGATGTAGCTTTGTTGGGAAGTTCTGTTATGATGTTCTAGCTTTTGAAAGTCTTAGTTGTTACCTTACAATTCTTTCATTTAACAACCAGCTTTTATTCGGAAGGGTGGGTATACTTGTGTGTGTGTGTGTGTGTGTGTGTGTGTGGTTGTGTGTGTGTATGTGTGTGTGTATGTGTGTGTGTATGTGTGTGTATGTGTGTGTGTATGTGTGTGTGTGTGTGTGTGTGTGTATTCTATTCTATAAAAGTTTATTTTCTCTCCTCTTGTACATTATTACCTCGTAAAACTCATCTATACTTGAGCTGAGGAGCTTGTGGCTAAATAATAACAACCTCACGGGTCAATCGAAGGTTAAGCTACGCTTGATGAGGTTGGTCAGTGGATGGGTGATTATTCATACATATCAAGACTCCTCCGTGCCTCGGAAAGCACGTAAAGCCGTTGGTCCCGGCTGTCATTTGTAGACCTATGACAGTCGATACAGATAGTCAGAAGCCCGAAAGTCTGACAACCAGATTCACTAAGGGGTATCGTATTACCCAGTAACTGGGCTGTGGATGTCCGACAGGTAGTCGCTCCACGTAAAACACTGGTATTCAGCTGTATCCGGTTAAACTGGAAGCCGAGCACAATGTAGTTGGGAAAAGGGTAAGCAGATGGTTCTTGTTATCAAATCTATCAATATAATTGGTCACGTTCTTAAAAAAAGAAGGTACTTCCTTTATTTTTTTATAGGGTAGTTTACGCCTTAATTATAGTAATAAATGTAATACTACTAATTGTTAATTGACACGTACATAAGTCTATGGGCTATTTGACAAAATTAAAGTCCCTCATCTAGATAACAAGAAAATATTCGACACATATTTTTTTCTTTTTCATATTGATGGAAAACTGCTTAGATTAAGCGCATTAAAATTGAGGAGTGGGGGCTTGTAACGTCATTAGCTAGCATAAACTGTACTGGCTGGTGACGTCATGCGACATTTTAACTCGATGTATCGCCGTTATATTTTGATTACGTGAAAGAAGAAAAAAATACGTGTCGAATATTTTCCTGTAATCTACAACGTGTTTTTTTTTAAATCCCATAACTGTAGGGTATGATTGAGACCATATCAAAGAATCAACTGGCATATGAATTATGTTTCAATCATCCTTTTTTTTTTACTATCATACAAAATAATTCGACAAAGTCACGATGATTAATGTAAAACACCCTTACTTGAAAGAAAAGTGACGTTAGAAAGAAGATTCGTCGTACAGGTGACAATTTTTGAACTAATTAGGTAATAAAAATAATATTAATAATACTTAATAATAATATTCCACGACTATTCACACAACGCCATCTAGTCCCAAGCTAAGCAGAGCTTGTGTTACGGGTACTAAACAACTTATAATTTAATTATGATTGATGATATCTCCGAAACCATGCATTTTGGGACCATCTATTCTAGGAGTTTTAGTATTATTTTTACCTACAGAATATAACCCTAGAGTTATGGGATATAAAAAAAACACCTTGTATATGAGGGACTAAAAACTAAAACTTTGTCAAATAGCCCATTATAATTTAAGGTAAAAATTCATCAGAAAAAAAACTGCATCAGTAAAGTTTCTGGTGTAAGTATTGAAGTCATGGTCTCTAGATCTGCATCGATGACCCATTCACCCTGTATAACAGGATTGACATAAAACACAAGAACCATTTCACAAAAACTACCTCATAATGTCTGCCTCGTTGGTCTCGTGGTCGCAAGCGATACTGCTGGGCATAAGGTACAGGGTTGGTTCCACGTGTCGGGCAAGGTGTTATATATTTCTTGCATCTGAAATTTCTCAAAAGCAGCCCCAAGTCTGAATTTTTTGCCCGATTGATGGCAATAGGCTCGCCTCCTATTGCATGGGGATTAAACATAACTGGCGAAATGTAGGTGGTACTACCAGGTACACTTCTGCCTAGCCCTTCGGGCATTACAGTCGTGATGTTATGTTATGTTAAGCTTCCTCATGATCATAAAACAAATACAATTTAAACTGATAACAATTAGATGAAATACTGATATTTCAGTACTCGTACCAACTTATAATAGCTGCTGCGTCTACGGCCGCTCTCAACAGACAAACACGAACTGACGATAACTGCGTAGTAATTTCAACAGTACACACAAAGTTGATATGGGCAATAAAATTTGACAATACGCTACACTACGACAATTACATGAGGAATAAACAGAGATGTTGCAGTCACTATTGGAATTTGGGCGTTTTTAGAAAAAATCCGTGCGTTTTAATAATTATTTATTTATTTGTCAGATTACATGATCCATTATGATTACTAACAATGGGAGCTTTTAAGCTATGTTCGTAGATAAATAATTTAAATATAAATTTCGATCATTCATGTTTCATTCAAAGTTTTCATTCAATTTTTAGTGAGTTTCCTCTGAAAGGGGATTGTACAGCGTGGAGTCCAGTGTACCTCTCTTGGGACAGTCAAACCTACTACCACTATGATTACTGGTTAATATTTTAACAACAACATAAAAAAATCTTTGAATTTGTTTCAAACAAAAAGAAAAATCATGTTTTATTGAGTTATTAACTTTGTAACACGTGTTCTTTTAACTAAATGTTGCGTAAGTAACTTTTTAAGTATCTTCTAAGGGTACTAACTATTACTGGCATTATAAACCTAAGGTATTTAAGGATTGTCGTTTTACCTATTACTAGCAATTAACTAGCAAATACCTACTTGTTGGTGAAGTACGACGTAATTATCTACATCCTTTATCGGTTTATGTAATAAAACTGTACCTTTTATTATTTAATTTACACGCGTTTTATTTTTATTCAGACCTGCACTGAGAAAAACCCTTTACTAAACAACACATTACGACCTAGACTTATAGTTATATATAAATCTGAAATTGCGTATCCGCCTTGAGCCTGGTGATCATTTGCCTTCTCCATATGAAAAGAGGCTATTGTCCTTCAGTGGGACGGTAACAGACTGTTATTATCACTCCATGTAAATTACTGGTACTCAGCTGCTTCTGGTTACACTGAAAGCTAACCAGAAGAGTAGGTATAGTAGTTACCCGCACGTAGGTAAGTAGGTAATGATTCTCGAAGTATGACCACGTAAATTATATGAAATAAACACACACAAAATGTAACTAATTGCATCACTGCTTACTATCAGGTGGGATTGCAGTCACGCACTGGTTTATAATATTAAAAAAAAACATTGGTATATATCGTATGTATATAATTACTAAAACTGTCTAATAAAGAATTTTGTGGGATTTAAATGTATGTTACTTATATATTCTAAATTTTATAAATGTTTAATACTTATACAAATAGTCTGTGTAAAGAGTAGATTTTTAAGGTTCTATTTAATGTAGGTAATACTAGTTATGTCACCAAAAATCGTATTAATAAAAATACTTTGAGTTTGACACAATTATTATAACAGACCTAGAAAAAAGTAACAAATACCTAAAAAAAACAATTTTTAATAAGTCACTGCGACTTACCCGAGGTTCCACGACGAAATGTCGTGAACAGCATATGAGTTACTGCGGAGAGTGTCTCAGTGAGCAATTTGGGGTTCCCTCGGCGGCCTGCATGCATGTGCAATGTGTTTGCAGTACCAACCCGTGCCAAAATTGCCATCTTTCCGCTGGATGGGCGCGAGCTGACGAAATGAGGTGCCGCCACTGTATTTGGTTAGCTGTAATCTCGGATTAGTTTGGCGGTTTATAGTTTTAATGTTTAGGGAGTTGCTGCACTTAAACGACGGGTTTAATAATGCGTTAGGCATAATACAGAAAATGTTAGTGTTGTAAAAATTGTGTTCCTATTACGTAGTTATTTTCGCGTGAGAAAATAAAAAAATAACGGCCTTATGTTGTTGGAATGACTGCATTTTAGTGTTCATATTTAAGCAAATAGTGAAAGTTATATCGAAAAATGACACGATCAATCGTGAAATAGCGAAGGTCACTGTGAGTCCACTGATATGAAAATATTTTTTTTTACAATATGTCTATTTGATTTACTTTATTCACACACACAACACCTACGCACTGATTTAATTCTATTAGCAGTAAGCATTTAAAATCACATTGGCGTTTCAATCAACTCGCATTGAGCGCAATCGCGACGAAACTAAAATAGAAGGCAGAGCTCAGATTGAGTGGCATTTGTTTTTCGAACTACCCACATATACTGAAATAAAAAAATATGATAATAGGTTTTTAATATGGCAAATAAAACCAATGTTGACTATTCTGCTAATGTCTAAAGTGAATTAACCTTTCCATCGTGTCAATTAGAGACACAATAGAAAGACAAAGACAGCGCGGATGCGTCCACGTGGGGTTTAATTGGGGACTGGCCTGTTGGTCTAGTAGTTAGTGACCCTGACTGCTATGCCGGAGGTCGTGGGTTCGATTCCCACCCAGGGCAAATGTTTGTGTGATGAGCACAATCATTTGTTCTGTGTCTGGGTGTAATTTATCTATACTCTATACTAATATTATAAAGAGGTAAAATTTGTAAGTTTGTATGTTTGTAAGTTTGTATGTAGGGGCTAATCTTCGGAACTAATGATCCAATTTCAAAAATTATTGTACTGGTGGAAAGCTACACTATTCCCGGTGGACATAGGCTACTTTTTATACCCGTATTCCCACGGGAACGGAAACTACGCGGGTGAAACTGCGTGACGTCTGCTAGTCTATAATATGTATGTATTTAGAAATATATAAGTATGTTTATCAGCTGTTTAGTACCCATAACACAAGCTCTTAGCTTAGCTTGGGACTAGATGGCGTTGTGAAAAAAGTCGTGGAATATTTTTTTTTTTTATTTAATTAATTAAAGCAAGTGTGTATTTATTATATAGAAACAATAAATGATATTACCTATAAGTACGTATAGGTTATAAGCGCTCAGCAAGCGACACGCTAAAATGTGGCTAACTAGCTACACTTGACCTCAGTGCCGCGTCGCGCCGTCAAGCCAGAAGCGTGTACCTATGCATTAGTGTGTCGTTTTTGAAAATCAAATATTGTTTAGGTAACCTATCTATAGCTTTATACTTATAATATCATTGGAAACAATAATAACAAAAAACTGTAGGCTGCAACAAAATATCTTGTTTTATTAAATGCCACATTGTGCCACTGGTCACAATATAAAATAGTCTTCGACAATGTCACAAACCTCGTAGGCTTGATGGAGCTCAACTAACTCACATTCCCTGAACTTTCAACTTAAAGAACTGTGATATAAAACTTAATTTTGGTTAACTAGAGGTTTAAGTGCCACATCACAAACTGAGTTACTGTGGCTGCCATCCAAATGTGATGCAATAACCTTTAATAGTGGGAGAACACCAGTAAAATTCTGCACACATTATTGTATTGCTCGATTTAATACAAACAGCCTTTGAATCAGTTTAAATTTCTAATATACAAGTTCCTAATAAAAGTAGTATTGGAAATGAAATGGAATGAATCCAAGAAAGCAACGTAGTTTGAGCTGTTACATTATATTGGGATATTTCATTGACGGTTAAACACTAGAACAAGAGGATTTTTCTTTTGAATGTAGTATATAAAGCATTGCTAAAAATAACTAATCAAAGCTGGGCCGGTTGAACATAATTAACTTAGGTTTTTACAAAAGAAACATTTTATACATTCAAACTAATTATGAAAACTAGTCGCATTCAGCCTCTTCACCCAGTTAAATTATTGCGTGTTTCAGCAACATCCAATAAAATTCTGAACAAAACAGTTACCTACTTAACGCAGCTTGACAATTATTGTCATATAAGCTGTTATGTTAGAAACACAATACAAACATAAAAGCTTTTCATTACTTCAGCAGTTTCCAGTTTTAAAGCATTATTTGGGTGTAGTTAACAAAAAGTTAGCATTTAACAATCCTGCGCATACAATATTTTAACAACTTTAGATTTTAATAATAAAAATATACAGTTGTTAAAATATTTTGCGTCGGTGAAGTACTAAAGCATATTGTTAAGGGTCTATTACTGTACGTTAATCAGTAATTAACATATTTATGGCATTGTTACTAAAACCCTGCACAAAATTACCTACTTTCGCGATAAACAGTATTCCGTACACTTCTATAGTGTTCTTTCGAAACGTTTACCTATGAAACATTTTGCTCGATAGGTCATCATTTGCCTAATTCAAAAGACTATTTCAAACAAAACTATACCACTATACTTACTAGACTTATTTTGCCTTTTTGGTCTCGCACAGGTCTTTTTATTATTATTTTTGTCTTTAGTTTTTTAATATTTTCTTCTTTTTTTATTATTATCTGTATTGCTGTTTTTTTTGTTTTAAGTTCTGTGCGTCCAAATAAAATATTTTCTTTCTTTCTCTTTCATTCAAACCCAAATCTGCATGGTTCTTACATAATAATCAGACCAAGTCTCTCAGTTTCTTTCGGTGTTTCTTCTCAGAGTAGTCAGATCGTGAAATACAGACCTCACCTTCTATTTAAAAAAAAAACAAAGTAACAGAAAGAAATAATATTTATTGCCAACAATTAAAAAAATGCACACACTGTTAAAACATGAAAATAACAAAAAAAAATAGTAAAAAATAAATGGCGTGTCTCACAGCTGCACCAAAAGGCTCATTTCAACAGTAATGCCAGACAGAAGCAGCTGTCTGACGCTTGCTGGTTTTCAAATGCACTTTTCTAATCCAAGGAGCACATAATATTCAATTAGTTTAAAGTCTTAACTCATTTTTGTAGGCGTATATTTGCATATTTGTATTCTCGATTGAAAATAGGTACCTACTACGTCGAAAATTCGTAGGTGCTAGGCACAGAGTTTAGTAGTAGATCCTCATCACAAACCAGTATTTAACGATGTACCCCAACACTATGTAGGTTCGTAGACCGTAAGTTACAGCGCCACCATCGCTCCGTCAAGTCCCACGGTGGGTGTTTATGCTGAACGATCTGTTTGTGATGTTCCGCCGTCCAATTCGCATGTGCGTCGTAAAGCTGCGGTCGACTCAGGCGCATAGCACGTGTTTGAGGCCATAAGGTGTGAGGCGGTGGTTGTGAGTGAATGTTACAAGCTAGGTTTAAAGGTAATTAAAAAGAAAAGTGTTTTTTTAGGAACACAACAAAGGAATATGCCCATTTGCT
Organism: Euplexia lucipara; assembly: GCA_921972225.1. Classification (NCBI taxonomy): domain Eukaryota; kingdom Metazoa; phylum Arthropoda; class Insecta; order Lepidoptera; family Noctuidae; genus Euplexia; species Euplexia lucipara. Next base: position 14,843,319 of record OV179154.1, read on the forward strand.
GAGGAACCTTTGGCATTAGTGATGCACATGGAAAAAACAAATAATAGGCATTAGGATTGACATCACTGATCAAGGAACATTAGCTGTTTTTCACATAAAACTTGGTGGGACTTTTTGAATCAGTCTTCAAAAAATGCAATGTCGGTTAAAACACAAAGCAAAAACAAGTTTCCTCATTTCTTGACCCATCAACACCTAAACTTCTATAGCCTCTTCGTAGTAATATCCCGTTATCCGCCGATTTTAGGACCATCACCTGAAAGATCAACCGCTTTGATTTGAAAACACCGCAAGTTTAATACGCCGTAATCCGAACTGCAATGGTTGAAATTAAAATCTCTGGAATATGGACTCTATTGTGTACATGATAGGGGTCTTAGGTGTCAAAGTAAAGTAGTGTACCTAGTAGTATTTTCAGATGATGAAAGGTATCGTGAGATCATTTAACAAAACTAAACAGTAATTTCTCTCAAGTACAATGTGTGAAGTCGCTTTCACGAACTTCCTTAGAAGTAGTAGGTACCTAATTAACCTATATTCATCTATTTCATTTCATTTCATTTCATTTCATTTCATTTCATCATTATCATCATCCTCATCATTATTTCAGACAAAAAACTTCCACTGTTGAACATAAACCTCCTTCAAAGAGTTCCGGCACTGTCCTCATCAATCGACTTCACGTGATGTTCAACAGATCGTCGGTTCACCTTGAGGGGAGGCATTACATTGAAATTGTTCATGACAGTCCTGACGAGATGTAGAAAGCGGAAAGGAGATCAGCAAACTTATGGTTTGCAAAAATACAAGCATTTTGTACCCCTACGAGTAAATGGTAAAAGTTCATTTAAACATGACATTAAGGAATACACTGCTTTTAGGTTTATTTTCTTCTTTGGCAATTGAGCCGATAACGACTATTCTGCCAGCGTCACGTGTTTACACTTTTAGAGTTTTAAAGCAATGAAAGACAGTAAAAAAGGTTCTGTAAAAAATACACCGAAAGAATTAGCTTAAAGTAACCCAGCCAGCAAGCAACGTAGCCCTTAAAGTTTTAATTTGTAAGTTTTTATGGTATACAATATATTTTTGTTGATTATATTCTGTTCAATTCTATTCTATTCTAAAGCTTTAAACCCCCAGCATTGTATTGAGTTGACATCTCACTTTGCCTTCAACTCACCAACATTTCTAATAAAGAGAGCTGATTCTCCAAACTGTGCAGTGTGTGTAATCAAATAGAAGATGTGCAAGATTTACTGACGGAGTGTATTCGGTACAAAAATGACCGGGAGTTATTCATTACAAAACACAATATAAATAAACTTGATATGGGCACAATACAATATATTATCTGTACCATCATCGAAGTTGACTACCACATAGTTGCTGTTGTTTAGTAGATTATTTGATAAGTATACTTCTATATTTATTTAAAACAATGTAAAAGGGATGGAGATGGGACCGAAATATCTCTCGATAAAAGCCCCTGAATAAAATAGATTATAAAAAAACATTTCCACGGGGTGATTTTCACAGATCACGTTTAAAAATATTTCTTCGTTATTCAATGGTGTCAAAGATCCCTTTTTGTTTCAACTTGTATTGTCATACTATTCGCACTGTTAGGCGAAGATCTCCCCCATAGTCTTCTACAGTGTATTGCATTGCCAAGATATCATAGAAATATATACTTACACGGAAAAAAAAAATTGTTTCAAACTAAGAATATTTCACTTGGTCAAGACATTGCGTGATTCATATATGGGGAAAACATTATATTCTTAAAATTAGTAAATATTTGTCTTGTTAATCATTTTTCTTCCAAATATATAAATTCTCTAACCAAGGCTATTTTCTAGTTTTGTAATGAGAAAGCAACGTTTTCTTTGCTTAAGTAAGTTTTTTTTCTTAAGTCTAGAATCTTAAATTCTCAAATTGAAGACAATGTTGTCTTGAATCTAGAATGTACTCTTCGAAGTAACGCTTGATTACTCCGATTACTCCTCCGAGTGAGAAGAGTAATATCTTCTACCAAGAATATATTTATTGGACAAGAAATGTCACTGTTTCTGATCAAGAATATATCTATTGGTCAAGAATTTCCGTGATTCATATATGGGGAAAACAAGAAATGGTTGTATCAAAACACAATTATTCTCAATGCAAGTAAATGAATAGTTAAGTCAAAATATTTGTCTTCCTTCTAGAATATACGTACTTGTGATTAAACAATATATTTGAGAATAATGCTTTTCTCAGTTGAAAACTTTGTCAATCGGATCCCGGAGTTTTCTTGGAAGAAAATAAATTCTCAGTATGAAAAATAAATGACTTGTAAGAAGAATTGTATTTACTCATCTGTATGCTACGGCATATTTCAGTGAAGCAGCTTTAACTCTTGCATCAATTAATTCTATTTTCACACTGAGAACATTATTTATCTTTAGTGAAGAATACCAACAATCTTAGTTACTAGTTGATGCTCTTCAGTGAAGAAGTTTTAGCTATTAGTTCAACAACAATAAGTTATTCTCTGGAGATCACGTTGTTTTAAAAATATAGTGTCAATGTTCTTAGTTCAATAATAATGCGTTTTTATTGAAAAAGTTTTATTTCTTAGTTTAATAATATTATCGAATTTAAACGGAGATCACATGGTCTAGAAAGAATAATATCAATGTTCTTAGTTCGAGATTTATGCGTATTTCAATTAAGAAACCCAGTTCTTAATTCAAAAACAATAAGCAATTTGTATGGAGATCAGATTGTCTCCAACCAATAATGTTATATTGTTGATTTAAGAACGTGCAGGTACTTAACTAAAGAAGTTTTAGTTCTTGATCTAATTCATTGAATGTTTCATTCGGAGATTAGAAATCTCTTAGCTCGATAATAGTGTATTTCACTGCAAGCAATCTTGGTTCTTGGCTCAATGCATGTCATGTTTCATACGAAGATCAGATTGTTTCCAACGAATAATGTCAGTATTATTGATCTAAAAACCCTGTACTTCAGTAAAGAAGTTTTAGTTCTTTATCTAATTCATTGCATGTTTCAAATGAAGATCAAAAATCTCTTGTCTCAATAATAAAGTACAAAGGTAGGTATTTCACTTTAAGAATTTCAATTCTTGATTCAAATCATGGCATGTTTCATACGAAGGTCAGATTGTCTTATTTGAAGAATTACAACAGTATTGGTTCAATGGTTAAAATGCGTTTCAGTAAATATTTTTCAGTTCATCGTTTGATTTATTCAAGTAAAGTTTAGTGAAACAAAATGTTAGCACAAATATTTCATACAATAAGATGGTAAATAAAAAAATATTTGTTTTGTCACATTTTGACTAAACTTTAGCTTGTATAAATTGAATGATGTATTGAAAAATATTTACCGAAACGCATATTAACCATTGAACCAAGACTATTGTAATTCAAAGAAAACAATCTTAACTCCGTATATAACAAAGCTCTTGAATCTGTACAGAGAACTGAAACAACTTCACTAAAATCCCATGATTAATAAGTACCATTTGAAACATGAAATGAACAAGAAAAAGCACTAAAACTCACGAGTTACAGAATTTCGAGCCTGATGCACCGTCACATCTTTCAATCTGATCTCCGCGTGCCATGTCATGCCTGAAATTAGAGGTAAGTAAATAAGTGGGAGGTACTCAAATTAATAATAGATGAAATAATACAATGGATTCAATTCTATGAAATCATTTATTAAAAAATAAACTTCCCAAAACAACAGTAGGTATTGATAATTGTATTTAAATATATCCTAGGTACATATTACATAATAATAATACTTTATTGATACAAACCCTTACAATATGCTTCATATCTAGCTAAAGTTCACAATATTTAAGGCGTACAAAAGCTGAAACCCTGACTCCTAAACTCGGAAAACCTGTGTATTATGTTATTACTGTGTAGGTACAGACGCCAGCACATCAAGTTACCCCAATGTGTCAAATTTCTTTGATCGTTTTTCAACTTTATGTCAAACAGAATAAGGTTCATATTCAATTGGGAAAATTTGACACATTGGGGTAACTTGATGTGCTGGCGTCTGTACATAAGGGATATCGCAAATTATTGCAAGCTTTGTCCAATCTTTGAGCACAGTTTTTTCAGGATATTGTCTTTGATTTCCTTTAATTGATTCACAGATACATCATTTCCTGAAACAAAAATTTCCATAATCACTAGACAAGTTTGAACAAAATATTATTTACCTAAATTTTATAACATTCGAACAATCCGAAGATGCTGATCTATTTTGGTATACCAACTGGTTATGCAACCTAAAGTTCATTAACACATTAAAGTTGTGTTCAAATGAATTTATGACACTTATGAATGTTATAATTTACAACTTTGCACATTTTTTTATAAATTAATATTATTGGTACAGTGTAGGTACTCACTAGATGGCCTTTTCCAGACAAAATGTATAACTAAAGAATACTAAATATTCATCTTGAAATTTGTAATTATATCCTGTGGGATTTTCCAATCCGTAAGAAGCAACTCCATAACATTGTTAACCTCTCTATGTTATTATAGATAGGTATGCTGAGATTTTGATTAAAATCTGCAAATAGACAGAAAATAAATTAATGATTATAATTATTCAAGTTTAACCTATATAAAAAAAAACAGCCAGGAACAGTGGAATAAACATTCAGCAAGTTTAGCATTATAGATATGGTAGGTAGGTACCGCAGGTAACAAGAACCTCATGCTCATTACGGTAAGTAGTGATTACATATTTCCATCACCCAGAGACTTATCGTGAAAGGCAGTCCAGCAGCCTTTTCCACCATGTTTGGTGAAGTTCACCGAGCTTAGACACCTCTGATTCTGACCTAAGTACCAGCTTCCTGCCTTGGCGGCCTTGCTACAAAGATCTGAAGCTAATTGATTGGAATCAGAAATTGCTTAAGCTCGGTGAACTTCAAAAAATATGGCGGTCAGGCGGCTGGTGGTATTTCACCAGCTAGATACTTACATCTACCGGCTGGGTCTGCCTCGATTAATTAGACTTCAATCTGTCTTAATTAGATCTATATTACATTCAATTGCAATTAAACACTTACCTTAGCAAACACAACACAATCTTTAAAAGGTAACCCAACAACGCAAAAGAATCACCACGAACTGACTCTTGTATATGACGTAGGTATACGTAATGAATGCGATATGCGGTGCACTGTGCCGTCATATCCAAGCAAGACAAAAAGGGTGTTGCAAGCTACGAAATGTTAATTACCAAAAATAAGGCCGAATCTTTCACGTCTCCACTATTTTTCCTGACATTGACATAAGTAATAGGTTCGAAATTAATTATTATTTATTTATTTATTTTTATAGGGGTTGGCCATCCTTTCGATCGACGCCCGCTCCCACCCCGCGGAGATGCGTGTTTTTTTTACACGTGTTTGAAGTTACAAAGACTACTTTTAGTTTGTTTTAGATGAGTATTTATTATAAACCTTGCAGAAGTAGGAGCCCCGCTCGGGCCTCCCTCAACTGCGCCATGTTGAGTGGCTATACTTCCCGCAGCGCCCAAGCAGTGGCGAATTCAAATTTGAAAGGTTGACAGCTGGTAAAATAAACAAACCTCACCTCAAACTTCAAAAAATATATTAAAATCCTACAGGTTTCCACGCCTCGAGGGATGGGGGGGGGAGGGTTCCCCCCTCCCCATTCTTCCCCCCATAAATCGCAATTTGAATTACTAATGCAACCCCGGTACTTACCTATACCTATGTTTGTACCTACTGAGATGCACGTCAAAACTCAAACGTCACATTTTAAGTGTTCTGTTTTTAGCTTCCGTGACAATAGACCGATTATGTGATAGGGCCTCCCGTGTGTATGATATCAATTATTTTCCCTACACTTTGGGAGAAATACAATTGCAACACCGGATACAAGCATAGCCTATAGTTTGTTTTGTTTCCAAACTAAATCCAAGAAACGTGAATTTGGTTCAAAACTCATTTATTGAATCATAGTTTGAATTCAAGAATATTATTGTTATAGACTCAAGACATCTTTTAATATTTTTTCAAGATTTTCATGCTTAAATCAAGAAACGTGAATTTGGTTTAAAACACTCATTTGTATCATAGTTTTTATTCAAGAAAATTTTTACACAAGTACATTCAAAACTGTTGTTCTTAAAAATTTTTTTCAAGATTTCAAAACCAAGAAATCTCAACTTAGTCTAGGGCCCGGTTTCACGAATTGCTAAAATCAACCAAATCAAATAGGTATAAATTGACCATTGTCTAAAAATTCGAGTTATTAGACCATCACTTGTCAAATATTATCCGAAGGTGGTGGTGGGTGGTGGATTTGATTCTAGGGCATAATCAATGGATTCTTAATGGGAAAAAATAGGCGCGCGAAACCATCAGCGCCTTGCCCTACAACCTAACAGTCGAGGCGTGTGTTATTATGTAGCTGTAGGTAGGTAGGTATTCCAATAGACGGGAATGGGCTTGCATCCTGTCACATGGAATTATGACACGTGAGGCTTGACATCTGTGTGTCTCAAGGCTTGTGGACCTAAGCATCAAGTAGGTGCCTACTTTAACAAATTGCCTATTGACATTATAAACCTGTCTGCAATTCCTAGAAGTTTTGTTGGCAATGCCTAATTCTTCGGCTACAATTGGAAGCCCCTACTATGGGCCCTATCAGAATACCAGAGCTGTGACGTTTTTTTAATGTTACAACTCCATGCTGAGATTCTTTTGGCCTACCCCAAAGTGTCAAATTCCTCTGATAGGTTTTTAACTTTATTCCAAACAAGATAAGGTTCATGTTCAATTGGGAAAATTTAACAGTTAGGAGTAGATTGATGTGCTGGCGTCTGTACCTACTGATATTTTAACCATTTATAAATAAAATAAATAAATATTCCACAACTTTTTCACACAACGCCATTTAGTCCCAAGTTAAACTTAAGAGCTTGTGTTATGGGTACTTTACAGCTGATAAACATACTTATATATTTCTAAATACATACAACATATTATTATAGATAAATTACACCCAGATACAGAACAAATGATCGTGCTCATCACACAAAAAATTTGCCCTGGGTGGGAATCGAACCCACGACCTCCGGCATAGCAGTCAGGGTCACTAACTACTAGACCGACAGGTCAGTCAATTTATTTTATGTGTTTTGTCCTGTGCGGGCTAATAAATGCATTTTCTTTCTTTCTAAAGGTCATTCAGTACGCTCATACGTGTAAAGATGATGGAAAACACATTATGTGGGCTTTCTTTGCTCACTGCTTTATTAATAAATGTTGTGTAGCAGGATGAATAGTTACAAACCGATTTCTCTCTTTCAGTCGTAAGTAATTTGATATCCCACAGAAGAAGACAAAGCGTACTATACAGACGCAATACAACGTTTATTACTACGGCTGTTAGTGTAAAACTTGCTGACAAGTGAACCCGGATTTAAAAATAATCTGATCCAAACTTATACTATCTTACTAAAAAACGTTAGTATATCTTATATTGAAACAATTTGGATTCCTAGTTCAACACCATAACATATTTCCACAAAACAAAAATGTCTTTTTCGAACATTAATTTGATTACCTACCATTACTTGAATAACTTATATTCTTACGTCAATGCAACTATTGACTTAACTAAAAACAAACTTTTCTTAAACCAAGCATATATTTATATCTTATTTTGAAACAATTTAGATTCCTACTTCAACACCAAAACTTCTTTCCACAAAACAAAAATGTCTCGTTTAAAAACATTTGACTACTTTCACCAGAATAATTAATATTCTTACGTCAATGCACTAATTACTTACCCAAAAGCAAACTTTACTTGAACCAAGCATTTAATGTCTTACTAAAACACATTAGTTTAGCTTATTTTGAAACAATTAAGATTCCTATTTCGACACCGTAACTTTTTAGAACAAAACAAAAATGTCTCGTTTAAAAACATTTGACTACCGTTACTAGAATAATTTAGATTCTTACGTCAATGCTACTATTTACTTACCCAAAAGCAAACTTTTATTAAACCAAGCATATATTTTCTTACTAAAAAATGTTAGTATATCTTATTTCGAAACAATTTAGATTTCTACTTCAACACCATTTCTTCTTTCCACAAAACAAAAATGTCTCGTTTGTAAACATTTGACTACCTTTACTTGAATAAGTTAGGTTCTTGCGTCAATGCAACTATTTACTTACCCAAAAAAAAACTTTTCTTAAACCAAGCATAAATTATCTTACTAAAAAATTTTAGTATATCTTATTTTGAAACAATTAAGATTCCTATTTCAACACCGTAATTTTTTTCCACAAATCAAAAATGTCTTGTTCGAAATCATTTGACTATCTTTACTTGAACAATTTAGATTCTTACGACAATGCAGGTATTTACTTACCGAGAAACAAACTTTTCTTATGCCAAGCATATATTTTCTTACTAATACACATTAGTTTATCTTATTTTGAAACAATTTAGATCCTACTTCAACACCATTTCTTCTTTCCACAAAACAAAAATGTCTCGTCTGTAAACATTTGACTACCTTTACTTGAATAAGTTAGGTTCTTGCGTCAATGCAACTATTTACTTCACCCAAAAAATACTTTTCTTAAACCAAGCATATATTGTCTTACTAAAACAAGTTAGTATATCTTATTTTGAAACAATTTAGATTCTTAGATCAACGCCGTAACTTTTTTCACAAAACAAAAATGTCTTGTTCGAAATCATTTGACTATCTTTATTTGATCAATTTTGATTCTTACGTCAATGCAACTATATTCTTACCCAAAAACAAACTTTTATTAAACCAAATATTTATTGTATTATGACAAAATGTAAGTATGTATTATTTTGAATCGTTTTATATTCTTCTTTCAAATCCATTATTTTCTCACACTTCTTAGAACAAATAATACTTTTCTTCATCGAAAACGTTCCTGCTTTCTGATTATAAGAATCGTCAGTTACTTACAGGAAGAAAATGGGATTTTGTTTTAATGATGTTTTGTTTTTAGTTTAAGTAAATGGTACAACTTTTGGTTCAAAATATTAAAGGATCTTGAACTTACAATATGTTGTTTTATATTGAAACACATAAAACTCTTAGTTCAAAAAAGTAACTTATTGTTCAGACAAAAGTCAAAACATCTTAAAAAGAAAATAATTGTTTTGATTCTAGTAAATAGAAGGAGAATAATATTGTTTTTCGTGGAGAATATCATTTCGGTTGAACTAAGACATTATTTTTAGGTCAAGTAAATATGCATTTGACATTAAACAATATTCCTGAGAATAAAAATATTCTTGGAAGAAAACTTTTTCCGAGAGCATTTTTTTCCGTGTAGTAGTCTCGAAAAAACGTGTTACGTGACCGACTCGTAAAGATGGTTCAATCCGCGAGTGAAGGTTTCTTTTCAGGCTGAAAACAAGCGGCTCGTTGGTCTAGTGGTATGATTCTCGCTTTGGGTGCGAGAGGCCCCGGGTTCAAATCCCGGACGAGCCCAATTTTGTTTCTTTATTTAAAACATCTCATGATCCTGCATGCGTAGCATGAACACATTGAACACCGAAGAAACGGCCTTTGTCTACAGACGAATCGGCAAAGTGACAGATTATATAGACAGGAACCTCAATCTGTCAAATTTCTTTCAATACACCTGCCTGCGTAGCATGAACACTTAATTTCTTTTCTTCCGAGACACGACAAAGACCGTTTCTTCGGTGATCATGCTACGCGTGCAGGAACCAAAATTAAAAATAGTTTTACAATTATTAAAACTTTAATGACTGGTTGATATTTCATGTTGTTCTTTATATTTTACAGGACTAATAAAGAATAATAGATTTTTTACATTGAATTACGTACCAATGGCTCACTTAACGATAAATTTCTTCAACTATACATATCAACACGGATTCATATTCAATTTATTACGAACTTGACTGCACCATGTAAGGTGTCTTTATTTTGACTAAAACAAACATTTTCTTATGCAAATGTGAATACGCTAATAAATAAAGTTTTTCGTATCTCTGGTATTTGACACTCATTTTAAATCAAATGCAAATGGCTGATCAGCACACGTTTCACAACTTAGCGACACAAAATAAGAAATTAATTATACACAGATCCGAAGATCCGAATTCTATCTCTGCAGCATTACAATCCGTAATAAATAGTATATAAATAATATTAAATCCGTAAAGTTCACAGAGTACGAAACCGACGCACTGGCACGGTGTCATGATGACGACCGTCGTCTTTTTTATAACAATGTTCAAGGAAACGATTTTTTCGCCATGTTATTTTTTGAAACAAGAGTCTGTCTCCACGGTATGATTCAAATTTCATTACGATCAGCAGGGCTATTGGTATCTGTTCATTGCCAGAGACCAAAGACATTCAATACCTATAGACCGGACATCACGATCAAAATTTTCGTCCGAAAAAGTGTGTCCTGCCGGACACAAGTCTATGAGTTTTTTTTAGTACGCTCCGCTGCCGCTCCAATGTTCATATATTATTCTAGATGGCGTTACTGAGACATGGGATCAAAGTTTTTCTATGACATTTCCTTGACATGCCCGCTCTATAGCATTTTAAATCTCTTCGCCAGTGACTAACCAGCGTACAGTTGCACACCGAACTTAGATGACAACTGAGAATTTACAAAAAAATATGGTATTGCACTTCAAGTGCAGACTTTAAGTTACGGTGACTATCAGACGGGGTATGGTGCGCTTCGTCACATTTCTGCGAGTGCGCATGACGACGTCATCCTAGAGAAACACACTGATGATAGCCAATACGAAACTAACTGTTTGACAGTTAATCGTTAAACATTTTGCCCAGTGATCATCACAATGGACTGTCAACGACGATACGTAATAGCCGTGGCATTTAGTCATGAGAAGCCGACAAACAAAGAAAAACACAGATAGTTACTTTCTTATTTATAATATTAGCACAGTCTAATAGGTAAGCTACAGTCGTCCGACGAGGCTGTCTAGTTAGGGCAATCGTGCGGGGTGTGAGGGGCGAGACGCGGGAAAGCCGCTCCCGAACTGCGAACAAAACGATGTTCGTAGTTTATACTGTGATATAAGTATGGATGTCGACAATGCCATGTCTAACCGCGACTTCCGAGGTTTATACGTAGTCTGTGGTAAAGCAAGAATTATGTTGCGTTGATGAAGGGAGGGAAACATCGATGCTCAATATATTACAGCCTAATTACCAATATATCATACTTATCGGTTCCTACGACAAGAAGAGAAAAAATGTTTTATTTGACCTGTTGAAATATATCCGGTATTTACATGTCTATTAATAAGATTAAAGGAGGATTTCGTTACACCTGTTTGTTACCGGTTTTGTGAGGCATGAAATAATATCCATGACCGTAGGTAGGTACTGCAATGAAAGGATTTTTGTGAAGCGGAAAATGTTTATTTATGATTGTGTGAATGGGCTTTTACTGTCGGTTAGTTTAATGGCTTGGTGTGTTGAAGAAATATACCTAATCTGTAAGCTTGGTGTAAGTTTAGAGCCAAGGTTCCAGAAGAAAGAATTATAACATATACAAAACATCACGGCTGTAATCTCCGAAGGGTTAGACAGTGCTTTCCTATATTAAATCCACATCTCGCCGGTTATCTTCAAATTCTATGTAATCGGACGCGAGCCCATTGCCATGAATCGGACACAAGTCCAGTTTCCTGGCCGGTACTGAGAAACACCAGATGGAAAAATTCAATATTTTTTGCTCGACCCAGGGAGTTTATGCTTAACCTAGCTTTTGTGACCACTAGACCGACAACAAGGTATAGTAAGAATGGTAGATTACCTATACCCTATCTGAAAAAACTTTACACATTTGAAATAACCTTTTTACAGTCCATTCAACCGACTTCCATTGCTTGGTTGCTTAATAAATGGCAGCTACAGTATTGAATTGGTATACGGATACGGAATAGAAGTTAAAATCGGTTATTTGAATTGTTAAATGGTATCTTAATTTCTAATCTCATGTCAAATGGACTATAGGCAGGTGCCTATAGTAAAAAAAAAAAGTTATGCTAAGCTTTATCTGCGAGTGTGTAGGTACACACTCGCAGATAAAGCTTAGCATAACTTTTTTTTTTTGGGGGGGTCAAAATCCTCAAGGATGTCAGACTCTTACTGACTAAAAACCACCCTTGTTCCGTCTCACACCTGCGCCGGGGGTCACGGGAACAGAAGATACTTCCTCGACAAGCTTACCATACCTATATTTACCTTTTCCTGTGGAGTCAACGCCCCATCAGCCTGGGGCGAACAGAGGGTCGGCCTCGTGGCGACCTCAAACCCCACGGTATCTACCAGAACCATGAGTTAGGAGCCCGGGAGATACTCATACATTCGCGGGCATCCCCGACTTGACTGTGTCCCCATCATCAAGAGCGACAGATCCTACAACCGCACATCGTCCTTAGAGGCACGCATGGAAAACTGTCAGCTTACATCAATGCAAACCTAAATCCTGGAAGTTTGTTACTCTTTCACGCAAAAACTACTGAACGGATTTGGATATGATTAAGTACACAGATAGTTTATAACCTAGATTAACACATAGGATAGTTTTTATCTTGGTTTTAATTTCCCGTGGGATATTTTTCGAGTTGCAGCGGGCGAAGCCGCAGGCAACAGCTAGTTTATTATAAAAGTACCGCCAATTTTTTACTATTTATGTTTTGTTATACACCTCATCACTAGAAGCTACCGTACCGTAGGTGCTTAAAAGGGAATAAATTTCAATACTATTTATTGCTCTCCAATGAACACCTAGCTATTATACCTACTGATAGGTGCTCAAATGGGAATACCTTTGGTGCTAAATGCGTAGGTGCTCCATAAATAGGTGCTCAAACGGGAATACTTCACACTATTTATCTAGCTATGGTAGTGCACTAATTATTTCATCATAGTATATTAAATAACACGTATTGTTGTACACTTCCATAAATAAATACCTGTACAGCAACCTACCTGCGTATTGATCGTCGAGTTCAATAGTAAATTATTATAATCAAACAGTAAACACGGATAAACAATTACTATTAACGTAATCCCCACTAAAGTAATCACAATAAAAGATTTGTATTTACATAAACATGGTAAAATAATAATAGGTTCCTGTCTTATTATCATTTTATCATAATTACAAGAGCAGCGGTGGCCCAGTGGTGGCAGCCCCGACGTACGAACCGTAAGTCGTGGATTCGAACCCAGATAGGCGCCTTAGTTTGTGTACCGTGTAGTTTGTGTGTCTAATTTATTTAATCACCACTGCTCTCAAAAAACGGTGAAGAAAAACAGCGTGAGGAAACCGGCATGTCCTAGAACCAAAAATTCGAAGCCATGTGACATCTACCAATTCGCACGCGGGCCCCGCGTGGTAGATTATGGCCCATACGCAAAATACGCGCTTTGACATGGAGTTGCGGATACCAGCCCGGTTCTTTATCTTTATCATAAAAATTACAAATGAAGTGGTTCTGTCGATTAAATAGATTTACCTACCATTATACAAAAATACATACATACATAACGTCACGCCTGTAATCCCCAAAGGGCTAGGCAGAGGTGTACCTGGAAGTATACCCATATTTTGCCAGTTATGTTTAAGTCCCATGTAATAGGGGGCAAGCCTCTATCAATCGGGCATAAAACCAGACTCCGGGCTGCTACTGAAAACTCAATAACACTTTGCCCTAACTGGGGTATGCTCAGCGGTAGCGCTAGCGACCACTAGACCAACAAACAATGTACAAAGATACTGCAGTAGGTACCTACTATTCTGTAAGGGAAGGTTCATATCTGACGGAACATGCGCCGAGCGTTTGCGACAATGTACCTCGACGCACTAACGCATCATCTGTTGAGTGTGAACCGTCAAGGTGTTTTTCTATACATTTGTCTGTTCTGGCGTTACGCGACCGATAATACGCGACGCATTTTCCGTCAGATATGAACCTTCTCTTAAATGTAGGTGAAGTGAAGGCGAATTGAGCTGTCACTCCATACTTATGCTAGGCATTGACAGTTCACTTCACACAAGTTTTCACAGGAATACTTTTGGTTTACATGAAATTTTAATAAATAAATTAAATACTTAAAACAAAACAAAAAGATATTTGTAAAGATTTGACATGATAGTCTCTTCGCCTCCTAGCAGCAAGTAACACAAAGGTACCAAGTCCAAAATGTGCTTAATTTATGTAAAATATAGTTACAAGACAAGATCAAAACACGACAAATGTCACCTGCCATAAGCTCCGGACACTCTCGATTTTATTAATAAAAGAAAAAGTAAAATTATAACAAGGTACGCGTCGCTAACAAAGAACATGTTACTTTTTATTCGATACATTGTGATCGGACGAACTTTAATAAATCACTTCCTGTCGCGCTCTCGATATTATTTCGAATTTATCTGTTGATTTAGATAACAATGTTGGGTCACATTCTTACAGCTGGTTAGTTTAACCTTTTAAGCGCCGGGCCAAATCTGCTAGAAATAAATAAAATAATAGCGACAGTAAATAAGGAGAAACAATCGTTGGTATCGATTTTTAGTTTTTTTTACATAAATAATATCTTAATTCGATAATGGTTTTAGTTGTACCACACAGTCAGTATTTTGAAAATAAAACGAAAAAGTCATACATGTTCTCTGTCGCAGACGACACGCGCGGAAATATGTGTCATATTTATGCGACACAAACGGTTAAAGGGTTAACCCCTCAAATAAGAATACGAATATTCAGCTGCAGCTAAAACGCTACTTTCCTTCTCTTAGCGTGTGGTATGTTGCTCACCTAGAGTCAAAGTTCATGCTCATGGGCCTCTGACCTGGCTTAACATGATATCGAGAAATATCCCTCAGGGATCCTGGTTTCCTCACGATGTTTTCCTTTACAGTTTGTGATTTCGCAGGCCCCGAGCGAAAGCCGGCTCTTGGGCAACAATAGATAATTTAGTAATTTAATTGAGTCTGGAATTCCGGGAGTTGACGAGTTAAATCAAGTGATAATTAAACAATAAAAAAGGTAAATAATTTTGAAAAAGAGAAGAAAAGAAATAATATACTGCTTTTTAAGTTGAACGAGGCCGAGAAAAGTCCATCAGACTTACTGGAAACAGTTAAACATATGATGAAAAGCGACCTAAATATTTCTATTGAAAACCACGATATACAGAATATTTACAGAATTGGAAATAAGAACAATGAGAGAGCCAGACCTCTTCTAATTTCTTTCTCAAATAACTGGAAAAAAATAGAAATTCTGAAAAACAAAAAGAAATTAAAGGATGTTTATATAACCGAAGACTACCCTAGAGCAGTGCTTGAAAAAAGGAAATTATTGCAGCAACAACTTAAAGAAGAAAGAGAGAAAGGAAATCTTGCCTACATTAAATATGACAAGCTGATTGTGAAGGAAGATAATGCAAATAAAGATAAGGAAACAAGGAAAAGGGAGATGTCAACTTCTCCAGAAACATATACAAACCCTAAAAAGCAGATAAATATATCTTCAAACACCCAAACAAATAAAATCAACGCCTATGACCTTTTGAGAGCGGGATCAAACTCAAATTACCCCTCACCAGCAACTAGCAAAACCAATTAGCAGTCAGATATCAGCAACCGGAGACGGAACAACCCCAAGCCGGCTGGTCACCGTGGGGTTCATAGACCACTACACTCTATAATTACTCCAACTACCCAGAAGAATAAAGCCACTTTGAAGACAAATAAATTACACATTGCAACTTTAAATACAAGAACGTTAAGAACAGATGATAGACTAATAGAACTGGAAGAAGCACTGATGAAGATTAGATGGGATATAATTGGGCTCAGCGAAGTTAGAAGAGTGGGAGAAGAAATAAGAGAATTCACAGACTTTATATTCTACTTCAAAGGTGAAGTACAAGGAAAATATGGAATAGGTTTCATAGTTAGAAAAGAACTTAAGAAATATATAGAAGAATTTATTGGAGTATCCGATAGAATTGGAATCTTAAATATCAATTTACCAGGTTTTAAAAATTCATTCTCAATTCTCCAGATATATGCCCCAACAGAGCAAGCAACGAAGAAAGAAAAAGATACATTCTATAAAAATCTTACAGAAACAATGCGGGAAGTAAACAAAAATGTCATATTAATGGGAGACTTGAACGGTCAAGTAGGAATCAAATCTGATGTAGGAGAGTATGTTTTAGGAAACTATGGCAAAGGGAAGAGAAGCGAAAATGGGCAACGATTTTCTAATTTCTGTTTTGAGCATAACTTAAGAATAATGAACACTTTCTTCCCTAAGAAGGATGGTAGAAAATGGACGTGGATCTCTCCAAATGGCAAAGTTAGAAACGAGATAGACTACATAGCTACTAACATGCCAAAGATATTCAACGATGTTGGCGTAGTAAACAACCTTAACTTTAATACAGATCACAGACTGGTAAGAGGAACTATTTCATGTACAGAACTAAAAATACAGAGAAGAAAATTCAACGAAACCAGCTGTACAAACCACACACAAATACCAGAACAAAACATAGAAGAATTGAAGCAATCACTAGACCAAATCCAATTTCAAACCACCACACAACATAAATACAATATTCTAGAAGAAGCGCTATCAAAAGTAAATAAATGTACACGGAAAAATGTAAAAGATAAAGTTGGTGTGGACGCCAGAATAAAACTTAACGAGAGAAAGGAAATGATAAAAAACAGAAAAAAAAATCGTAAGCAAATAACAGAGATTAGCAAGGAAATTTCGAAATCAATCAGAAAACATAGGAAGAGAAAACGGCTAGATACAATAAGAGACCAAATAGTTAAAACGGGGGGTATCAAAAAAGCCCTTAAACAGCTTAAGGAACATTCAACATGGATACCGAAAGCGACAAATAAGGACAAAAATCAAAAAGAATACACCACAAATAAACGTCAACAGATTCTAAATATTGCAACAGACTTCTATAAAAAATTGTACACAGATACAAATGAAACCACGGACAAGACAACCGAAAAATGTGACACCAACCAAGAACCAGTCCCATATATAATTCAAAGTGAAGTAAGAAGAGCTATTGAAACACAAAAAGCAGGGAAAGCGCCTGGTGATGATAAAATAACTAACGAACTACTGAAAAACACCATGAACCTGATAATAGAACCATTTACAAAAATATGCAATGAAATTATGACTACAGAACAAATTCCCACTCAATGGACAACGTCAACAATAATACTACTGCACAAAAAGGGAGACAGAAACAACGTGAACAATTATAGACCCATTAGTCTAATGGCAAATATGTATAAAGTATTCATAAAGATAATATTAGAAAGGTTGACTAAAGGACTAGACTATAACCAGCCTAAAGAACAAGCAGGATTTCGGTCAGACTATTCCACAATCGATCACATTCACGTCGTCAAACAAGTAATTCAAAAATGCAACGAATACGACCGCCCGTTCTATTTGGCGTTTGTGGACTATAACAAGGCATTTGATTCTTTAAAGCATAGTTACATTTGGAAGTCGCTAAAAAACCAGGGAGTTGAAAATAAATATATAAGAATAATCCAACAAATATATGCCAACAGCACAGCAAAAGTACAGCTCGAAAGAATTGGAGATCAATTTAAAATTCAGAGAGGCGTTAGACAAGGAGACCCGCTGTCACCAAAAATATTCAATGCTGTTCTGGAAAACGTCTTTAGACAAATGAACTGGGAGGAATTTGGCATTAATATAAACGGGGAAAACTTACACCACCTTAGATTCGCAGACGATCTCATTATTTTTGCAGAGGACCCTACTGCACTTCAAATCATGCTTCAACAACTAGCATCAGAAAGTAAAAAAGCAGGGCTTTCAATGAATACGAGCAAGACCAAATTGATGACAAATAGGACAGAAGTCAAGATAAATGTGGAAGAAGAAGAGATCGAATATGTAAACGAGTATGTATATTTGGGACAGCTTATAGCTGTAAGGGATCTATCGACTAAAGAAGTAAATAGAAGAATAAATAACACCTGGCAAAGATATTGGTCTCTTAAAGAAATAATGAAAAATAAAACTATACCCGTTTCGGAAAAAAGGAAGCTATACAACACCTGCATTCTTCCATGTCTCACGTACGGCTGCCAGACCTGGCCATTATCACGAAAAATTGAACATAAGCTGTGTGTATGCCAAAGAGGAATGGAGAGGAGCATGATGAACCTTAGACTGCAAGACAAATGGAAAGCCACGAAAATTAGGAACATCACTAAAGTGGCAGACGTTAGAGTAAAAACAAGAACACTAAAATGGAAATGGACAGGCCACATGATGAGAACGAAGACTGAAAAATGGACCAAAAAAGTCACGGAATGGTACCCGAGGAATGGTAAAAGACGCAGAGGAGGACAAGTAAAAAGGTGGGAGGATGATCTGCCAAAAGGTTGGCGAAGAACAGTTTGGAACAGGAATAAGTGGAGGGAAATAGAGGAGGCCTATGTCGCAAGACAGCCTGACCTGGTAGCTGATAATTTATAGGAATATTTAGATGTAGACAAACTTATTATTATGATTAGTATGTTATTATTAGTTAGTTAGTATTACTTGTTTTATGGTCAGAGGAAATAAAGGCTATTTTTATTTTTTATTTTTTATTTTATTTATTTATTTTTTAAACAATAAAAAAAATCAAAAAAATATTGTCAGGCATCAAGACCCATAGGGGGTTAGACCAAGCTTTGTTGCCAATGTGTAGCTTGATAAACCTCCCCATTGTAGGCCCATCCAGCCTCTCCGCAAACACCCTCAGAACGCTATTGCTGCTTCCCCTCTGCTAAGTAATATTTTTTGTATAAATATATTAACACGCGCACACACACATGTATACTTACCAACTGCTTTAAATCCGTGATGCCTCACAACCTCAGGTCTAGTTGAAAACCAGCGTCAGGCACAAGTTGTCTGGCATTACTGCTGAACTGGACATATTAAGCGCAGCCTCAAGGCACATCATTTCGTTTTCTTATTTCTATTTGTTACATAATTTCAGTTTTTTTTTTCTTGTAAGTATTTCTATTAATTACCGTCACGTACATATTGTGCCAAATAAATACTTTTTCTGCCTTTCTTTTCTTACTTAAAGCATGAGGATTAGCACCAGCCCCCACAAAAAAAAACTTTACAGCGAAAGACCACAGTCTAAAAACATACAGTCGTCCGACGAAGCTGTCTAGACAGGGCAATCGTGCGGGGTGTGAGTGGGCGAGACGCGGGAAAGCCGCTCCCGCACTGCGAACAAACCGATGTTCGTAGTGCGGGAGGTATTATTGAAGTCTAACGCGTGCAGAAGTTGTCGGCATTTTTCCAGAGATCAAAGGCGTCGTCCTACTGTATTAATATTTATATGTGACAAAATTGACACTTTTGTTCCATTCCACTCCGCTGCGCTGTAAATTGAGGCTTATTATTACGCCGTCTACTGCAAGAGTCGTCACAATCAGCTTAGAAAAACCCGCCTTAGTTACTCGTATGAAAAATTGCCTATTAAAACTTACAAGGCTGCAATAAACCGTTCAATGAATAACATGAGTCAAACATACTAATGATTAGTCACCGGAAATAGTTCGCTAGTAAGGATTCTATGCCTTAAAAGGTAAAACCGAACCCTTATGACATCACCCCAACATTGCTTGATGCACATTGCTGGTAGAATTTAATAAACCGAGGTACATATTTTGAAATTCGCATTGGTCAGTTCATGTGCACTTGCCTCCTTACTATCTAGTGGGATTTGTTTTACGCACTTAGTTCCTTATTGATGTTGTTTATTTTGATTAGGACAGTGTTCTTCTCATACAGAGAAGGCACGACCATTGATCACCACGCTGCTACAGGCGGATTAGTGATTTCAGACTTTTATCTTTCTTTCTAATATATCAAATCTCGTGTTGTAACAAAATTCCTCCAAAAGCAACGGCTTGACTGATTGCTAAAAATAAATCGTTTGTTCCTACTAGTTCTACTAAACAGTTCTACGGTAGAACTAATGGGTTCTTTTTTTTCTCACTAGTACTACGATATTAGGTATAACAAAATAGTAGAACTATTGGGATTCTCTATTCACACTTGAACTAATGCGAGTTTTTCTTCTCACTAGTTTGTGTGTATATTCAGTTGGTTCGAGAACAGGACGTAAAATAGTAAAAAATAATAAATTGACTTAAAGGCAGAAGTTTAGGGATAGCTAGTTAACTTTAAGCCTGAGTTTCCTCACAATGTTTCTTTTCACCGATTCAACTTGAAAAATACATATTTAATTGAAAATTTCACATTAGTACCTACTAACCCTGCCAATTTATTTATTTGCCAGTGTTTCTGGCAAATAAATAAATTATTATTATTATTATTATGTATACATTGTTTGTTTCTCGGCTTACCGGGTAACCGGATAACCAGATTTGCTGATAGCACGGGCCTAAGCCAAGTGATTATTATTATAAATTATTATTATTATTATTATTATTAACCCGAATTTGATCAACAACTTTGTATGTACAGACGCCAGCACATCAAGTTACCCCGATATGTCAAATTAATCCAATTGAATATGAACCTTATTCTGTTCAACATAAAGTTGAAAAACGATCAAAGACATTTGTCACATTGGGGTAACTTGTCGTGCTGGCGTCTGTACATTACAGGCAGGCGCCTCAAACACTACATTCTATTTTTTTTTATTTCTTTAATTATTTGTTTTTCGTTTATTCATTTAATTTTCTATATCATATTCGTCCGGAAGAGACTCTTCTTTAACAAATACAAGTAACATTTCAAATGGCATTTAGTGGCTGATGTAACAATGACATCAGGAGCGGACGTCACCTGCTTTGTTATTTAGCCAAAGTCATCATCACATCCAAACACACCTTAATATAACAATTTAACAGATCGTTATAAGGAAAATTTCGACATGAACACACAAAACAAATGGCGTCTTAAAGTTTTCAACCTTTTATAGTTTCCAAGAATGTGTCCTCAGCCCTTGAATGAAGCGAGGTCGTGGACGTGCAATCAATAAATACGACGCTTCAACAAACCATTATTAACTACTAGCACCTGCCCGCTGGTTTGCTCAGGTGGTATTAATTTAGGATTCATCATTAATATGCCAGGAATGGACATGCACGTGGATCCCATGTCTCAGTAACGCCATCTAGAATAATATAGCAATATGGAAGCGGCAGCGGAGCGTACTGAATTAAACCCATAGACTTGTAGTGGCTTTTTCCCTAGTGGACAAAGTCTATGGGTTTATCGGAGGAAAATCTTGTTCATGAGGTCCCGTCTTTAGTAGATAAGTATTGAATATGCCTGTTTTCAATAACACTACGCGACACCTAAAGATAAAGTCTAAATGAAAGCGCACCTTTTTTGCACTACACAACCGTGCAAAGATATTTAGGCATGACCTTACATACTGGATATTTTTTATCACTTACCCAATTATTGCAGTATGTGCTTGCTACCCATGAATATGAACAACTTTCAACTTTCATCACGAAAGAAATCTGCTGATTATTTTGGTGGAGATGTATGAAGTGATTACGTTTTTGCGATTTAAGAGCTATGAAGTTACTGGTAAGAAATACCCCGTAAATTATATTGAGGATCTCGTTTACATTAAAAATCGTAGGTATATGAAAACCATAAAGGAAAAGTTAAGCAAGAAGTCAACGACTACGCCATTAAAAACAATTGAACAAAATAACGTTACCGAGTGGTCCTAATGAAAATGCTACAGTTAATTCATACAATTCTACTCTTAATAGAAAGAAGAAAGAAAAGAAAGAAAGAAAATTGTGTTTATTTGGCAAAAAATCCTTAAAAATTAACAAAACAGATTCAATACAATTAAAATTAATAATGCCAAAAGGGCCTCAGCTCAGCATAATGCCAGATGGCAACACAATGTGCACCACCTGACGCTGATTTTCAGCTGCTGCCCACGAGTGCCATACGCTCGAAAAAAAAAAATAAACAAACATGTTATAAAATTCTAAAATAGTTTGCAAAAAATAAAATAAAAAACCTACTAAAATAAAATGTTGCGACTCTAATGAAAAAGAACAAAATGCCAATAATAATTATAACAGTAACAAAGGTAAATAAACAACAACAAAAATAAAATGCCAAAAATACTTTAAAATTGACACACTAGAAACAATTATATAAAGTTAAAAAGACTGAATGTATAAAATTAGTTACATTGTTAAAAATTTTATGACGTATAAAATTAACAAAATGTATAAAATTGTATAACATATAAAATTGATAAAATGTATAAAATTGTATAACATATAAAATTGATAAAATGTATGAAATTGGTAACAATAATAAAAGAAAAACAATAGCAACAATAGTTGTAGTAAAAAATTGACAAAAAATAACATTTTGATTTGATAAATTAAGACACAATTATAAAAAGTAAAAATTTACAGAATGTATAAAATTAGTAGCATTCTTAAAATACCTAGTATAATTTATAAAATGTATGAAAGTGATAGCTACGCCAGCAATTCAAAAATGCATACAAATTGGAAATAATGTTATACGCGATATACATGATTGAAGTAATAAAAAATAAAATAAATAAGAATATGCTGTGTTTCAAATAGCTGACATGTCGGCTCGAACATCCCGAAATTCATTTTGATGATTTAATAAAAACAACTTTAATTTTAACTTAAATGTTAAGCAACTAATATGAATTGTATTATGTAATAGAAGTTAGGATTCATTATTCTCAGAACAGCAACCAGCTACTTTGAAAACACAACCAATTTCTTTGTATTTATTTCTAGCAACCCAATGGTTTCTACACACAGACAGATTTTCCACTTCAATTTTACTACAGCAGGTATACCTACATAAGACAATTATAATAATTAGTAGGTATATTTATTCATACATACGCGAGGAATTCATCAAGCTTTCCTGTCGAGTGCTATGTGTAATTAGGACGCATTCTAGGTCACCCTGAGGTATACCTAGACTATTGTGTACCCAAGTGTTAATTAATGCGCAATTATTCTCGAAAGATGGCAATTCATTATCTAACGGTATTTGTATAATTGCAATTGCGATGGATAAGGGGAAATAGTAGATTTATTGTTGGCACTAAAATGACGAGTTTACAAACTGGAATATACAGATTTTCAACGTAGAAATATCCGTTTATTGCTTGATCATGGACGGCGTTGAAATTTTTCGTAATTTCCAAGTTATTTCTGATTTTCTTTTTACTTGAAATTATACAATACCAGAGAGTATTTTATGAAAGAAGTGATTTATTTATTTTTTGTGGAAAAACTCATTGAGTCGGATGGAAATGATGATTTTCCCATAGATTCCTATGGGAAAATCATCATTTCTATTTATAGAAAAAAAAAAACAGAATTTCAGAATCATGTAATGAACTAATACTTTTTGTTTGCGCATCGTCATCCCTTCCACTATTTAAATATTATTTATATCGGTAGTTTTAGCCACCGGTATTCCAATGTGAAAGATGGATGGAGCAATACGTAAGTAAGTAATATCCTTTTTTAATAACAGAAAAACAATGGTCTCATGGTATCTACCTACGACAGTACAGGAGAACCCTGGTAGCAAAAATCTTCTAGTCTTGAATTTTTATCTAGAAACAAACGCTGCAGTTAAGCATGGTGAACTGCCGGTCGATTCAGTAAGTCACCCCGTGAAAACTTAAGTGAAGTGAACTGTCAATGCCTAGCATTAGTATGGAATGACAGCTCAATTCGCCCTCACTACGCCTTCATTTTCACGCGGTGATTTGACCAGAAGCGCACTGCTGCTCAAAATATGCGATAAATATCAACGCCAGCCGTGTATAGGTCTATAAAAGTACATTAGGCAATTATATATGTACAGACGGCAGCACATCAAGTTACCCCAATGTGTCAAATTTTCCCAATTGAATATGAAACTTATTCCGGTTGAAAGTTGAAAAAGGATCAAAGAAATTTGACACATTGGGGTAACTTGATGTGCTGGCGTTTGTACAACCGACCAGCCATTAGGTAGGTATCTGAGATGGACGCAACATTTGACTTGAAAAGTTTTTGAAAAATACTCCTTAAATAACACGAACCCAAAAAAAAACATTATTCAAACATGTATATCTTCAACGATAATTATCTCCTCCAAAATAATTCCATATCTCCTTGAAACGGAACCTGTAATTTATGATAATATATCAATCTTTCAACTGAAGGTTATAATTAATACATGACCCAGTGTCACAAGTACAGGTTTGATATCCGTGGCGGCAGAACCCTTTAATTGTGTTCAAATCGAAACCTAATGTTATTGTGCCTTCGTTCATTTTATCGATCGAGTTTATTAATCGCTTTATTTGTCAAAGAGTAAAACTTTGAGAAAAGCACGTTTTTTTTACTACTACCTATCTACTACTAAACCTTCAACTGATTTCTTATTCACGTCGAACAATTCTTCCGCAACAGTTTTATGTATAGTCTGTTATCGATTCATTTAGGTGTGAGGTGCCATTGATTTACCATATATCCGACTATTACACGCTAAGGAAACACACTCTAAGTACTGAAACACACTCTAAACACACTCTATTACCTCTATCTGCCTATTAGGTACAGACGCCAGCACATCAATACCCCAATGTGTCAAATTTTTCCAATTGAATATGAACCTTATTCTGTTTGACATAAAGTTGAAAAACGATCAAAGAAATTTGACACATAGGGGTAACTTGATGTGCTTTCGTCTGTACATTTAATAAGGTCGCCACTATTTTGCCACAAGAACTAACAAAGCCCAAATATCCCCTTTGTCTTGCTTATACACAGATTCTCAATCTTTATTTAGTCTGTAAGTATAAATATTTTAGATATCATTTGTACAAAAAAGACTATCCTTACTATTGCAATTTATTTATTAGTGATTAAAACTTGAGCGGGTGTTTGGGCCCCCCATTTGGCTGAAGTTCTTAAGAAAGGTCAGGTGCGTAGTACCTACCTACTCTCAACCGGCGTGTGTGTATGACAACATGTATGAATGTAAACGAAGCAAAAGTAGTATGTAAGAGTCGTAGCATTTGGCGCTCAGTAGTTTCTGTCTACACCCATGGTAAAAGGCGTGAGTTTTGTATGTTTGTACATATGTAAAATTTGGACACAAATTTCAGAATTCGTGCAAGAATTCTAGAAAGATCCACTTTTCAACCAACTTCTCTCAAGTCCTCACAGAGGGAATCGGCACGTATCCACAAACCCCAAACTGAGTTACTGTTCTTGCGACAGGACCACAGAAGCAACGTCGGCATCGGCAGCCCCAAGGCACGCATACAATATCGCTCCCGATTGAATTATCGATCCGATAATGGGATCGCGAGAGTAATGCCCCTATATATTGTTCTTGCTACTTTAATTATGGGAGCTATTGGATCAGCCTGTTTATTAAGCACTTCTTGTGAGTTGGATCTGATAATTGCTGAACGAAAGCTTATTGTTTTGTTAAGTTACATAGAGATCTGGACAGGTCATTTCATTATTTAATCAATAACCTTGAGAAAAGCTGCTTTCATGGGATGGCGATGGTACTAATCTAAAGCTCCTCAGCTCAGATCTTGATACAAACTAAATGGCTGCTCTTGTCAAGTAATTATGAATTTTTTTAATAGGTACCACCTTGAAACAACCCCAAGCGATCAATAAATCGTTCCATATTTATGACAAGAGGTAACAGTGAATATAAACTGCCTATTATTTAAATGAAATTAAAACATGCATCATTCGATCGAAAGCAATGAAACTAAACTGTATCAATTCCATTGAATGACAAAATCTGAACAATATAACTGACCTACAGATACTGTTTGAAAGCGTTGGTTAGTAGATAACAATCAATGTGGCGCCCGGAGCGTCACCGGCTGTCACCCAAATGAACGAGCACATTAAAATGAAACGCCTGAGAGTAATGGACATAAATTAAATAGTCGTCCACGTCACTCAAGCCGCAGGACCTGAAGAAATACGCCCTGACGGAAGCCAGGTAGTTAAGATTCCAAACAAAAATATAAGATAACAACAGTTAAGATGTTAAGTTTTATTAAGGAGCCAACAAAGCGACGCTAATTTACGTCCTTTTTGGATCGTAAGATAATAAGATAAGAATAACAGTATTCCCTTTTAACGATTCAGATCCTCACATAGCATCGTGAGAATTGTCATTATCCATGCCGAGTGCTAAGTCTCACCACTCACGATTTCTAAGACTACCTAAATACAATTCCAGACACATACAACATAAAATTTCTTCACAGCAATCGCTCATCTTAAATTATTGCTGTGGGTCATACCACACGCGAATGTATTGCAATTCATTACCACACTTACGTTAGAAACCGATAGTTACAATACACAGTGGTTACAAGTAAATTACTTGAAGCACTCGTAATCTACGCCCAGGAGGCAGACAATAGAGCAATAAAAGCAACTGCACCCGACAACTCGAGAAAGCAACAAACGTATCGACAACATATAAATCAGAGACAACCTCGAGCGTTACTACTTGAAACAACCCAGAAATATATCAGTGGACGTTACCGACCAAACACTGACACATAATTCAGTTTTCCGTAACATAAAATGCTTTGTTTCAAAGAAATCGCAAAATAAAGATCCTCGTCATAGCTCGCTATTCGCACGTTGCACTATCTGTCTCATCTCTGCGTTGATTTATTTGCTGAAGTTGACAAAGTATTAGCAACTTAATTTTCTGGGTTGGGTTACTTTTTAAGAGACGCCCAATTTATATAACGACTTTTGTTGTTATCGAATGAGCACTGAAGTGAAGTTATTTAATTTGGTTGAGCGGAACCATGTAAGAGATATCGTCTAATTATTTAAAACTACTAGTATAGTTCTACATAAATAATAATAAAAATAAAAAAATAAAAAATAAAAAAGCCTTTTATTTCATGCATTTAAAAGACACTTTGCATCGTTGTTTACATTTTTTTAACATATCTAATAATCATTTATTTTTATTATTTTAATGTAATAAAAAAGGATATAGATGAACTTATAGATTAAATTTCAATAGATATTTCATAATTATTTGATTTGATTAGTTGATTTGACTAAGTAAATTTAAATTAAAATAAAAACTAATATATAGGTACATAATTTCATGCATGAACCCCTCAAGTAGTGAGGGTGAAGGCCTCCTCCAGAGAACCCCAACGGTCGCGGTTTTTGGCATCTGACAGCCAGTTCTTTCCTGCAGCTCGTGTGATGTCATCTGTCCATCTAGTTACAGGTCTTCCCCTTTTCCGAGTGCCTGTTGGACCTGGCCATGAAGTGATGCGGATTGTCCATCGCTCATCAGTCATTCTCGCTACGTGTCCTGCCCATTTCCATTTTAATTTTAGGGCGTAGGTGAGAGCATCTATCACTCCTGTTTTTTGTCTGATGGTTGTGTGGCGAATTTTCTGGCATTTCCTGATTTTTGCGACACTTCTCTCCATGCTTCGCTGGCAGGACGTGATTTTATTCTTGATGCTTCGTGTGAACTTCCACGTTTGACAGGCGTAGGTTAATGAAGGCAAAAGACACGAGTCCATGACTTTTCTTTTGATTTTCATGGGCATCTGACTCTTTAAAATTTCTTTTAGGCTCCAGAACTTTTTCCATGTCGTTAATATCCGTCTATCTACTTCTGCATCGTTGTTGAATTTTTGAAAATAAATTTGTTTGCCTAGATAGATATAACTCATAACATACTCGACTGGTGTGTTGTCTAGACTAATAGAGTTTTGAGCAGCGTTTGTCATGACTTTTGTTTTGCATAGGTTAATTTCTAATCCTACCTCTCTACTTGCTTTTTGTAACGCTTGTAACATTGACTTCAATTCTGTGCTATTTTCTGAAAGAAGAACAAGTTCTACATATGCCATTATAATTAATTTTCATCTCTATTGTGGGCTACACAGGTAAATTCAGATGGAGTATTAGGTTAAAAAGATGGCTGAAGCTAAGTGGACGTAAGTAAGAAATTAAAACGGTTAGATATACTAACTAAGCTAAGCTACTTAGATCGTCAACCAAAAGTCAAACGTTTTCCTTACTTGCGGTAAATAAAACCAAAAAGTTTCCACTGGTCCAAGTACCTACAAAAGTTTAAAGCGCAAATTCAGCAGCAGTATTTCAACATTTAAGGTCGGAGATGTCACAGAAAAAGTAATAAAATTTCGGTACGATTATCCAAATACGTAATTATATGAGTAGCCGGAATTCCTACACGGTATATTTCGTAAGCAAGGGTAATCTTAAGGGCATCAGAGCAAGTGGAGAGGAAATCAACAAAGTTGCATTGTTTCACGGCATTAACAATTATAGCAGTTTTCATAAAAACTTAGTTGATCTAATCGGTTTGCCTTTCCTTTGTCATCTATGTAAACGCTGACGAAATCATCTCATTATAATTTTAGATTCAACCGACAATTTTTATTCTAAAGTTACTTTAAAATAGGAATTAATAATAAATTAACATCAAACTATTATGAGTTTTTACTTAAAACCCTACAAAAAAAAACAAGCAGATTTCTTCTCTTTATAATATTATAAATTAAGGTATAGATAATATAGATATAGATAGAATAAATATAAATAGTATAGATATCGATAGTATAGATTATAGTATAGACGCTATTAACAAGTTAAATAGGGACCTTTTAGCCATAAGAGCTTGGTCCGATAGGTTCGGCGTAGCAGTTAACCCTACTAAGTGTCAGGCGATCATCATAGGAAGCCCTCGAAGCATGAGTAGAGTGGATATTGCAAACTTGCCGCCAGTCCTGTTCGACAGCACGATTATACCATTCAGCAAAAATGTGAAGAACCTCGGCTTGCATTTTGACTGTACCCTAAACTGGCGGCCCCAAGTTGCTAATGTCAGCCGGAAGGTTACTGGAACGCTGCGGGCTCTGTATCGACTCAAGAATGTTTTGCCATCCAAGACAAAGACAATGCTTGTGCAGACCTTAATTTTTCCTTTCATCGATTATGCTGATGTGTGCTACTATGACCTGAATGCAGATCTCCTTAATAAACTTGACCGTCTTCTAAATAACTGCATTCGATTTGTTTTCAATCTCCGTAAATATGACCATATGTCTCTATGCATCGATCGCTTCTAAAGTGGTTGCCCATTCGTCAACGCAGAGAGCAAAGGGCACTAACCACTTTGTTTTCGTTTCTTAAGTCCCAATTTTCCAGCTTACATAGCCCTTCACTTTCAGTACATTTGCGCCAACCACAATAGAAATTTACGATCATCAAATAACCGTCTTCTCCAATGCCCCACTCATCGTACTGACTTCATTCACTGTTCCTTCTTCGTTCAGGCTATATCTTTGTGGAATGCGCTTCCCCAGGAAATCAGGATGGCTACCAACCGATTCGCTTTTAAATTGAAGGTTCGTGAGCACATTCACAAAAAACGGCTGTAGTTTCGTCACAGCGCTAATGTTTTCCCTTGGCATGAATATCATGTTCATGTGTTTAAGTTTTTGTGTATATATTATATTTTATTATATTTTATGATATTTATCATATTTATTGTTTACATATATATAAATAAATTAAATTTACTTCTCTCCAAATTTCTTACGGAATTGCACCTACCACTGTTTGTCTCTGCATGACCTAAAGGTTGACTGGTAGAAAATGCCTAAGGCATTAAGTCCGCCTATGTACATTTGTGTGCTTGAAGTATTAAATAAATAAATAAATAAATAGTATATATATATTTTAGATGTATATAATGTATGAATGACCAATGGAACACGTCGCATGAACTCGTCATATGTAGGGTGCTTCTTCATGGCATTCTGATAGGATCAATCTCGCGTTCCGTATACGTGATGTGACCAATTTCACCGTAACAAGATTTGTTCTCATGAGTATCTAGATCTGCCTCAATTTGAACGATAATAAAAAACTTCGATAAATCAAGTAAACCATTCGTTGCTGATGATGTAAGAAATACTTCAAATTTTAATTACAATCAGCACTGCAGGACAATTGGCATGTTGACGGTGTATGAATATCTATACTAATATTATAAAGAGGTAAAATTTGTAAGTTTGTATGTAGGGGGTAATCTTCGGAACTAATGATCCAATTTTAAAAAATATTGTACTGGTGGAAAGCTACATTATTCCCGGATGACATAGGCTACTTTTCATCCCCGTATTCCCACGGGAACGGGAACTACGCTGGTGAAACTGCGTGACGTCTGCTAGTCAGTTATATTTTAGTCATCACTTAGATAGTAAAAATGATAGACAATATTTTTTTGCTTTTATAAATTGATGGAAAACTACTTAGATTAATAACATTAAAAATAAAAAAATCTTTTTTGCAAAAAATAAAACCGACTTAAAAAAAACACTAGCCGGTGTAAAATAACTCTAAATTAGGAAGTCTGTGGCTTTGGTGGTTTTGTCTTATTCATGATGGGCCACCGACTTCCGAATTTAGAGTTATTTTACACCGGCTAGTGTTTTTTTTAAGTCGGTTTTATTTTTTGCAAAAAAGATTTTTATTTTTTCATTTTTAGTTGTTCCCATACAAATATTTGCCATGAATTTATGTTTATATTGTTATTTGTTAACAATACATGTCATGGTAATAGGGTTATCCACTTATCCCTAATAAATGAAACTTAACATACCTAACTTTCGAAATCTAGGTATATTGTACACATCTGCATACCCCTCAGAGCATACAGGCGTGATGATACGTCATGATGTTGTATAAACAATAAATATCCAAGCGATTCCAGCAATCACGACAGATTTGCCGTCTATTTTTGAAGAGTTCCATTGTATATCTCCGAAGATCAGCACCAGATCTTCACCAAATTAAAATGGGACCACCTCGGGAGTATACTCTTTCAAATAAAAAAAGAATTTTGAGAATCGGTCCACAAATGGGGGAGAAATCGCGTAACAAACACACAAAAAAAAAAAAAAAAACATACCGTCGAATTGAGAACCTCCTCCTTTTTTTGAAGTCGGTTAAAAAGAGTGGGCTTGTGAACGTCATACATAATTCAGGTTAAACTGTACGAAATAGTGACATTATACCTATGTGTCACAAATAAATATATTTGAATTTGAATTTGAATGTCATGCAACATTTTGACTCGATGTATCGCCGTTGTTTTTTGATTACGTGAAAATAGAAAAAAAATTGTCTTATATTTTTAGCAATCTTAATCTTAAAAAACTTAATGTGCCAGTAAGATTACCAACATTGTGTTGTATTTTCATTTTTGTACTAGCTTTTGCCCGCGGGTGCGCTTACGAGGATCTCGTTTATCACGACGTGTGCTTTATATTATACTTAGTCTTTTTTTTTAAATTCCATTGCTATGTTCGTTTTTTTATGTAGTTATAGTGACTTTGGGTCACTATAACTACATAAAAAATAACATAGCAAACAAAGTTTTATCACATGTTTAACCATTTATTTTTTTTATTTTTAAGTTGACATTCAAAAGTGCCTTTTAACGGTCTATTTAAAACAAATGATTTGACTTTGACTTTTTCTTAATGTGCGAAATAAAATTGATAACAATTTTTATATTTATATTGGACTATTTCAAATACATAACAACTACGTAATACTTCATGAACTAAGAACTTCTATTCAAAATATTTTCAACCATTTTACTATTTGAATTTCAAAACACCTTCTCTTTTTTTACGCAAAACAAATACATCGTTCAGATTTCAAGTATCAGTCAGGGCATCAATTAAGATGTGGCGTATACCTTTCTTAAGATAAGACTATTCCGGAGATCAGACAATTGTAAAAGCTAAAATGTTCGGAATAAATGTGTGAAAACCAGTCTCGGGTTTATGGATGCAAAATAAAAAACTAAAATACATATCCAAAATAAATACAATTTATTACAAAAAAAAATTACATTATATAATGTATAATTTACGTGCTAGGATCAAATATTGTACCGTGGCTACAACATTTGTAATATTATGTACGTTTGACTTGAGATTAAAATAACAAAATATTAAAAAATATACATTTCCTAACAACCTTGAATTTTTAAACGCTTGACTTGAAAACCGATGCCAACATGCAGGTATTATTTGACAGGTTGACAACCGTTACATATATCTGACAGTTTCAGTTGTTAAGCCAGTCAACATGCTTTAAACAGCTCCATGGAACAAATAAGTAGTTGAAAATACAATTTTCGAGACTACATCATGACACAATAAAAACAATATGTAAAATCCCTAATACTAGACTGGAATATTTTTTAAAACATTTTATTGATACTTACAAGGTACAAAATCCTAGGTGAGCTGTGGAACATTAAAAAAAATAGTACATACTGATACAAATCGACAAACATTGTTATTGCACTCCAGCCTGCGTAGCATGAACACATTGAACACCGAAGAAACGGCCTTTGTCTACAGACGAATCGGCAAAGTGACAGATTATTATTATTTTTCTTTCTTTCTTTCTTTCTTTCTTTAGATTATATAGACAGGAACCTCAATCTGTCAAATTTCTTTCAATACAGCTGCCTGCGTAGCATGAACACATAATTTCTTTTCTTCCGAGACACGACAAAGACCGTTTCTTCGGTGTTCATGCTACGCAGGCAGGTGGTATTGCAACCAAGGTGTCACAGCGCCGAAAGAGATTCCAAGGAGAGGCCGGTTTATTTTCAAAGCCATCGTACAGCCTAACATAGAAAACATAAACTTATAGCTTATATATCAGCGTAATTTTCAATAGCAGTCAAATCCATTGACCTCCTGATAAATGAATTTAATTTATTCAACAATAGGTATGATATGCTTATTCTAACTGTTTATACAGAGTGTCAAAAGATCCATAACTAAGCCATTATTTACTATTTTCCATCAAACTAAGTTACATTGCCCATAAATGATTGTTAGGAAACTACTTTTATTACTAGTGTAATAAAGTGCTGTTTACGGTAGCAAGCAAGGTAACACGCAAAAATTGTGCGTATTGTAGGTCATGTCTTTTTAGTTAGTAGAAGAATTCTACACGCGTTATAATCATAAATTAAAAAGACATGAGGCTCTTTGTGTTTTTAATATTTTTCTTCTGATATTGTACGTTTTTTCAGTACTTTTTATCTGTTTAGTTGTCGTAAATTTAAATATTTTAAATGCCTTTTGCCTAGCACATTTAGTACTCAGGCATGAGGCTCTTTTTTACTATTAAAAAAACACACATCTCTAACTGTTTTTGGACTTCTATTTCTGTTCTTTTCCCGTAGGAGTGCAGATATGCAAAGTAAAACGTACGCGTGTTCATTGTCAACGTAAAAGTGGTAAAAGTGCAATAAGAACCTTTTTGAATAAGTTCGTTGGATACTTGTTTTTACCAACTGTGACATTTGAATGGGTTTCAAAGAGAATAGGGGAGGGGGGGAGGTAGGTCTACCGTTTAATGGGGACGGTGCCTGAAGCAACTGCAAGGGAGAATTGGTCGTCCGTCAGTAGGCGAAGGACCATATTAACCATATATACGTGACCAAACCCCTTACGCAACGCGCAGTTAGATCAGGCGCCGTGGCGTTAAGTCGTAGGCCTGTAACTGTTTATACGTGTTATTATTTATTTAATTGGTATTACTTTACTTTTTAAAGGTTATACTCAGCACTAAATGTACGAGTATAAAGAACAAGATATTAATGAAACAACAGTAAATAATTTCGTAATATATTGACAACAACAGCTGCTAGTTTATTTAGGGATAAGAATACGTGTGATGTTAACCATCATAATAAATAAATTTAATTTTAATATATTTTTAAATATAAAGAAGGAAAGCTGACTAATTATATTATTATGTTGCCAATAATAATATTAAATTTAAGACTTGTAGGTATTGAGTTTCGGGAAATTTCTTAATAAGATATTTAATATAAGATATGAAACGAAAAAAAGTGTATAAGTATTGGTTAAAAACTCAAATTTTTATGTAATAACTTTCTTAATTTCTGTACTCAAAAGTATCAAAAATTAGTTTTACCATACATTTTAATAGTCATATTTGTAGTCATAAGAGCTACTACTTTCTGTATGAGGTCTCCTTCTCCAATTAGTATTGTCATCTTGTTGTTCTCTATTTTTGTTCCAGAAACCTTTATCGTTACTTGTATTTCCCCTACTGTTATATCTGTCATTATTTCTATTGTTCAATCTGCTATTATATCTGTTATATCGATCCCTGTTTCGATCTGCATCTTGGTCTTCATCTTCGACTAGTGGAGATCGTTTATAATTTGTTTGTCTGCTACTTACGGGTTTGATGTCCGTTTGTTTCCCCACATCAGGCGGTGGTGGTGTGGTTCCAAACAAATCGGCTATATAATTGTCCCGTTCTATTTGATACCCACGAGCTTTTTCGAATTCTGTAAAAACACTTTTAGCATCATTACCTTATCAAATGACAACTCTGTAAAATAAATTACGAATGCAAAATACGAGTGAAAAGTCAAAGAGAAAGGCGAAACAAAACAAATAGATACCACCCCTAGATTTCACCTGTCCCAATAGCACTTCGTCGCAGCACGTTATAGTAAACTTGCCTTGACGGAACGTGCGAACCGGCAAACACAAGTGAAGCAATAAACAGTTCATGTAGTAATATTTATAGACAATAACTAACTCTTAATAGCGTCCTTGGCGGGGACCCCGAGGCGGTCGCGCATGTATCGGCAGACCATGTAACCGGTGCGGTTCAGGCCGTGCGTGCAGTGGACGCCGATCAGGGTCTCTGTAACAAATGTGACACTTTTGCATCTTGCAGACTATGGATAGAGTTAAATTATTGAGTGAACTATATTGTAAGGGTGTATTATCAGAAGTAAAGAAACTGAGAGGGTATTAGAAATTACAATTTTTCCGTTTTTATTTTTACTTGGAATGCAATGAGATTTTTTACTATCTATAGAATGTCATGTAATTGCAAAGTCTATGGAGATATATGTTGAAACAGCCGATATGTAAGTTTAGAGCCCTTACACAATAAGAAAACATGCGTTACGAAATCGAAACCAACAATTTCTCTAAACCCACGAAAAACAATAAGATAAAAAGACAAATAGTAATGCAATCACGATCGATAGCCACTAAAGCGCACCGCGGAAAATAAACGAAAACCTCATGTTTGTGTCTTCAAAATCGCACGGCAAACATCGGCCGGAGGTCGTTGACTCCCGCCCCCATCGCACCCCGTCGCTAAGCGAGGGCGGTGCAGCGGGGTGGCGCCGGGGTGAGAGGAAGTCGTGGCCGCGGTTTGACACTTCCTCAGGAAGACCTTTGAAGTAGCAACCAAGATCTACCTTCACATCCTACACAATTGCACAAAAAAGCTTCTTTTTAATATTTAGAAATGTAGTTGAAATTATATTTTACGTTGCGCCCCACGCTGCAAGGACAGTTTGTGGTGGTTTCTCCTACTATTTAGGTGCTTAAAAAAAATCTTTAGTCAAACAATCAGAGTACGTTTCAACCATCAACGAACTGATTTATAAACCCACAAAGCGCGAGCATAACAGACGTTACGACCTGACTTGGTCCGCAACATATGCACTTCGTAAGTTCCTTAGCACGGGACAAAAAACGAGCAAAAGCATTATTCGATGCAAAATTCCCACGCAGTGCGGCCAACGGGTAATGCATTTGAGGCATTACACATGCAAATTCATGCCAAGTCGGGACAGACAAAAAAAAGATTTCATTTAAAACAATCCATCAAGGCAAGCTTATACCAGCAACTTAATTAACGTATGTACATGTTTTCAATTACAGAAACAAACAATGCAATGATAATTATGAGAACTCACTCAGAGGTATCTTTATGAGATAATATTTATGAGCAAGATGTACGGCGGAGGCTGAGTCAACTCTTTTGATTTAAAACCATTTGTTTAGGGCTCGCTCGGGAGTTTAAAATTACAGAATTTATCTTTTTTCAGTTTTGCTAGGAGGTCCCCTGTATAAATCATACAATTTGCTACATGCTGCATAGAACAGGCTGTCTTAATTTAAGATCCCCCAATTCTGATTATTTCACACTAACTTTCTTCCTTACTTCCAGCATTAATTTTCTTGATAACACTGGCAGCTACAGCATTATTATTATATTGTCTACATACTATAGAGCTGCCGTTTCAGGTTTCCAAAGTAGCGTTTGGTGACATTTCAAACGAGAACTATTACGTTACACCGATTCACATGCAAATTGCAGCTGACAATACAACAAGCCAATAGCCCAAAACATGTTACCACTTGCCAGTCACTTAGCATAGAAAGCGTACGTACTGTATTTGTAATGTAATAAACTTGATAGAGAATAAACAACAGTGGTATTCCGACGTACGGTTCAAACAAACAGACAAAAGGTATCAAAAGAGGGCGTTACGTAATTATAATAACGATGAATTGATGAATACTTATTATTGCGTAGTGGTAGGACCCACCGCAGTCAAAATCTCACAGATCAGACAAAGTAAACTCTTCTAGTGCAAGTTAATAAGAAAATCCAACAAAATGAACTGCTCACACAATGCTAAAATGTTTATGTATGCAAAAGATGTTCGAACTATAATATTTTAGTTAGCATTAAATTTATTTCACGTCAACAACAAGTCATCAACCATGCTCATTAATGAAGAAGTACAATTAGCAAAACATAACTAAGCTTAATCACTATCAACGCATTAATTATTTCCACAAATGTCGTACATTTTACGTTCAGCTTGGCAGATCCACGATAAAAGTTACATCAAAATGATATATGTCTTAACTGAGACGAATAGGTGTGCGCATCGCGTTTCATATCGATTGTCGACAATCGATGCATTGTGAACGAAACGAGTCGATATCGATACGCGATAGTTCGCCTACGCGCGACCCCCTTACATCGTAATCGGCTTATTAGGATTTTACCACACGCATCCATGTGACTGCGGTGTGTTAACAATGTTACGATGTCGACCTAGGAATATCTTTATTGTACTATCTTATTAAATTGCCCTAAAATAAAAATTATATTGCGTGGATACTTGCCAATTGATTGGTTTAGGTGCATATAAAGAGAATTTTTTTTTTTTTTCAGAGCTAATATTGTTAAGGATCTTTTTAATTAACACAAACTAATAAAGGTTTTCTTTCACCCAAAAATCAAGTTCCAAACCGAATCCACTCACGCCGATATTTCTTATCTTTGGTCGCTCGTGCGAGTGAGTCCGAGGCAGTTCCAAAGTTAGCTATAAACTTGCTAATAGATACTTAGAAATCACGATAAGCAAATAAACTTACATTAAAACTATGTCATTACAGATATGAGCAGTAAAACAAACCAAAAGCGCCGCGGGACGCTATAAATGTTGCGTTCATTTAAGACGCCACTTGACGCAAACAGCATTTTTCGGACGATTAAGGCCTTATTACGTATTAATACATTGATATTTTTATGATAACACTTTATGAAGTTACGAAGTTAGGCTAGCTTTATAGCAGAGCTGTGCGTGAAGCGGAGCGGTTTTGAACAAATGACAATTCTACTTTTGAATTTCTTCTCCGCTCATCGCTATGCTTCATTGCTATTTTGTCTGCAATTCATAACAAAAAAAAAAATTTTTTTAGCTTCAATACCTTTAATAAGACTATGTGGTGTATAGACTGCTCATCAAATCGCTTGTATTGAAACCTCATCCCAACAACCGTATCTAAGAACTTGTTGCGTGTTGCCACATCGTCGTCCGCGGCGCCACGCGTGGGCTGTGATGTGATGATCAGATGACTGATTAGGTATTTAAGAATATTAATTGTCGCAATGGCTCTACATTCTTCGCTCGGAATTTTTATTGAACACGAACGACAGAAATACCACAAGTAGCTGGTGATCGAGTGGCGATCACACATAAAATATTGTAAAACGGTATGTTCAAGAATTTACAATCAAAGATATAGATATAGCTTATTTCTAAGTGGTTGTTGAATGGCTAAGCTATCCGGCCACACAGGAATAAGCAGCAAACAGTAACTAACACATACATTTTCACACTGGACTAAACAAAGAGTATTAAACCTTCATGGAAAAACAATTATAAATATAATGCTGCAGAAAATACCATACCAGAACAGTAATCAAATCTTCAAGGAACAAATGCTCTTAAAGAAAACATTAATTACGACTGTAGAAAGGAGCGGCTCTAACACAAAAGATGAACAATAGCCACTAACACATATAAAATATTTCTCAGACAATGCAAACTTATCGAAACTAAATTATTTCCCTTTAAATAAACCGCAAAGAAGACAATACCACAGAGTTCAACAAAACAATAAATAAACACAATGTTTCAAAAGAATAATTTAGAAGAAACAATAATTTACTGAATAACAAATGCAATATATTATGAGCAACTGTTAAAGTACGTTATCACTCCACAAATAGACGGACAAACAGATTCCTCAGCAACATTTGTCACTGCGACTGCGTCTATTCCAAAAGTGCAACTTTGTCTACAACTATCTCGGAGTACGTAAACTGCTTGAAACGCAGCGATATATCCAGCTCCCATATCAACAAACTTGGAAACAAACTTTCGAACAAACTCATTTTTACGTGACGCCATCCCAATGATATAAAAAGAAAGCGTATTTTATCAGTGTGCTCTTTACGATGAAAGACATAGAACAAACATAAAGTTGATAGAAAACCTTTTATTGCAAAGGATTTTATTTAGTCTCTCTATTGATCCAAATCAAGTCATTAAAACAAAATAAATATTTGACGTCATAGATGGAAACACAAGCAGCAATGTTTAAACACACGTTTTAATGTCTTGTAATTTTCCTACTACTAGCACAAAATGTAAGCAAAACCCGTCGTTTATCAAGACAACGTTGAAAGTAGCAAGTCATCTATGTAGCAGTAAAAATAAATCCATCCATCAAGTATGCGACATGCGGCGGTGGGACATCTGCAACACGTCAAATAACTTCTTGTAAAACATTTATAATAACGATAACTTCTATACTTAATTGAATTCAGTACTATCCATCTGTTAGGAATATCGATAAAAGTGGTTGATGATAAAATTGATTTTTAATTCGAAGCGAGCACGATAAATTATGCATAACGATGTAAATGTGACGTATCAAATGATAATAAAGATTGTAATGCACTTAGATCAAATAGCAGAAGCTTGATGGTGGAATTTGTTTAAAATAAAATATAGCGCAGAACTTAAATGTAAAATTTCCTTATCAAGACAAATATAGAAGACAAAAACTAATAATTGATAAAGCCGATAATTTGCTTAAACTTTAAGCATCAATGTGACCACCACGGGGTGCACAAACAGTAGCAAGTGTAACAACATTCCCCGCGCATGCGATATCGTGTAAATCAGGACGCGAGCGCGATTCTTCCTCAGATAGCAAGTGAAATACGAATATCGTCGCATTAGCACGCGGTGGAACGCCGAACGCTACCAATGGTGTCATTTACTTTAACGTTCAGCACAATCATCTTATTTTAAAGATAACAATCCAACCTTTAATAAATCTCAATTTATTTATCGAAGAAACAGTTCATCGCAATTGAGAAAACAGATCAAACCACATGGATCAACTTACATTCTTCAAGAATCTGGCGCCAGCCTTAGCAAACCAGTATAATATACATCTCACTCAATCTACTTAGCGACACCGATAACCGGCCATTACCAATGAAAACGCCGACAGATAGTCGCATGTTCACAATTAATTGAAACTGCCCACGTAATCTAATAAAAGCTAGTTTTTGTGATCAAGACAAACAAGGGCGCCCATTCGTAATTAGAACTTAATGAACATTCGGAATATTGAGTTCGGCACCGTGAGAAGTCCGTCGATAACTACGATTTGTGTCACTGTAATTAAAAGCGTAGCTGCCGATAAACTGGACGTGTAGACTGAACCTACTAGTTTTGACTGCGTCGATAAACCAAAGTTTTAGGAGCTCTCCGATACTTGCGCCTCATACAAGACAGGTGAAACGGAAAAGGAATATGAGTTCTTTGAAGAGTGAACATGTATCAATATTCTTGTTAAAATCGAAGAGGTCTTTAATTGAAATCGTATGTTGTGTCGAACGTCACTGATAAAGTCGTTTTCGGTTCTGTCTGTTGACGCAATGACGTAACTGACCGGTGGTGACGCAAATTGAGATGCAATGAAATTGAAATTAGGAACGGTATATATATTTCAATAAGTACAATATTGAATTTGTAGCGATTCATACTTTAAAGTTCCTACTAAAATAAAATTCTGTACAAATATAATTTTACTATTTATGAATGCATTGTCTCATCTCTAACAACTAAACACAAAAATTAAATGGTTGCATGGTCTATGCTAGCCTATGGTATGGCTACTTAACACGTTAAACATGTTATAGCTACACTCTCTACCTGGATCGCCTAGACATATATCACCACATTTTATTGGAACTTACTTTGTTTTCCCTAATCGCAGTAAAAGATAGACTTGACAGAATGAGAAATGCTTCTGCAATCGACGCGTTAATTTAAAACAAGGAAGATCTTTTCAAGCAACTTGAGTCAGAATAGTTAGGCACAATTAGAATTTACGACGATAATATTTGTTTAGCTATTTTTAAATATCATACGTGTATTCTGAAAATAGAATAACAATTAGCGACTATAAACACCGAGTACAACCATCTGCCCAACATGGTCTTCTCGTAAAGTAATACAATTAGGCAATGGGCGTGCATTAACACCTTACAACAAAGTTTTCACCCACGCGAAATGAGTGTACTTATACCGACTCATGACTTTAACCTACATGAGCGTTTGCAGTGCGCCGAGCTAACAACACACCCAATTGTGAGCGTTTTGTTTAGATTGAATGTATGAACGGATCTTACCTGTGGTCGACAAACCGAGACTGGCTCTCTTTACTTGAACAGCCACTATAGAGAAAACCGCAACAGCAATTTAAGTCCGCACACACCAGTAGTCATTGAAAACGGCCCAAAAATAATCAAACGCGCTAACTTTTAGTACAAACAAAACTTTGACTCACCACAGTCTTTTCCCAAGAACTCATCAACGGTATCCATAAATCTGGAAAAAACAAAAGCTTATTTAATAATAAAAACAAACAATCATTGAAGTAATGTTCTGAGTAATACGTGTTTTGAAGTGGGTACCATTCATGACGATCGTGTATCACATACGGCTTAAGGCACTTATTTATTATTACCTCTTGAGTACATCAAGTTAGGCATTAGGCCAAATTCAGTTAATACTACCCATATCTGCCTCCTCACTAAAATGTAGACATTCTAACAATATCGTCTTACATTCATCATCAAACAAGTTCAATCTAGGGTTTGTATCCAAGAGCACGTTGAGCATCGCGGTGTGAAATCTCTGGGTGTAAGACTCATAAAACCTTTAGACGAAGATCTAGTTAACTTAGCAAAGAATTTCTACAAGGAAAAGGAAGCATTTAGTAAAGTTTATTTGAGTGAACGAAACCTTTTCAAGTGCTATTTTATGTGCGGCTGCGCCCAGCTATATGTCTGGTTGTAGTTATGTAGAAACAAATTACATGGTGAACTAACAGCGTAAATTTTCTACATTCCACACAGAAGTTCCTAATACAATAAACAATAAAAGTTAAAAACGATGTAAAGTGATACGTAGCAACAGTTATTCCACCATAAAACATTTAATTGAATTTCACAAAAATATAGAATCTACGGCACCTGTCAAAAACCAGATGAAATATTATCATGTATCGATCGCAGCGTGTCGCCATACTTTAATCGATTTTTTTACACCTAAAACCGCACGATCCGTGGGCGTTTAGAGTTAGAAGGCGTTTTGCCGACCGGACTGCCAGTTCGACCTATTTGATAAAATATGCTTGTTTTCGTCATAACAAATGTCTTTTAATATTTGCTATGAGGGGGTGCCGACAAACCCCAACTTGGTATTATTGGAATGTTTCCTTAAATAACTCGCAAGGGTGGTCCAATGTTGATATTTCGGCTCGGAATTTTCTTTTCACAGAAAAATAAATGTGTCCCATAAAGTATAAGTTTTGACATACAAAGAGAAATTCTGCGCACAGCCGAGGGTCGTGGTGATTAAGTCTTGTCATGCAAAATTGCAGGCGTTTACTAAGCGCCATCATTTTCTAATTATTCTAGAGCCTCCCCTCGAGCGACACGGGAGCCGACAGCGGCGTCGCGACTAGTTGCATTCAAACGAAATTTACAATTCAGTTTATCATCATCGTCAATATTACCATCTAAAACGGTGCAAACGAGCTCTTCATTTAGCACGTAGATGAGTTATTGGGATGGCGGCGATGGCTGTTTCACTAATAATTTACGACTAGAAATAGGGGTTGTAAACTTGTAGGTTTATAATAATATCTATGTCATAATCGTAAAAGCTAGCAACGAGAGGAAAAACAACTACCGATTCCAGTTGTTGAAACATAAAACACAGCAAAATAATGGCCCATGAAACAGTAATTAAAAACGATGGCTGTTAAAACTCAAATAGAACTATGTTAACAAGGTGATTCTGTGGAATTTAATCTGTACTCCAATAACATTTACAAATGAAACTAGCCGCGACGTGTGGCGCCAAAGAGTAAACAGTTTAATTGTGTATAAAGTCACGATTCAACAAATTCGAAGAATATATCCCCATCAAGGTCCTTGGTTACGTGGATTTTACTTTTGAGTTTTTTCATCACCTCTAGAGTCTCGTACAGTCAACACAGCTTCTTGTTCAAATTTTAATACCAAATATGGTTAACAGGCATCCAATTCATGACACAGAATCATCGTCATGGTGTTATCTTGGATAGGCTTCTTAACTTTGCGTTTTAGAAATAATTCTTTCTACGTATTAACCTCGTGGCCTTACATCTATAAACTGTATCCGTGACAGATCAATTAAAATTATTTAAGTAGAACTTGAACAAGGATTGTTGCTTTCCAAGATAATTATATTACAACATATTACAGTTTATCACAAAATAAAAAAAAAATGGAACAAGTATTTAAATATAATCATAGACTAAATTATGAAGGTATTATGAAAATCGATAGGCCCTGAAGGTTTCTTTAAAGTACTAAGGTGGACTATTTTAATCACACGCGTGCGCGTTTTTTATTTTAAATATTTATGGATTTCTCAGCAAGCGTTCCTAACCTGGGAATAAAACCAAATAGATAATGAAAAATTAAATACTATTTTATTTTACTAATAGAGAGAAGTATTGTTGAGGATACAATCTCTGTAGTAAAAATTTGGTCTTAGAAATAAGAAGAAAATAAACTAGAACATTAATTTTATTTTCAATTTTATTGCAGTTGAACAAAACAACATGTTCTATTTAAAACTTTTCTAAGAAATAAATCTGCATAGAATGAATACTAGGTACCTACTAATTTAACGATTTTCTTATCTAAAAGCTGATTTTTAATAGCCAGATAACCTTCTAAACTAAGAATAAATATGGTGCTTTGACATCGCTCAGTAAGGTTCACTCAAGTAAGGATTTTTTTTTATTTTTGTTAGGCACGCGTTTGACCACTATCACACCTGATGGTAAACGATGATGTGGTCGACGATGAAGCACGCCTGCCTAGGAGCCACCTGGTCACCTCAGTAACCTACTTATGAGTCGGTCTAAATTATTATCTAGGCAAAATCTGTCAAAGCACCAATTTATTCCTTAGATGTTTGTCGATAGAAAATTCGACCCAAAGTCATGAACAAGTTACTTAGAGATAAATTACCAAGCTTATACTTTATTGAATGTCTTGGGATATTAGAGTTATAGAAAAATATAATTTACCTTATACTTGTTGGAAAAGAATTATATTGGGACTTTTTTCAATATAGAAAAACCATCAAAAATTGATTAAATTATTTATACGATAGGTGCGTCAACAAGTTAAATATTTTAACATCAATTATTCAATTAATATACACTGAAATAGCAAGGATGACAAGTATATTAGATACAAATATAGATATGAGATAATTTTCGGCTTAGCTATAATCCTTATTAATCCTATAATGGCACGTCATTTTTTATTAACGCTTACAACTAACAGAACAAACTTATGTTAACGACAAAACACGAAATGTTCTACAAATGGCTACAATTAATCACATGCAAGGTCGACATGATCACTGAACGACTTCAAAGCAGTACATTGTAACATACAAACTTTCTAAGCATTTCCTGACCAACACGGACGTCATTATTTAAAATCTGTCAAAATTGTGTATTTTATTGCTCGGGCGGCAGATCGAAGCAACGTGAATTACATGCTTTCTTATTTAATATTAGTAGCGTCTTGCGTTTGTGAGATAATTTATATCTAGCGGTCTTATCTGTAAGG
This sequence comes from Euplexia lucipara, assembly GCA_921972225.1. Lineage (NCBI taxonomy): Eukaryota > Metazoa > Arthropoda > Insecta > Lepidoptera > Noctuidae > Euplexia > Euplexia lucipara. The sequence continues at coordinate 14,888,056 of OV179154.1, forward strand.
TAAGATCGCTCCCGAGTTATAATCCGGGTATTTTTCATGGCACACCGACTGCGGTGCCACTGCCGTGCCCCTACCTTATAGGAAAATTTATGTAACTACCAGGAGGCATCGCTGCAATTATTATTGCCCCTCCGACACCAACCGATAATATTCGTGAGGATGACCGAGAACTACACACAAAGGACTACCCAGATATACCGCTGTTTTACTATGGTCGCCAATCACGCTATGGTCGCCAATCACGAACACATAATGAATTTAAATTAAAATGTATTAAATTTTAATAGATAAATTGACATGAATATGCTAATCGCACGGATTACATTGATTAATCTCCAGATGCTATCGAAATGCTGGCTCAAACTAAATATAAACTCGAACATAATCAATAAGCTGCGGTTTTAATGAAAAAGATCATAAGCTTTAAAATTTTGTAGTCCATAAAATGTCAAATTTACAAGACCATTACACGAGTTTGACGACACACGACCATAAAATATGCGTATAAACCGTGTTATAATTTTATTGCGAATTAATAACGACATTTATTACAATTTCAACATTTCCAAACTTGCTCCTGGTGCATTGTCATTGTTTAGGCAAGGTTGGCCCCAAAGTCAACAGTTAAAATCCTCCCAAAAATATTTTATTGAACCCAACAAAACAATTTAATTTGGTAAATTCCATCAAGTAATCCAGTTACTGCGAAGAATAGAAAATGACAAACATGCTTTCACAAGACACCGGACCTCACATACGCGACTCAAACGCATCCATCATGGTAGGAGCGTACATGTCGTTATGTGTCGGTAACCAACAAGCGCCGAAAGTGCCCCAAACAGAGATAATAGGCGACATTTTGATACAACGCGAGATAAGGAGCAAGGAGGTTCCCATGCGATCCAGGGCGTCCTCACAACTAAGAACAACGATGAAAAACAACGGGCCAAAGGTCAGACGTGGATTAAATACAAGCAGAAATATGCATCCGGTGACAAATAAAGTAGGAGTACAGGACCTTCCGAAGTTAAAAGCTGGATCTTGCAACAAATAGGAGAGTAATTGAGAGATTTATGGGTTCATTATGCACGGTGAAGACAGTGAGGTCGTACTGATCATTAATATTATAAAGTTATTAAACATGTAAGATGAAGACACGAAGGACTACGAGGCTATCAAAACTATTTTAATGATTTGAACATAAACTTAATGAAGCTTTAGTGTTGTGTGTAGTTGGAATATAATTTATGCTAGAGTAGTATCGTAGGCACGTCATCAAGTTCATGTTTACGGCGTGCAAACTGCACGACCGGCGGTGGCAGACTGCCGTCGCGAAGTAATTACCTAGTGATACATCGCCTTGATCCGAGATGCGCACGCGATCCTGTTCTACTAATGCTACGTTTCTCAACAACTTGTCTGTCCTTTAGGTAATATATGGTTATATAATGAATGTTTAAACACCAAAGTTTTGAATGTAATTAATAGTTCTACTATTTTGCAACAATCCTTTTTAATAAATTACACGTTTCAGTCGAAGCACTTGAGTTATCGATACTTGGTAGTTACGCCACAAGGCAGAAAACTGTAGACAGTCGACCAGCCGTTAGAATTAAAGGATTACATGTAGCTAGCGGTGCGGCGACAAGATGGGCTTTATGTATCACTTTAGAATAAAACATGAATTATACTAAAACTGTTCTGTAATTTCAGAACATAACACCATGCTTATTTTGATTCTTTTGCTTTCCATGAGCAAAGTAATGAAAATAATTTTAAGGATCACAGTCATAGAATATAAATATTACCTTCGTCCCATGTGGCCGTAAATTCAACAGTAGATTCCAACATAAAGCTAAATGAGTAAAGTTTCGTTGAAATAGAATTCAAATAGTTTAGTAATTTAAATAGTTATTCCCAAATATTCTCACATTAAAAGCGCCGTATGGTATATTAGTAAAAGTTACTATGAAATTATTTAATGGCTATGAATATCAATGTACTTCAAAAGACTATAAAAAATCTGGAAAGTTAAAAGGAAAGTTTATAAAGAGATTGGGTTAATAATTTAGAGTCGGTTTATATTGACAGTTTTATGTGATGTGCGTGATAATAATAAGTACAAATCAATGTCACTACGTTAAATAAGAAAGATCTATAAAGAGAAATAACAACTTAGATATTATAAACACAACAGAACCCATAGACCAAATCGTTAGTTAACCGCACACAGTTTTAATTTATAACAAATCCACAGTTTAAATAAAAGTATTAGCATTAAAACGTAAAACTAATACAAATAATGGTAAAGGTTACACATAAAAACGTAAATTGCCTATAAGTGTTATGCCAAGATTTAATTTAATAGCATATTTCGCACCAAAAATCAATTGATTCTTTGATACATATAATATTAATGGAAATTTTATGAGTGTCTCGGAATAACAGCAATAATAACGTCACCATTTAAGTGGTTACAGAACTCTAAAGAAATCATTTTATTGGAAAATCGCAGGAGCTGATGGTGTTCCCCCGATGTTCTTGATTGCCAATTGATAGTGTCAGTAAATATTGTTTCTTATTTAGGGTGGATCGAGGGGACGGTAATGGCAGCAATTATTGATGTCCAAAAATTAAAAGATTCGTAAATATGTCAAAACAAGATTTTCTTATTCAGATTGTAATTTAAGCCAGATGATTTGAAACAGCGTTTATATTAAAAATAAATGTTTAAGGTGGTATAAAAACTATATTGTAAAGTTTATTAAAACGATTATTCATAATTTTATCTTAAGGGCGCACTGTTTAGACGTTATTGCTGTGTTCAGTTAAAAGTAAGCTATAATATTTTATTATTAGCACGGCACTTTCGGTGTATATTTATAGTAAAACTGTCTGAACATTTTACGAGCACAATAGTGAAGCTATATCACCACAAACATTAGTCACACTATTGTCCAGAATCCTAAGTGTAGGGTTGTCATCTGTCTCTTTGAATTTGGATACAATCCAAGTTACCAGGACTTTTAGAGAAGTATCATTAAAAAATAATTTTGGGACCTCTCCAAATCTGTCTCGTGTAATAGAAAGTTTTTTTTTTATATAATAATATCTAAGCTTCTAAAGAGTATCTATTTCGGTCACTTCATACTTTTGCGTTCTATTTCAAGTTATAAACAAAAGCTGAGATAAATAACTTTTGCGGAAGCATTAAAAATGACAAATGACAAACGTCTTGAGTTATTAAGATTTACTTCGTGGATCTACTCGTAGATAGCATTTTCCCACGAACGTTTCCTTGAAAAATGTATATTGCAAAGGCAGTCATGGCAACCCTAGACAAATACAGTGATCGTAAGAGAGTGATTGCCGAAACTAGTACCATTCAATCAGCACAAAAGCCATGACACCCCATTTCTTAAATGTTTACGTCGGGAAAGTTTCAGAATAGCCCCCAGAGTAACCTTCGTGCCTTTCAGTGTCTGAGGATTGTGTTAGTAAAGGTGTATGACTAAAATATGGGAAAACTAAAGACATTTTTCTCTTATCTTTATTTTTTTTCTCATCAAAGAATATAATTCACTACCATTCCAATGTCTCCTACAATAATATTACATATAGTTCTACTCAAAACCTAATCTAAAGGAGAACAGTACATTAAAAAAATGACCCATTGTGTACACAGTTCTTTTCAAAAGAAAAACCACTAAGGTTTACACAAAGAAGATTCATCATAGCAACAACAGTACAAATAACAATAAAATCGAATCACTTCTATTCAAGTTTAGACTACAAATACAGTCCAAGTCTAAGACTTATTACGACAGTTCTGTATTGTTAAGATAAGAAATAAACTATATTGTCCAATAAAAGAAAATTCTTTTCACCCGCAAATATCTTCACAATAATTTTAAAGCAAATTTAAGTTAATATAAACTTCAAGATATCGATTATCGAAAAAACCAATGAACCCAAGGCACGCACCTCTTACTTTTCGGATTCTTGTGCGTATTGTATAATTATCACCGGCTTTAAAAATGGTGAAGGAAAACATCGTGAGGAAACCGGCACGCCTTGAGAGGTATTTCTCGAAGGCATATGATTCCAAGTCAGAGGCCCATAGATGGCACTAATACTGGCACCATGTTTATCACCTATCACACGATAAGAAGAAGATCGAAACTAGGTAACTTCTTTAACTGGGACAGGAAGTAAATCAATATTCAATATTTTCTTCAAAAGAACAATGTCGAAAAGTTTTGACGTTATGCAAATACGACTACATAAAGTAAGATGACATAGAGAAGGCACGGGGGCTATTTTTAAATCTGTGACGTCACTGACATTATTTGCGCAAAGGATTGTCTCCTAAAATACTCGAGACGGTCTTACGTCTCGCGAGACAGCAAACGGTCCGGAAAACCTCCACGGTTACAAATACAGGGTGGTCGCCCCAAGCTCTGTCAGATAAACTCCATTTTACAGAACGAGAACTCTTTTCTTTAATTCGTATGTTTGATTTAGATGATTAGTTTCATAAGTTGGTACAGGTTGTGTAAATAAACTTTGTATGAAAACATCTTTAAGAATGTGATTTATTCTAAGAGCTTCGCGTTATCTGATCCTAACTTTTCTAAATTAACTTTCTCCCATATTTACTTAAAAACTATGAATGTGCTCTTCAGATTTATTGTGACGTTCATTTCCAATACGATAGTATAGCTAATAAAATATTGGAGTATACATTGGTAATAATTGTGAAAAATTATTTATAGATATAGTTATGTAGATTTGCGAAAACATTACTAGCTGCCCAGGCAATCTCGAATTCTGCCTTTAAAAAAAACAGAGTATACCTTTCGTAAAAATCGGTCAAGCTGTTTCAAAGGATTTTGGTAACAAACACTGTGACACGCGAAGTTTACATATTAAATAGAACTACCTAGTTTGCATGGGTGATTATTTATTGAAGTGAAATAATATATACATTGACTCGCCAAAATTCAGCACCCACTAACCAAAACCACGAATACAAAGCTCTTAATTAAAATTATTAAAATATTAGCCATCTCGTGCAAGCCCCGTACAGTCATTTACATCTGCCATAACAGCGCTGACTCACACATTACGTGTCCCGCAATACTGCTGTTACTCGTAAAAACTATCCTAATTACGAATAGTGAATCAGTTGGTTTAATGTCCCTAACTCTACAATTGTTGCGATTATTGTTAGCGATTCTTAGAATAGATCCCGCCTCCTGCCTCCTTTGCGGTCTAGCCGAGGTGCCGCCGGCACAACAATACAATGATTAAATCCTAACAAACTGGTCATTATTACTTTAATGCCGATGATATTGAGCCGTTTCTATTCAGCATCGTTCAAGTTAACCACTGTTATTATTACAGCTTAATCTTTATAGGAGAAATGACAAACAAGTTTAGAGGTTTTGCTGTGTGATTGTTTTCGTATGGGTTTTTGAAGATTGAAATCTGTTTTGGTGGACCTTTGGGTATATGCACCGGGTTCTTATTGAACTCATCCAAATATAACATGAGCTACAGGAGCAAATTTACAGACAGTTAGATTTTCTATTGGTATATTTAACAAATATTCTTCATGATCATTAAATCTGGCTAAACTACAAACAACGACGTGTCAGCTTTTATGAAGTGTTAGAAAAACATGGGGTTATTAAACGACTGACCACCGATAACAAAAAGCCTACAACAATAAAACTAATAAACCAAATATCAGAAGAACTTACAAAACACGAAAACCGAACCATCCTTGTATGCTAATCAGTATACCTAATAGTTTTAAAACCACAACAATACGATTCGTCACCAATTAAAGATGTAGGATGTGCAAATTAATTAGCGAGATCATTAGAAACGGCGCCAATGACACATAAAACTACCGTATTATGTTCGTTTTACACTAAACTTTGACCGAACGTGTGTGAGTTATGCCCGGGTTACACGAGACTATAGATTTCAAGACAGGATAGCAAGTCAGAAAGATAGCAAGCTATACACTCTCCCGCTGGCTATAAATGCGGGTAAAAGTTACTTAGTAGGTGTTAGATGTACATCAAGCTACTAAGGGTCAAATTTGATAATTTTTCAACTTTAATACAAATAGAATAAGGTGAATGTCCATGCAATTGGATTAAATTGACAGTTTGGGGTAGCTTGATGTGCTGGCGTCTATACTTTTCAATCTCCGAGGAAAATATCTGGTATCCGGATCGACCGATCCGGATACCAGATATTTGGAGTAGAGACAGTGTATCGGTAACCACCGATACACTGTATCTACTCCAGATATCGTTTGGTCATCAGTCTGTCGGCAAACACCGCCACACACTGACACTTCATAACCCCGCATGCTATGTTGGTAACTCTAGTTATTTTCCAGATTATGCCAGTTCCAGACCCTGAACAAGGTCACACCAAACGGAGTGCGCGTTCACTACAATTCTGATATACACCTATGGGATATACTAACTGATCTAACTTGTAAATTGCAGCGGCAAAAGATGCTAAAGCCTTCTGCGCTACATGGACCCAGAACGAGTGGTACTGGGTCCATGTAAAACTGAAGATGGAACCCACTATTGTCAGGCAAGTAAATTAAATAGTCAATAGTCCACGTCTCAAGTTAGAATGAGATTGTATTTTGCACTCCCTAACTACATAGTAATTTACTACCCTGACATTACTATGTCAGGATAGTAAATTACTACAACAATTGAAAACTAGCTTCTTCTACTGAAGAAGCTAATTTTGAATTGTTGTAGTATCGGATCGGTAGAGATATGGAGTAATATTAAATTATTTTCTGACATCGTGTAAACCGCTTTAGTTCACCGCTTTGGGAACAGTAAGCCGCGATTGGATACTGGGATATAAGCTTGCTATCCTCGCTTAGAACAACTGTGTCTCGTGAATCCTGGGCATAACGAATTAATTTATTCCACCACTCGAATCCTAGAAAGCGTTATATTCATTTGAATTTTTATGACTGTATAATTAGCGTCATTATCCTACAGTACAGTCATATCTTTATTGTGAACAATTCACAATGAAAATAATTCGTGATGAGATCATTTTATATCTTTTAGATTGTGATCATAATTTTTGTTGGAAGTACGGTACGAACCATATTAATGAAGTGAATCAACGTGCGCTGTCATTTGTTTATTGTTAAATTATTTTTTACGAGAATCGTAATCGTATAAAATACATTTGCATCATATTATTCATTATCAAAGTTGTAAAGAGAAGGTAATTATGCGATAAGTTAATTAAGCAATTGCAAAATAAAATATTGAAAATACAATTAATTACTGAAAATTCGTAATTTCATTTTCGTTAGTTTAGAGATGTCCCGTAGTAAAGAAACTGGCACTATACTAAATGCAACTGTATTCATTACATCGTAGAATCACAGAGAATTGTTATCAAACTTATTACATAAATAATTATCAAAGAACACTACATTTTCCCATCTATTCATTTGTTCCAGTACGTATAATGAACATTTTAATCTACAAAATGTCGCTCAAATACATCAAACTTGTCATCATTACTCGCCGAGACCAGAAAATAATTACTTGTATTAAAACAAGGGCACGTTCTAATCAAATCATGTACTGGGTTTCGTAAGCGTTTAATTAACTCAGAGTACGATGCAACCGAGAACTTTCGTAACAACTCGAAGTAGATAAAAGTAGGTTTAATAACAGGACAACTATACATATAATAATACACACAATGTCTCAATTATATCCACTCTGTGTGGTCCAAATGATTATCCACACACTGTAATAAAGAATACTACAACATTGTCGATATTTAGATCAGCTATTACGCTCAAGCAACTTGTAATAGACAAGTTATTAGCATTATTATGGACATTATAGAAAATCGGCAATTCGTTTCATCATTCTACTATAGTATTTATGTTATTATAGTTGGGCAAGTTATGTATAGCGTAATAAATATGAAAGTTAATATTGATATAAGGAGAAAAAATATTGTTTGTTGGTATGCCATGCTAGGTGTAATTGGCGCTACGCGATAGCTTTGAAAGATCTTATCGCGTTCATTAGTATGGTACGACATTAACATAACCAGCTAAATGTTAATGTTTTAAATACACGCCTTACTAATAATCGTTCTTTGGTTAAATCATTCCTTATTGGTGAAACAGCAAAAGCTAAAATAGATAATGGTAAATTTTGTGGTAACTAAAGGGAAAATCCTTGGATAAACTGCTTAGTAATTATATCTGTCATAGTTGATCAAAACACCAATAATTCAACGTTCAACACCACATTATCGTCGGACGGTTAGAGAAAAATAACCGTTCAGTGTTAGTAGAATGGGTTAGTGACAGTAAATTTGGACAATGGCTGGCGGTCTCTATATTTATGTGTTTGTTATCACGCTCGGAAGTCTCCTATCTTACTCTGATTTACACTGGCCTCTTACTAGACAAACAGTCAACAACGTGAGAATTTACTTTTAACACCTTTAGTGCGATAAACGAGTTCACAGCTCGTAAGATACGTACGTGGACATACTTTATTGAGGTGTAATTAAAGTAAAAGCGTCTATTGTCTTTTAGCATCGACCAGACCACAGACAAACTTATGAAGTAAGCGCGATGAGGTCAAACAAACTTTTTGCACACGTGTCGTATAAATGTTTGATCACTCTATGTACCTATATGCGAACTATATGTATCTATGGTTGATGTCACAGCACTTCTATTAGACGCCAGGTCAAAGTACAATTCTTTTTTTGGTTTTCCCAATAGTGATTGAACAGACTAAAAATAAAAAAATGACTTAATAGATACTATGTTAAATTGTCTCGTTATAAGTCTCAATCATGCGCTAATATTATCACAAACAAAAAACAAAGGCGAAAAAAGCTCAGAAGCGGATTTAACAAGTATGGATGACATAGAATCTGATATATCAATATTGTATCAAGCGATGACTTTAGCCCGTGGGTTGTATCAAGTCTCGTATTTCATCGTGTGCATTTTTGGAGATAGTAAAATTCTATAAATGATTATACGTCTATTGTCGAGTGAAACATTAACTTTATCACCAACTTCCCGGAAAATAGGCTTGTAATGGGCGTAGCTTTAGAGGAATCGGTAACAGCGAATAAATCGTCAAAACAATAAAAACCCTTAAAAGCGGAGCAGTAAAAATCTATTAAACGGACAATCGGTACCACCGGCGGTGTTCACAATTTATAGACGGGGTGATATGTACACGAACGGGTTTGTAATGACGACATGATTGTCGACATGGAAAACAAGTAAAAATACAACCGTGATAAATGAACCGGGTGAGCACGCGAGCATCATTACGAACGCGCGTCCGATCATCTTCGTTCAGTAAAAGGTCGTATAAATGGAGGTATCGCGACAATATATTTATCCTCAATTTATTATAATAATAAAATAATAGCGCCGTTTTATTAGTTCTCTTGTTTGCGCGACGTTACCTGTCTAGACTAAATTGCAGTGTGATGCAATTTACGTTGAAAATTTTTCGCGCGTTCTAATCGGGTTTTCCGTTAGAGTTTACTCGTAAAGAATATTTTCTACCTGAGCTTAACCGTTTTTCGTTTTTTATTATTGTTTCATCACTTTTTAAACTTTAGCTCAAGTTTAAAGATTACAACAAAATCTTAAAAACAACAACATTTAAGTAAATGAAAACGTTATTTTAGATCGGCTAGAATCTCCCCCGGGGTATACTATTCTCAAAACATATAGACCTGTCATTAAGACGACGTGCCTTTTAGTTAAGATTCGAAGTAGCTATACGGGTGGCGCATTTGTCTAACCTTAACTGACAAACAGATGCGAGGTCCGCACCTTGATAACAGCGAACTATCTTAGAAATGCCGATGGTTATTTATGTCTATGACGGCCGACGATGAGGCGCAGCGACGAACAAAAGACCAGACAAATGATCGCGATAATCTAAGAGTTAAAGTTGAGCAAATCATTTTATTTATTGATATGCAGTGTGATTGCCTCGTATTTCATTCTGATTCATTCTCTGAACAATAGTTTTTGAACAGTTCAGTTATGTTTTGTGCATAAAGCAGGACCTAAGTGCGACCAGTGACAGTGTTCCCAATAGTAATAATATAAAAAGCTATACATAAATAAAGAGATAATGTTTAAAATACAATGACTCTTCATAATATATCCAAGGTCTACTTAAATTTTATTATAGTTATTATTACATATCTGTCACCAAAAATTCTATACTCTATTTACTATTTTAGTAAACATATCAATTAACAGAAATTTTGTAATATGACTACTTCGATAGTGTCAAAGTTTACGACATAATAAAACGCCGTGTGTTTTAGGTGCAGGGGGACAACTGGACAACTGCTACACGTGAGCACACGCATCGTTGCTACGACAAATGCCTTTCAAATTCCGAAAGGCATCGGATCCCGCGTGGGATGCAGACGCCATCGACACAAGCGCTAGATGTGACCAAGTTCAATTGAATACGAGAATAGGTACCTCTACCGGCACCGGTCGGGTCGACGGCGGCCCTTAGGCGCGCGCGCCGCACCGCCCACGCATCCCGCGTAGATTTATAACATTACCCATATTCGGCCTACGAATGGCGCCAATTCGACGCTTCAAATTAAAATCCGCCGCGAATGCAATACGATAACTCCGCGCTTTGATAGATAGCTGTTCTGTTTCTGATTTACGCACCACCATTTAAGGGGAGTGTAAACTTGTTAGGCCGTATCATCCTTAGGCGAAATGTCGTCGAATAAAGTCCATATCAATCACTAGTATTTATTGTTTTGCAGTCAGCTCTTGTAGTTGAATGATTTAGAGCGGCAATTATTATTAAACGCACCACGGTTTTCAAGACCCTTTAAAAGAATGTCGATACGCACAATCTCTACTATATATTTCAGTATGAAATATTGTCGCGGTTCGATATTAACACAACAAATACTACGTCACTTCTCAATGCCTGACTTTCAAAGGTTTATGTGATAAAGATTACGTCTGGAACATGTATGCATGTGTGTGAGATACATCTTCTACTTGGGCGAGCTAAAAAGGCTCGGCGTCGCGCCGTGAAGACGTCTTACAAGAGAGCGCGATTAATCGCACGTAAACAGCGCCGGGTAAGATGGACTTACTCTGTCACTTTGTCCTCGGGAGGTATTATGCGGCCCGGCATTAAAATTTTCTTGTGTAGTACGCCTTTCGATAGTAATTCCTATAACAAAGAAACCAATAATTATTTACATAGTAATGCACCATGGCAAATTATTCACAAAGTTATTTTTAAGACAACTTTAGGCACAGCGTAAATAACGCAAATTCCAAAAATCAATAAACCTCAATTTACTTGTAAAGTCGTATAAGTACAGAACAAACGGACCGCCATGGGTCAAGAATTAAAATGAAAAGTTAAGTACACATTATTTTAAACCGGTTTCAAATGGTCATGTTATTAAAGATACGTATTTAATAATAAGATTATAGAATGTAAGTAGAGCATGAAACAGTCGATGATTTATGTGACACAGAAGAGTGACAAAATGGAGTACCCAATCGACAAAAAGCCGCAAAAGTGGCCCAATATGACAACAAGGATACAAAAAAATTGCTGCTGTTTTTCTTACATTTATTTTTTTAATTGCTATCTTTTCTACACTCACTCACTGTACAGATATTTTGAACATTAAATCTCATTTGATTGTGTCCAGCTAGCTAATTATTTCGCTGACTGAACAAATCGGATTCGTTACAAATCCATGCGTGAGCACTTCATCTGCTTACTAATCTGTGACACATAATAATGAAGTGAGCGACAAGTCGCTAGACGTCAACCGATGACAATTACCAATCAGATTACAGAGGTGTCGAAATCTAAACCAGTCAACTTCACTGCGGCTTAATTAATAGCTTATTCAATATTACTTTATAATTCTTATGTATTAGACATAAGAGCGAATGGGATGTTTCAATAATGACATCAATACGGAATTTATGAGGTCATTGACACATTGGTGAGCGATTAGTTGCACTTTATATAATGGAGATTACAATAAGCCAAATGTATTGGGATCGAAATCATAGACATTTAAAAGGTATTTTAAAAAAGGTTTTTTTTTGAAGGTATTTTAATGTTTCATATTTATTAATATTATTATTTTTATGCGCTGATATTTCTCGGAACCCTTGGGTTCCGGACCTTTGGAAGGCGTACGAGGAGCCTAAGCCAACTCGCAGAGACCCTTTGTCGTTGTTAATGCAGTGAGGCGAGCCTGTGGTGTCCCACTGCAGGGCAAAGGCCTAAGTCATATTTAATATTTATTATTAAATATTTATTATTTTCATATTTATTTTATTTATGTTTCATATTTAAGTCTACTTTATTGTCTGTACGTTTCCGACTAAATACCATTATCCAACCGCTTCCGTATCTACCATAAACAAAATTTTAAAGAATCAGTATAAGGAGATTGCGTAAGTAAGCCTGAAAATTTCAGAAAAAATCTTACGATTAGCAATTAGCAGCTCGATACTAGGTTATGTATAATATAACCGTCAAAGTCATGACTAGAACCCAAGTTCAAATATTGCGAGTAATGACTATTTCCTGGTAAAATTGCACCTACCACTGCTTTTCTCTACATCACCTAAAGGTTGACTGGTAGAAAATGCCTATAGCATTAAGTCCGCCTCTGTACATTACTGTGCTTGAAGTATTAAATAAATAGTTTTGGTACCTAGGAACGTAGCCTAAAATTTTATTTAATTGCCGTTACAATGAGGGTTTCGAATCAATGTATATTATTATGCTAAAAATAATAACCATAACGGGTGAAAAAGCAAGTGGCGCGATTTATTAGCTCCTAAGTGTACATATTTGTTACGACCGCGAATAACTTTTTTATTACTTCACAAGCTTATACTTAGCTGATGCTGAGACGCTGCGTCGTTACTGTAATGGTCGTAATCACAACCACCGAGTAAGGTCCTGGGTTCACTTCCCGGGTTGGGAAACATGTGATTGAGATTTTCCATCTGGAGTTTTTTATTATCAGACCGGATTGATTGTCCGATTGGTCGCAATAGACTTGCCTCCTATTATTTTTATTTATTTATTTTAGCCTTTATTTGCCTTAACATTTCATGCCTTTAAATAAATTTCGTTTAAATATCATGCCTCAAAATACATTTCATGTAACATTCCATACTTTCCATTACATTAAAAGAGACACAGTTAACATTTATTTAAACTTATCGTATAACATTTTTATTTAACAATAAGTATACCTACATTCAATGACACATTAAATATTATTATTTAATTTTTAATATTTATATTTTTTTTGTAAAATATTAAAATAATATACCTATATTATATATATGTAGGTATATTTTAATATTTTACTAAACAATTTGTTTAACACTATTATTAAACATTTTTCAGTTTATTTAGAACTACATTTCATATTTATATCAGTATATTTCATTTTCATTTAACAGTTTGATAAGTACCATATTAAGAGAGACATTGCCTCATATTACAGGACTTAAATATAACTAGCGAAATGTGGGTGTACTCCTAGTATATAAAATATAAAATAGAAATTCCTCAAGATGGCTTAAACGTTCACCTTAATACGACTTGCCAAAATTATTGCGTTCTAGTCTGACAGACGTCAATTTGACACGTTTGTCAGACAAGAGTCGACATAGAGGGGTGTCGTAGTCTCGTATGCACGCACTGCAGTGCTGACAGGCAACAGTTTTGTATTGAATCGTATCTATACCATAGACATAGAGAATGGACTGAGCAATACCCGCACAAAATTGATTACTCCCTAGAAAAAGACAGAGGGACTGTGCGGCCAATACCTGTCTCTTTCTTTCTTTTTTAATCAGAATCTAGAAAGAGACAACTATTTGCCACACGTTCGCTTTATCTCTCTCACACTTTCTTACCAGTATTTACTTCACAGCTGGATAAGGAACACTCAGTCCATTCTCTTTGTCTATGATGTATACATAGCATGGTAAATATAGGTTTGCTATACTACTATACTAGAACTAACACAAAAATACTTATGTCGACTTCAATTCACGCTTTTGGAAATTATATAATTAATTAGGATTTTAAAGATCCTGTTCACCTTGCCCAACTCTAATGGGATCGGCTCCCAGTCTAACCAAATGCAGCTAAAGACCTATGATTATCGAATTAACCCAGTACTACCCATCAGTTACTGGGACACACTATATCAATTGGTATGACAGGTTATCACACTTTCAGTTACCCTATCCGTTAGAACGATTCATCACGCCATAATAAAATCAAATTAAAAACCCGTCTCAGATGACTGCCCTTTGACTTGCAAAAACCTGAAGCGTAAAGTTCAACATTTCACCTCTTACTCGACGTCCAGTAAAATATTTACACCTGACAGTTGAATAACGGAACCCACTCGTCATACACATTAGCAAGCCACCACGGGCCATCACAATGGCGACGAATGTATCAGCAGAGCCCAGAACGTTTATTACGAGTGTTGAAGTGTGGATAATGGGCCAACAAGTCACAATTGTGTGTTACAACTAGCTTTACTGCGTTCACAGCTATCCGACGCACCTACTTCATAGAATTTGACGTCTTGTCAAGTTGTTGGCTTGTATCTATGATGTTCGACCCATGTTACTTAATCAGTAGGTACCATTTCATTGGCAGCAAGTCGATCACTAATAGTTAGAAGTTCTTTATTTTTGCAGCAAGCTAAGGATTGACACAAAAGGAGGAAACTCAGACTTAGTCATAGATGGAAAAAGTGTGCCAATGATGAAAAAGATGGTGAATGTTAGGATTAATTTGGAACAACATTAAGTCGCCAAAATGTCCCGCAGGGTTGACTAGAGTCGCGCCAAAGTAACGCCCATTTTCCTAGTTCCCATGAAGCAATGTAGCGACATCTATCTCGCCACATACGAACTAATGACTGATATCCTACATCGCGGTATCAAAGTTATCAGCGCAATTTGAACGTATACAAGTTCCCTACTACAACCGTCACGTCGGGCAGTAGTTAGCCCACCAGACACAATACCCGTCTGGTCGGAGGATCCTCCCTTTTTAATGGTGGATGAAACTTTACACCCTGTTCCTCATACCTCCAAAAAATAATCAATTTACCAATTGTGTTTAGTTTGTGACTACTAGACTAACGAAGCAGTCAGATTAATTTAAACCAAATGTCCCGCTTGTTAAAGCTTGAGGTGCAAGTCACACCACCAATCAGCTAGTATGTAATATGTCAACCGAGAGAACATTAAAAAGCATCCCACATTAGCAAAATAGGAGTAAATACCACGCAACGTTACGATACTGCTTCAATTAATTTTTGCTCCGGAGTAAACTAATAAACTAGGATTATGGTTCGCCGGCAGCCAGAGCCAGCTTAAGGCATCATCACTCAATTAACACCTGCAACATAACTATAAATTAAGGAGTATAAAGACCTGGTTACGCCTTAAGCGGTGGGCATGTCGTTTGGCGACTTACACGACAACGGGCTAGGAGTCAACTGCTCCATGGAACCTATGTTTTACGATCGGATTATGCTAGAAGATGAATGCAAGGCAATCAGACGCGAGAACGAACAAAGCATCGTACTGGAAAATGTGACTTTCAATCGTAAAACTGAACATAATTTTATAGCTTCCCGGTATTCTAACACATGGCGGGCGGGCCGAGATTCCTACGGGCGCTATCCGAACAAGTAAGAGTCATAACTAGCCCTACACGTTGTCTTACATTTGTGCAGTGCAGAGTGGTTGTTACCTTTCATTATTATTAACAAATCCACTGAGGAATGTTTATGGAACTAAGATGTCCGTTTCGGTATGCAGTATGTGCGAAAGTGTCCGAGCACTCCCTTTGTTCTTCTACTATGTACCTATGTCATTTTCAAAGTCTCGTCAGGAAGATCTAGAACGGTGTGTGTACTTACCTGAGGATCATAGTATCGCGATGTATTTGTCAAATCAATGACTGCTCCTAATTTTGGAACTTTCTCGAGTAGAGCGGGCACATCCCATCTGCAAATAAAAAGCAAAGTTATTTTAGAATGTGTAATGTAACCTACCTAACCGGAACATGAAACGATGACGGATTGGTACGTAGGAGTGAACCCAAATAATGTCCAATTACAGAAAACTGTGTACCCGTCGGCGTAAAATAAATAACTTGAACATAATCGTTCAACGCAACAGTTTAAATACAAAAATAACTTTCTAAATTAGCTACGGCGCCGGCCTACCTACTGCACGTCGGCAAACATTTGCATAATTATGGCATTTTTAACAAGTTTTTCTTTAAACAATAAAACACAATAAAATTATCGAGCCTCAATGGAAATCAATCTTGGAAGTGCACTCATCATTCAAGCGATGTTTTAACAAAGTTTTTTATCACTTAGGTTTTGGTTATACTTTACTGATATCGAATTCCAGAGGAATTCTCTCTGTTAGTAGCTATTTCATAAAAAAAATAACGTAAAAGCTCTTTTGTCACACTGAACTTTATTGAAAATATAGAAAGTTAAACTATCCCATCATCATTACGGCGAGAGGGTCATGATTGGATCCACTTACTGCAAACTGTCCGTGTTTCAATTTACAAAATGTCCACTTACATTCAGATGGCGCCACAGGTTTACAGCAATGTGATTGTTAAAGTTTTAAATTAAATCTTAATTAAATGAAACTAAGGACTACATTCAAATGTAAGATTACCCGCCTACTGACGCTAATTTTTAATATTTATTTCAGCTGTACTGTCCACACTTTCACTAATAAATAAAATATCATTACGAGACCCGCAGATCTTGAAGTCAATAAAAATATGAAAAAAAAATGCTTACATTTCTTTAATCTCCTTCTTCCACGTCTGAACGCTCTGTAACAACGAAAAATATTGACATTGAGTAAAATAAATTAACGATATGTTAGATTGTGTTTGGGCAAAGTTGTAGTGCTGTTAGCGTACGCTTCTCTGGTTGTAGACAATGTGTCTTTGAGAAAGCCGCACGTAGGCGACGGCGTGTGATAAGGGAGCAGATCAATCATCCACTGGCCCTACCTGACCGGTGTCAATGAACTATGCCCAATGAGGGCCACCTGACTCGATCCACTTTGTGACTTTTCGACACACGACACAGGTTAAAATAAAAAAAATAGTATGCTAATAAAATCGCCGTTTAAGACTTTAAGTTATATCGAACCAGATAACCATTTCAAGATATCGATAAGATTATACAGGGTGTTTGGCAGAACGTTGAACATACGAAAATGGTGGATAGTGGGGGTCATCTGCTACTTACTCAGCCCTAATTCATTTGGCCCTGGCCCACTGGATATTTTTAATTATTTTTTTTCATCTTTTTTCTTGTTTCACCACTTTCTTAACTTTAAAGTGTAATTTTTATTAAAAGTGGGTGAAACAGGCAATATTTAGTTTTTTTTTTCATACTTTTATGTTGGCAGATTCTTATAAAATTATTGCTTTATTCAGATGTTAGCTAGAAAAAAAGTTATGAGTCCTCAAACTTACAGAAAGATGTAAAAAAATACTTAAATCTTATTTTCAACTTGCATTTAAAAAAAAACAAAAAATGATTGAGGAGTTCCAATTCTAGCAAAACATCCCTAGTGTGTGAGCTTTCTAATGGTATGTAATTTGCTTTTTATAAAAAAAAAACTTTAAGAGTTATTTCATAATTTTATCAAGTAGGACATTTTTGACGAAACTCTAACTTTACGGAAAGTGAAATGTTTTGCGAAATTTAATACTGCAAGGTTGGTAAAAATTAAATGGTCGATTCAAATTATGCTGTACCAGTTAGGTGTGTTAAGGAAACAATTAAAAAATGTTAAATAATTTATTTAAATAATAAATCACAAATGTTCGAATTGACGCCCTTCATTTACAATACAGACGCGGCAGCTACGTCTGATTTCTACAGTCGTTGTGCGCAGCAGCATCTCCTGTCGCATAACTTCGAAAGCAGTATTAATTCGATTTATCAAATCTTCTCTACTTTCTACTTCTGTAGTGTAAACTAGTTCCTTTGCCCTTCCCCACACGTAAAAATCGAGCGGAGTGAGGTCGGGCCATCGCGGAAGCCAGGGGATTGGTCCTCCTCTGCCAATCCACGAATTTGGGAAACAATTATCCAAATGCTCACGTACTATCAGACTAAAGTGAGCTGGACAGCCATCGTGTTGAAAGACAAGAGGCCTGTTTATGTCTACTTGGAACACTTCTTCCACTAATGGTGGTAAATCATGATGACACGATGGCTGTCCAGCTCACTTTAGTCTGATTGTACGTGAGCATTTAGATAATTGTTTCCCAAATTCGTGGATTGGCAGAGGAGGACCAATCCCCTGGCTTCCGCGATCGCCCGACCTTACTCCGCTCGATTTTCACGTGGGGAAGGGCAAAGGAACTAGTTTACACCACAGAAGTAGAAAGTAGAGAAGATTTGATAAATCGAATTAATACTGCTTTCGAAGTTATGCGACAGGAGATGCTGCTTTAAAGTTAAGAAAGTGGTGAAACAAGAAAAAAGATGAAAAAAATTAATTAAAAATATCCAGTGGGCCAGGGCCAAATAAATTAGGGCTGAGTAAGTAGCAGATGACCCCAACTATCCACCATTTTTGTATGTTCAACGTTCTGCCAAACACCCTGTATATCGACAGAATAAACAGTGAATTAGAATTTTAAATAACTCGAAAATCGTTGGACATAAATCTCGAAAATCCATTCCCGATGGACCCGCAGGCCAAAAATTTTGGGTGAAAACTTTCAATTTTGGCCAAAATTACCTTAAATAAAATGTCAGGGTCCATAATAATAGCTTGTTAGAGTGGTAATAATTTACGGACGGTGTTGACATGCCGTAAAATAATGTAAAAAAAAAATAGTGAGCGCCAGGAGGTGTGTCTAAATGGGGTTAATTTTCAATTTGGATTCGCCGGTGGCCTTTATAAATTATTAACAGACGGCAATTTAAATAAACTCATGTAGTTATGATACGCAGAAACATGCATAAATATTGAATATTGCTCCTTGATTAATAATATTTTATGTGATCGATTAAAATTAATCGGTGACATGTGAAAGTTGCCGAAATCATTCGCCGACATCTTCTTTTCGGCGAGGTACCTAAAAGCAATCGTGCAATTAATTAATTGCTTGACAATCTGACAATCATACATAATAAATAAAAAGATAAGCAATAAATTAAAATTACGTGGGACGCTTTACCAAGTTAATTTGCCATCATTAAGTTAATAATTTAAATAAACACTTCTGCCACTTAAGACTGACTATTTAGTTAAAATACAATTTGCTAACATAATAAGGTAAATAAGAAGTTTCAATGAAAAGATTAGAGATGTAAGAAATACGTCGAAATAACAAATATATTAAAACGTCCGAAAATATTTTAAAAAGTCGCGACCTCATCGAGTTCACATACCACGATTTTCAATTAACATTAAAGTACCGGAACAAATGAAATGCAGTCTGGACAAAAGAGTTCATTGAAACCGCGAATATCAATGTAAAAAATGCGGTGGCACACAAAATTAAACCTTGACTCCATACACGCATTCGAAAAACGACGCAATTTGGATTTTACTGCCCTGTGGCGAAGCAATAATGAGAGCTTTGAAAGGGTGACGACTGACGGTAAAACGCCTTATTAGGGTTCCGTATCAAATTGGTACAAAAAGAACCCTTATCACATACAGTCGGCTACATCTATACATTTAGAATCATTTTCTAATTTACTATGGTTCCTCAGGATTTGAATAATGACGAAAAATATTCATATCTCCGAAAATCTGAAATTAATCTAGTCCAGGAGCACAGTTTTAATATCCTAATCAGTAAAGGCCCTTTACAACAAATTTCGTTTAGCGAAAGATTTGGTCAGTCACAAGAAAAATAAACTTATGATTTCTTTTATACCAAGCTTCAGAACCTTCGTTGAGTAGGTGCGACTCCGCAATACATATTTTTTAATTCTCTCATTATTGACTATAGGCACGAACCACGATCTAGTTATTAAAAACTCATATCCCAAGACCTATAAAAACTTAGCTATCGATATCCTCATCAATAACTAGGTAACAGAAATTAATTACGCTTCGCAAAGACGATAACAAATTAGCAGTCTGTAATAAGGCTGCCTTCGAATGTACTTAGAATTAAATACAGTTCAGACCGAGTATTAAAATCGATGAGATGATTCTCGATCGTAAATCGATTCCGTTTAGTTACTATATTAATGACAATCGTAACTCTCAATCACAAGTTGGATCTGCACGCACCGATACGCACGTACATTATAGGCTGTACCTTCGATAAACGTCAACAAAATAAAGTTTTAAATTGATTTAACAAATAAATATGACATTTTATTTAGTTGATGGGTTTGCCGATGATCATTTTTATATTGATCCTGCGGTGTGGTCCCAAAAATGAGAATTGATCACCCGAATTCAATTTCATTTCATGAAACGGCTAAGGTGATATTTGTGAAATTTTTCTCCAAGTGCGTTTACGTTTTGTAACTTGTCTATTGTCTGTTGCTTTACTATAACATCATCAGTAGAAACCTAGTAATAAGGCTTTCTTCAGTAACGTTTTTAATGTTTCCTAGTTGTCAGATTTCCAAAGAAATAAAATAAAATTTTAACAATCTGGCAACTCATGCTAGAAGCTGGACAGTTTCAAATCGCACAATTCCCACCTACGTAGTTATTTTAATGCATTATTCTCCGCAGGCTGTACCCATTGGTTAGTGCATTACAGCAGGTGAAATAGATAATGACAAGGAGTTATGTCGACGCTCCCTATTGGTCACTCATACAACTGTGACTAGGAGTAATTGTTAGAGATTATTATACCAACCACTGAACCATCGTACATAAACTAACAGCTCTTTTAGCATCGTCATTAGCAAAAGTAACAGATATTTATAACACGTGATAAAATTTGATTCGTAATTCGTCAAGCCTCTCAACAGAACAACATATGGCGGGCCGATTCAAGTTGTGAATGCGAGTAACATTCACGCAATCGAAAGAAGTCGTTAATAAAATAATCAACAATGCGATTCAATAAATCGCCGATTGCCCGCTGACAAAAACCATACGACACGACAAGACATTACTTACATGTGTCCTACAAGGTAATAAATGTAGGATTGTCATTTTTACGACATGCAACATGTATGTACATTCGCGAACGGAGGGGGGGTTTACCACCTGCAGAGACGTGACGGTATTGAGATGTATTAATTTGAAGTTGATCATATCTTAAAGTGACACAAACAACATTTTTATCACATTAAATTATTCAATTGATGTAAATTTTACCCGGTTTCGTAATTTGGCTGTACCCAGTTGCCAGGCTCTGGCTTGATTTATTATTTTTTTTAGCCAAATATAAATGTTTAAATAAGCGCGGTAGCTAAAACAAACCCACTTGCATGCACGTAAGTTATAACAAAACGTATAATTCACATACAGTAGGTATTTGCGAAGCAAATTTTAAATCGCTTAAATCAATTTAACATATAAAACAGACCACTGCATAAACAGTACGAGAGGTTTACAAAAAATAAAACGTTAAAGCTCGAGGACCTCCCATCAAATTACAAGTGGCAAGCTCCGGACTTATCTCACGATCGCGTGTCGACAAAACGAATAACACCTTCGCACGCTTCGATCATATTTGACAAATGCGAGGATCAAATAATCGTAAATACGTTTTAAGCCCATACAACAAAAAGCCAACCTATATTGATAAACAATAAGAATCCAAACAGCGTGGCAGCAGCCTTCGCAAATCATACGATAGTGATCAGAATATGTTAAGTAATGATGTAGGCTCACTTATGAGTAGTAGACAGTAAATTTATCAAGTCAAGGAAGGAGCTTAAGTATCGTTATTTGAATATAATAAATAATAGCACAAATTGAACAACATCAACACAATACAAACGAAGTAGAAACACAAAAGCATGTAGACATTTCGCAAAATTGAAACGTTTTGGGTGACTCAACTTAAGTTCCAGTATTAAATTTCAATGAAATGTTCAGGGTACAAATCTGAGCCGATACCAAATAGAATTTACGAGGTTACGAGAAAGAGCTTGTAGCTGCTTATCACGATGCAAACACCAAATCACTTTTGTGACTTTCTCTCGACGATCCACAGTATTAATACTGACTACTTGAAATTCACGTAGCACTGGCGTAGCATACAGATGAAACAACATAATCATATGTAGATAATCATGCCTGGTTAGTGGTTTGATGCAGATGGCATAAGTCTAACTCGTAACATGATAAGCCGGTGGAACAGGCTTAACCACATCATCTTTCTAATTTCATAATCGCCTAATTACAATGCACAACGAGACTTATTAACCGGCGTAAGACCATTAATTATTCGGATACATTGTACATTGTTAAGTGACAAAAATTAAGACGGCGCCGCGATCTATAAATCATTTATAGGGTAACTGTTTCGACATTTTGAAATGTGCAAGATCATCATTATATTTTCGAGAAGAATTAGACATTTTATTTATTGGAGTATAAGAATGATTTTTGTTTGTATACATCGGATATGCAGTCGTGGCCGCATTGCGTTGTCACCATGTTGTTTTTTGACAATCATCTGATCCGTTACGTCGTTTATTCCAATGGTAATGATGGCATAATTGACAGAGGGCAACTATTGTTCCCATTGTGTTCTATTGATATTACAGTTTTGTCGCCTTGTAATGGTTGAGCTTTTTGTATTGTTTTATGGATCGTTCCAGACTTATTCTCTTTTGACACCGAGTAGACTGCTGCGGTAGATTTAAAAAGGGTGGAGCTGACTCATTCAAATTCGTGACCTGTCAAGAATTTGTTCGTGCGTTTACTAATTATATTCTGTTATTTTGGGTACATGTGTACCAAGATGTCGTGATGTGTCGTTTTAAAATTATATATATTTTCCTATAAAATATTCTTACACAGGCAACAATCTAAATACTATAAATTAAACATTATTCATTGATACATGTTATAAACCACAATCAACTAATATTCATGTCACATATATGACCCTCGTTATGGTCGAATATTGAGAGTAAGACATAAAATTTAACAATGTAATTGAGTAATGATCAAAAAAGCATTGGGTGTTATAATAATTGTTATGTGGCTGACTTTTTACAATGCGGGCTCTGTCAATACAGAAAAAACTTCCAGCTGTTAACTAATTTAAAAGCCAAATGTGTTAAGAAATATAGGGGTTTCAATAAGAACAATTATCTTAGGTTTAAAAGACAAAGTAGGTACGTGTGTAAAAAACCGAACTTACACCTTTTCAATCTTAATATTTCGTCATAACATTTAGTGGCGGTCGTTAAACAAAAAATTATTGCAATCTTAAGTCAAACTGGCTTTAAACAACTGAGATTAAAATTTGAAGATCATACTGAAACAAGCTGAGATAAGTATCAAAATATCGCACGAGGTGCTACGTAAAAAACTAAAAGGTACGACCTGTTAAAATGGGATTCCGTATTCGTTTCGACCGATTAATCGAATGAAAGCCGGTGTATCGTATCGTATGTCGGGGGCATTTATCGCGCCTAATTGCGACCACCGCGCCGAAATTCAGTTTAAGAGTATACTGGGTGGCATGATGGGTAGCGATGATACTCCTGGTGTAACCCAACGTTTTGAAAATTATGGGATAATGAAAACCCCTTCCAGACACTTTCAAATCGATTATAACGGTGTATAAAATTCATGTGGACCTTTATCGTGTCTTGTGAATCAAAATATTATGTCCTCTTTACGGTTACGTTTTATCTAGTAGAAACCTTCTTAATCTATTAATATTGCAACGGAATTCAAAATAGCGTCAAGGGTTCAATTTAGCCCACTTAGGCTGCTATCCCACTGGCGTTTTACGAGCGTTGGCGCTTCTCCATCGCCTGCACAGCGCCAACGTTGCGCAGACGCGACGTTAAAATTGCGAGTTTCTAGTGGCAAGCGTTACATCCGCCGAATGCAACGTTAATGTCGCACACATCCCCATACAGACAGAGCGGGATGGCATGGTTGTACCCGTTTCCAAAAAACGCAAGGAACATTTGACGTTACCGTCGCGTCTGCCCAGCGTTGGCGCGTTAACAAATCAAACTAGCGACTATAACGTCGCGTCTGCGCAACGGTGGCGCTGTGCAGACGTTGGAGAATCGCCAACGCTCGCCAGTGGGATAGCGGCCTTAAAGTGACCAAGAACGTAAGCTTTGAAGCATGCTTGATTGACCATCGTTTTTCATTGCCTTAGGAAACTCCTGTCTCGAAAGTTACTAACGAGGGCGCGTGCTGCGAATAACACAATGCACAAATTAAGATTTTACAATAAATCAGATGGAACCATAAATCAACAATCCGAAAAAAGCGTTCGTTACATCCAGCAAACCATTTTCGCTAAATGTACGTGAAGTTGTTTTCAATATATCCTGATTATTTACTGTCAGTCGGACGCCAATATCAATTCATTACGAAACGGCTACGTTGCTTTAGTTGCAGATAAAAATTAAATCGGACCGCAGAACGATTTTAACGGTGCGGTAATGCTCTCATAATGTGCCCAATAAAATACTTGAAATAGAGTGATTTCAGCCGCGGAATGCCAATTTGCATACCACTGAAGGACGTTAGTCGTAACCATGCCTTAAGACAACTCAATACTTAATGGTCACCGTACAACACTTTGCGGGTGTTGCGAAATTAAGAGTTAATTTATTTTTGTGCGTCCGCGCACGAGCTTAAATCTCTCAAGCAAGATTGTATTTTATGACAATTAAAGAGAATGGGTGCCCGTAATTACGGAACAGCCTATTATCAATAATGATATTGAAGCTTTTCGCTTGACCGGAACAGGACAGAATAAAAAAAATATCGACAATCGGAATGCCAATGATTTGTTTTAAGTACTTCCTGAATCCGGATCGATAAAGTATTGGAAACCTACTCAAAGAAGAGATAAAAATGTGCTAAGTATCTTCACAAAAATGTAAATGGACCAAATAAACGCTTATGTGTTATGTCGAAAACCTTGCAATTGTCTCAATTGTTTCGCAAAAAAAAAACATAATGGAATAAACGCCTGGTTTGAGATGATATGCTGCATATTCCATACATTTTTATTGGAAGGTGTGTCGGCTTCGTTGAGAAATTACACCCGTTGTGCGGCAATGACGGTGCAATCATAAAAATCCACAGAGCCTCTACCGAGACCGGTGTTTGAACGTTCAATTTCAACTAAATCATTTACCGCATGTTACTGGGGTAATAACAGGTGATGATAAGTAAGTTGATTAACGTGCGACGTCTGTGGAGGCACTACATTCATTCATAAACAGTTTATATTATAATAGAGGTATTAAAAGTAATGACATTAGAGCAAGGAAGTTTATTTAACAAGGGTTGCAACTGTAGCGTTAGCTTTGCCTGGTGTGTTCATGAACACCAAATAGAGCCAAGGAAACTCACAATTACTTTATTTTTCTATGATCTACGTACCAAAAAATAAACAAATAAAATTTGATATCCTTTAAATATTTTTCAATCCCAAAACCCTAACGCATATTAAGCCGTAGCGGTTTATGTAACTCGAGATTGTCGGGCAAGAAGGACGGACTCCTCCAAAATCCTTAATGGGCATGAAAGTACGAATAATTGTCAAGTTACATTTAATTTTTATTGCGTACATAATAACGTAATACGGCCACTATCAGGGGCGGCGATCTCTGTTAATAACCACCGAAATATTATCTGACATGACAACCGGAGGACGCGACGACGTGTAAACGAAACCATGCTAAAACTCTCCGCCCTTTCAACTTAAATATGCATGGCGCACGCAACTTGCGAAGAATTAAGTGATTCTGGATGTACTTGAATGGAGTGAATTTGAAAAGATAGATTTCCTGCAGTTTGCAACGACGTAGACGCACGTTTGAGACATACTTGGCTCTGGGTCCAGCGCCCAAGTCTAGGCGCCCGCCTGCATTAGTATAGAGCTTAAGGGAATTTCGAATGCTTTAGGAATTGACAAGCAAAATGAAGGTTGTGGCTTCGAAAAGAGGAACGTTATGGTAGTTGCTGTTGAGTGACTCAAAACATTTTTCATAATATACTAAGCAGTTGTATAGTATGAAAACGGTTGCCATGAGACGCGTGGGAATAAGGATTATTTGGTAAGAAAAGTTTTGAGTGAATGTGGGAAATTACAAGCTTGAAGGATTAAAGAAACGATGACTGGATTGTGTAAAGGTGATGTGGCTAGATAGGATGTGACGACTGCAATGATGGCAAATAAGGATGTATGTGAGAAGAAGACGTGCTCGTCGACCCCAAAATAATTGGAAAAGGGCAGGAGGATGCTGATGACGATGATTTTAAGCCATTCAAACAAATAATTTGGAAGGAGGTAATTCTATCAGTTCTGTTAAACAATATTTCTTTGGTATCAGATCAAAATAAGACAGTCAAGAAAGCTGATTACACGGTGCTCCCACGATCTCATGCCCCGGCTTGTGAAGTACGAAACTTGGCGCGTACGTGTCAAAAGATGTAATTATGAAGAAATCCAATCAGCGGCGGCGCGAACTTGCGCGTACGACGACGTTGATTGAGCGATAAATTTATTGAAGATAAATCACCCGGTCGCGACAAATCGGTAGCAACAACGGACCTTTGTTAATTTTAGGCGGCGAAACACTACCTACAGGCCGTGATTCGATACGTGGGTGTTCGATACCATCAATATTATTCTAACAAATAAACAAATTATCCCATGACACAAGACAACTTCTCAAATGAATGTCATTATTTTGTCTGAGATAATAACAGTAAGTAACGAGCGCTTCGTTACTTACAATGAGCACAATATTTGCAATGCTACTCTCATTTAATTTCAATAAACATTTTTAAATTGGAAGTTGCTGATACACGATTCAGATTAATTTCAACGTTGGCGCCATCGTGTCGCCGTTTTTCAGCTCACATTTCTGATTCAGGACCTCACGCGTGACTCGAACGAGTGGTGTAATAACTTCAATGATAACTTTCAACTATAACTTACATGGGAATGAAAGTAGCATTGTTACTTCAGAAAGAAGTCCGTACAGCGTCCAATATCCAGCCAATATCAACACAAAGAGCAAACACGAGACGCTTCTCGGTGCACAAGGCTAACAGTTAAAAGACGGTTTGAGGAAAAATATATCACACGATACAAGCTATTCAACGCAGACGATACCGCGGGTAAGCGCAATAAATTCAACGAAATATACTCTTTGATATCCGTCGACAACGAGACTGAACAAAAACGTCATACAAGGAGTTTTAATGTCACTTGTGAATATTCTTATGAATAAGCACTGGCAGATGAATCTATACACGACTGTTGAAATACGACGTCTCCACTGGCCAGACGTACAATAATAACACATATCATTGTAAAATTGTAGGCGTATTGATAGCCTTAACTCCTATGAATTCCAAAAAAAGACTTTAATGGAGATCCAAACAAAACTTGGTCTATACCTACGGGTGTTTAAAACTAATTTATTAGAAGTTCATGGTAGGTACGCATATGAAATCAATAAATCACACAATTTCACACTGCATATTGCATAGCAAATGCCTGCGGCGAGTACAGCACTAAACAGACTGACTAATTAGACATACTAGGCAACAAAGGGCCGTCATACGAATTTCACTGTTCGGTTGTGCTTAGGGAAATTGAACTTTATTTGTAAGTATTCGTGTAGGGGAGATGTTACAGGTGTGGTGGCAAGTGTAGGTACGTGTGATGGCGGCACACGATAGGCCGCCTACGCGCAGGCGCCGCGCCGCGAAATTCGTGAGAGCTGCGCCGGCGCCGGCGACTCTCATAATGCGGCTACGGTTTAGAGGAGGTAAAATATCTCAGCATTTTATATTGTGTTCATACAATAAAACTATTTGAAATATGAATGTAGAGTCTTTAGTATCTATAAATAAACTGTGTTTACTAACTTTCCTACTGTTCTTTCAGAGATTAACATGAAGCTTTATAAATCTGATGGTTGCTATAGTCCACATGTACGTATACCAAACTGACAAATCTCTCCGTTTACAAGAAATATCAGAACAATAGCAACTTTTTTCAGGCATGTTTTAAAAGTAATTTCTATTTGATAAAGTAATCTGTGACACAGTATCGGACTTATATGACAGAAGTAAGCGTTCTTAGAAATAAAAACACAACAGTAGGTATCTTATTTTAGCATAACATGCTCGGTAACCACAAAAATGTATGTAGGTAATTGGATGTACAACATGCTATTTATAGACACAACATTGCATTAAAAATTACTGAATCCACTTAATCGTACATTGCATCACGAAATTACTTGTAAATCCTCGAAAAGCAGGTCATCCTGATTCACGTTCAAGAATTCACATCGAAAATGAAGTACAATACACGTAATTTACAATCGCAAGCTTAAATCACACTTCATAAACAGTTTCACCACTGGGGTTCACTCGAACGCCATGTACGGTGACAGCGTTACTGTAAAAATGTGGTAACATTCAAAATCGTAAATATAAAATGTAGACATTAATAGTCATCAATGACTTGATGACTATTCATGTTAAATAAATATAGTAAGTTAGTCATAACCGCAAAAGAGACACTCCAGTTGGACGTGCAAAACTTAGCTAAGACATCAACAAAAATTGAATTGACTAATTAACTTGAGATCACTTGAAAGTCAACAACGCAGTCAATGTGTGACAAATTGTTATATTCTAAATACTTAAAGTATTAGATGGACAGTCGAATAGTTTTTATTGAAAACTTATGACGATTTTAGATAAGACACTTCTACGAAGTAAACGTGCAATTTTAAAGAAGGTATTATGATTGCAAAGTGACTTTGTATGTGTGTCAAGAGGGTGGTTACAATGATTGAATTAGGTCTTCTTAAGACAAATCTACGGTCCCTATCTAAAGTAGTCGATCAGTGATAAGATTTTATCACTACTTAAAATAGGGACGGAAGTCCTGAAGTAATCTTGAAAACAGTAAGCACATTTCCAAGTCACGTGTTAGCATTTTTATAGATATACATTTAAACTAGAACTACGTTGTGGAGCAAAAATTCTAATGTCAAGTCAAGGTTGGCATAACAAAATAAATTTCTGTTTTGAGGACTAGTAAGTACCTTACTTACCTAATTATCGAATATTTTAGAAAATAGATTATTAAGGGGACTTCAGATTTAACCAATAGATTGAATTAGTTCTGTACAAACTCGATTTCAAAGAGTTTTAATTAAAAGACATTTGTAACAATATCAAAACTTAAATGCTTAGAAGCATTCATATTTATGACTCAAGAAGCATTGTGATTAATGGTTCGACTCTAACCCCTTTATTAATAAACGAGTAGTGTTGGGGCGTAACTCCCAACAGTGAATTTGTTATGTACTTGTTATGTAGATTTGTAAGGTTTTTATGTTGTAAATGAGTAGACGAGTGATTCCCTTGATGGATTTATTGCTACTGAATTATACTGATACAATTAAATGCTAAGTTACAGGAATGCACACCTAAACACTATATGCATAAAATGAGTATGACGTACAAACTACCAAAAGGTCAATGTACAGCGTAGCTCGTACATATTGCCCACTCACAAATGTAACAGGTTATAAAAAATGTAAAATGTTATGTTAAAATATAAAATGTAAAAAGGAAATAAATTCTAAAATAACTTATATAATCCAAGCCTTATACAATTACATGACAACGCGCAATAGGCGACGTTGCTTTGTTAAGTGCATGCGCACTCGATAAGTGCATTACACTGATGTCATCTGTGACGTCTGATGCCGTGTTTTCTACGATGCTTGCAGTCGACCTCCTTCGGGGTGTTGGATTCGGAACAGGTGGTGCTATAGTTTTTTGTTGTTTCCTGCCATGTTTCCGGAGTCGGAAATATACATATGTTGCACCTGCTATCGCTGCTGCTACTGCCAACACGTATATAACAACGTATTGGTGGACATCGTGATATGTTGCCCGATCTGATATTATTCCTTCTGCTGTCGCGGCTTTCATCTGTTCTATTTGTTTTCCCAGATCTCGAAGTAATGAGCTCTGCTCCATTATCGTCTCATTTTTAAGTTCTGGTTTCAAAACCGGTACAGATGTGTTGATGATTCGATTTATAGGAGGAATTTCTATCGAGACCTCTTGGACTTGGGTACGGATTGTATCCATAAATTGCCTTTGGGAATGAATCGTGAACGTCTCACTATAAATAGTGCAGTCGCTACCGAGTGTCATTACCCCTGCGTTGCTTAGTACTTCTGTTGTAACTTGATTTCCGCATATGACGCGTATTTTACGCGCGTCGCAGCAAAAGTAAAGATAGTTATTTATTTTGTTAAGTTCCAATAATGTGTCACGACAGTTCTCTTGTTTTATTTTGCAGTCAAGCGAATCCTTGTTTTTCTTGCAGAGGCTCTCGTCATGTTTCATGTGGTATACTGGTGTTCTTATGGGGCACAGCAGAGATGTACTTTCGTGATCAATGCATCGATGTAAGTCGGTTTTAGTCATCGGGATGTAAGAATCCTTTTGTATGTTGATGGCTAATAGTTCCGCTATTGGTAGTAGGGTGACCATTTCGCCGCCGTTCCCTTTTGGGACGGGTATGATGTGGTAAACTTCGTAATTTTCTCTGCTGATTAACGGCACCCGTATCTCAATAACAAGATATCTTTCTGACATCCTTGCTTTCACTTGTAGAAAATGATACAGGCGGAAAAAATCTTCTTGAATGTTTCTGATGGGGAGTGCCACATCTTTTGACAGCTGGCCTGATATGACATTCAGTTCATCTCGTAACTGTTCTGGCGCTACGAGGTGTAAATTCATTTTGCCATTGTAAATGTTGGTTACGGTGTCCAACAGTGTCTCTTGAACGTTTCTAAGGTGCTCTATAATGTTGTTTGCCGCGATTGCCGACATCACAAATTCGATTGATAGTTCCTGAGACTCAATCTTTTGTTGAAGATTACTTGTTAGTTTGTCTAGGTTTAGCAGATGTTGATTGAATAATTTGTATTGTTTTTCGATTGTTTCTTCCGATCTTCTAAGTATGTTGTATTCGGCTTCTATAATAGATGTTTGATTTTTCAATAATAGAGCCAGATGTTTCTCATTTTTGTGAATAAGTTCAATGTCTCGTTGATACTGTTCGGCGAATTCGTCATCCAATACTCCGAACAGGGAACGTGCGATAGACCCGACACCGTTGATAAAGCCACGCTTGCTTCTTACGTTCGCTCGACCTTGCGGATTCAGCAATAAGCGGTTGTAGTGTTCGAGTTCACCGAGCGCGTGACGTAATTGTAATGCGATGATTTCACATTGGCGCTTCTGGTTTAATTTTGAACATATGTTTTCGAGATGATCATTGAATTTAGTGAACACTGCTGTGCCATGCCAGTAGGGTTTGACATCGTAATAGGCAACAATCTTCCACTCGTCACGAATCAGTTTCATGTCGGTTACTTTATCGAAATATAGACCTTGTTGTAATTCGACAAAGTTTGTTGTGTTTGTTGTCGCGGTTGTTGGATTCAGTAGGTATAGCAGAGTCATCACTAATCCGATAAAGTTGATTTTGCTTGTTCGTGCAGTTGGTGAACATTTGGTTGTTTCTTCAACTGTTGCTTGTTTTTTGTGTTGTTTTTCGATGTTTTGTGGTTTGGAGTTTTCCTCGCTATTTATTGGTAAAATAGATAGCTTTGTTATGGGCCTTTTTATAAGGCCGTTTCTTGTTTTCAGGGTTACGACACGAACATATCCGTCGTCTCCCGGATGAAGTTCGGTTATTCGTCCCATCAGCCATTTTCCTGCAGGTCGCTGGTCATCATTAATGACAACCAATTCTCCAACTTTCAGGTTGCTTTGCGGCTTTTGCCACTTTGTTCTTGCTAACAATTGGCATAGGTACTCATTTTTCCATTTCTTCCAAATTTCTGAATACATTTTTCTGGTCAACTCCCATCTTGTTCGGGCATCTTCTCTTGATTCGATGACGGTCAACCCTGACCTCCCTGTTAGAAAGTGTGCTGGCGTTAGACAGTCGAGATCTTCTACGTTTTCACTCAGCGCACACAAAGGTCTAGAGTTGAGACAAGCTTCCAGTTTTGTTAAGATAGTAGTGAACTCCTCGAATGTCAACTTTTGCTCACCCACAACTCTTTTTAAATGGTGTTTCAAGCTCCTCACGGCTCGTTCCCACAGTCCACCCGCCGATGGCCACGCCGGGGCGTTGAAATGCCACTGTGTGGCCATTTCGGTGACCTTTTTCTGTAATTCTTCGTTCCTGTAGCTGTTTTCTATTTCCCCGTATTGTTCCATTATCAGTCGATTAGCGCCGACAAAGTTTGTGCCATTATCACTGTATAAATGGCGGGGGGCTCCTCTCCTTGCTGCCATTCTGTTTAGTGCTGCTAAGAATGCCGAGCTGGTAAGATCAGACACTAATTCAATGTGTACTGCCTTTGTTACCATGCATATAAAGATTGCTACGTAACCTTTTGTTGTTTTAGCCCCTCTGCCTTTATTCATCTTGATATCGACGAATCCCGTGTAATCTACTCCTGTATGGTAGAATGGCGGGGCAGGGTTTATTCTTGCGCTCGGTAGTTCACCCATGATTTGTTGTTGTTTTGTTGGACTTATTTTGCGGCACGTTACGCATCTTCTGACTTGCATCTTCGTTGCTCGGACGCCACTTACGACCCAGTATTTTTGACGAAGGTGCGATAAAGTGAGTCGCGGTCCTCCATGAAACGTCATCTGATGGGCTTGATCGATAAGTAAATGCGTTAGATGGCTGTCGTAGGGTATGATCATCGGATGCTTCATTTCTTCGGTAATTGATGCGTTATTCAATCTTCCCCCAACTCTTAGCAAGCCTTCTTGATCAATGTAAGGATTGAGAGGTAATAACTTGCTATTCGATGCCACACTGCCGTGTTTACGTAAGTGACTTATGTCCGTTGCAAATACCTGTTGTTGGGTTTGTTTTACAATTGATTTAGTTGCACGATTTAATTCTTGCAACGTAAGATAACTTGGTAATTGCCGATGTTTCGCGTCCAGCGCACAGTGTTTTTTACACCCTAAAAATCGGACATGCCCTTTTTATTCCAATAATAGATGCTGTAACATGTTTGGAATGCGAGAGTAGAACACCCAGAGTTCAAATAAACTTAGAACCAAAGTTAGAGCCATTTTGTTTTTTTTAGGTATTTTGATAAATCTAGAAATATCTTGTCTCAGGAAAACTTTTTCTTATTTCTGTTACAATATTAAATTAACGACGTATTTTAAGCATTTTTTTATTATATTTATAAGACTTTAACTCCGCAAGGGAGCCCAGAAATAGGTTTTTTTTAAATTTAAGAATTTATTTTTTGTATGATAAACCTTAACGAATACGGATTTTATTTCTAGCTCATTGCATTAACTAAGATACAATAAAACCCCAAAAAAATAACCGTGTCGATATCCAGTAGGATCTCGGAGAAACATGCTTCTAAAGTTCTCATAGAATTTCTATGGTTTTAGGGTTGCCTCTCTGAGATGTAGGTAATTGAAAATAAACAGTGTAGGAATATTTTTAAAAAATCGGATTGCATAGGGGTTAATTTATTGATTGTTACGTTTTCTGCTATATATGGATCTACCTATTTATTATTTAACGACTTCAAAAAATGAGGAGGTTCTCAATTCGGAAGTTTATATAATTTTTGTTATGTGTTCGGTATTACCCGCGATTGCTTCAATCATACGTTTGTTTACATTTACACCCTTCCGTAAAATAACATTACGCCTGTACACTGTAAATGGGTATTAGCAGATGTGACAATAGTACAGCAAGGGTGCTTTATTATTGTTACATCTGCATTTTGTTTTATTTTAGCTGTGTCAATATCAACTGTCAACTGTAAATCGAAGATTAATTTATTTACGGCACTAAAAATTAAGAAATAATCAGATTTTTAACAAAAGAAGTAAAACCGTCTTGAAAAAACCCATAAAATAAAATATTATAGTTTAATTGAAGAAAAACTAGCACCGTTTTTAAACCTATACCTTATTATTCCTATTTAAAGTTTATTTTATGGGTTTTGAAGGCAGTTTTACTTTTTATTAAACGTTTTTTTTTTCTATTATATAATTATTATTTGTACTTTAAGAGATGAAAGGTCTAAGTCAAGGACGACTAAAGGACTAGGTTCAGAAACAGGACATAAATCAAAACTTGGAATGTAATCTGGGACAGAACTGGGACGAGGTTCAAGAATAGGATCATCATATTGACTCATCGATACAGAACCGGGAATCAGAGATGAATCAGTAGAGGGGATGGAAACGGAGACAGGATATGAATCAAGGACGTGACTGGGACCAGGCTCAGGATCAGAATAGTTCGAATTGGGAATTGACTGAGATGAAAGGTCAAGGACGACTGAGGGACCAGGTTCAGAAACAGGACATAAATCAAAGCTTGAAATGTAATCTGGGACAGAACTGGGACTAGGTTCAAGAATACTAAGAAGAGGTTCGTTTACAAGACAAGACCACTGTTCAGAAAAATCTTCATTTAGCCACTTTTTGTGTTTTCTTTTAAAAATGTTATAATTATAACTACATTTTTTGTATAATGTTTCACATTTAGAGGTAAATTTAATGATTAAATTATGCAAGTCTTTATTGGTTTGGTGAGTTAAGGGTAATGACAAAGCTTCTAAAATAATTGAAACGCGTTCGCTTATATCTAAATCAGTGGGTCGGACCTTTTTTCCAAGTTTTTTAGCAGCGTCGACAAGTATTTGGTACGCTTTTAATTTGGTAAAATTAGTTGCTAAAGGTTCTCCTTGCGCATTTGCGGATACTCTCGGAGACTGAAGAGCACCGGCTGTGGCGGTATCCACAGCTTCATTTGCCACTCGCTGACCAACAAGAGGGTTGGCGCCCTCTTGCCCTCCTTGCATTAAGTCAGCCGGTCGGAGCCCGGACAGACGTCCCTCAACAGGTTGGGTCAACCCCTGTTGAGGCGAAGTGGTACCATGGGTCTTTAACGGCTCCATGGTGCCTCACCCCCGTTCCTCCAGAGATTATTTAACAGTAAAGGGTTTTAGTTGAAACCTAACGAGGGCGGACCCCTTCCCTTTACCAAATAATCTCCTTCATCGGATTAAAATCACTTTTATTGTGAACAGTTTGTAAAAGTTTTACGTGGTTATTATTTATATTGCAATTTATTATGATAAGAAACCTATACTTAAATACTTACAAATATTGTAAAATTAGAAGAACGTTAAGAAATTCAACAAATACCATGGCATTTGTTGAATTTCTAAGTCTTTCTTATGCATAGTATTAAAACTGAATGTAAATGAATTGCATTTGGTGAACTTAATTCTAAAGTCATAAAAGTAATTTTCTACTAGTCAAACTTTGATGATGCAAAGAAAAAGCTAAATTTAATCATTGACATTTTAGGTTAGTATTAAACCCATATTGCACGTACCTATTACAAGAATAGGTTATAAAAAACTTAAAAAAAAAAAATTATTACTTCTATTTTATTTAACTTATATTAAAAGTGCAAAACGTTATTATTACGCATTACGATCACCTCTTCACAATTTGTATTTTTTTGGAAAATATTTTGTCATTTTGGATTTTTGTCAACCCTAGGTCGTCATTTTCAAAATCCGATAGCTTCGAGATCCTACTAGATATGGATTCGATATTTTGAATTTAAATGGATAAAGATATAATTAATAATTACATTAAGAAATAAAATCCGTATTCGATAAGATATAAAATTTAAAAATAAATTACGAAATGAAGCTATAAATTTAATAACTCCCAGTTGAATGCAGTTAAAATTACAAGTATTATCTTAAAATAAAGACAAAATGATGTTTTATAATACTAAACATAAATATATTAGAATTATTCAATATTTTTTTTATATTAATATTTTTGTGGTTTTTCTGGTTTCCATAGAAAAATAATAAATTCGACTATAACTTTTGTTCTAAATAAAATTGAACTTTGGGTGTTCTACTCTCGCATTCCAAACATGTTACAGCATCTATTATTGGAATAAAAAGGGCATGTCCGATTTTTAGGGTGTAAAAAACACTGTGCAGCGTTCCAAGTTTTAAGTTCAACGCTCTTTGTATCCATGCAACTAATCGAATGACATGATTAATTGAGCTATGTTTTTGTAATAATTGCTCAATAATGTTGGTTGTTTCTGTGTTTACTTGGGCAGCATTGACTTGTTTCTTTGCCGCCGTTTTTATATCTTGTTCTGACGTATAGACTTTTTTGACTTGGTTTTTCATTTCAATTGATGACAGCCACATAGGGCCTTGCCACCAGAGTTTGTTTTCTCTCAGTTGACCGGCGTATTGGCCTCGGCTTGCAGCGTCAGCTGGATTATCGATTGACTTGACGTAATCCCAACACGAGCGCGGTATAACAGAGTTAATTTTTTGTACTCGATTCTCTACGTATGTTTTCCATCGTGATGGGTCACCTTGTATCCAACCCAAGACCACCATAGAATCAGTCCAGCCGTAGGTTCGAATTTCATGTTGATGTAAGGACTCCTTAACCTTTTGCATTAATTTGGATAGTAGATGTGCTCCATTAAGTTCCAGCCTCGGTAATGTTGTTACTTTTCTATGTGGCACAATTTTTGATTTTGCAGCGACAAGTGTGACGATTCTCGACGGGTGAACTCGTGCGTAAATGACACACGCATAGGCATCCAGGGAGGCGTCACTGAAGCCATGCAGTTCTATTACTTGTTTCCCATCACATTTGAGCCATCTTGGTACTTCACACAAGTTTATCGCCGCTATGTCTGCTTGTACTTTGCACCATTCCTTGTGGATGCTGTCCGACACTTCGTCATCCCATTGTAATTTGACTTCCCACAGTTTTTGAAATAATAATTTTAATTTCGTGGATACGGGAGCCAGCCAGCCAAGTGGGTCGAACAGTTTTGAAATTTCAGCTAATAAACTGCGTTTTGTGTGTTTTTTGTTGATGCTTGAAATCGAACACTGGAATGTGAATTTATCCTCCGTCGGATGCCAGCATAAGCCCAATGTTTTTGATGTTTGATCTGTTTTGAAATTGAAAACAGTGTTTTCATTGTTATGTTGTATTGTATCGTATTTCAATAGCGCAGGTTCGTTCGATGACCATTTTCTGAGGTTAAACCCACCTCTCTTAAGTAATCGTTTTAGGTCCGAAATTAGCACTTCTGCTTGTTCAAGGGAATGGGATCCGTGGACGAGATCATCGACGTAAAAGGACTCATTCACTACCTTTGAAGCTTCCGGAAAGTGTTGACGCTCGTCTTCTGCCAATCTTCGTAATGTCATTATGGCTAAGAACGGCGCTGCTTTGGTACCGTATGTTACGGTCGCGAGTTGAAAGGAAT
This sequence comes from Euplexia lucipara, assembly GCA_921972225.1. Classification (NCBI taxonomy): domain Eukaryota; kingdom Metazoa; phylum Arthropoda; class Insecta; order Lepidoptera; family Noctuidae; genus Euplexia; species Euplexia lucipara. The sequence continues at coordinate 14,925,828 of OV179154.1, forward strand.
GTAGAGGTTGTTCCGGTGATTCTCGCCATACAATCTGTTGTAGGTTTTGGTCACAGTGGGCCACTAAAATTTGTCTGTACATCTTTTCGATATCAGCTGTATAGGCGTATTTGTATTGCCTCCACTGCATCAATGTTGTTTGTAAGTCTTGTTGTAAGTTTGGACCCTTGTACATTAGATCATTCAAACTCCATCCTGTAGATGTTTTGGCGGATGCATTAAACACTACCCTGTACTTAGTAGTTGTTGACTCGGCGCGTTCGACGCTGTGGTGCGGCAGGTAGCAGTCGAGTGTCTTGTTACATGTTGATTGTTTCATATGACCTAAGTCAATGTACTCCGCTATAAATTCTTTATAGGCTTTTGCTAATTCTTGTTGTTTTCCCAATCTTCGTTCTAATGTTTTGAATTGCGCTATTGCAGTCTGTTTGGACGAGCCTAGCTTGTGCTCCCAGTCATGTTTCATTGGTAATCTCACTTCGTATCTCCCATTTTCCAAACGTTGTGTTGTTTTAGTGTAATACTCCATGCATTTCTGGTCTTCTTCCGAAAAATGGGCTTGATCCTTAATATCTTCGGAATTCCAAAACTGTGCCATGTCTTCCAGATCATTCAATACTACGTTGCAATGAAATGTTCGAACGTTTCCGCATAGTAACCATCCCAGTTGAGTTTGTTGTGCGATAGGCTGGTTGACGTCATCGCTTTTGATCATTCCCCCTAGCATGATCTGAGAGTAAATGTCTGCTCCAAACAGCAGATCTACTGGACGACTGCTATTGAAATCCGGATCCGCCAAACAGATATTTTGTATCTGAGGCCATGATGGTTTAGTGAATGTTTTGTTTGGAAGATTTTTAATCAAGTTTTTCATAATGTATACAGTTTTACTGAACGTGTAGTTGCAGAAGGCAGAGCTGCATGAAATTGTTATCATGCCCTTGCAATTGCTCTCCTTTTCCCCAATTCCGGAGACAACTCCTTTGCATTTCTGGCGTTTATTCCCAAGAAGTTGAGCAGCGCGTTCTGTTATCAATGATATCTGAGACCCTTGGTCGACAAGAGCTCGCATGTTGTACTGATTTCCATCAGCTCCCTCTACCTTAACCATGGCGGTTGCTAATAGAATCTCCGATGCATTATTATCCGGCTCGAAGGACCAAATGTTGGGGCGTAACTCCCAACAGTGAATTTGTTATGTACTTGTTATGTAGATTTGTAAGGTTTTTATGTTGTAAATGAGTAGACGAGTGATTCCCTTGATGGATTTATTGCTACTGAATTATACTGATACAATTAAATGCTAAGTTACAGGAATGCACACCTAAACACTATATGCATAAAATGAGTATGACGTACAAACTACCAAAAGGTCAATGTACAGCGTAGCTCGTACAAGTAGTAAAGTTACTACCAGTATTTTCTCCGGATTTACCATCCATTTTTTCGAGGATTAGGTTTGGTGTAACTTTACTCCACGTTTATTAATAAGGAGGTAAGACTTTATTCTTTTACAAGGAAATTATTAACAACTTCCAATATACAATTACCGCTTAATAATAGGCACATAGTAAAACAAAATCAACACCGCCGAGTTGCGAGCTTGTCGTCGGCACATCAGCTGCAAGGCGTGGCGACACGCCTCTCTATTACTGTACCCGTCGCAGGCGTTGCAGACTGGCTGTAGTATGTACATTTCATTAAAATTGTTTTACGTTATTTAAGCTGTGTCAGTAAGCCCACTCGCGGGGATCTTTTTACATTTAGTACATAGAAAATGGACCACAAAGTGAACTGACAATTTGGTTAGAGTTGGAAGAAGTCGATGAATCAGGACAGCGTAGGTTGTAAAAATCTTTGTGAAAGGCCAATGTCCAGCAGTGGGGGTCTTCGGGTTAAAATGATGATGATGAAATAGAAAATTTAGACGCAGAAAAGTATATAGAAATATCCTTATATTTCTATATAGAAATATCTTCTTAAAACATTTTTATACAGAGGTATCCTTGACAATCAATAAATAATTCTTAATAATTCTTGCAAATACTAATTAAATAAGCCTTGCAAAAAAGAAATGGTCTGCAATGAACAATATAAACGAACCAGTTAAAACAATAAATACAGAGTGCAGAAAGATAAAGAAATTGGGATCCTTACAAGATAACGAACCGAATCAAAAACGATAAATTACTGATTAATAAGGTGCGCACGCGTGTAAATTGAATTAAAAGATAAGTAAGTACTGCATGTAACATTCGCCATTAAAGACGATCGCATAGGTACATCCGGAGTACGTTAAGGTAAAAAGCAAAATGACATAAAAATAACTTTGATTGAAATATAAATATATGCATAGAATTACTCTTTTATCAATGACGATTTGTTCATCCGCCATGAATAAAAGAGTCCGGTTCCTAATTACTTGGTTAGTACTTCGGTTATAAGTATCTGATTTTTTATTGTTTGACTTGTTTGAACTGTGACCTTAAAATACCCACTAAGGTACAAAACACGAATTTGGTCACCAACTGCAAGTATTTTAAACGTAAAAGTAAAAAAGCATGTGATAACGTCAAGCTCTTAAGTGCATAATATTTTGAGAAACTTCATTTATCTTCTTAATGAAAACATAATATATTTATCATCAAACTACTGCCCGAGAACAGGCAATGCTTCATTAGCTTTATTTAAATTATTAAGCAATAACAAGTCACTCGCTACATAACTTATTCCAATATATATGATTTACGTGTCTAAGATTATTTCCTAACTAGCCGAATATGCATGTTTGAATAAAGTAGTAAAATGAGAAAGCATTAAAATATAAATTAATGACGCAATTATGTATACCTTAATTAATTAATTATGTGACGACGATGTTCAATCAACACGATGGTTAAAAATTAGCTGACAAACTTAATAATGAATATGTATAGGAGTTTCTAAAACGAAAATAATAAGCAAGACACAATTTTTACGACGTGGCGGCAGTAAAAATGTGTATAGTCAATAAATTATACAGATAATAAAATATGGTATAGAATGATAGAATTTAAGGAATCTGCAGAACAATACTCAACCTTGTTTAGATCGTAAACTAAAATTAACACGTAATATCCGCATCAAAAGTACACTAGAACTTAGATCAACAATATACATGGATGCCAGAGATATGACATCAGTCAGTAAAAATAAGGTTTTAAAGACTTCATAGAATGCTAGCCGGATACTGTGGCCACACTAGACATCTAAAAACAGAAGCGGATAAGCTCAGAGAAACAGAAACACCAAAGTCATTAAAAAGCAGTTAAACAAGCGTTGATTTTAATGGACACAATATACATACAAACACTGTATAAAACTAGTATAATTTCAGGTCATATTGGTAAATTATATCGATACACTAAAAACTGGAGTAAGAAATAATGCCGGAGAATATATCTAAAAAAGCTCTTTATTGGGTGCGATCAATTACGTGGAACTCGGTAAAAACAATGCGCCCTACGTGAATTATTTGAGGAGGAAGTACCTGCGTCGTACAGTCGCTTTATAAGGTCATAAATCAAAACCAAATTCCGGCCGAACATCTTAATTTGCATCGCTGCGAGCCAACCGGTGACACTAACGATCCACTAACGAAAACAACGGAATGGAACTATCAATTTTTGTGTCCCCAAAAGCTTCATTTAAAAACCCGAAAAACACCGGCACAGACATTTTATACGTGTGGCTAATGCCATGTTCATTAATTTTCAATCATAGAGTCTTTTGAGTTAATTAAGACGGAGTCGACGAGTGAACTTTATGTATTTTATACGCAGATGAGTAATAATGCAACTTTCCCTAAACAATTTATTGTTTCGCGATTGTATGCTAATTAAGATTTTCACCGTTAATCGTTTACGTTGGACGTAATTAGGAAACAACCGTTGACAATACCGTAATACGGATGAAACATAAATCGATAGATTGTTTATTAACGACGGAATGCAATAAAATAATCACCGGTGCGTTGGCACTTAATCAATGGTTGATATCTTATTTAGGAGGGAGCTAATGAGAGGCGTAGATCACATTCGGGTAATGATGACACGGGTAGATTTATCAAACACTTTCGATCCACAACTTATGCGCAGTGATTAGGGTATTCGTGTTGACATAATGGTCGGGCAAACGGAGTTAATCGAGACAATTATTCAACTAGTAACTATTTTAAGCTTCTAAAAACTTGAATAAATAACACACCTTTTATAGAATCTGAAATCATTCATCTATAAAATACACGACAAATGAGCGACCAACAAATCACTCATAAATTAGCACTAGACTATCCGTATACGTAAGTGTCAACATGAAAAAAGAAGTGAGACAACACGCATGAGAATCAGTGCCAAACTCATGAATAAAGTCAGTCATCAAACAAGAGCAGCATAATTAATACAGTGTTATTCATGGCGTGGTAGCGATGACGAAACGCAAAGAAAGCAAGCTGCAAACTGTAGTTTAGTTCACACACCGACATCAAGATGTGGAGATGCCTTTTTATTTCCTCTGCGATAAATTCAACATAAAATGGTAATAAACTATTGAAAGTATCCTAGACTTCACCGAAGTACATTACGGACAGCATACGGTGTAACAAAGCCTATCACAGTGCTGACTCTCTCTGACCTAGTTTCACATATTAGAACATTTATGCATTCTAAAATGGAATAGAATCGCTCAGCTAGTTCTTTGCAGAACAGTAAAAACAGAAGCAACCAAAGCTCTTTATTCCTTAACAGAAAGCCAATGCCAGTTCCGTGCATAGAGCTCGTTACTGATATTCAGATTACGGATATACCGTCTCATCCACGAAGGGACAACACGCAAATCGGACCACTGCACATTGTATGTTAAATGGTGCACCATTAAAGGGAACGACGCTTAATAAACACATTACAGTGCAATATTAGGCGCGAGCGCAGAGCCGACGTGATTAAGCGTCAAGAACGTGGGAACAGACAGAGAAAGAGAACGATGAAAGGGGATAGTTATTGCGACAAACAAATCGTGTTAACATTTTACAAGGCTTGTTCAACACATCATTTGAGATATATTTCATTTTGTGCAAGTGGTCTGACAGCGGCTACGTATGCGTAGATTAAATATTTCTAAGAGTGAGAGTGATATATTGCTGAACATAGATTGGGGTTCAAAACTATGAACAATATGAAGACGAAAAATGTCGGAAGCTACCGATTAAATAATAAAATCGAAATTTACAAAGGCAATAATACTACAGAACCCACTGCCACAACGCACCACACCGGCAATAAAATATCAAAATACCATAACGAAAATACACTAAAACTAGACGTGCATTGAGCGTCGTCACCACACAATGGATGCGCGCTTTTATGAAAATATCAATAATAGTATTCAACGTAGTTTAGTGCGCTATTAATGCACGGAGCGCTTGCAGACAAATTCAATTGACAAGAGCCTCCGCCGGAGCCCCAGGGTGTCCCTCGTTTACATCTACCCGCCTATCTATTTACGCTGGTATTGGAAATAAAATTGAGCGGCGAGATTGCATAGGAACTCTCAAAGGATGCGATCGGAACTTTATGATCCGATTTTATTGTTGCCATCGACACTGTCGTCTTTATAAACGCCGCAACATTGCGGTAGAATCCTTTAAACGAACCGGAAAATTGAATGCTTAACAGCTTCGACACACGCTGACCTCCCGGTTACAACGCAGCTAGCAGCAGAAACCACTGATAACATTATTGACACGTGTCTACATAGGCATTATAGGAATAAGTATAACTTGACGGTTACTCAGTGTGAAATAGCATTGTACCGTTGCACACGACTATTGTCGCATAGCTTAGTTTCAAACCAGATCGTCTCAATACGTTTACGAGATGCGTCCTAGTGGCGTTATCACAAAATATGATAGATCGTCGGGCGTGCGACGACGCTCTCCCACGCGGCACAACCGTGATTAATTATAATTCGAATTTTATTCAAAGTGAACAGCGGACAAACTACGATACCAATCAATAAACGGTTCCATACCGACGACGGTACCGACACGATACCACAATTTACTGTTGCCGATAGCACGTATGAAGACGTCAAAGCTGAAGTGAATAACACGTTCAGATAGAAAGCTCCAGAACAATGGTAGCTGCATTTTCATTGTGATACGAAACCCTTGTAACAATATAATATAAAGCAAACTCGAGATGATCTATCACGGAGCGCACATTAGTGTTTGACAAAAGAGAATTTAATTTCAAGAAATGGCTTTTCTCAGGCAAACACCAATGCCCGAGCCACAAAAGCACAAAAAGAAATAAAGTTGAACAAGAATCCATAGCTTAAGTTATCAAACGATCAGTTTACGAGTGTGAATAAAACATCAAAAGACAGTCGCACAGGGAGGCAAAGCAAAATGCGACGTCACATCGCTGTAAAATATACAAGAGCGCCGTCATAATCCTCAAGTAGTCACATTTTAAATTGCGCAACAGGCTTATTATTCAATAAACACATACGTATCCATAAATTCCTTTGAACCGTGTGTTTGATCATTAGCTATAGATATTAGACCCCCACAAGTAGAGGCTCATACTGCGTGAGAAATAGACGGTGATTTGACAATATCGTCGCTACGAATATATTCCACATTACCCGGCCAATATTCCATCGCATTATATTACCCAGGACTTCATTATCTTGTGGCGGCGGATCTCACTACAAACTATTTGTGAATGGACAGATCCTGTTTGCTGCTCGTACAGATAGTAAATAAAAACGTCTAGAATTACACGTAAGCTAAATTTCCTTATGGCTCTCAGTACATTTCTCATATTACCTAAGCAATGCTGTTAAGTTATCTGCCTAAATTGCTTAGGATAATGGTGTCTGGTTTCTTGCTGCTCATCTTTCGATGACAAAATATTGCAACAAGTCTCTTCATAATATGGCAATTTTTTAAAATCTCGTCTAATTTAGTGTTGAGTATACGGACAAAAATCATAAAGAATAACCCTACTGCCCCCATCCAGGAACAGACCTAATTTTTTTTTAATGTCACGAACCATTGTCAGTAGTTAAATGATCCATTAACCGTATTTCACATGTTTGAAGAGCAAGCCGCACTCCGATTCGTGTGGCCGTAATTACGTCCTTATAAGCTCAATAAATCATAAAGACGAGCTCACAAGCGCCACAAAGATAGGAGCGACACGCATCCTCGTCTCAGGATAATAAATAACATCCAGTTCTCGCTTTCAAAGTGAGGCCGGGGAGCAATAAGTCGCGGACGGGTCAGAGGTGAAGTGAATAAAAAACGGCCAACAATTAAATAGCGTTCTTGAAGGTTAATGAGCACAATAAATATGTTGTCGGCACCGCAGCTGCGGACAAACAAATGCATAGTCCCGTCACACCTGAGGAGGGTTCACGGTATAGTAAAGTCGCGTCTGTGTGAGAAGCCATCGGCCGAGACCCGCCTAACGGCTGACTGGCAAGTTCATTGTCGAGCCGAGACACTTCCACGATGTATTACGAACGTGACACATTTATTAAAGAAAAGAAACGAGGTTATACTAATATTGGACCCTAAAAAAAGGCTTTAGGAAACACGTTGAATAAAGATTATTGAAATTCACCATTCTACACGCCCGGGTAAAATAATCACACAGCTCTATTATTCGTTACGTTAATCCAATAATTTATTATAGTTGTTGTTAAAAATAACCCAATTTTTTATTACTTTAAGACTTGTTTATGAAAACAAACTTCAGAAAATCGGTCATGGCACATTAAAAAAATGAAATCTTTATTAGTTTAATCTTTTAATTTATTGATCAAATAGCGTTATAAAGGTCGTTTTTCAAAATGATTGAGGAAGTATGAATTAAAGTAACAATAAATAACCACATAGCATTGAAAAAAATACATTTTAAACATACGTTATTTTCCTTCGTGTCTAAGCATAAAAAGTCAAGTTGCGTGCTTAATTAAAGCATCCCCAAAACATAGCAATCGTCGTTGCAGAAATCGCCCCCGCAAGGGTTTGCAGCATTCCACACGACTGCCCCAGACGGAATCATACCTGCGTTTGATTTATAACGAGGAGGGGACACGGGAACTGCGGGTGTGAATTCAATCGGCGAGCTTCAATGTCCCGGGGCAAACGAGACCAGTGTATAAGATCTCTGGCACAAAAACCAATACCTCTACTTAGCCCATATGAGAAGATTGACTGGGGACGAGGAAAGGCTCAGTTTAATCTGGTAGAGGAAAAGTATCGCAGCGGGTAGCATCAACTGCTGGCGCCTCGGACTATACCAAGCACCTTCGTGACCACTACCTATTATGAGTTGCGGCTTTTATAGATTTTTTCCAATATTCTTTATAAAGAACGTGACTGTACTGTTTAACGGACACCGCCGACAGCTCAATATGGATTTTTGAATACATTATCGATTCATTTAAGTACGTGTACGTAAAGCTTTAATAATTTCTATTTATAAACCCGTCCAACACCATCATAGACATGAATTAAGATTCTGCCTTGTTCTAAAAATTAACACTGTTGTTTTGGGGACATGTCACAGCATAGCCTATAATGAGAAGATAAACCTGTTATAAATACTAACACGGAAGTCTGCATTGATAATTTGATTAACATCTGCATTGCGACGGATGTCTTTAAGTACACGAAAAAAATGCATTACCACAGTCATGATTACATCTTTGTTGTGTTTCACAAAGTTCAGCTAAATACATAGTGTGAATTAGGCAAGGCTTGCGAACACACAAACTTTCTTTAGAACTGGTAGAACTTTTACTGTGTTAAGTATAAGGGGCATTATTGCTGATGGCAACAGCGAAAAGAATGTGGTGTAGCCACAAAATCAACAGGGACGTATTAACACCAGCCGGAAGGTGGAAATCCGTGGGTGTTCCTAACCAGTCGTATTTTTGTATACACTAACTACCGCAAGCATATTTAGTAATAGACGTGAATAGGAAAGAAGCACGAGATAACGTTCCTAACCCTGATGAAACGGTCGACAGACCATAACAGAACATTGATGAATTAGTAATGATTAATAAACTGGTCATAGAAAACATCTATTTGAACCACAATACGTTTTACAAGCAATTCAATGAAATATGGTTTGACAGTGGTGCACTATCCCGGAAAGATAACTTTACACCTGCGACGCCCGACTAACGGTTCCTTTTTACGTTTACTTGTATAAGTGTAACTACACAAAAAAAATATACTAAGGCACACTATTTAAGTAAATAGTACTTTAAATAGATAAAAGAATGAGGATAAAATTGAATTGGATTTACTCAGTAAGTTTTTGGGACAAGGAATGTGATAAAAACGAAAAGGAATTAACATAGGATTTGTTTTTAAGTCACGACGTCATCGTCAATTATTCAGAGAAAGAGTATGATGCGTCCATAAGATTGTAAATCATGCACACCAACGTAGGCGCATCCAAGAGCAAGTAACAAATAAAATCAATAAACCAAGGTAATTTGAGGCCACAAAGACAGAAGCGACAGTACAAAATCTAAACATAACCCGAAACCGCGTTGCACTTAAAAAATGCCTTAAACACACCGGTGGCTGGCCGAAACGCCGCCCTCTGTTCTAGAGACGAAGGCAAACAATACGAAGATAGTCGACAAACAAATGTAAATGACCGAAATGTGAACGTCATGTTTGGCATTCCCATAAAGCAACGTTAACACGTCATTAGAAGTAATGATGGCGTGATTACAGAGAGTGGGAGCGGGGTGAGCGATGTTCAGGTGATTGCCTGCTTACTGTGTGGTCTTGTGTCTGTGCACCTTTACAAACACGCGGTCTGGACACGAGAATTAGTACCACGTGGCGGACGATTGACTTTAATAGGTCGCTGTGTTAAGTCTCCTTTATTTAGCCGGGTGGTACCAGGTGGATCATTATTTTGTTTGTTCATTACCAATTGTGGTTTGGTGAAAGTTTTTCTAGCTCATGAAGGATATCAGACTATTTCTAGTATGATGATATTAACAAACAGGTAATTTGTTTTGCTTCGTATTCATGTTTATTATCTTATCTATTTTGTATCAAGTTAGTTCAAAATTATTATTTATTACGAGTAGTACTCAATAATTTGTTACTCTACAGCTAGGATAGATTGTTCCACTAATTCTTAAAAATACCGAATTTTCGAAATTCCTCACTGCACCCCATTTTGATCAGACAGTAGCCTTCATAACCCCTTCAGTAAATCATGGATCAAAAACAATATATTTTAAGATGGCTGCCCCGATCACTGGGAGATGTTATCGTATGGCCACAGATAATTTATCGCTGGTTTATCAGTCGATCTGCGTAATTGATACGGGTAAAATCATAGCGCGGCTCTGAAGGGACTAAGACTGTGGTCATAAATAAATATTCAGTTTACTTTGAACACTAAATGGTAATCGTAGATAATTCTTAATCAATGACAATTTGTTCGTGAGAAAAAGTATGTGAGTTAATAAATAAAGTAACGCGTAGGTGAGCTACATAAAGATACAAATCTTGTTACAGAAGCAAGTGTTACAAAAGCACGATTTAACAAATATTTTTTTAGTGGGTGCCTGTGCATTAAAAATAAAAAGCAATCATAATTAAACGAATCATTTACCCAAACCCAGGCCTAGTACAATTTTTAAAACCGCAGTTAGAGGTCTTGGTGGTCCATCCATAACAAAATTCAATGCCGTAATAGAAATGCCACAGGGAAGCGTATTGCGACAAATAGTGCCAATAATAATAATTCGTGGTATAATTCGTAGCCGACGCGTGCGCCGAACAACCGTCACTGATTGAAGATCGCATAAACTGCGCCACCCACCGGCTGTCATTTGCATTGTACACAGTTGTTCATAATAAAGTGAGGATATCTCCTCAGTAGGGATCGCACGGTGGTCCCTTTACGACCAAAAATAAGGCCAACGTAATGAAAACCTACACTTTCTCGTAGTGCAGGAACTACTATAAATTCCAAACACTGAAATAAATCAATAAACAAAACTGTGTCAATTATAATGGGAAACGTACGTAGATATGAGTTCAATTCGTAATTCACTTGTTACATACCATAAATTTTAATTAACTCTAATTGGAGGACGTCAGAATGTTCGAACAATTAGAATGCAATTGATTTAATGCGCATCTAGGAGTTATTCAGGAAAAGTTTTCTTTTGGTTGGCTGGCGGTTTAATGATTTATCAGGAACTAATTGAAATCACACGCAATGTTTGTCTACAGCGCATTCGTTGGTTTATATCCCAGACAATTAAACGCAGCAATCGGCGATATATCACGGCGCAAATTGGCAATCAACGGGCATTGATTAGCAGGAGTCGAGGCGCAGTGCCGTCGCCGTAGGGGTCCCTCCACTTCTACCACAAATATATCCCTACACAGCTGCAGCAAGGCGCCAGATAATACACACATTAATTAATTGTCGACTTTAATAATCGTATATCAATTTCCCACAGACCGCTTAATGTCAACCTCTCCTTAACAATGACTAACAATACGAAGAAAAAAATTAAACTGGCTAAATAAATGAGCTCATAACTTAACATGGTAATAGCAGACAGAGCATTACCATCACGATTATCGTGTCCAGAAACCGTCGGTGACATCACTGTAATGATTCTTTATGAGAAAAAATATCATAACACAACCAGCAATAATGAGACGATGACCGCACTACACCAACAGTAAGTACGTTAAACTTGACGCAATCACGAACGTTACAGGCTATGTACGACGATCAATGTTTAGCTTACACATTATCACACCAAAAATGCATAGATCACTAAAACAAAGTGTTCCCAAACGGCTATTTTAAGATCAAACAGCTCGCTAAATAAGAGGCCATTAACACTGCCCACCGCTATCGGCGACGCAATCAATACGATGCTAACCGACTCCGCGGCGAACTTGATTTTAGCACATCGATACTAATTACCAATTACCACGCGTCATGATCAAGACATTTGTCTAAGCACTCGTATAATCACAATCCAAGCGGATATAGAGCTCTAAAAAACTAGGCCTATTCTATAAATACATTCGCCGAATAATTTATTTCATTTTCAAGTCTTTATCTTGCCAAAAAAAAACAAATAAGTACACACAGTACAGTAAACAGATTCCCGAACAGCCCCCAAGCCCACCGTTTGACGCCAGCCGGAAACCAGACGGAGAATAAATTATTGCCCTCCCTTTGCCCAAATACAAAGAAGCCTTGGTTTTTTCTGAATTTCTACGTATAATTGAGGTGTAATTTCGCGGACAATGCCAAACAATCGGGCGATCGAAATGTACCGGTGGTGCAACGCGACGTAGGGGACAAATCGAATAAAGCGGAGTTAGAAAGTGTCCTTTGTCCAAAGTGTCTTCTGCTGACCGTGATTTACGTCAATCCAGGCACGAGAACTTAAGAATAAAATTGAGCCGTAACGGAATCCAGTTATGGATTGTAAAGGTGAGCTCAACATTTCTAAATCATTTAACAAAAGCGTGTAGTTTCGGCGGGGAGTGGTGCGGAACCTTGTTGTTTCAAAGGATGCGCCGTTATGGGACGTCGAACAAACTGGCGCTGAAGAATGATTGAAGTCCGCTCATAACACCTTCGTTACTGACGCTCGGTCGGTTTCTTTATTAATTACTGAATCCTTTACACCCTAATGAATACTCAACACGGTGCGAGAACTAATTCAACCCGACCTTAATACGGCGGAGGTCGGACTAGTTTTTAGTTTGTTTTACGAGCGTGTAACGCTATATCATTACATGCCCATAAACGATAAGTGCAACGTAGGTACTGGGGCTTTCGCTGTTGTCGGCTCAATAAAATAAACGGCCGATATCGACCTACATTACTACCCCGTGTTCCCAAGCCTGTCATCGTTTTATGACTTTTTTATTTGGCCTGGTGGCCAGAGAAATGCAACACCATTCCCTATTCAGATTTCCACACCGATACTGAAGTGATGTGTCCTATTAAATGTGTAAATGCACCGTTTCGGACCAATCACGGTGCAATAAAGACTTAAACTACGTGTCTGTAGAAGATTAACGTAAGAATGCTTAATGCAACAAAATTAGAAGACAAAAAGCAACAAAAATAGATCCCATCCACGTATATAGCTATAGATCACGAAAGGACGAATATTGAAATCCGATACCACAACGGATACTTTGTAATAATCATGTCTTATTATGGCATCCTGTCATAATATTGAGAATGTAAAACAAAACCCGACGTACAATATATTTCGAAGGGAAGCACCGCCTTAGAGGTTTTTCTGGCTCGAAAACCTTTATAGGGGTCTCGTCTATATTATTATTTTACAGGTTCATAGGACCACACATTACACATTAAACCGGAGACGAATAGATATTGACACCGATTTAGTTTCGTAGCTATTACAGCGGCATAGCAATTACCCTTAAATCGATTAAAGATGTGAGATATCGGTCAATAACATTAAATCGGATAATGCATTACCGATTGACACTTTCACAGTAAAGTCAAAGATAATCGTTTCTTTCTAATTGTTTGAGTAGAGATATTATTTCAGGCGTGGGAGGCCCCGGGCTGATCGATATTACAGAACATGACACAGTGTCTCAGTACAACACAAAGAAACTTTAAAAAATAAATAGATAGAGAGTGACAGGTTTATTTTTCTGAAGTCCAGCCTCATACATCGGGTTAAAACAAAATTACTGCGAGCGCCGTAAGAAATGGCCGTCGCTTAAAACTTTATATCTTCGTGTGTGCATAATGAAAACATAAGCATACATCAAAGTCGGAGACCAATTGTGTTCGCCAGCCCTAGAGGTGATATCGTAAAAATATATTGCGAAAAGAAAAATATTGTTATGGTTAGGATGTTGAAATATTTGACTGATTGATACAATGTGTTACGTCTGGCATCTGTTCGATACATCGGTCTTGCTGATGAAAGTCAAAACACGACATGAGATCACATCAGTATCAAAACAGTGCGACGAATATTAAAGATCTCTCGACATTCTAATAAACTCTCACTCATATGTCTACTCAAGCACGGAGACATGTACAGACAAATAAATGACAAGCCGAAAAGGTGCCATCTGCCACCTGGATGAATAGCAAACGCCCTTGTAACTGTCATCATTCATCATAATTATAATGAAGCCGAAAAAAATGTGACTAAATGTTCTTTCTGTAAAGGCGGCAGATTGTGCCCTGTGACAGACGTGTCCTATGAAAAATATTTTACAAGCGTTTAGATTTTGTGTCTCTTATATCCCAAATGCCACAAATAATCCACAAACGGCAACTAGGTAGTTTCTCAAAAATACAATTTTAGACAAAGACATAGATAAGGAATTCGAAGTAACGATGAGAAAGCAAAGGTCGACAGTGAATCATAATAAAGTAACAGTTGTGGATTCATGAATGATATCAAATTACACCTACCGATTGCCATTAACGTAATACCCTTTATAACTCAAAGAGAACAAAACTATCTTAATTTATAGCCAGATACCGTTGAATAAAGAAACGGAATCAAAGCGCCACGGATACCGTATAAAGGGCTATATTTCGAAAAAAAAAAACAAAAGATGTATAGATAAAAAGAATCAAGTATTCATAGAGCGGCGTACGAGGCACCCGCTGCTTTATCAAATACGGGATTAGTCCTTTCGATGTTGGGAGTGTTGGGACCCGTTTCTTTTGTAACAAACAAATATTATGACACGCAGCTTGGCAAATAAAGGCAAAGTATGTCGTGAATAAGGATCGGGATATTGCTTATTTTGAGTAAAAGTCACTTGAAGACTCTTCACAACTATGCAGATTATGGGATAAGCAAATGCTCGGTGAACTAGTTAAAATCTCAAACGTCATACACAAAGCTCCTAATCGTCCCACATAGTCAATATAAAGACTGAGGGTGACATCAAAAGACATACTGCATGACCGCATGTCTGCGAACAGGGGCACGTATCAGAGAAACTCTCCGCGATATCGCTTGAAAGCCTCATCAACCGGTAAACGTTTACTAAACTGTGCTATCTGCCTGGTCTTTCAATTTAAATTGATGTCAACTACAATAGGTTATGTGATTAGTGGGACTATCCCCTACTAAATGTTGTGACACAAAAAATCATCGACGTCAAAATACAAATAATTGTATTAATTCATTCTCTCACTGACTGAGAAAGGTAAGCTAAATCCGCTGAACGCCAAGAAATTTGAAAATTCATCCCTTTAAATATAATTTTTGCCTTGAACAAATCCCATCGGACATTGGCTTGACTAATCCAGAAATGTTAGTATTTATGTAAATTTGGGACATAAAACCAAGATCCCTGATAGATCCTATGAAAATTAAGTCTAGCTTCTAAGATAAAACTTTTTAGGTGGACTCTTGGTTGGGGTGCGCTGCGTACATAATGGCACGCGCGCAATCCTCGCATCAAGCTTTGACCGGGCGGCATAGTTGACGAGACTGGCTCCGCAATCCGCCCTGAATTGTCAGGGTTACGAGTATTGTTGAAGTATTTGGTGCGCGGTAATGAACTCTTCTTTAGATAGCGCTTTTGTATCGAAATCACTTTTAGCTCGAATAGCATTACATTTTTGCTTTTGTTCTTAAATTCTTTAACACTTTTTTGACGTTATGAGTTTGAGTTGAAACATGGACCCCAAGTGTGTGAATTAGAACACGAAAGTAAGCTTTTGACACGAACTAGACGACATACAAACTAGTACAAACAAACTTAAGAATTCTTAACCATAATTCTCATGATTTCTTTCTTAAAACATTGCTCAAGCGCCTCGATTAAGCCACCATGTACTTAGTTCACTGAGAATATTTTGTTGACTGTAACAATAACGTGGCGAGTCAAGCCCACAGTTTCAACAAATATGGAGGCTGATACGGCGTAGTAGGTACCTATTAATATTTTATGTCAAGTGGCAAAACCTGGAGAACTTCCTACCGATTAAACTGAAGAGTGCTGTTTAATTGAACATAGTACTGTGTTCATAGATATAGTAACAATAACAATATATGTATCTCGGTGCGTGTTACCATCTCACCGGTTTCTATTCGTTACAAAGCAAGAATCTCAGTCATAGACAATTATTGCACCGTGCCCTATTTGAAATAAGAAAAATAAATCCAGTATCAAAGTTATTGCTTATAGATTTTTAAAGTAAACTTTTCAGCCTATGTCACTATATGTATAGTGAAAAAAAGTCCTTGGATAGTAATAAGAACCGGTAAAACCAATGCGTATTAGTAGTGCCCAGATTTGTAGAATACTGCCTGTATTCTACAAATCTGAGCCACTGAAACGACGCCGCTCGCAAATAATCGATATCCCGCACCGATCGATTATCGTGCGATCTCGAGAGGCAAGCCAAACACTCGCCTGATATCGCCACGATGCAAGCGCTATGCAGAACAAATTAACACAGATCGTCAAGAGTCTGTTTGCCATCTAACTGTGGTACGGTCAAGTGAACGCCCAGGCAGACGGGCTGACGAACAGTTATACAAACAGGCATTGTGCGTCGCGCTTATGGACCAATAATGCATTTCATTGTCGGCTTGCCTCCGCTAATGCAGGTGCAAATGCTACCATTTAAGTTACCTATACGTCATCGCCGCCCGTAAGCACTTTGACTCAAAACACTTTTTTTACTAAGTAGGTACTTATATCTTTTATTCGTTTAAATTATTTAAAAGTCTTTTTCAAAATTTTGTAGGACCTACCTACCTGCTCCAAGCATTAGGTTAGTAAGGCTTAGAATAGTGAGTTAGTGGTTTAGTGAGTTATGATTTGTAAGTTTTATGGTGTACAATAAAGAGTATTCTATTCTACTCACTTACTACTTATCCAGTGACTTACTTACTAACATATTTAGAAATATTAATTTTCGTCATGATATTATGAGAACCGCAAAAATCGTAACTTCTTCTAATACTGATATAAAATCATTCTCGTGTCACAGTGTCTGTAACAAAATTCTTTCGAAACGGCTTCACCGAGTGTTACGAAATGTTGTGTGTAATTAAAACCAGTAGGTCTGAGAATAAGATGTAAATTATTAAAAACAAAAATAAAATATTCTAAGGCAGAAACAATTTTGCCGGGGGAGTTAGTTTATAATGATTATGGGACAACACGCCAACAAGCCACTTGCCTCAAAAAAGGAAAAATACGTGGCCGCGCGAGCGTTTATTCAACGCGACGCCGACGTTATTAAACTGCGCTTTTCTGTGGCACAACGGCAAGACCCGAAAAGTTAGCAATCCCATACGAACAGGTCTTTATTATTAAGTATTAGATTAGACTAAAGACTCAGTCTTGAAACAATTTTTTAATTAAGTAGGTATTTTAGGTATGGTTGAAATAAACGCTGAAATAAAAGTATTGGTACGTGTTCATCCCACCTTCCAAATGTAATAAATTTACCTAGACATCTCAAATGCCTTTGAGTCCAAAAACGCACTTTAAATTTATAACACTACAAAATAGTATTGAAGCGCCATCTATTGTACACTGCTTGAAGCTACTGCACATATATCAAAAGTTGATAACAGATGGCGGTGATTTAAACTACGAATGAAAACATTTTCTTGCCTTCTTTACGTTATTTCTTAAACAATATTCCTAATTGATTAATACTTACAGCAGGAAGGCGGAAATACAGTTTTGGTAGAAAATTATAACAATATTGAGTGTAGCACTGTCCCGTTGAGATTAAGTGGGCTAACAACTAAAAAGTACCGGGGTGTTGTCAGCCAAGGTTCATCAACAGTGTAATTCTATAATGCACCATTATTGAGCTCCATTCAGAAACTTTTACATTCTTACTATTAAATTCATATCTTACTGCAGGTATTAAATGGTTAATAAACCTTCTCACTGCCTTATTAATAAGCAAGCTCGGCCATGCCTAACAAATGGACTGTATTGAAATTAATTACTGGTAGGTAAGATTTAAGGGTGCCAAGAAGAGCGCTATAAGTCACAATCCCTATGTTATTCATGATGGCATTGACATATCCATGTGGCTAAAACCCTAGTAAAACAATAAAGATTAAAAACAAACAAATTTTATACAATTTCTGTATTCCTCGAAAATGTAAGCAGTATTTGAAGTTCAGTAATACACCTACAATGATGCCATTTTCCCAGAAAAAATACAAAAAAAAAAACAAAAATTAAAAAATGAAAGTGTTTATTTATACCAATTAATGTATTTTTTTCTATAAATAGATAATTGTAGAGTAGTATAATAATATGTTTGCTATTCATGGTGTGATTTGTAATGCTTACGTCCCATCTAAACTTAATTAATATTGTATTGCTTTAAAGTGTAAAAATAATATAGGTACATACTTTTTTTAGAGGTACTTTGAAGCAGATCAACCTGGTACCGTCGATAACATTTCCACAGGCTTTATAAGGTATCCATCTGCAATTCAATCAAAAACAAGAACAGTTACCATAAAGATTGACAACGCATTTACAAAGATTTCATAGCTAGCACAAAATTAAATAATAAGAACCTATCAGGAATAGCAGGCGGCATCTTTTTGAATGTTTTACTAATTTAATAGGTAGTAATAATTACTATTAAATCGAGAAATTGCAAAACTGAAATAAATAGAGAAATACTTTAGTTCTTTAATTAATTACCAAACATAACCTAAATAAAGTTAAGTTCTGACACTGTTGACAGCTGACATGACATTATATTTTTTTATTTTCGCTCGTCCAGTAATAACGTCAAAAAATAATATTACGTAATTTAAAAAATCCTTTGCTTACCCCTTACCTAAACCATAATTATTATTTATTAAATACTGCTATTATTATATTTGGTTAAATTATTACGAAACCAAAAAAAAATTTTGTCTATTTTTTTCCATTGAACAAAGTATTACCAGTGTAAAGATTTTCATAACTAGGTAAAATATAAATCTTCAATTAAATGCTTTGTTTCTGATATTATTGATCTAGTTATTTTTAATTGAATAATATTCTTCTCTTGGAAAAAGGTGCCTTAGTCTCGGGCTAACTTGAATCGCAGCATTTAGAATTCTAGACTTAACCGTCTGGTGCTAGTCACAAATTTGATTTTATATCATACTTTATACCTTTTATATCATATTTTATACCATGATTTTGTACCATTTATATCAATTAGTTATTATAAGTAAAAGATTTTAAATACAAAATGGTAAAAACTTCTTGTAACCAAACATTATTTATTTAGTAACAACAGAACTCACCTGTTCGATAATTAATCTTCTTCAAAGAAGAAAAAGAATACGAAGTACGTTTCAATCTAACATGGTGTTCAAGATTTGTGCCACCCATGCCGTTGAGATCGAGAAGCATCTCGGGTTTCCTCACGATGTGTAGGTACCTTCCACCGTTTTGAAGAAAGTGATAATAGTATTACACAATACACATAAATGCGATCCGAAAGGTCACGAGGTGCGTACCTTGGGTTCATATTCAAGACCTATGACTTGGTATTCCAATTCCAATTCCACACCACTAGGCTATCACTGTATCAAAATCATAAATGTTTTATTTCGTATTATTAGGTACACGTTGTACATTGTACATTGTATATTGTATAGTTGATGCCGTTGATTAGACCAGGGTCGATAATTTTTAAAACCAAAAAAAATA
Organism: Euplexia lucipara; assembly: GCA_921972225.1. NCBI lineage: Eukaryota > Metazoa > Arthropoda > Insecta > Lepidoptera > Noctuidae > Euplexia > Euplexia lucipara. The sequence continues at coordinate 14,945,620 of OV179154.1, forward strand.
ATAGTAGGATGAAACCCATTAGAAAAGGAGGGGAATATGATAAAAATGAAAGGAAAAATAAATTACGGGCGATCCGAGTTCGGGAAGTGGGAGGGGGGGGGGGGGGGTTTAGGGGAAAAAATGGTTTATCTTGATTTCCGGCAAAACTACAAGTTCTATGGAAAAAAGTTAAATGGCAAAGTTGTAGGTAATAAAAAGATCTACAACTTTTGTATTGACCATTTTTTCACATAACCTCAAAATTTAGGTGAAAAATTCAAATAACCAAGTTTTTGGTTTTTTATTTTTATCTTTTACAAAAATGTTTTTTTATTTACGAAATTTGGTGAAAACTTACCTTATTAAGTCCCAAATACACTGTAATTTATTTGATGAAAAATATTTATTTTTTTGCCTTATTTTAACTTAATATCAAAAAAGCACCCTAATTTTCAATCAAAAATTCTCCCGTCAAAATATCAGCTTTTTCGAAAAAGTCTGAAAGCTTTTTATTCGTTGAAATCTCTACTTTCTGATGATGTAAAAAAAAATATACATTACCATAGTAAATATTCTCAGAAAATGCAAAAAATGAAAACAAACTCAAATTCCAAAATTTGTTTAAATCAGTACAATTTTAAGCTATTAATTAAAATTTAAACTTTAATTACTCATTAAACGTAAGATTTTATGTTACATTGATAAACAACAAAAAAAAACAAAAAAGAAACGTTCCGAAGATTAGCGTGTACAAACAAAGGATAAACTTTTTTTTTGGATTTTAATTTTATTTTTTTAGTTCATAAACGAAATAAATCAAAAAAGAAATCATTGATAAACGAAAAAAATGCAAATTGAAATAAACTACTGTATTTTAACAGACAATATAATAATAAGACAGTAAAAAACTGTGTCTGTACATTGAAAAAAAAATAATTGAGGGGGGTTTAGAAACAGTAATAGAGCACAAATCCAAAAAAAAAAGTTTGTCTGTTTGTTTGTACACGCTAATCTTCGGAACGTTTTTTTTTTGTTTTTTTTTTTGTCGTTTATCAATGTAACATGAAATCTTACGTTTAATGAGTAATTAAAGTGTAAATTTTAATTAATAGCTTAAAAAAAAAACCCTGGTCTAGATGGCGTCTCCTTTTAGGAATATAGATGCCTGTGCCAGGAGGTGCCGCTCTTTTATTTCAATCAAATAGTGTATTTTAATTTAATAGTGTAACATGTTACTGAATTAATTATTACTATTAGTCTGCTAGTGAGGGTACAAAAAAAAAATATGTGTATGTGTGTTGTACATGGTGTGCACTTGTGTGAGTGTATGTGTAAATAAATCTGTGTGTGTGCGTGTTTGGTTGTTTTATACGGAAATAGTATTATAGTAGTATTACGGAATTAGTATACGATTTGCATTCTTTAAACGGTTTAGTGTGTTTATCTATTTGTTTATTTATTTTAACGCCCGTCTTTCTTCTATAAGAAAGACGAGTGTTTATTGTACTGAATGCTTGCTAATTCTTTTTTTACCAAAAAAAATGGGAGCAATATTGCCAATCCTTCTTCAAGTTAATACGTTAGGCTCTAAGGGGAGGGTTTTATGTCATGGTAATGTTTATAATATACAAGGTGTTTTTTTTTATATCCCATAACTTTAGGGTTATATTCTGTAAGTAAAAATAATACTAAAACTCTGAGAATAGATGATCCAAAAATGCATAGTTTCGGAGATATCATCAATCATAATTAAATTTTCAGTTGTTTAGTACCCGTAACACAAGCTCTGCTTAGCTTGGGAATAGATGGCGTTGTGTGAATAGTCGTGGAATATATTAAGTATTATTAATATTATTTTTATTACCTAATTAGTTCAAAAATTGTCACCAGTGCGACGAATCTTCTTTCTAACGTCACTTTTCTTTCACGTAAGGGTGTTTTACATTAATCATCTTGACTGTCGAATTTTTTTGTAATATAGTAAAAAAAAATAAAAAGGATGATTGAACCATAATTCATATGCCAGTTGATTCTTTGATATGGTCTCAATCATACCCTAGAGATATGGGCTAACAAAAAAACACGTTGTATAGTTTTCGTATTGATATTAAGTTACTGTCAGCTCATAGGTTGGAATGGTCCTTTTTTTGAAGTACATTACTTTTACTTATGTCCGCTGTGCTTTTTCAACGTCCAGGAAGCGTGTTTTACGCGCGCCCCTTCAAATGGGGATACAATATGTTATAACAGATTGAACTAGTGATATATATTTGCGCGATTTAAAAGTTTTTTTGCTATGTATATACCTACTACTACTGCATGACTGTACTAAACGCAAGTAAATGTACAGCTTGGCAAAAAAGAGTCTGACGGGGTGACAGTTGAAACTAAAAGTGGATGATTGTGGCAACATTGATTTATTTGTCTAGTGCTAGTACATCATGTGTCAAAAATGCGTAAATCCTCGTCGTTTTTCATAGATTTAACAAAATTATTAAGTTTAGTTGCAAAATTAACGATTAAAAGTTAATAAAACCATTCGTAGATTCGTTGTATCAGAGCAGTGATTTACCTCGTCTTTTTGTGGTGTTTGGCCAAATCTGAAGCGGGACAAGTTTTGTCCGATATCGGGAATGTTTATCGAAGAACTGCCGCTAGGACAGGTATTTATCTACCCTAATTAAATCATTGTACATTAAATAAGTTTTTCTAAATGTTTTCAATGCGTAGTTTTGTTGATATACAGATTTAAGTAACTATTTGTCTTGTTTACAGAAATTGAAATTTAAGGTTATGTTTTGTAGTTTAAAGAGCCTCGTATACCCATATTTGATACTTGAAGATAAAGAATAGGGAATTAATAATAAAGTACCGCATCTTTTTGTTTTAGGTAAATCTGTCAACACATTAAGAAAAATGTTTAAGGAAGGTACCAACAATAAGATATTTTTAAACACCGGGAAAACTTCAAAGGCCGCTTGAAGAAAGTTACCACCTTATCATTGTGACGTGAATCTAATTATACTAGTGTTTCAGAAGTTGCAGGAAGCTCTAGCCAACATGTGAGCTTTTCCAGGATCGAATATTTGATGGTAGTGTGTTCGATTCGTCTGATTAAATTTTTGGTATTAAAATAAAACTTAAAAAACGTGTTCTTTCATTATCCCTGTAAACAAACTATTGTCGTTAATTCCTAACAATCTTACGGTTAGACTGCTCTTGAGGGCATGATTATGTCTGTATGTGTATACCTAATGCATCACTTTCGTGCAAGGCTTCAGTGCCCACTATAACATACATAGGTATATTAACTCACGCCTCTTTCCCACGCTGGTAGGCAGAAACTAGAGAGCGCATACGAAGCAAAAGAAGTATGTAAGAATCGTAGCATATGCATATGCATTCTTAGTTCTTACATACTTCTTTTGCTTCATATACATTTTTACATGTTGTCATGTATAACAACATGTAAAAATGTGTACATTTGCCCACTATTAATAGTGTTATTATTGGACATTGAAACCTTCCATGGTGTTTGCGTAGCATCCGACAGACAGAACCACCCACTTAGCTTTGGGAAAAATAACAAGCATCAAACCTATTAAGTCGTACTATTCAGGGTGGCCACATGCGCGATACTAGCGACCTCATTTATTCCACACTCTTTTTTGCCAAGCTGTACTTTATTCTATTCTTCCATCTCGATTTTAGATTTACTTTACTCGTCAGAAGTGGAAACCATTGTTCAGAGCTGGTAACCCTGTTAAAAAATGAAATAAAGGATTCTCTGGCGGGAAATCAAATTGCGCGGGTGTTTAAAAATTTCTCTTACGTATTAATTTGTATTTTTGTGTATATTTGCTTAGATAGTTTATTATATTCCCAGTGTATATAGTAAAATGGGAACGGAAAGCGATGGGGGCGATGCCCCCATCGATATAGAGCCAAAAAAACGAAAATTGGCTCTCATGGATTCGGCGCAGTCTACAGCTTACAAAATATTTATGAAACCGAATTACAAGAGACAATTTCCCGAATGCCACAGTGGCGATTGTGTAGTCTTTGTGGAATCAATAGAAAATGAAAAATTAGGCAACAAAAACCCAATTGGACTTACGAAATTATTCACCGAAAATGTTAAAGGCATCATAGGTGTACATCGAGTCAATGCCTACAAAGTTGGAATAACTTTCAAAAAACCTGCACCTGCGAATAGTTTTCTCAAAATGGACCATTTCTTGGGGAAAAATAAATTAAAAGCCTTCGTTCCTGCATACATGACGGAAACGGGTCCCCTATGTTGTTTCGAACGCCGCAGTTTCGACACACGCTGTTGCGAATTATTTTCCCACTGCCTCACAGGTTCGAAAGCTCGTGGACTCGAATGAAGTAGTCGCGAAAGACGCTGTTTCGAAAAACATTTTCACTGCCTCATACGCTCGAATTCTTGTGATTTCGATTTAATTAGTCATAAAGTGTACAGAAAAATATTTAAGCAGTACCTAATTAAATAAAATCAACAAATTCCGTGTCAACATCAACATTTAATATTATTATATAAATATTATAATAATAATATTATTATTATAAATTAACAATAAAACATATTAAGTACCTCAACTGTACATTTTTTTCTATGTGTACTTACTGAACACAAAATCTAAGATTATTCTTTATAAAAAAATGTCTGGGTACCTAAGTGGTATTAATTGTGTGCGTTACCCCAGCAAGAAAGTATCTCCTAGAGTTATATCAGTAGAACGTATAGTAGGTGCCCTATCTGCTGTAAATGTGGCCCCAAATAAAAAATGTAGTCAATAATGGTCATCGATATCTATGAACCAGTCGCTTTTAGTAGTCGTTGGAATTCGGTCGGATAACCAGCCGTTGTTTAGGTATTTTGGTTTTTTGTTTATATTTACTTAGCGCGAAACATTACAAGCTGAATATTTTCACGATAAATTTTTGACTAAAGGCACAACATTTTGGTTTACACCTACACATCTGGGATTGAGCCGGTTCCTTGTATTTTGCCGTCAAAATTTTTGCCGTTTTGACTTTTAGCAAGATTATTCAAAAACGCATGCATGCCCAGTTTTGAAACTTTGTATGGTTATTATTAGCGTCAAGAAGGACCGAATACAGTTTTTAGCGAACGTATACCTTGTCTCATTTAAGCGCTGCGATGTTTTTTCGGGTTTTCATAAAACTGCCGATAACTTGAAAACTATAAATATTTTCTGAAACCTAATTGGGGCACTAAGGGGCACACATTAAGAGTAGGGAATGCAATCTCGTACGAGATTTCCGCCTAGCGAGATCTCGCGAGACTCAAAACCCAGTCTCGCGAGATCTCGCAAATTACGGGATCTCGCGAGATTGGGAGAATCGCAATTAAAACATATGCAAATGCTTGTTTTAAGAACTAGTAATTGACATGATATGTAATTAAATAGAAACTGCGTTACTTAGTTATAAAAATAATGTAAGTTTTATTTTAAAAATCAACAGAGTACTTTTAATTTGTCTCTAACTCTAACAGGTAACATTTGTTTATGTCTATAATTATTATACCTACTGTAGCTAATCAGTTCAAATTCTTACAATATTGGTGACATAACAATAATTATCTATATTTACGAGTAGTCTTTTGTAAATTATTACTTTAGTTTCAATAATTAAGAGTAATAGGAACATTACTTCTGGTAAATAAATACAACAAAACAAAAACTTAACTTCACAAGTTCTTAAATAAATGTTGTGAGATCGTATTAATCAAATAAAAGAAGTTTAAAGTAGAAGTCAGATGAAGTTATCAAGGTACGGAAAGGCAAGTTAGTTTGTCTGAACATGGCTTCTCAAAAATCACATCATGTCGAGAGTATCATCTGACAGACGACTTCTGATTTTGCAGGGTATTTGGCATGCAAAATCAGAAGTCGTCTGTCAGATGCGCCAGGCGAGGCCGCACGGCCGGCCAGGATTCAGTTCGCGCGCAGCCGCGCTATGAAATACACATCGTCACGCTGCATTTGTCGATCTCGTTATCTCGCGAGATCTCGTACGAAATTTGACGAGATTCAATCTCGTAAAATATGGCCGAGATCTCGCGAGATCGGGATCTCGGCGAGACGAGATTGCATTCCCTAATTAAGAGCTACTCGTGTATGTTTATTCTACAGGGGCACATGCAATGGTTTTAGAGATATACGATTCATCAAAACGTTACTCCAGCAGGAAATGCAATATCTCCAAAATCCTTCAGATTTTATTTTTGGGGGCAAATTTTGGCACACATATAAGCTCTCTGGCCATGCATAATTTTTTCTCTCTCCGATCATTCGTTTAGAATTTTCCTGCTAGAAAAACGTTACCCCAGCAGGAATCGTTTTTTCCGTTTTTTTCCAAAACGACAGGGGGCACACATTTTTTATTTGGGTGCACATTTACAGCAGATAGGGCACCTACTACTATACGTTCTACTGATATAACTCTAGGAGATACTTTCTTGCTGGGGCAACGCACACAAAATCTAATACCACTTAGGTACGCAGACAATTTTTTATAAAGAATAGTCTTAGATTTTGTGTTCAGTAGGTACTCATAGAAAAAAAATTACAGTTGAGGTACTTAATTTGTTTTATTGTTACTTTGTTAATAATAATATTAAATGTTGATGTTGACACGGAATTTGTTGATTTTATTTAATTACTGCTTTTTTTTTCTGTACACTTTATGACTAAATAAATCGAAATCATAAGAATTCGAGCGTATGAGGCAGTGAAAATGTTTTTCGAAACAGCGTCTTTCGCGACTACTTCATTCGAGTCCACGAGCTTTCGAACCTGTGAGGCAGTGGGAAAATAATTCGCAACAGCGTGTTTCGAAACAGCGGCGTTCGAAACAACATAGGGGACCCGACGGAAACAACAGGCATCATCCGCTATGTACCGAAAAATATGTCAAATGAGGAAGTTTATAAAAACATTCAAAGTGACGTAGAAGTCACATCTATTAAAAGATTTATGAGGAAAGTTGACGGAAAACTTACACCATTAGGTACAATAGCAGTTACATTCGCCGCAACGGCATTGCCACAGTATGCATACATTCACATGTTTAGATACCCAGTACATATATATATACCACCATTGCTACAGTGCTACAAATGCCTTAAATATAACCACTCTGCAAGAGCTTGCCGTGGTGAGCAAATGTGCTCTTCTTGCGCCGGTCGACATTCATACAAAGAGTGTGATGTTGAAGAAATTATTTGCATAAACTGCAGCGGCAACCACCTAGCAATTTCAAGGGATTGCCCCATTAAGAAGCAAAAAATGGAAGAAAAGAAGAAGAAGTTTCTCAATCGGAATCAGTCATATGCCAGTGTGGTGAGTACACCTCCTCCAACTATGTCAGATACAAATGTTTTCCCAGCACTCAAAAAACCAAATGAAAGGACTTTGGGTCAGAACTCAAAGTCATTTGCTGAAGAAATTGTAAATAATGAAATAATTATATACGCCATTGTAAAATCACTAATTGGTCTAGGTAATAATAAAGATAATGCTCCAATAACAAATAAAAGAATAAAAGAAACACTGTTAGCAAATTTAATTATTAATTGATGGATACATTTTTAAATATAGCACAATTCAATGTACAAAGCTTACAGAGTAAGAAGGCCTTATTAAACAAATTTCTTTTTGAACAAAAAATAGATATATGCCTGTTAAATGAGACTTGGCTAAAAAATAGTAGTGTAATTCCTCGTTTTACATCATACAACTTTATATATAAAAATTCAGTAAATAAACACAATGGAGTAGGTATTTTGATAAAACAAAATTTAGCTTATAATGTTATAGAAACAACTTTTTATGAGTCAATCCAAAATATATGTATTTCCATAGAAACATCCATGGGTAGATTGCATATCCTATGTGTTTATTGTCCTCCCAATAGCAACAGATTTGATACTAACAAAATGAGAAAGGTGCTTCTTGAAATTCCCAAGCCATGTCTTATCATGGGTGATTTTAATGCACACCATATATTGTTTGGATGTCATACAAACAATAATAGGGGTAACAGTTTATATAATCTTATTGATGAATTTGATGTATGCGTTTTAAATTATGGTAGAGCAACCACTGTTCAGTACCCAAACAGGAATGCATCAGCTATTGATCTAGCTCTGGTAAGTTCCGCATTGGCTCCTCTTTGTGAATGGCAGGTTCATGACGATCCTATGGGAAGTTATCACTACCCAACCCAGGTAGTTTTAAATGTAAAGCCATCAACATATGAAGTCCGGCCTGTGGAAGAAAAATATATTTATAGTAAAGCAGATTGGTCTAAATATTATGAATTATCAGAAACCAGTTTCTCTCATTTAGACATTGATAATATGGAACCTCTTCATCTGTATGATAATTTTGTGAATATTTTATATGATATAAGACTAAATACAGTCCCAAAACGAAAACCTAACCAAACTATGCAAATTTTAAGAAAACCAGCTCCTTGGTGGAACCAAACATGTAATGAGGCAGTTCAAAAATCTAAGGAAGCTCTGTTAGAATATAGAACATCACCAAGCATCCCCAACTTCATACATTACAAAAAGCTTGATGCTCAAAAGAAAAGAATATTAAAAGAGGAGAGTATCAATTCATGGCATGAGTTATGTAGTAGTTTTAATAGAATGACACCTGTTGCAAGAATATGGGGTTATATTAAAAAGTTTAAAAGGATAGGTTCTTCTTCTAACAAATTTTTAAATGATGATTGGGTACCTGAATTCTTAGAAAATTTATCAGACTCATCAATAATGAATGAAAATAATATAAATGATATTTTAAAAGAATCTGTTGAATCTGAAACCAACTGCTTTCTTAATAGTCCATTAACAATAAACGAATTGCACATAGCTCTTAAGAGTAGGAAAGATACAACCCCAGGTCTGGATAACATACCATACATTTTAATAAAAAAGTTACACCCTAATGCCTTACAAATTTTATTAAATGTTTATAATAAACTTTGGGATACACTACTTATACCAAAGTCATGGAAAACTCAATGCGTCATTCCAATCTTAAAGCCCAATAAATCTGTAGGTAGTCCATCATCATATAGACCTATATCATTATCATCTTGTTTGGGTAAACTTTTTGAAAACATGCTTAAGTTACGTTTAGATTACTTTGCTGAAACTCAAGACAAGTTACCAGATATACAGTATGGATTCAGAAAAGGCAGAAGTTGCTCTGAAAGCTTTGTTTCATTTATATCAGACCTAAAAAAGGCTAAACTTAGTCATTCTAATGTTATATGTGTTTTTTTGGATGTAAAAGGTGCTTTTGATAATGTTAATATTGAATGTCTAATTCGTGTTTTGCATGAATTGGGCTTACCAAGTAAAACATTAAATTGGATTTTTAATTTTTTGTACCAGCGAACTTTGTATGTTAGATTCAATAATAAGCTCCATGGCCCTAGGTTAGTTAGTAAAGGCACAATGCAAGGAGCAACACTTAGGTTAGGTTAGGTTAGGTTTAACGGGCAGGTGTCCGCAACTCCACGACCAAGCGCGTATTTTGCGTACGGGTGGGAATGTGCCCTATTCCATCCATCCTAGCTCCTCGAAGAAGGCCAGCAGCGGTTTAACGCTACTGGCGATCTCTCGGAGGGTACCTGGGTTTCCGAAGAACTTAGCCCTGTATGCGGCAACCACTGGGCAGTTGAGCAGCACGTGCGATGCCGTCTCGTCCTCCTCGACACATGCTCTGCACAGTGGGCTGTCTGTAACACCTAATACAAAGAGGTGTTTGTTAAATGGCCCGTGGCCTGTTATGGCAGCTGTGAGTATTCGCAGCTGCTGCTTAGTCAGCCGGAGAACCTGTCTCGTGAAACGGCTATCAATTGTGGGAAGTGCTTCCCTGGCTTGCCTGCACTCACTTTGGTCCGACCATAGCTTGCCGTGTTGATCCCTGGTGCGTTTCCTTACCAGGGTGCGTAGGTATCCGAAGGGGAGTGGTACAACAGGTTCAGGTCCCATTGCCACCATGCTTGAACCCCTTCTGGCGAGTTCATCAGCGGCGTCATTGCCGCGAGAGTCGCTGTGTCCTTTGATCCATTGAATGGTTACTTTATTGAAGGTACCCACCTGATTTAGTCGGTGATGGCATTCGTTTAAGAGTCCCGAGTTGGTTGTGTGACTGTTTAGGGCTTGCAGGACTGACATGCTGTCCGACAGTATGCGGATCGAATGGTCCTGTACCTTCCTTGCTGTGATAGCTGTGGCCGCCAATGAAATGCCCAAGCATTCGGCCTGGAAGACCGTGTTGTGGGCCCCCAACGGTGTAGCTATGTGTATGTTGAAATCCTCCGAGAAGATACCAGCACCCGTACCAGTACCTGTCTTGGATCCATCCGTGAAGATTCGCAGCTCTGTAGGGCGTAACCCCTCACACCTGCGATCCTCGTGGAGTTGAATTTTGTATTTTTTATCAAACATGAATTGCTTGGGAATACGATCGTTTATGGCTTTAGTCATGGGGAGTTCAGTATTGAGCTCTTCCAATAACCTGGTATGCTGCGTCTCTTTCTTACCCCAAAGATTTAGTGTATTGAGGCGTACTGCCGCCATCGTCGCTTCTTGTTTTATGAACAGATGAAGCGGCGGAAGTCCCAACATGGCTTCGAGTGCTGCGGTCGGAGTAGTCCTCATGCAACCTGTGATAGCCATACAAGCTAACCTCTGTGTTTGTTGTAATTTGTTTGAGGCTGTGACTAGGTTAGTTCGGGGCCACCAGACCACGGCCCCGTAGGCTATCATTGGCCGGATAACCGTATTGTACAGCCAGAGTATGATTTTAGGGGATAGGCCCCACTTCTTACCTATCATTTTCCTGCACTGCCAGAAGGTGATACAGGCCCTGTTTAGTTTATTGTCTAAATGATTACTCCAGTTTAACTTACTGTCAAGGATGACCCCCAGGTACTTGACTTCGGTGGTCAACTGTAGTTCTGTATTAAAAAGTTTGGGTAGGCAAAAAGGGCCTAGAGCTCGCTTATGGGTAAACATGACTAGTTCAGTTTTTGTGGGGTTCACTGACAGGTCAAATTCTCTACACCATCGTTCTACAATTCGTAGTGCTTGTTGGGTAAGGTTGCAAATCGTCCCAGTCACCTTCCCCGACACGAGGATTGCAAGGTCGTCTGCGTAACCTATGGTATAGTAGTGATTAGCATTGAGTTTATGAATTAGATCGTTTATTACCAAGTTCCATAGAAGAGGGGATAACACCCCTCCCTGGGGACAGCCTCTAGCTATCATGGCCGAGTGCTGCTCTCCTTCATGGTGAACCACTCGCTTACTCAGCATGTTTGTAATCCAGCTTGTTAGCACCTGATCGACTCCGTGTTTGGAGAGAGCGGTGCTAATGCTCGAGAAGTTTGTTTTGTCGAAGGCTCCTTCGATGTCAATGAACGTGCCCAGGCAGGTACCCTTGTGCTGAATCGCTTCTTCTATGCGGGTGACCACCAAGTGAAGTGCGGATTCCGTTGACTTACCTGAGCTGTATGCATGTTGGTTACCGTGCAGTGGTATGTTTTTCAACGCACCATCTCTTAACTCCCTATCGCACAGTCTCTCCAGGGTTTTTAATAGAAAGGAGGTTAGGCTGATTGGTCTGTAGGATTTGGCGTTTGTATAGTCACTCTTACCTGGCTTAGGAATGAATATTACTTTCACTTCCCTCCATCCTTTAGGCACGTAGCCATGGGCCAGGCACGCTCTCAGGATTGGCAGCAGTTTCAAGATCGCGGGGAACCCACCCCACTGCAGTAGGGCGGGAAAGATACCGTCCGGACCAGCTGCCTTGAAAGGATGGAAGCTTTCGATGGCCCATTGGAGCTTTTCCAGCGTGATCATCTTGTTCGCGTATGTCCAGTCATTTACCGATGGTGTTTTGGTTACATCTAGCCAGTCGATTTCTTGTGAGAAGACGCACCCAGGGAAGTGAGTTTCAATCAGGACGCGTCTCGTCTCTTCCGGAGATGTAGTAAGTGTGTTGTCAGGCTTTCGGAGAGTGGCGGGCCCAGAAGTGCTCTGTTGCGCCAGTATTTTCCTTACCCTGTTAGCTTGTTGGCAAGATTCGATATTGCTACAGTACTTCCTCCAACCTGTAGTACTTCTGAATCTGATGCATTTTTTGTAGCTGGATTTGGCCGCATAGTAAGCGTCCCAGTCTTCGTCAGCACATGTATTCATGGCCCTGTTCAGGGCTTTCCTAACCTTACCGCGTTTACGCTCCAGTACGGGGCCCCACCAGGGTTGCTTACCTGGCGTTTTCGGCGGTGTAGTTAATGGGCAAGCGGTTTGGTAGCTGTCTATCATTGACGCAGTAAGAAGGTTTACTTGCGAGTCAATCTCCGTTATGTCCGTAAAAGTTGTCGGAATGTTTATATTTACCAGTTTGTCACCGAGAGTGCGTGTGTAGACAGCTCTGTCAGTGTTACGTGGGTTGCGTCGTGGTGGTGCTGGTGTTACGCTGACTTGGATGTCAAAACGGATCCACCTGTGATCCGAGCAGGAGGCTTCTTTAGAAACCTGCCACCCGGTGGCGATTTCCGCTGCTCCCTCTGAAGCCAGAGTTAGGTCAATGATTGTGCGGCTTCTTCGGGTAACGAAAGTTGGTTCGGAACCTGTGTTTAGTAGAGTAAGGTTAGTTGTAAAAAGGTAATCAACTAAGGCCTTACCTCTTGCATTATGCATGTCCATGCCCCACAGTGGGTGGTGAGCATTGGCGTCGGTCCCGATGACGACCTCCAGCCCGCTTCGTTCACAAAAGTTCACTAGGCGGGCGAGATCGTGCGGGGGCGGCTCCTCCGCCTCCGGCATGTAAGCTGATGCGAAGACGGTTGGCATTGCTGTGTCACCACGCTGTATAAGCAGCCTAGCTGCAGAGACATCTCTGCAACAGAAATCTGTTAAAAGCTGTGCTTCTATATTACCCTTGACATAGATACACGACCTGGGATGGTCGTGGGCTAAGGTAACTAGGATCTTACCGCCAAGTCTGGAGAGTCCTTGAATGTGGCCAGCTCTAATCCACGGCTCCTGGATCAGGGCAATGGCAGTGTGTTGAACCTCCAACCACTTGCGGAGTTGAGCCGTCGCTGTTTGACTGTGGTGGAGGTTGGCTTGCAGGACTTTACAGGTCGACGAAAGGGATGCCATCGCTGGTCGAACCCTCATCGTCCCCCCCAAGTCGCAGACCGGCGAACAAGTCGAAGTCCTCATCGAGGCCGTCCCCCACCGGATCCGAAGCTGACGACAGCATGATGTCGTCGAACTCCCCACCCGATGAGGGGACGGCGTCCATGGCGACCGCGGCGGTGGCCGTCCCTGCTGAAGCTGGTTCGACCACGGATGTTGCCGGAGTGTGTGTCGGAGAAGCTGTCTCCTCCGGATCTGGCTTCTGCGTTATGGCTTCGTTGCTGGTCTCCGTCGTAGTTCCCCATCCTCGAGGGACTTCGGTAAACCTACCGTTCGGACCCTGGAACCTCACGTACACCTTCCCTAGACCCATTGAGAGTCGGCGTTCGGCTTGCATCAGGGTCGGAATTTGGTCCTCGGGGATTCCCACTACCACGAACCATGCTTCGGCTTGCTTGTCAGCGGACAGAAGTACCCACCTCTTGACGTCGATCCAGGCGTTCTGATAACTCAGAAGGCGACCGATGTTGGTAGGCTCTCCGTATACTCCGTGCTCGTCTGGGACCACGATTCCACATCGCGTTCGCTTTATTATTTCCGACTGGCTCTTGACGACTAGCGAGGTGCTAGTTGGGAGAGTCAGGCCGGAAACAGCATTCCTCAGCCACGCTAAGGTGTGGTCGTCACCGCACCACAGCTTTAGAACTCCCTCAGCGTGCAGCGGCTTGGCGTTGAAGTTGGGCGCTGGAGAGTTTTGCATGGGGGAGCAGGCCTCGGTGATGATCTGCTTGTGGATAGCAGCGAGTACCTGGTCCGATACGGCCTTGCTGATGATTCCCGTGCGGTCGCAAGTGATCGCGACGCTCAGGGAAGCGCTGGCAGCTTGGGCGTAGCTTTTGCTGGCAATCCGTTGGGATTGATCAAGACGCGGCCGCTTTTGCTCTCCACGAGGCGAAATTGTCTCGTTGAGAGCCCGCTTGGCCGTGGCCTGATCCTTCCCCTCGGATCGTTGTGTCGAGCTGGTTTGGGTGGCCGGTCTGCACTCCACGCCGGTCTGCGGTTGGCTAGGCTCTGGTCGGTTTGCACCGGCCTCGGTCTGCGATCGCTTCCCAGCGGAGAAGTTGACACGGCCGCTGGTCGGTTTACCCGACCCGGCGGCTGCTGCGGCTGGCTTCTGGCGAGAGGCTTTGATCTCCCGCCTGCGTGCTTGACGTCGTTCTTGACGGCGCTCCTTCCTCGTCAACCTATCTCTAACCTTACCCTGCTCCTTATGAGCTGGTGGACCTGAGGGGTCATTGCAGGGGCCAAGGGTTTGTTGAGTGCGTTTACCCTTGCCCTTGCGTTTTTGCACCTGCCAGGCTCGAGCGAACTCGTCCTCGGTGCCGGTGAGATGGGAGGTGGCTTGAGATGCCACGTGGGGAGGAGGTTGTGTGGACTGTGCGTGTGTAGTGTGGCTTGGACCGGCTGTGGTATTAGTCGTCGCCGTGGTCCTCACATGTGTGGAAGAAGGGTCGGTACTGGTCCCAGGCAGCGCCGACTTCCTTTGCTTGTTTTGGGACTGAGGTTTGGTCTTAGCCGCGGTTGTCGCCACAGCCAGACCAGCGCCCGCGCTGGCGCCTGCAGCGTTAGCTGCAAGACCTCCAGGGGCAAGCGGGGTGCTGAGGGCACCTCGCTTAGGAGTTTCATCAGCTTTCGCCGACTTCACTCCGGTGTTGTTGGTTTTTGATGGCCTAAATGTATCCATAATGTCGATGAAATATAAATTCGTCTCTCTGGCTTCCCACCCTCCATGGAGCCCGCAACTGGGAACGTCTCGCTGTCAAAAAGCTCGAACGTTAGGAGTACCAAAGAGATATAGGGGCGCAAGGCTGGTTTACAGTGCGACATCGGGTGCTTGATCGGGCTGGCGTAGGGGGTCGAAAGGCCCACCTCCCACGAACTGATCAACCCTCACTTACACCGTCAGCATGACCTTTACCTACCGCTTCAGCCGCCCGAAGACGACGTCAGCGGACCTCACGCACCTCGCCTGTGGCCCTCTGACGGGACACTGTGGCCAATTTCCCTACCCCCGGCTACTGGGTAGGGCCACCGTTTCGCCTGAAATCCAGACCAAAGGGGGCGTGTTGCCTCACGGACGCATAACCGCCAGCGCCGATCGGCTCAACCCCCCAGGACTCCTTCATCCCTGCTTACGGCGCTCGACTGCGCAGGTCCTAGCGCAGGTGATTGCAAATTACTACCCGTCGTCAGCTGATTTGGTGACTAACGAGCCCGCGGCCCTCCAATCACGGGAGGGTCGCAGTAAGTGAAGACAGTGGAGCACCCGCCACTGTGCCAGGTCGCCCGGTGGTTTTAGTTGCGTCTATTTCATAGGGAACTAGACCGATAACAGGGTGGCAACCGCGAGAAGGTACACCACCGGACTTGCCTTGAGGATCTACATGACCGATGCACTCTCCCTCAAGACCAACGCCACCCCACCATCTCTGAAGGAGATGGCGAGGTAGGCCTGCATCTATACTACCAAGCAAGATAAAGCAAGCATGTCGTTGTGCAACCGCGAAAGCATAAATACAGACCCCCCCCCTTAGGAGCAACACTTTCACCCCTGTTGTATAACTTGTATACATCCCAGATTCTTAGATATGTAAATACTTCTCAAGTCAAAATATTACAATTTGCCGATGACTTGCTTTTATACACAGTAAATCAAAACTTGAATATGGCTGTTAACAATATTAATACTGCATTGGCTCAATTACAATATTATTACAGTAATACTTTAAAACTAGATATAAGTTCTGAGAAAAGTTCAGTATTATTATTTAGTAAAGATTCATTAGCACAGTCCACTGTAAATATTGTATATAACAACAATGTTATTCCTATTGTTAATCATCACAAATTTTTAGGTGTTATAATAGATGATAAACTAAAATTTGATAAGCACATTGACTATATCTGTCAAAATGCCATGAAGAGCATCAATGTCCTTAGGAGCTTAGCAGGAACTTTTTGGGGATCTGACCCAAAAACACTTAGCATGTTATACAAAAGCATAGTCAGAAGTCATTTTGACTATAGTTGCTTAGCCTATATGAATGCAAGTACCACATTGTTAAGAAAACTGGATGTGATACAAAATATGGGCTTAAGAATAATTAGTGGAGCAATGCGCACCACCCCTATAAATTCTATGGAAATTGAAAATGTTATACCTCCCTTATCTATGCGACGATTACAGCTGGCTGAGAGATTCTGTCTCAAAGAGTTATCTTGCAATAATAGTACAGTTCTTGATAAAATTGAATTTCCTCTAGAGGTCACACAGTCAGCTGTCACATCCTCCATCTCAGCAAATACTTTTATTTCTGGTTCACTGCCTGAAATTTCAACCATTCTAGTTAAAGTAAAGAACCAGACAAGAGACATGTACATCAAAAAGAAGTGGCCAGTATATGAATTCCCATATAATACTTTAGTAGCTTACTTTGAAATCAAGTGTTTTTTAGATACTGTCAAAAATAAATATGATTTCTTAGAATTTTTGAATGACAAATCACATTTCTATATCATTTACACTGATGGATCTAAAACCGTTGATTATGTTAAAGCAGCATATTATGACCCACAAAAGAGAATAACAAAATGTTTTAAAATGCCAAATAGTTGTAGTATATTCACTGCAGAAGGTTGGGCTATACTAGCTGCTCTAACATATGTAAATACTAATGAACATGGTGTAAGCAAAGATGTAAATAGTGTAAATAATGTACTAGTTGTAAGTGACTCCAAAAGCGTTTTAACTAGTTTAGGTAATTGTAACTTTAGTTATAAGCAAAATTATATTGTACATAGAATTAAGTACACTCTACAAAAGATGGGAAAACATGTAGAATTTTTGTGGGTTCCATCTCACAGTGGCATAGTTGGTAATGAGGTTGTAGATCTAGCAACTCGTCAGGATCACGACGAGGATATTACAGAATCTTTCAAGGTCCCTTTCACGGATTATTATGAACAATTTAAAACATTATTTAGGACGATATGGAAGGATTATTGGGACGCAACAACAGAAACAAAAGGAAAATGGTATTCAGAATTACAGAAAGACTTACCAACAATGCCGTGGTACAATAAATTCAAATACTCTAGCAGAAAGTTCATAACCGTCATTAATCGCTTGCGATTTGGCCATTGTTTAGTCCCAGCTCATCTCTGCAGGATGAGAATCATCAGTGAAAGCAAATGTACCTATTGTTCTGAAGAAAATGCGGATATAAAACACATTTTATTTGATTGTGAATCGTTTGCCATGCAAAGACTGTTACTTGTCAGTGAAATTAGTGACATAGCAGAACAAAACTCTTTATGTGTTCCCCGCCACGTTCAGGAATTACTTTCCAAAACGGTTTATTATAATCCATTATTTAGATATATAATGAGTACTATAGAAAAAATTTAATTGTTTGTTTTTTAATTGTTTCATATTTATTTTTAGTTTAATATTTTGTTGTTGTTAATTAGATAATTTCATCGCCTCTCAGATGTACTTAGCTCATAAGAGCGGTAAACACTTGATGAACTTGTTATTGTTTTATATACTTTTATTAAGCTTTATGAGTAGTATGTTTAAATGATTACGACTGAAGGACATGTATCCATGGTCATGAATAAATTGAAAAAAAAAAAAAAAAAAATGAAATAAAGCATAGACTCTAGAGTCTAGTTTTTTTTTGTTATTGTTTACGTTGAATTATGTTATTAATATTAATTTGTTTTGAGTTTAAATAATTTGGTCCCCTATGACTGATTTGTATAATATTTTCTCCAAATTCAAGTGAACGTACAATTGGTACGCCCATATTTTATTACAGAACAATCAATAACTTAAGGCATGGGGTAAAAAATAGAGGTTAACTACTAAGAAGGTTTTATCCACTAAACAAGCACTTTCACCGTTGCTATAGAAACATTATGAAAAGAAATTGTTTAGTCGAAGACATCGAAGGTAATATTGATAGCATCCAAAAACGAATTAAAGTTTCCCTCGGCAACTCGAAAATGTTCAGGAACACCATTTGGTATCGTTCGCTGCTCGATGCAGAGAAATCATGTTTGAAGGAGGACAAACTAAAAAAGATTCACTACAAATTTCAAGATGAAAAGGAAATGGTGGAAGAGTACAATGTGGACACCCAGGTTTTATTGCGGCGAGCTTGGAAAGTGAAGGGAAAACTGGGTGGCGACGGAAAGTGGGATGTCGAGATTGGTGACCCAATCCCTGATGCCACTCCGCACATTGAAGGCGCTGGAGCTGATATTATGGAAAGCAAGGATCAGGTATAGTTCTTTCTAAAGTCACCTCATACTATGTCACTACATGCATTGTTAAAAGACTGTAGGCATAACCAAACATTTTATTTTAAATTATCCAGTGACTTTGACTTAGAACATAAAATTTGGGTAAACTACCTACTAACATACAAAATTGTCTGTTTTTTTTTTCATTACAGCCAATATTGTCAAGGCGTAACACAAGAATAAACTTGGAGTGGAGAATCAGAAATCTGCCTTATCCTATTGAAACATACTCTGTGCAAGCTGACAATGATGAAAGATTTATTATTATCCGAACTACAAATAAGAAATACTTTAAAAGGCTTCAGGTGCCTGAACTGGATAGACTGAATTTACCTTTAGAACAAGCAAATATACAATGTACTCATTCATTCAATACTTTGATTATTACGGTAAGTTTGACTTTACACACTTAAGGCCTTATTATGCTATTCAATTTGTGGGATCCTAACTAGGAACAGTTTGGAAGCAACCAAGTAGTTGGTACCCTAAATTGGATCTAATCTGCGATTATATCTACCAATTTCCTAGGAAGGTTTCTTAAAAATGTAATAGTGTAATAGGCTCTTTATGCACATTAGTGCACTTCGGGGACCAAGTGTGACAACAAAACTGTAATAATATAGGTAGTTCAGTTTTAGCGGAGTTGCTTTTGGCATTGATCAATCAACTAGCAGTCACTGGTAACTGTAGGTTGACTGGTAGAAAATGCCTATGGCTTTAAGTTGGCCTTTGTTCATTAGTGTGCTTGAAGTATTAAACCTTTAATTGCTTGTGTCGCATAAATATGGCACATATTTTCGTGCCCCTACCGCGCGTGTCGTATTTCTGCGACAGAGAACATGTATATCTTTTTCGTTTTATATTCAAGATACCTACTGACTGTGTGGTACAACTAAAACCATTATCGAAACCTATATGTATAGGCATGCCTGATTACGACTGGGCACTGTATTTCAAAATTATTATGTATTTCCTGTTTTTTTTTTTCATTTGGATTAATATATTTTATATTTTTCAGTATAAAAAGCCTCAGCAACTACTGGATATGGATAAAGAGTGGTATCTTGAGTTGAACAAAGTGAAACCTATCAAAGATATCCCCAGTGACTGTAAAACGCAATAAATTATGAATACAAATATGTTGTTTGAATTCTATGTTATGAAAATGGACGGACATGTAATAGCTGTACCAATATGCAATACACAAAAATGTAGAAGAAATTAATCTGCTTGTAAACTTATTATTATAAAGAGGAAAGTTTTTTTTTGGTTTGTTTGTAAGGATTTAACTCGAAAACTACTGAACCGATTCTAAATTCTTCCATAGTAAGCTAATATCATCACCAAGTAACACAGGGTATATTTAAAACTACAAGGGGGTAGAGGGTATGGTTTGAAGGAACAAGTACTAAATTCCTAAGGATGATGTCGCAAGCAGAGTGTGATTAGTCACACTAATATTATAAAGACGAAAGTTTGTGAGTGTGTATGTTTGTTACTTTTTCACGATTAACAGCTGGAACGATTTTAATAAAATTTGGTATGGATTTAGCTGACACCCTGGATTAACACATAGGCTACTTTTTATCCCTGTATTCCCACGGGACCGGGACCTACGCGGGTGAAACCGCGTGATGTCTGCTAGCTAATCAATAATTGTCACATCTATACTCATCTTCTTTAGTTATTAATAAAGGTAAACAGTATTGTTGTCTTTTTTATTTAAAAAACTTGGCTTACAGACAGAATGTTATTAAAAACTAATGCAAATTCCAACAATAAGGATTTTTAGAACAATACTTGACTATTTGATTAATAGCAATGTATTTGTGTAAAACACATGAATACAGTTTACATTAATTTACTTCATTAAATCCTGACAGGACACCGGTGTCCGCTCTGTCATTGTATCTCTCTATTGTGTCTCTAACTGACAGAAAAGTTAAAAAGTAGTTTATAGTAGTGTGTATAGTGCTCTTTATTGCCAATGCAAATCAAATGCAAGCTTCCTAAAAATAAATTTATTTACAGTTTCATACAAAGTAGGGTTGAGCTTAAAAACTAGTATTAAAGCCTAATCGTCTGTAATCAAGCCTTTTGCTATTTTCTTCAGCTCTTCATCGTCTTCCTCTTTGTCTAGCAGACCTTTAGAAGCTAAATATTCACCATATTGTTTGGGAATACCCATAAACGTCTTGACCTTTGCCCGCAACTGTTTCCATGTTTCTTGATAATAGTTCTTCTTGTCTCTTTCCATAGCTTTGTAATCATGTCCGTACTTATCAAGTAAATATGTTAAAAATTCAACTTGAGGTTTTGGTAACCTGAAAAACAATAAAAAATATTGATTTTATTGACATAAAAAATGTTAAAACTAAGTACATTGCCCCACAAAACTGCTTACGCAGTTTAACTGTGAGATCGCTGAGTGTCTTTAACAATCATTGTATAATTATATACAATGTAAACTGTTCTAGATTATGGTGCAACCAATGGGATTTCGTAATATTGGACACAATACCACAACATTAACATACTTTATCTACTATAAGGTTGTATTAGGGAAAAGAATGGCCGGTCGATTGTCTTAGGGGCGAATTTAAAGATCACAAATAGTTGATTTCAAACTTACATAAACCGTCTGGGACGAAGTGCCTTAGCTTCTTTCTCTAATATTTGAACAACTTCTGTTTTCACAATAGGCTGGGCTGAGTCTTCTTCTTCAGAACTCTCTTCATCAGATTCATTATTTACAATCTTTTTAGCTTGTCTGACTTTCTCCTGTTTAAAGTTGGGTATTTTTATAACTTTATTGGGATCATTGGCAAGCCCCATTGCCTTCATATTGCGAAGTGACGACTTTTTAAAATCCCAGGCATCCTTTATTGGTTTACTGGAAAAATAGCAAATTGTTATTAACACAAGACAAACACCACAATCAGCCAAGTTATTGGAACGAATTCTAACCAAATAACTTCGCCGGTGCTACGTTGTTTTATGTGCATTCTCTTTCTATTTAGTTTATGTTGATATTTCTTTTTACGGTGTTGCTTCTTGATCTTCATCTTTAAAAATAGCAATTGAATCTAATAGTAGTAATAAGCTAACTGAACTGCTGCAAAAGAATTCAACACAACACTTTCCACGTGAGAAATTGACGATAAGATGTGATTGAAGACAATGACAGTTATTTATGCCATGTATATAGCCCAGCACATCGAGCTACTCCAATGGTTCACATTTCTTTATTATTTGTTATTTATTAATTGACAGTGACAGTTCATAGAACGGAATTAACTTGAATACTGACCTTTTAGAAACGACCGACTGCCTCTGCCTAATATAACATCACAAAAAACTTACGGACAATCAGATTCTGACTAAAAAATTTCAATTTCATAAAACTATGGGAAAAAAGCGACTTGGATATACAGCTTTACAGTTTAAAGCATGTCAGTTCAGCTTTTAACTGCGGTGTAGGTAGTCTACGGTTACTAGTTTAACTCATATTACACACATTAGTTTTTGAAATAAATTATCAAAACCATGAAAATGTATGAAAAATAAAACAAAATTACTGCTTCAAAAATCAATCGGTGTCAATTTATTGTGTTGTGTGCGTGTGCCCAATTTTTGGCATGTAGATTGTTGCAACAATAAAATTTCAAATAATACTGCTGAAGCTGGCTGTCAGTCAGTCAACTCCTATGGTCATTGGTCAAGTCTCAAGTGTCAACTTGACAGTCAAGTCAAATAAGCCAGCCAGCAAGGATTGGATTTTAGGTTATGTTTTAAAGACAAAGTCGATAATATCAATAAAAAATGCCTCAAACGGGGGCAACACGTCGCCAGAAATTTCTCAAGTCAGAAAAATCGAAAACAAAGCTTAAAGCTAAAAATAAAGAACTACCTAAAGGTACAAATGTGACGAAAACCAATTTCAAAATAAAAAAGATTGTGATAAGGGAACAGCTGAAGAAGCATGGTGAAACTGAGGCATTGTCTGCAAAAAAACTGAATTTAAAGGAACTTTTATCTCGTCTCAATCATTTCAATACTCACTCCAGAACTGAAGCTCTTAATGGACTCAAGGAACTTATTGAAGCTCATCCTGAAGTGTTAGAACACAATCTCGGAGAACTTGTTCAGGGGATTACGCCTTTGGTCCTAAATATTGAAAAAGTTGTAAGTTATTTATTCTCATAAAATGCTCCACAATTCCACACACCATGACCTGTCTAATGCCAGTAAATGTCTTCTTTCTCTCTAACTTATAAAGATGTTTATTTGTATTCTTAGCTATATTAATTAACAGTTGTAATATTAATAAGTGTAATATTTCAGGTGCGCCATGAATCACTCAAGACACTGCATTTATTGCTATCTAAAGCAAATATTATAAGAATAGACCCTTTTTTCGACATCATGTGCACATACTTAAGGAGTGCCATGACTCATATTGATGGTAGAATACAAGAGGATTCTCTTCTATTTCTGGATACACTCCTTGTGTGTACTCCTACAAAAGTAGCTGAAGATTTTCACAAAATCATACCCAACTTTCTGGATATGATTTCTAAGTTACGGGTTGATTCAAAACCTGGAAGAACACTGACTGTCAACTTGGGAAGCCAAATCACCAGTGTGAAATGGAGAGTCAAGGTATTGCATCGCCTGAAAGACTACCTGAATAAGTTTGTGAAATACAATAACATTCGAGAATTCAGAGGACCAGCCATTGAGACCACTAAGATTTTTGACCCTTCTAAAATGAATTACCATCCTTTGTTTAATCCTATTTATACTCAGAATTGTCCACTGTCATGCTTTTCATCCAAAAACCTGCAAGATGCTGTGCCATTAGATGAAATGGAGAAATTCAGGGAATATACTGACACTCTGATGCCATTACTGTTTGAGACCTGGCTGGAAGTATGCCCTAATGTAAGTGCAGAGAAAAATACTGAGACTGTTATCAATGAAGATGCAGCTTCATTGCTAAAACACACACTTGACGTTGTTTCCTTGATCTGGGCACTTGTAAAACATTTCAACAATAAGAACCCTAGCTCAAACATACAAAACACATTTTCGCAAAAATACCGCCAACCATATTTACAACATTTCGTCAATGCATTTCCGTATGTAACTAACATACGAATGAAACAAAGAAATGCAAATGCACTATTGGAGGATGCTATCACTGATCCCAAATTAGTCATACAGAATTTAGAAATATGTCAAGTGTTCATTGTGTTGAATCCTAACATAAATGTGAAGAACCAAAACAAAAACATGAAGGATGTGCTGAATTATATTGAGAAAACTTTTAACAAGAATACTCAAGCTGAAATCAATGATGTTATCATAAAAATCTTGCACACAATATTTTCCGATGAAGTGAGCAATTGGACCAGAACTCCTTCTGTTGTGGATGATTTATTCAAAAAGATTATTTGGGCATATTTTAATAAGGACATGCCTAGCTCTTTTAAACAACAGATTTTTAGTCTTTTATGTAAAATTGCTTTGAATGACAACCTGGTACACTTTCAGGAAAGTGATGCTTACCATACTTGGCTTAAAAACTTGCCCGATATTTTGTTAGAACAGACAGTAACTATTCAAACAATAGATATAATTCACAAGTTTGCTATTCGAAACAACAGAACCTTCAACATGGTTGTCAGACCAAAGTTATTAGAGATCATAGAAAATCTGCCAAAGCTTGTAATATCTGACGTTGACATTAATGGAAGTGGCTATTATAAATTATTTTCATTGTTACACTACATCAAGAAATGGGATGATGAATCTTTAAATCTGTTGAGAGATCAACTATTAAAAAATGTTTATGAACGTGATTATGGTAATTTTATACATGAAACGTTACAGATAAGAACCGGTGGTGCTTAATAATCATGTAATGTAATATTAGAAATAAAATAAATGTGTATAATTATGATAGTCATTTATTTCAATAAACTCAAACACAAATTATAATGCAAAAAATTGTGACAGTCAACTATTAAAAGAATGTACAGACGCCAGCACATCAAGTTACCCCAATGTGTCAAATTTCTTTGATTGTTTTGCAACTTTATGTCAAACAGAATAAGGTTCATATTTAATTGGGAAAATTTGACACATAGGGGTAACTTGATATGCTGGCGTCTGTACACTTTAATGTAACAAGGTAACAACATTATTGGGTAACATCAAATTAATACAAAATGCAGTAACATTCCATTGAGAAATTAATACAAACGATGTCATCTGCATTGCAAACCTTATTAGTATGGCAATCGGTTATTACCTGTACAATATTGATTACACATAATTTACATTTCTTAGGAAGTAAGGGTCAAAGGAACTTTCAATTCTGGGGGAAACGAAATTATAGTTACACATTTTAAAGATATTCAAACATGTTCTTTTTCAATATCCCACAAATTTTATCATTTGTGCTGTACTATTCTAGTTTTCCTGATGAAGCTGAGATTCCGTATCACAAAACAGTACATCTGCATAAGACGAAGCAAATTTAAAAACAGGCTTTAGCATTTGAATTTATGTTTTGATTTGGTAATTATTTAATTAAAATGTTTTCCCTTCTCTCATTTTGCCTGACATGCTCATACAATTCCGATATGAAGCCTCATTGAAGCTATTGACTCATTAAATTCATTATTAACGACTAGTTTTATCTTTCTATAAACTAATTCTATAATAAATATGACTAATACAAAATAACTTCTGCTAGTTGTTGAGTCGTTTAGTGTCAATTTGGCAATTTTTGGCTAAAATTATAAATTACCAATAATGAGTTCGCAAACTTGCTATTAAAATATTATTTGGGTAACAATGCTTATAAATTCTAGTAATTATTTATAGGAAATTATGCCCTAGCGTAACGGCCTCATGATGGTTGACTTGATAATGTGATAGTAATTTTTTGAAACAATTATAATAAATGACATAGCCATGCAAAACTAATACAAATACTGGCAAAGGAGCATTATTGAGAATTATGTTCTCATAAAAATATCAATAAAAACAATCACGCATTAAATGCCTAATATAATAAATAAGACGGAGAGCAATCGTTTGGTTTTACTAACGAATAATCAGCTCACAAACGCTGACCTTATTATTATAATGCTGAGATCAGCAAATATTCAATTGAAATAAAGTCCTACTATTAATTTAATAGACTACGTATTTAAATGATACGTTTACGGTCTTATTATATAGAAGAGGTTAAATTAGATGCCTATAATAGATCAAAAATATGTTTCAAGTCTTTATGTAAAGATCAAGTCCATAAAATGTAGCTTGTACTTAACATTCTGGTCTAAAGCGGCCACAGATATAATACAACGAGTATTCGGAGATATCGTACTACTTGCTTATACAACACCAAAAGTTTGGCCTCGCCTTTCCTATATTAATTCGGCTAATCACCGTTCAGTCCGTTGACTTATCTGAGCCGCAATCTTCTAATCTTTCTAAAATCTTCGTCATGTCAAAATGAATATCTGATCTACGTGACTTCACATGCAAATCTATTTTTAAAGGCCAATGATACATAGTAAACATGAATTTATGACATTGCTTCTATAAGCGCGGAAGATTGGCATAACTTATGCTCCCTAATAACTGCACATAATCTTTCGACTTTAGCTAAATAGAGTAAAATTATAAGATCATTTTTCAGAATAGAGAGCATAAATCGTTTTTACACGAAGTTAGGCTGAAAGGAGTAATAATAATATACTTATTTGGGTAAGATCTACTGTGTTTTCCTTTTATTGGATTTTTTTGCGCGTGGTATGGTATTGGTAGCAGAGGCCGTCAGCATTGCCTGAAAATAAAAGGAGTAAATTGAAAACTAACTTAAAAAAGCACAAGCACACTGTCTACTCAGTTATTTATAGTTCTATGGTGGCATTTTAATAGTTATTATTTAGTACATGTGACTTTTACTACGAAAGTGCAACCATATAATATAAAGTTAAAAATTAGCTTAGGTTGTCAGTGATTACATAGGATAAGGGAAGAAACAACACTGATAAAAAAAACATAAATAAAATGAAATACGACACAGCACACGTAATAAAATGCAAAGCAAATCATTTAAAAGAAAGAAATGTTGATAATATACACGAAAATTATATATTAGTGAGTGAAGTCAGTTAAAAATATTCAATAAAACTAAAATCATGCAAGTCAAGTTGTCAATTACACTCTCAAAACGAAACTAAAATAAACATACTGTTTTGCCTAACTTCAGCTGCAAGTAAAAGCGGGCTTGGGATTTTGGGAAAGCCTTCTACACATCTGTGGTTTTAGACGAAGTAGGCGCTTCGTCATCGTCATGTAATGATATAAACTTATATTCTGGATTACCAGCTATTTTTGCATCAATGAGTTTCTGCAGGGCATCACTCTTGTCAATTATATCTTGCGATATAAGTTCATCACCTAATTCAAACGCATCTATAAAACTAAGTTGATCATCAGATTTTTCTACTTGAGATACTGTTTTGTTATCTTGTACTATTATCTCGTCTGCGACGAGAGTATTTAATTCAGTACAGCTTTGATAACCGTCAGCTTCAATAGTAGATGATCTTCTACTGTGATCATCGGTGGATGAGGTTGACGTGTCACCTGACTTTGGTTTCTCTTCACTCTTGTGCCAAAAAGCAAGTTTGCCTGGCAACTGTAGCAGTTTCCCTAGCCCTGAAGTACTGCCTTTGGGGATTCGGGCTGGTGATTTGGATTTATGCCGCTTTTTGTTTTCGGCTATAGGATTAACAACTTGAAGACTTTTTGGCAGTCCAGATTCTTTAATACTGGTATTTGGCAGTTTATTTACGATATCATTTAAGCTTTCTTGGGATGTGGTACTTTTCAGAATTGTTTCTGTTTCGGTCATAATGGTTTCTTTATTATCATCATCTGTTGTGAACTCATCTGTATCCACTTTAGGTGGCGGTGGAGGCGCCTTAGCTTTGCCGTATTTACCTTTTGGGGATTTTCTTTTACTTTTAGGAGAGTCTTCTGGTGTTCCAAAAGACGCTTCGTCATCACTTTCGGCAGAGTCGTTGTCGTTTAGCGAGGTATCAAGACTTGTAGTATCAGTGCCTTCTAAAACTACATTAACTGCTTCTATTGTGGCAGTTTGCACTGATTCTTCTTTATCGCTACCATCCAGGGCGGTCTCGAAAGGAATATCTTCATTGTTTGAACTAGATTGGTCATCAGTATTGTCTTTTTGTTGACTTGCAACAGGAATGTCGGATACAATATCGCTTTCTTTATTTATTATGTCTTCTGGTTTTGTTAAAGCGTTATCTGTTACATTTTTATGTTTATCTACTGTACTAATTAATGCAATTTCTTCAGAAGTGCCTTCTTTTTGGTCCCAGTGATCTGTATTGTTATCAGTTTTATTATTAACACTTGCGTTGAAGGGGTAATTATCTAGTACTTGGAGGATCTTTACTTGGTCTCCAACGTATTGGTAAATAAAGGGAGGTTGTGTGTGGGATAAGAAGATGGGGGACGGGAGATTAATAAGAGCGGGCATATTTGAATATTCAAAACTATCGTCGTCCTGTAGCTCCTCGATGATTACTTCACTTTCCTTTAAATAAAAAGTTCTTAAGTCTATATCAAAATAAAAAAAAACCCAAACACAAAATAGTATAAGCTAATAAATGCAATAAACAGACTTATTGGCACACTAACGTGCTTATAGTGATATACTGGTAACCATTACGGGAGAAACTTTAACTCATGCAATAAAAAAACTATGTTCTATGAAACCTAGGCGTTCAACTAAAATTAAACAGAATTCCAAACAATTCGGATTTTCCTATTTCAAAAGCCGATCTATTTACCTAGTACTAGTATAATACTTTTGTTTATATGTTTATCTTACACAAACCATTATAAATATAACAATTTGAAGCCAAATAGCAATAACGTGTAAGGTATGTCATCTTCTACATTTGAGCCATTATGCATACCTAGCCGTCGATAAGACATCATTCTTTAAAAGATATATTTGTTCAGTCAAATAGCCAATATTTAATAGATATTCACACATCGTTTAATAACGTTCTGGCTTCAACCAAGACCCAGCACCAATCGTACCCTGGCACACCAAATAACATTTATGTAGGGTTTTTAAAGGCCTACTGTACTAAGACGGTGGCCACGTGACCCGGCCACGCCTCCTGCGCGTGCGCCAGCCAAGGGCACCGTCTCAGTGAAACGCCTAGGCCTTTAGCAGCTCATAATTTTATCTAACGTGACATATAAAGCTTCACATCTACATTTTATAACAATTTGAATATAGTAATTTATAGTTTATGACAGTGTGAAAGCACTCAGTCTGCCGAAATACCCTACATAAATGGATCCCCATATAATTTATCATATAATAATACAAACAATCTTTGAATAAAATATTTAGAATAAAAAATAGTGTAAGGAACGTGATATAAATTTAATTGTATCGCTGTAATTATTCCACCCACAGATACAATCACAAAGTATTAAACCGTAGTTTTTATGTGAAAAGAAAAATTACAACAATAACTCAATTTAAAATTATAGTTGCTGATAGCCCTTAGTTCAGAAATTGATTCATGATTTCTATGATGAGTAAAAACTCTTGAATTTCTAAAATCAGGTACATTTTTGTGCGTATTCATCAAACACCTTTAGGTTATACAGGGTTATTTGTAAAACACCAACGACCTCACTAGTCTAGATAGCTAACATCATAAGCGACCACTTTTGTTTCTACGAGTTCTGGCGTAAAACGACACATGGACCTGAAATTATATTTTAAGGTTTTATTGTACTGTCGTGACATTTGTAAGCCTATATTTCACTCACAAAACGAAAGGACGACGTAGTTACAGGCGCTTACGACCTAAACTGCGGTTGAATTAATATTTATTTTTGTATAATAATAAAATCAAAGAAATGATTAAAAGTCGTAGAACAAATGTTGATTATGTTGTTAGCTATTCCTGCTAGGTTGTTGGTGTTTTACAAATAACTCTGTAGGGTGAAAATTATTTGAATTTTTCATGGCGAAGACTTTATGATGCGGTCATACAAAATGCCAGTTTCAACACCATTACTAGACTGAATTTCACAAAAAAGGAAACATACTGTTTTAGCACAGTCTAAAAATATACTGTGGTATAAACACTTAGCTATTATAATATAACCAATTAACATAGTCTAAATTCGGCCTGTCTCCAAACGGTTAATTTCGTATTAAATTACTAAGAGTACAACAAAATTCAAGTAAACACAAGCTAAAGATTACTGTCCATTCGTTGAATCACAAACGTACTATACTTTAGGTTATTACAGTAATTTAATCAATATAAATAAAGTAATACTAAAACTTAATTCATAATAAGAAATCATGTTGAAACCGGCACCAGCTGCTGAGTATGGGTTTCCTGATCTAGGGCTACACAACAAACTCCATACCATATAGAGACTTCAATCCTTTGACCACATAAAAATCTTTCTAATAATCGTCAAATGATTGTCTAGTATCAGTAAAGTATGTCATCTTTGCTTCGGCGCATGAGCGTAGCTTTTGGTTCGAGATGCAAATGCAAAAAGAAACTCACAAAAATAACCTCAAAAAGGACTCAAAATCCATCAGCTACGCCCATGCCTTGTCATTTATATTCATATTCAGTGTTACCAGACCTCAGCGGCTTGCGGTCGCTTGATGGAAGTGACGGTCGTGCGCGACGAGCGGCCGCGCGCGCGTGCGCCCGCGCCCAGCGACGCCGTGCGCGTCAGGGAAGCACTGTTGTCGGCACTCGAGTAGCCCGAGCTTATGTCCTCCGATGACTTTATGTGACTGGAATGTTACAATTATCGATCAAAAAGGTGATCTAAATAATATACAGCCCTCCTCAAACTGATAGGGTGCATTTAGCTCCTGATTTTGAATCATAATACACCGAATTTTTTATCAGGAAAATTTTCATTTTTTTTTATCGTTTTTGCAGGTTTTGCAGTTTCATTTCAATGTATTATAATTCTCTGAAAGTAGCACTCCATTTATGTAAATAATACGGCTAAAATAAAAAAAAAACCAACAATGGATGTTGAAATACTCTAACGAACGACTTGACGGGGCGGGCGCCCGAAGGCTCGCTGCGTGCGTTTTGTCACGGTTAAAATACATTGCGTATGAGGAAATAAAACAAATCAAGTTTATTGGATTGTGTATGCGTCTAATCTGACATAGGGTA
This sequence comes from Euplexia lucipara, assembly GCA_921972225.1. NCBI lineage: Eukaryota > Metazoa > Arthropoda > Insecta > Lepidoptera > Noctuidae > Euplexia > Euplexia lucipara. The sequence continues at coordinate 14,976,502 of OV179154.1, forward strand.
CTCCTAAAGACAAATCAAAGATTCATCATCTGAAATAAGACTATACCAGGTATATGTACAAAAATAAACTTCACTAACCTGAAATCCGGTTCGTCAGTCCGAGGACGAGGTCTAACATCAACATCGACCTCGGGGAAGTACATCGGCGAACGACTGTTCGACTCTGAAGCGCTGCGACGGGTGGAGAATCCACTGCGAAAACAATAAATGAAATAAGTACCTGGTTTGTCGAATGACTAAAGAGAGCTACAAAATTCAAGAACAACTTTTTCTTCGATTATCGAATATGAGACAACTTGGCAACTCGCAACCCAAATAGTCGATCCTTCCAGGGTTTGAGAGCTCTTAGAAAATAATATCTAAAAGTAAGGCTGGCATGAAGTGGAACGTCACCGTCATCAGTCCTGTTTGTCTAATAATACTATACATAACTATTCCATGAGTTAAGGATTGACTTTTTTCGAAAAATGTCCTTGTGATGAAAAATGTATTGTGTGTACACATGACTTCACATCGAGCTATACATTTCCAGTTTACGCGTTTCACACTAACCTCGCATTGTACAGGAATGTCCCATATTTGTCTCTTGTTCACACACATACATAACATAATAAATTACTTGCATCTATAGTTGCATTAGCTGGTATTATTATTTTCTATAGAAAAGTTGTAATGCTGCATAGTTCTTAGAGAGGTGTTTTCTTTTATAATTTTGGAAGGTTATATAATATGTATTAAAATATTATTAAATCTATACTATAATATTATAAAGCTGAAAAGATTGTTTATTTATTTTCTTGAACGCGCTAATCTCAGGAACTAGGTACCTACTGATCCGATTTAGAAAATTCCTTCAAAAAATATTGTTTCTATATATATCATCAAGCTAAGACAATACCGCCTCTGGACTATTTCTTGTGGTACGTTAAGGATGAAGTGTACAAAACAAGCTATGACACCGAAAAATTAATTAATTTGCGAAAAAATTGTCTCTATGGCTACTTTTAGGTCTACAACGGCAACGGTGCCGTTGTAGACCTAAAAGTAGCCATAGAGACAATTTTTTCGCAAATTCACCACATGAAGATACACAATGCAATTGTAAGATCGTTACCTAAACGTGTTGAATATTGTATTGAAAAAGGCGGTGGTCACTTTGAGCACCTACTAAAATAATGCATTTAAAATTATTCATTTTAGACATCATATTTCATACAGAAATTTACTGCTTAAGACCTACACAATCGGTATCTAAATAGAAATAGTGTAGGGTTTTTTTTTCAAAATAACCGGGTTCGATTGCCGAACGGAGTACAGATGTTTTTTAAAATGTATGAATGCAGTTTTTCTCGTTATTAAAATCGATGACATGGTTCCTCAGAACAGATCTTCGTATGTCTTATAGTTTCAGACTTTCCCATACTGACCGATTTGAATGAGACACCCTGTATAATGCGAATTCATCTTATACTGGAAATGAAGTACCTATAGCTTGATGTGGAGCCGTGTGTACGATCTATGTAAGCTCACCTCTTACCACCTCGTCGTATAAGCCGCGGCTCTGTGAGCACATCGTCGGCTTCATCGCTGCCTCTCTCCTCACGCGGCTCGCACTCTGTCAAGTCAGACAGGCTGTAACTCTTGCGCAGTTGCTGTACCAACCCGCCTCCGCCCTGTGGATGTGTTGAAAATATGAATTTACTTGTAAAAATAAACAGCGGCAGAACATTTATGAGTTTTATATTTGACTGGGCTGGAAATCGACGTTAACAGAATTAGAAGAGATGTTAAACAAATGGTTTTATACGGGCCTCTGTGTTAATTTGTTTCTTTCTTTTTAATTTGTTAAATTATTTTATTTTCTACATAATATAGCAGATGGCTATGATATGAATGACTTGATGGCTTCAAGCACTCCTATTTACTGTTAAAAGAGCATTTACTTACTTAAAAATTGGGCTTCTTTAAAAAAAAGGATAAAAGAATACTCACGTGAAATCTGCAGTAGTGCTTCAGTTACACAAGCTTTGTGAGGCAAAGCGCATGCTAATGTCTATATTAAAGCTAAGAGATATTTAACGCTTTACACAAAAACAAATAGTAGGTAGTAAGGACACTATATTGATTTATTGAGAAATCGAATATAAAACTAAATCAGTCACACAACTAAATCTAAATAACACAATACACAACATTGGTGGTTTCACAACACATGCGTTCTTTACAAGTATTTCTGGTGGTAGTTAATATACAAACAGTTGACAAACCGAACAGTCAAAAGAAAGAGATGGAAAACCCTGTGGCCAAGTACAATTTATTGAGCTTCGAATTTGAGCGGACCTTTCAATCTTCTATCTCTTTCTTTTGATATTATTTCATTACACCCGCTCGCCTATTCTATGTGTATCACATAAATGTATTAATAAACGAAGTAGGTATATACGTAATTAATTACAGACGTCATGCTATGTAAAATAATATTAAATAAATCGGTTCGTACCTATAAGATTGTGCAGGACAGTTTAGGAATAGTGAAAATTGAAGCAAAACAATAGCAAAATATAATAACATTTTCAAAGAAATTCTTGGCGGGTTCCATGAGTTGCATTGTTCAAAGAAATGTATTTATTTAAGTTTAAGAAAGTGAAAAATAGTAGAAGAATATTTATTTTTAAGATGTGTTTAGGACTAGTTTATAAAAAACATAATAAGTATTTAAAAATGTTATAATACAAGAAACATAAAGAAATGCGAAATGAATTTGATTACGTCTTTGCTTTGGCTTGAGTTGCATTAAAACTGTTAATTTGTATCAAAGTGTAACAAAAATAGGAAACCAACAGTTGTTTAAAAAATAGCGGATTACAAAGAGAGCCCTAGATAATTCATTTTAAACGGAACAGACTGCATAAGAGGCGTTTGTCCAGCATAGCCTCGTAGTAAAAGATAATAGTTTAAATTGTAAAAAAAAAAACGATAGTATTACACAAGGTTTCCGGAAAGAAAATATCGACTCAAATTAAATTGAAGTAGTAAAGCTTAGATTGGCTTTTAAAAATTGTTAATTTTTTTTGCGATAATTCCGTTCTAGAAACTGCGCCTTAGACGTTAATTAACTATAAGATATGAAAATCTTTTGGTAATAGAGCTCAGACCTACAATATTTATTAAACAACTACAGATATGATAATATTTGTATTTAATGTGACATTTTTACCACTAAAAGCTCAGTTTTCGCGAATTCCAAAGTGAGTCATTTCCCCAAAAGCTTGTTCCTTCTATGACGGATGTGGTGGCGATAAAATGTCTAACGGCCTAGTGACTGTACAGTTTATATGTTTAGCCCAGTTCACTAAACTAATTCAACGCGATAGAATGACGACATTTCATCGGTCCCGACACAGTGAGAACAACCTCAAGTCTTAAAACTTATGGCAAATGAGAAGTAGCTGATACATTTCAAGCTTCTTTTTTTAAATATTATTATTAAAAAAAAAACAAAATCATATCCAATACCGTTGGATGTCAATTTGAATTTCGAACACTAATTTTGATCATTAAAAGTGTGATACACCTGATACTTTAAAAACAACGGGTCATCCTAATCGTTGTCTAAAATTATCTAAACATCACAGTTGAGCTTCATTCGTACTCGTTAATCAGTCGACCATAATTTCATTGTTTTCTTTGTCTATGGCCGCTTGGGATCTGGTGCGGCGACCTCGGGACTTGCTACGAGGTCGTTTTTCCTTTTCTTTCTCTTTGGCAACTTTACGTTTACGAATGACGTTGCCTCGGCTGCGGGCCGCTGTGTCATCGGGCTCGTAGTCCGGGTCGTGAGGATCGCCGTCTCCTAACATATTGTAGTCTTGTCGTTCATCGTCACGGTCCAGTTCCACTATCTCCACAATTCCGGGCAGGTCAGTACGTTGAAACTCCAAGTCTTCGTAGGTATCGTGGTAGCCGTCGGTGACGTCACGCGGCCTGATTGCTTGTCTAGCGCGCGCCTCTCTGTCTTGCTCTGGACTCGGCAGATTGAAGTTCTGCGTGAAGCAGCAATGGAAAGGATATTTGGAAAAGATGGGGTGGAAGGGGAGAAATTAAAAAAGCGTGTTAATAAAATTAAAAAAGACAAAATTAAACAAAGCGGCTATGTGGTTTGATCTAATTGATGTGATTGTTGACTTATTACATGGTATTGATGTGGTCATGCCTGATAACTGGTGGCTACTGGATGGCTAGCTTGCTAAGTGCGATTAGGCCATTTAGGGAAATATAAAAAAAAAAACACATAAAGCTGTGTGCGAATTAGCACAGTGGGTGTACCTCACGGTTTACTAACTTATTTACATTATAAACACTGTAATCAAACATGCCACACTTTTGTTTTGGTCAAACTATTTGCTCTGCGACACCTATAAGTGATATGAAAACAACACGAAAGTCAAACATATGATTAACACTTGTAATTGTGTATTTTAGTTAAGGGTTAAAGTCCACCAACACCCTTATTACGCTCATTAAGAACTGTCGAAGTTATATCAACGTTTCGTTTATCTTCAGATCTTACATGAGAGCGTAGTTATAAAACTAAGCATGCCACAACAATAATTGTAGGAATGTAAAAACTTACTTTTATGGCAGTCTGCATGATAACGGTTGTGGCATAGTTGACGCCTTTGGTGCCCAAATTGAGCACTGTGTGGTAACCCTGGTCTTTGGCCTTCGCTATATACTCATCTATTTCCTGGAAAATGAAAACATTACAATTTAAGTAAAATTGTTTTATAACGATGTTTATGAGTCACGCGTTTCCTATTGTCTGTGATTTTAAATATCTACGCAATCAATTACCTGTTTCTTAATGATTAATTTTTAACAAAGCAATCTTGTAACCAAATATAAAATACACCAACATAGTACAATATTATCTGAAATATCACAAACTTCGTCTCGATGATAAATACACAAAGACATTAAATTGGAACAATGAAACAGTATTAATAATACATTTGAGCCAATCAGTTTGAACGGAAGCTATGAGAATCTTTCCAAAGTTAAATTTAGAACTTCTTTATTTCATTTATCTACCAGTAATTCCAAATAATTCTTTGGAAGTCTGACAACCAGTTTAACCGCTCCATGACCTCACCTCTACGTCGTATAGCAGATAATTATAACACAAGTTTCTCGGATATTGATCTATTTACATTATCATCCAACAAATTTCGAAATACTGTAATCCAAAAATTAACAAACTAAAACTATATAACTGTAACCTAAGCATAATGTAAAAAAAAATAAAACAAAATATCAATCACTCGCATGCCTAGTTAGTTCTTATATAAAAAAAATGGAATAGGTAACATGTGGATAACGTTGTGAGTTACACATACACTATATACTTTAGATACTAAGGACTATTAATTAAGAAACCTTTGTGTAACTGTTTGTTTTCCCAAAGAAAAATAAATAAATAAATAAATAAATAAATGAAGCACACTGGTATAGAGCTGCAACTTGATCAACTGGAAACTGACCCTAATATAGTTAGGAAAGGCTAGGCAGATGATGAATTCCAAACGAATATAATAGTTTCAACATTACTGAGATAACAACCAGTAAGAATTTTAAAACACAGCTTGCATTCCTTACATCAGCATATCATAATATATGCAATAAACTTATCAGTTAAACAACAAATTGCAGAGTAATCTCAGCTCACAGAATATCATCTTATCATCAATGTGGGTGTTGAAATTGTCAACTCTACAATAGGATTAAATTACGCGGAGCGGTGAAATCTATTTGTGTACTAACAACATCGTAACTTCTGTGAATGCAGTGTGTATTGATTACGGAAATACCTCAAGGCATGCCTTATATGGTCAACGAAACTAATTGTCGTGAAGTTGTCCAGATCAGGACGGGAACAACATTAAATACCGTGAAATGGCCCTACTTAGGTGCTCTATGGATATTGATCATATTCTGTTAAAAATGTTTCATCGCCTCATATGTTCGTATCAAGGACAGGATCAAAAAAATCAGACAGAAGTGTTGCTGGAGGGGTTTGTTTCGCCACTTCTTCTTCCGAGCAAAAACACTAGGAAATGGTTAAGAACGGTGAAGTGAATGAAGAAGAATGTGAAGCGTTTTTGGTGACTGTCTTGTGTCATTTTTGACATTCAAAAAGTGGTAGTTAAAAAATTGTAGGATCATTTTACTGTACTGTTGTCTTTAATTTAACTGCAATATTATTTTATGGATTATTCGACCTTCGTCTGACTTTCTGTTACGGTTATGACAGTATACTGAAAAGGTCGTTGTTCAAAAGTGGACCTTGGGGACGCATTCATCAAAGTTATGATCTCTAACGAGCTGACTGCGTTTGTTGTAGCATTAATATTTTCACCAGACAGTAACAAGTTGCAAGCACATCTGTCTACTAACTTTTACAACAATTGGCTATCCTGCTGTGCCAGAAATTTTCTAACCTGAAGTAATTTGTTCAGTATTAAGGTAAATGTACAGTGGGACGATATACCTCGCTTGCCTTGTAGTACAGAAATCATCTATCTCGGATCAGTTTGAAGTACTAATTATATAATATAACGTAGGATGTCTATTTTCTTATTTATGGCCTTGATTCATTCAAACGAAATTTATTGAGGCCGCCCATTGTATCAGCCTATGTAGCCCTTAGTTATAATATGGAAGTTTGTATGGTGTACAATAAAGAGTAGATATTCTATATACATAGAGGCAGTCTTAATGCCATCGGCTTTTTCTACCAGTGAACCTTTGTAAATACGTTATCTGGTTGAGTAGATTCCGCTCCAAGACCTTTCATCATGTGCCAAGAATTAAAAAGAAAAATATATCATCTATTTCTCACCTGTTCCCGCCTGCAGAGAGCCGGATGCACGAACTTCCGGTACAATATGGAGGAGCCCTTGGTTGCCGGTGAAAGCAGCCACAGCACCAACACAATCTTCACCTCGTAGTAGAACGGAAACCATGACAGGAACACGTCCGTGAATGTCTCCGTACACGTGAATAAAGCGAACACTATCCAGTACATCATCCATTTTACCTGAAATTGATAGATGAAGTTCTGTTTTATTGTGTGTTTAAGCTAATGATGATGATGATGCTTTAAAAATAGCGAGACGAAGGCTTGTAGATGTTTGGAAGACAAAGACATACGATACCTACCACTGTATAGTTCTACTATAAACTGTTGTTTGTATGCGAAAGTTCCTGAACCTCTAACCGATTTCAAAAATTCTTTCAATAATAGAAAGCTAAGATATGCAAGATTTCTTTTACGCGAACAAAGTCACGGGCAAAAGGGTGATGATATTTTTAAAACCTGTCTTCCCAACACTATGAAGCAGTTAGAATGTCAAAATCATTACGTAAGTTAAGTCCCAAATCAAATAAGACTCCAAAAACAATACACCCCTTCTGGGCAAATCAGTTAAAAATGTCGCCGTTCGAGTTATCTCATTTATTACAAGCTACTGGCAAAACATTCATGGTATTGCGAATATTCATCATATCACAGCAACATAGGCCTAACTGGTATAGAGCTTAATAAGTCTAGAAGGGGCGAACAGGGGGTGGGACGGTGAGACAGACGTACTAGGCGAACCGGCGAGCCGTAGTCAATTAAATTGGTTTCCTAGGTGATGGCGGGCAAACTGACGGACGCCATGTCTACATTGGGCTGCGACTGGATTATTTCCGATTAGAAAAACACAGTTACTACATTATTTTGAAGGAGGTGTAATAACTTGTATTATATTGAGCAAGGCTACAAATGAACAAAGAGCGGTAATTTCAGTCATGGATGGAAACATTTATGTGGATAATGATAATACAACGGTTAAAAAAGTAGGACACAATGTTATTGGTAAACATAGAACTGATTCTTGTATAATATGTTAGTCGCCTGGAATTGATTGTGTTTTTCTACTTAAATAAATGAGGAAAATTGTGAGTAAACTGGGAGTTCAGGTTTATAAACAATATGACACTATAAACACCTACATAATCACTTTTAGCTTAGTAGGAATCGGTAGTGTCGGCAGACAAATATTCATTTTGATCATGACACCCTACACTACATTCTGAGTATTGTTTATAAAACAATAACAAATGATATGTACCTGTTACCGGCGGGCAGTAATTAGTCATAGGAAGCTGGGAACAAGGTAAAGGACACAATGGGAGCCGAAGCGTTTCAAACACGAGCGAGCGCCCGTAACAAGGCCATACCGTTGTACTTTACTGAACCATTTACTACAGTAATTTACTAATTTTTTCAACACGTCAAATTGTCGCTCCACAAATGATTATTCGTCGTTTGACAATTACTTGCCTTTTAAAGCTGAAGCCAGTAATGTCGTTCAATTGTAGTCTGATAGCTCAAGCGTCACAGAATATGGAGCACAGATAATTGCCTATTATTATAAGGTAAGTATATAAGTAAGTATAAATTGCACTTACGTATTCCTTTAAGTTCTTCGTCCGGACAGCCTTATATGAAGCATAAGCCGGGTAGAGGGTCCCGAATACCAATCTGCAAAACGGATACACCACCAAATAAGTGATCATCTTCGGTGCGAAGAATCCAGTCGTTAGGGCGAAGAGGCCAAAGTTTCCAAAAGAGACACTAGGGATGCATCTACTCAGGGCCAATCCTAGGTTTGTTGCGAATCGATTCCAGACTTGTCCTCTCGGTTGACCGAGAGGGGAGTCATCGTAATCGCCGTAACCCTCGTCGACGTTCGGGTCGTATTTGACGAGTTCTTTGCAGGATTCAAATGTGTCAGTCGCGGTGACACGAGTGTATTCCGCCTCGAGCTTGTTGACAATGAATCGGACGCTGGACAGTCCGAGGCTCAGCGACGGCAGGCGAGGGCTGTCGTCACGGTTACCGGTCGCACGACCCACCGCCATGGATACGGTATCCACGTCATTTGTTTTCTAGCAACGCATGTGTATTCACTGTTTATGTATCGTTTTATAGTGTCTGTTCGAGTGCACTGCACATTAATATTTAAGACGCACGCGCTAGCTAGATGAATCGCAGAGACTGATTGAATAAAGATCTGTCTCGACGGCATGATTGGAGAACTGTTAGCTACCTTGTAAATCAATACTACCGGACTGAGTGCACAGTAAAGGCCGCGTGGACTGGTGTTTAGGTTGAAAGGTAATAGTCACAGGTATATAAAGACGACCTTCAAGTAGTAATTAGGTTCTCAATTTTATTTGACTGTTGACTCTAAACGCTTACTGGAAATTAATTGGTTGGTTAAGCAACTTCGTCGGGGAATACAATTGCCTATATTTTACTTCGTAATTACTAGTATCTTGTAATTGGTAAACGGTACAATCCGCGTGGGTGTTTTGCAAGGTTTAGATGTGCCGTATTCGATAGCAAACTGTTAAATAAATATGACCAGCTAGTACACATTCATGATTGGATATAAAAAGTTTACTTGGTTTGTCGACAGATCAGCTTTGGTAATTCAGATATTTTGCATCATGCGGCATACTACTTGCTCGCTATCCAGTTAAGTGCACGAATGCGTGAAATTTTAACGAGTTAGTGCTTGCAGAAAGTAGGTACCAATAAAATGAAACCCGTTTAATATCTAACTGATGAAAATAATAAAGCCGTGAGACCAATAGAATGGCAGTTTTCAGTAGCGAAGTGTCCATACAACTTGATTCCGACCGGCTTCCCTTTGGAGGTTTGAAAGAGCCACTCTACCACTACTGACTAATATTATGGCAGCCCAAATAATTATAAAGTAATTACTTACACCAAAGGTATACAGTATGGTAGGTGACGACTTCAATACTGACTAGAAATAGTGATTCGAATACTAAGTTTTTTTTGTCGGCTTTACTCTTAAGAAAATTGACCCTCCGCTACTGCTATTTTTAAACTTTCATTCCTAATTGAACCCCTTTAGAAGACAATTTTCAAGAACTCTTACTTACTCCTCTTTGTTACATTAGGTGCTAACTCTTACGCATAAATCTCCTTCTCCACTCAGCCTTTTGAAGTAAGCGTTGTTTTTAGGAATCAATTTCAAGACAGTACTTAGTTCCTCTCAAATTATTACGGCCCGTACAAAGGTACCCTCATATTTAGCAGAAACCTGCAAGTATCGACTCTATATGTATACCATCGGACTACAAAGGCGATGGTAATGGGTATATGTTCCATCAAAAATTTCGGAACTAGTTCCTCATGAACACATGATAGAGCGACGAATGAGCCGCCGACACGGTATAACAAAAGACCATTCCGTACTATTAAAGATAGCACGGAGGAAGCCAATAATACAGAAGTGGACAATCCAGATGAATAATAAATGGGAGAAGGCTAGCAGTCTTCACCAGTTTAATATGAGCCACCCCGAACGTTGTATTGCTTAGACCTATATGATATCAGGATTCCTATTACACTGGACGACTTTAAAAATAAACACAATTGCACTGCTGTTGCATATTGTATATACGTAGATAGATATCTGTAGGGATGTCTAAGCTTAGTCTGGATCAATATATAATCAGTAAGTGGTATTGTGTTTTATGAGACAGATAATGATACGTTTGTTTTAGTTTATTATCATCGTTGTTTTGTTTTCTGTTTTTAATCGATTATCATGAACGCCTTAGTAATAAACCCTAAAAGCTGATAAATTAAGTATCTATTCAGAATTAGATTAGATACCATTCCCTATATCACTTGGCAGGATATATGAATTTCCAGTTATGGTAGGATTCGATAACAAAGATTTTTATGGTGACTAACACATTTTTACAATATACTACCGTTTCGAACTAAACTCTTTTGCAAAAAAAACGGGCACTTTAGATTTTTTTCTCTACTTCAATGAAGAAGAACAAGAAATAGGTTTTGTTAATTTGACAATGTATTGGCATGTTTTTTGAAGCATCCTGGCATGATTCTTTACGTTCCAAATTTAAAATTTGAAATTATTATAAGAAAAATAATGATTATTGTGGATTATTCTAAAATTGCTTTACTAATGGCGCGAATTGCTGAAACGATTTTTAACTGATTACGATATTTTAAAACTTTTTGGATATTTTCTGCAAATTAAACAATTTAATCTTTCTTTTTACATTAATTACCACTTTTTGATATGAGTGATAAAGCGATAAGGGCCAGTAAAATTATAGCCCTACTTGAAGAAGGTTGTTCGCAAACTTACGTGTCTCAGCGGCTCAATGTGAGTCGTTTAACTGTCCAGAGGACTTGGCAACGGTATCAAGAGACTGGTTCGGTCAAAAGAAGACCCGGTTCGGGAAGAAAACGATGCACAGAACCAAGAGAAGACCGCTTTTTGGTGAGTCAGGCGTTGCGTAATCGTAAGGCGTCAAGTGTGGACCTGAAGAAGAGCCTTGAAGAAGTAAGAGGAGTAGAAGTTAGCTTGTGGACGGTCAGGAGGAGGCTTTTGGCTGCCAATATCAAGAGTTACCGCCCAGCTCGGGGCCCTAAATTACTTCGTGAGCACCGTGTTGCTCGACTTCAGTTTGCTCGGAACTGTGCTTCATGGACTCTGGTGGACTGGAATAAAGTATTGTTTTCTGATGAAGCTAAAATCTCTTTGTGTGGAGAGGACCGACGCCGGCGAGTGCTGCGAAGACCACGGGAACGCTATGCGAAAGTGTGTTTCGAAGAAATCACTCCTTATGGCGGAGGCTCCGTTATGTTTTGGGCAGCAATTAATTCGACGGAGCGTACGGAGTTAGTTTTCATAGAAAATGGAACATTAAATGCGCACCGGTACATAATGGAAGTCCTAATTCCATATGCACAACCCACATTGACTGCACTTGGGGAAGATTCCATTTTTATGGACGATAATGCTCGCCCGCACCGTTCTGGCGACGTGGAAGCGTACATGCAAGAAGTTGGGATCCGTCGTTTAGATTGGCCAGCTCGAAGTCCTGACCTCAATCCAATTGAGCATGTGTGGGATGTTCTAAAGAGACGGGTAAGATCAGAGCAACCTGCTCCACAAAACATCAGGGAGCTAAAAAGAGTCATTGCATAAGAGTGGGAACGTATTTCTCAAAACATTATTAAAAACATCGTGGAAAGCATGCCCAGAAGGATTCAAGCTGTGATTTTGGCAAGATTTGGTCACACTCGTTATTAGGTTTTTACATTTGTAACTTTATTTAATCAAAAAAAGTAAAAAAAAACTTGTCTTTATTGCCGACCACTTCATATTGTTTGGGCGTGTACATCGATATTAAAGAATCCATCGTTTTATTTTGTTTTAATTGCTCGAATTCACTTCACGCGCATGAATTTACACGATTATAAGTATACAGACTACGTCAAAGAAATCTATTTCATTTAATTAACTAAAATCGACCTTAGAACGTAAATTTCCTTAGATGCCCGTTTTTTTTGCAAAAGAGTGTATATTTGTACTGTCAATGTACAACATAATGCAAGTTTCACAACTCCAGTACAATAAAGATCATTCTTATACGAAAACTGTATGATGTCATTCTTCAGTAACTACACCCACCTGAGGGAGACAATAAGCTATGTGTGTTACCAATAAGGAATCGATCATAAATCATTATGTAAAATGTTCTCGTAAATTATCTTTGAAATTTTTCTGTTTCTTTATTTGTTTATGGCTATGCTAACAGCTGTCGCTATTCGCAAATACATTTTTGAAGCCACGGTAGGTACGTAATGACAAATGCACCAGTAACAACCCTACATTCACGTTTCAATTATTTCAAAATCGGAAATGTACACGGAATGTATCTGTTTCGTATCAGGCGAAGTGGAACACTAAATGTGGATAAAACTAGATCATCATGCGTGCGAAACGAACGTGCACGCACATGGTACGGTTCCACAACTCCCTAATAACGTCCTAAAATAAATAGGCGCGAAGAAACTCGACCCATTTCGGCTAAATCGGTAGCCGTTGCCAAAGCTTGTGTACTGTAATACTGTTCGATCATGCCCTTAAGTCGAGTAATGAACGGCGAAAGGCCAACGTAAAGTGCTGTAAAATGTGTAAAAGGTCATACCTATTCGGTCGTCCTCACATCACTGAGACCTCGTGGGCGTAATGGACATTGAACATACGCGAAGCGAAGAGCCTCATCGTCCCAAATTCGATATTCATCAATCAATTAGATTATCTCTGAATATACATATACAGGTTGGATAAATGTGATAGGGCAGTACGGCCAAGTACCCAACTTAGTGGTTAGCTACTAGCTAGGTACATGAAAACATTAGTAGATGACGGTCCTTAAGAAAAGTGAACTGTATTTTCGTCCCTTTCTCCCTTCAATCATACTTCCTTAATTTCCTCCCTTCTTTTAATTTCCTCCTCTCTTTTCCTTTTGTTGCAAAATCAAGTCTGTCTTGGTCGTTTGCATGTTAATAGGCAAAAATCTGATATTACTACCTAAGGATGAATTAATTAAATCCGGGAGCATTAATGGAAATAATTACGCAATTCCAGCAACCTGATGCGTTAACAAATGATGCGTAAAATTCAATCAGCTTTGAAAAACGTTTAACATATCTGTTTCCTGAATGTCGAAACAGTGAAATAAATCTTCGAAGTTGGCGTGGGTGTAATAACTTTATTAAGCATTCGACCTTATCGTGTACACGTTTAGACCTATTATGGCGCTAGATTTTAATAAACTCCTCCATACGTATTAATTTTAAATCTTTCCAGAAATAAGAGTATCGAGTAACTCTCATAAATCTCGAGCTTAACTAGTCGTGAAGAAAATGATCAGTTATAAAAATATACGCCACGCATATAGGTCAAGAACCTCTAATACAGTGTGGTGCATCCGAGCATCTCACGCGATGTTAGAAACCTTTGTTCAGTTGAATTTCAGCTCCAGGGTTGGCAGTACTCAGCAAACGAGCACGTTAAAATCAACATCCTATAACTGGCAATAGTCTATAATAACTACACTATCATCGGCATTTAGTAACCCTACGTCGAGATTGCAAGGCTAATTCATACTCGTTACTTCATTGTGTTGAGCATCGCAGAACAAATTATACCCTTGTGGGTTTTATTTGAAAGGTTATCTATTCTTGTAAATGAATTATTATGAATCATAAACTTTGTCAAACTTCTTTGTTATGGTCACTAATGGCTATATTCCCTAAAATTAAGCGACACCTAATAAAATTGATGCCTAAAATTAAATATTAGTGCAAGGTTGTCAAAGTGAGTATTAGGCCTTAATATAAGTGTCGCTTATTAGCATTGAAAACTGCTATTATACGTCAGAGTTTAAATAGTAGAGTAACTTTCTTTATGGAATAATGTAGTCAAAATGAAACAGGTTGTTTTCAATGGGCGTATGGGTTACTAAACAAAACCGGTTACTAGCTTCCCATATTCAAATCACGTTTTATTGGAATGCATCCTGCTATATATCGATAATGAAACGGCTTGATCCTTTCTATACAGACGAGTACGGCTATTGGTGGACTAAATAAGGAGTGTGTGCATCGAATCGTGCGCATCGCTAGCTACGTTCTTCAGGGTCGATGTAACAGTCAGTTGAGCGTGTCCAGTGTGGCTTATGATTAGGCGTATGTATTGAATAACGGGTGTGCTTTTTTTGTTTCTTATTAGGAACCATTTAGTTCTGAGATACAGACTTTTTGCAATTGATAATTGTAGCAATTTGTTGAGCTGTAACAAGCACATCTTCCTATCAATATTATCATATTAAACTTGACGTTTCTGCTATGTGGTCACAAAAACTTTGCAAGACTGTTTGTTTTGCAGTACACCGAGTTGAAATTGCTATAGGAAATGTGACCTAAATGAACTCATTTTTAATTTTAGATTTTTCTCATTTCCCTAAACACATAGCAATCCGTCGTTTGGAGCACGCGTTGTTTAGACAACCAGAGGAAGCGGTCAGAATGTTCAAATCTTTATGCGCATTTCAAGTCACTTTACGTCATCAAACAGATCTCATAATGTAAACTCTCGGGTCGAAATGCATTTGCATCTTATCATTTTATACGAAATACGAGTAAACGGCCCTAATAACGTAAACTTCCTGTGTATTGTAAGAATCGGTCAAGCATGCCGCTGGTTTCATTACAATTTTAAATTACTTCGGCGTTTGTTGAAAACACTCCTCCATCAAAGTTTGGTTATTGCTATACAAATGCTGTTGAATTTGTATGAATAACTTTGAATAATAAAATATTTTGCACGCAAAACAAAAACAGCCAAATATGGACTTCAATTTGTTCGTGGTCTACAACGACATAGACGAATGAGTTTAAAATGATGATGATCTAAAATGGTATGAAACCTTGGCTTGTTCATGGTCCACCATGGACCACATGGACCAAATGCAAAAACTACATCAAGCAAGTTTCCTGTACTAATTAAAATAAAAACACGTGCGTATCGAACGAATTCTGATATTTATTAGTGAAATCGAAATGCAGTCTTACTGTCTACCATATTGTGTATTCGGCTTTAATTTATCATTTTAAATCAAAGTGCAGAACACTTTGATTAGGAACAGGTTACAGGTTCAATTTTGTTGACTCACTGCGTACGGTCTACCTACTACCTAGTCACAAAATTATGCCACAGTTATTTCGGGAGAGTAACCCAGTTATAGGTACACACACTACGTATCATCTATCCAGTACTCATGGATGTTAATTTACGTAATTAACTTCATGCTACTTAAGGCAGGTTACCAAATAGGAAAGGGAACATTATCCTGCGGCTGAAGGATTTTGAGCTCTCTTGTGTTATAGTAACTGTGTAGTATTAGATTTCAAACACGTCGCAAGGCATTCGAAAATAAACACAGGGTACAACTCATTATATATTTATAGGAACTTACATTTAAGTTAATTTAGCACTTAAGTACATACCGTTAGTTAAATATAAATCACAACAACATGATCCTCGTAATAAATAGTTATTCTGATGTCAAGTTTTGTACGCGAAGACATTTAAAAATTATACAAAAATATGTCACCAGCGAAACTGGGTAAAGGTACACGTAATTCAGCCGAGGCTGTTCCTAATAAGGCAAGACAAGCGCTCTTAATAAGCACATAACGTGGCGCAGTCAAGGTGTACGACCTCCTGACTCCGCGAACAGATTGAGCGCACTCGGAACAGACACTAATAACTCTCCGCGAAGACCGAATGTCGATAAATGAATCACTCTACAGTTAGGTGTCAACGCACTTCACTTGTTGCATAGAACAGCGACGCGGACGCAAGCCGTGAGCGCCACAGACTAAACCTTCTCCTCGCTGCACCAGAGGCGAACGCCCGAGCTTAGCCGAAAATAGCACCCGGCAGTGCACTGGGATACCCTAGTGACGAATTCCGCAACGAAGCTTAACTTTTCTTTGTTTAATGAATCACCACATATTCAGTTACAAGAGTACTTCACTGCCACTCAACTAATCAGAGTTATTAATATCTTAAAATATAAGAAAACTGGGCTTAGATTGTTTTGGAACTCGATCCATGAAACATCTGTTCCTCAAGAAAGCTAGTTTACGTCTGAAGGTGAAAAGAATGATAAAAGGCGTACACAAGTCTAAAGTGTTGCCAAATTTTAGGATGGCTGGCGCTCCCAAAATCAAGATATTTGGACTTCTGCCAATGCAGAACTATTCTCTCGTCAAGTTAGAACTAGTGAACAATTTACAATAATGTATTAGACTAGTGACAAGAACTAAATTACACAATTTGGAGTTAATGACTCAACATTATTTGTTAATTTTAAGGACTCCTAAACCATGTATTTTTCCTTTTTATGGTGAATATTAACAAATATACATAGGAGCTTTACTAGGAAACTAGAGAGGGCAGTAAAAGATGATAAAGAAAAGTATAACATCACAGCTGTATTCCTCGGTTAGACAAATGCATACTAGTAATAATAATAATACCAGCCTGTTACTGTCCCACTGCAGAGCAAAGGCCTCTTCTCATACAGAGAAGGCTTGAGCATTGATCACCACGCTTGCTCAAGGCGGATTGGCGATTTCAAACTTATATTCACTATAAGTCCAGGTTTCCTCACGATGTTTTCCTTCACCGATGTCAATGATGTCTAAGATAAACTTAGAAAGTACATATGAATTGAAAAAGCCACAATGGTACTTGCCCGGATTTGAACCACAACCTTGTGCATGAGAGGTAGGCGTCTTAAACTCTGGGCCATCACGGCATCCATCCATACCAGCAAAACATTTTATTTGTTCTGTGAGTCCATCCATATATTGCTAGTTAAGTAAATCCCATCCAGACCACTGGCTCCTACTTAGAAATTCTTAATGGAATAAACCATTATCACTTTGCCGATCCGGGACTCAAACCCAGAAGCTCAACAAAAGCGCTTAAGACCACTTAGACCAACTGAGCTGTTGATGCAGGAAAAATATTTGTAGAACCTATCTTTAATAATTATGAAGTTAAACATGAACACTAAACAGTGTTAGTTAGTAACATACATACAATAAGTAGTAATAATGAATGTCTAGCTAGCTGGTTAATTAATACATGTGAATTAACTTTCAAATCGTAATAGCTATGAGTAGCCAGTTTCAAATATGTACAGAATAAATGAGTTGCATTTTGAGTAAATAATTACAATTATTCTATTTAAAAACTTTGAGTTTATATGTAGGTATATTGCAAGCCATTTTGTGTTTCATTGTTTTATTGTGCTATATTATGTATCATGCTGTTGGCAAGAAATGTTTATTCTTTTATTATGTAAAATGAGGAAACCTGGACTTACAGTTAATATAAGTTTGAAATCGCCAATCCACCTTGAACAAGCGTGGTGATCAATGCTCGAGCCTTCTCTGTATGAGAAGAGGCCTTTGCCCTGCAGTGGGACAGTAACGGGCTGGTATTTTTTTTTAATGTAAAATACTTTAATTACCCGATTTGAATGCATTCATACAGCCCTTCCTCTATATCAACTACTACCGTGGCTACTTTGTACTATACCTCTGTAAATGGGTATTCCTGGTATACTGCAGTTAACTACAATAAGCCTTCAAGCAACAAAACTATAATAATCAGATTTAATTTGCTAAGAACCTTATCCAGGACCAATTTAGTAGTTGTGTTGACTACTTCTGAATTCTCTCATACAATTTTTGAATTAAGTAACAAGCATATTAGCCCGGGGTGCGAAATGGTTTGATCAAAACACCTATGAGTTTATTAACCCAATGATGTGGGAATTTTATTGTGTAATTTACTATCCACTTCCAGTGTTCAACCCTACCATTGTCACAATGAAAAAAAAATGTCTCAATGAAGATGTTTAGCTACAAATTAAATTAATGCAATTTAATAAAAAATTTCCTACATAATTAGGTGGGTTAAAAAAATCAGTGATGTGTTACATTGTTGTAAATTTGTGAAACTGACTGTCTCAACGGATCTAATTGAAAATAATTAAGGGTGGGTCAAGTCAGAAGATCATCTTGCCGGGCGTGAAAATCACAACAAATTAGGTAACCTACAAAAATGAGCGCATCAAATAATCTAATCAACTTAAAAATTATTTTACTGCTTGCATTGAAATACGAAAAATTAAGTGTTCCCGTCTGGTGTTTTAATTAAGTGTTATGACAATAATATGTAAAGGTACATAATAAGGGACAGTCTACTGAGCAACTGTTGGCTTGGCACAGGACAAATTTAAAAGAATAGATGAAAAGATACTTGAATTGCGAGCAATATGCTTGATGACGATTCAATTGTGCAAAGATAATCTGGAGATCCACATCTTTTTATATGTTTCAAGAGCTAAGTATAATTACAACGGATGTATAATGCCGTTAATTTAAAAGCAAACACAAACAGGATATAATAATTAATATTTTTTTCATTTTTCAAACAAAGGATTAATGTAGACAATATTAATTTTCATTGGCAAATCTTAGGACGAAGAAAAAGTAAAAAATATACGTACATGACCAGTCGAGAGATTATCGACGATATCATATTAATAATCACATACGAAAAATTCACTCAAATAATCACAATACAAAACATAGCAAAACACAACCGCCCGTCGAAAAATCTAATACGCCATGATGATATTGAATTGACAGTTGTTTTGATCACGTGACCGTACAAATCAATATGGCTCCAAGATGCGGTCCAAAAGACGAAGTTTGTGTAATTTTTAATTAATATTTTTATTACATTTATAAAATCGGTTCTTATTATGATTATTTATTTTATATGCATGAAAATAATTCAATGTTATTTACTGACATACATTGCTTGTACATACAATTTACTTCCTCTAGCGCCATCTATGACGTTCATGTTAAAGTATGTTTTTTAAAATTTGAAGTAGGTATACCTACTCAAAAGTTTAATTTTTGGTTGTAATGGTTGTAATGTAACAGTTCTGTGTTATGCATCGTAGTAAAATAATATGCTTATTACATTACAATTCACTGACATTGGATTTGAAGGTAACTCTTACGTTACCAGAAATGTAAGCAAAAATTAGAAAATTCGTGTCCTATGTTCAGTTCAATTGAATTTAGTAAATAATAATCCATTTTTTTTTTTCAGTTTTATTTAATTACAAAATAGAAAAATCCTCATCAAAGTTTTCAATGGTAAGGTGGATATTTTGAAATACTGAACTAAGTTCCCTCTATTGGTATTCGTTTGAACTAACACGTAAAATTTACGTCCTTGTAAAACGAGACTATAACACGAATAATTTTAGGAGCTCGATGTATCGACGTTATGTTTCTAGTGCCGTACGATCATTTTGCCCTAGCAGGCTTATAACAAGTTTCATCATAACGCTACCAATTGTGAAAGTTCTAAACAATGTTCATACTTAGTTCAACGTATTTGTCTTTTGAATTCAGTCGTGTATCATATACGTTCCGCAGAAACGTTTCTTGTGTTTTCCACGTAGTTTCCCTTCGCTCAACGAAGAGTGTGACGTGTAGTGCGTTTAACGCTGAGTTTCTTGACGTTTGTGTAGTTTTAATGTGAATAATGTGATTGTGTAGTTCGTTATGGCTTATAAGTACCGTGAAGATTTAGTTGGCAAACGATTTCTCGCTGTGAGTGGTGTGACAAAAATTAACGTGAATAAAGTTTCCGAATGGGGATGGAAAGCTGGTGTTATCAGAGCAGCATCGCTCAAAGATAATAAGAATAAGGAGCTTCAGGTAAAACTTAGTGTTTATTAGAGTATTTATTAAGAAATATCAAGAGTTTAATTCATATTTATTGCGAAATTCGCAATTCTCTCTAAAACTAAGTACGCGATTTAAACTACCCGGCTCGACGCGCGGTTTTTTATTCTGACAGCGTTAAGTTAGTTAACTTTATTAAAAAGTGCCTCTGTAGGTAGTGCGGCCTAGGTTTCTTTTGTAGCTAACTGACTACATAATTCTAAATGTACTACTTCATTGGCTACTTTCCATAATCTCAGATTTTCATAGCCAAGTTGAAACTTCAGAATATGTTATCAATGTCGTAAAACGTGAATCAATGCCAAGAAAAATGATTATTTTACTGTGATTGCTGTTTGTTTCTATAATTTTTAAATGACCTTCAGAGCTGACCAATACACTGATGTATATAATACATTTATAACCAGTAGGTATTTAACTAAGTAGGTGGGTGTTTAACGCCTAGCTATGTACCTACCTATATAGGTACATTCGTCCTACAAGCGCGGGTGGTTTAGGGAGGGGGAGGGGGGGGGGGGACAAGAAAGGGCTCCGACTCCCAGCTACGGGCAGTTGGGAAGGGCCTGGGACTAGTAAACCCTGGAATATTGCGGCCCTTATATAGGTGTTTACCTACCAATATAGCTACTTTATACACCTATACCTACATGGGTGCTACATATTATGTAGGTAGGTACCTACCTACTTATATCAGTAGGTACCTATTTAACCTTTCAATCGTGTCATTAAGAGACACAATAGCAAGACATGACGTCGCGGACAGTAGGTACCTAGGTACCTACCTAGGTACCTACATTGAAAGGATTAGGAAGGATAGATTCTTCAGCATCTAAGTAGGTATGTACCTAAACCTTCTTGATATTTATTAGTTTTGGTAATGGTTCCGTAGCCCTTAAGCCAATGATGGTTACAAAATCAGAAGACACGGCACATTTTCATTATATTTGTCCATAGACATAAAAACTTCAGAGAGAACTTCAGAGGGAGCGTTTGTATGTAGGTAAGTAGGTATTAAGTTTGTAGTTAGGTACCTACCTATTTATTTACAAGACTTACCTACTTCTAGTTTATTTAAAAGATATCTAAGTCGAAAGTTCGTCTTCACTGTGAACTGAGAAACCCGACTTAATTACGTGTTTACACTTACGTACTCGTTGCAAAGTAGATATATATAGATACTGAGGTACATTATATATACATAATATACCTACCAATACATATTGTACATAAAGCATGCACTTAATTACAACACTACGTAGGTACCTACTAACTACCTACAAAGGTAGACTTGGTGTCATTAAACACGACCATGATACCTAATTATACATATTAAAACAAAAGCCATATCCTGGCAACATTACCTAGTGTGTCTTGTAAAATAGACATGGTTAGAAAAGAGTTTAACTCATTCATTAAAAAAAAAACAACTGGGTAGGTAAATCCCTCGACTCAGAATGATAAAAAACACATAGAAACCGCGTTTTGTAGGTCCAAACACGCGAAATCGTGTGTCCCTGTCCACTTTATTATCTTGGTGTGCGTTAGACGAATGTGTTTACTCGCGAGCTGTGTTAGACGTAACGTGACTTTTAGTACATACTGACACGGCTTGCCAAGCGAACAAGCCAGGTTTGACTCATTTTAGTTGCCTTAATTTTTGCATTCATAGCCTACTAGGTTTCAATGCGTTTCTATTTTAAGCCCCTAAGATAAAAACGGAGCTATGACATAGATAGGCTATATAATAGGTACCTACCTAACTGTTAACATAACACGTATAATAATAGCAGCCAGTTACCAGTTCCACTGCAGGGCATAGACCTATTCTCATACAGAGAAGGCAGGAGCATCATGAAGAATGAGCCGAACGTTTATCTTTTAGGTTTTACTTTAAAAAAATACCCTCAGTCAAAAGTTTGAATAAATGACAAGGCCAAATGTCCGAATTGGGGTCAAAAAGTTGCATAGTTCATCTTTTTAAGTAACAGTACACTACAGTACAATTTCTAAGCAGAGTTGCAAGTCTATTATCTATGTCCGTTGACAGTTAATAGTGATGATCACTGGGCAAAATGTTCAACGATTAACTGTCAAACAGCTAGTTTCGTATGGCTATCATCAGTGTGAATCTAGGATGACGTCAAGCGCAGCGCACTCACAGACATTGTGACGAAGCGCACATTAACCCGTCTGATAGTCACCGTAACTTAAAGTCCACTTAAAGGGGTGTTTGACAGAATATGGACATAAAATATAATTAGTCCATCAGTTAGATTATAAAACTCACCCGCGTTGTTCCCGTTCCTGTAGGAATACAGGGATAAAAAGTAGCCTTTTTCACCCGGGGATAGTGTAGCTTCCTAGTCAACAGTAAAAGAATTTTCCAAATCGGTCAGTAGTTTCGGAGCCTATTCAATGCAAACAAACAATCAAACATTTCCTCTTTATAATATTAGTATAGAATAACCTCAAGAATAACCTACACGAGTATTTTTTTTATTTCATATTGGTAGAAAACTGCTTAGATTAAGCGCATTAAAGTTGAGGAGAGGGGGCTTGTAACGTCATTATCTAGTATAAACTGTAGGTACTGGCTAGTAACGTCATGTGACATTTTGACTCGATGTATCGAATATTTACTCGTCATCAAGATGACTGATGGGACTAAATACTAAAATTTT
Source organism: Euplexia lucipara (assembly GCA_921972225.1). Lineage (NCBI taxonomy): Eukaryota > Metazoa > Arthropoda > Insecta > Lepidoptera > Noctuidae > Euplexia > Euplexia lucipara. Next base: position 14,999,509 of record OV179154.1, read on the forward strand.
GTCAAATAGCCCATTCATTAAACCCCAAGAGGACACCGGTGTCCGCGCTGTCATTTTCTTTCTATTGTGTCTCTAATTGACACGGTTGAAAGGTTGCAATAGGAAAAAAATGTTTTTGGAACGAAGTTCCTTATCGTGCGTTGTGAAAGGGGGCTAGACGGAAAAAATTCTTACGAAAAGTTGTCACGACACTTTTTGCTATATAATAGTAAGCTATTGTAAGCTGTGCGGCGTCGCATGTTCGCAGGGAGAGGGAGAGGGAGAGGGAGGGGGTAGATAGAGGGAGGGGGATATGGGGAGGGTTGGGGGAGGGAGAGGGGGAGGAAGGGGAACGGGAGGAGGAAGATGAAGGGGGAGGGGGAGAGAGAGAAGATTGAATAGTTCACTAATCAATCGAAGGGAACTTCGTTCGATCCGGGTGTCCCTTGACACCTCTCAAGTTTTTTTTTTTTATCTCTGTTGTCATCAAAGTTCGGTGTGCAACTTGACACT